>OX439365.1:8886555-10190126 GCA_949319445.1 Mythimna lalbum
AGTGCGAGTTTGTTTCACATAAATGCGGGTTGTTTATGACGTGTGGCTTTCCGATTGGCTCGTTCCGAGCTCTTTACAAATCAGGGAGCCAAACGTGGTAAATGTTTCATAAAAAAAAACTTTCTTAGGCATTTTGGAGCAAATGCCTAAGCAAGTTTTTTTTCTGAAGGAGATGACCGCACTAACTAGATAGGTTACGTCCATACAGATGAAAAAGAAGTAAAAAAGATGGAAGAAGTGGTTTTGTCGAGCTCGTGAATAGTATTATTTTAACTGGGATAGGACAAGTCTTGATTGAAAATGAGCTCGTTATTGCAGTATTCTAGACTAGGTTATGTGTCTTTAGTCTGTCTATGTAGAACGAAAGTTGTATGCTACAAAATTGGAATATCCATTCACATAATTCATTAACTATAAGCCTCTTATTAATAGGATAATTTGAAGTTGTGGATAACATATTGATATAATTGATACGACTGATGCCACAGTATAGCTACGCTCCTACTCTTACTCCTGCTGTCACTTGCCTCAGCATCTGCACCGCCATTACTCTTGAATCGCACTCTACCAATGGTATCCAAGTAATGCTGTTACAAAACGTACCTAAAGTTTGCTCAGCGCTCATTACGCTTGGTGGTGAGTATCCATTAACTTAATTATGACGTAGCCTCTAACCGGCCGTGCTAGATTCCTAATTAGACACTAATTGTACGGGCACACGGTACATTTCCGTACGATTTTCTTCTGACCTACTCTGGTAGCAACTGTTCTTAAATTTGTACTAGGGATTCGAAGCATTAGCATCATCATTTGGCCGAAAGACGTCCACTGTTGGACATAGACCTCTCCTAAGTGTCGCCGCAATGAACGGTCCTGTGCGCTTACCTTTACATCGGTCAATCTTGTAGGAGCCCGTCCATTTTATATGGAAACTAAGACTTGTAGAGCTACACTGGATCCATGCAAGGGGACGCCACGCGACATCGTTCTACGTACAAATCATCACAACACTTGGTTCAAAATTGTAAAGCTACATAGAACTACATTAGACCGACGCGTCTCATGTAGTTCTAGCTTTACAGTCAACCCAGTACTGGGTTGTACTCTATGTGAAATTCTGGTATTCAGCTACATCTGGTTATACGCGAAGCTCCTAGATAGACGAGAAAAGAATAGTACTGGTCCTCTATTGGAAGCCATTACAATTTATTTATAAAAATACTTATATATTTTTTGATTTGGGAAATTGTGAAATAACTTCTCCCGCTTCTTCTTAGCGTGTTGATGACAAAACTAATTAAATTCCCCTCCTGGCCCAGTATTTGGCTACTCGCCCAGGATGGATGCAGCGAATACCATCTCCACAGGTGGGGGTTCCTGGACGGTTCCGACCTTTAGTGTTTGAGCGGCGTCTCTTCACAGACCATGTCCCACCTTCCATCCTGCATAACGTGTCCTATAATCTGTTCACGAAGGGATCTAATGACAGCATCAATGGACGGCATTGCCGTACCCGAATACTAAACTTCTGCCACTCTAAAGGTGGAGCGTGTCACACTTTTACTGCCCAAAACCCACCAGTATACCATCAGTTGCCCTTTGCGTTTCAGAGCCACGGTAACTCCTTCAAGCAAGCCCGCATCTAGGCTCCCATTCGTTCCAATTGTCCAACACTAAATAAATGTCAGTCATTCTGTCCGCTTGTAATTAAAAAAGCCTCTAAGAACGAATTTTATTCGACACTAAAACTGCATCCATTCGCATCAATAAGACAGCCATGCTAATCGATTTTCACGTTAAGCCATCAGCAGAGGCCGTATTATAGCATCCTAACGCGATGCAATTGACGACCTAAACTGAATTGTTCTAGGGATGGAGCTATATGTATAGGGCGTATATATCCATTCCTCATTCTCGGTCACACGACTGACATTTTAACACGTCGTACCTCCGCTCAAATAGGGACAACTAGGAGCAACAAAAAAAACAATTTATAGAGAAAAAGGTCTTTAAATTCTAATAATTCAGGGATGTGATCATGTGACCCAACATGATCAAAACATGATGAAATAAAAAAAATTATACAAAAAAAATATAAGCAACTTCATTGTTAAAAAAACACTGAAAAGTGCAAAATAACTTTAATTTTGGCAGTCGGTGTTTCTATAGTAGTTTAGTCTCTTCGTTATTTAACATCATAATCAATCAGATCCTAACTTGGTGACAATGGGACCACCTCAGAACTGTCTACTTTCGAACAAAAAAAGAATTTTGAAAATCCGTCCACAATTGCGCGGAGTTTTCGATGAACAAACATACAAAAAAAAACATACAAACATTCGAACATAGTACCTCCTCCTTTTTGTAAAGTCAGTAAAAATAAGTACCTGTAGGCAAATAATTGAACTACAGATATGAGCTTAAAGTATGATGAACTCTGAAACCCTCCAAACCCCAAAAGCGAACGCCCCGTTCATGCGTGATTTCACGCCACGCTGGAGTCCGCGTAGATTATAAAATATTGAGTTTTTTTTTATTGGATGAAGTTCTTCATAAATTAGTTTGTAAATATCGAAAATAAACGTGCATTCGTTGTTAAGTGTTTCGTATTCGTAAACTTACGGGGACGTGATATTCGGTGTTACACTTTTCTAAGTCACGTATCACACTCACTCGAAAATAAGCAAACCTTTTCGTTATTTCCTCTATACAGGGTGTAAGCCCTCCACAAACTTTAAGGGCTTGCTCAGTAGACAAAACTGAACCACCTTCCACAAGATATATTTTCAGGAAACGAAAAAATAAACATCGGCATCTCAATATCTGTCCAATTAAGTTTTTAATTTTGTATTTTGAGCTTGTTTTTTTTTATACCTAAGGAGATTGACGAGAGTATAATTTTCAGCAAAAAGCATTGAATTTTTTTAATTGTGACACTATTTAAGCGGAGGTGTGACGTCATGATAAGGCCCATAGTCACACCTAAAATGTTGGACAAAATAATACGGTTTTAATCTTTGCCCAAAGGTTAATGAGGTTTAATCACGCTATTTCGATAAGTAGGTGGGCAGGGAAGCCTGCAGGCGATCGCAGGTCGCTAATCTACTGTGTAATCAAGTAACTGTGTTGATTGTTATATTTTGTAAAGCAAATAGACTTTTTAGGCGGCTCTAATTCGTTGTAGGTAGGTAGGTTAAGCTAAATTTTTTGTGTGAACTTGTATAATGTGTAGGGATTACGAATACAATCGTCTAGAGACCGCGAATATCGATCAATCGGCTAATCTTAACAGAAACTAGTTATCTACACAAGAGGTATTAAGGATATTTGCATAGTGTTTACTAGTGCATAAAGTTTTATTAAATAAATATTATAGTGCACAAGTGTGTAAGTAAACACATGTGCACTCTCTGTTCCTTTACTCGCATAGTTCCCATCGTGTCCAACGGTGAGAGATCAGGCGCAGGACCAATGGCTTTACGTGTTTTCCGAAGCACGGGGAATCACACCACTGACACCACCAACTCCGGGCCGCTACCAGGGCTAGATTAATCCTCCGTGGGGCTTCCAGCAACCATGGAGCCCGAAAAATACAATGGCACTATTTGAACCTAATTTGAACCCCACGTTCATCAGTCTCGTTTGCGATCACGAGACCAACGTGGCCACTGTGTGAACTATAGTTGCTATACATAACTACAGTCTAAAAAACTGTAAACATTGATTGCAGAACAATGCCTCACAATATCGCTAGTCAAAACATTATTCGGGTATAATGTCATCTACTTAGGTAGTTCTGGTTGGTTTTTGGCAAGACGGTACTACCTTCTCCTCTAACTATTGCCACACATGAAGTCTTGAAAGCCAGAATCAGCAATGGTGAGCAGCGTCGACGTCGGAGCAATGAGACGTTGTTTTTGTTTTGTGAGGTGGGAATCATCATGTGTGGAGCGAAAAGTAATGTCAGAATTTTACCGACTAAAACCTACTTGTGTTCCTTCGGTTACCCTTTGTGTTCCAGAGCCACGGTTTCTCTTTCAACCAGGTCGACAACGCCCTTTAGAAATGATTGAACGCGTAGGTATTCATCATTGTACGCTTGGTGTACGCCAGTTTACATTGCCGCTTCGTCGACAGAGTTTCATAGTTTTGTGTGTAAGCTTCACGCAGGCGTATACCAAGCGTATAATGACGAATACGCGTCTATGAAGCTACGCGGCCGTGGCCTAACTCTTTCGAACATTTCCGCAACACGTTATACTTAGCTACCTTAAGAAATATGTATTTATGTATGTGTATGCAAACCGAAATATAATAAAATATCTATAATAAAATTACCGCCATTATATTCTCTACACGAATGTACCGCAAAGCGTGACTGTGAAATATTTTCCAACCATTATATCATTAACGGTAACAATTTGTATGAAATTCTTTAGTTACGGAATGCTGTTTGCGACTAGACCATTTCGTACGTCAATATTTATGCAAATGTCATGATTTTAGGCATAAATTATCATGAGTCATCTCATTTTTACTAGCTTTTATTTAGTTTCACCTGTCCCGATGTTTGTCTGTTATTAAAAAAAAGCAAATTAACTTTGATCTACCTGGTTACCGATTGAGCTGAAATTTTGCATGCATGTGTAAATCAGATGACAATGCTAAATTATTACGACATGGAGCTGATCTGATGATGGAACCGGAAGGTGGCTATAGGAACTCGGTAGTTAAACAACACAAAACCATAAAGTTTAGGCTCGTATGATTTGTCTTGACGAGTATTACTTATATAAGTATTATACCGTGCTATAAAAGCTTGATATGAAAAAAATATTATCATTAACAACTTGTTTTAACGTAATTTTAGAGCTCTTGTATACGCAAAGTTTCACAGAGTCGGCGGCACATAGGACCAATTCATCATGTATGTACACGATAAGAAATGAAAATGTATCGTGGCCTCCGTGACCTTACCTACCCCGCCCCCTATCGCACCATAGCACCTTCACGCGTGCGTGATAGTCAAAACGGCGGGAGCACCACCGCGAATTAAATTATATTAATTACCGAGATTAATTTTAAATTAAGTTTTTTTGCTTTTATGAGTAATGTTTCTGTAATCAAATATTACAGAACACCCGCCATCTTGACGTTAATATTAATTTCGTTCTGAAGGAGGTACAGATATTTTAGAGCTAGGTAGGTACTGAATCGTACATTTTATCGGTTATTACTATTATATAATTTAATTCACTGTGGTACACCCGCCATTTTAACTCTCACCTTCACGCGTCGAGTCTAGCACAGACCAATTTTTTTTTCTTGGTCAGCGCCAAAGCAGTTCGTGGGTAGAAACGACTCGAATTCTTGCATATGCCCGACAATTTTTCTCGTGTACAAGCGGCCTTACTCTAAAGAATCACAATAAAAAATCAAGTAAATCGATTCAATAACAAGTATTGTAAGAAACGGAAAGTTGAACTGTAAATATTTTTGGTCTAAATAGCTACCTACAGTCTGGCAAAGTCTTGGCTAGTTTTTTGCATCAAAATGGCGGCTGTCTTCGCTAATTGAAAGTTTTTACTGAATTTTTTCACTATACAGCAAAAAGTGTCCATAAAAAGTTGGCTATAATGTTTTTTCACGAAGGTTTTCCTGTACAAAATGCATTATTGGTTGGTGTCAAACTATGAACCATTTAAAAAAGTATCTACCTAATCAGTACTTATTTTGTCGCGGGTGAGATTTTCCTGCACGACATATTACACAGTACTTGTTCCGGGTCTGGGGGTTCAGGTGAAGGTTACATTTTTATGAGCACCCACGCGATACAACCGACTGACGACCTGGTGAGAGTCGCTGGAATGGTGTGGATGTGAGACACACAGGATCGGTCGTTGTGGCGACGCTTGAGGGGAGCCCTATGTCCAAGAGTGGACGTCTCATGACTAAAATTATGATGATGATGATGACCCAGGATACAGATAGGTTTTCCTCTAGCCGCTTAGCTAGCGCTAGCCGTCGGACTTATCCGACAAACTCTCTCGCGTTTATTCCACCAAGATCGCACATCCACGACCAAATTACTGAATCTCGTCAGCTCTTTTGTCACTTATATATGAGAGTTGAAGAGCACGAGCTCACACACACACTCGTCGAATCAAGACGACGAGGGTTTAGTAAAAAAAAGTATTCCCCAACATTTTTATTACTTTTATCGCTGTGTCTAAATCATAAGACGCTTCAAGTTCTGTAAGGATGTCAACCACACCGTGGCATGTAAAATGCTGCTTATCAACATACAAATGTTCCTACCAATATATTTGCAACCTACCCGTTATCGAGATAAGCGCAGGAGTCGCGGTGTGAGCATCTGCGTCAGCGCAAGATAAATCTGCCGTGGTAGGTGAGATCATTGTTTATGTTGTATTATGATGTTGGCAGTTCCTGGTAACGGAGATATGCCTTGTATGTGCATGTTGATAAAGTACCTAAGTAAGTAAGTATAACAATTCAAAGGTGATAGCCAGCTGTCGTTGATAAGGGAGTTAATACCCTACCCACCTGCCTTTGATTAGTCATTGTAAGCCTCAATGATAATACAGTCTTATTCATAAAAATATATGTTAATGAGCCAGGCTCACCAGGCTGCTCTCAAAACGGTGAACGAAAACATCGTGAGGAAACCGGCATATCCTAGAACCAAAAATTCGAAGACTTGTGACATTCATCAACCCGCACTGGGCCTGCGTAGTGGATTATGAATCATTCCCTCTCCTAGAGGGGAGGCCTGAGTCCCAGCAGTGGGAACATTAAAAGTCTGACTGTGTTAAGTTACGAAAGAGCCAGGCATTTCATTTTTGAGATCAGTGCTAAGTTTTATGTTCATTAAAATAACATTTGCGACCGTACCACATATTTATTGACGAAACTATAATTATTAAAATTATCAATACCATACTCTCAGTTTAGTCAACCCTATTGAATGACTTTATCCATGAAAAATTCATTCAATAATATTGTTAATTTCGCGGGTTATCCCATGGTGCAATCATATGTTTTCAATAACCTATTTAAGTTTATAACTATGCCTTATACAATGACTATAGAGCCTCTTTGCCATGATAGATTTCCAATAATATTCTATCTATCCATAGTCTGGGTTTCACAATCAAAGATTATTGCAATCTAAATTTAACTAGTTTACGACAGATAGCTTTGTCAATGAAAAGTTCAGTTTAGTCAAAAGTGAATAACACTGAATTTATTTATTGAAAAAGCTACGTTAACTAAAATACCAACAAGCTTGATTAATAGCTGAATATCAATCATCTTTAACAATCCTTTTTTTTCGTTTTGACACCAAATTAAAGCTTTAATTTGTGGCGTAATTCTAAGAACTGGCAAAATCCACTTGAGAATTTTAACCTTTCCGGAGACCGCTTAGATAACCAATATCTTTGATAGTTAAAAACAATAATTCTTCTATTTTAAGATAACCGTGGGTAAAAAAGCAATAAAATCGATACGCATAGATGTGAAAGAAACTATAGAACTATTTTTATGTTTCGCAACTTCCTCAAAAATTTTTGGGTGACATTTTATGGCCCCGTGGGTGTAAGTTCTTTTATTCCAAATTCGAATTTAAACAGTTCCAGGTAACCAACATTAGAATCGGTTCCCTTCTCGCCGTATCAAGGTTGTCCATTGTATTTTGTTTTTTTTTCTTTATTTTGCTTGTGTTAGGTTGAGCGCCATTTTATTTTAAGGAGCAAAGCCACATGTTACTTTGTAAGTTTACAAAAGCGTAATAAATAACTTAATACGTGCTTGAATGGTTAACTTAACCACAGTGCACATGGTATTGCTGATCAGAGCGGGATTGTTCGAAAGAGGTACTGCTGCCCTGGCAGCTGAAGGAAGACGGATGCGTTTTAGTCAGTAAAAGCCTGACACACCCTCTCACTCCACGGAGAGCAGAAGGAGCTATTTGATAACATTCCATCTCCAATAAAAAAAGGAGTAAGTAAGTGTTGATGCACGGAATCTCGTCTTTTTACATAAGTTTTGGGTATTGTGAAACTCTGGCTCAAAGTGATGACAAAACTCAAAAAAATAATATAAATGTTATTTATAATATTTTTTTTAATGTTGGCAAACTATGGTTATATCTTCAATTTAAATAAAGTTGAAGAAACTATAGTTCGCCAATGAGAGTGGATTGGTATATGTTTAAAACAAAATATTTAAAAGCGGCATTTTGCTACGTTAGCCTTTCAGTCACAAGTCAACCTGTGCAACTAGAAAGTAAATTGCAAAAACATTTCACTTAAAGTTCACAACTTAAAGTTTAAAAACGAATAAAAGAAACAATTTAGTGTAATAATGACATAAACAGTGACAAAATTAAGCTCATAAAGTCCGCGTATGCAACAATCGCGGCAATGTACCCTGGCTCGTAAAATACAATAAAATATTATGTCAACAATATGGCCGCGGTTTACGTAGGTCGAGAGTTTTTATTTTATCGGACCACACCACGGTTTGATCCTTGAGATGTTAGGGTCGGACCACACCGGGGCGCAACGCGACGATACAGCGATGCAACGTTGCGATCGTCGCAACAGACTAGCGTTTTCGCTGGCACCATCGCGATCGTTGCCGTACAGCCACGCACGAGTACACACACACGCACGGGGCTTATTCAAAGTTCCAAAGCAGGATCAGCGTAGCATCACTGCGTCACACAGCGTTAAGGTGAAAGCTACGAGCTTGAGTGTGGCTATGTTATCGCAAGATGGTTATGTTGACGGATGGATGTAAGG
The DNA here is from genome assembly GCA_949319445.1 of Mythimna lalbum. Taxonomy (NCBI): domain Eukaryota; kingdom Metazoa; phylum Arthropoda; class Insecta; order Lepidoptera; family Noctuidae; genus Mythimna; species Mythimna lalbum. The sequence continues at coordinate 8,895,384 of OX439365.1, forward strand.
TTCAGCACCAGCCACCAACCAACGCTGCGGTACACGGTGGCAAACACAGCCTCCTCACCGCTGACGCTGACGCATACTGCGAGAGACAATGACTAACACTGTTTATCGACAGATGACAAAAGACGGTATCTACTATTTATTAAACGTTTTTCATTCGATAGTCGTATCGATCAAGAGACTGAATCGCCTTGCTCCTCATGGTGCAGCACGAAGCCCCTGAAATGATGTACTTTCTTTTGTTCTACCTACCTTATTGTGTAGTATTTAATAAAAAAAAACCATATTGTATCCCTATCTGAAAACTGCGTAAAGTGCGTATGCGTGCGTTGCGTGTCGGTGTGTGCTGACCCTAAGTTCCAATAAAAATTGCCTTTGTTCATATGGCATACATACGGTTGCGATAGTGTTTCAGTAAGGCTTTGTGGCACGAGCGAGCTGCTTTTATAAATAAACACAAGCATGTGTGGATAGCATACCTATGAACTGTTGTATTGTATAAGTTTTATGAAACATATGAACAGTATGAAACAAAGATAGGTGGTCACTTTTTAGGCCGCTATCCACTGGCGTTTTATGAGCGTAGGCGCTTCTCCAACGTCTTTCATAGCAACAACGTTACGCAGACACGACGTTGACGTCGCGATCTTCTAGTAAAAGTGTTTTTAACCTCTGACGGAAAAGAGGGGTGTTATAAGTTTGACGTGTCTGTCCGTGGCATCGTAGCGCCCAAACGAAGGAACAGATTTGGATATGTATTTTTTTTGTTTGAAAGCTGACCTAATCGAGATGGTTCTTAGCTACAATTTATGAAGACCCGCTGGACGCAAAGTCAACGTTGGTCGCATACATACTGCGATTTGAGGTGTACGCAAGAAACTTGCGATGGTAACGTCGCGTCTGCACAATTTTGGAGCTTTATGTATGTTTGTATGTTCTCGGTTCATTTAAGGGAGGGAATATACTCTCTAAGCTTCTTTTATGGTGGGCAAAAATCATCTTATGACAACCCCCGCTCTTGAGTGGAATGGGAGATAGTGTCAGATTCTTACTGACTAAAAACCCACCCCGTTCGTTCTAGCATTCATACCGGGGCACGAGCGCCCTTTCGCATAACCCTGGCCCCAGTAGAATACTCCCTAAGCTTAGAATCTACATCTACACGAGCAAAACTGCAGCCAGACTGTGGTTTCTAATATAAATTGTTAATCGTATATCATTGTCTGTCATATTTTATATTCTGGTTAAAAAAAACAGCAACTATGTGACAAGAATATTGATTAGTTCAGACATTGTAGTTTTGCATTGTTTATACTCACAGATGTTAATTTTGAAGCGTTACCTATTCTTTGTAAGGCCACAGTCGAGGAAGCTATTTAATTCCGCATAGACTCGGCTTAGGTACTACTTACTAGGTGTTCGTTTTTGCACAGACCTATGAATATTTATGATTAATTACTTCTATCATAGTTACAAACTTGACACAAATATACAATCTTTTGTCTGTGGGTGTGGGCTTTTGTAAGTTTTCAGAGAAGGAAAGTTAAATTGAGTTTAGTACTAAACTTTCTAAATATTTTAATTATGACAAGTAATTAACTAACCTATAATGCTGTATCAGGTAAGTGGGTTGTAACAGATCATCGATGAGGCCGCAAGGTTCTGGAGTGAAGACGCAGCGTTGGAAGGCCTCCCACAAGGTGGACCGATGACCTGGTCAAGGTCGCGGGAATCCGATGGATGCGAGACGCACGGGACCGGTCGTTGTGGCGATGCTTGGGAGGCCTTTGTTCAACAGTGGACGTCTTTCGGCCGAAATGATGATGATGATGATGAGTCCAGTAATTAGGTTTACTATCAATAGATTGATAGTTCAGTAGTGTTAACTTTGCCTATTCAGCTTTGAACAGTTTTTTATGACTCTATAGTGGACAATAACGCATGTACTCGGTTCCTGACGGCTTCCGGATTGTTCACGGCCGGTAGCGAGAGGTCGCCGCTTCCGATGGATTCTAGGAAGATATGTTGGTCTCCACAAGCGGGGAAGAACGCAAACATGTGCTCCATCGTCGCTCCGAGCGAAGTGCTTAGTGCTCATTTAACCCGAACGTTTGTTTAAGAACACTTTGAATAAGAACCTCCCGAAACCACTGTGTCCGGTGAGGACGCCGTGGTAGGCACCACTCATCTTTAATGTACTCCTAAAGCGAACATATCGCCACGATTGAAACGTGCCCGCGATTTTCTAAGTAACGATTTTATCTGCTCATTGAACCATGAGACTAACGTAGTAGGTATCTAGGTATAGACACACAATGGTCGAAAAACCAACCAAAACAATGACGCGACGATGTCAATACAATGCATCAAACACTTGAATAACTTTATTCATAGTACGAGTACTTAGAGGAAGAAATAAATGCAACAAAAACCAGCTGGTTTCCTTAATCAGAATCAAGCATCGTTGGTGGTAACACGATTATGAACCACACTAAAATACCTAGTTAAGAACTGGCTTGAAATAAACAAAAAGGAAAAAAGAATCAAGATTTCATACGCAGTTTTCTCAAGCGCATATTGTCCAATGGCCATGCGGAGCAACTACCCACGCGCACCGAATTCCGTTATAGTTCGTTCGATCTGTCACTTAGGAATTTCGACACCTTGGTGCTTTCTTGGCGTGATTCGAAACAATTAATGCAAGATGAAATGATTTATTATATGCATTAGATATTATAATTTAATAAAAAGGTTATTTGTGTTATGATTTATGTTATAATAGATGCTGTTGACTTGAAATGATGTTTTGAAGTGATATTTACGGACAGTTATTAATTTAGTTGATCCACCCACGTAGACTAATAATTTAGCCATAAATGGCTTCATAGCACTATCTCTTTTTCACACTAGAGTCATTATGATTCAAAGGTCTACTGACGGAAAACAGATGGTCAGTGAAAGTTAGCCATATCCTAACCTAATTTATTTGATGATTTTTCAACCAAAAATATTCGCCGGGGTTCTGATCCCAATTTCCGGCCACGGTAGGCACGGGCTTGCGCACTGCGAGCAATGGGTAGCTCGCCGTCCGACCGTCCGATTCGAGCCTAAGACATCGACGGCGTGTATTGTTCCACGTGCGCCTCAAGGAGTTGTCAGCAAACCGTACCACCGTACCGGAGGGGCCCAGCAGGGTCGAAGCCTACTAGGGCCAAGGATCTGTTTCTGAAAGTAACACTCAGCCCCGGTACGGAAGGCAACGAAGGAACATGAGTGGGTTTTTAGTCAGTAAAACTCTGACATTATCTCTCGCTCCACCCAAGAGCCGGGGACTTCAAAGACGGTCTTAGCTCCAGTAATTCTCAAATATTGTTCTATTTGAACTACGTAATACGCATAACCAGTTAAGCTAGTTAACTCGACTTCGTAAACCTCATTTTATACATAAACAAACAAACTAAAAATGTAAATGAGTATGTGCACTAAATCACAGACAAGGTTGGAGCTGAAATACGTGAGTAGGGTTGTCAGAGCTATAAATTGGGAAGTCAAATAACCAGCCTGTTTAGGCATTTATTTACTACTAGCTGCTCCCAGAGGCTTCGCCCGCGTAATAGCAGAAAATTATCCCAAGGGAACATACTTCCATGATAAAAAGTATCCTATGTCCGATTCCAGGCCATGGTCTATCCGTGTACCAAGTTTCATCAAAATCAGTTTTGCCATTGAGGCGTGAAGACGTAACAAACAAACTCACTTTCGCTTTTATAATATTAGTAAGGATAGCTTATTTGATTACTGTTCAACTCCTTATAGCTGTAAAGACTAGCGATATTATAGCCTTGCTTTCCTTGATGAATGCGCTATCCAAGTAATGTTAGCAAAGAAGACGGCATATTGTATCCTGTATGAGCAAATAGACAAATTGTAGGTATCCAAAAAGTCTAAAAATACACACTAACATTCAATTCGAAAGTAACTATTTGTCTTTCTGTTGTAACCTCTTCACATCTTAACGGCTGAATAGATTCGGATAAAACTTGGCACACAGGTAAACCGTGTCATGGAATAGGACAAACCATTGATATAAATTTCAAGATTGATGCTAGCGAAGCCGCTAATACATGTTTTTAAAAAGGCGCTAATTGTAACATTTATTAGCTTGGTGTATAAAAAAGTATATATAAATAAATAATATCATCATCATCATCATTTCAGCCGATACACGTCCACTGTTGGACATAGGCCTCCCCCAAGCGTCGCCACAACCAACGTTAAAAACGAACGTTGATATAATATAAAATACCTAAAAATTATAGTGCTTCCGGTCGTCTGGCAACCCTATATCTGAGTATGGCATCACCAATTGATATCAAGTCGTATCTTATCTCCAGCTAAGAGGAACCTTGGTTTCGTAATTTGTATATAGAAATTTTTGAGGACTATAACGGTTGATAACGTTTTTAACTGATAAGGAAGGAGGCCACGGCCATGTTGCACATTTTGGAGCCAAGCAGTCTTGTTCGGTATCTGATAGGTATTGATAAACTGACATGCTTGCTAACGAGTCTCGTGGAAGTCATAAAATAATTAAGATATCGGAAGGTACAGGCAGCAACGAAACACTCACAATAAAATGGGTATCTTATAAAAGAAGGTAAGTAACCAGTCAGCTCACCGTCCGAACCGAGCCCAAGTCTTCAAAAGCGCATTGTGTTCTACGTGTTCCTCAAAGAGATGTCAGCAAGCAAAGCAAGAAAAGGAAATCCGTGGTCCTAGAACGCAAATCACATTAAAATACTTTACAATAGAAAGAGAAGCCAGTTAGCTCGCCGTCCGGCCGTCTGGTAACCGTTCGGACCGAGCCCAAGTCGTCGATGGCGCATAGGGTTCCACGTGTTCCTCAAAGAGATGTCAGCAAGCAAACCGTAGGGGTCCAGCAGGGCCGAGCTAGGACCGCAGGAAGGAAACCAGTGGTCGTAGACAGCAAAGGGCAATTGAAGGGCATAAATGTGGTTTTAGTCAGTGTAAAAGTCTAACACCCGCTCCGGCCTAGAGCACAAAAAAGGGGGGTAACCAGTTGATGTCGCTGTCTCTACTGGACCTACAAAAGTTGTAGGTGGAAGTAGGCTATTATAATTTCAAGGTGTTGAGAACATGGTGAAAATAGTTAACAAAGATTGACAAAATCCAATCTGGTTAAGCCCACATGGGTGATTTACATAATTTCTTGTGAAATTTGAGATCAGTTCTGATCAGTTTTTTTAAATTTATTGATATAAAAAATGTCTGAGGTGTTAGTGAATGTGATTATTAGGGGCACGGTAGTATCCCCACCAAGGCAAGCAGAAAAACGTGGCACGGCCGTACCATCCCTTTCTTGAAACAGTTAAAGCCATTTTCGATCCCCTATAACTTCGTTGTGTATAAAACTAAAGGCAAAGTCAATCTAGGTCATCAAGGTTCCTTAAGTACGGACTGAATAAACTAACCATCTTGGTATTACATGAATCACACAATTTTTTACGGTAGAAGAACTGAGTCTTCGTTTTTTTACAAGTTAGGTTTTTGATGACATGTTTTTGACACCATTCTTTTCGACTGTCAAGTGAACACCCGTGGTTTTCTTTAGAGGCAATTCATTTGCATTTAATAAATGATGATAAATGATGTTGGTGATAAATTATATTTATTTTTGCAAATAGATTTAAAAAACACTTTTACACGTCAATTTTTTTTTCGTCTGTTTAAGCTAGCCGAGGCCGGTGTTTCCTAGCTGACTACCCTAATTGAACCAAATAGTTAATTCCCTCACAATTTTAATATGTTTTTTGAAAATGTCGGTTAAAATCTAAAAATAAAATTACGTAAAACAGCTAACAAGCAAAAGGTGCTCCAATTTTTTACTTATCCGACATCTTATGCTTATTTACTATCCCACACTCCTAAGACGTGGTCCCGTAAACTACTGACGAGTGAAAAGGGTTGGTTTGGGTTGGTTTCAGGAAGTGGTGCCAATATTAAAACTTATCTTTCAAAGCTATTTCCATGTTTATGTTTACGTTTATTTGACGGGTCTACAATTCTGTTGATGACTCATTATTATCAACGTTTTTTCCTTGTTATCTCGAAAGAAATGGTCGTCGTGTCACAACACAAATCAAACGCAAGTCAAGTCGGTGCGTATTGTTCCACGCGCGCCTCAAGGAGTTGTCATCCAGCCGTAGGGGCCCAGCAGGGTCGAAGCCATGTCATAGGACGTCACTCCGTGTACAATAGTTTAGTTTAATAATTAGTATAGGATCTATTATGTATTAGTTTATTATTTTGTAAGAATATATGTGTATTTTATCTATGGGCCTTAGTTGCCTGAAAATAAAGGATTATTATCATAGGATGATTTTCCCACCCCAAAAACCCATTCTACCCCAAAGACTACTACTCACTGCCACTTCCATTTGGCGATTCTTTGGGCCACGTCGGTAACCTTGGTTCTATTCTTATTCGGTCCTCCTCCTCCTCGAGTCGTATTCCTCATTACTGAAGGTCGTGAAGTTCCCGCTGCATTAGCTTCTTGTTAATGGTATCTCGCCATCTGTGACAGTTCTTAGCGTCATGAAGTGCGACGGTAAGGAACATAAAATAGGCCAACACATGAACATTATGACCATCTGTTTTTTTTTCGAGGGACAACATCAAATAACTCCTCCCGGTCTGAGGAGAGCGAGAACTGTTTCAGACTTTTACTGACTAAAACCCACTTTGTATTCCTTCAGTTGCTCTTTGCGGTCCAGGACCACGGCAACTCTTTCGGACAATCCCTCAGCCTTGACAGGACAGGTGGCTTATAGCTATCCAATATAACTCCAAAAAAGTGAGGTTGGGCAAAGCCTATTGCGACTATCAAATTGTGTTAAACAAATCAATATATTTAATTGATTACACCGTGTCAAGGCAAAATAAAACGCTCCAGGCAGTCTGACAATATTCATATGATATCCACAATATTATACATATATGGTAGCACATAAATAATAGTGTTATCGCACACACACACACACACTCACGATGCAAGTCTGCAAACGAGTGCGATCGCCTACGCAAAACAATGTTTATCATCTCGATACTGAACATCTTTATCTAATCTTAATATTAACAGTAAGAAAAGGATTTAAATTATAAAGATTGTATGTTGATTCGAACTTAGTAGGTTTTAATTCTAAGACAATTTTTTTTTAACAAACCAAATCAAATCAAAAGCATTTATTTCAAATAGACCATTTGCAGACACTTTTGAAAAGTCAAATGTCGGTCAGTCCAAAATGAGAAGCGAAATTGCACGTTCCAAAGCGTAGATACCTATGGAGAAGAACGTGCAAGAAGCTCCATGGACCACAAAATAGATAGGTACAGAAGACAATCTCATGTATGTACTTCTCTTTTTATACCTACGCTCGGTTGACGCACACTAATGAGCGTTTGAGCCGGAAATGTTCGACGAGCGGGCCGAGACGCTCCGAGATATCCTGTCCGTGAGCGGTGTCTATGTGTGCGTTGCTCGAGCGCGCTTTGTATGTACCTAGATTGACTTCTGTACTTATATATTTTGTGCATGGACACTCTTCTAAATCATAAAGCTCGCATTCTTCCTCTATCTCTTCTGATGGCAAGCTCCCCTGATGGCCGACGTTGTAGCATGATCAGACCTACACTTGGTAGAGGTTGAGCAGCTGTTCCGGTGTAAAGTACAGTCACTAAGACAAGATACGATCTGAGAGATAAGATACGAACTTATCCTGATATCAATTGGTGATGCCATACTTAAACCTAGGGCTACCGGGCGGCCGGAAGTACTACTTATCGCAACTACTAAACTATATAGGTACTACCTTATGCCCGCACGGCTTCGCTCCCGCTCTTCCCTACTCTACCTTTTTTTTTTTTTTTTTTTACGCTGGGAAAAATGCGTTACGCATACCCTCCCTCGGGGGAGGGAGGGGTATGTGGGACTCCCCGGTCAGAGCCGGTATACCCACTAAACGACCTAGCGGCGCTCCCGCATCGTCTGTGAGTGGCGAAGGACTGGGCAGCTGGCAGAGCCTTTACGTCCAGTCCTCCGCCGACGATCGCCCGCCTTGACGGCGGGCCCTACACGCCCCTCTCAGCAAGGAGGGGCCCGGGAATGCCGCGAGCGCTCGGCCATTCCCGCCCGACGGTGGTGGTGATCTGTGCAATGCGGGCGAAGGCGCCCCCGCGCCTGTCGCCCGCTAATCACCACCTGGGGGTGGGAGAAGGCGATCGAACATTCGCCTTCTCCTTCCCCTTCTTCGTCTGCGGAGCGGTGCGGCGAGGGGGTCGTCCTCCCGCGCACGCTCCGCCGCCTCCTTTTGCGACATAACATCCTCGCAAAAGGAGGCGACCGCAGTCCAGGCCTCCTCACTCCCCAGCATACATTCGACCACGCCGGGGAGCGAGAGGTCCTGCCCAATAACCGCAGTTAGACTGCGGCGCTGCTCACCCCAGGCCGGGCACGCCTCGAGGGTGTGTTGGGCCGTGTCCTCCGCAGCGCCGCAGTCATGGCACGCCGCGGTCTCCTCCCGCCCGATCCGGTGCAGGTGCGTTCCGAAACAGCCATGTCCGGACAACACCTGCACCAGACGGAACGAGAGGAAACCGTGCGACCGCTCGAGCCAGTCTCTCAAGACTGGGCCGAGCGCGTCCAAGGTCCGCCGGCCAAAGGCGGCGGAGGCGAGGTCTTCCGTCCAGTGGTGGACTATCGCGTCCCTCGCCTCCTGCCGCACGGCCTCCCGCTCTTGGTCGACGGGGCGCTCACCAAGCGCTTTGCGCCGCGCCGTCCATTCGTACACTCTGGCGAGCACCCACGCCTCCAACTCCCAAGGAGGGGTGCCGGCCAGAGCGCACGCCGCCGCAAAGCCCACCGACCGGTAGGCCCTCGCCACCCGCAGTGCAATGGCCCTTTGTGGCCTGCGGATGGCGGTCGCATTCTCCCTCCTATGGAGGGAGTCCGCCCAGATTGGGGCCCCATAGAGGGCCATGCTCCTCAGGATGCCGGCGTATAATTGCCGGCATCGCGCCTTGGGTCCCCCGAGGTTCGGGAGGAGCCATGAGAGGGCGTCCGCAGCTTTCAGCAGGCGCGTCGACAGCCCGCTGAAGTGCGGACCGAAGCGCCACCTGCTGTCAAGCATCAGGCCCAGATATTTCATCTGGGCCTTCACCTCTATCCGGACGCCCTCCACGACAATGTGGGCGTCAGGAGGGTAGCGCTGCCGAGGCCCGTGGAAGAACACGGCCTCGGTCTTGTGCAGCGCTACCTTCAACCCTAGACGGCGGATCCTCCCTGCCACTAAGGATCCGCCAACCGAGGCCAGACAGGCCGCCTCCCTGAAATCCCTCCCCCGGGCAATGAGGAGAGTGTCATCCGCGTAGCAGATGACACTCGTGCCCTGGAGGAGGATCCCCCGCAGGAGCCAATCGAAGTCGATGTTCCACAGGGGAGGCCCCAGTACCGACCCCTGCGGAACACCGGACTCTGCGCTGTATCTCCTGACCGAGCCCGACCTGTCCGCAAGGAGGACCTCGCGGTCCTCCAGGTAGCTGGCCAGGAGATCTCGCAAGTACTGGGGCACTCCGTGGTACCGGAGCGCCTCCAATATAGCCGAATGGGGGATGGAGTTGAAGGCGTTGGCTATGTCGAATGACACCGCCAACACTCCGTCCCCCGCCTCCGTCGCCTCCTTCACCTGGCCCTTGAGAAGGGTCAGCGCGTCGATGGTGGACCGGCCCTGTCGGAAACCGAACTGGGCGTCCGACAGGTCCGGCCCCACTCCCTGCAGATGGCTGTTAAGCCTGGCTGCGATGATCCCCTCGAACATCTTACCGGCCTCCTCGAGCAGAACGAGGGGCCGGTAAGCCGAGGGGGAGTCCGCCGGGCGTCCCTCTTTGCGGAGGAGGCAAAGTTTGCCCTCCTTCCAAAGTTTCGGGAACCTCCCAGCCGTAAAACACGCGCTGAAGAGGTCCCGAAACCTTTCCTCCATTTGCGTGGCGGCGATGGCCGCCACGCGTGCGGGAACGCCGTCTGGCCCTGGGGCCGTCTTCTTCCCGCTGAGGTGGAGTACACCCGCGTAAAGCTCGCCAGCCGTCACCGGGGGAACCTCCTCCTCTGGTGAAGCGGCCCCCTCTGGAGGGTCCATCGTTGGCGGGGTGAAGTTGGTCCTGCGTGGAAACAGGGACCGGACCACCCCATCCAACAATGCCGGCTCGAGGGTCTCCGTTAATGGGGGACCATGTGGGCGCAGTTTGCTGCGCGCCGCCTTGTATGGTCTCCCATACGGATCCCTGTCGAGACCCTGCAGCATTTCGGCCCTCGCCGCGTCCTTTGCAGCGCCTATTGCCGACTTGAGGACCTTCCTCGCCTCCCGGAAAGAGGCGTAGAGGCGGTCCTCCTTCCCTACTCTACCCTACTATCCCCTACTCTACCCTACTCTACCCTACACTACTCTACACTACTCTACACTACTCTACTCTACCTTACTCTACCCTACTCTATGAAAATGTTGAGATGGATGTGTGGGGTGACGAAAATGGATAAAGTGAGAAATGAGTATATTAGAGGAAGTGTCAAAGTGGCGCCAGTGACTGAAAAAAGTTGAAAGGAAATCGGTTGTCTTGAACCGTGAAGATGAAGCGCATATTACTAAATGAGTTCTGAGTATACATGTTGATGGATGGAGAGGGAGAGGAAGGCCGAAGACAAAATGGATGGATTGTGTGAGGAGTGATATGAAAGAAAAGGGAGTTAGCGATAGTTTAATGGGTGACAGGTCAGAATGGAAGATGACAGATGTAAACGTGTTGCGTTACCCCAAGTAATATGACATAAGGACAAGAAAAAGAGTACTCGGTTACTCTATAGTAAGCAGGCCGCCGCAGCTTTGGCCGTAGTGTAGGGGATGTAGTCACTGCGACCTAAAAGATCTATTGCTCGCCACCTTGTTAGGGTAACTCTTTAAGCCCGGAGGCTTCCAGGAAGTCTAGAATACTCCTAGCTTTAAAAGTTTTAATCTCCTCCGGGCGAATAATGTGTCGGCCCAGATGAATACTCCGTATGTGGATAAGGGGCCCGCATTCACACAAAAGGTGCTTAGGCGTCTCCCTCTCCTGATTACAGTACCTGCAAACATCAGTGTCACTCAGTTTCAGGTTTTTACCATAGATATCGACGTTTGTACTGTGGCACCCAATCAAGAAAAAAAAAACAGCAAGTTATTATTTAACATCACATATTAAAAAACTTGTCGACATCTCATTTGACTTAACGATTATGTTCAAAATATTTATTTATAAAATGTTTATATAAAAGTATTCGTATAAGGTTACAGCGACCTACGCTACGTAGGTACAAAATAATATTATATTAACATATCAAATAAGGGCCGTATACTTGAGCCCAATGTAATGTCGATTTACATATATTACGGTATTTAAGTTCGGTAATATGGTCCCTAAATAAGTTTTTAAGTGACCCTAGATGACTTTGTGGGTACCAAGTTACCACCCACATAGGGTTCTTAAAGAATTCTTAAGACAACTATAAGTATTCTCAGGAATTATTTAAAACTAGCTGCTCACAGCGGCTTCGCCCGCGTCATAGTAGAAAATTATCCCAAGGGAACATACTTCCGGGATAAAAAGTATCCTATGTCCTATTCCAGGACATGGTCTATCCGTGTACCAAGTTTCATCAAAATCGAATTTGTCATTTAGGCGTGAAGACGTAACAAACAAACAAACTCACTTTCGCTTTTATAATATTAGTGAGGAAGTAAGAACTAGTTGTTCAGACTTTTATAGATTAAACTTCACCCGTGTCCTTCAGTTGCCTTTTGTGTTCCATTTTTCTGCTAGTGAGAAATTAAACTAGGTGTAACTTAACAAGGCATGATGTTATGTTTAAATAAGTTATGGGTTCCAGTTGTTTAAAAATGGATTGGTCGGTAATTTTCAGAGAAAAAACATCAAGAGGTTTTTTTTTACGGTGGGCAAAAATCATCTTATGACAACCCCCGCCCTTGGGTGGAGCGGGAGATAGTGTCAGACTCTTACTGACATCAAGTGGTTTAAAGTAAGATAGGTATTACGGAGTGTAGGGCGCTCGGAGCGGAGCTTTGCTTATTTCCCAGAACTTTTATGATAAATGTCTCGTTCTCGTACATCATCATAAATATTCATAAACACACATTTACAAATAATTTATTTCCTACACATCCTTTTGCCCACTTATAAAGTAGCACAAATATCTACATATACCATAATGAGAATATAATTATTTAAATTAAAATCTATTTTGGAACCGTTTTTTACTTTTTGATAATTGAATAAATTTTATTTCAGCAAGGCTGATATTTAGGGTTCCGTACGTACAAGTAAGTCGGAAAACAGAACTCTTATAAGATGACCTTGTTGTTCGTCCGTCTGTCAAGAACCTTATTCTCAGTAACTTTTGGAGGTGTGAAGCTGAAATTAACATCTATTTGAAATTATATCAATACTTGGATCTGATAGGTATCCTTAACAGCAGTGACCAAATCATATTTCTAACTCAAAGTGATCTGAAGATAAGATCGTATATAGGTACTCCGTTTAATCGATATCCGTAGTTTTGACTATTCAAAAATGCCTGCGTTTGGTCTATTTAAAATAAATGATTTTGAATTTTTAGACGTATATTTCGGTACCGTTAGGATATAAAAACCTATAGAGATATTTCTTGTTGGCCTAGAATTCTGAAATCAGTATTAATTCATGAATACCCAAGCGACCACCGGTGGCCGCGCATCTATTGTCTTACTATTGTGTCTCTAATTGACGGTATCTGAAGGGTTAAGTAAGGTCTCATGGGTCAAGTTTAAGTGTGAGTGACAAAAAAAATCTTTTTAGGTATTTTTACTTACTATTTTAAATTGCCTAATTTTTAAAAGAGATTAAGGGGGTTTTATATAACCTTACTAATTAGTAATTATGTGAAATCCCCATATTTACTTTTCAAGTAAAAGTTATCTGGCTATTGTAAGGTCAGCTTAACAGTGATAAACAGTTATATTCAAAACAAATACGTAAGTAATTTATGTTCACTGGTTCAGAGAGTTTAATAAGACTATATAATGTGGCAAAGCTCTGTGGAATAAGGGATAATATAAGTGTAAGGTTGTATCTACCTGTTAAGTTTAAAGTAAGCAAGCAAAGCATAGAGCTGCTTCGCAGGCAGCGCGGTCGGTGGCCCGTGCGCGCAAGGACGTTGCTGCGCGGGCGGAGGCAACTTCTTGGCCAATCAGCGGGCGCCGTTTCGATGTGTGAGTGGGCTGCTTCGTGCGCTCTGGTTTGTAGTGTTACCAGTGAAAGAGATATTTCCCGTGTTGTATGGTGGAGTCTGAGTGGATGAGGTAGGGTTGTGGATTTTGGTATGCAAATAGTTATGATAAATGATAAAAATGTGAAACGCATATCTCGAAAAAAAGCAGTGTGGGAGATTTTTGCCCAGTCAGGCACAGCAGAAAAATCTTCGTACTTAACCCTTCAGATACCGTCAATTAGAGACACAATAGTAAGACAATAGATGCGCGGCCACCGGTGGTCGCTTGGGGATTCATGAATTAAAAATAGTTAAAATATTTTAGGTTAGGTTAGTTAATATTTTAGGTTAGGTCAGTCGCGTCTGCGCAACTATCCGAGACGGTCGCGTATCTCGATATTGATAAATGTCGTGCAAAAATGACGAATGTTGTAAAGTGCAGCCAGTGCAATATAGTAATTGACGAGATGTTATCATACATCCAAAACAAAGTGTCTGTGATTGACGAAGAAACGTTAGTTCGGATATGTACATCGTCGTTCACAAGTGATGAAATTAAAACTTCGAAGTCGCTTTTGTTTGACTCCATTCCCACGGATTTGCGAAAGGTGGTCCGAAAAAACAAAGGGAAGGAAGGAAGAGATATGGCAGACATAATCAAGCTGTTCAAATCTGCAGAACCAACCGAGATCCCAGTGTTTGTGGCCCGCCAGTTAGAAAAGCTACCGCCGATTACTTTTGACCACTTAGACTGCACGAAACTGCTTAAGGATATAGTGAGAATGCAAAATACGATCAAAGAAATGAAGACCACGTTTGCCACCTTAGACGATCTGAAAGAATTAAAAGATGAAATCACAAAGATTCAGTATGACTCATTACCACCAACGTCGGCATTTAAAGTTAACTCAAAGCGAGGAGCTTGGTTGTTGGACAGTGGCCCTATGGGACTTTCAAATGTGCAAAATTCGTCATTGAATGAGGAGTGCATCACCAGTAATAATAGTGGCCTAAGCATTGATATTCATAAGAAAACTCCACCTCGATACAGAAAAATTATGAGGGTAGATGAGAAACATCTTCAAACAAATTTGAACTGTAAACGGTCGGAACCGGTAATCAGTGTCAACATACCGATGACGCATGGATATGACGATGCGCCGAGCTCAGTGGTTACGTCACAGTCAGCGAGCGGCCGGGCGCACGTCCAGACGCCCTTGTCACCAGGGCGATCGGCGAGTCGGATGTCGGCCACTGAGAACCCGGTGGCTTTATTAGCGAATCGACAGCGAACCGATCCTAATGATTTAATACACCAAGATCATAATAAAAATGAAGAATGGCAACAATTCTCGTATAAGAAAAGGACAGGATATCGTTTCGCGGGCAAGTTAGGAATTGCAAGGGATTCAAAAGGTAATTTTAAAGCAGCTGAAAAGAAAATTCCGATACTCATTACGAATATTCACAGTGACACAACGGATGAGGACATAATAACTTACATTCGAGACAAAACACAGGAAACGGTATGTCTTGAGAAAATTAAAATGAGAAGAGACAAGGGCCACCACGCTTACAAATTCTTCGTGCCCGATTCTAAAGTGTCATTATTCCTAGATGAAAATATATGGCCTGCGGGAATCATATTTAGACGATTCGTTAATTATAGCGATCGAAATGCGAACAGATTTTCGTCTGTGAACGGCCGTAAACAACCACTTAATGGATAATAGACACAGTTACCGTTTTGCGAGCTTCAATTGTAAAAACATTAAGCGATCAGTCGATAGTGTCCGGGAGTTGTGTCGCACCTGTGACTTGGTCGCTGTTCAAGAAACATGGTTATTGTGGGAGGACATAACGTATCTGAGCACTATTGACGGCGGCTTCGGGTACACAGGAACGTCGGCGGTGGACACGTCCGCCGGCATACTGCGTGGTCGTCCTTATGGCGGGGTTGGGCTGTTATGGAGAACCAGTGTTTTCCAACAAGTGTCAGTGTTGCGTTGCGATAACGCTCGTATCAGTGCAATAAAAATAACAACAAGAGACCGACCTGTGCTTGTGTTCAGTATTTATATGCCTACTAACTGTGCGGACAACCTTCCGGATTTTACTGACTGTTTAAGTGCGGTAAGTGCTATGATAGATGAACATAATATTCAGTCGGTTTTTATGTTGGGTGATTATAACGCTGACTTAAACGAGTTGTTTTATAACGAGCTCATTAGTTTTTGTCGTGATCAGTATTGGTCATGTATTGATGTGGACTTTCTCGGTGTCGATTCTGGCACATATACGTTCATAAGTGACGCGCACGGTACTTGCAGCTGGTTGGATCATTGTATTGTTACGCAATCGGCAAAACGATCTGTCACTAATGTTTATGTTAAATATGATACACTGTGGTCTGACCATTTTCCTCTGATCATTGAATGTGACCTAGATTTATTAATACCAAAATTACAGAATAAAATATCATTAAATGATAGCAATATATTGTGGGGCACTAGAACTAGGGAGCAGATTTCAAAATTTAACTCAGAATGTCATAATCGTTTAGGGTTAATTGACTTTCCGATCGAGTGTTCAGATTGTGCAGATTTTTACTGTAATGACCCCTGTCATAACCGTATTCTTGACGTGATGTACTCTGAAATTGTGGCCGCCCTTCGTGCTGCGTCCTTGGCGGGTCGAGGGAGTACGATGAGGGATGGGAGTGGGTCGCGCGTATTGGGTTGGAATGAACACCTAAAAGGGGCTCACCGGGAAGCTAGAATGAAGTTTACGGAGTGGGTAGCGTGCGGTAAACCTAAGTCTGGCTTAATGTATGATGATATGTGTGCTAGCCGGCGAGTATTTAAGTCAAGATTGAAGTGGTGTCAAGATCGTCAAGAACAGTTTAAAATGGACAATCTTGCTAAGAAACACTTCAATGGTGATTTTAAGGGCTTTTGGAAAAGCACCAGTAAAATTAACGCCAGGCCTGGACTTCCGGTGAGCGTCGGGGGGGTGAGTGGTTCGAAGGACATTGCTGATCTCTTCAAGCGTCAATTTTCTATACAATCACCTTTGGGTCCAGCGAGTGAGATGTTCAATGGGGAGAGGCCTGAAGGAATGGTAGGGGTGAGGTTTACGGCCAAAGATGTGGCCGTAACTATTAAAAATATTAATAAAGGCAAGAGTCCAGGTCATGATTCCTTATCCATTGAGCATCTGGTTCACGCTGGCCCGCATATAAATAGAGTATTAGCGATGTTCTACTCATTGTGCGTGAGCCACTCTTATCTTCCACCGGATCTTATGAAAACTGTGGTTGTGCCTGTAGTTAAAGATAAAACCGGTGACTTAGCGGATAAAAGCAACTATAGGCCCATTTCTCTGGCTACAGTAATAGCGAAGGTGTTTGACGGTTTGCTTAATACACAGTTAAGTAAATACATATCTCTGCACGAAAACCAGTTTGGGTTCAGGCCTAAATTGTCGACAGAAAGTGCTATACTGGGTCTTAAGCATACCGTCAGATACTATAATGACCGTAAAACCCCGGTGTACGCATGCTTCCTCGACTTGTCCAGGGCCTTTGATTTGGTGGTGTATGATCTCTTATGGAAAAAACTTGAGAGTACCGACCTACCGCGAGAACTTGTTTCCATCTTCAAGTACTGGTACACGCACCAGGTCAACAGTGTCAGATGGGCGGGGGCAGTGTCGGAGTCGTATCGTTTGGAGTGCGGCGTGAGACAGGGCGGACTGACCTCGCCCACGCTATTCAACCTTTACATGGACGCGCTGATCGTCGCGCTGAGCAGTGAGCATGTCGGCTGTCATGTAGACGACGTTTGTGTCAATAACTTAAGCTATGCGGACGACATGGTTCTGCTGAGCGCGTCGATCTGCGGCCTGAGAAGGTTGATGGCGATGTGTGAGGGTTACGCTGTTTCGCATGGTCTGGTTTACAATATTAAGAAGAGTCAGTACATGGTCTTTGAGGCCAGTGGTGCTAGATGCCCGGACACTGTACCGCAACTATGTCTTAATAATGTACCCTTAGACAGGGTAAATCAGTTTAAATACCTAGGGCATATAGTTACGGCTGACCTCAGAGATCATGCTGACTTAGAACGGGAACGAAGGGCTGTATCCAAGAGAGCCAATATGCTGGCTCGCAGGTTTGCACGGTGTTCTGACGACGTAAAAATCACTCTTTTCCGGGCATATTGCACGTCCATGTACACCTGCGGCTTGTGGGCTAGCTACACACAAAAGAGCTACAACACCCTTCGTGTCCAATTTAATAACGCCTTCAGAGCGGTGTTGGGTCTGCCTCGCTACTGCAGCGCTTCGGGTATGTTCGCATGGGCACGTACGGACTGTTTCCATGCGACCATGCGGAAGCGTTGTGCGTCACTTGTGCACAGGGTGCGGGCCAGCTCTAACATTGTTCTGAAAATGATAGCGAATAGGTTGGACTGTCCTTATGTGCGGCACTGCTGTAACAGACAAGTTACATACAGTGTCGCATATAAGAGACTAAGACATTTATAAATACGTATAATTTAATTTGATTTCTGTTTTTTTTTTATGTTTGTATATTTGTAATGTCTATTGTTTTTGTTTTTGTAATGATTTTAATTTAGGGAATTTTGTGCTTTTGTGTTTATTTATTTTTAATTTTATGTCAATTTGAATGTTATTTTTTTTTTATATGGGTCTTAATAATGGTACCTGAAATAAATGAATTTTATTTTTTATTTTTTTTTTATTTATTTAGGTAAGTACTTAAAAAAAAATTCAAGTGATTTTAAGTCTCTATGTTTAAAATAAACCTACAGGCTTAAGAAATGAAACTTAGATTTTTAAGAATTGGTAGTCATCATTAAATTTGACTAGCTATCAATCCTGGCTTTGTACGGGAACAAATACCATACCTTCTGTGCTTATCACTTCAATTTTTTTTTGCGGTGATTTTGTATTTAAATTAGTTTTCAAAAAATAATAATAGATGTGTGTCACGTGACTGGCCACGACTCTGACAAAAAATGGAGTGTTGGTGCGACGTATGTCGACGACGGAGGCGCAGTATAGTCGCAGTCTCGGTCGAAGACAGATATCGCATAGTGGTGGGTCGTTGTCGAATTTTTGAACGACGTAACGCAACCGGTCTTGCGACGTCAGAAATGGTAGTTAACCTCGGTCGCGACTGGTTTAAAGACAAAACTATCGTGCAGAAAACGTGCGTTGGCACAAAATCTGTACTCATCACGTCGTCGTTTCAAAACCGGTTATTGCAATGAAAAATAAGCTTTATGGCTATGTAAATAAAGTACCTACTTTTTTCATTAACTGGTTTTGAAACGACGGCGTGATGAGTCAATGGATTCTCGACCTTATTTAATTAGCAGTAAGATAACAACTCGCATTCAGTTGCAATGAAGATTGTTTGGTCGCAGGATGGAAAACGGTTGTTACGTTGCAGAACAAAAACGGTCTTTGAAAACTGTTCATTGTTGAAACGGCCATCGCTGATCGCTAATGTCGTGCGCTACGTGTTCAGTGTAGTGTCTTAACAGCGTTGCCTTTTTTAAAGTAATAACTATTGTGTGGTTGTCAATGGTGATTATTTTATGAGAACTAAAAGTAAGATTATAGTGAAGTGCTAACATGATTTAACACAAATGTTTAAACCCTGCACCAGATATTCCACGTCTTATTACGAATCGCATTTCGAGGTTACAGATCCGATTAACATTACTGATGTGGCTCGAAAGCCTTAAAAAGTGGATAAACAAAGAAGCAGGCATCGACTTTGGTTTTAAAGTGTAAAGAAGTTTAATAAGTTGAATGAAATACGTTACTCTTTTTCCGATTCGTTTTTCGATGAGGGAGGCCTATGTCCAACAGTGGACGTCTGCCGGCTGAAATGATGACTCTTTTTCCGATGGGAAATCACTAAAATCGAAGAGCGGATGAACAAAAAAAAATCAAATTAGAAATATTTAATTAGTAGAATATTACTTTGAAGCTGGCAATACCTACCTGAGACAGAGCGCTCGCACGCGTGCGTTGCATATTGTTTGTATCTCCATTCACTCACACTGTGACGCGGCACGGAGCGTGGAAGTTGTGTGCGGTGTTTTAAACTTTTTGTTTTTTTTCGTTCGTTCAGACGCGACCACTTGCCTCTTTGCCCACCGTTTACCTGCTAGTGTTCTAATCCTTGTTATTAACAGTGATCTTACTAGTTTCTCCTATAAAGTTCTGTTTAACGCAAACGAAAACTTGTTAGTAACTGCGTCTAGTGAAATCTCTGTCGACTGAGGTCCAGATGTTAGAGCAAACGGCAATAACCTCGTTTTGTGTCAACAAATAATAATAAACAGTGATCGGGACAAGTTACACTGTGCGTTCGAACAAAAAGTGATGAATTAAACAATGTTCTAAACTGGAAAGCTTGGACGAGAATGGGTTTCGTTCGCTTGTATTGGAACGTGAATATTGTTACGACCTCACCTACATAACATTTATGGTAAGAAAAAAGTTTTACTTTTTGTTTCGTAACTTAAAACTTTATTTTTTCGATCGTCGAGTCAGTTTTGGTGATGCCGTGATGCGTTTTTTTATTTATGCGTGTACGTAGCGATGAAAGTTGGGCAAGTCTTTTGATTATTTTTTTTTAAGAACCCGCTTCGCTCCTTGCAAAGGTGGTGTGGTGTAGGGTTGCGAAATTCGCGATATAATGCCTACGTGCAAGAAGTTCGTTTAAGGGATTTAACCTACGCAAAATTAAACGCTGTTTTGTGATTGCCAAACCTGTAGTTGATAATAGTTGTCCCTAGGCTAGCTGTGTAATGTAAACTTGCATATTTATAGCTACAGGTGAAATATTTTACTGTATTGGTATACCTGTTTTAAGTAACTCGACTACATACTTATTTAAATTACAAATACCTACCAATTAGCTGTGCTGTGCAATTATTCAATTAACTTATTAATATTCGATAGTGTATTTACTTGGCCATTTAATTATTAATTTTCATACAAGAGGACGCTAGGTTATTAAGGCTGATCGTATGTAATTACAAACCTATCATTAGTCAAGCTACTTACCTACTTACTTGATATCATGATAGTGCGGTTTCCATCTAGGTACCTAGAATGAAGTGGCGTAGGTACCTCGCTGGCGCTCGCTGTCGCTGCTCGCTGGTGTGGCGCAGGAGCGTTCGTTGTGGCGACGCTTGGGGGAGGCCTATGTCCAGCAGTGGACGTGTATCGGCTGAAATGATGATGATGATGAGGTACCTCGCTAAAACGTAAAATTGTAGTCCCAAACGGCCTTATAGCCCTATACGTCATGTAGGTACCTATGCAATAAAAAATTGGGGGCCCGTTTTTACAGAGACATTGTTTTTATTACAAAATAGCATTGAATAAACACTACATGAAGTTATATGAAGTTTATATAATAAATAATTTTAACGGCGTCAGGCGAATTTGTGTGCCTCTCATATTAATTAATAAGAATTTGAATTTGTAGGTATTTTTTACGATTTTACCCTTAAATTTTATTAGTCCAAAACTTGGGGCCCGTATTATTGACACGGCGACAGCTGGGTACGCCGCTGTTAGAATTCTGTACTTACCTACCTATATGGAATCTTTTAAATATTTTTATTTGGCCTAACATACCTATCACGCCTGTTCTTTCGAAACAGTTGGCAATGGTGTAACCTAGTACACACCGATATATCGTATATTAATGTATATTAGTAGTAGAATATTAAGTATAATTCATAAATGGTCATAACATAGACTCGGTAAACTTTCAAAAATTCAATAGCACTGCCCGGCCTGGAGATCGAACCAAGACCCGAGACTCGTGCATTTAAGGGCCTATTACACTGCGCTGAACACGGAACAGTAAAAACAGGCGCTGAATAACGCGTGCGATATTCAGCGTCGTACTATTTTTCATTCATAGAAAGACAGTCTAACTCTTATTACAGTACGCGTCAAATAACTTTGCCGCTCTGAAGTTAGGCTTTTCTTACAACGGCGCAGGTACTATCGAGTGGTATAGGTGCAAGCGGAACACAAGCTGGTATCGGACGTATACGAGCGACAGAGATAGAAACGTAACACTGAGGTTCGCGCATGCGCAGTGCTGTCTTTTTCGTAAAATTGACTAATGCGCAGTGAATATAGCCAACTTCAGAGCGGCAAAGTTATTTGACGCGTACTGTAACACTACGCGATACGTCGAACCTTAGACTAGATACGTCGAACCATAGACAAAACGAGTCGGAATAACACGTAGTGTAATATGCCCGTTACGCTTGAACCTACATTACCTAACCTACCTAGTTACCTACACCTACCTTTACCAATGGGGTAATTTTAATGAAGCTATAAAAAGTTTATGATGGTCCTGCTAGAAGGAAATGGTATTATAATCAGCTAGATAGGTAAGTACTACTTACCTGAGTTTTAGATACCTACCTATTTATGTTGGTAATAAAACCCTAACATAATATTATAAATGACTAGCTTTTGCCAGCGGCTTCGCCCGCGTACATAAAATATAGCCTATGTCACTCAGGAATAAAGTAGCTTTCTATCGGTGAAAAAATTTTAGCAATCGGTCCAGTACTTCCAGAGATTACCCCCTACATACAAACTTACAAACTTACAAATTTTACCTCTTTATAATATTAGTATAGATAATGTACGACAGTATGTTTGTTTGACCTACCTCTGTCTGGGTACCATACGTACATGCTCGACATTAAATTGCGTATACATAGACGTTTATGTATTATTTATTTATGTATAGTTAACTAAAACGGTACAATTCCAATCACATAAGTAATCAACATAACCACCCGATGTTTGCAAAATTTGTATACTATCTATTTTTGAAATATTTATAATTAATTTATGATTTCAACTATATAGCATAACTAGCTTTTGCCCGCGGCTTCACCCGCGTACATAATCCCAGGATAAAAAGTATCCTATGTGTTATTCTGGGATATGGTCTACTCGTGTACCAAGTTTCATCGAGATCCGTTCAGTAGTTTTTGCGTGAAAAAGTAACAAACATCCATACATCCATCCATAATACAAACCTTCGCATTTATAATATTAGTAGGATAATAAAAATAATAAGCATATAATTCGAAATACATGTTCTCTTTCTCACTTTGTCAGGCGTACCTACAGAACCAAAAAGAGACATACTATCAGACTAACTAATCAACTTTCATCCACATATCAAAGCGCTGTTACTGAAAACAAAATAAATACGCCAGCGAAGCCGCGGGCAAAAGCTAGATTTAGAGCCACACCTACCAAGGAAGGTAGGTAACTGATCAACATAAATAATTTACCGTTTTAATAATAAATTTAGCCTAAAAGATTACCTCAGGCAATATTTTAGCGACCTGTCGAATTCTGGGTCAATAGGCTACGGATTTCGATGAGCAAAAAACTTATCGGGATTATCCTCTCTGTTTATTGCAACTCGTAAGAGATCAAAAACCTTGAGAAAACCAGCTTCAGTGGCGCCACAATCTACAGGTTATCACTATATTACAATTGCTATGTGCTATGAGAGCAGTGTTGGCCGAGTGGTAACAACTTACGGGACATGGGTTTATATTTTTATTTAAACCACCTAAATTGTATGATAAATAAAGGCATAATATACCTACCATGTTGAGCAAAATCATACACGATGAGATGATAGAATAAATCTAGAATTACACTGCGCACACGTGTACCACACACGCCGATCAGGGCGCGTCGGTCTCCGTACATTTTATATGGAAACTAGACTTGTAGAGCTACACTTGATCCACGCCACGCGACGCGACGTCGTTCAACGTACGAATTAGGCGTGTTACACGTGTGCGTCGGTCTAATGTAGTTCTAGCTTGATACATCGCTCATTCAGTGCAACAATGACGTAATTACATTTTTAGAAATTTTACAGGAGATGCAGTCAAAGATTAATAATAATGGTTATGGCATTTTAGCGAAACTTATTACAATTCTAATTGTTGGTCAGTGGGTCGTCCTATAAATAAAATCAACGTAAATGATGTTTTGCCCGATGAAAATAGTCTTTCCGCACATTATAACATTATAAAACTTGTTTGGAAAAAAGTGTAATTACGCCGTTGTTGCACTGAATGAGCGACATGTTGTCCGCATCTGGGTTCTGTGAATTTCTCATATCAAACAGAGTGAAAGCTGTAGTCATAAACTCTTGAAACCCACAAGAATTGAATAGTATTCGTCATCGAGCCCACACAACTTTAACCGCCTTCCAATCTTGATCCCTCCAGCTAAAGTCTTAACGGATGCACATATGTATGCATAATATTACGTAAACGAAGTAAGAGAACATAATAAACTGTAAAACTATAGAATTCAATACCTAAAACAAGCTTTTAATGAAAATAGTTTTTTCATAGCAAGCTTTTATAGCGCGGTATACATATATAACTAATATTCGTCAAGACGTATCATACGAGCCCAAACTCGATGGAGTTGTGTCGTTTAATTACCAAGTTCCTATAGCCACCTTCCGGTTCCATCATCAGATCTGCTCCAGCGTCATAATAATTTTGCATTGTGATCTGATTTACACGTGGTTGCAAAATTTCAGCTCAATCGGTAACCGGGAAGTGGGTGAAATTTAATTTTCAAGATTTGATTGCAGACAAACATCGCGATAGGTGTGTCCCGATGTTTGTAATCAAATCATGAATAAACTAAATAAAAGCTTGTAAAAAGCCGACATCTGTATCTTGCTCTAAAAAACTATCACTGAAAATATGTGCATATCATCACTAAATGGTATTGGAGCCATAGGTTTTCCGCAAGGGAACGCCGGGATCCTAGAACGCAAAGCAAAGAAGGAATATAGGAGTGAGTTTTAGTCAGTATAATAAGTCTGACACACCCTCCCGCTCTGCCCTAGGGCAGGAGAAGTAATAGGATGTGAACATAAAGAAACACTAAATGGCGGAATGTGTCTTTTCCCAAAATTCATGTAATCATTTGTCTTGCCTACTTACCACACTACGCAAATAAATGACATTTATTTATTATTAAAATGAACCCATTTTTCTTCATAAATTAAAAAATGACAGCCAAATACCAATGTAAGTCGCATAGAAATTAAACATCTGTACTACGATCACTTGCTTCTGTATACAGAGGCTTTCAAAATCAGATGACTGTTTAGTCAACTGAAAGTTTCTAAACTTACGGATTTTCAAGAACTTTGAGCTTATAATATACACAATACGATGAGTGATTTGGGGAATACTCCCACTTTTTTAAGAACACCACTAGTCAAAAAGACTTCAAAACCTACATTTTATTCATGCAAAACGTTCTGAAAATACGTGAATTGTCACTCATTCATATCATCACTTCATAACACCTCAGACTGCAAGCAAAAATCACCAAAAGAAATCTGAATTTCTCCTTGACACTGAGCTAAATACAGATCACGCGCAGGACATGTGCCCGAAAATGAAACGGACCATTAATTTATGGAGATAGCACCAATAAATGCAAATTGTCTCCTCAATGGCGCTGATTCATTACCGTGGTGTGGCAATACAATGTGGGCCAAACATATCAGTACCAGGGATGCTATGCTTTGATTGTAATCAATTAACTCCGACACAGCCATTGTGTAGACGCGTGTAGGATGGACATGGAAACCATCAAACCGTTAGTTTTAAAAGTGATGTGGGTATTTCTAATTAAAGATAGTCTGTAGTATTGTTGTTAGTGTCAGAGGCCAGTAAGACGTGTTGATAAGAGATTAGAAGTCAGGGATAATGTCGGGTGGTCGTTGGTTGTATTTATAACTAAGTTTTTACGCATTATTGGTCTTGTTTATTTATTTATTTGGTACCATATGCAGAAAAAGGTACAGAGGCGCGCTTAATGCTTTATGCTTGTTGTTATTGAGCGCTGCCACGATTTTTGAGTGGTACTTACGGGCTTCTGTACCCAGAACGAGGATGGGATGGAAGGGTGCAGGTTCGTTCGATTAAATCACCACAAGCACTTCTTTATAATTATGTAATAGTGTACTCATTGTTGAAGAGCCAAATAAATAAATAAAGCCCAGCCAGAACGCAATGGGTAACTGAACGAACAGAGTTGGGTTTTAGTCAGTAACAGTCCTCCATTTTATTCCATCCAGAATGAGAGAAGTTACATATTTGATTATTCCACCCAAAAAAAGGGCGGGGAAAGGGTCTTACATTAATCCGTTAATCGTTTTATAAGTGCCCTTGTAGGCCTATATGAAATAAAATATTTTGACTTTGACTTTGAAAAATCCATTTCAGCAACCAGATGTACGGATATAAATATGAGACCCGTCAACGACATCGGTTTTGTTCCCGAATACTTTGGAAGTTTTTAAACAAATAACAACCAAAATGAGGCTTTCACTCCAAGGAAACAGCCATAATGCTGCACAATAATCGAATCGAAAAACAAAACTAATCGCTTCGCATCTCAATAATCCCAACAGCATGCCAAGTTTCACCCAACATTATTGTTAGGTCTACAACCAGAATAACCAGTTGCGACTGTATTTTAAGTATCAAATGAAACAAGAGTGAAGTCCCTTGCTCCTCCGTTAGCTTTTATAATCGTTGATATGTGATATTATCCAATCCTACGGTTCGATCTTTTTATTGTGACTTTTTTTTTGGTTTGGGCCCAAAATAACAACGGACAGTAGCTCTAATCGAATGTTCAAGATTTTTGGTTCGGTTCATCAATTCGTCAGGGCTTGTAAATTACTCGATAAACTTATATTTTAGTAGGCTACTACTGGGATCGAATGAAGCTTTTGGGCTTTTTATCCGACTGCAAGAAGGGTTATGCTTTTCGCGCTTATCTTGATATGTATGTAATATTCTTTATTGTACATTGCATTACATTATTATACATTCTAAATTGTGATTTAAACATACAGTTGATGTACATAGGCGAGCTTAACCCACAACTGGGTTTCCTAACAGCAAACCACACAATAGAGAAATGAAATTTTGCATGTGAGGAATTTTAATAGAGTTCTTTCAGTCTCCAAAGGTTGTCTGGAAGATGTCGCTGTCTAGGACTAGTATAGTATCACAGAGTTAATTTTCTTTGGTGTAATTTTTTTTTTGATAAAATTCAAGGGCCATCAAAATATGAACCTTCTATGTCATTCTAATATTATAAAGGTGAAAAAATGTGTCTGTTTGTTACTCCTTCACGCTGAAACGCCTGTACTGATTTTTATGAAATTTACCTGAAACAGTACATGGGTACCAGGAACATGTTTCCTTAGGACAATTTTCTACTTTTGCGCTTGCGCAGTCGTTGGCAGAGCGAGCAGATATTTTTCTACACTGTACATAATATATTATTGGTGAAAATATTCTTGAATTTGATGACCATATGACAGTGGTATAGTAACTATGATAGTAAAAGTTAACCCAGCTTTGTTTGGTTGGTCACCGTAAAGTAATTACGAAGCACAAACAAGTCAGTTTTGTGCATACTCCTCAAATGGAAAGTCTAACACACCTGTGTATTATTGTTAGTGCATGACTCGTTACTGTGTTATTTATTATTTTGTATGTAGAGGCTTGACTCGGGAGAAATGACAACAACAGAGAGGGGTTCCCTAGAAACGTTAAAGCACCGGCCACACAGAACAGACGCAAGGCACGGACCCGTCGCAGTCGCGGCGCCCGTTTAATCTACTTGCATATAAAATGTATACAGCCGTCGCGACGTAAAACATACAGAAAAGACGAGACGCCGTCTTTTTTGTATTGTATTTGTATGTATTTTATGTATCTTTTCGCGTCTGCGACGGGTCCGTGCCTTGCGTCTGTTCTGTGTGGCCGGTGCATAAGGATCTCCGAAACATTCAATTGTGATTGACAATATTTACGTGAATGATTGAAAATGTATTGACAATTGCTTCAATTGTTAAAAGTAAAATATCAATTGTTGCACCAATTGACTCGTACCGTTTCGGGGACCCAAAAATAAAAAAAAATTGTACATAAAGATAAAAAAAAAAATATTAGCTTGAACGATGCGAGACGCACAGGATCGTTCTTTGTGGCGACACTTGGGGAGGCCTATGTCCAACAATGGACGTATATCGGCTGAAATGATGATTAGCTTGAACTGTCGAACTACTAAGCAATGATGCTACGTTTATTATGTGGTTCCAGCATCAGCCAATTTCTATTGTGTAAATAATAATAATATTCCACAACTAGCAAACAAAGCCGTCTAGTCCCAAGCTAAGCAGAGCTTGTGTTATGGGTACTAGACAACTACTATATATTTTTAAATATATACATAATATAGATAAATTACACCAAGACACAGAATAAATGATCATGCTCATCACATAAACATTTGTCCTGGGTGGGAATCGAACGCACAACCTCCGGCATAGCAGTCAGGGCCACCAACCACTAGACCAACAGGCCAGTCAAAATGTGTAGCCATTGTATAAACAGGGAAACCCCGTTGATTGGCTGAGGCTGGGCCCTCATGTAAACGTACCCTGAAATCTCCCTTTCTGTCAACATCTTTCATTGTTGTAGGTACTTCGTCTAGCCAATTCTGGAGAAAGTTATTCAAGATGTCGTTAAACAAGTACTTTTCTATTTACACTATCCTCTAGCAAAATTATGCTTGCTTAGATGTAAAGGATAAACCCATCATCCACCTGTTTGTTTACGCTGATAACAGCCTAGTGCGAAAATCAGGTTTTGTTTATGGGTTGTAGAGGTCATAGAGGCCAATGCGTAAAACCAGAAATTCCATAACTTTATCTGATGATGGAACTGGCTGTAACCTCAGCTAATGATCTCGAAACCCGTTAAAACAAAGTATTGTTTAATGTTTTACGTAGAAGGGAATATTAAAATATACTGTTAGGTATAAACTATCAATTAGTTGGCTAAACAAACTGAACACCCGATTTCTGGTTCAAGCATTTGAATTTGAATATCTTAACCTTTACTTTAACCCGAAAATCTGTCACAATTTGACATTTATGTTAGGTTTGACAAATTCCAAAATGGAAAATACTCGATTTGGATACCCGCCATAAGATAGTTAATTTTTAATTGAGTTTTAAAGTTATTGCGGGGTTTATGTTCGTCAATATTGAGACCCGCACCAGCTTTTTGTACGGGTGTTAGAAATCTTCGAAATTCATGACTTTTCTCTACTATATTTTACATGTATTATACTCCTAAACCTTCTGCAAGATTCAGTATGTCTATTAGTGAAAACTGCATGAAAATCTGTTCAGTAGTTTTTCGCGTTCATAAAGACAGGTACAGTGGGGGATTTTGTTTTATAATATTTAAGGATCTAAGCCTGTATAGCTTACAGTCCTATTGCTGGGAAAAGGTCTCTCTCCATACCCTCTACTAGGTCATTTCTTGCTAATTCCATAGGAAACTGAGTCGTTACGCCATCTCCTTCGTGATCCTAGAGCCCATCCTGTGATTTCAGGGTACTTACCAATTTTCTGCTTTACGAACACGACTAATAAATTTAAAACCACTAACTTTAGACATGAACATTTTAATTGGTTTATTTACGAACAATAGTCGCTTCCGCTTGTGACGTAAAACATACTAAGTTACTACTCGTTAAGTTATACCCTTTTGATTTGAGCGAATTGTTCTACGTTCACATTTTGTTTGTACTGTTGACTCGTAATATCCACTGACCATGGGTCGTCCCATGTGTTTTTAAGCATGACCAATTGACCATAATATAGACAATTTATCTTTTTTTTTGAAACAAAAGAGATCTTTCTTGAATGAAGAACAATAAGACATAAACAACCATGTGAAATACAATTCTAACACGAATTTATTGACTTCTCCGCATTAACTTACAAAGTCAATTTATTTAAAACCGATTCAATTACAAAGGCCTCAAAAAAGGTCCGTTTTAAAATCGTGCCATAACTAATTTCCGCCAACAAACACCAGTTAAGCTGTATAAGTATGGTCCTTTGACTTACATAATTATATTTTTTTATTGCCTGTGCGTGGCGCGCGTGATTTCCACTCTCAAGTACTGATATGGTGGGTAGTGATGGAACGTGGTTTTATTTTTAGTTGAGTACTTCATTAAAACGTCGAGCTGGGCTGAAGCACCCGTTCTGATTATACCAGACGAGTTTTATAGTGAGAGTCAGAATGGCGGGTGTACCTCAGCGAATTAAATTATAATAATTGCCGTTAAAATGTACCTAAAATGTACTATTCAGTACCTACCACTAAAATATCTGTATCTCCTTAAGAATGAAATTATTTCAAAATTAAGTTACATCATATTGACGTCATGATGGCGGTTGAAATGTAATATTTTATTATTTAACCATTACTCATAAAATATAATCACACCAAAAATATGTACCTAAAAAGTACCTCAAGTAGAAAAAACCACACACTTGATCAGTTAATGTCGAGTGTCAGTCACTTGACACACGTCGTTGACATTCTAGACAACTAGCGCCATCTGTAATATCAGGATATGAACAGAAGAGTGTTCAGACTACTTATTAAACTCAAGCAATTAGGTAGTTCTGGTCTAGTTTACGTCTTATTGATTTAGGATTATCGAAAACACACATAAAACTTAAATATATTTTTTTCTTCCTACTTTAAACAATCCTAATGAATGAGAAAACACCGTCTCTATATTATTATAAGCTCCTAAGCAGTTATTCAGAACAGGAAAGAGCTTATTTAATTTCCAACTCAATGAGTTGGTTTCTAAACGCAAGAACCAATAAATCCTGCTTATGTCAAGTCGCGGCTAAGCCTCGCCCATCACTAGCGGGTTCAACGGTTGGCGGGTACCTATTCTGAGAAACAGTAGCTTTCTTGTTTGCGCTGGCAACACTACTTTACCCTCAGAGGAGCCATTGTTCCTGCGAACGCGCTCTATAACACTTATGTTTGAACTTATGTTCGTATTCTTAGATTATGTACTTATTTATTATTATTTATTATATTCTTTACTTACTTCTGGCTAAAACCATGAGACTGTAGGAAATATTATATATGTTAGGTATATTATATCGAAATAAGTAAGAAAATTATAACAAAACATGACATGCTCTGTCTCATTTGAAGTGCCGGTTTTTTGCTTGGCTCACTTTTAAAAGTTAGCCAAACAAAGGACGGACACTGTCACTGAGAGGTCGATTCGAGTAAATTTTTACGTTTTTAGAATGATTTCGGCAATTAAAACAAAAGTTTTAATGTATGTATAAGAAAAAGACTTCATTAGTTAAGTTTTTAGTGTACTTCAGTGGTCATAATTAATAATAATCACATTGAAGTTTTATATTGCTGTCTCATGTGACGCCACGAGCGAGCCCACGAGGTGGCTACATCTATATTAATCTAAGTTCGCACAACGGCCACTGCTAACATGCGGTTTAGCACGTAGCACATACTCTAAAGACTTCTTTATCTATTGTTTAAACACTTTACACAATATCGATATTAAAATCGTAGGTAATCGATAATACTTGTGCTTCATAAAAATTGTGTAGGAGGCGAGATAATTGTGAAATCAAATCTGATATGTTTTTTACGCAAGTGCAGATAACATTCTGTATGCATACTGCGGTGTGTGATAATGATAAATTGAACTGAGTTGAGTCTGTAGAACTGAGTTGAGTCTGTAGAGCTGAGTTGATTCTATAGAATTCAGTTGAGTCTATAGAATTCAGTTGAGTCTATAGAAATTCAGTTGAGTCTATAGAATTCAGTTGAGTCTATAGAATTCAGTTGAGTCTATAGAATTCAGTTTAGTCTATAGAATTCAGTTGAGTCTATAGAACTAAGAAATGATGTAAAGAATAGATCTATCGCTGTTTAGATGTTGTAGATACAGGATGTAGTTTATGATAAACGCTATGTTATATTAATTTAAGTAAACTACTTAAGTACTTATCTAATAGGTTTTCAACTCGTGCGTCATCAGTTAGATAATTTCATTTAAAGATATAGGGTAACCGGTAAGCAAAGATATTTATTTTATAATCGTAGCCCCACACTAGGAATAACTCCTGAATAGTGAGTGTTTTCACAAATATGTTAACTCACATACAGCAACACTACCATCAGTCCTGGACCAACTAGGTATCTGACTAGTGTAATTTTTTTGTTGCCAATATCTTGTTTTCTTCATACATTTTGGCGCAACTTTAAAAAAATTGGTTTGTTATTTTTTTTCCTATGGTCGCAAAAGGGTTAAGTGTGTAATTTTTTTTTTTGTATAAATCAGATTATTTTTATTATTCAACGACGATATCAAAACTTTCCCTAACAGTAGGTACTACGTAACTTATTTAGATACGACTCTTTGCGTTATCTGTTAAGGAGTTTTACGCTTACTATATAAATAAACTGAACACTCATCGTATCGAACTAGGTCGATTTCGGTACACAGTTTTTATCGATATTAATCTTTTATAAACGTTTTAAAATTTATTTCTAATATTGACTGAATCAACACGTTACACTTGATGGCTGAAGTTCATAAAAACAGGTGCGACGCATATAAGTGTTTTTTTTTTTTAATCTGGCCAAGTACGAGTTGAACTCGCAAACGAAGGTTTCCGTACATAATAGGAAGTTAGTTACCCTAGTTTTTTTTTTCTTTTTTACTATGCATACGTTTACGATTGGACCGGGACATTTTTGTGACGAATAAGGCAGGCACGCTTACAAGGTAAAGAATGCCAACAAGGAACTTACACTCAGATAACGGCCTACTGTCGTAGGCACGGACACACGGTAGCTTCATAGACGCGTAAGTTAGGACCACACTAGACCGAAGCATACGTGTAACACGCCTAATTTGTACGTAGAATAACGTCGCGTGGCGTGGATCTAGTGTAGCTCTACAAGTCTAGTTTCCATATAAAATGTATGGAGACGACTCGACGCGTCCAGATCGGCGTGTGTGGCAGACGTATGAGCAGTGTAGTTTTTCCAGTATTCGTTATTATACGCTTGGTGTACGCCAGCGTCAAGCTTATATACTATGAAACTCATCTCTAAGAGTCGGCACACTACAACGTCGTGCCGTCGTGTCACGTCTATAAAGATACGCGTCCGTAGACAATAGGCCCTAGTTTTGTATGTATGCTTCACACAGGCGTACACCAAGCGTATAAAGACAAATACGCGTCTATGAAGCTACGCGTCCGTAAACAGTAGGCCCTAAGTTTTGTACGTATCCTTCACGCAAGCGTATACCAAGCGTATAAAGACGAATACGCGTCTATGAAGCTACGCGTCTGTGAACAGTAGGCCATAGTTTTGTATGTATGCTTCACGCAGGCGTAAACCAAGCGTATAAAGACGAATACGCGTCTATTAAGCTACGTCTTCATAGACAGTAGGCCCTACTTTAGTATATATGTTTCACGCAGGCGTATAAAGACGAATACGCTACGCGTCCGTATACAAACAGGCCTTAAATTTACATAGTCGTCAGAAATTCGAGAAACACTAGAAAGTTTGTACTTAAATAGAAATAGTACTAACTTAAAACATGATTATTACTACCCGTCCAGTTTAAATATCGCCGTATCTAGTATATTATTGCGGTGGCTTTGTTATTTCATTGTTTGTTAGGCTATAAACATAGAGCACTGTTGATTAGATACGACAAAGAGGACTTGTATTGTACACGGAATTTTGATGAATGTTGCAATTGTGTGACCGGTTTTGTTATGATAATATGAGTATAATAATTAATGTTTATATTGTAGTGCACTACTTTTGTCGTAGGTTGGAAAAAATGGTAGACGCTTATCAGCATCCAGTATTAGTGGTAGAAAGATAACAGGACCTCTTAGGGCGTTTGTGCACTACAAGGAATTTTACCGTCCGGCAGACCGATTTCTTTCAATTGTCAATGAAAGTTGATGTAAATCTGACTGCCGGACGGTAAAATTCCGTGTAGTGCATAAACGCCCTTCGTACTTGAGCCAGGATAAATCAAGGTAGAATTACACTGCTCATACGTGTGCCGATCTGGGCGCGTCGGTCGCCATACATTTTATATGGAAACTAGACTTGTAGAGCTACACTTGATCCAGGCCATGCGACGTCGTTCTACGTACACATCAGGCGTGCTACACGTGCGCGTCGGTTTAATGTAGTTCTAGCTTAATTTTTATGTCTAAAGTGTTCAATAAATTATATTTTATATTTTTTTTCTGGCTGCTGCTAGCAGCTTCATCCGCGTAAAAGTAAAAAAAAATTGTGTCCAGGAAACATAAGTCCGGGGTAAAAAATTATGTCATCCAAATTCTTTTTGCCATTCGAATTTGAAGAAGTAACAGACTTACTCACAAACTTTCGCCTGAATATAATATTAGTGTGATACAATGAATATAATAATAATATATAATATAATATAATATTTCACTCAACTATCACACAACGCCATCTAGTCCCAAGCTAAGCAGAGCTTGTGTTATGGGTACTAGACAACTGATAAACATACTTATATATTGCTAAATACATACATATTATAGATAAATTACACCCAGACACAGCACAAATGATTATGCTCATCACACAAACATTTGTCCTGGGTGGGAATCGAACCCACGACCTCCTGCATAGCAGTCAAAGTCACTGACCACTAGACCAACAGGCCAGTCAAGACCAACAGGCAAGTCATATCACCAACCCGGGCCTGCGTGCTGGTTTATGACCCATTCCTTTTCCTAGAGAGGAGGCCTGAGTCTGAGTTGTAGCAGTGGGAAAACGCTGAATATGTTATATTTATGTTATGTACAACGAATTCTGTATAATCATCTTCATTTTCCCTAACAGCTATATTGCAGCAACCGCTACAATGAAACCTGACGCTGCATAGTGCATACGTGACCAACTGAGTGTTGGCCTCCAACAAATCGGTAATATTCTACTAATGGTTCTCATCTTTCCATTTACTATCGACACCAACCTTGATAAATCTTCCATTAGTCCCATTGACTCGTACGTTTAAGTCTATGATTAGTCTATTCCAATTCAATAAAAAATTGCGAACATCTGTTAGCCTAGGTACTTAATCTAGCTGATTGAGATCTAGTCTTACAAAAACATTTGGCACTGAAATGCTAGCGTAGATCGGTAGATACAAAATCGCGATATAGTATTTTAACTACTGTATTTATTTAGTGATAGGATAGTCTGTCTAAAATGTCAAACAAATTTAATCGAATAATCAAATTCTTGACATTTGATGTAGTCAACACAACCAGTGTTGACTACATCAAATTACATACATATTAATAAAACAATCAAGGTTGCAAAGAGATGATCATTGTTTACTAATAGAATCTTAAAAAAAGTCTTTTTCTTCTTCCTGCCCTTATCCCATATTACTTGAGGTCGGCGCAACACATTTTTTCTTTTACTCTGTCCTGTCACCCGTCAAACTATAACTAACTCCCTTTTCTTTCATATCACTCCTTACACAATCCATCCATCTTATAAAAAGTATTTTATGTAATATATTGTATGTATAACACATTTTTTATTTCGTTTAAAAATTTCCAAGTCGTTTGACTTTTAAGACAGACTATAATAATATCAAACCGCTTTATCGCCAAATATTTGCGCATATGCCGTTAATGTTTATATAAAACGCTTAACCGCTCCCAATGGCCGAATTAATAAATACGGAAGCTGATATCAAAATAACCGCGTATCTAAGATATGAAATAAATGAGCCCTCGATATTTAGGTCGAAGCTGTTGAACCTCCTTGAGATACGACTCTTTAAACATTATGTTATCTATAACAGAGCAGTTTGATGTTTAAAAAGTTTTAGTAGGTTGTCTGTGGGACTAATAAATCAATTAGGTGATTGCGCCCCCGCGTCGTGTGGACAACTGACTTCATGTGTAGCTCTGGCTTTAAGGCATATAGTCCCTTACACATCTGGCATTCTTTTATTTAATAGCATGACATTCTCATAGTTATGATTCGTGCATCTTATTGGTACTACCCGAAAAAATTTAGATATTTGTCGAAAAATGTAAAAGTGTTCTTAAAAACCCCCTCATGCTGCCGCCCGCATAGAGACCTGCTTTGCGAAATATTGAATGATTTACGTATGTTATGTAATCTATATTCTGAAGAACATTTAATCGGCATTTTTTTTGTGTACAAACATATTTCTAAAGATCAAACACGTTTGAAAGAATTAGGGAAAACAAGCAAGAAAGTATCATGCTAAAATTTTTTTTGGCATAAGTATTTAGTCATACGAAAAAATCATATGGTAATAATTTAATGTAAGAACATATGAATCTATAATCAATATATGTATTATTTTTTTTTTTCAAATATATTTACCTAGCCGTTACCAAGGAGTAGGCTTCAGAAGGTCACTGTTTTATGGCACTAAACTAAATGGGTGCAAAGGCCTTAACAATGTCATCATTGTTGAGATTGCTATCGTTTTAATTGAAGATACAATCTTTATTATTCTCTTTAAATAGCGAACACAACGACAGACAGCGATCCTGTCATGATTTCGTGCATAAAATTCAATTTTGGCAGAGTTGGCTTTCTAAATTCTGCTCAATTTCTTGCGCTGAGCAAAAACTGCTAAATATTCAATAGTTGTGATGGTATTTCACTCCATGTCATTACAAAGCTTCTTTTTATTGTCTACTTTTACTTTAGTGTCTAAATCATTTCTACAAGCAACAAACTTTCTATAATCTATGTCTTCAGGCTTGTTTTCGCTTCAAATGCTTTCGCCAGACATACCAAGCGAAACAAATATTACATTATGGAGTAATGCAAGTTGGATATAGCAAAAAATAGTACAAAGAAATTCTTTTTAAGACTTCCAATATCATTTAAAAGAAAATTGACAGCTATTCTACAATATGAGAAAGGCTATCAAATCGACGCGTGCTAGGTTTTCTACTCTGTCTATTATACATTTCTTTGTTCGATAATTCCTTGAAATTACGCTGCTCAAAAAAAAGGCAATTCTATTAACTTTTGATAGTATATGGCTAAACATTACCTTGTTATCTCATGTAACAAGATCAATTTGCCAACGCTGAGTCATGCTTCTATAATCATTTTTGCTATTACTAAAACTATTATTAATAATACTTTATAGGTAATAATAACTGGTCAAGAGTTATTTCCCGACAAACATTGCAGAATAATTACCAGTAATAAAACATCACTTGTGCTGAATATAAAATGGTCGTTACGCATATCAATGATTTATAATAGATAAGTTCTGATTGGTAGCAGGTGGGATGGTTTCATTACTTAAAAAAAGCTAGTTAAATGATATTTAAATGGGATCAAGTAGATTCCTGGAGAAGTTATTATGATTTCTTAGCACTATAAGCAGGTGTTTGTGATCCAATCAGATTGATTTTTAAAAATGACCTTCCTTCTCATAATGCAATACAAGTTGAAAATTGAAAAATAATGAAGACCGAAAAGCAGGATTTATGGACTAACTTGTAAAGAAACGCCGGTTATAATGAAATTCTAGATTCTATAGAAACCTACCTTCTAGGTTATAATGAAAGACTAACTGTCAAAGATTTCAAAAGGGTAATATATATGTCAATGCTAACTGTAGATTCTACAGAAACATCCGTATGAAACAGTAAGTAGTTTAAGAAGCTCATGACAGACCGAGAATATGGAAAAGAGGTCGGTTTGAAGGTGCACAACTCTGTAATGGCTTGTCTAATGAAATCAAAGATCGTGAGCTGTAAAGATATATTTTGGAAGATAATGCATTAAATTAAATACCCTTTTCCGATACAAATTTTAATCACTTTTGATGTATTTGTTGTAGTTATTAGTAATATGAGATAAGGGCAGGAAGAAGAAGAAGATGTATTTTTTTATAAGATCGTCTCTGCCAAATTTTTACAGGTCTAAAGGGAAACTACAGTAAATACCCAACTTTGGAGGTTAATGTAAACTCAGTTTAAGTCAACCATGTTGTTTATGAGTAAATAAAATCTTTAATTCTAGGTAGTTAGGAAATTAGTTATTAAAGGATTCAAACCAGTCTTGGCTACGGAGAACACAGATTCACTCGAACCCACACAAACAAATAAAACAACATAAAATAAACAACAATCGAGTTGCTATAAGCTGCTTAGATCCATACATAGAGGGACATTTAAGTACTAACAGTGCTACCTGCTTACTTAAGATCCTATGCCCCCTAGCTGGAATAGAGGTAGTCGACAGTAGTCACCCATCGCGATCGGCCTTGAGCTTTACGCTTCACCTCATTGCCGGCCTTATAATGTTTCCACTGTTGCGACTCAGGCCTCTTCTCTAGTATAGGGAATGGGCCGTAATCCACCACGCGGGCCCAGTGTGGATTGGTGGATACCACATGTCTTCTAGTTTTGTAGTTCTAGGACATGCCGGTTTCCTCACGATGTTTTCCTTCTCCGTTTTGAGAGCAGTGGTGATGAAATAAATTACACAAAGTAATGCGCCTGGCTGGGTTTGAACTCGCGACCTACAACTCGTAAGTCGGGGCCGTTACTACTCGGCCACCACTTCTCCCACGCTTCACCTCGCTCCATGGCAATCCGATGGCCGTCGCTTCTGCCAACACGATAAGTCGCCAGGTTTGCCGAGGACGGCCACGCTTTCTTTTCCCTTGGGTATTCCAATCCAACGCCTGTTTAGGTATGTGATCGGAATTCCTCCTAAGCGTGTGACCAATCCATCTTCACTTACGACGCTTGATCTGGAGGTTGATCGGGCTCTCGTGGCATTTCTCCAACAGCTCTACGTTTGAGATACCTGCTTATTTAGCACATATTTAACTTACCAAGTTATCACTTACAAAAGTTTGTTTAAAATTGTTTGTTCAAATAATTTTAACGAGCTAGTCAGTGGCTTCACCCACGTGAAAGTAGAGATATCTCACGGGATCATACTTAAGTATCTTTTATGTCCCATTCCGGATCATAGTCTACCATGATCTTGGTCTCCATGGTGCTAAATTGCATACAAATCCATTCAGACGTGTGAACATGAAGGACAAACATACAAGTTAATCAACCAAGTGCAACTAACTGCACCAACACTACTGGAACACGTGGTCAGTCCTAAACATTTTTATGTATTGTCTATGTTGTTATCAGTGAAGGAATGTCACTTTGTCGAGGTCCTCTTAGCGTAAAGTTTTCGGAACACATAAAATGTGCGTACAGGTAAGGACTGGAATTCGGTCCACTGTTGGATATGGGCCCAGCCTCGGCCAATCGCCATTCCTAGCCATTGTGTAAACGGGGCAACCCCGTGATTTATTGGTCGAGGCTGGGCCAAAGTGTGAACGGGGCATAAGCTTCCTCCAAATGTCGCCTCAACAACCTTTCTTTCGACTGAAATGGTGATGATGATGAAGTTGTTAACTGTTAGTATAAACATGGAGACGTCAATCAGTATCGCATATCAAACGTTTTTATTACAGTGTCTATCGTCATGGTCATTGATGATTCAATCGTCAGTAGTATATTTGTATAAGTATGCATATGCATAGTTCAACATGGGTCACTATTGTGCATATAATTATGAATAGTTAACGAAGATATAAGAATCTTCGTTAACTATTAGTTAGTAAAGAACAAGCCTTTCTGAGGTTTATCTACAGGAACCGATAATTTATTTTGTTGAGTGATAAGTAGCATAATTATGAAACGAGGTGACGGAAGCATTGTTTTAATTCATCAGCCATTTCTCAACTATGTTGATCAGTTTCCAGATAAATCAAATGCAGCTGAATACTAGTATTTTAGATGAAGCGCCTATCTGACGTCATCAACATAGTAGTAAGCTCGATAAACCTTGGGAAGATATTTTTTGTGGTGAAAAACATCAATAATCTCACTTCGCGTCAGACTTTTATTGACTAAAACCCACCTGTGTTCCTTAAGTTAGCTTGCCATGCCTGGGCTACAGTAACTCTGTAACAACCCTACATGATGAATAACATATCCTCGAAACGAAAAGAACTTGGAGTTCAGAAATAGGACGTCGCTGATCGATTTAATTACTATAAGTCCTTGAAAAGCTAGTACAGTTAGAGACTAGCTAGGCAATGCGTGACTAAAACCAACATTTAACTTACGAGTATCAACTAAAGCCCATCATTTGCGTAAGCCTAATGGAGCCATTGACATCCTGTCTTCCTCTATCCATTCACGTGTATACTCATAACTTTCTAAGTAACAAGCTTTTCATCCCTCCTCTTCACATGACCGTACAAAGCTAAACGATAGAATCCCACATCCAATACTTGAAAAAAGAAATTTGAGTTTGTAATAAAACTAAAAGATTCGACATTCTTCTGTGCCTGTACTTATAATAAAATTGGGCAGTGGGTCCAGTCGACCCATTCAAAACGGGACTGGGAAGAGTGATCCCGCGGGTCCAATTAACCACAGTCTCGCAAATAGGACGTCACTAACATAGTTTTGTTGACATAAGTCCTTGAAAACCTTGTCCAGTTAGAGACTAGTTTGGCAATGCGTGACTAAAACCGACATTTAACTTATCAACTAAAGCCCAAGCCTAATGGAACCAATGACACCCTATCTTCCTCCATCCATTCACATGTATACTCATAACTCTCAAGCGTTTCATCCCTCTTCTTCACATGACCGTATCAAGATAAACGATAGAATATAACCCCCCATGAGGGATAAAAAAAGATTGAAACGAAAAGAACTTTGAGTTTCTAATAAAACTAAAAGATTTGATATTCTTCCGTGACTGTACTTATAATAAAACTGGGCAGTGGGTCCTGTCGATTCATTCAAAACGGGACTGGGAAGAGTGATCCCGCGGGTCCAATTGGAGGACGACACTATTTGTTTTTGTTAATACAAGTCCTTGAAAACCTTGTCCAGTTAGAGCCTAGCAAGGCAAAGCGTGAATAAACCCAACATTTAACTTATCAACTAAAGCCCATCATGTGCGTAAGCCTAATGGAGCCAATGACACCCTATCTACAATGTTCACCCAGCCTTATTATGCCTAAGTGGGACGTTGAGCTTCACGAACTAAAACTAGATAGGGTTCTGACAGACAGATAGACAAATGGACATGAATTGACAGCGAGAATCGATAATGTGTTTGAAGACTTCGTAGTGCTGGAAACCAGTTTTGAGCTTCTATTTCCTACATAACGGATTCGCATCGCCGTATAGCCAATTAAGCAAATTGATTTTAATGCGATTCCAATAGTTTTGAATGATTGTTGGAAGACAAGATATTTGTGATCACGCGCGCCTCAAGGATTTGTCAAACCGTAGGGGCCCAGCAGGGTCGAAGCCTACTGGGGCCAAGGATCTGTTTCTGAAAGGAAGATTCGGCCCCGGTATGAAAGGCAACGAAGGAACATGAGTGGGTTTTATGAAATACATAGGTATATGATCACGCGCGCTTCAAGGAGTTGTCAGTAAAACCGTAGGGGCCCAGCAGGGTATCGAAGCCTGCTGGGGCCAAGAATGTTTCTGAAAGAAAGATTCGGCCACGGTACGTAAGGCAACGAAGGAACAGGAGTTGGTTTTTAGTCAGTAAAAGTCTGACACTATCTCCCGCTCCGCACAAGACCGGGGGATGTCATTGGATGATTTTCATACCAAAAAAAAAAAATTAAATAGGTATATTATGATGAAATTTTGTCTATTTTAGTTTAGCAGTTGTATAGCATGGCATCCTTTTAGTAAGTGGTATTCAAGTTTATAGCAAATATTTGCTAGATATATGGATTTCGGATGTCGAGACGAATGTTTGGATACGACATCACATAATCTATTTGCTAATGAATGGTACACCGTTCTGTTTTGCCATTAACTTGTGGAAGACGGACTTCGTTTTTAGGGTTCAGTACTCGAAAGGGTAAAAACGGGACATATTACTAAGACTTCGTTCTCTGTCCGTCCGTCTGTCTGTCAACAGACTGTATTTCAAAAACCGCGATAGCTAGACAGTTGAAATTTCTACAAATTATGTATTTCTTTTGCCGCTTTAACAACAAATACTAAAAACAAAATAAAATAAGTATTTAAGGGGGGCTTTCATACAAAAACGCGATTTTTTGCCGAATCTATCTAAGGACGGTACAGAACCCTTCGTGTGCGAGTCCAACTCGCACTTGGCCAGTTTTTTTTTATTAATTCATGAATCCCCAAGCGACCACCGGTGGCCGCGCATCTATTGTCTTACTATTGTGTCTCTAATTGACGGTATCTGAAGGGTTAAAGCTCTTATTTTACAAAAATAAAAACATGACACAGACATCGTAAATTGGTTTTTATTTGTATGACCGAAGAAATAACTTGTTCTTCATAAAATTGTCACAGTAAACACTACTTTGTGTTTAGCACTTGTAACAGTAACTCCTTATATGTTAAGGCCATCATGATTTTACTACATTTTTATGTCTCCTGCTTTATTTTCTAAATGCTGATGATGATGCATGCATCATGCTCGTGAACGGGCGCCGTCAGTTAAAACTGGTCATCTCTTAGCTGCCAGTGACTGAATTCTATTTCTATTTTTTTTTTATTATTATGTGTCCATGGAGTTTCTTGCACGTTCTTCTCTAGAGATCTACGCTTTGGAACGTGCAATTTAGCTTCACTTGTTTGACTGACTGACATTCTGACAAATCAAAAGTGCCTGTAATTGGTCTTTAGCTTGCCGTAAACAATTTAATTAGTCCGTCTTTTAGATTATAATTCATAAATAAGGGACACGTATTTTTTTATTTGTAAATTAAACCAAAAATGTCAAAGATATAGCCCATTAAAGTTACGTGTAACGTCACGGCGCGGCGGCGTGATGCATTTTTTCGCACGGGGTGACGTCACCATACGTCGTTATAATCTAAAATACGGCCAAAATAAAATGTAGTTATTTTGACTCTGGAAACTACCCTAATAAACGTTGAAACTGATGTCAGTCAAGACAATGCTAGAAACATCTTTAAACTTAATCTTCCTTGTTCCAGGTTAAGCAACAATATCTAC
Organism: Mythimna lalbum; assembly: GCA_949319445.1. Classification (NCBI taxonomy): domain Eukaryota; kingdom Metazoa; phylum Arthropoda; class Insecta; order Lepidoptera; family Noctuidae; genus Mythimna; species Mythimna lalbum. Next base: position 8,937,929 of record OX439365.1, read on the forward strand.
AATGACGTGGACGGTATACAAAGTAGCTGCACTTATACTGCTCAGTGCGCTCAGCAAGGGAGAACTGCCTGAAGATGACTTCAGGATAATAAATAGACAAGGTAACTAGCAATATTTAATTAATCTATTTGTCTTGTCCCGCGACACTGTTTTCTTTGGCGGTAGTACGAGCATGATGTACTATGACGTCAAAGTACATGTCGGACTTCTCTTTCTTATTAGTAGCTTAGAAGCTTGATAACTTTGTTGTGGATGAAAATATTTCAATACTCCTTTCATATTAGTTTAGCTATACAATGTTGAATTTAGTAAATAAAAAAATTGTAATCACTGGTTCAATAGGATTTCTCTTATCAGCTAGAGACCGTAGGACCTAACCTTGCTAAGAATTTTTAACTGGCTTTTGCCCGCAGCTTTGCCCGCGTACTTAAAATAGCAGCTTTCTAATGGTAATAGGAGGGGCCCAGCTGGGTCGAAGCCTACTGGGGCCAGGGTTATCTGAAAGGAAACTCGAGCCCCGGTAAGAAGGCTTGAAGGAACGGGGTGGGGTTTTTAGTCAGTAAGAGTCTGCCACTATCTTCTGCTCCCCTCAAGAGCGGGGATTGTTATAAGATGATTTTCCCCATCGAAAAAAAAGAGTTTACTAATGGTGCAAAAATTTAGCAATCGGGCCAGTAGAGATTACCTCCTACAAACAAATAAACTAACTTTACCTCTTTATAATACTAATGTATGTGATACAATCTGTATTGTATTCGATCCATAGCTATAAGTAAAACTATCGATGTTTGTAAACATCGATTGTTTTTCGCAATGGACTTGTTTAGAGGCCATGTTTAGATATGTTTTTTAGAAAACTGGGTAGTTAAGTACAAGGCCAAATATTTGTTAAAATGCACAATCACACTGCAAACATAGCTTTATTTGGTTAACAAATTCCAATTTTTTTTTTAATGCTATGTAAAAACAAGTTTACGTCTTAATCTTTATTCCTAGAATTGGTTTCAAAATTAGCTCTACCTGTGAAAAGAGATTCTTTCTGAGGACCATAGATCGGAATTTGGGTGCTATTACTATAAAAATATATAAATATGACTTTTAAAATCGCACTTGTGAAGTGTTTGATAGTGCTGTTCCAATGCTTTTCCGTTTAATACAGTATTTTATTCTATCTTTTTTTATCTTTAAAAATAGTAAAAAAGTAGCTCTAAATCACATTGACGCAAGATTACCTAGTAGGTACTGTGACGGTTTTAAATCAATATAATGGTTTTAGGTCATATCCATATTTTTGATAGTAATAGCATCCAAATTTTGATCTATGCTGATGATATATGTGCCAGCAATTGTTATATTGGCTGAACTGATTCACAAAAAGTCGGTAGTGAAAGTCCCTGCAGTGGTCAATCAGAGTTGATCATATTCATCTCATAGTTCGTGTATTCGATGCATCGAATGAAAAACATCGATGTATATGTAATGTTAACGTATTAACGACCGTCTAATGCGATGTATCGTTGCTATACATCTAGTGTTTAAAATACATCGATGTATATCGTCCATCCTTAAGTTAGATACCTTAGTTATAAATAAAGCGAATAAATAAAGCAGTTTTATTCGCCTTGCTGTTGCCATGCTATAATTATGATCTTGATCTTGTATCTCCGTTAACAAAGATCGCCGTTCGGTCCTTCGGTTCGGTTTCGGTCGTCATCAGGTGAGATGGTGGTCAAACGCAAGCCTAACAATTAATAATAATAAAGATATATAGAAGGTAGCAGGGCCAATGCCCGCTAGGACCACTGGGTTTTTCTGAAAAGGACATCCGTAGTCTAAGAACACAAAGAGCAACTGAATGACACAGGTGTGGTTTAAGTCAGCAAAATTCTGACACGCCATCCCGCGACCAGATCAGGAGAAGTCATTGGATGATTTCTTTCCCACCTTAAAAAAACACCAGATGTTACTAATTAAATTATTTCACCGTTTACATTGAGAAGCCATTAACACCGGACATCAAATATTTGGATCAAACCCTCCATATGGTCCAATATTTACCACAACTCAAATATGTTGAATGTTTATTGTGACTGCCGAGAATTTGTTTGCACAGTCAGTGTGAAAATAATCAACGCATGGTATGTAATCGCTTAATCGCTACTATAAACATTCAAAGCGATGACAGAAACACGGACCAATCACCCAATGTCTCTTGGTCTGTGGTGAAATATGGAACTACATCTCTAAAAGTCATTTTGACACATCGTTAATGTTTTCCTTAGCAAGCAGCGTCAACATGAGGTGTCAAAATATTCTGGTCATGGTGTGCAATGTGTTGTTGCATATGTAATTGGATTTACAAGTCAAACAGCTAGGTTATATGTAAAGTAGAAAGCTAATTACTTCGTATAACTGTAGCTTAAGGCATTATTACACTGGGAAACCATGGTGGCGCTACCTGTTGCGCCACCATGGTGACCTGGTAAAATATAGCTCTAACTTCTAAGCTACCAAACTAGACACCATACAGATACCAGAGTCGCCACAAGTCCGAGCTGGTCGCGCTACCAAATTGGATGCGCGACCAAACGGACACCAGGTGAGGAATTCTCTATAGAGCTGTATACATTTTGTTGGTAGCGGCGACTGGTCGCGCCACCGTGGTGCCTCGATGAAATGTAGCCCCTAAAGTTCAGCATAAAATATGTTTCACAAGTCAGACTTATTGATAAAAATCTCTGAACTACTTAGCATCTTCTGAGCATTGTTGCTGTAATAAAAGCTGTCCCTTACGGTTTTACCCACATTTTTATGTAGTTACTGCGATCAATAGCACCAGATTGATCGCAGCGTGATGTTATGTAGCCTGCAACATTCCACGATAAATGGACTATCCAACACTAAAATATTTTTTCGATTCGATCCAGTACCTACCGGCCTGTTGGGATAGTAGTTTGTTACCCTAACTGCTATGCTGAAGGTCGTGGGTTCGATTCCAAATCAGGACAAATGTTTGTGTGATGAGTACGATCATTTATATGTGGCGAGATCGCAGTAAAGCACTAGTTTAAAATATACAAGGGGTAAGGGACAGCCCTTCGCAAACTTTAAGGGCTTGCTCAGTAGATGAAACTGAACCACCATCCATCCACCAAGATTTTTTTTCAGGAAACGAAAAAAAAAAATCAGCTTCACCATACAAAATTATAAACTTTATTGGACAGTTTGTATGGAAAGGCCGATTGTTTTTTCCGTTTCCTTAAAAAAAAAAAAAAATTTGAAAGGTTGTTCAGTTTCGTCTTCGGAGCAAGCCCTTAAAGTTTGCGGAGGGCTGTCCCTTACACCTTGTAAAAAAAGTAAAAACAAGTTAAGCTAGGAAAAAAAACAGTCGATGCAGTTTTACTACAAACCTACACGTTATTCAAATTTTACTGGCCTCGACCACTCTAGGCGCCGAATTCAGATTGTGTCCACAGAATTTGCGTAGGCCGCTATTACATAAGATCAGAATTAAAACCATCTAATTTGTTATTCAAACATGAAGTCTAATCAATCAGTATTCCATGTACATAAGCCATGGAAGGGAACCTGTCATTCGAGCGATAGTTATCTTTTTAATTTATACTGAACGGGAGTTTGTCAATCGGCTTTCCAGTCCTGGGATTATGCTTAAACTTTTTACAGAACGAGTTGTATTTTTCTAGTAAAAAAAAAAAAAAATCTTTTAATCGCCAAAGTCGGATATATCCGACAAACACTCGCGTTTATTTCGCCAGTGTCGCACATCCACGACCAAATACTCCATCTCAATCCCATCTGAACAGACAGAATCAGGACACTTCGTCAACTCGTCGGACTGGATTAAAACTTAATGCAATGTAAACGTGCAAAGGCGTTTAAGGCCTTAGGAGTACTTTGCCAATCACCCGAGAGTGGTGGAGGAAAATATTACATGGTAGGTGCTCTAAGAAAAACATGGTACGAAAGTACCAAAACAAACATACACATTAATACTAGCTTCTGCCAGCGGCTTCGTCCGCGTGACAGTCGGTTTCTCCATAAAAACTTTGGAGGGAAAAGGAAAGGAAGTCAGCGATAGCGTGAGGTGTGACAGGGCAGAATGGAAGAAAAAAACGTGTTGCGCCGACCCCAAATAAAACGCAACAAGGTCAGAAAGATGATGATGATAAGTGTTATAGTTTATGAGATTTCGTGATTAATTCATGAATCCCCAAGCGACCACCGGTGGCCGCGCATCTATTGTCTTACTATTGTGTCTCTAATTGACGGTATCTGAAGGGTTAATCAATGACTGGTATTTCGCTTTTATACCTATTTAAACAGATTATAAATATCAACATAACTAGCCAGGGTAGCGGCATTGTTCGAAAGTTAGAGCCGATGTCCTAGCGGGCCCCGTCATTTTTGCTAAGAGCTCTTTGAAGCGTGAGTGGAACCATAAACTCTTTTATACAAGGACACTAATTTTAGTATCTCTATATAAAAAAAGCTTGATATTAGTCATCAGCGGATTAAGGAAACAAACATTCTTGATGTGTACAGGTTATCTAAATATAGCTTATTTTATTAGGATAGAGGCGCCAGACATCTAACCTTTGACCTAAAAAAGTTTTCATTCATCCATTACGAGGCGATAAAACACCTATTATTTATTAGTAGGGCCCACGGACCAAATAGCCAGTTATCTGCCGCTTCGCGCCATAGTCCTTTTGGTCCATCGATGTAGCAAACCTGTAGGTACATCAATATTTTGGCCCATAAGCTTATCTATCTGTTTATCATCTACTGCTTGCGAAGATCGATTGGGTTAAGGTAACCCGTACTTTTTTTTAAGATTTCTGCATTTTGCACGCCATTTTGTATAGTTGTTTATTGAACCTTGAGAGGTAAATTGTTTTTTTTTTTTCATGAAATGATTACTCAAAAGGGTTAGACGGACTAAAAGGGTTGTACCTCGAGCACCGATTGAATACGTCTGTACAACTTGAATGACCTTGAAAAAATTGGAATTCACGGTCTGCCCTGATGCTTTGCTTTTAACAGCCAAGATCGACCGGTTGGTCCTGGTCCGTAAATAGGGCCATAGAATATACTTGGAGAGGGAGAGTGAGGCCAAAGAAAAGATGGATGGATTGTGTGAGGAGTGATATGAAAGAAAAGGGAGTTAATGTTAGTGTGATGGGTGACAGGGCAGAATGGAAAAAACACAACGTATTGCGCTGACCTCCAAGTAATATAGAATAAGGGCAGGAAGAAGAAGAAGAATATAGATTACTTAAAAAAATGTTTTCTTCTTTCCAGACCTCCTGACAACAGACCACAGCGACGTTTTCGAAGATACCAGCACAGGATCATTTTCACAACTGCTGTTCGATGTCGCAAGAGACCAAGTTATCGTGGGCGCAAGGTGACTGCCTAAATCTATTTGTGTCTAGACCTAATGCAATCTAACCTGTTCGGAAATACTTGATTTAGTTGGCCAGGTTGTTGGAAAATTGGAATGTTGTTGGCTAATATTTTTATTCGGTGGGAATTTGTGTGGTGAACGTTACGAGATAATTTGTAAAAGGGTCAATGAAAAATTTGTCCAAAAGTATACGTTACTTCTAGGCAAGCGTGCTCCATAGTTGAACACACCAACACTGACTGACCTGTTGGTCTAGTGGTCCTGGCCCTGACTGCTGTCCCGGAGGTCGTGAGTTCGATTCGCACCCAGGAGAAATGTTTATGTGATGAGCATCATCATTTGTTCTGTGTCTGGGTGTAATTTATCAATAATATGTATGTATTTAGAAATATATAAGTATGTTTATCAGTTGTCTAGTATTCATAACACAAGCTCTGCTTAGCTTGGGACTAGACGGCGTTGTGTGATAGTTGTGGAATATTATATTACATTATCATATTATCACTTACCATTCGGTGAGATGGGGGCCAGGCGTGATCTTATCATTAATTAAAAAAATCTTTATTTTACATTTCAACTACTCTGTCAAATCCAACCTAAGGTTGTCTGTAAAAAATCGCTGTTAGCGATAACATCGCCCATTATTACACCCTATTCATTTTTAGCTCCTACTGTATTTATTATGGTGTACAATAAAGATTATATTATTCAATCAATCAATCAATCTTAAGGTTTAGATTTTTATAAGTACTCATGTAGGCCTATGTGAAGTAAAAACATTTGAATTTCGAATTTAATCTTCATGCAAAACATAGGTACAAAAGGTGGACTTTAAGCCTTAAGCGTTCTCTATGACCTTAGATTGACTGGTAGAGAAGTGTAGAAATATTATGGCAGGTGCATAAAAATAATATAGATAATTCTATGCTGAGGTTCCTATCGGAAGACGCAGCGTTGGGAGGCATTTCACAATGTGGACCGGTGGCCTGATGAATCCGATTGATGTGAGGCATGTGATGCACAGGACTGGTCGATATGGCGACACTTGGGGGAGGCCTATGTCTAGCAGTGGGCGGCTTTCGGCTGAAACGATGATTATATTTCCTAGTACTTACTCAACCCACAAATTGCTAATAGGGTAGTTTCCTAGGTCAAAATAACTAACTTTTAATTTCAAAAATCCAATCTCCCGAGTGATAAAACTTTCTTGAAATCTTCCATAATATTTCTAGTTTTCAATAATTAATGCTATTTTAATAAACATTTTACGACTTTTCATAATGAATGAAATAATCTTCCGTGGTGTAAATTTTATAGAACTTTGATGGAGTTATAAAATCTATGATAGGTCGAACTTGAACCATCATAAAACGATGAAGCCACTATATTTATTGACGTGGTAGTCCAGCTACCATTCAAGTTTAGCAGGTATACCTGATCCGTACATGGATTCTGTTTTATATTGCTTGCCAGTGCCTGGGCTGTTAAGGTCATCAAAACTCATTTTTTTACTGTCCATGGATGAAATTAAAAATCTACACTAATATAATAAACAGGTAAAGTTTTTTTTTTTTTTGTTTGTAGGTAATCTCTGGAAGTACTGGTCCGATTGCTAAAATTTTTTCACCGATAGAAAGCTGCTTTGTTTCTGAGTGACAGACTATATTTTCTGTACGCGGACGAAGTCGCGGGCGAAAGCTAGTTGTATAATATATATGGAGCTAATAACAAATATAACTTAATAAACTTTTTTTTGTACTTATACAGTTTAAGTATTTTTTGTAGCTTATACACATAATCATATTTTCTTCTTTTTTAACTACTTACAGTAAAAAAAATCAAGTTAATAAACCCCAGGCACTTGACTACTTATCCCTACATACATATCAGATTTCTGGGCTCACTTTTTACTTTGTCACCAGTCACATGCCCACATTTCTGATCTTTGATGCGTTTTAACTCACAGTCAAGCGTTGGTTTATATAATTAAAAAAAAAAACTTTATTAACCCTTCATCATATCAGCCGAAAGACGTCAACTGCTGGACATAGGCCTCCCCCAAGCGTCGCCACAACGACCGGTCCTGTGCGTCACGCATCCATCGTCTATCCACCTTGTTGGAGGCCTTCCAACGCTGCGTCTTCCGGTACGTGGTCGCCACTCCAGAACCTTTCGTCCCCATCGGCCATCTGTTCTGCGTGCAATGTGCCCTGCCCATTGCCACTTAAGTTTGGCGACTCTTCACCTTTATTAACCCTTATTGATTTGATAAAACGGAGAATAGATACTTTAGCTATATCCTTTTATTCCCAGGAATAATTCGTTTTGAATGCAATTGTGAACTCTTATGAATATGGTGGCATAATAAATTGAGGGGGCGTTATAATCTTAAATCGATTGATAAAGCTATCACAGCTCAGAGTTATTGGACGTCAATGAATAATGTAGTATTTATATTATCAGTCAGCTTACTTTATATGTTTTAGTTATTGGACTTATAGACCTGACAAGAATTTTATGGGACAGGGTTTCTGGAATCTTTATCAGTTTTTGTTTATTTAACCATTTATAATAAAAGAAAACCAGAAAGGTAACAAAAGAATAGTGCAAAGGTTAAGATTATTTCTAAAAACTTTTTTAAAATTTTAATTAGAGGCTCTACCACGAGCTCTTAACGTGATCGAGAGAGATCTCTTTCTACGTAGGTGATAAACGTCCTATATAGCTCTATCCCTCTTTATCACTCGCACGCTTTACATTTTAACACGTCATAGTAAGGCTTAATTCATGAATCCCCAAGCGACCACCGGTGGCCGCGCATCTATTGTCTTACTATTGTGTCTCTAATTGACGGTATCTGAAGGGTTAAGTCTGTGTTAAAAATTGCAATAAATTAGTATTTGTATATAATTATGAAAAAAATACAAGTACCTAGTATGAAGTTTATCCTTTATCATCATTCATTTTTTTTTTTTCATTTCAATTTCATAGACGGCACGGTAGGAGCAGTCGTTGAGCGATTGGCTTCTGCGTTACGTGTTGCAAGTTCGATTCCCGCACGAAGCAAATATTTTATTCGTGTGGGAATCGACAACTACGTCGTACGTTGTAGCCGGTCTGGGTATCATGTGTATTAGTAGTAATAATCATTTGTATGACACGACGAATATTTTGAAAAGAAAACACACTTAAGCACATCATTTGGAGTCACAAAAATCACATAATTGATATGATTAAAATTAAACGAAACATCATAACTAAACAGACTCTAAATTACAAAACCACTTACGAATAAATCATTAAAGAAAAAAAACTGCCTTATCGTACTTTAACAGCATTTTAATGTGATAACTGCGCTTACTCTAATAAGTTGTTCAAACATCCAGTCGTTCACCTGCTCGACTTATGATATAAGATAGTGTTATCACTCCGACAGCTTGTTAGCCTGCCCGAAGCAAGCCACTCGATTTTAATTAACAATTACCGTTTATTTTTAGGGTTCCTTACCTTGTTCCCGCGCGCCTCAAGGAGTTGTCAGCAACCGTAAGGGACCAGTAGGGTCGAAGCCTACTGGGGATAAGGGTCTGCTTCTGAATGGAAGGCTCGGCCCTGGTATGAAAGGCAACGAAGGAACGGGGTGGGTTTTTTAGGCGGTAAATCCCGTTCGGCCCAAGGGCAAGGGATATTATCTGGATTATTTTTATCCACCGAAAAAAAAGTTGTCTGTCTGTCTGTCAAGACAGATTAACTCGGGAACGCGTAGCGGTATCGATTTGAAATTAAGACCATATACTGAACCTGTGAAAAAATCAAATTCTAAGTTAAGGAGAAAAGACACGGACGTTATGTCGCAAAAAAAGTATATTTCAACACTCTAAAGGGAAACAATAATTCATAGGGTATTGTATTATAAGAGATGCAGAAACCTGAGGTAAAGAGCAATGTCTTATAGCACAGGTATAAGAATAAAACTGAAAACAGTTTTGTTGTTACGTCATGAAAACACTTTTTTAGCGATTGGGTAAAACTTCGGGAATTTAACTATTTACGTATGTAAGTTTGTACAGAACCCTCAGTACGCGAGTCCGACTCGCACTTGCCCAGTGTATTTACTTTATAAGTGGGCAATATACCGTGAGAGCTTTTCAATATCCGACGCTATAAGCAATGAATACGCGTTTTTAAAAGACATTTTGAATCGCAAATGACTCAATAAATTACTGGAAACTGGTTAATTTGTAACGCTTTTTAATGCCTTTATTGATCTTTCAAAAGTTTACTTTATAGCATTTTGTGAATATGGAACGCGATCGAACGTTCAAAAAGGATTTATTTATTTATTTAGTACATGGAGGACTTACAGATTTAATCTTTACACATCGTTATCCTTTGAACAGCCAACGTCAGAGAAATCCGACAAAATTCGCGCATTTATTCCGCCAGGGTCGCACATACACGAACTAATACTCCATTTCGTCAGGTCTTCTGTCACCTATGGGGATTGAAGAGCTAAACAAGACGGAGTACTTACCCAGTCGCGAACCCATAATATAATATAATATTCCACAACTATCACACAACGCCATCTAGTCCCATGCTAAGCAGAGCTTGTGTTACGGGTACTAGATAACTGATAAACATACTTATATATTTCTAAATACATACATTTTATAGATAAATTACACCCAGACACAGAACAAATGATAATGCTCATCACATAAACATTTGTCCTGGGTGGGAATCGAACCCACGACCTCCGGCATAGCAGTCAGGGCCACTAACCACTAGACCAACAGGCCATGACCCTGGTGAATAAGACACGAAAACAATCGTCGGACCAATCCGACGCAAGGGCTATTTTGTTTTATTCAGTTCCTAATATATAACGGTTTATTATATATAAATATTGTAGCAACTTAATTTTAGTCATAATTGAACCCTGTAAAGTGACGACTAATTTTAATTCACGGCAGGCGCAGTGGTTGAGCGATTGGCTGCCGCGCTGCGTGATGCGGGTTCAATTCCCGCGAGTAACGATTATTTGCATGGCGTACAGGTTATTCCGGGTTTGGGTCTTTTTTTAAGTGAGTTTACATGTTTGTGAACGCATCCACGATACAGAAGATATTCCTAAATTCCGAGTGCGGGGCAAGGTTTTTTAAAAACCAATTAATTAATTCGATTTATTAAAGTGTGTATAGGGTAAATACGCCAAACGTCGGCCTCCCCCCAATTGTCGGCCGTCTGCACGATTTCAGCTTGCATTCATTCAAATAGTAATTAAGTGACAATTTTACCTCTCGAATTGCAACTTTAGTTCATACTCTATATGTACAAACCATTATTATCTGATTAAGTCACTTGCTTTTCGCACACTGAGCATCAGCAGGGATTGCGTCGTTGAAGCGTCAAGTTTGCATTAAAAGTAGCTTACTTGATGTGAATACTCACACTTCGGGGATTGATATTACAACGATAAGACATTTCTTTATTTTTGTTTTAAGCTTTATTATCACTAAAGAGTTATTTTTACTATATTTTGAGATAGTTTTTTCAGCGTTTTGCGTATATTTTTCAGGGCAAAATAGGAGGCCGCCATTAGGGTTACAGTTTTGACTTAAAACCTGATTCTCGGCCGTGGCCGACTTAAAGTAAATGCAGTCTGTTTTATAAATTCCAATTGTACCAATTCCATTAGCTAAATAAGAGAATTTGCAAAGCTTCTAGATAAATAAATCTATTTTACGTTTAATCGCCAAATAACGGCCGGGGTGATATTAATCGAATCTCGAGAAATAAGGTACAAGGAATACGGGCCGACATTAGAAACATTAAAGATCGTAATGTCGACCAGCCTCGAATTCGAGCGCCACTATACAGGTTGATGAAAAAATGCTTTTGTATTTCTTCATTGATTGGGTAGTGATTTTTTATCTGTTTATCAAACTTATTTAAAGAAGACATTATTTTATGGTAGCTTTATGGTTTTGGAATTTAAGATATAAATAATATGAATTTCTCTTTGGAAATGCTATCTATTAAACACTTCTTATTAGCTTAAAACATATAAATGGTTGATCGAGAATCTTTGTTGTACCAAAAAGCGGCCCTTAGATAAGTACTAAGTTTGTTTTCACTTAGTGATTTTAATTTAAGGTAGGTACTACAATGACAAAACAGGAAGATCTAAAGCCTTCACGGAATCAAAGAAAATTATGCGGTTACGAATTTTTTAAATGTTTACCGACTTGTTTGAAAAATAATTAATAAATATTGTTCCGAAGACGTTAAAAGTTTATCAAACAATTACTTTTGAAGTATTATTTTAATTTTTTAGACTTATTTAAAATTCTATTTTATTTTTGGTTTAAAAAATATTTTTATCACATACTAAAGTTATTAATTCTTGTTTTATTTCATTTTGATGTTTTAATTTGTTATAATTTTAGTACTTATCTAATATTGATGAGGGGAAATAAAAATACATATATTTAACTATTAAACAAAGTGTTATATTAGAATCCTGCCAAAATAAATCACATTAATAATATTGGTCACTGTCTTAATTTAAAACACCCTATACCCGGCCGACATTTGGGAAAAACGCGACCGACCATGGGCCATGAATGGCCGACTTTAGGGTTTTTCTGTTCTCGACGCATCTAAACCTTATTACTTTTTTCTTTTAGTAGAAATGTCGATCTTATGCCTATAAACATAAAATAGATTAGTTAAACTATCCAAAACCGCATAAGAAGCTATCTTTCGTTGGAAACTGAAGGTGCTAGAGCGATCGGCAGTCAGAAAATCGCTAAGGGGGGCCGACATTTGGCGTATTTACCCTACATAATTTGTAAAACGACAGATAAAACGCGCGTATTGTTTAAAAGATGGAATATTCATGCATTTCATTGTTATTTTTATAATTTATCGAGTATTTAATCAAATAGAATTTTTAGTCTCACGATATTTATTATAAATTCACGATGTTTTCAATATTGCGGAGACGTGTTATCTATTCGTAGAGCGTACCCAAAAATGCAGCTCTTAAGAGAATTCCAGCAATTCACCTTCTAAGTAGATACATCGAAGTCAGTTCAAGGCATCTGTATTTAACTGCCATCATGTGTAATTAAGTAAATTCCGTAAAATATATACCAGGGCGATACGTGTCAATTTTATGTAATGAAGCGCGGTAAATAGCCATTAAACGTCATTACAACGGCCTATATCACTATGTTCGAAATACATAGATACTGACCAATAAACATATAACATTATTGCGATATTTACATTAAACATTAACCTCTGCACACCAATTAGCACTATAAATAATTAGGTATGCGCCATAAATTGAGAAATATAGTTTTATGCCCTTACTCAGAAATGGGTGATTTGTCGATAAATAAAAGGAATGCTAATAAAGCTAGAACTACATTAGAACGACGCACACGTGTAGCACGCCTGATTTGTACGTAGAGCGACGTCGCGTGGCGTGGATCAAGTGTAGCTCTACAAGTCTAGTTTCCATATAAAATATATAACGCGCCCAGACTGTGGCACACGTGTACGCAGTGTGTAGTTCTAGCTAGCTTAACCCTCAACTTCTGAATTTGAGTTTGAATTTGAGTATTTCTCAAACTCCACTTTCGCCTGAAAATCAGTCAAAAGGCATTATAATGAAGGGTTTAAGGCACTTAATATTCATTTCAGATAGTCGCCCCTCTCTTTGATAGGATTCTAGATTTGAAAATATTCTCTTTTAATATTCGTGATACGTCTTTATAATTGCTCTCTTATGGAGGCAATTAAAATAAAACGAATGATAAAAATATCCGGGGATTTTTTTTCGTTAGGTAAAAATCATCCAGATGTCATCCCCCGCCCTTGGGGGGGAGCGAGCGATAGTGTTAGACTTTTACTGACTAAAAAACCCACCCCGTTCCTTCGTTGCCTGATTGCACACCGGGGCCGAGCCTTCCTTTCAGAATTAGACCCTTGGCCCCAGTAGGCTTCGACCCTGCTGGGCCCCTACGGTGGCTGACAACTTCTTGAAGCGCGCGGGAACAGTGCGCGTCGTCGACGACTTGAAAATCGAGGGATACAGTTTTTAGTCCTACTTCGATTTAAAAACCCGCTTGTAATTACGAGAGCTGACGTTAGCGAGTCATTTCCAATCCATTAATATTTATCTCAAAACTTTTGATAGAAAGTTAATCGGTTTCATATCTTAAACCGACAATATCGTGGCAGCATTTCCCCTGAACTAATCGTCCTGTTCTTGCTCTCTCAATACTCATCTAAAGCTGAGTACAGACTAAGCGCACGAGCGAACGAACGTTTACGAATGGGAATCGATGGATGACGCTCGCTTTTTGTCGGGTATTAAAACAATAACACCGTGAAATCGTAGGTGAAATGAGCTTGAAATAAACCGACATTCCACCTTTTTTGTTTTGAAAAGCCGTCAAATGACTACTTCTACTATGGGTGGAGCGGGACAGTGTGTTTTAGTTTTTAATGACTAAAACCCACCTGTGTCCTTTCAGTTGCTATTTCCGTTCCAGGATCACGGTAACTTTTTCGAACAATTCTGGAACCCTAGCGAACCCAGCCAATTTTGCTAAGAGTTTTTGAGGCATCGCCGTTCTACCATCGAGTCGATGGACTGACAACTTACGTTATCTAAGTTTTCACATTGTAATTTAAACAAAAATATACAAGGTACAGTTTCCGCTAAAAATTCTAAATTGGCAGAATAAGCGAACGAAGACGAGCAAATGATCTGGAATTTGTGTGTGAAGACGAGCGAGTCAGCAGTAATTCCTAATCGATAGCGTTCGTTCGCTTGTTCGCTTAGCCTGTACCATGTATAAACCAATTTCAGGTTCTACCGTACCTAATTCTTAAACCGTAAATCCGGCCATGTTTTCAAATCAAGGTCGACAAGAGATTCATTGATCCTGTTCAACATCTGTACAGTTATTATTATCTAAAACTCGATCTTAAAATTGCAATAGCATAAGTAGATATTTTACATTGCAAAGTTATCGTGAGCATAGAAACTTGTTCTCCATATAGGGAAGGGAGACTCTCGGTCTTCTTTAAGATTCTTGATCTAGAAACACTCAGTAATCATCTCGTAGGTTTACTGGTTTGATGAGTTGCCAAGTATTTAATCATGGATTCGATCTCTACTCATTTATAGATCTCAGCCAAGTACAAGTATTTCTTTTACTGAACTGGTTTCAGTTACTGTATCCGGAAGAATAATTCGTGATTGAATTTCTTTGCCAGAGGATTTAACCAAAATATACCAAGAGATGAAACAGCCATTGATTTCGCCAAAAAGTTAAAGCAATTTGTAATCGAGACGGTGAATTTTTTTTTTTAAATCATAAATAGGCTCACATTTGATCACTATCTCACCTGATAGTACTTGAGCGACGATATGGTCGATCATAGAGCACGCTTACCTAGAAATAACGTATTCACTCTTGACTTAAAGACCCTAGATTGTAGCTATCAGAAAACACAGACTCTGGCAGGGATTTCCACTTCTTAGCTGTGCTTACAGACTACGAATATGTGCCCAAACGTTTGTGTGTATGGGCGGGATATCCACCATGTATCGGTGACGCAACGTCGTACGTCTAGTGGTCCGATAATGGAACGGTTTGGGCAGACTTAAACTGCAGTTCCGATGCATACTCCCAGAAATATAAACACTAGAATGCCGATAGGCTAGCAACATGGCGCCGATGCTCAAGACTTTGATGTCGAATTCAGATAATAGCGACTTGATGGTAGAATAACATTTACTGCGGGATTTTTCGAATCCCGCTGTTCTGGAACGCAAAGGGCGACTGAAGGAACATTGGCGAGTTTTAGTAAAAGTTTGATACTCCCTCTCACTACACCTAAAGCGGGATAAGTTGTTTGATGGTTTCTAAAACCTCAAAAATAAAACTTGTAGACTTACATTCCTTTACTTACATGATCCACAGATTTCTTGAGTTGAAATACCGTTGGAATTCTTTAATATCGTAACCCAATAGTCCTAATTACAAATGGTGTGAAACGAAACTCGTGAACTCGAGAATTTCCTCGATATTAAGACGAATGTTAGCCAAGTGTTATTAGTGTTATTACGATTGTCTATTAACACTCACAGTTATAATCTATGGATTCGGTTCAGAGTTAGGGTTGCCACCGACAAGAAGGTGAAATAGAAATATTTCAGAGCAGCCCCCCTAGCCAAGTTACAATCGTTTCGCTTGCGTCGAACGCTTCGAGTTGACCTTGCCGCCAATTATTTTGTTCTGACCACGTGACTGAGCGTTGAGACGACGTCATTCCCGTACATTTGCAGCTTTCTACTAGCGTTAACTATTGCAGATTAGCAACTTGGCTGGGAGTACAGCCCTCCTAGCAAAGTTACAACCGTTGCGGTTGCGTCGAACGCTTCGAGTTGACCTTGCCGCCAATTCTTTTGTTCTGACCACGTGACTGAGCGTTGAGATGATGTCATTCCCGTACATTTGAAGCTTTCTACAAGCGTTAACTATTGTTGATAAGCAGCTTGGCTAGGGGGACGTTGGCGTTTTAGAAATTTTGGAAATCTCTAAGCGGTTCATGTGCTTTTTGATGCAATATTTTCTACGTCTAGAGAGGCGTGACTTTCAGTGTTATTTTTGTTAGCTTGGAATGGTTTTGAATAGTAAACCAAAGGGTTGTATCAGCTCAGCTTACATCACGTTCAGCATCCTTACGCTAAATTAGGCACAAACTACATAATAAAGTTTCGCCCGTCTCTGTTTGTCCTATATTTTCGCGATAAACTCAAAAAGTACTGAATAGATTTGCATAAAGTTTTCATTGATAGACAGCACGAGGCAGGTTTAGATGAATATTACGTGTATATCATTGCAGAAGGAAGCCGAGAATTTAAAAAATTTGGAACGCCTGTGCGAAACTGTAGCGGGTCGCTACTTCGCTATTACTACATAGTATAAAACAAAGTCACTTTTTCGGTCCCTATATCCCTATGTACGCTTAAATCTTTAAAACTACGTAACGGATTTTGTTGCGGTTTTTTTTAATAGATAGAGTGATTCAAGAGGAAGGTTTATATGTATAATATTGCACCCGAGCGATGCCGGGGCGGGTCGCTAGTTACTTTATAAAACTATGGGATATTTGGGGAAAAGTTTAATAATGTCCACTATAGCAACAGGCATGGCAACCCTGTACATGGCACAACTGTAGCGGCATAGATCAAACGCCAGGAAGTGCCAGTGTTTGCCACATAGTGTCAATATGTGTGCCGAGAACATTTGGCTCAGCTATTAAACCATTTTGTTTGTTCATGTGCTTTTTAAACAGGCTTCAAGGCACGCGTATAAGCGTAGTACCGAAATGTGTGAAGTTTATTGTATAAACTATAAACATTCGTTTGTGTTGCGTTTATTTGCTTGCATCGTTCTAATTTGACAGTTTATTTACGGATTAGATTTTTTATAGTGTTATAATTTCATCATCTGTTATTATCTTAGCAGATAGCTAAATACCTATTTAGAGAATTACTGGACTTGTACTATTAGCTCGAAAAAGCAATCGCCTGGAACGCGAAGGGCACCCGAAGGGACCTAGGTGTGGGTTTTAGTCAGTAAAATTTGAGGGTCTTCAAGGCTAGAGTGAATGGGCTCCTCATAAACTAGTGCGCCTCACCATCAACGATTGCATCACTGCTTCTCATCAGGTGGGATCGCAGTCAAAACCCGTGCTACAATACAACATCATCATCATCATCATTTCAGCCGATAGACGTCCACTGTTGGACATAGGCCTCCTCCAAGTGTCGCCATAATTAACAATCATGTGCGTCCCGCTTCCATCGTATTCCTGCAACCTTTACCTGGTCATCGATCCACCTTGTAGGAGGCCTTCCATCGCTGCGTTTTCCGGTACGTGTTCGCCACTCCAGAACCTTTCGGCCTCAACGACCATCTGTTCTACGAGTAATCTGCCCTGCCCATTGCCACAACAGACACTATCAATGACTCGCTTTTCTTTCATATCACTCCTCACACGATCCATCTATCTACTCTTTGGCCTCTCTCCTCCTCCATAAATACCAGATGATCTCATAACGAAATGTTACTCAATTCAATAGTAAACACACGAGTAGACCATACAAGAATAATTTCGATACCGTTTGTATCGGTAATGCTATCGATTACAACGGCATATCATTGATATTCGATCCTGCGGCGATCGCATAGTGTACTGTTACATACACATGTGTTCCGATTTATACTAACTACTGCTTGCGCAACGATTTGTATTTCCTATATATTTAAAATTTGATCTATGGTCGTTCGATTACGCAGTCGTGTGTGAAAATAGCGTTGAATACATGTGACATTGCATTTTATGCAACTTACGGTCTTATACTACCGATTTTGGTTCTACAAGTGCCTGCTAGAGGCGCTGTATTTTGATATTAATGTCCTATGTCCCCTAGATGGGGTAGAGGGCGTCTACAGTAATTCTCCATCGCGAACGGTCCTGATCTTCACGCTTCACCTCGCTCCACGTTTTTTTTTTTTTTTTTTTTTCTGTCGACTGGGAAAATCATCATTGACGAAACCCGCTCTTGGGTGGAGCGGGAGACAGTGTCAGAGTCTTACTGACTAAAAACCCCGCGCCGTTCCTTCTAGCCTTCATACCGGGGCTCTAGTTTCCTTTCGGATAACCCCGACCCCGGTAGGCTTCGACCCAGATGGGCCCCTCCTGTTGCTGACAACTCCTTGAGGCGCGCGGGAACAGTGCGCGCCGTCGACGCCTTGGCTCGGTCCGGACAGTTACCAGACGATCGGACAGCGAGCTACCCATGGCTCGCCGTCCGCGAGCCCGCGTCTACGGTGGCTGGAAATCGGGATCGGAATCCCGGCGGCGGCGGCGGGGGCGCCGTTGCCTGATGCGGTCTGCCTCCTCCTTTGCTAGCATTACTGCTTCGCAGAAGGAGGCGACCGCCTGCCACTCCTCCTCGCTCCGGACCATGGCCTGAACCAAGGCCCGGCGCGAGAGGTCTCCGCCGCCGATCGCCCCCACGAGGGCACGGCGTTGCTCCGCCCAAGCAGGGCACACCTCAACTGTGTGCTCCACCGTGTCCTCCGGGCGTTCCGCACAGTGGCGGCACCCGGGCGTCTCTTCCGCTCGAATCCGATGCAGGAACCTCCCGAACTTGCCATGTCCGGTGAGGACCTGCGTCATGCGGAAGGTAAGGACGCCGTGAGGTCTTTCCAGCCACGCCTCAAAGAGGGGACTTACCGCCATAATTGTGGCGTGCCCAACCTCGCTCCACGTCATTCCTCGCGTCAGAGGAGCTGTATTTTCCATACAAAAAAAATACGGCGGCGGAGTCGGTATCGAGTAAAGTTGTCAAAAAATAAAAGGCCCGTTTTGACAGTTCTATTTTGACTACCTAGCGGCTTGTCCGGTGTAGTGTAGCTTAGCTACTGCTAAAATAGATAAAGTAGCTACCACTACACCGGACCCCTAATTATTATTTTTATTAATTCTTTCAGTTTCGTTCCCAGTAACATTCTTTTTTCTCAAATGTCAAATCGGTCCTTTTATTTTTTAACGAGTTTAGCGACGAATACTATTGCTTTAAACTCGTTGTAGAGGTACAGCTGTATTTTACGAAGTGCTTGACAGAGTCGTAACTATAGAATACCCCCCTCTAGCTTGTTATGTTTCGGGTTCCAAGTAAAAAAAAACGGTTGGCGCTTGAGTGAACTGCTGCGCTGATTGTCTCAGGTTCGAGTTCCACACCGAAGAAATGCTTGTATGGGTCGGGATGTTTTGTGTATGTGAGTTTACATGTTTGTGAATGCTTCCACGATACTTCGAAGCCAACCC
Organism: Mythimna lalbum; assembly: GCA_949319445.1. Classification (NCBI taxonomy): domain Eukaryota; kingdom Metazoa; phylum Arthropoda; class Insecta; order Lepidoptera; family Noctuidae; genus Mythimna; species Mythimna lalbum. Next base: position 8,957,286 of record OX439365.1, read on the forward strand.
CAAGGCTTCCATTCTAACCGGATGCGACTTAATACACGTGTTTTACATGGAGCGACTTCCTATCGGACTTCCATAATCCTGTTATTGGACACGCACACGTATAACACGCCTGATTTGAATGTAGAACGACGTCGCGTGGCGTCGTGCGTGGCGTGGATCAAGTGTAGCTCTACAAGTCTAGTTTCCATATAAAATGTATGGAGACCGACGCGCCCAGATCGGCATGTGTGGCACACGTGTGCTCAGTGTAGTTCTAGCTCTGCAGCCTAGCAGTGGAAACATTATAATGCTGATTATGCTAAGTCAGCAATATCAGTTACGGCCTATATTACGATGTTTTGTATCAACGACGCAAATTGCATTTTTCACCCACAATATTTATGACGCCACGCTGTCTACGTTCGCATCTAGATAAAAAAACGTTCAATGTCGTTGAAGATAACAGGTACTGAGGTACCTACATTATTGGGTGGATTTATATGATTTATTGCTGTCTAAGTCATTCAAGGATACAATGTACTTACGCAATTGGAATTAACTCTGTTGGTCAAAACTTGGATTAAAATGATAAGATGTATCCACCTATTTACAAAGTTAACGAGTGTTAAACTTTTAAGTACTTATATGGTTGATTTCCCATCTAAAAAAAGGTGTGAGCTGAAAAACCTTACGTGCAATTACTTATGGGATTTTCTGTTATTTGTAACTTACCAAAAATATAAAAACCTTTTACAATATTGGAAAACATACCGTTATAAGAGACACAATAGAAAGATATTGAGAGAGCAAACGTTGGCGTTCACTTGGGGTTTAATGAATTTAAAGTGCAAAGAACAAGGCGTTCTCTGCAATTATTGTTTTGTGATTATGATGTCTGATACATATAATTAATTCTAGCTGCTGCCAGCGGCTTCGCTCGCGTGAAAAAAGAAAATGTAAAGCCTAGTTTACTTAATAATAAAGTAGTATTCTACTGGTGAACAAGACTGCAGCGGGACTGAGCAAGACTGAAACTCCCTTTTGAAAAATAATTTAAAAACATCTTCAGATAAACCTGCGCATTACTTTGTGTAATTTATTTAATCACCACTGCTCTCAAAACGGTGAAGGAAAACATCGTGAGGAAACCGGCATGACCTAGAACTAAAAATTCGAAGACGTGTGACATCCACCAACCCAGCCCAGCGGCCCAGTGCCCGCGTGGTAGATTACGGCCTATTCCCTCTCCTAGAGAAAAGACCTGAACCCAGCAGTGCAGAACATTAAAAAAGGCTAATGATGATGACTCTACGCAGAATGGTTAACTATTCTGAGTATGCATTAGCCGCTTGAAGAACAAACTAACAACCTCCTCTTTTCTCTTCCCAGGGATGCCCTCTTCAGACTATCTCTCCGAGGCCTCGGCGTGTTGGAGCGTGCCGACTGGCCAGCCTCCACTAACAAGACCAAACTCTGCCAGATGAAGGGCCAAACAGAACATGACTGTCGGAACTACATCAAGGTGCTGCTGCTACACGGGCACAAGCTGTTTGCCTGCGGGACCCACGCGTTCAGCCCTGTTTGCAGTTGGAGAGAGGTATGTGAAGTGCTAGTGAGCTTATTAGGGTTACTTTAGCATCTACGTAAATGTATATTGTTAAGAGGAATTAGGTTATATCGTTGGGAAATTTTGAGTATGTTTTTGGATGAAAAATAACGATAACGGACTAAACAGAAGCGGTAAAGCCCTACAGGTGGTGGTAGGACAGTTATTTAAAACTCAAGTGAATTTTAGTGGACTGTATATTAAATAAACAAATTAAACTTAGAATTAAAGCGGCACGGCGAGAAAACAATAATAAACAGAAGATAAGGATGCGTGCGCTCGGTAGTAAGGTCGTAAGGTCGAGTGCCGGCGCGCCGGCCGGGCTGCGCCCGCGGCGAGCGCCTCTCCCCGCGACCTCTGCTTCACCCCGCTGTCGCCCGGCACGTAGTGGTGTCCGCGCTCTTTAGTGATGTGCAGACACGGACAGTAATAAAAGGTTTTCAGAAATGTCTAATGTTATTTTGAACTGAGTATAGATGAAGAGACAGTTGAAGTAGGAATAGATTTTCAAAATCTGAAAATACAAGTAAATTACACAAGGTTTGTTTATACGCAGAACCAGAACCATTTGAAGAAAATCTCACATAGGTCACAAACAACTCTCTGAAGAGCAAATAAATAGTTTAAGGGTTAGAATAGAATAGAATAGAATAAACTTTATTGTACACCAAAAGTAACACAGCTTATACATAAAATTAAATTTATGGGTACAATGGCGGTCTTATCGCTGAAAGCGATATCTTCCTAGGGTTCTGTTATGTTACTAAGTTACCGCTGTCCATCATGTCTGTCAGCGGGTATGGATCTCATAAACCAGTATAAAGGTGAGTATAAACTACAACATTTACTTGTAACAGAACAACGAGCCGCTCTATGATATGTTCTAGTGTATCATCCTTTTACGAACGAAACGTCGAGCACGCTCGCCTCTTTGTTACAAACCAACGAACATATTGGTGTAACATTTCGTCGAGCCACGAGTGCGGGCGATGCGCGGTTGCGGGGTGACATTTAAAAAAAAAATGAACGCAAGGTACAACGAAATGTTAGAAAATGCACACTCGCTGTGAGCGTTTACCCGTAACATAACGCCGAGCATTCGCAGGAACGTTACATTACATGGAAATGCTTAGGAAACTGAGCTTTTGCCTGTATTGTACCATTCGTAAGAATGTTACATTACACAGAAATGCTCCAGAAAATGTTGTAGTCTATACTCACCTTAAGACATTTGTAGACAACAAACACTTAAAGAGTCAAAGTAAAAGTGGTAATCATTTAAAGTGTGCTCTGGTTCGAGCGAAAAAGAATATAAGACTTAGTGACTAAAACTCACCTGTGTTTCTTCATTTGCCCTTTGCATTCCAGCTCAGGGTAACTCTTCCAAACAATCCCGAAGCTTTAAACCCTTCACATACATACAAGATACATGAATTTTTCGTTTAATGGCACGGAAGCCGTCGTGTGCGAGTTCAACTCGCACTTAGCCGTTTTTTCTGAACGAGAATCAAACTAGCAACTACTTATACAATAAGTAAAGCTACTGCGTTAAAATCTTGTTTGTCATTTTAAAGCTTACTGCCGTAAAGTGTATGTAAATAATATTTGAATGAAATCGAATTTGTATGTAAGCACACATTCAATGTTTACCTAAAACTTTCGGAGTTCAAGCCAGTTTGTCTACATCTGGAAATCAAGTTAAAGAAACATGGAGAAGATCATGATGTAACCACCAAGTCTGATATCGATATCAATACCCCTAGCCAATAGCCTGCGATAGTTAACGCTAGTAGAAAGCTTCAAATGTAAGGGAACGACGTCGCCTCAATGCTCAGTCACGTGGTCAGAACAAAAGAATTAGCGGCAAGGTCAACTCTTAAGCGTTCGACGCAAGCGAAACGGTTGTAACTTGGCTAGGGGGGATTTTTTAATATACAGTGGAGTTAAGAGTGGTGCGGATCTGGTCGGACCAACGTATTGGGCTGTGCCCGCGAGGCCTTTTTCCATCTAAAAAAAATCTCGAAAATCTCGAAGAAAATCTCGAAAGGCTGATCGTGACTGGTAAAGCCAGTCACGATCAGCCTTTCGAGATTTTCATCGCCTTTCCTTGCAATGTGACCGAAGTATTGACAATTAGCCTTATCAGAAGGTTTAAAGTCACCCAAACTGCCGCGCTAACGATAAGAGCAGTAAGTACTTATGTTTTTGTATTTTGAGTAATTGTCGCGCAAAGTTTTCGTTTTTCCAGACTTCTTTTTTTTAAGTTATATTGTGATAGTTGAAACGTGTAGCCCAAATAAAGCGCTTTTATATTCTTCACTCAATAAAATTGTATATATATTAGAATAGTTTTCACTTACTGCTAATATCGCTAGCACGGCAGCAAAGTGTAATGTATAAAATGTAAAATATAAAAAATAATGTAAAAAATCAGGAATGAAGAGGAAATGCAGGAGAAATAAGGTTACCGTTGCACAGATAGTCGATGGGGCTGAAAGGTTTTGGAGTGGATGGATGCGATATGCACAGGATCGTTCGTTGTAACGAACTAGTGGCATTTTCGGAGGCTTATCGCCACCAGTGGACGTATTTCATCTAAAAAGATGATGATGATGAGTTGGAGTTTAAAATTAATTTTTGCAAGGTTCAAATTCTTTCATCTATTTGTTGCTAATTAAAACCATTTTGTCCACCAGATCGAGTCAATAAGAACAGTAACGGAGTGGGTGACTGGAGTAGCCAACTGCCCCTACAACCCTCACTCTAACGTGACTGCGATCCTCGCCAGCAACGGAGAGTACTATGCCGGTACTCCTACTGACTTCGCCAGCTCCGATACAGCTATATGCAGGTACTTAAAGTGATTGATCTGCTTTTATTGATGAATGAGGTGTGTTTTGGTAAAGTGAGGTATGACTTTGGTTGTTGAGATTCGTAATTCCCAATACGAGACCAAAGAAAAAATAAAGGAAAAACTTCATTGGAGTTAAATATGTAGTACCAACCAACTATAATTTTGATGAAACTTGGTACACGGATAGACCATGTCCTGGAATAGGACATAGGATACTTTTTGTCCCCGAAGTATGTTCCCTTGGGATAATTTTCTGCTATCACGCGGGCGAAGCCGCTGGGAGCAGCTAGTAAATAATAAACTGTAATCTCTGAAAGTTCTAGTCCGATTGCTAATTTTTTTTTACCGTTAGAAAGTTATTCCCAAGTGACACAGGCTGTATTTTAAATATGCGGGCGAAGTCGCTGGCAAAATCTAGTATATAGGACTCTGCAGTTACCCAGCTAGAAGAACAAATAACGATGTAGAAAGTTGAAACTTTGTACCAAGCGTACAATCGGTTACCATGCGAATTTCATACTAGTCTAGCGCAAAGTCGTAAACACATTTCTACTATAAGTTGTCAGTAGTGACACGAACGACTAGGTGGCACCGCTCTAATTTGATATCGATATATACGGGTCAGTAAATTAGTGTTGATATCGATAGTGTCCTTGTGTATCAGTTTGGTGTCGTGTCAATTTGTATTATCAGTTTTCACGATCCTAGTAGCGTTGATTAGATTAACTCTACCTTCGAAGTTGTTAGATTTGTAAGTACTTAATATTTAATGTAAGTTTCGAATTAGGTACTTACAGACTATTAGGTATTTTCCTGTTTGTTTCGATTTGATTTTTGGTAGAAGTTTGGATATCGTAAGTAAATAGGTTTCTTATCTTCTCAATTTCTGATGACAGCCAGACAATTTCATATGGTGCCTCTCAACCATATCTTCAATTCATTAGAAGTCAGTAGACTATGACTTAATGCTTAAATCTATGAAAAAAAAATCTTCTTGATGTTTACTGTAATAGTTGATATAGCCCGAAGAATCGCGAAACTTAACTGGCTGTGATCAGGGCACATTGCTCGCAGAGCAGATGGTCGATGGGGCTGAAAGGTTCAGGATTGGCGATAGAGTTAAAGAAGACGCAGTGTCAAGCCTCCCACAAGGTGCACGCGAGCCGCACAGGACCGGTCGTTGTGGCGACAATTGGGGGAGGCATATTTCATGTCAACTTTGGACGTCTATCGGCTGAAATGATAATGATGATGACAAATGTAAAACATTGATCATCTCAAAACTAGATGTGTCTAAAAAAATAAGTAAACTGAATTTATACCTGCTCCACTAACATACGATACTAGTAACCATAAATACAACTTTGTTGAGGCTTTTATAGACTTCTCTATTATTCATTGGCTCACGTAAAATCGATGATGTGGTCGAACTGTATGCCCGCTAGTCTAGAGCTATTACTTATTCTGTGCCTAGAAGAACTAATCTATTAACTGAATGCTAAATTATTGTTTGCTTTCTTTTTTGCTATTTTAGTAATTTTTTGTAATAATAATATCCCACAACTATCACACAACGCTATCTTGTCGCAAGCTAAGCAGAGCTTGTGTTATGGGTACTAGACAACTGATAAACATACTTGTATATTTCTAAATACATACATACTATAGATAAATTACACCCAGACATAGAAAAAATGATTATGCTCATCACACAAACATTTGTCCTGGGTGGGAATCGAACCCACGACCTCAGGCATAGCAGTCAGGGTCACTAACCACTAGACCAACAAGCCAGTCAATTCAATTTTAAAGTTTCTTTGGCAGTTTCACTATCTTATGCGGGTTACCTAAATGTCATTCTTTTTTTATTATTGACTAGCTTTTGCCCGCGCGGCTTCGCTCCCGCTCTTCCCTACTCTACCCTACTCTACCCTACTCTACCCTACTCTACCCTACTCTGCCGTATCCTATATCCGTCACCTGGCTCTAAGCTACCTACCCACCAATTTACAGCCATTTCTGTACAGCCATTCTTGAGTTATAAGTGTTGTAACAAACACGACTTTCTTTTATATATATAGATAGGCTTGCGTTTGACCACCATCTCACCACCATTCTTTGGTATGGTTCATCGAGCCAGCTCCAGCTCACTCATCAGCAGACAACTCAGGGCTACTGAGGAGCGAGCGCATGAGAGCTCAATTCTCATTCGCTCGCTCCTCAGTAGCCGTAGCTGTTTTGGAAAATTTCACTCAATTCTGTGTGGTTCCTTTCCTCAAAACATCATCTCAGACACTAATTTGCATGGTTCTCATATGATTTAAATATTACATATTTCATGTATGGACTTAATTGACTGGGTATTTCCTCTCAAGGTCAGCTAAGAAATACCGGACTCATCTAGGCTCCTTTTTTGCAAAATGCTCATAACGTCCCATTTGACAATCTGAATTGAACTGTTAAAGGGATGGAGCTATATAGGGTTTATAGCTCCATTCCTCTTTCTTGCTCGCACGCCTGACATTTTTCACCGTGGCTCGTCGTCCGACCGTCTGGTAACCGTCTGGACCGAGCCCAAGTTGTCGACGTAGTGTCGGCGCGTAGGGTTTCACGCGTGCCTAAAGGGGATGTCAACAAAACTCTATTGGCCCAGTAGGGTCGAAGCCTACTGGGGCCATGGGTTCGCTTCTAAAAAGAAAACCTGGCCATGATATGCAAGGCAACGTAGGAACATAGAAGTGGGGTTTAATCAGTACGCCGTCCCAGTCCGCCCAAGACTAAACCTGAAAAAAAAGCCTGACATTTTAATACGTCAAGCTAAAACCCCAGAAAACATAGACAGTACCTATATTCCGCTTCTAAAAACCAATTTTGTCCACAGGAGCCAAGGCGCCGCTAGCCACGACTCGGGCATGCTCCGCACCACCCAGTATGACCTGAACTGGCTGAACGAGCCGCAGTTTGTGGGTAGCTTCGAGGATGACCAGTTCGTCTACTTCGTATTCAGGGAGGTGGCGGTGGAGTTCATGAATTGTGGGACGGTAAGTCTATCTTAAGTATCAATGGAAAGGGCAAGGGCTCATTGCACGCAAAACAGATGGTCGATGGGGACGAAAGGTTCTAGAGTGGTGACCGCTTACCGGAAGGCGCAGCGTTGGAAGGCCTCCAACAAGATGGACCGATGGTCTGGTCAGGGTTGCGGGAATCGGGGATGCGTGACGCATAGGACCGGTCGTTGTGGCAACGCTTGAGGGAGACCTATGTCCAACAGTGGACGTCTTTCAGCTGATATGATGATGATGATGGTGAAGTCTACCTAGACGTAGAAACGGAAACTGGTGTGACAACTCAAAATCCGAAGACATTGTGATTGAAGAAACTGTATTTGCGTCCTATGCGATTTTTTCAAATAACATTTGACATCCATGGCAACAACAACAGTCACAGAGCCCTAGGGTCCACTTTACCATTTATCTCTCATTGAGATGAGGCCTGCGTCCTAGACACCTGCCTGAGTTTGAAACAATCACAGAGCACTAGGGTCCACTTTACCATCTCTCACAGAGATGAGGCCTGCTTCCCAGATCTGATATTGAACTCATTATGAATTCAGAGGTCGAGGCCGTTACTATTGAACAAACTGCTCACCAAATGCAAAGTAATGACAAATTGCTCATTGATTTGAGGCGCATTTCTCACATGTATAGGTATCTAGGTAGATCTTTAAACATGTCCCGTGTATAATAAGAAGTTTACATAACAAGGCCCGTGATTCTCACGTCATACGGTGTCTGGTGCAAATACTTGCCAGACATCTTAGAATTTGCATACAGTATCTCATGAAAAACTAATGTCGTGTATAAATCATGTTTTGAATAAAAAAAATATAACATTGGTGAAGTGAAATTGAGAATTTTGTTGTAGTACTGTCTACTTCGGTGGTCGTATGGTAACGGCCCCGACTAATGCCTTGATCACACGTACCGAGTAAACGGGCGAGACAGTGCTCTCAGCCGAATACTCGGTACGTATAAACAAAGGGCCGAGTGGTCGGCTAAGCGCTTGTCTCTACAACTCGCTTACATCACTGTCTCGGCCGAGCAACATTTTACTGTCTCGTTCTTTTACTCGGTACGTGTAATCAAAGCTTTACGAGTTGTAGGTCGCGATTTCATACCCAGACAGGCGCATCATCATCAGGCTTTTTAATGTTCCCACTGCTAGGACTCAGGAATCCTCTTTAGGAGAGGGAATGGGCCGTAATCCACCACGCGGGACAAGTGCGTGTTGGTCGATGTCACATGTCTTCGAATGTTTGGTTTGGCGCATTACTATGTGTAATTTATTTCATCACCGCTGCTCTCAAAATGATGAAGGAAAACATCGTGAGGAAACCGGCATGTCCTAGACCGTAGCCGTGTGTGAATGTTCGAAGTCGTGTGACATCCACCAACCCTCACTGGGCCTGCGTGGTGGACTACGGCCCATTCTCTCTTAGACAGGAGGCTTGAGCCACAGCAGGAACATAAGGCAGGAATATAAGACTGATAATGTTATCATTATACTGACTACCTCAGCGGAGCTTACCGTAAACAATGACTCTACATTTGCTGCTAAACACTGCAAACGCATTAGAATGTGCTAATGTGTTACATCCGCATTCTAATAGAAAACAAAGCAAATTGTGTGCACTCTATGAACTTTTTGATTGGCTAAATGCTTTTCTGAAATCACAATAAAAAGTGACAAACTAAGCATACGGCTTTGATTATTGTATAATGTCGCATAATGGTCGCATAATGGTCGTATAATGGTCGCATAATGGTCGCATAACGGTCGCATATACTAAGCCAGTTTTATAAATATGGCTGGTTGAGCTGTATAAGAACCATTTCTTTCAAAATAGGGGGCCCTTTTGAAGCATAATATTCTGCTCAGTTATAGAATAGAAATACTTTTATTCAGAACAGTTAGTTACTCAACGCTACTAAGTGTTTGAGCACTGACGTAAAGATTGTTTCCTCTTTCGAAAACAGCAATTTATGTTTCTATATTTATATCCGTTGTAGTAACGATAGTCCAAAGTTCCACGGCTAAGACAGTAGGTCAATATGGTACTTATTATAGGGGAACCCTAGTGTCAATAAGAAAAGTGTCCCAACTTGTAGTGTCACATAATATGGCGCAGCGGATAAGGTTATGACCCTCATTATGTCGACACTGCCAATTTTCCAATTGTCTTCTTGAGTCTTTGATCTATTGCACTGTAGTGTTATTGTGTTTGATATAAAATTTTAAATGACTATAGTAATGGTTTTATTATCTGGGTTATGATCTATTTATGTTTATATCGTACTAGCTTTTGTTCACGATAAAATGTAGCCGTGTTCTTTCTTGGGGTTCAAGCCTACTCCGTACTAAATTTCATCAAAATCGATTCAGTAGTTTATTCATAAAAGCGTAACAGACTTTTTTATAATTAAAGTATAGATTTTGGTTACCACTAGTTCCTGTTAGTTCCAGTTCCTAAAATTAGCGAGTTCAAACATACAATCAAGAACAAACTCTTCAGCTTTATAGGTAGTGCTAGCGACCCGCCCCGGCTTCGCTCGGGTAACAGTATTTCTCCACTATTTAATGTATGTAGGTACATATAAACCTTCCTCTTGAATCACCTTATCTATTAAAAAAAACCGCATCATAATCCGTTGCGTAGTTTTAAAGATTTAAGCGTACATAGGGATATAGGGACAGAAATAGCGACTTTGTTTTATACTATGTAGTGATTAGTATAGGTTTTAGCATGTAAAGTGCGCCTGATTTGTCTCCGGTCGTGACAGATTACAGTTCCATCGGACTAAGAGAGTAAAGGAATGTAAAGCAAAGGAAGAGAGAGTGCACCTGTGTTTGCGAACACACTTGTGTACTATACTATCTGCTGCGTAATTAATCTCTGTTGAAGTGTTGAGATTGGCCAACATGATTGAAATTCGGTCGGTAATCTTCCCAACCGAATTTCGGTCACCGGCTATGCACGGTGCCATAGATTACAGATGCTAAATCATTTTTTTATTTTACAGATTATATACTCGCGTATCGCCCGCGTCTGTAAGAATGATCCCGGCGGTTACCTAATGATGAAGGAGAACTGGAGTACATTCCTCAAGGCGCGACTGAAGTGTTCTGTCCCAGGAGACGTACCCTTCCATTATGATGAGGTCCAGAGTGTGGAGTACCTGCCTCAGGAGAAGATACTTGTTGCCACTTTCACTACACCCGCGTAAGTAAAACACCATGATACTGTTGTCAATAGTGCCTATTCAGATAGATCAGTAGTTTTATAAATAGAGGAAATGCTTCAGTTATTGGCCCCTATACAGTTTTGGAGGTATGTGAAACAGAGAGTAAAGTCCCACATACTTCTTTTGGAAAGGGAGGATCCTTCGATCGGACAGGTGTTATGTCTGATAGGCAACTGCCTGGCAAAAATGTCAGGCAGGTATATGTTCAAATTGCGCGGAAAACTTTAATTGCGCGATGCAGGATTAGTTCTTATGTCACGCCATAGATGTCACTACATAGTCGCTACATTCAACTTTGGTCGGTCTAAAATAAGCAATTAGCTCCCAGATAGTAGGTTCAAAACTGCAATAATCAGTAAGCAGTTTTGAATGTACTATTCAGGTAGGTAATTGCTTATGATAATAATGTTATAGAATTAGTCTGGATAAACCATCACTAAGAATCGGGCATTGATAGTTGCATCTTTAATTTTTGTAGCTATCATCTTAACATAGCTTTTTTCTGGCCACTCACCCCGCCCTCCTCCCCTCCCCTACATACCCTTATGAATGCAATGCTATTCTAACGTTATTCTTTTCTTCCAGGAACAGCATAGTCGGAAGTGCAGTATGTATTTACAACATGTCGGACATCCATGCGGCTTTCGAGGGTCCCTACAAAGTGCAGGACCGACCTACCTCAACATGGGAACCAAGGTCGCCTTCTAAGCAAGCTAGAGACCACTTTAAATGTGTTCCTGACTCCAGGTTAGTATTTTAGGAACTAAAATGATCATTTTACTTTTACAACTGACCAGAGACGTGTTAAAATGAAAGTCGTGCGAGCGAGAAAGAGGGATGGAGCTATACACCGTATATAGCTCAATCCCTTCAAGAGTTCAGTTTAGATCGACAAATGGATCGCGTTAGGAGCTTGTTGTTGGGGCTCAGTATATAAGGTCTCCAACTTACAGTCTTAACTGGGTATTATACAAAGCGCCAGAAAACTTGGAATAAAGTAAATTGAGCTTTTAACTGGTTTTTATTACTAGAAAATGTAAAGGATCGCGATAGAGGTCGATTCAAGATAGCTTTGTCTTTTCTGTTTTTGAATTGAAGAATGTCAATAAATAGCAGGGTTTGAACAAATATTTGTATGGTGTACAGATATTTATTCAAGGTATTTATAGACACACTCACAATACATAAAAATTTCCTAGTCTTGGCAATGTAGAGAAGTTTTCGCGTAAAAAAACTAGTATGAGATAAGTGCTACTGAAAAATGAATTATTTTAATATTCCAATATACTTCTTCTACAGAATCCACGAAGCAATAGAATACCATCGTTACCACCTCATGTACGAATCCGTGCAACCAGTCTCCGGCGAGCCAGTCTTCAAACTGAACTCGGAACGTTTCACCCACGTCACCGTTGACGTCACATCCGCTAAGAACGTCGACAAGCAACTCGTCTTATATGTGGCAACACAGGCGGGCAACGTGCTGAAGTTGGCAGTACTGCCGAAGCTGGATGGCGCGTGTTTGGTCGAGAGGTGGAAACTTAACAGCATGAATAGAAGTGTTGAGATTCTGACTATGCAGTTCGTGAAGGATACTGTGAGTATTATTTTGACTAAACATCTTATGCAAGTATACAATTTTTGATACTTTTCTTGAGTCAACTGCTAGATTTCCTAAAAATCGGTTCATATATGTGTGGTAATACTACTGTTAGGATTTGGTCGGTACATCTAAGTTTCTGCCCTCCACCCCTCCTGGACTTGGAACTTCAGTTCTACAGGCGATATAATTTTCTGCACAAGTGACTTTGTGTCTTTACTTGTTTTAATCTTGTCGCAAGGATAGATGGCCACTGAACTCAGATTTGCTGGACGGATGAAGGCTTCGGAACTTTTTTAACCATGCTAGCGTAGGACGAAGAGGTGATGCCAGAAGGTGATTGGTTGATTTCAGTCTCTTTGAGGTGATCAAAGAGACTGAAATCAACAGATTCTGTTAGGTCCAGTTCGTCCCTAAGGTGCTGTGCTATGTTGTGCGCTTGGATCGGTTTTTGCTTTAAAGCTTGATAGAGTACGGCCATCTGAAGGAAGGGGGAAGGAAGGAAGCACTATAACTTGTGATTCTCTTTCCAGATGTCAGTGTATATAGGTGGTTCCGATGGCGTGTTCCGCGTGTCCGGACTCCGTTGCTCGCGCTACACGTCGCGGCCGGGCTGCGTGCTGGCGCACGACCCGCACTGCGGCTGGGACGACGCGCGCGAGCGCTGTGTTCCTGCGCAAGGCCGAGCACAAGACCCCGCCTTTAAGCAGGACACACAGGCTTGTGCACAAGCGGACGCGCAGGGTATGTGATGAAGATAGTTTTATATTAGGTGGCAGAATTTACCTTAGCATTGGACCTACTTACATCGCGATATCAAATTCTCTGCGTGATTTGAATATGTACCTATGTTATTTGTAAAACACTGGCAACTTCTCAGGTCTATGTTGTGCTAACATCATACATAACAATTTGTCATACGACTTAAAAATTTATTTATTAATTTTATTTTAGTTCATCAGATTTTCATATAAAAATTAAAATATTTAACTTGAACGTGAATGTTCTAAATATTATGAAGTCTATGCGAAGCAAGCGATAGTGCAATAGCAAAAGTGAGCGGGAATCGAGCGGTGGGGATGCTTGATGCGCTTACGTCGCGACATACAGAATGTGTTAGATGAATGATGTTTTGTAAAAAGTCATAGAACAAAAGTTGTTGTTTATGATGTTAGTAATACAGTCCTGCCCTGCCAGGTTGTTAGTGTTTTACAAAAATAACCCTGTACCATTACCTAACATCAACTACTGGGTCCCACAACACACATTTGGAAGAATCCTCCCTTTTCAATCGAAGTTGCGAGCTTTTCCATCCTATCTTTCATACCTCTAAAAAACCTTGTGACCGACTACAACTGTTTTTCTAGTCCATTTTTAGTTAATTGACAAGCACAAGTTTTAACGATCTTCCTTTGTTTCAGTGGACGGCGGCTGGTCATCCTGGTCAGAATGGGAGCCTTGCATGCAGGACGGCACATCGCAATCGATGTACGACGACAACAAGCCCGACATGTGCATGTGTCGCACGAGGCGGTGCGACAACCCTAGACCTGCTTATGGCGGACAAACTTGTGAAGGTAAGCATAATAAGGCTTATATCTGACTAAGTAGTTGGTTTTTCAGAGTGGAGGCACAAAAAACATAGGTACAGAAGTCAATCTCATGTAGTGTACTTCACTTTTTATACCTAAATTACAGTACTTCCAATCCGATCAACTGAACCGATCAACTGGTTGATCAGAATGGAACTTGGTAAAGGATTTTTTTCCAATCCAATCAACTTTGAAAGGGATCAACTGTTTTCTTTCTCAACGGTACAACTTTTTAGTTGGTCCGATAAGAATATTTGACTTTATTTAAATTTGTTCTATCTGCTCAACTGGAGTACTAAACGTTTTTAATTTATGTGCACTAATGAACTGGTTACTTATAACTAATATTGAATGAAAATGTTGTTAGGTTCCTTGAGAGTAGTTTAGTAAATATTAGTTTAGACAATGAAGCAAATATTTTTTTGGAACAACTAGTTGGTGAGAATGAAAATTAAGTGATCCGATTGAGTTCCATTCCGCACAACTAGTTGGTTGGTTCCGTTGGTCGGAATGGAAGAACCAAAGGTGATCCGATCGGGTTCCATTCTGATCAACCAGTTGATCGGTTCAGTTGATCGGATTGGAAGTACTGCTAAATTATGCGATCACGTTAGGGTAACTTACGTAAAATTTACGTAAGGGAACTTTACGAGTGCGACCGAGATATCGTGTCCGTGAGCGGTGTCCATGTGTACGTTGCTCTGGCCATCTGCCCTCCTAGCCAAGTTGCTAAACTGCAATAGTTAACGCTAGTAGAAAGCTTTAAATGTACGGGAATGACGTTCAGTCACGTGGTCAGAACAAAAGAATTGGCGGCAAGGCTCAACGCAAAGCGTTCAACGCAAGCGAAACGATTGTAACTTGGCTAGGGCTAGTTTATTTACATATTAGTTTTCCCCGATCATTAAATGTACCAAAGGCACTCATTTGCGCCCAGTGGCTTACGACACAAAGTAGTAATGAGACTTTTACTTGGTTTCAAAGAATCACTCGAATATCGAAATGTATTTCGCAAACATGATCCCTAATAATGATGTGTTGTTGCTTGATCCCTAATAATGAGTTGTTGTGTCAGGCGCCAGCATCTCGGTGACGAACTGCACGGTGCACGGCGGCTGGTCGGGCTGGGCGGGTTGGTCGGCGTGCTCGGCGTCGTGCGGCATCGCCATCAAGTCGCGGCGCCGCACGTGCTCCGCGCCCGAGCCGCGCCACGGCGGCCGCGTGTGCGTCGGGCTCGACGTCGACGACGTCTACTGCAACCTGCCGCCTTGTCCAGGTCTATAATACTGAATTTTCCTTCTTAGCTTTGTTTCCGACTGAGCGATGCCTTTTTTTTCTAAAGATAAACGATATTTAGTTTCCAAATAGGTTTAAGTTTTGTACTCTTGTACACGTCAAGTTTTTCATCAGCTTAAACTAGATGAGGCTGGTGTTTCATATATAGCTGACTAACCTGAAAAAAAAAAACACCGAAACAAACATTTTGTAAAACAATAATATGCATTTCAATTTATGTCTAGATTGAAACTTAAAGCAGCATAAATACGCATCTTATGTGTTTATGAAACGGAATGTTTGAATGAGTTATCGCGGCCTTAGACCGCAAACAGCATATAAAGGAAACTAGGGTTTTTTTTAGTTAGCAAAAGTTTGACATGCCTCTCGTTCCTTCAAATACCTAATAATTTCATGAATATTAGCTCAAAAAAAAAAAACTTAAAAAAATTATGCACATTAAATTATACATAGCTTTATTTTCGATCCAAAACAAATAATTACTCTATAAAAAATTCTTATATAAAATAATACTATGGTTTTGCAAAAATTATTACTAAAATAAGCTGTATATACAAAACAAACAGATTGCAATACCATAATAGAGTTTTCTTATAAAGATAAGCGATGTAGTTTAATACTTGTATCAATACGTTTCTGAAATTCTGTTTCTATCCTCAGATCCAAGTCTCGCAGCAGTAGACGGTGGCTGGTCAGACTGGGGTCCCTGGTCACCGTGCACCGCCACGGGCGGCCCTGGCTGTGGACCCTCGGGAGGCTGGAAGGAGAGACGGAGGGACTGCAACAATCCTCTGCCCAAGAATGGAGGCGCGGAGTGCGAGGGACTGAGTACTGAGCGCCTACCCTGCGCTATGCCACCCTGTGAAGTTAGGAAGGCGACTGCTTGGACGCCTTGGGTGCAGATACCTGGTAGGTAGAACTGGCAAGATGAAGAAGCACATCTAAGGTGACCTAAGAGGTTAATTCCTATGAATACTTTCAATATTATGACAATAACGAAATTCTTTGATTACAGGAAACGGATCAGATGGAAGCTACACGGAAAAGAGATTCAAATTCCAATGCAGAGCTCCTTCACCAGAGCAGCTGAAAGTATGTACACTTTAAACATTAGACGTATTTATCAACACGTGTTGGTATTACTATATTAGTGAGTTAAGCACCTCATTATACTGTTGATCCTATGTATGTGACGTTAGAGATGTCGCTATATCGTAACCAATCTCTCCCTACATGTTTCTTTCCAGCCATGCTTGGAATAGAATAGAATAAAAAAAACTTTATTGTACACTAAAATAGTAACAAAACTTACCACTATTTACTTTCTTGGGTACTTAACGTACACATTTTTGTCCCCAGTTATCCTTAGTCCGCGAAGACGAACGGTACTGCACATCCCGCGGGCGCTGCACCACCGAACGTTCTACAGAAGACGACGCCAACTGGGAGGCGTGGGGACCCTGGGGCTCTTGTACCGCCCCTTGTGGTGGAGGGCATCAGAAGAGAAAGAGACGGTGTGGCAAGCATCCTTGCCACGGCTCTGCTGACATGCTGCGAGCTTGTAATACGCAAGCGTGTACTGGTGTGTAAAGTCATATTTACTTTTACAATATCGTAATGTAATTACTCAAACAATTGAAAACTCAAATGACAATAAAAGGGCTCTAAAAGTTGCCAGTAAACAAAATTACAAGCTCAAAACTCAGTGAAGTAAAACTGACATCGCAATACACTTTATATATACCTAACACTCGACCGCATTAATGGAGTTCTATGCTTCATCTCCAACTTACCGACTCTAATTTTGTTTGTGTAGGTGAATGGTCTTGCTGGAGCGAGTGGAGCGAGTGCAGTGGCGAGTGCAGCAACTCTCTCGCTAGTGCCAGCGCGGCAGGACACAGGACTCGCACGCGCCTGTGTCTGTCGCCCGAGGGCTGTGCCGACGCGGGCGCCGCGCTCGAGAGGCGCGTCTGTGTCAACAACTGTGCAGGTACTGTAGAGTGGTCATGTTGGAGCGAGTGGAGCGAGTGCAGCAACTCTCCCGCCAGTGCCAGCGCGGCAGGACATAGGACTCGCACGCGCCTGTGTCTGTCGCCCGAGGGCTGTGCCGACGCGGGCGCCGCGCTCGAGAGGCGCGTCTGTGTCAACAACTGTGCAGGTACTGTAGAGTGGTCATGTTGGAGCGAGTGGAGCGAGTGCAGCAACTCTCCCGCCAGTGCCAGCGCGGCAGGACATAGGACTCGCACGCGCCTGTGTCTGTCGCCCGAGGGCTGTGCCGACGCGGGCGCCGCGCTCGAGAGGCGCGTCTGTGTCAACAACTGTGCAGGTACTGTAGAGTGGTCATGTTGGAGCGAGTGGAGCGAGTGCAGCAACTCTCCCGCCAGTGCCAGCGCGGCAGGACATAGGACTCGCACGCGCCTGTGTCTGTCGCCCGAGGGCTGTGCCGACGCGGGCGCCGCGCTCGAGAGGCGCGTCTGTGTCAACAACTGTGCAGGTACTGTAGAGTGGTCATGTTGGAGCGAGTGGAGCGAGTGCAGCAACTCTCCCGCCAGTGCCAGCGCGGCAGGACATAGGACTCGCACGCGCCTGTGTCTGTCGCCCGAGGGCTGTGCCGACGCGGGCGCCGCGCTCGAGAGGCGCGTCTGTGTCAACAACTGTGCAGGTACTGTAGAGTGGTCATGTTGGAGCGAGTGGAGCGAGTGCAGCAACTCTCCCGCCAGTGCCAGCGCGGCAGGACATAGGACTCGCACGCGCCTGTGTCTGTCGCCCGAGGGCTGTGCCGACGCGGGCGCCGCGCTCGAGAGGCGCGTCTGTGTCAACAACTGTGCAGGTACTGTAGAGTGGTCATGTTGGAGCGAGTGGAGCGAGTGCAGCAACTCTCCCGCCAGTGCCAGCGCGGCAGGACATAGGACTCGCACGCGCCTGTGTCTGTCGCCCGAGGGCTGTGCCGACGCGGGCGCCGCGCTCGAGAGGCGCGTCTGTGTCAACAACTGTGCAGGTACTGTAGAGTGGTCATGTTGGAGCGAGTGGAGCGAGTGCAGCAACTCTCCCGCCAGTGCCAGCGCGGCGGGACACAGGACTCGCACGCGCCTGTGTCTGTCGCCCGAGGGCTGTGCCGACGCGGGCGCCGCGCTCGAGAGGCGCGTCTGTGTCAACAACTGTGCAGGTACTGTAGAGTGGTCATGTTGGAGCGAGTGGAGCGAGTGCAGCAACTCTCCCGCCAGTGCCAGCGCGGCGGGACACAGGACTCGCACGCGCCTGTGTCTGTCGCCCGAGGGCTGTAGTGGATAGTTTGATCCGGTATTATTTAAGACATTAAGGCCACAAAATGGGGTATGGGTCATGAAGAGGTCTATTTCAACTTTTTTCCTTGTTTCAGACTCAGAAGCAGGTTGGGGAGAGTGGGCCGAATGGGGCCCCTGTACGAGCGGAGAGCGAGTAAGGAAGCGCGCTTGTCTAGCGGGAGCGTGTGTCGGCGCGCAACTGCAGGTCGCCCGGTGCGCTGATGATGACCAGGATATTGACAATGGTGAGTATTTTAACCGCTTACCGAATACCAATAATAGAGATAAAACCTTTAAAAATAAAAATGAGAAAATAGACTTGAACAACCATTGTTTAATCCTAGAGTGCGCGTGCTGTGAGCATTTTGCCGCCCTCAAGAAACTAACGTTTTATAACTATACAAGATTTACCGTCTAACGTAGTACTTACGCTACGACGCATTACGATGTAACCCAGTAACTGCTCCCTCTATCTTTCATTTATATCTATTGCAAGTTTGAGCACAATCAGTTACCAGAGCAAGCATTTAGAAGCAGCATTTAGATAGAGTTTATACCTATAAGTCGTGTGCGGCGGCAAAATGCTCACCGCGCGAGCACTCCAGTATTTTATTTTTAATGCTTTGCCTCACACTAAGAATTACTCCTGAATTGTGGGTGCGTTCATAAATATGTAAACTTACATACAAAAGACACCCAGACTGAAACTCTTAGGCCATACAAATATTAGTTCCGTGAGAGAATTGTACCCGCGAGATACGCGACACAGCAGACCATCTCTCAACCCAAAAAAATACCCAGGCCGTTCCAATCTAGGAATAGGTTGAACCCATAAATATAAGAATATGTTTCTATGGTTGAACCACTAGTCCTCTAGTGTGATATTATCAGTGTTTATTTGTTCCAGTAACAAACGCTGTCAAATCAATCAAAATCTTATCTTAGTTTACCTAGCTACTACCTACCATGTTACCCGTAGATAAAATATGTAGTAGCACTTTATCACTCCAGTTTGTTTTCAAATGTCATGTGATAATGTTGATGGTAGCTGTGATACGACTAATTAGCGTTAAGCGGGAACTCCATTAGACCGATGCACACGTGGGCGACGCCTGATTTGTACATACTCAATACTTTATTGCAATCCTTAAGTATATATAGATGGTTTTGAAAATTAACATACATAGATCAATATGGACCCAGTCGGGCACAGCAAAATGTAGGTGAGACGAAGTAGACTAATTAGCAATTCACGGGATTCAATCCTTACTTAATATTGTAAAAGGGAAAGTGAGTTTGTTTGTTTGTTACGTCTTTACGCCTAAATGACAAAACCGATTTTGATGAATTTTGGTTCAGAGATAGTTGGAACCCTGGAGACGGACATAGGTTCATTTTTTTTAATAAACGCGAGCGCAGCCTCGGGTAAAAGCTAGTAGAATATAATTAATCATTGTAGATCATACACACACACACACACAAAACATAGAGCTCTACAAGTCTAATGTAGCATGTAGCTCTACAAGTCTATACCCTATTTTCGCTAACGAAATTTTTTTAGAAGTTAAAATTGGTTGAACAGACTCAACCAATTCTAACTTCTATTTTGTAGGCTTAAAGATGACATTAAAAGTAAAAAAAGTGGTTACATTACCAACTATTTACTGCAATCGCTATTTGTCATGTCACCAACGTAATAAAAGTCAAAATCGGTTGAACGGACAGTAATAATAACTTTGAACAGAGTATAGTTGCCATATTTATTTATTTAATTTAAATAGAACGGCCAAAGCCACACTATTTAAACACACATAGAACATACAAAAGACAAAACAACAAAATATAAAACAATAATAGAACATTAAAATTAACACAGACAAGTTACATGTCGCGCAGGACTTTAGGTGTAAATAGATTTATTTAATAAAAATGTAGACACAGTCATGCATTCATCTCACAGAATTTCATACATTCTGACATTATCGTCTTTAATTCTTCCGCAAACATATCAAAATCTGTGTTCTTGTCAAGGAGAGCATTAAGCGTAGAAAGTGTCCGCGGTATGGGCGATTTGGAGTGTGCAACTGTACGACACGTCGGAACTGCCAGGAGCCGATGTTTGCTGCCACGGTTGTAGTTGTAGCATATAAAATGTATGGAGAACGACGCGCCCATATCGGTGCGTGACTCACGTATACCCTGTGTAGTTAGTTCTACGTTTATTTTCGGCAAACAAATGCGGTAGCTAACAGTAAATTTCCACATTATCTGATCTGAGTTCTTGATAAATTGAAATGTTGATAGTACACCCAATTTAAATAGTGTTAAGCAACACTAAAATTAAGACCACGCATGTATCACGGCTGCTGCCAGATTTCTATCTTTATAGTAATAATGATAAAGATTAAAATTATATGACACTGAAACTGCCATCTCGGTGTGAATTGAGCCTAAAGTTACTAGAAGCTGCTCGTAGTACTACTTTAATTTTTATCATCATCTTACATTCTAATAACAAAACCTCTTTTTTCAACAGAACTCTATGCGATGCCAGCTTACAGCCAGAACGTAGAGATGGCGTCTTTCGTTACAATGTCGGACAACGGAACGCTCAGCTTGGGAAGTATCATAGGCTGTGTAGTCGGTGCCTTCGTCATGGGTAAGTTCAGTACGTAGTTTGGCGTTGTGAAACTAGATGGCGCTAGTTGTCGTGTTGTGAATGTCAAAGTTGTTTTTTGGTCTTTTTGTATTTATTTTATTTATATTTTTGTACATTTCAGTTGTTAATTAATTAGGTAACATATAAGGCTATCTAATGAGCATATACTTATGAGTTTTTTTATTTATTTTAAAAGAGTTATAGTACAAAATTCTATATCGCGCAAGTAAAGTTTTCATTGAGTTTAATACCCTATCATGATTTCAAGAAAGTTAAGTGTGTCTATTGAAAGGAGAGACGGTTAGCACTCCCCTTGACAAGGATGGAACACATTAATGGTTAAGGCACACTTGACCACATTTTTTTAAAACATCGTTTTGTTAACATTTATATATGTTTTATTACTTTTTTTCATCCATTAACCCTTCAGATACCGTCAATTAGAGACACAATAGTAAGACAATAGATGCGCGGCCACCGGTGGTCGCTTGGGGATTCATGAATTAACATTTTTATATAAACTAGTGCTTGACTGCAATTCGAAGGTCATGTTGCTGTTTTTTTTTTTTCTAAAGAAGAGTTGGTGAAAATTCTATTACTATAAGGATAAGTAGAACGGGTAGATAAAAATTCAAAGTGAGTTTTAAAAAAATGTTTTTTTTTTCAACATGTTGAACCAATAAAAAAAATCTTGTTAAATCTTTAACTATTGATCGGAGTTTGCCAAAATACAACAATTGGACCAATGTGAATATAGCTTAATACAAGTATAAGACAGACTTATTTTTTTTTCTAATTTCGTCGTCCACATCATCGCTTACCATTAGGTGAGATTGTGGTCAAACGCAAGCCTGTCAATAATACAGTCGTTTCAGCCAATGGCTTAATAGCCAAGACCCTCGACCAACACCTTAGGGAGGCTCTGGTTAGGCGACTGGATCAAGGGCTTGATTCAGAGAGCGGTACTCCTGGACTCGGCTCGTATAGTCATTAGGTTCCTTTTTTCTGGAGCCCTGACCTGTAGCTTGGACCCTGTTCCCGATACCGGTGGGACACTATTTTTTATATTTTTGAATGTTTTTTATTTTCTGCGTTGAGATGACGTCATTCCCGTACATTTAAAGCTTTCTACTAGCGTTAACTATTGCAGATTAGCAACTTGGTTAGGGGTACAGTTTCATGTTTTAAGGCGTGTAGTCCCTTGAACATCGGGGCGGAGTTAAATGTACACAATGCATGCATTTATTGCATATGTATGCAATGTATTTATTGCATGTGTATACATTGTGTCCCTTACTACCGAGCAGTGCTATAAAACTGTGACTTTCTAAAACCTACTCCTCGGTAACGGCTGGGTTAATTCTAAAACCAAAACTGTTTGAAAGGAGTAGGGAAAACTAGTTGATTGATAGATGACGTTGATATATGAGAACATTGAAAAAAAATAAAAAAATTTTTGTTAATGTTGTATCGAAGCAGTTTTAACAGTGAGCATGTTGAATCCTTACAAATATTATCAAAGCGAAAGTGAGTTTGTTTGTTTGTTACGTCTTCACGCCTAAATGGCAAAACCGATTTTAATGAAACTTGGTACACGTATAGACCATCTCCTGGAATAGGATATAGGACACTTTTTATCCCGGAAGCATGTTCCCTTAGGATTATTTTCTGCTATCACGCGGGCGAAGCCGCTGGGTCTATAATAAATAAATGATTCGAAGGGGTCGCGGGAAACCGATTGAAGCCAGGCGCACAAGACCGGTCATTATGGTGATACTTGGGGGAAGCCTATGTCCAACAGTGAACAGTCTTTCGGCTGAAATGATGATAAGGAAGATTTTGTTTTCAAATCTATTAACCCACTCGTTACCGAGTATTAGGCTGCTCAAACACACTATTTTATGGCACTAAATGGAAGCAAGAGCCTTGAACCATTCGATCGATATATATCCGGCTCAGAAAGCGCCTAGTTTTATTTTTATTTTATTCATTATAAGTATTTTTTTAAAATGTATTTCTTAAAAAAAAAAATATAAAATTAATTAGTATATAAAAACTAGTAGCCCACCGGCATCGTTAACAGGGTCCAAGCTACCGGTGGTCAAGGCTTCTGAGAGTGATATTATTATTCTACATTATTCATAGGCTCGCGTTTGACCACTATCTCACCTGATGCTAAGCGATGTATTGTATGAATCTTTTAATTTACTTAATAACAACTTTGTGATCAGGTTGCCTAGTCTGCTTGGCGGGCGTGATATTCTGCCAGCGACGCGGCACGCGCATGCCCTGGCACAAGCAGAACCGGGTGCCCTCCAGTCCTCACTACATCACCGCCAAGCAGAACAGTTACGTCACCGTCCCGCTAAAGGAAGTGGTGAGTGTCTACTGTTACTTGTCAATTATACAACGTGTAACGTTAAATCCGCAAAACCTGAAATTAGTTTGATCAGAATAACGAGCAGAATCAATTAAGTAAATCACTTTTTAACATAGGTTACATTTTTCAAAAAAATCTTCATTAAAAACTTCGATCTGGCTATTTATGAATAGGTCGAGCCATCACGTGCACAAACCCAAAAAGTTGTAATCCCATCAAATTTTCATACACGGGATAATAAAAGTTCTATTTTCAATGTAGATATCAATTTCAAATAAACTAAAACTGCTCATAAAACCAAAAAAAAATTTAAGTGTTTTTTTTTTCTTACCTAATTAGGTCAATCGAATTAAAAATCATTTGGGGTGTCTAAGGTTTTGCGCATTTAACGTTACACGTTGTATATTGTTAATTATGAACAAGGGTGAGGTGAGCAGTGATGGCCCAATTCGTAACGGCCCCTGATTTACATCGTGAGGAAACCAGCATATCCTAGAACTAAAAATTCGAAGACATGTGACATCAATCAACCTGTGAAACACAACTGGAGAAATAGGTCCCATTTCTTCCTTTAGGGACCATCTCCACGAGCGAGAGAATCGCTGCGATACTATCGACGTGCCACGTATTTCTAAACACACTCATAGAACGTGGTTCTATACTGCGATATTACCGCGGCGATGCGATGCGACGAGTGCGAGTGAATCGTCGCGAGTCTCTCGCTCGTGGAGATGGTCCCTTAGAGAGGAGGCCTAAGTCCCAGCTGTGAAAAGTCCACTGCTTTCCTATCATCATAGATAATTCTTATTCTTCGTTTTTTGCAGCATAATTCTGGGAACTTTTTTAATAGTACCAACATCGCGATATTGTCGTTTGATTGATCCCAGCTTTATGATCCAAAAAAAAACGTGTGAACCGAGACTAAAACCACCATATTTTCCCACAGCCCCGCAAAGCGAAACGCCAGCCATCGTTCACGGGTATAGGCGGCTCCAGCGGGATCCTTCTCTCAAAGAGCAACAACATTGTGAACGCTAACAATCATAACACCCAAGCAACGACCCCGAAGCTGTACCCGAAGGCAATCGCGAATGAATACGACTCGCTCGGCACTCTACGAAGACATTCCAACCAGCCCAATAATAAGAATAACTTGGATATCGAAGAAGATAAGTTTTATTGAAGACGAAATAGATATCTTTGGTACCTATGAAGATAGAAATGCATTTTTGCAACTCAAGCTAATTTCAACTTTAAAACGTTAGCGCAGAGCTGATTTTGTAATGACGAGAACTTTTTAACCCTTCTATTGGCGAAGAAAACGCATAAGTTTTATTGAAGTTGGAAAAGGTACTTTTGGTACTTATATGGAAGATCAGATGAATTAGAAATGCATTCTGCAGCTTATACTAATTTCGACTTTAAATTGTTAGAACAAAGTTGAATTTACAGCGACGACACAAAGTTTTAAACTTAGTGGTAGAGAAAAAAGAAACTTCAGAAGTGGAAATAAGGTTTAAAATTCAGAAGCTGGACCGTTTGATGGGGCTGATGTGTTAGTGCGATTGTTTTTAAAGCCTGTGATAAGAAAAACGTTTGTGAGAAAACATTTTTAAGACTATATGGTAGTTATTTTGCTATTTCTTTTGCCACAGTATACATAAGATTAGCGAATTTTGTACTACAAAGCGACGAATTTTGTGTAAAAAAATGAATAAATTGTGTTGTTATGCCTTGCCTTAATTAGTGACTTGGTACATACGAGTATAGTTATCAACATGGATCTTGAACGCTCGGCGTCAGAGTTTGGATCGCTTTGCGCATTCCATGCATCGGTGAGCCAATCGTCCTCGTTGTTAGATACATGCAGCAAGCGCAGGGAACGAATCACGAGTGACGTCTATGACGCGATGGCGCGGCGCTGACGCACCCCGCCCCTGCGTCTCACGTCATACTACTAAATAGGTCCGATATTTGACTTCTGCGCAACTTGAAGCCAGCGCTGAAGATCTGTGCCGGTATCTATACATAGATGGAGGTTTTGGCAGGACTTTTTCGAGTAAAGCTTAGTGACTGTTTTAATTATTCGTAAATTGATTTCTAGAGGATATTCGGATATAAAATTGGTCTAGTTTTGCATCTCAAGTGTCTACACAACTGGACAATAAGTGGAATCATTAAAACAGGCACGATCTCGGTGAAATGGAGCTGAGAATATTACTGTAGTAGTTACTACCTCAGCGAAGTTTGCCGAGAAGGCTGGCAGCAAATGTAGCAAGCATCAAGCTTGCTACATTTGCTGCCAAAAACTGCAAAAAATTTGAACGACATCCGTAATGTAATGGAAAAAAGTACTCCGTGTAATTTTTTTTATTTTTTATTTTGACTCTGGTTAATGCACATCTAATATATCGCTATAATAGTTCCTTGCAGTCTGTTTGGAATCTCTAAAACATATCTTTCATTGTTTTTTTTTATTAAAGTTGTTTCTGTACTGTCAAGCTTGTGTTGTATCCCTCCAAATTATTTTATATTTTTTTTTATAAGTTTGAATGAATGCGATTTAAGATTCTTTCTTACATTTTTTGGTTAAAATAATTTTATATGATTTTGATACTATTTTGTGTAATTGTTATAATTTTTTTTTGTCAGAATATTACCAGAATAATTTTAATGAAATTCAATTCCATTTTGTGTTATTTTTTATGTTAAGCTATTTGTATATATTTTATTTAAATGTATTTTCTTTAAGTAGACGTCAAACACGTATTTTTATAAAGTCTAGAATGTGGGTATATCTAAAACTTTATAGGTATGTAGCTAGGTTCTACATGTTCACCAAAAGTTGTAAATTTTGTGAGCTAGTAACTTTTACAGCGGGTGTTTGCCAAACCTACCAGTTTATGGGCGACAGAGTTTAGTCCAATCTTTGTCGTGTATAAAAATAAAAACGATATTAGGTCAGATAAGAATCCAATGAAAATTGTTTTTATACTTGGTTGTTTGTGTAAGAACATTGGCTTAAAAACATATCCGTCAATTTACTGTTTCAAGGTTGTGAAAGCATAACCTAATCTGTGGTCAAATCTCATATAATCTCTTGTGATTGGCGTAAATATTATCAATTTCATTTAAAAAGAGATTTTCCGACGAAATTGGACTTAAAATTGTCGGTGAAGTTCGGTTTCTGAAACGAACTTAATGCTGCTGTGATTGGCTGAATAAAATCAGCTAATCTCTGACGGGCCGATTATTTTCTTCCATAAATCGTTTGTAAATATTAGTTCGTATAAGCACAAAATAGACAGGTACAGAAGTCAATCTACAAACAAAGCGCGCTCGAGCAACGCACACATAGACACCGCTCACGAACACGATATCTCGTACAGTTAGGTAAGCTGACGTAGGTATGTGCAATCGCCTAGCGTAGGTATAAAAAGTGAAATACACACATGAGATGGACTTCTGTACCT
This sequence comes from Mythimna lalbum, assembly GCA_949319445.1. Lineage (NCBI taxonomy): Eukaryota > Metazoa > Arthropoda > Insecta > Lepidoptera > Noctuidae > Mythimna > Mythimna lalbum. The sequence goes on from OX439365.1 coordinate 8,984,311, forward strand.
ATCTATTTTGTGGTATAAGTATTGTGATTACATTTAGGCCGTAGGTATCGAATCCAGTGCCATTCTACTAAAACATGTAAAAATAACCTATTCCCAGTGTAATTTAGTTTTTAGTATTAAAGGAGTTTGTACGACAAAACAAAGTATGTGCCATGTAAATAAGTAGTGATTAATTTTTATATTTAAAATGTAAATAAAAATGTAGTTATTAAAATTAAGAGATATATTTTATATTAGTACAAATAGCGGTGCCTTCTCATACAATAATAAAAATATATATGTATAATAAAAAAAATATATACAGATTACATATTTACATTATCACGAAACAGATGGCTATTTACATATAATTATTATATTTTGTGTAGAGAAATGTACGTAAATATTATTTGTTGAATAAAGGTAGAACTACACTGCGCACACGCTGATCGTCATACATTTTATATGGAAACTAGACTTGTAGAGATACACTTGATCCACGCCACGCGACGTGACTCTACGTACAAATCAGGCGTGTTACACGTGTGCGTCGGTCTAATGTAGTTCTAGCTTTAATTTCGACATTTTAAACGGCTCATGTTGAGCCACTAAGAGAAAGAAAAGTGTGGGTAATATTATGTGTATGTGAATTTTTATACTTTTATATTTTACTTTGTAAGTGACTTCGTTGAGGCTCGTTTGCACTTAGGGCTAGTAAAAAAGTGATGTGAACGAACAAGGTTTTAGGAAGGCCGTTTAATTATGTTTAATCGAAGGAGCAAATATAATGTATACATTATATAAAAACCATTTCATTCAAAAAAATCATTCATAACCATTCTTGAACTGTCATGAAGTCGGTCAGTCGGAAAGATTAAACTAATTTCACATTCCAAAACGTATACCTCTATGGAGACGTACATGCAAGAAATTTCACGGACACTCGTTTTGTTAGGTAAGTTTTTATTGAGTGCTCGGCCAGACTGGCAGCGCGGTGCGGGGAGGGGAGCGGTGCGATTTGCTTGACTAGACTGACAGTACGGGGAGTGGTGGTTGCCTTAGCATGGCTCGAACTAATTTGACATCCCCGCTCCCGCTCAGTTGCCACTTGTATGAGCAAGCTATGGCGTGAGTTGTTCGCGCACGTCCCGCGTTGAGCAACCCGCGCCCGTGTTTCCACTATGGACCCTCAAATGAAGCTCTTATGTTTGAGATTGCCGCGCCACGCCCGCTCCGCACCCGCACTTCCAGTCTAGCCGAAGACTGTCAATTCAACAATTCATAAAAGAAAATGCTAGTTTATCAATTAACCCTTCAGATACCGTCAATTAGAGACACAATAGTAAGACAATAGATACCGGTGGTCGCTTGGGGATTCATGAATTAACAACGAAACATAAACATATCAACAATTAAAAAACTACCATCCCGATAAGTTACCGTACCAAAACATTCCCAAGTAGATGAATAAAACTGTCGAAACTACTACGTCGAAATGCTCCAACGCTTACGTCTAAACGACGCACTCGAGACAACTTCACATAACATTAGCCAGAAGTGTGGCATGATTGATGGCTTCTGAAGGTCAAACAAGACTGATGGAACTGTAATATTTTATGACGTCGTTCAGGGATGGCGAACCTACAGGAAACTGCGTCTTAAGAATAGTAAGTCGTATAAACAAGAATTTTACTAAATTAGATGTTCTAAAACTCTTTCATTACACTTAAAACTCTTTATTACATTAAGTAGTAAACTTAATACAGTTGATGGCCCAGATAATTAAAGCAAGCGAACTCTATTAAAACGTTTATTGGTGGTTTACAATGTATATTAGCAATGAGTAGTAGCTTTGTAAGGAACGTCTAAGCGCGGTCGTGTCTGACGATTATTTTCTTTGCCGACAATGCAATGCCCGTACTGCTAATGCCTTGAACAAACGTAACGAGTAAACGGGCGAGACAGTGCTCCCGGGCGAGTACTCTGTACGTGTAAACACAGCCCCGTGTCTATCTATGATTAAACTAAAATCAATTCAGACTGCTTAAAGTGACTTGTAACGAACTTTTAGTGGTTTTTTAATACTCTTTTTTTTTGCCTATTTCTGCCCGCGGCTTCAACTGCGTGATAGAGTTAGGGGAAGTGAGATAAAAGCTATCTAAGCCATTCTTTATCTGTGTGACAAGTTTCATCCAAATCCCATGGAAATTTTATAACAAAAAAAAAAAAATGCACAAAATTCAACACACATAAATCTATATTTTTAAACGGATCTTCAAATTGTAGGTACTCTCCTATTTCATAAGTATTTCCGGGCCTAGTTTCCTATCATGTACCATTTAAATCTTGCGTGCCACAGTTTCGCCACCCCTGAAGTACTGTATTGTCTATTGGCAGACACTAGACGACCTCGGATATTTGTCTTGTGTATAATATTGATTCAAGGAACAAAACTGTCATTAAGGAGCCAAACTGTAGACTAAATAGCTAAGTAAAAGCCTTGTATCGTTACTAAAACGTGTTTTGACGGACAAAATGGATTACCTACTTAGACGGTGGCGTTGTTTTAAAGTAAAGTGATTGAATCACTTATATAGCAGGAGACAACAGTTTTTGGAAATTCGGTCTTATCATCTGCATGAGTGTGCGTATTATCCCAAAATTGTTGTGCGTACAGCCAAGGAGTGGAATTCCCTGCCGGAGTCTGTGTTTCCTGATAGCTACAACTTATGGGTCTTTAAGTTAAGAGTGAATAGGTTACTTCTAGGCAAGCGTGTTCCATCGTCGCTTACCATCAGGTGAAATGGTGGTCAAACGCAAGCCTATCAATAATAAAAAGAAAAATAAAAAAAAATGACTAAAATGCTGTTGGATAAGACTACTGATTCAAAATGAAAATATTTTTATCCTTCATCATAAAACATGACCAGTCAACCAACAAAGGAATGCCACGCAACTTCCCCTTAGTATTTTAATTGAAAACGAAAACTTAATATCCCGAAAACAGCGAACACTTCCCTTCCAATTAATTTCCATCCATTTAAACATCTCGTAAAATAGACATTAGACTAACGTCTTCAATAACTTCAAATTGTGCCCTAAATTGGTACTAGTTCCCAATTAACGTCATAGGATGAGGGTAGATGGAAATACAATGAGTTCCACTTAGACTTTCCTATAACGATGTAATCTCCTGAGAGCGTTTGGCACTTATGTTGGGTATACGTTTATTGGAATTGTGCTTAGATTTAGGAATTGCGCTCAATGTTTGGGCTTTAGTTTTTCGGAGAACATTAACTTAGGCTGCCATCAGACGGAATGTAGCTGACCATGTATAGTTGAAAAGTCATGACTATGTGCCGCTAATATTGACTACACACGACTATAGACGACTAAAGTTGTCAAAAAATAAAAGACCCGTTTTGACATTTGTATTTTGACTACCTTGGCTTGTCCGGTTTAGTGTAGCTACTACTACACCGGACCCATAATTGTGCGTGCAGCTAAGGAATGGAATTCCTTGCCGGAGTCTGTGTTTCCTGATAGCTACAACCTAGGAATCTTTAAGTCGAGAGTGAATAGGTTTCTTCTAGGTAAGCGCGTTCCATCCTCGACCGCATCGTCACTTTCCATCAGGTGAGATAGCGGTCAAGCGCAAACCTATCAAGAATAAAAAATATATATATATATTATTTTACTGTTTCTTTCAGTTTCGTTCTAAGTAACATCCTATGGTTTTTCTCAAATGTCAAAACGGATCCTTTATTTTTTAACGAGTGAAGTTGATACCATGACTGAACGAAGTCGAACGTACAACTTACATACTGTTTATTTATTTATTTATTTAAACTTCATGTACAGTAGTGGTACATAGGCGGACTTAATGTAGTTTAATATATCTATTTCGCGCGGTTGCTGCGAAACATTCCCGTCTGATGACAGCCTTATACCTAATATTTTCTAATTACGTTAGCAAAACGAATTTCAAAATGTATTTTATCAAGACAATTCTTGAGTTTTTCGGGCATGAAATATTTTCATATTTGCATGAGACGTTGACTGAATACGAAATTTTTTGAACAGCAACGCTATTTATCATAATTTGTCTACAGATGTAGATATTCATTTCGACTATTGATTTCATTTGAAAGAACATTGACTTTCCTTTCTACTGAAAAGGTCTGGAAAGATCTTTGGTTCTTAGAACTAAACAGTATCATTAGTAATCCTACGTTATCTCAAACTAATGAAGATCACATTGAAATTGTAAAACGTGAACGTCGTTGAATTCCAAATGCGTATTCTTTGAACAAATTCTGAAGCTGAGTCAATAATTGCAGACTTCTAGGTAAATACAATGTCTCATTACTGCATTTATTCGTTGCAAATTGAGACTAGAAAAGTCGCTAAAAATGTGACAGCGATTTTTCGTAGATAATACTGTAATCCGAAACTGCGATGTCGCATTGACACGTTCCGTTTGTCTTTACAATGTATACACACACACACACATACACGTATATATTCATTGATTTGACTGAATTGATTGAAGGTTGAATATAAAAAAATGTATTTGGTTTATTTTGTCATTACCTAGTAGGAAGCAAATCAGAGAAAAATATATAAATATTAAAGTTAAAATCTTAACACTAATTTACGCGAAAATAAATAACTTTTGGTGTATAAATATTCAAAAGATTTAGATTCAAGACATTTCCTCTTGCTCCTGTTTCGGATTTCCCACCTAAAAAAATGTTTCTTAATTCATATTTGGACATTTTGGGTTGTTATTAAATTTGTCTAATTCATATTCATATCTTTTATTAAATTTTTTCATTGTCATTATATCATATAATTTAAGAGGCTTTTTTATCTCAACAACTCACCGATTCATCTATATCTAAGAGAACATAATTCTTGTGATTTGTAACACGATGCCTTAGTTCTATTCCTAAATGTTTAACTATGTAAAATGTTTATGTAAGACGCTGTACATTGTTATTAAGCTAATTACTTAAAATAACAATAAAGACTGTCGAATATTGACTGAATGGTTTATTTTAAATTTCCCGGAAACCCTTTGCAGATTAATCGAAATATGTTGGCACATAAAGGTGAGTATAAACTACAACATTTACTTGTAACAGAACAACGAGCCACTCTATGATATGTTCTAGTGTATCATCCTTTTACGAACGAAACGTCGAGCACGCTCGCCTCTTTGTTACAAACCAAAGAACATATTGGTATAACATTTCGTCGAGCCACGAGTGCGGCCGATGCGCGGTTGCGGGGTGACATTTCAAAAAAGAATGAACGCAAGGTACAACGAAATGCTGGTAAATGCACACTCGCTGTGTGAGCATTTACCCGTAACATAACGCCGAGCATTCGCAGGAACGTTACACTACATGGAAATGTTTAGGAATCTGAGCTTTTGCCTGTATTGTACCATTCGTAAGAATGTTACGTTAGACAGAAATGCACCAGAAAATGTTGTAGTTTATACTCACCGGGCTATCATTCTGTATTATCAGTTTGTCAAATGGATTTGTGACCGTACGCAGTATATTCTTATAAGTGTACAGTAGACTCCTGTGAGTGGTGACAATGCCAGTATAAGCAGGCCTTGCTTTCTATTGAAACTTCATATCTATCAAGATATGAAGTTTCTAAGATGTGAAGGTGTGATGGCTAGACCCAGACAAGGTTATCTTACCATCGACTGCGACTTTCGGTCAAGTGTCATCATAGGTGATGATAATGGAACGCATTCATAAACTGGATATCAACAAATTACCATTTTTTTTAATTGCTTAATACCCTACAATAATTAAAAGTTTATTTAAACATTGTGTACATGATAATAATGAGATACAAGTTCAGCCATTCATGGCGTACAAAGTAATTATAACATTCCACAACTATCACACAAACGCCGTCTAGTCCCATGCTAAGCAGAGCTTGTGTTATGGGTACTAGACAACTGATAAACATACTTATATATTTCTAAATACATACATAATATAGATAATTTACACCCAGACACAGAACAAATAATCATGCTCATCACATAAACATTTGTCCTGGGTGGGAATCGAACCCACGACCTCCGGCATAGCAGTCAGGGCCACCAACCACTAGACCAATAGGCCAGTCAGAAGTCAGTAAGAAGTGATGGTGCATAAACCGTGATAACATTAATCAAAATTATGATATAGAAAATAAGTAGGTCCAGAAAAAACTAGAAGATCTGCTAGTTTCGTGAAATTTGGCCCTTTATAATGTACCTACTCAATTTTGTGGATTTGATAAAGATTCTGAATATCGAACTTTTTTGCAAAAAGTTTTCAGGTTTTAACCCTTCAGATACCGTCAATTAGAGACACAATAGTAAGACAATAGATGCGCGGCCACCGGTGGTCGCTTGGGGATTCATGAATTAAAAAGAACACACTAATTTTGTGAAATATACGAGTAAGTAACGGAATTATTTAATATGAGCAGACTTTTCAGGCGTTATTTCTCTTTTTATGTGTTGGCTCTTTATTAGACATAGCGTTGGATGAAATAACCAGCTTAAATCATGCTCCCATTGATGATGGATGGCTCGGGAGAGGCCCTCTTAAGAGGCTCCTTTTCCACTCGCCTATCGTCAACATCGAACGTTTTGCTTGATTTTGAGGATTGCGTTTATCTAACGCAATCCTCAAAATCAAGCAACGCGATGTTTGATGAAGAGGCAAAGCGAATAAAAGAGATAGTTGATTACTCGATTATTACACAAAACTTGTTTCAGGAAATAGGGAAAAAAATTGTTGTCATTCAGTTATATTTATTTGACTATTTATTTTTTGTGTACATTATGAAGGGTTACAGTTCAAGCAACATAGCAGATTTTCAGAGTTCTTTACTGGATAAGACCAAGACCAACACAAACTTATAAATGGATTTCAATAGAAGCCTAGATAATATCCACAAGATATCTATTTTTCCAAAATATTTAATGAGAAATGTGTATTAATGATTTAATCGCCTAAGAGCGACTGTATAAAAAAACAGTGAAAATGTATGTTAAAATACATCCCCTTAAATGCATAAACCGTGCAAATCCAAAAAAACTTGCTATTTAAACGTTTTAAACAAACTGAGCATCACTTAAACACTGTACACAAACATTCCATTTCATTAGGTACTCGTATAGAGTAGATAGGTACTTATTTGCAAACAAAAACAAACACAAATTTCGCGTAAACCATTAATATTTATCGTTTCTTCGACATCAAATACAATTTTGAGTTGTTTATTCTGATAATCTCGTTGAGTTGTGATAACAAGCCTCATACATTTTAATGAGAAAACAGGTACCTACCTACGTAGTTATGTTGAACTTAAGCGGGTGAACAAAAATACCTGGGATACAAACATAATAGGTGCAGAAGTCAATCTACATACAAAGCGCGCTAGAGCAACGCACGCGATATCTCCAATGACAACCCCCGCTCTTGGGCGGAGCGGGAGATAGTGTCAACCTCTTACAGACTAAAAACCCACCCCGTTCCTTCTAGCCTTCATACCGGGGCTCGAGCTCCCTTTCGGTTCCGAGCTACCCATAGCTCGCCCACGTTTACGGTGGCCGGAAATCGGGATCGGAATCCCGGCGGCGGTGGCGAGGGCGCCGTTGCCTGATGCGGTCTGCCTCCTCCTTTGTTAGCATTACTGCTTCGCAGAAGGAGGCGACCGCCTGCCATTCCTCCTCGCTCCGAACCATGGCCTCAACCAGCGCCCGGCGCGAGAGGTCTCCGCCGCCGATCGCCCCCACGAGGGCACGGCGATGCTCCGCCAAGGCAGGGCACACCTCGACTGTGTGCTCCACCGTGTCCTTCGGGCGTTCCGCACAGTGGCGACACCCGGGCGTCTCTTCCGACTTAATCTGAAACAGGTACCTCCCGAACGTGCCATGTCCGGTGAGGACCTGCGTCATGCGGAAGGTAAGGACGCCGTGAGGTCTTTCCAGCCACGCCTCAAAGAGGGGACTTACCGCCAAAATCGTGGCGTGCCCAGAAGTACATACATGAGATTGTCTTCTGTAAGTACTTATCTATTTTGTGGCATCGATCTAGAAAACGTTTCGGTAAACATTTGGAAGGACAGAGAATATTGTACTTAGTTGGTGTAGGTCTGAATTATTATTATTACTAGCTTTTGCCCGCGGCTTCACCCGCGTACATAATCCCAGGATAAAAAGTATCCTATGTGTTATTCTGGGATATGGTCTACTCGTGTACCAAGTTTCATCGAGATCCGTTCAGTAGTTTTTGCGTGAAAGAGTAACAAACATTCATCCATATATCCATCCATATATAGGTATACAAACTTTCGCATTTTTATAATATTAGTAGGATTATTAGGTCTGAATTAGGTAGATAATAGATATCATGTATTTAAAGCATATGTTATTGGATTAGGATTCAGAACCTGCTTATACACTAAAGGTTAATCTTCGTTTGATCGACATGAGGTGTCGTACCTACGTTCTGAGCTCAGTACTAGACCATTAGTAACACAGTTCCTATGCTCTACATCGTGTAAGAAGCTAGGATTTGTCGCATCTACTTAGTTAAGATATAGTGTGTTACCAGGTATAAATTGTCTGCACCCAGTTAAATACTTATATGTTGAACGAAGATTAGCTGTGACAGTATATCCTGAGGCGATCGTCATTCAATGAGGGAGGTGTGAGCGTAGTGATGCAAATAGGTTTTTTTATAAACACTTTTACATGTCAATTTAAACTAGATGAGGCCGGTATTTCCTAGCTGACTACCCTGAGAAAAAAACACCAAAACAAACTCAGGAGTCAAAGTCCATAAAAGTGTGGAGTTAAAATCCATATGCTAGATTACCTGACATTTTAGGGCCTAATTTTCTTTTTAAATTATTAATTTTTATATGATAATATGATTTTTTTTTTCAAATTGATGACTATAATAAGTACCTAATAGCAATCAGACGAGACGGTTTTTACTCTTCCATCGTGATAATTAGAGACACAATAGAATGACAAAAAATAATATAAAATAATATATATGTATGTTTATTTTAAATATATGTATTCTTTTTTACTCTTCAAATAAACTTTTCTTTATATGCGCCTACCATAATGTTTCTGCACCACCCTAGGTTGACTGGCAGAGAATGCTTAAGCATTAAGTCCGCCTATGTACTTTGTGTTGCATGAAGATTAAATAAATAAATAAATGACAATGGGTGCGCGAACGCCGGCGTTCGCTTGGGGTTTAATGAAGGTTAGTCACCGCATGCCGAGGTCGGTTTCTATATGGGTGACAAAGACAATCCATTACGCATCGATACACCACTGTGCCAAGCTACACTTCGCAAACTTTGTGGGTCGCTAGGTTCAGTCAGAAATAACCTATGTATCGAGACCCACTGTGCCAAGCTCGCAGCTATTCTTAGTAAATCTTGTCAGTCGCTGGGTGTAGTCAGAAATCCAAAAATCTGACTAGCCGACTGGTGCCGATAGGTACGTACAGGCACTGGGTTATTGAGATCAAATAGGCATGCGTGCCCCACTCGGTATCGAGCCCCACTTGCAAAAGTCACGCATTTTAAATTAAATAAACTATAAAAATCACGTTAGTGGCGCCTTATATCAGTTACTTTGGCGGGAATATAAATAAATATGTTAAGTGCGGATACCTGGCGCTAGGTAGGCTGGTTCGAAACAAAAATTGGATGGAAATGGACTGTATCTTGATGAGGTGTGAACGCAGCTCTTACACGACGAAAGTAGGTTGGACTTAGTTAGGAAAAAATGAGTTCTAGGAACGCGCACTAACCTTGACCTTGTCCGTCGAAATGAGGCTCGTTCAGTACCACTGCACGTATACGGCACGTACTCCCCTTCAATGTTTTTTAACACCAGCCAGGCTACAACGCTTGTAACAGTTCGCAAATCGAAAATATATAAAAGAAAAAAATTGGCACTAATATTATGATGGCGTGACACATCGCGCGGAGGAATTTTCACGAGTGAGGTCCGTCTAGTCATTGACTGTTCGCGACCGACGTGTGACTGAGCAAAAGTTACAGTCAGCGCGCGCGTGAGAGTAGGATGGAGCATAGGTGGGGAATGCATTCTCGTTCGCAAGCACGTATTTCTACCCTCCATTTGGAATTGTAAAAGTTATGAAAACCAATACACGTTAAACTTGCTTTGTATAGTTTACATCGCCGTCAAAATTATGAACTAAACAGATCGGCTCAAATAAGCACCAAAATCTTAAATGCATGTCTAAGTTTTGCAAGTGGGGCACGTTACCGACTAGAGCATGTATGCTTGGTTTACCATATGTAGGCAATTAGAATCTAACTGTCCACCCACACGGGCCTCAAAAGAACGCCGCCACAAAAAAAAAACGCTAGAAGCGGCCACAAAAGAAGCTAGAAGCCGCCGCAAAAAACAGTTGAAGCGCGCGACAGCTTGTGGCCGGAGAAGCTTAATTCATGAATCCCCAAGCGACCACCGGTGGCCGCGCATCTATTGTCTTACTATTGTGTCTCTAATTGACGGTATCTGAAGGGTTAAAGCGGCTTCAAGCGTTTTTTTGTGGCTGCACCGCCGCATACGAGCCACAAAAAAGGCCGCCTAACACTAACTTTGGCTTAAAGTCGTTGCACAAATTATAGTATCTATTGAACAGAACACACAGGAACGTTCGTTGTGGCGACGCTTGGGGGAACCCCATGTCTAACAGTGGACGTGTATCGGCTGAAATGATAATGATTGAATAGAAAGCAGTAAAGCAAGATGCTGAGAGGTTCTAATGTTATCATTTTCACCGTGTGTACATGTTCACAGACAGCGCGGATTTCCTACATCTTCCGATGGAACTCGGAGCGACGTGCGCGTTCATTAGGCCGTTATACAGCGTGACATGGCATTAGGCGCGCGACGTGACGCTTGCAAATTACATGACGATGTTATTTGTTTGGATTCAGCCTGTATATAGGTGAGTAGGTAAAAAGGGGGACGGAGATGCCATCGTGGGTAGAGACAATGAGTTTGGTACAGGAAAGCGAGGATTATTATTATTTATTTATTGATGGATGCGTGAGGCACAGGACTGGTCGTTGTGGCGACGTTTTGGTGAGGCCTTTGTCCAACAGTGGTGAGTGGACGTCTTTCGGTATGATGATGATGATTTCTTTATTGCATTAACTTATCTCAGGACAAATATAAAAATAAGTGTACAAAATATATATACATACCTAGTAGGTATGTATAATATAATTAACTTCGGTTACGTACTTAGGTTTATATCGTGCACTGGATCATACCCTCGATTATTGTTCTCTCTCTATTACTCAAAGGTTTGCTGGGAGAAAACTTATGGCTGGGTTAATTTTGCCTTTGTTCATGAACTGTCTGTTTCTCCATATATTTATTATGACCTAGGTACTTATATTTTTGTGTACAATAGAGAATTAAGAATTCATGTGTGACAGAAATGGCCTAAAAAGCAGAAATAAAAGAAAGTCAGACTCATTGTAATTGTAATATCAATTTCCTCTCGCAACAATACTGAGACACAAAACAGATAGATACAGAAGTCAATCTAGATCAAAGATTTTATACAGGGTTATTTGTAAAACACTAGCAACCTCTCAGGACTATGTTACTAACATCATAAACAACAAGTTTTGTTCTATGACTTTTTACAAAACATATTACATTTACCAAAAACAAACCTTCAAGATTTCGTTGTTCTATCTAACACATTTCAACTCTGTGTTTTGCTGTATCTATCTACGCCTCCTGCACACTGTTCTCGTAGTAAGAGTAAGCAGGCTTCCGAAACATTGTCATCATACCTACACGAAAATGGTGGCCACCACAATTTTCAACAACAAAACAACAGAACAACAGAACAAAAGTTGTTGTTTATGATATCCCTAACATAGTCCTAAGAGGTTGCAAGTGTTTTACAAATAGCCCTGTATATCTTACGGATATCTACATACGAAGCGCGTTCGAGCAACGCACACATAGACACCGCTCACGGGCACGACATGGACATCTCTGCTCAATCGCCCGGTCGCACTTGTACAGTCGGCGCAACGCGCTGACTCTAGCGCGATCGCCTAGCGTAGGTATAAAAAGTGAAGTACATACATGAGATTGACTTCTGTATCTATCTATTTTGTGACTGAGACGTCTTATTCTCGACCCAATTTAGATTATGGACCAATAATATCGGGTTTTCTCAGACGATTGCGATAAGAGATTACGAACAAACCCGATTATTTTTGTTCCACGATACTTCTATTGTTATGCGTCGAGATATTTGTTGATTGGAGTACTGATTTGACAGAAATGTGTGGGATTTTGATCGTGATTTGAATTTTGTTTTCGAAATATTGTTTGATTGGAATCTGAGAAAGTAGTGCCATTAGTGGTAGAAAAGTTGTCTATAATTCAGTAACCGATTATGAACTTACTACTTTCAGGACACTTACAGGAACTAGTGAGAGCAGTGGTGGTTATGGCCCGAGTTACGAGATGTAGGTCGTGGGTTTAACCCAGCCAGCACATTGCTTTGTGTAATTTTACCACTGCTTTCAAAACGGCGGAGAAAAAACAATAATTCAAACGGTCAGTTCACAACCTTGCCGCTGTGAGTGGTAGCTAAGCACGGAGCGGCGAGCGGTAAGATCAAGATTATGAAAATGTTTGTAGCACGCCACTAGACGCCGCTCGTAGCGCCGGGCGCCCGCTTACCGATGTCGCCCCGATCGCCGCTTAGATTGAAATTGTGGCCCAGGTCGTAAGATATGTGATATTCTCCAATACGTACTCGGCCCGCGTTATGGATTACGGCCCATTCCTTTTCCTAGAAAGGATGCGTCAGTTCCAGCAGTCATCATCTTGCCCAAGACGTAGACGTCGCGCACTGTTCCCGTGCGCTTCAAGGAGTTGTCAGCAACAGCAGGGGCCCAGCTGGGTCGAAGCCTGCTGGGGCCAGGGTTATCTGAAAGGGAGCTCGAGCCCTGGTATGAAGGCTAGAAGGAACGGGGTGGGTTTTTAGTCAGTAAGAGTCTGACACTATCTCCCGCTCCGCCCAAGAGCGGGGGTTGTCATTGGATGATTTTTGCCCACCAAAAAATAAGCAGTCATCATCTTCCTGCCCTTGTCCCGTTTTATTTGGGGTCGGTGCAACATTTTTTTTCTTCCATTCTGTCCTGTCACCCGTTACGCTGTCACTAACTCCCTTTTCTTTTATATCACACAATCCATCCACCTTTTCTTTGGCCTCCTTCTCCCTCGCCTGGCTGCCAGCAATGGGAACATTAAAAGACAGATTATGCAATGCTTTTTTTATTATATCTATACCTATTTTCAGGCAGGATGTACGTTTATTATGTTCAATGTTGAATAAATAAATCTAGATAACCACAAAAACCAGTGAACCACAATCCGCCGCCGGTTTGACTAGACAAAACGTTTAAAAGTTTGAATTTTGGGAACATAAAACAATAAAACCAAGTTTTCGAAGTTCATTTAGTTTATGTTATACCAAATTAATTAATTTTGATACTGTTGGCTTGTTAACTAGTTGTTTGAACAACAATTTAATTTGAAGCTCAATTATGTTGTGATAGAATTTTCTAATTACCGGAGAAATTTACTGATTACAGTAATTTATAAACTGTCTTGATAAAGGTAAAAACAATACATGCGGCGGACTGGTAGTGCTGCGTGCCTAGTGCTAGTTTGTTTTACGTCAATGCAATTAATAGGTTTATGACGTTCGACGCTCCGATTGGCCCGCTCAAAGCTTTTATCCAATCAGAGAGCTCAACGTGATAAAGGTTTCGATCGTGTTAACGTAAAAACAATTCGCACTCGCTTTGTACTCAATATTGAAAATTAATTTGGTTTGAGTAATAGGAGCATAATTAAGTCTAGGTAATCGGACATTCCACTGTAATGTACTTAGTGACATTATTGCCTTCAAATCTACCGTTAATGTAGTAGGTATACTGTTTAGCGGTAGTGTAAGTATACTGGCAAAGTTCAGCGCCATCTAGGTACATGGCCACGCTCTGGTCCATCGCTGCATTAAATAATAAAAATAACAAAAACTTTTTTACTTTACTTCTAAAGCCTGCTATACAGTTGGCTGAGCTTAGACTAATGTGAGTCTAGGCAAATATAGGCAAATTGACACAAGGCAAGCGCTTCTCTCTACACGTTCGGCAAGCTTGAAGGAAACCAATGCAAATGGCCAATATAGACGAGTTTTGAGGAGACGACCACATGTTGGGCAAGCGCGCCCAAGCGCCTTTGATTTGTGCAGAAAAACGGACACCGCTCCGAAGTGAGGCAAGTGATCGCGAGCGGCTGCGAGTCGTGACAAGCTACGCCAAATGAGGTCTATATACGTTGGTTGACGTTGGCGCATGTCTTTGCTCAACTAACTAGGCGAGCGACACCGAGTGATAGCAAGACAAGGCAAATATACTGTCTAGATGTTGGTATTGGTCTTCACTCGCAACGCTCGGCCAACGAGTATGTATTGCAGACTTAATAACAGCAGTATTTTCCCCAAATAAAGTTTTACAGTAAACATTTAAAACTTTCCTGTATAACTATTCTTCTTTGAATTGCTCTTTCCACCATCATCTTGAAGGCGAAATACAGAACACAAAAAAATACAAAAACCCCAACACATAAAGAAATTGCAACTATGATCAATAACTCTATTTCGAAGTATTTAGACCACGGTACGTGACGACTTGGAGAATCAAGATGGCTGCCACCGTGACGGAAGACGTACTCGATGGCGTCGACGGCACGGTCCGGCGCGGGCGCAGGTACATCAAAAATCAACGTGCGAAGATGATCTATGTTGATTCGGTATCTGAAAGTGTAAGTACAGTTGACATAAGGTTCCGGAGCAATTATGTTAAATTTTCCTTAGTTTAGCTAGTCCGAAGCCAATTATACCTAGCTATCGAATAGGGTAGAGTAGGGTAGAGTAGGGTAGAGTAGGGTAGAGTAGGGTAGAGTTAAGTCCCTTATCAGAATAAGACACAACTTCTATGCAATCTTTCATGCACAGGCCTTGTTTTATGTGTTCCTTTCTATCATTGAATTACAACAAGATGTAAAATGGTACAAGCTGTTATTAGGCGAGATTTAGGACAGAACTTGGTGTTTTTTTACCAATATGTTGGTATTGGTGGAAAAAAACTTGAAAGGGTGCGAAGAGTTTATACAACTCGATTCCTTCTAGCTTTCCTTCAGAACATAAACTATCTGTGTATAGTATGTAGGCAATCGGCATCAAAACAACAAAAACCTCGTTTTCAAACAACTCGTTTTTAACATTTCCACAAACTGTTCTAAACAACATTTTTTCCTTTTTTAGAGGGTAGAAAATTATTAAAAAACTTCTCTCGTTCTGTGTGGAGCGAGAAGGACTGTCAGACTTTAACTGACTAAAAATCACCCTGTTCCTTTAGTTGATTCCAGTTCGTTTCAATGCCGCAAAGACTTGTTTAAAAGCCGCTCCTGCAGCCTTTGTAGGTATTGGGCTATTGGCCCTAGCAGATCCCGTTAATCATGCTGATATCTCTTTCAGGTGTATATGATAAAGAACACTTACGTCTCATTCCTCATGGTTTGTTCAATAATATCCTTGAACTCCTCATCATCCACGTCCTCCAGGTCAATGGCAGTTCCAATCTTGTGACGCTTCAGTTGCTCCGCGTTGCGCCACTGATCAGCTGCCATGGGCAGACCCAGGACTGGTACTGCAGCAGCTATGGCTTCGTCTATAGATTGCTGACCACACTGGCTTATAAAGAGACGGACGTTTGGATGTTCTGAAAGCAATTGTCATGGTTTTTATTTTATACTAGCTTTTCGCCCGCGGCTTCGCCCGCGTGGACTACAATTTATATCGCGCGGGCAGAGATCCGTGCTCAGCAGTGGAATTATAGGTAGCCTATGTGTTATTCCAGTGTCTCTTCTACCTACCTACCAAATTTGATCTAAATCCGTTCAGTACTTTTTGTGTGAAAGCGTAACAGACAGACAGACAGACAGAGTTACTTTCGCATTTATAATATTAGTAGGGAAGTAGGGATAACTGGTAAGATTTTTTTTTTTTGTAAACTTTAGTTGTAGTATACGTACAAATAAGGAAACCCTGATTCCTGAGCTTGGTTAGGAGCCTGTATTTTAGAAGTCAATGACTTCTTCCATTTTCATTTTACTACATTAAATGATTATAGACATTAATTTAACAATATAATTTAGATAAATCATTAATTGCACAACTTGAATATAAAATTAAGAAAAAAATAATTTTACTAATTACAATAGTCATTTAATTATAATGTCAGTCCCAAAAATAACATGAATATCTATTAATGAAACCAATGAATTACTTAATTTAAATAATAATACAACTTAGATAACTAATTTAAATCAAAAACAAAATAAAAAGAAATAGGGTAATAAATTAGACATTGATAGGATGACAGCAGGACGAAAATGTGCATCTTTAAGATGCGAGAAAAGGATAGGTACTCGTTGCTACATTGCATGAATCTGACAGCTGTCTTCCGCACCATCCTATAGCAATTGTAGAGTTACTTGTTACTCGGCAAACGTTCTTTTGCCGTATAAATATAAAAAAAGAATGAGGGGTCGGGATAGGAGTGTGAAATAAATCTACGAACAATTTTCAAGTGTACCAAATATACACAAAAACCTTTATAAAAATCGGTCAAATCGTTTCGGAGGAGTTCAAGAGCAGACACTGTGATTCGTGTTTTGTTTTTTTGAATGCAGTTGACACAACTCCAATATAACTGCAAACCAAACGTGCAATCCGACTGCATCCGACTGACTGCATGCGCGGGAGGGCGGAGCGTGCGGGCGGGTCAGTAAGGTGCAGTTCGGATGCAGTTGGTGTGCAGTTGCAAACTAAAACCGACTGCATCCGACTGCATTCAAACTGCGGTTGCGGCAATTTGCAGTTGGATTGCAGTTGAAATGCAGTCCGTCTGTTTAGACCCTTAGAAGAACACATATATACTTGCGTAAAGATAAGAGAAAAAAAAAGTTAAAGAAAGAAAATGTAACTAACCTAACCTATACCGAAATAATATCAGAAATGAATGGCATACAGAGCCGATATGAATATATTCAATTTTAGATTTACGCGATTCATTCGTTTGCTCCATCCAAAATGAAATTTCTTATTAGGTTCAATAAAAGTCCAGGACAAATCCTCTAATCCAACATGTGTCTTTACTAGAAAATGTAAAGTATCGTGATAGATTTCGATCTAAGGCTTTTGGCCCACGGCGACTTTATGTAGTGATGCTGTAGCGCGTTCGCATCGAAACAGTCGCGACGCTGTAGCGCGTTAGTAGCGCGTTGGCGTTTTTTCTATAGCGCTTGCAAAGGCGACTAACGCGCGCTAGTAGCGACACTGACGCGCGCTTACGATACGTGCGACAGCATTGCTACAAAAATTCGTCATGGGCGAGGGGTCTAAGACAGCTTTGTCTTCGTTTCCATTTTTGATATTAAGAATCTCAATAAATATAGAAGAGTCAATGACTGTTATTCCAAGTTTACCTGGCACTTAACTTGTATGTATGTATGGATCTGTCTTGTCAACTTTCAAGTAGGTAATCGCATTATAAGCCTGCGAACACTTTTCTCGCCTGTCTCGGCGCAGTGGAAAAGTAACTTTGCAAAAAATATTAGAGCCGAATAGTAGGTTAATCTCAGCATTTTTTTTTATTAAGGACTAGCTTTTGCCCGCAGCTTCGCCCGCGTATGTACATAAAATTATAGCCTATGTCACTCAAGCAAAAGCAGCTTTGGTTAAAAAATTATAGCAATCAGACCAGTAGGTACTTTCAGAGATTACTCGTACCTCCCACAAACAAAAAAACAAACTTTACTTCTTTATTATATTAGTGTAGAAAGGCTCGCGTTTGACCACTATTTCACCTCATGGAAAGCGATGATGTAGTCGGCGATGGAGCACGCGTGCCTGGAAGCAACCTATTCACTCTTGACTTAAAGTTTGTAGGTATCAGGAAAAACCGATTCCGGCAGGGATTTTCACTCCTTAGCTGTACGTAACACAATAATCCTTAGGTGGACTGATGATATGACTAATGGTGACCTATAACGGCTGTCAAAGGTTTACGATACCAGCTGGAACCAACGGTTAGGGTATCAGAATATACTTACAAAAATCATATTTGTACTTAACGGATTTCGAACCTGCTCTCTCATCCATGAGAGGCTGGTGCCTTAACCCTTAGTTAAGTTTCGCTAGAATCAAACGCTTCGAGTTGACTTTGCCGCCAATTCTTTTGTTCTGACCACTGAGCGATGAGATGATGTCATTCCCGTACATTTGAAGCTTTCTACTAGCGTTAACTATTGCAGATTAGCAACTTGGCTAAGGGTACTGGCTATCACGTCACTCTTTGTGACAATGAATGAAAATGGCTCTGAATTAAATAAAAGATAAAACTACCAAGCTTACTCAACAGTTCAGCTTGAGGAAACCACTTCCCAATCTTCACATTAGACGGCAAGTCACTTATATCGGCATCCCATTTCCACAGCACCTTGAAGGACATCTTGCTAAAAGCACTGATAAGCTTGTGACGCGTGTGTTCAGGTAGCATCCAAGGACGTATGTTAGTGCCTAAGCTGACGTAGACCAAGCCGTAAGCACAGGAGTCCAGGTACTGCTCTATTTCCTGGAACATTGAAGTTACCATAATGTTAATAGGAATAGAAACTATTTCAGAGGTTAAGAGATACGGTGGTATGGGAACGGCGATTCCTTCTAAAAAAGATCGATTGGAATCGGAGTCTGAAGAATCGTTTCCGTAATAATTCGAGTTCTAAAAGATTGATTTCTTAACGATCGATTAATTCGGTTCTGAGTCCGATAAAGTATGGTACCACAGATGATCCTACAGTACAAATGTGTTTCATGACTGGTGAGTAATCGGCTGTGCAACATTCACATAATAACTCATCATCATCATCATCATCATTTCAGCCGATATGCGTCCACTGTTTTTCATATGCTTTCCCCAAGCGTCGCCACAACGAACGTTCCTGTGCGTCTCGTATCAGTTCCGAACCGGACCGATGAGTTGGTGAAGGTTGCGGGAAACCAATGGATGCATAATAACTAGCTTGAAGAAAATAGGTACTTTGACCGTTTTTGAATAATCATATTGTTGATTTCTAGTTTCTGAGATCGATTTATAGAATCGATCCGTTGTTCAAGATCGTTTTAAAAATCGAATTTCCTAACCTATGTATTTGATGCTTTTATTAATTTATCTCAGATCACCATCCGTATAAGGCGGTTGTTGGAAGCGGAACCAGGCTTGTACCCGGCAGTACTTATCTACTTAGTAAACACAACATACAAGTACAACATGAGCCCTGGGTGGTGAAAATAATAATAATACTACTCTGTCAAGAAAGTACCGGGAAAAGATCAATAATACACAAAATGTCTGTTATTCATCCAAATTTATTTTATCACCTTCAAAGTATGCTCCTTTAGAAACGATACACTTGCGCCAACGAATATAACATTTTGTTTATTCATCAAAACATTTTTTAAACGCTGCTTCCTGAATTGAGTTCAGTTCTCGCCGCGAATTCTCCTTTATGTCTTCTATCGATTGAAAACGGGTGCCACGAAGTGGTAATTTGAGTTTAGGAAAAAGAAAAAAGTCAGCAGGAGCCATATCTGGTGAATATGGTGGTTGCTGGATGGTATTTGTTGAGTGTTTGGTCAAAAATTCGTTCACAATGATAGCCTTGTGCGAAGGCGCATTGTCGTGGTGCAAAATCCAAGAATTTTCTTTCCACAAATCTGGCCTTTTTCGTCGAATTTGCTCTCTTAAACGCCGCATAACGCTCAAATAATATTCTTTATTTACCGTTAGACCTTCCGGTAAGAATTCAAAGTGCACAACACCGCGATAGTCAAAGAAAACAGTCAACATGACTTTGACTTTTGATCGACTTTGGCGTGGTTTTTTCGGTTTCGGATCAGTTGGAAGGCGCCACTCCGAAGCTTGTTGACTAGTTTGCATGTCAAACTCGTAAACCCACGTCTCGTCACCAGTAACAATGCGTTTCATGAATGTTGGGTCCGAACTGACTCGTTGCTGAGTTAGGTGCCTTTCTGACCTTGCACAAATTCTTCTATGTTTATTGTACCTATTTTTAAATTAATATTTTTAATATGTGTGAGGTTCGAATAAACGGTTTTCTTTCTTTCTTTTTTTTCTAGCATGTCCTCAGCGACTTTCATGCGATTGAGTTTTTGGAGAAAATTCAGATCTTTTGGGACTAGCCGAGCAGCAACATGTTTCATACCCAAATGATTAGTTAAAATTGTACGGATCGACTCGTGAGATACAGAAAGTTCGGCGGCTATCTCTCTCAGAGTTGAATGGGGATTTTCAGTCACTATTTCCTTCACTTTTGCGATGTTAACTTCAGTTGCAGACGTTGACGGCCTACCAGAGCGAGGCTAATCTTCCATCACATCTCGACCGCTTTTGAACGCTTTGAACCACTCATAAGCACGAGTTTTTGATAAAGTCGATTCACCGTAAGCCTTCTGTAACATTTTCAGTGACTCCGAACACGAAATTCCATTGGCGATGCAAAATTTAAGACAAACTCTTTGTTCGATATTTTTGTCCATTATGAAATTCGCAATACACACTATATATGATAATACTAAAACCAGCACTGTATTTAATATAAATAACAGATGCAACTCAAACTCCGCGCCAAAATGGAAAACAGTTGTGCCCATCTAACAACTACAAAAAAACAAAAATTTGAATTTGGAACCATAAACAAATCATCCATTCCCGATACTTTTTTGACTAAATGTATAATATAATAATAGTATTATTTGACTACTATAACACATGCCGTCTAGTCCCAAGCTAAACAGAGCTTGTGCTGTGAGTACTAGCAAACTGATAAACATACTTACATCTAGTCAAAGAAAATGTATGATTAATGATCATGCTTATTACACAAACATCTGTCCTGGGTGGGAATCGAACTCACGACCTCTGGCATAGCAGTCAGGGCCACTAACCACTAGAACAGCAGGCCAGTCGAGTGGAGAATGTTGTGTTGTTAGTGAATTGATCATAAACACAACTATTACCTATGTTAGTTGTTGAGTCGCGGTTTCGATTCCCAGACTAAATAAATATTTGTGGTCTACGTTTTTTTTTTTTAAATTTACGATCAAAGAAATATTGCTCGAGAGCAAACTACATCTCTGTTAAGAGCCATTTCAATAATTTACCTGGCTGGGTTTGACTTACGACTAACGATTAAGCCGACGAATGTCGGGATCGTTACCACTTGGCCAACACAACTCTATGACAACGTGTAAAGGAAGGAATAACTCAAAGATTACGAATAGAAATAAATATTCATTTACCTCAGTCATTTCGAATTTATTCTTAAAATCCTGCAGATGTGTCGCTCCCAAATGCACCACATTCCTTGGTACAGGACGCGCTCCCTCCCAAATTGGATGAATATTCAGCAACAACATCTCCACCTTCTCCATCTGCGTCCTCAATGGAGGAACGTCACCAAAAAGCCTTTTGGCTATGGCGTCTTCTTCTTTCTCAAGCGATTCGTACATAGAGTGCATTTTCCAATAATCGTACAATGCCACAATCTTCTGCCAAATGTTTAGATTCCAGACTTCATGTTGCATGCTGGTGGGATACAGCAACGGATGCGAAGGACCACCAAAGTTTATGTAATCGTTGAAGAATGGACCGAAAGAACTGATGGAAACTACGGGAACATCGTAAATATAGGTCCAGAAGAGAGTGGGTCGAATCCATGCTTCTAACAATAGTAGATCAAATGTTTCATTGTTTTTTATAAAGCTCTTTACTTCGGGTATTTCTAGTTGTTTTTCAACAACTTTAGCGGCCACTTGTAGTGCATGTTTCAACCCATTTTTCCTGTATTTATCCTTTCCTGTAATGTCTTCAATGTACCTTTCTTGCCAAATTTCGTTTGTCACTTCAGATACATCGATTTCCATTAAGTTGTCTGGTGAATCTTGTCTTGAGTATTCTGGCAATGGTGTGATAAGTACTACTTCATGGTCTCGAATAACCAGTTCGTGTATTATCGACCTGTGAGCTCTTTGGTGACTTATCAGTGGCGTTGGGAAGACAGCTAGTATTCTGGCTGTTTCGGTTTGAACGAATATTGAGAAAGTTATTAAAAAACACAGAGTAATCATCTTTGTTTATGAGTAACAAATTCACTAAACTTATCTTTCACTAAACGCAACTTTTCAAATAAAATTATTATATATCTAGTAAATGGCAAAACACTATCGAACTAAGCAGCGACTGACAAAAGAAGTACATATATAACATAATACCAAATGCAGTTTTAATATTGATACAAGTGAATAAATAATATTTGCACAAATGCATCCAGTGTCATTAAGCCCTCTCTGTAGGTGAAGGTGGTATTATTAGCCACAGACTGAAGATCATTTGGAATAAATAAATTATGTAGGTATTACGATAAATGTAGGATCTTAAGAGGGTCCTTTTCCACTCGCTTATCTTAAACATCGAAAATGGTATAAAAGCTTGTTACTTCATCTAACGCAATCCAACGCGATGTTTGACGAAAAGGCAACGCAAAAAAAGAGAGATAACGCCTGAAAACTCGGTTAGTATTCGGTAATTCTGAGATCTCACAAAATTTGCTCCAGGAAATAGCGGTTTTTTTTTAATCCTTTCAAAGTTATTGAAAAAAGTTGTCCTCATTTAGAATCTTAATAAAATTTGCTAGGTTTCTATAGTTTTAGAGGTCTTTAGTGGATTAGTTTTACACAAATTTAGCAATAGAAGCCTAGGTAATATCCACAAGATACTGTGTTTCCAAAATATCTAATGAAAAATGTGTAATAACATCATAATCGGTTATGAGCGGTTGTATGAAAAACAGTGAAAATGTGTGTTGAGATGCACCACCTTAAGACTGCACACTACCTCAAAACTGCTTTACCGTTCGCGTTTGAAGTTGCATATCAATAATAGTATTGAATCAATCGTGTTGAAAAAAATATATAGTATAGTTGAGGATATACTCTGATGTTCATATGTTCTAAAAACACGATTACTAAAAAAAGTCTCGATACAAAAAATTCACAAACTTCCCTCTTAAATTTTGTAAATAAAAAGCAGTACACAGTTAATACTTGACCTATTATAATGAAACTTTTTACACAAATCTAAACTAATATAATACGTGTATTGTATGTATTCAATTTAAAATAATTTTATTTTTTATTTTGTTAGAAATTTTATAACGAAATATTGCGTGGAAAACGTGGACTCTGCCGCGCAACGTACCTACTAGGTGCGAGCGACATAGTTGCGACTGTAGCTGCGAGTTGACGGGCCATCGTGTCGATTTGAGCTGGGGTAGTGTGGGCTCTTAACATGCCTGCGTCAACCTTACCAAATGATACATAGAGTATACATTATTTTTAGTGTAAGCGAAACCTGAATATAGGTTGTTCAGAATCACTAACTGAATGGATTCCAATAGTTTTTACACCATGTTATATTTTTTCCACAAGTTGGATACCACCGACACTAAGTGCAACACAGGTCACGGCAGGTCATAGCGGGCATTAGGTGCCATCTAACAGTTGGGTGCAAGTGCAAAACAGCTCCTCAGTCGCCTAGATGGCCCGGTGAGTATATATTTTCACTGGCATAACATCATAACGTTGTGATTTTTCATGATACATATGAAATTTTGTACATAGATTCTTTACATAAAAATACCAGACACGTGTTTCGGTTTCGCATATAACATACTAAAAATAATGTTGTATATTACTTCGTCACACTCATTGAGAATGTGTAACACGACTGAACATTAATAATTTTCCCAGAAACGTGTGTGTTTGGCACTGTATACTTCTTGGCATTAACGAAATAAGTAAACTTAGTGCGGTGTTGGCTCAGGGAGCTCTTATAGAAATTATTTTATATTACCGCACCACTATTTAGTTTAGTACTTTCAAATGTGTATATATGAGGCGATATCGGCCTCACCAGAAGGCTCCAAATCACCTAAAAGGCAGTGGCAAGGGCTATGTTGGGAGTTTCTCTGCATGATCACATCAGAAATGAAGATATCCGCCAAAGAACCAGGTTGTATAGTTAATTTGTTTATCATTTGAATAAACACATTTTCGGCAAACTTCGCTGAGGTAGCCAACACTACAATAAAATTCATAGCTCCAATTTACCAAGATCGGGCATGTTTCAATGATTCCACATAATGTCCAGCTGTGTAAACACTTGAGATACAAAACTACAATAATCCTACGTCAAGATATCCACTGGAAACCAATTTGCGAATAATTCCCACGTTCGCTTATTAGGTATTATAGAGGCAAAGTGGAGCTTCTTAGCAGTACATATGAGACCTTTCCGGCCTCACAAAATTGTGTTACTAAAAAACACCGCTCGAAGCATTACGCTTCGTGAGGGAATCAATTTTATATATTTGTCTCTTTTATACCCATAGAAATGTTACAGCTGTACAAAGTGAAAAAAAGCGACTTTGACCGCCCACGGTGACTGCCGCACTAGCGAAAAGTTACGCATGTGGCTTGTTATACCTCACAACGCAGTGAACAGTGTTAAAACAGCCACTGACTAGAAGGAATTCTGGCAAAAACTTCCTAGCGCTTTAATTGTGAGTAATTATGTAGATTACAGCGGTTTCACAGCTTTCACACTTCCATTGAATTCCAGATAATCCCTCCCAAACATACTTGTAAAACATAGTTCAGTTCAGATCCTAAAGTTTGAGGATCTAAATGCAAATTACTCCGTCGTTATTGTGAAGGGACCCTTCAACGTGGTCATATGGACGGAAAAGGGACTCCAAACCTGGCCGGGATTGAAGACAAAAGGTGTACTTGGAAGTTTAAATTAATATCCTTCCATTTAGTTACGTTTACAATTTCAGGCCGATTCATTGTCCATGTTCAATGGAAATTTAATTTAATTAAGTGGTTGATAAGGTTTTAATTGGGTTGTGAAATTGATAAATCCTCATTGTTTAATGAGAATTTCGTAAGTTGTAGGTAATGGGGATGGTAAGGGGTTCTTAACAAATAAACATAATATAATCAGGTAAAAAATAATATTTAAAAAAAATCGAAGACATGTGACATCCACTAACACGCACTGGGCCCGCGTGGTGGATTGCAGCCCGTTCTCTCTTTCAGAGAGGAGGCCTCTGTACCAGCAGTCGGAACATTAAAAAAAAGGCTGATGTTGATGAAACTAGACATACGTGCTCAAATTGGTAACATGCCAAAATAAGGCACTCATTTCACTTCCCGTCCGATTATAATTTTGGGTGTCTTCAAGGCTAGAGTGAATAGGCTCTTCATAAATAATTGCACCTCACCATCAACGATTGCATCACTGCTTAGTGCTTACCATCAGGTAAGATCGCAGTCAAGCACTGGTTTATATCAGTTAAAAAAAAACACAAACTATACTACTGAAGCTAAAGTTGCGTTGTATAGTTTACATCGCCTTCATACTTATAAACTAAACCAGCATGTCCGCCTGGTTTACCATAATGTTCCCACTGATGGGACTCAGACCTTTTCGTGAACCTTACCGGACGTCCGGACAGCGAGATGCCCGTGTCTTGCCGTCTGCAAACCCTCGCCGGCGGTGGCTGGTAGTCGTCCTGCGTATCCCAAGGCAGGCATCTACTCTAACTGGCCCCGTCAATTATCCTGATAGCTCTTTGAGTCGCGAACGCGCCGTCGAGTCGGATCTGTACCCTTAACCAAGTTGCTAATCTGCAATAGTTAACGCTAGTAGAAAGCTTAAAATGTACGGGAATGACGTCATCTCAACGCTCAGTCACGTGGTCAGAACAAAAGATTCGGTGGCGAGGCCAAACCGAAGCGTTCGACGGAAACGAAACGGTTGTAACTTGGCTAGGGGGGCAGCACTCCTAGCCAAGCTGCTAATCTGCAATAGTTAACGCTAGTAGAAAGCTTGAAATGTACGGGAACGACGTCATCTCAACGCTCAATCACGTGGTCAGAACAAAAGAATTGGCGGCAAGGTCAACTCGAAGCGTTCGACGCAAGCGAAACGGTTGTAACTTGGCTAGGGGGGCTGGTCCTTAATGTATGTCAAGATCTTAAACGATTTAACTTGACAAATATCCGCGATTCCTCGTTACAATCAGTCTGAAATGACGGATCGTACAGACAAATCGGACCGTGTATGAGGCCTTTTAGATGAGCTTAAATTGCTCACCTTTAGCAAATTTGCACCTAATAATAATACCTTAGAGACTAGCTTTATTCAAAATGTAACAAAAACTGACCGACAGTAGACTTTTGGTTTATCTGTGCATACCAGGAGATAAGCCAAGAGTCTACTGTAAGCATATAAATGACGTGTTAATACTTTCGTTTGCGTAAATCCAATTACGAATACATGAAGATAACAGTGGTTTTTATTTAATTCTAAATGGATAAGATCAGGGTGAATAACACAAATTCTAGGTCAGAGCTGGACACAAACAGTTCTAGATTCAAACTAAATAAAGATCTTGCAAAGATTACACCGCTCACGGATACGATATCTCGGTAGCGTCTCGGCCCACTCGTCGAACAGTTCCGGCTCAAACGCTCATTAGTGTGCGTCCACCGAGCGTAGGTATAAAAAGTGAAGTACATGCATGAGATGGTCTTCTGTACCTATTTATTTTGTGGTAATACTGCCCACACATTAAGTCTACGTGAAGCCTAAACGAAAGGAAAAATCCCGTTTGTATAAACGTCTATTCGATCTTCTTTCCAAGTTAAATGTGAACATGGAAATGCCCTGAAACCTATGTCATGTGATTTATAGTACGTCAACCTCTTTCTTTTTTGATTTATGTATTCATGGCACGGTTGGGACCTCTCCTCCCTCGACCTGCCTGACATTTAAATTATGTGTTTCTGAAAATGTAACGTTTCGACTTAAGGATGTAGGTAACGGAGGCCATTTTTGCGGAAGCGGAGGACGGAACATGGATTATAAAGAAAAATTTGACGAATGAAGCATTAAGAAAAATTTACATGAATGAAGCATACCATATTTGACAATAATTGAGTTTTACAGCTGATAACGTGTTTTCTTAGTAATTGATGAACCATGAAATATAATATCTAATGCCTTTTCTGAATTATGTTGGGATCGGCTTCCAGTCAAACCAGATGCGGCTAAATAAGTACTTAGTATTTTTAATGGAACAATTGCCCACTGAAGTACTACCTCCACAACCCAGTAATTGGGTAACACAATAGGTGTTCTTTAGCAAGACAGGTATCAGATTGTCTGGTTTCTGACTACCCGTAACAACTGTCAAAGGTCTATAAATGGCAGTCAGAACTAAGGCTTTGAGGTGGCTCCAAAGTAGCTCGTAAAATTATCATTTTGCAGGTGTTTTGGTGAGTTGTATGTTGGAATCTGTGTTCTGAAGTCTTTTTTTTTTTTAATCTGACACACCCTCTTGCCGACCCTACAGTGCCAGAAGTCATTTGATGATTTCCCATTCCTAAAAAAGGTTAACAAAAGTAAAGTCCGCTTTTGCGGATGCGGAGGCCACGTTTCGTCTCAACCCTATTCTGAACTTCAGTTTCATGTATCGGCAAGTTTTGCACAACAGCGCTTCGTCATTTAATGCCTGTTCGAATTTATCGGCTTCAGTTCATATCAGTTTGGCCATAAGCCAGAGTCATTTGGCAGATGAACTAATTGGCCAAGCTGTAACTTCTATTTAAACAACTTTATCTTTAGTACATGCGAAACCTGAAACACCTGTCTAATATTTTTATGTAAAGAATCTATGTATACAACTCTATTATGAAAAATCAGAAAGTCATGAGCCAATTAAGGCCCGCTATGATCTGCTGTGACCTTTTTTTTAGGTGGAAAATCATCCAATGACATCCTCTTGGGCGGAGAGGGAGATACTGTCAGACTTTTACTGACTAAAAACCCATTCCTGTTCCTTCGTTGCCTTTGGTACTTGGGCCGAATCTTCCTTTCGGAAACAAATCCTTGGCCCCAGTAGGTTTTGAGCTTGCTGGGCCCCTACGGTTTGCTCATAACTCGCCTTGGATTCACCAGATTTGACTTCACCAGATTGTCGGACGGCAAGTTTACCTGCCGTGAACTAGGTTGTATTAAAAGTGGTTAGGTATTAAAAGTGGCTAGGTTAAAAAAAAAGTGTACACCATAACATGGTGTAAAAATTATTGGAATCGAGGCATTTACTAATTCTGAATAAACTATATTCAGGTTTCGCATATACTGTAGATATACTTTAAAAACATACTTTCATGCGTTTATAAATGTAAGTATATAAATAAACAAACAATATTACCTATATACTAATATAAATAGATAAACGATATTCTTTTGTTTGTATGTCAGATTGTCCTACAGACGAACCATTTCAATGCGGCTCTTTGCGAATAGATTTCAACGTATCGTTTGTTCTTTAGAGTCTAAATAAAATTCGTCAGCTGGTTGTGACATTTCAATTGAATTGTGTTACTACTCTGAATGTATTCTGTTTGAATTTGTTTTAGGAATCCTTTCCAGCCGATATATCTTTGACTCATCGGACTCCCGAGACCTTCATCAGTTTTTTTTTTAAACAAAAAAAACAACTAAAAAACTTTTCAGCCCCATCTGTTCTGCGAGCAAAGTACTCCTCATATTTTTCATTTGATTTGAGGTTGAACATTATCAAATCACTAATCTATATCTCCTCTCGCTCTGGGTGGAGCAAAGTGGCAACGTCGTGCCATCGTATCGTTGCAGCTTCGTGACAGAGTTTCATATTTTTGTATGTAAGCTTAACGCAGGCGTACACCAATCGTATAACAACGAACACGCTTTTATGAAGCTACGCGTCCAGTACAGTAGGCCTTCCTATCCCATTCAAACAAGCTATGCTACATATTATGTTCTCTTTGGTAACATGTTTTTTTTAAAATCTATACTAATATTATAAAGAGGTAAAATTTGTAAGTTAGTAAGTTTGTATGTATAGGGTAATGTCTGGAAGTACTGGTCCGATTGCTAAAATTTTTTTCACCGATAGAAAGCTGCTGTATTCCTGAGTGACTATATTTTTGTACGCGGGCGAAGTTGCGGGCAAAAGCTAGATATAAACTAGTGCTTGACTGCGATCCGAGCTGATTAGCAGTGATGCAATCATTGATGGTGAGGCGCACTAGTTTATTAGCTTTCAAGACACCCGATTTATTCTCCTGTTCATAAAGTAAAACACAATAAGGAATCTATTGTAATCTAAATTTGTTATCTAGTCACACAAATCTCCTCACAAAAGATTATATGAAGAATGAAACCTGCTATAGGTAATTCATATTGTTACTGGCTGGATTTATATATTTCAACTTTATGATGTATCTGGTCTTCCTATTAACCGTAGGTATTCTTTATATTAAGTTACTTATGAACGAATATGATGAGGCCATATCTACACAGAAGACGGTTATCGCGAGTATAATATACATTTACTACGTTACACACTAAATGTTACAATATAAAGGGCTTATTATATTACCTACATTTATAGGGGTGACACTTTTGAATGTTCACTAGAAAATTATCAGCCTTTGTCCCGTTTTATTTGAGGTCGGCGCAGTACGTTTTTTTCTTCCATTCTGTCCTGTCCTGTCGCTCGTCACGTCCATCCCTTTATAATTATGTAAATCTAGTCTAGTCTAATCTGACTAGTTAGTTAAATAGATTGGTATCCATTGTTGGTAGTTTTAAAGTGGAAATTATCGTATTAGGTAAAAAAACGTGCGTTGTAAAACATCGACCAGTTTCTCTCGCTGACCTTTGAACCAAATACGTACTATAAGTAATCTATAAAATAAAGAACTTGGTTATACAGTTTCATACTTATATTCAATTCCAAAATTCAATAATTCCTGAATCTTTTCTGATGCTTACTGAGCAAAACGTCCCCAGCACTAAAAAGTCTTTCAACTGCGCTTAACTGAAAAAAGTTTTGGGGCCATCCCTACACGTGCCGCAGTTCGCTACGTCTAGACCGATTGGGGGCTTCCCCCTTAAGATTTTATTGTTATAATAACGTTCAAACTTTAAATTCTTTTAGAGTATACGTCCATGTTGCATTGTCGGTAAAGGTTACCGATACATTGTCAGTTCTAGCTTTAGATGCCTACTACGTCAGGTCAAGTAGGTATCATGCGGGTGTCAACGATTTTTAATCAAGTGTAGTTTACGCAAAAGTTGATCTATAGACTGCTGTCTTGTGTCATAAGTTCGAAACCTGGATGGAAAAATATTTGTATGGCCGACAGATAGTGGTTCCGGGTCCGAGGGACGGGGTGCTTGATGCGGTTGCGTGACGTCATACAGACGTAAGTAGGTATAGCAGAATACAGAGTTGAGATGCGTTAGATAGAACAACGAAATCTTGAAGGTTTGTTTTTGGTAAATGAATTACATTCAGTCAAAAAAGTATCGGGAATGGATGATTTGTTTATGGTTCCAAATTCAAATTTTTGTGTTTTTGTAGTTGTTAGATTGGCACAACTGTTTCCCATTTTGGCGCGGAGTTTGAGTTGCATCTATTATTTATATTAAATACAGTGCTGGTTTTAGTAATATCATATATAGTGTGTATTGCGAATTTCATAATGGACAAAAATATCGAACAAAGAGTTTGTCTTAAATTTTGGATCGCCAATGGAATTTCGTGTTCGGAGTCACTGAAAATGTTACAGAAGGCTTACGGTGAATCGACTTTATCAAAAACTCGTGCTTATGAGTGGTTCAAAGCGTTCAAAAGCGGTCGAGATGTGATGGAAGATTTGCCTCGCTCTGGTAGGCCGTCATCGTCTGCAACTGAAGTTAACATCGCAAAAGTGAAGGAAATAGTGACTGAAAATCCCCATTAACTCTGAGAGAGATAGCCGCCGAACTTTCTGTATCTCACGAGTCGATCCGTAAACATGTTGCTGCTCGGCTAGTCCCAAAAGATCTGAATTTTCTCCAAAAACTCAAGCGCATGAAAGTCGCTGAGGACATGCTAGAACGAGTCAGTTCGGACCCAACATTCATGAAACGCATTGTTACTAGTGACGAGACGTGGGTTTACGAGTTTGACATGCAAACTAGTCAACAAGCTTCGGAGTGGCGTCTTCCAACTGATCCGAAACCGAAAAAAACCACGCCAAAGTCGATCAAAAGTCAAAGTCATGTTGACTGTTTTCTTTGACTATCGCGGTGTTGTGCACTCTGAATTCTTACCGGAAGGTCTAACGGTAAATAAAGAATATTATTTGAGCGTTATGCGGCGTTTAAGAGAGCAAATTCGACGAAAAAGGCCAGATTTGTGGAAAGAAAATTCTTGGATTTTGCACCACGACAATGCGCCTTCGCACAAGGCTATCATTGTGAACGAATTTTTGACCAAACACTCAACAAATACCATCCAGCAACCACCATATTCACCAGATATGGCTCCTGCTGACTTTTTTCTTTTTCCTAAACTCAAATTACCACTTCGTGGCACCCGTTTTCAATCGATAGAAGACATAAAGGAGAATTCGCGGCGAGAACTGAGCTCAATTCAGGAAGCAGCGTTTAAAAAATGTTTTGATGAATGGATTATTCGTTGGCGCAAGTGTATCGTTTCTAAAGGAGCATACTTTGAAGGTGATAAAATAAATTTGGATGAATAACAGACATTTTGTGTATTATTGATCTTTTCCCGGTACTTTCTTGACAGAGTAGTATGTTTTGTAAGTCATAGAACAAAATATGTTGTTTATAATGTTAGTAGTACAGTCTTGCAAAATTGTAAGTGTTTTACAAATAACCCTGTATAAATGAATACGACCGGATTAAAAGACTACGATCAAAAGACCATCTCAACACGCAATCATTGCAACCAATCACATCGATCGGATCAGATTTATTTGGACAAGTCTTTTCATGTACGATAGCCTTACTACGGTTATAGGTGTAATTACAAAGCAAGGAATCAATGGATCTTTAAGAAAACTGCTTCTAGAAAATACCATTTTGTTTCCAGAAACTAAGCTCATTACTGTAATAGGAAACGGAATCTAGAAATTCAACGAAACAGCTTATTGTTATTTGATAATCAATATTCGATTGAAAGGAAAAGAGAAAATTGCATTTCCCGGAGAATTTCTGGTGTTGTGTTATTCAGTTGAACGGTAGGGTTGCCAGCTGGTCGGGTTTTTTCGGATTTGTTCTAGTTTAAAGTGCGTATGGGGAGCGTCCAGGCAGTCTCATTTGTAATACTGGTACAATATTTTAAAGCCATGGTTCGCCGCCATCGGGTGTGAATGTAAGATATATTTTTATAAGTTGTTGTTTTCCAATAGTATAATAATGTTTTGTTTTATTTCAAGAATTGAACAAATTAAGCCTGATATAGTGATGGTGGATCGTGGCATGATGATAACCTCATGAAATCCAAGAAAGATAAGCAAATCAAATATCTTAATTTGGCCCGTGAGGGAGACGAAATGAGGAATGTAGGAAAACTCAGCAATCTTTGTACCGATAGTCGTGTCATCCAATGGCCTCGAAAAAGCCTCGACCAACATCTTAGAGGGCTTTCGTTAGGCGGCTGGATCAAGAGCTTGAATCAGAAAGTGGTACTCCGACACGGCTAGTATAGTCGGAGGTTCCTTTCTCTGGAGCCCTGGCCCCCTAACCAAGTTACAACCATTTCGCTTGCGTCGAACCAAAATGTTTAATGTCTTTGCGTCGAACGCTTCGAGTTGACCTTGCTGCCAATTATTTTGTTCTGACCACGTGACTGAGCGTTGAGACGACGTCGTTCTCGTACATTTGAAGCTTTCTACTAGCGTTAACTATTGCAGATTAGCAACTTGGCTAGGGGTACAGACCGCCGATAGCTTGGACCCTGTTCTCGGTAGCGGTAGGCTACTATTTTTTAATATTTTTAAACGTGTAAAAATGTAGTAAATATGTAAGAATATAGTAAGTATGAATTAACGAAATAATCAAGAATCTTGGCCCATAGATATGTGTGTGTATAATAATTATTTATTTATTTTCTTACCACAAATTACAGTGAAAGTAATTAAAAATCTACAAATACGAAATTAAAATTAATTTGTGGAAGACTGGTGCCTAGACTAGGTTCTTTACAGAACCTGTGTGACAGGTCATCAGGCCCTCTATACTGAGACGATTGGATTCACATAAATACAATAATCACATTAATTATTTAATTGCAAAATGTATGTTTATGTACGAGTTGTAAGGTATTTAAATACATTTATTGTTAGTAAATAAGACATAAGACTATGTTAGTAACAATTCACATTGAACTATATTGACTGCGCGCTGTTCTATGGCACCTGTCTATGGAAGCGACGGCACACCACGTCTTGCAGTCAAACGTCTAATAAAGTCAAATATAATTCGTAAAGGAATACCTCTTAATATCACTTTTTATTGATCCCTAACTCGACTTTGACGCTTTATTTTGCCAAGAGCAAACATAATAAATGCACCCTTGCATTCATCTAAGACGTGGCACCTACATAAAATAACTTTTTACGATTTTCTCCTTACAAGAACCCTGCTGAAAATTGCCCTTTTCGCAAATTAAATTACAAGCTTGACTGTGAAAACTCAAGGCACCATCTGTGTAGGTACTATCATCGTAAATGGTGCTATAAAAGTAATTCAATAACTGCAAGGTATTGCCATTATTTCCAATTGGCAAGCTGCTTGCTGAATTTTATTTGTGATTTTTATGACGACGTTAGTGTTCTCTTAATAAAGAAGTCCTAAACGTATTTTATAAAAAGAAACTACTAACTACGAGATAATTTTTATGTTTGTAATAATTAATAATCTATACTGCCTAAAACCAAACGCCCACCACCTCCGGTCTCGTCACTCAAACTCGTAAGGCCGACTGTCCACTGCCACCGTCACCGGGACGTCATCGTCACCGAGAACGAGATTATTTCGGGCCGAGTTTAAGTTTAAGATGCGCTCGGGCGACGGGCGTGCGGTGGACACATGGCCATAAAAATGTATGTATCGCTAAATCGGCACCGTCATCTCATTCTCGGCGACGTCCCGGTGACGGCGGTGGTGGACAAACGGCCTTACTCACCGCCGTAGAAACCTAATTCAATAAAGTAGTCAAAGATATCATTACGCCTCTTCTTCAGTCAGCGAATACTTTCAGGAATAGTAAGCTGTCCTGCTAGCTGGTTTGGGTGCTTTTGGAGAAGTGCCTTGTAATTGGCACCATGGCAGTTGATCACATCTTTAACCATTGGCACATTCAGGATATCATGGATCTTCTCTGTTTTGATGAACCAGGGCGCAATAAGATATCTGCTTGAGAATGTAATTTTGAGACCTTTGTATGATCATTGTATTGGAGGCGCATGCCAAACCCCGCAGTTCAATGCCATAGGTCCTGATTGGCTTTAGCATAGACTTAAACAATTTAACTACGTAGGAAATAATCCTAAGAACAGAAGACAGATTACCGCGTTTGTAAATCTCATTTCCGAGACAGTGGCTATTCCCCTAGTTTCCCTCATTTTTGTGTTGGACTGATAATAGCTTTAGCATTCAAATGTTTTTTTTTTCAACACAAAACCACTTAAACGTCGCAATAAGATTTTATATTCTTCTATAAAATAATGACAATCGAAGTCATAGATACAATTTATTTTCCAAGTAGGCACGTTAAAAGTTTAACAAGAAAGATTTTTAATCAAACTATGCAACATGTGTCCATTTACATCATGTGTTTTTTAAAAATATGAATTCATTTACATCGCGTCTTTATTTACAACATGTATCCATTTACATCATGTTTTATTTCCAACATGTGTGTCCATTTACATCACGTGTTTATTTGCATGTGTATTAATTTTTTTAATAAAACTACATATGCAATGAATGTTACGTCTTATAACATGTGTTCAATAACAAGCAACAAAGCAGATTAAGGGCTGCTAGAATTAGTTATTGGTGAATACCATGCATATCAATTTACGTTTACTCCGATTGGAGACTCTAGTGACCTGTAATAACAACAGTAGGTATACCTAGGTATACATAGGTTTACCAATTCACGGCAGATTGAAACCCAGTGACGGATTAGCGAACGGTCCGATAGATTGATAGGCTGACACTCGGAGACAACCACGGAATTAATCCTGCATCTGCCGCCATATTTCGATTACAGAACTTCAAACCTTTTTTAGGTCTTGTCCAAAATGAACGTATGATGCTCTGGGCGTGTGTGGGTTATATGTTGGGAAACCTTCTTAAGCTAAGCTAAATAAGCAGTCTGTGCTAATCTAGCTTGACATTATTTTCTGTTTTAAATTAGAAATCATCTGTAGTGAGTTGATTTACACGAGTACTGACAAGTGCTTGCACTAACTGGACAGGTCTACTCTTTGTGTGGTTCATTACTGAAAAGACCTTCGCAGATGCTAATCTGCATGAGTCACAAATGATTTGATCTTTACTGTTCGCGCACACGGGCCTTAATTCATGAATCCCCAAGCGACACCCGGTGGCCGCGCATCTATTGTCTTACTATTGTGTCTCTAATTGACGGTATCTGAAGGGTTAAAAAAAAGTCGCCACAAAAAAAAACGCTAGAAGCGGCCAGAAAAAAAAGCTCGAAGCCGCCGCAAAAAAACAGCTAAAGCGCGCGATAGTTTGTGGCCTGCTCGAAGCTTGAAGCCACTTCAAGCGTTTTTTTGTGGCGGCACGGCCGCTCACGAGCCACAAAAAAAGTCCGCCTCAAAATGAATCTTGAAGCCCGTATGCGGGGACAGTTACATGTTACACGCATTTTTTTTTTTTGTTGGGCAAAAATCATCTTATGACCACCCCCCCTCTTGCATGGAGCGGCAGATAGTGTCAGACTCTTACTTACTAATTAGCACACCTCGACTGTCTGCTCCACCGTGTCCTCCGGGCGTTGTGACACACAGTGGCGACACCCGGGCGTCTCTTCCGCTTTAATATGATACAGGTACCTCCCGAACTTGCCGGTGGGGACCTGCGTCATGCGGAAGGTAAGGACGCCGTGAGGTCTTTCCAGCCACGCCTCAAAGAGGGGACTTACCGCCATAATCGTTGCGTGCCTAATCTGTTTCGCATCACCCATGGCTCCTGTAGACAACTCCTTGAGGCGCGCGTGGAACACTACGCGCCGACGACAGCTTGGGCTCATTCCGGACGGCTGCCGGACAGTCGGACGGTGACCTACGATTACCATCTGTGTTCTTTCAGTTACAATCATTCTCTTTTCCTAGTTACACATGGGACACAAATGCCGAATAAATTCTCTCAGAGCCAAAAACGTACAAGTAATTCTCTTAAATCTGCCAGGAAAAGAGTTTCATGCACTCTGGGGAAAGAAATTAAAGTGTCGAAGTAAACTAACGTAATCGGGTTGTGGGCGGAAAGGAAAAGATGCAGAAGCCATTTGGGAATGAATATTTCGACTCGCAGTAGCAAGTCGCATTTGGAAAAGTAAAGT
Source organism: Mythimna lalbum (assembly GCA_949319445.1). Taxonomy (NCBI): domain Eukaryota; kingdom Metazoa; phylum Arthropoda; class Insecta; order Lepidoptera; family Noctuidae; genus Mythimna; species Mythimna lalbum. Next base: position 9,021,131 of record OX439365.1, read on the forward strand.
TATAAAACCTTCGTAGAGAAATTGAATGTATACAACATTGTTTTTTTCATTACTCATACTCTGAAAGTAGGTCTGAAGTTATCTGAGGAGCGGGCTGAAAAGTATCACACTTTTCATCCTTAGGGAGTTTTACTTTCAACTAACAACTGTCAATTATTATTTAAAAAAAAAAACTAGGTCTATCTTCTTGTATTCGTAATGAAAAGCACTAAGCTTACCTCGGGGTTAAAGTTACTTATTTCGTCCCTCGAATTAGCGACCTCGCTACGCTCGGCCGCCAACTTCTTCTCGGGACAAAATAAGTAACTTTCACCCCTAGTTTAACAATGTACTATAGTATATACAAAACCCAAAACACGTGTCTAGGTATTTTTATGTAAAGAATATATGTACAAAGTTTCATACGTGTATCATGAACAAGTTTTTAATGAAAATATTATTTTTCATGGCAATCTTTTATGACCCTATAATATCTATATAATTAATACTTATAAGACGAATCATATGAGCCCTAACTCGATGGCGTTGTGTCGTTTAACTACGAAGTGCCTATAGCCACCCACATACAAATAAGGCGTGATCCACGGTCTAGTATATTTGTCGCTTGACTGGCCTGTTGGTCTAGTGGTTAGTGGCCCTAACTGCTATGCCCAGGACAAATGTTTATGTGATGAGCATGATCATTTGTTCTATGTCTGGGTGTAATTTATCTATATTGTGTATGTATTTAGAAACATATTACTATGTTTATCAGTTGTCTAGTACTCATAACACAAGCTCTGCTTAGCTTGGGACTAGACGGCGTTGTGGGATAGTTGTTGAATATTATATTATAATTATACAATTGAGTTAGTAATACGCATTCGACGAAGGTTCCGTTTGAAACTAAGTGACAATATAAACGCTCTGCCCTCTAACCATTACTCATATAATAGCGAATTTAATCTACTTTTATTTCCCTAGTTTTCATGGCAATGGCGTAAAACCAACTGGACAAAGTTTACGATCCCTCGTCACGTTCAAATTGATGGCTGCTGTGGAAGCGTTGCTCTTGTCTACACATAGCATTTTTACATTGTGTCATCTATACAACCTAATTTTTAGTAAATGCAAAGCCTGAAACACCTGTCTAGTATTTTTATGTAAATAAACTGTCCTTAGGGCAAATCGATATTATACATACAGTCCGATATGTCAAAAACGTTACACGTTAATGCCATCTTGCGTGAAATTTATATAATATTATATATATAATATAGTAATTATAAATAAACAATTTGTGCTTTGGTTTTTATTGTTGTCGCACCTACTCCACTTCTAAGGTACGTTACATCTCATCTTATTTTACAAAAAACTAATGTTTTTATACGGTAAAGGTTTAAATACTGATTCTAGTTGACATACGGATAGGGGGGCCCACAGGCGTGGATTGCTTAGGGCATCAATTAGTCATAATCCGTCACTGGTTATGGGTACCTGGTTGGCGATATAAATACATGATCACCGGGCCACCCGGGTGACTGAAGAGTTTTTTTGCTCCCACACCCAGCTGTGCACTGGTGCCTGGTGCCTATTATGACCTGCCGTGACCTGTGTTGTACGCAGTGTCGATGGTATTCAACTTGTGACCTTTAAAAACATAACATGGTGTAGAAATTATTGGAATCTATTCAGTTACTGATTAGCGAGATATTCCCAACAGGACCCCACTCTTCCCCAAACCAGTATTTCAAATGCTAATTGCTGCTGTAGCGACATCTATGACGCCACATAAGAACTACGAAGAAAATACAAAATCCTGCATCGCGCAATCAAAGTTCTCCGCGCGATTTGAACAAATACGACAGCCCGACATCAAATATCGGGCAGTCGCCCACCAGACCATAACATGCTGTCTGATCGGAGGATCCTCCCTTTTTAAAGGAGGTATGTGGGACTTTACTCTCTGTTCCACATACCCTCTAAACTGCTTTATTTTTTTATACTATTTTCAGAAAAGATGAAATGATTTCTTTTTAGTGTTATTTGTTATTTTGTATAAAAATATCTAAACTTCAATCCCTACATGAACTATTCCTACGAGCACACGAAGGGTTCGAATGAGTCCAACAAACACAAATAAATTGTAATAAAGCCGTTAGGACGCCATTTTTGACAAGGATTACTGGCTGACAAGGGATCAAAGCAACGTGAGCGGGTTGCAAATGGCCACGTGTTCTTTATTCAAAATGTGGGACGCACACGCCTGTGTCAAACTCGTATAGAGCAAGGAGAACCGCGCCTGGCTGCGATGAGGCTCCTTTTCCACTCGCCTATCGTCAACATCGAGTACCTATGGAAGTAGACCATTGTTTACTCGCAAACCGACACGCTCGGATTCTATGGAAAGTTTAAAAAAAAACCCGTCTCAAGACGTGCGTACTACCCACCTTAGAAACTTCCACAAAAAAAAACCGTCGTAAGAACCCAACTACCAAGAAAATACTTGAAATTGTTATCACAAATATTCTGGAATTGTAGTTGCGACATAAAAAAACGTTATTTAATTAGAGAACTGTTTTCATAGATAAGTTTGCACGGGAAACGCGAGTCCGACTCGCACTTTCCCGGTATTTTATTCTCGACCAACTTTTTTTTTACGGTGGGCAAAAATCATATAATGACAACCTCCGCTCTTGGGCGGAGCGGGAGATAGTGTCAGACTCTTACTGACTAAAAACCCACCCCGTTCCTTGCCTTCATGCCGGGGCTCGAACTCCTTTTCGGTTAACCCTGGCCTCAGTAGGCTTCGACCCAGCTGGGCCCCTGCTGACAACTCCTTGTGCGGGAAGAGTGCGCGCCGTCGACGTCTTGGGCTCGGTCCGGACAGTAACCGGACGGTCGGACAGCGGGCTGCCCATGGCTCGCCATCCGCAAACCCACGTCTACGGTGGCGGGAAATCGGGATCGGAATCCCGGCGTCGCCGCGTCGGCGGCGAGAGCACCGTTGCAGGCCGACCGCATCAGGATGCGGTCGGCCTCCTGTTTGCTAGCATGGTGACCGCCTACCACTCCTCCTCGCTCTATTCTCGACCTACTTGGCTAAGAACATTGTACAGCATAGCCTAATATGAGAAAACTTAATAGCTGTATCCTTTTTATTACGAAAACATTATTTTAAAGCACGTTATTTTTTTTCACAGCAACTATACACGTGTCGAATATACTTTAAAGTACTACCATCTTTACAGCTAACATTAACCCATGCAATTTTCCACAAAGCTCACTTAATCTCAATATGTAACCAATAACTATACTTTACACGTGTTACGCGGAAGCTTTCAGACACGTGCGTGATATCTTTTAACGATCGACACGAGGACCGATTTGCTTCCGTGCTCATGCGCCTTATTAAGGCTTGTGTATTCAATTAGCTAGAAAACTGAGTAATCACGGCGCGTTTGTCTGAGTTTTATTCTGGTTGGCACGTTTTTATTTTGTTTGATCTGACTTTGTTTGAGAAAAACTGTGTTGGTTTATTCTTCAGACAGACATTGCTAAAAATATAGGTAGTAGATATCTCCCTGGTCGAGGCCATGGTCCGGAGCGAGAAGGAATGGCAGGCGGTCGCCTCCTTCTGCGAAGCAGTAATGCTAGTAAAGGAGGAGGCCGACCGCATCAGGCTACGGCGCCCTTGCCGCCGCCGCTGAGATTCCGATTCCGATTTTCGGGCACCGTAGACACGGGCTCGCGGACGGCGAGCCATGAGTAGCTCGCTGTCCGATCGTCCGGTAATGGACCGAGTCCAAGACGTCGACGGCACGCACTGTTCCCGCGCGCCTCAAGGAGTGGTCAGCAGCAGGAGGGGCCCAGCTGGGTCGAAGCCTACTGGAGACAGGGTTGTCCGAAAGGAAGCTCGTACCCCGGTATGAAGGCTAGAAGGAACGGGATGGGGTTTTTAGTCAGTAAGAGTCTGACATTATCTCCTGTTCCACCCTGCAAAACCGCATCAAAATCCGTTGCGAAGTTTTAAAGATTTAAGCGTACATAGGGATATAGGGACAGAAAAAGCGACTTTGTTTTATACTATGTAGTGAATAGGGGTTTAGTAGTACTTGACTATTCAACGCAGATCGAGACTCGGAAAAATACTAGGTAGTATATTGTTAATCAATCGGTAGTTGAGTTTAGGCACAAATAAGACAAACCTTGTTTTTCACATCTTTGATCCAGTTCAACCAGACATAACCTCTGAATCAAACTGCCTACAATGTTCCAAATTACCTCTTTCGAAGAAGATGCCAATTTTTCCATAACAAAGAAGTATTTGAACTCTTTCGATCTGTTTACTAAGAAACTAAAGTTCACTGCCCTACCACATAGGAGTGATATTTAATTAGGCTGGACTTAAGGGATTAGGTTATGAGTCCAAGCTTGCTTGACACGAGGGACCGAGTTCATCAACATTGTGATACCATTCTAATAAGTAAGGTAATAATTTCTTTTTTTGTTTTCGAGGTGGGAAATCATAAAGTAATTCCGCCCACTTTGGATGGAGCGAAATTTAGCATCAGACTTTCACTCAATACTATTTGTGAAGCCATCTGTTGTTCTATAGTTAGCCGTTGCGTTTCAGAGCCATGGTAATAATTGCGAACAGTCTCACAACCCTGACAGGCCTATCAGGGGTGGACATGGCCCCGCTAGGGCCGATGCCCTAGTTGGCCATGTCAAGTTTTTTGACAGCTCTTTGAGGTACACGTGGAACATAACGCGCCATCCACCGGGGTTTGATCATTATCGGACGGTGAGCTACCCATTTCTCGCCGTCCGCTCCTACGGTGGCTGGAAATTGCCCTGAGACTACAGACTCTAAATTGTGACGTCACCGCCTGTTAGGTTCGAGGTGTGCCCTGCCTGGGCGGAGCATCGCCGTGCCCTCGTGGGGGCGATTGGCGGCGGAGACCTCTCGCGCCGGGCCCTGGTCGAGGCCATGGTCCGGAGCGAGGAGGAATGGCAGGCGGTCGCCTCCTTCTGCGAATCAGTAATGCTTGCAAAGGAGGAGGCCGACCGCTTCAGGCAAAGGCGCCCTCGCCGCCGTCGCCGGGATTCCGATCCCGATTTCCGGCCACCGTAGACGCGGGCTCCGATCGTCCGGTAATGGACCGAGTCCAAGACGTCAACGGCGCGCACTGTTCCCGCGCGCCTCAAGGAGTTGTCAGCAGCAGGAGGGCCCAGCTGGGTCGAAGCCTACTGGGGACAGGGTTGTCCGAAAGGGAACTCGTGCCCCGGTATGAAGGCTAGAAGGAACGGCGCGGGGTTTTTAGTCAGTAAGAGTCTGACACTGTCTCCCGCTCCATCCAAGAGCGGGTTTCGTCAAAGATGATTTTCCCCGTCGACAAAAAAAAAAACCGCCTGTTAGGTTATGTGTGTACGATAAAGGTAGTGAGATATTTATACAACGCTACCACTCTTTCATAAACCAATGTTTGAAATAATAATTGCTGTTTTATTTAATAACCAATCAAAAGACCATCTCAGATTAATCGGCATGGTTCTCATGTGATTTGACCATTACATATTTATTGTATGGACTTTAACCCTTCAGATACCGTCAATTAGAGACACAATAGTAAGACAATAGATGCGCGGCCACCGGTGGTCGCTTGGGGATTCATGAATTAAAAGAGACTTTGACCCCTGAGTTTGTTTCGGTGTTTCTTCTCAGGATAGTCAGCTAGGAAACACCGGCCTCATCTAACTTAAACAGACGAAAAAAAAAAAATTGACGTGTAAAAGTGTTTTTTTTTAAACCTATTTGCAAAATAAATATCATTTATCATTTATTTATCATTAACCAATTTAAAAAAAAAGTTGATTTTGTAGTTTCTTTTTGTGTTTTTTTGTTGGTTTTGTTTTGTTGTGTTGTTTTGTTTGTTGTTATTTTATGTTTTTGTGTTGGTGTTGTAGTTGGTATTGTCTTTTTAATTTATTTTGAAGAAAAAGGATTTATTTTTAGTGTTATTAAGTTGATAAAATATATTAGTTGTAAATTATCCTTGTTATTAGTTGTTGTGGACCGATGACCTGGTGAGGGTTGCAGGCATTCGATGGATGTGAGACATAGAGAACCGGTCATTATTGCGATACTAGGGTAGACCTATGTCCAGCAGTGTACGTCTGTTGGCTGGAATGATGATAGTAGTGTCTTCAAGGCTAGATGGAATAGGCTCTTAATAAAGTAGCGCGCTTCACCATTTCGATTGCATCGCTGCTAACCATCAGGTGGGAGCACAGCCAAGCATTAGTTTATATCAATAAAAAAAAAGTGAGTGAATATAAAATATTGTACAAAAACCAACAGACTAAGAAATTTGAGTTTACGAACACTTCTACCTGCTCTCCATGGAATACAAGCATCATAATACGCTACCAACATCACTTATGAATCGCAAGGAGACCCCAGACGATTCCAAGTGTGTCCTCCCCTAAGTCCGGCTTTGCGGCGAACCACACGGAGATCGGGTATATAAAGTTATTCATATAATTGACCGCATGAAATGTTAGATGGCGAAGATCTGGGATGCTGAGCTCTTTGAGAAGTGTTTGATGTGATGGAACTGCTTATGTAAGGGACACTGTGCTAAATTATGTATTCAGCGATAAGGTGGGTGATACAAAACGGCAATAAACAACATTATTTTTACTTTATGCAAAACCTGAATATAGTTTATTCAGAATCAGTAACTGAATGGATTCCAATAGTTTTTACACTGCATAATATATGTTCTTCCAAAAATATTTAAAATGGCCACAAATTGACACCACCGATACTAAGTTCAATACGGATCAGATATCGAGGTTAAGTTATCAACGCCATCAACGGGTGCTGGATTTGGATCCCAAGGACGTTTTTTTATGTGGGAAATCATCCAATACCTTCTCTCGCTCTAGGGTGAAGTGAGAGGGCGTGTCAAACTTTTATGACCCAGAACCCCGGGTTTTCCTTTCAGAAGCGAACCCACGGCCCCAATAGGCTTTGAACCTGCGGGCCCTACGGTTTTGCTAACATCTCCTCAGTTCAAAATAAGCCAAAGCTTACACACCATGCACAAACTTGCTTTAGGTATACTTGTATTTGTATCCCTGGGAAACCTAGACAGCTCGCTACCAAATATAATTACAAAGGCCATATTGTTAACAGTTATTTGAGCTTACCTTTATTAAATGTAACCCTAACTACACTACAGTTATATGGGTCCAAGCATACTGCCCAAATACTCCTGAGGAATTACGGTCAAATATGTTTTGCTCCCTCCGTGCGTCTTTTACGAAAGGTTACCGATCTCCCCAAATAGTCGTTTTTGTCCAGCAAACATCCTTTTTTTACGTGTAATGCTGTGGCTACAATATTGCACGAATATTCGTGTGGCTCAGTGGTAATGGCCTCGACTTAAGAGTGATAGGACGCGGCCAGGCGCATTACTTTGTGTAATTTATTCCATCACCGATGCTCTCAAAACGGTGAAAGGAAACGTCGTGAGGAAACCACATTTCCAAGAACCAAAAATTCAAAGACGTGACATCCACCAATTGGCGCTGGGACCGCGTGGTGGTTTACAGCCCATCGCCTCTCTTAGAGAGAGGCCCTGAAACCCAACAGTGAGAACATTGCAAGGCTGATTATGTTATGTGCCTTACCATCAACGATTGCATCACTGCTTACCATCAGGTGGGATCGCAGTCAAGTACTAGTTTATACCAGATAAAAAAATGTATTCGTGTAGCGTTGTCGCAATAAAAACATCGTATTCTTATATACTGTAGTTGTCTACATTAACAATGATAGTACTGCGACTAGCATTTGTGTCCGCCCGAATGCTTCGCGGTTCGACAAACTATTCTCTCGAATATTCGCCGAATCCCGGTTATGTAGCCAGAGCATAACTCAAATAAACAAAGTCATGGGTCGAGATGTAGGTTTTCTGTTTGTATGTTACCTACTTATTAGAGACTTTTTTGGACCGATTTGGCTGCCATCCAGTTTACAATTGCGGTCGGAGAGCTAGAGTGCGTGAAAAATTAATGATCTAAGAGTTTATTAATGAAGATTAAAGATTCAGAATACTTCCAGAAGTTTTGTGCACTTAGAAAATTGGTTTAGTAAAGATTACTTTAGGTACTACATTCTGTTTTATAGCTTCATGTTATCTTCAAGAATCTTTAGTAGCAGTGGCAATTTGTAATTCAATAAATTTATTTTTTACTTTACATTTTTTTTTCGAAATGGGATATCATCCAATAACTCCTGGTACTTTGGATGAAGCGACAGGGCGTGTCAGATTTGTACTGACGAAAACCTGTGTTATTCAGTAGCAAAGGGCTACAAGACCACGGTATTTCATTAAAAAATTCCAGTGACCTTAATGAATGTCGGCCCCGCTTGATTTTTTTATTATTGATCGCGTTTGACCACTATTTCACCTGATGGTAAGCGATAATGTGGCCGACGATGGAGCACGCTTGCCTAGAATTTATCTATTTTCTCTTGACATAAAGAAACCTAGTTTGCAGCTATCAGGAAACAGACACCGGCAGGTAAAAGGGATCTGCTGGAAAATCTTTGAGGCCGACGTGGAAAACTACACGCTGTCGACGACTTTGGCTCGGTCCATACTGAGTGACCGGACGGCGTACTATTCGTTGCTCGCCGTTCGCGAGCCTGCTGAGGAATATAGAAGAGCTCATAATAGGTAACTAATAACTCTTTCCGAATCGGTAAGTTATGTATAATAAATATGACTCTGGCACTGGTTTCCTGAACTTTGTTTTTTTTTTTTTTTACTGAAATTGACCTTATTGTGTGAGTTCGATGACCGGACAACGAAATAATGAGTTTGCAAATAGGAAAGTTTATAAATTAAAATTGTTTTGCGTCAGCATTTTCTTTTACACACAGCTATGGTTCTTTTTTTTATTTGGGCTATTCTTGGCATTTTTCCAGATTCATTTTAAAATTGCAACAAAAAAATAAGCGAAATTTTGCATGATCATTAACACAATCAGCCTTATAATGTTCCCACTGCTGGGAATAATTTAATCATACGCGGGCCAAATACGGTTTGGTGGTGGAAATAAGACGCACAAGACCGTTCGTTGCGGCGAAACTTGGGGGTGCCCCAATGTCCCAGGGGATGTCAACAGGGGATGTCCGTCAGCTGAAATGATGATGATGATATCTTAAGATCTTAATGATCTCTGTCGTTGAAGTGAGCTGAGGGTCAAGGTTTATTGACAAGATCCTCCAGTGATCCATATAACACTAACAACCGTGCCTACACACTGCAAATTAACCGTACATTTCCACTGAGAAAAAAATTATGTTTACGAAGCCTTAAGATTTAACATCACAAAATTCCGTATAAAGTCAATTACTTTTCCCAACAAAAAACAATTTTATTATTCTGGCAACAGAATCAGCTCGGATCCGGAAATCCCTTAACTGTTCCCTTTCACGGTCAAATTAACGTCAAGTAAATTCGTTTATTTTGTTTACCAAGACTTTGTTGGTAAGAGTGGAAATTGCGGGTAATTCGTTAAAGGTGAAAGTAATACAAAGAACTTTATTACGTCACATTTCTTTTTTATTGTTTTATTGAGATGTGTTTTTTTAAGTCTTCTTGAAGCAGTTACCACATAATAGATAGGTACAGAAGACAATCTCGTGTATGTGCTCCACTTTTTATACCTACGCTCGGTGGACGGACACTAATAAGCGTTTGAGCCGGAACTGTGCGACGAGTAGGCCGAGACGCTCCGAGACATCGTGTCCGTGAGCGGTGTCTATGTGTGCGTTGCTCGAGCTCGCTTTGTATGTAGATTGACTTCTGTACCTATCTATTTTGTGCAGTTACGGTGAGATATCCATTGGTTCATTAAACCACTAGCTGTTCTCATACGAGTACGAGTTGTTATAAAATTTTGAACATAGATTCTCTCCATAAAATACGGACACGTGTTGCGGGTTTCGCATATACTAAAACTAAAGCAATATAAGTCTATGTACTAACTAAGTCAATCTCCATTATATCTGGCCCTGAACTGTTCTACTGGCTCATTTAGCTGAGTACCGCTAACATATTGATGATACACTTCAAGTTCTGCTCACGAACGGGCGCCGGAATGAGCATGAATATATAAAGACAAGCACAGCTAAATAAATTGGAGGCGAGTTTCGGATAGTTGGGGTCTCGAGTTACGACGCAGGAATGGATTAGGTCAGATATTTGAATACGTGGGTTATTTAATGGTGTTCCAATTGATTAACGGTCTCACCGGCTCCATGGTCGCATATTTGTGTGTTGAGCGTAAGATTCTGGGAACGATATCCGGGTTGGACAAAAAGTGCTATTAGGTTTTTCTATTTGAAATTCGCAGGAGAAGCAAGGTCGCCGACATCCCGTAGAATCTTCAAACTAAGGGGCACATTGCTCGTAGAACGGACGTTCGATAGGGCCGAAAGGTTCTAAACTGGCGATTGCGTACCGGAAAATCCTGCGTTGGAAGGCCTCCCACAAAATGGACTGCATGGCGACCAGTCGCGGAAATGCGGAGGATACGAGACGCACAGGATCACTCGTTGTAGCGACGCTTGGGGGTGGCCTATTTACAGCAGTGGACGTCTTTCGGCTGAAATGATGATGATGACGATGATAATTTCAAATTTCTCTGTAGCAGTTCATTTTAGAAGTAGGTGATTCGACATCCCCGTACTTCGGCCAGCAGGTAAAGCTTGTATTCTCTGCAACATTGCGGTGTAACCACGAACTGAAACAACTGAAGGAACATCGTGGGTTTTAGTCAGTAAGAGACACCGCCTCCTACTCCACCCAGAGCTGAAGAAGAATAGAATAGAATAGAATAGAATAGAATAGAATAGAATAGAATAGAATAGAATAGAATAGAATAGAATAGAATAGAATAGAATAGAATAGAATAGAATAGAATAGAATAGAATAGAATAGAATAGAATAGAATAGAATGGAATAGAATAGAATGGAATAGAATAGAATGGAATAGAATAGAATGGAATAGAATAGAATGGAATAGAATAGAATAGAATAGAATGGAATAGAATAGAATGGAATAGAATAGAATGGAATAGAATAGAATGGAATAGAATAGAATGGAATAGAATAGAATGGAATAGAATAGAATGGAATAGAATAGAATGGAATAGAATAGAATGGAATAGAATAGAATGGAATAGAATAGAATGGAATAGAATAGAATGGAATAGAATAGAATGGAATAGAATAGAATGGAATAGAATAGAATAGAATAAACTTTATTGTACACCAAAACGGTAACAAAAAAAGTGAAGTAAGGCCAAGTAAGTTATAGGTTGACGATAACTAAAAAGATGAATTCATTTCCATTGCAAAAATTTCTCTCTTATACGAGAATTAAATTTTAATGCTTCAGATTCAAAATAAGCAAGCATTAACCTAGTTTGTGCTAGCATTTGTTGAAACACAACGGTTGCAGACAACGTACCTTGTAGAAGTGTGTCGCAGGTGTTAACGTACCGAACGTGTTGGAGATTTGTAGTTTGCAGCTTTATCTTTTTCCTGTTAATGCTGAGATAAACTATTTCACTGTTAGAGCAGAGCTTTATTTGAACGAATAAACAAATTTGTTTGGGTATTAAATATTAGAGTATTCCTACAAAATTACTACGACCTAGTGGTCTTTAAGTCAAGAGTGAATAGGTTACTTCTAGGCAAGCGTGCTCCGTTTGTTAGTCACATTATCGCTTACTATCATGTGAGATAGTGATCAGGCGCGAGCCTATCAATAATAATAAAAAATACTTTGTTTCCAGAGCCAAGTCTCGATATTTTTTCCAAATCAGAAAAGAGACATTATTTTGTGACGTAACTACTTTACAGTTTCTGACTTTTCCTTGTCCAGTACAAGCTTGCTGTGGGACCTTGCTTTATGCCTCAGGATTTTTGGTCAACGGCGCGTACCCTATAGGTTTGGATTTCCTTACGAATGTCAAAATATGCACAATGGACGGAACAGACCTGATTATAATTATTTGATATTAATTTTAGTTGGATACCTCTTCGCGTTAAAAGGGTCTTGACATACGGACAACAAAGTGATCCGTATCCATCCTCAGCCCTTTTTAAATGTTTTTATTGCTGGGACTCAGGCCTCCTCTTTAGGAGAGGGAATTGGCCGTAATCCGCTACGCGGGCCCAGTGCGGGAGGTTCACACAATCGTATAAACAAAAAATACACAATGAAAACAAGTTTTTAATGAAAATATTTTTTTCATAGCAAAATTTTATAGCTCGGTATACCTATATAATTAATACACGTCAAGACGAATCATATGAGCCCAAATTCGATGGGGTTGTGTCGTTTAACTACCAAGTTCCTATAGCCTTTCCGGTTCCATCATCAGATCAGTTCCATGTCATAATAATTTTGCATTACCATCTGATTGACATGCATGCAAAATTTCAGCTCAATAGATAACTGGGAAGTGGGTCAAATTTAATTTACAAGATTTGATTACAGACAAACATCGGGACAGGTGAAACTAAATAAAAGCTTGTAAAAAACTGCAACTGAACCTGAACTCAATACTGAAGTTATAAATGTTTTCTATCTCCAAAAGTGAACAAGAAAACAAGTATATCGTTTGATACGATAATTATCTTGAAAACTTTTCCCACCCACTAGAGGGGCACGATGCCTACATCGGAGTTCGTCTTGTATGTTTAATGATGTGTGGAAGTGTGACCCATATCGGTATTACGTAGTAAGTAACCCATTAGTATGATTAATTGAAAATATGAGCAGAAACCTTTTAGGTTAGTGGTCAAACGCCTCGGGTATTGAAGCCGGGGCTCAACCGAGAGAAAATGGTTGTATTCATAAGTTTCATTCAGCTTATGGTTCGGTGTGCTATTCTGTAAAATGTATTTGAACGCGACATTTTTTTTTAATTTATATGAACGCGACATTTTTTTGAAATTTATTTGAACGCGATTTTATAAAATTTGTTTGAACGTGTTTTTTTTTTAAATGAAAATACGTACTGTAAATGGTTATAAAAAAAAAAACAGAGTTTTTTTTCATTTTTGAAATTGTGCCCACCCTTTTTTATGCTTTTGTCTGTCATGGCGTCCGATCTTTATATGTGAATATTTTACCTGCCCGTCACACTAACGATATGTTGCTCGTACATGATTTATTACTTTATTTTGTCACAATTTCCTTTGTTTAGGTAAATCAGGATATTTATGTTGCAATCTGTCATGGTATCTGAATATGTTTTAGCGAGCGAAGAGTTTGCTAATATTGTTGGAACGGTAAATGATAGTTATTTTGGCTGGCAATCATGCTGAACTGGAACTATTTTGGTGCAGCCATGACGCACACAGCAACTTTGTTTTTTATCTTTTTTTTTTTTGCTTCTTGTATTTGTGTTTGGGCCTTGTGCTGTACCAAATAAATGATTTTTCTTTCTTTCTATTTTGCAAATAGGTTACAAAAAAAAAAAACACTTTTACACGTAATTTTTTTTTTCGTCAGATTAAATTAGATAGGGCCGGTGTTTCCTAACAGGCTAACCTGAGAAGAAATACCCAAACCAACTCAGAGGTCAAAATCTCTTAAAGTCCATATAGTAAACATGTAAGTAATGGTCAAACCCATTTTGAAACATTTTGAAGAAAGAACGGGATCGGCAAACACACGATAGATATTATCATCATTGTAATTACTTCGTATGCCTTTTTTTTTTTAAAAGGAAAATCATTACATAACTTCTCCCGCTCTAGGTGGAGCAAAAGAGAGTATTAGACTTGTACCGACTAAAACCCAGTGTTCCTTCAGTTGTCTTTGTGTTCAAAGGCCACAGTAGCTCTTTAATCTGCGAGCCCAATTCTGCCTGTTTAGCCTTGAAACCGTGAAGGTTTCTTCACGGTTTCAAGGCTTGATATTGAATTTTTTAACGATATCAATCAGTACTTGGCTGTGATCCTACTTGATGGTAAACAATGATGCAATCGTTGATGGTGAATCGCACTAGTTTATTAAGAGCCTATTCACTCTAGGCTAGAAGGCACCTAAGTTATAATCAGACGGGAAGATCGCAGCTGGATAATTGTTCTAATTCTTCGATGTATCACTACATAGTATAAAACAAAGTCGCTTTTTCTGTCCCTTTATCCCTATGTACGCTTAAATCTTTAAAACTACACAACGGATTTTGATGCGGTTTTTTTAATAGATAGAATGATTCAAGAGGAAGGTTTAAATTTATTTATTTATTTAAACTTCATGTACAGTAGTGGTACATAGGCGGACTTAATGCAACATGGCATTCTCTACCAGTCAACCTTTGGGTTAAAAAGATAACACTGTGGTAGGTTTGCACAATAAACAAATAACCAATACTGTAAATGAAAACAAAAAGCAAATTAACATCCATTAAATAGTGGAGAAACACCCGAGCGAAGCCGGGGCGGGTCGCTAGTTCAATAGAAACGACGAGGCAAAACGCTTAGTTCGGACCGTAGAGGTGTTAACAACGTAAGGGTGGACAGTCGCCGTACGTCGGGTAAACCGATGGTAAAGAGGTGATGGCGGAATCAAGTCATATAATTCCTGCGCACACTCTCCAAAATGCATCCCGTAAAAAACCGAAAGGCTGACTACCCTACGTCTGCCATCCAGGATTTATAGATTGGTGTTAACCAAATCTGGATTAGCACCAGCCTCTTCATACGCCTATGTTTATTTTGAGCTTTTCACCCTGAAATACGAATACGCGGTATTCCTTTACAAGTAAACATGATAAGAATGATGACTCGATGTCCGTACTGTGATCTCTTTCAATTACTCAAAGGTTTACTGGGAGAAAACTCATTATTAAATTCGCCTTTGTAATGAAATTTCAAACCACTGTGTTAGCATTAAGTTTTAAATGTACAGTAAGTGTCCCCGCATATAAGCCACAACAAAAAGCCGCCACAAAAAAAGCTAGAAGCGGCCACAAAAAAGCTGAAACACGCGACAGCTTGTGGCCATGCGTGCAGTATCATAATGGACTATGAAGAAAATGACATGGCATTTTGGCCGCCACAAGAAAAAAGCTAGAAGCAGCTTCAAACTTTTTTTTTGTAGCGGCACCACCGCACACGAGCCACAAAAAAGGCCGCCTCAAAAAAAGCTGCTTCACTTAAGAATAATACCAACTTACTTTTCGAATAAATCGAACTCAACAACCATCGACGACGCGGTCTGCACGCGCATACATCACCAGCAGCGGTCGACGGAGACGCGGGCCCCCGACACGGAAAGTCCGACACACCGCGGACACTCGCTTCCATGGACACCGCCGCGATGGATGACGCTTCTCGAATCTAATTATTAGGGGTAGCTCTTTGAAACCGAGAAAATGTCTCATTCATCTGGCCTAGTTTTCGTACCTATCTATTTTGTGTCGCAAGCTACTGGGCGCAAATGAGGGCCTTTGATACATTTAGTTATGAGAAAACTTATATGCAAATAAAAATATCAAATTGTAAAGAAAACAACAGGCCAGATGAATGAGATGTTAAAATAATAAATTAAATAATATATTATTAAAATCGCCCTTAAATAATTACTATTTGTCCGGGATCATTGTATTTTTACCTGGTGAAGGTTTCGGGAAGCCGATGGATGCGAGACGCACAGGAACGTTCGTTGTGGCGACGCTTGGGGGAGGCCTATGTCCAACACTGGACGTGTATCGGCTGAAATGATGATGATGATTGTATTTTATATTACCAGCGCTTATAAAATATAGTCCACTTCATTTACCTCCAACCCCAACAGTTTCAGTAAGCATATGTACTTATTTTACATAGGTTCATTTAAAAAATAATAGTGATAAGCCACTACGCACCGTAATATTATATTATATGTTTCCATAAAAAAATTATGGGCCGTAACCGGCGGTCTAAAATATAATCCCGGACGAAGCTCTGTCAATGTAGCGTGAAAGAAGGTTGAAAATTATATTTTTACTGCCTGCCACGTAAAATGCTAGTGAAAAATATATCATTGTATATTTTTACGTAAGTCTAAGTGGTAATGGCAACAACTTACAAGTTGTAGGTCGCAGGTTCAAACCCAGCCAGGCACATTTTCGATGATTTAATATAGTACAGGGTGTCTGGCGGCAGATTTATGTTTTTAAATAGGATTATTTCAAAAAGTAAAAAATTGTGCGAAGGGAGGGTGGCGTCATTAGAATCACAGATTTTGCGGATTTCTCAATCACGATGGCACAGTGGTCAGGTGAGCACCGCGCATTCGCCATCGAGGCATTTTTCAAGAGTAACGATTCTTAAATTCTAAAACATTCGTCGAGAAATCGGCGCAATTGAACCGAGCTTACTACAGCGTGTGGCGCGGAACATTAGGCTCCGTTTTGAACATTGCGTGCAACTCAATGGAAGACATCTGGATGATGTTATCTTTAAAAAATAAAATCCGTACTTTTACACTATCTACCTTTACTTTTACCTAAACGATATGTCAAATAGTTATTTTTTTATTATTTTTTAAAATATAAATCTGCCGCCAGACACCCTGTTTAATGAAAGACTGGTGCCTAAACTAAGCTGTGGCTTGTATTTTAGGACACCAGGGAGTCCTCACTACGGGGTACGCAGCAAACAAAACAGTATATCATCTTTGTAGATGGTAAGAAACCATTATTACATTACATTGTGTAATTTATTTCATCACCACTGCTCTCAAAATGGTAAAGAAAAACATCGTGAGGAAACCGGCATATCCTAGAACCAAAAAATTTGAAGACATGTGACATGCATCAAACCGCACTGGGCTCGCGTGGTAGATTACGGCACATTATCTCTCCTAGAGAGGAAACCTGATTCCTAGCAGTAGGAACATTAAAACGCTGATTATGCATATATATGCTACGATTACTTTTATGCATGTCCTGAAGTTGTCTACCTTTCGAAATTGGCGTCAGAACTATATATTATATAAAACTATTTAGAATTTGGCTTTTTTTCGTTCCAATACAATTTAATGGAACATTTTAAATGTTAAACTAAGACAAAATTGCCTAATTCTACCATGTCAAAATAGAAAAATAAAACAATAAAACAAAAACTGAACTGATTATCTAGAGCAGCTTGAGATTTATTCCCAATTTTTTATTTTATTTTACAAATAAGCCTAACCTAGTGTTTGAGTATATATTCGCACAAGATTTTTATACCTTGAACTTCAGAAAAACTAATTTTTACAAACTCACATTAAAATCAAAGTTTCTAAACTCCTAACAAACAATACACATCTTAGTGTCAAGTTCCTAAATATAAGTATAAACATGAAAGGGACAAACACAGCACACCCCCTGAGGCATAGGCGTGATATCTCATCGATCACCCGGCGGAATTCCGTCGAAAGCTCTCCGTAGCACAGTCGCGCTCTAACCGTAGTCCGCTACGCTCGTAGCGCCGTAGCCTCGTAGCACCTGCTACGCTTTTGACGTGCGTACTATATAAAAGTGTGTTGTTGTGAAAGTGAAGTGACTTTTTGTGACTTTGTAACTACTTGAAAACGTAAGTTTTAGTTTTGTTTTACTTAGTTTTAAGGTGATTTAAGCTATGTTTTGCTGTATTTTTGTCGGTGTCTACTGTTGGAAGTTACTTTTGTAAATTAAAATTGTCAGACATTTACTATTTTTTATTTTTGTCAAATTAATTATCGTGTCATTAAGTCAGCGTACTTAGTTTATTATTCTTTGTACAATTATTATACCGTTTAATTAAACCAATATGAAATAAAAAACTCTTTAGCACGACATTATTTAGAATCAACTATTTTAAATTAGTTTACAATAGACAGTTATGAAAAAAAAAATACTTAAACATAATTTCAAGCAATACTAAGTCCTCATTTATTTTACTCAGTATTTCCCATCTTCAAAGGCAAAAGGTGTCATCGAGTGAAGATTTAGGACGCAGGAAGTGGGTCAATGATCTCGCGTTAGGCTGTAGGTCGTAACATTTATCTACCTGTACAAGATATAAATTAAAAAAAAAAACGTCATTTTTTTTTTCATTAGTTTAAACTAGATGAAGCCGGAGTTTCCTAGCTATCATTTCAACCGGTTCTAAATTTAATTGCGGCTTCACATCCAAATGGAATTTATGATAGTATTTTTATTATATTCAATAAGAATGTTTTACTCTGAAAAATAACAAAGATATTTACCGTGTACGAAAAATATGAAATTAAATTTTATTACTTTTGTTTATTGAGAGAAAAAAAACTACAAAGCAAAAAAAGAATAAATTCGTTAAAAAACAAACAAATATAATAAAATATTTTATTAATTTTTAAAAAAAAATTTACGTACAAAAAATAAAAGCGAAATCTGTTTATTTTTTGCTTAGCTATCCTAAATAATTGTAAAGTATTGTATTATATTAACTTTACACTTTTTTGGGTAGCGTTTTTTGGTTGACGTCAAATAACAAAAAAAAAAAAAAAAAAAATTACTAAGCATAAAATTTTAAATGTTGTTGTTATTTGGATTATGTGACTATTATTTTTATTTTAGTCGGTTGCTTGTCCAGTGTCAGTCTCAAATAAACGTCTTCCTTTCTTTTTTCTTTTGGATGTTTTTTTTTTATTATTGATAGGCTCGCGTTTCACCATCATCTCAACTGATGGTAAGCGATGATGTGGTCGACATTCACTCTTGGCTTAAAGACCCCTAAGTTATAGCTACCAGGAAACACAGACTCCGGCAGAGAATTATAAGCAATTTAATTTCAACAGACTGCTGAAAACTAAAATTCTAGTAATAAATGCTTAAATGTAGCTCACAATAATGTAACCACGTTTCCTACATTTAACTTATTAACATTTAACTTAAACGCGTTCAGCTCCACTGGAGCTTTCCCTGTTGTTAATACTGCCGGTCCCTGAGATAATTGCAATTGCAGATGGACCTAATTGCCAATTACGGACCACCGCTAGCCGGTCTGCGAGGAGACCTAACTTTGTGTTGGAGTTTTATTTTCCTTTGAAGGTTTTTAGTGATTTTGTGAACTAAAAACAGTAGAAACGGTTGAAAGTTTAAATGACAAAGTATATGCCTTGTCGCGAATACTTACATCTGTGGCTAGATAGTTGTCCAATACAAAAACTACCTTTAACTGTTTTACACCATTCGCCGTCGGCGCGGGCTTGTGGACGGCAAGCAATGAGTAACTCGCCGTCCGACTGTCCCGTAACCGTCCGGATCGAGCCCAAGTCAAAGAGACATCTCCTTGAGGCGCGTAGTGTTTTACGCGTGCCTCAAGGAGATATCAGCAAACCGTAGGGGCCCAGCAGGACTGAAGCTTACTGAGGCCATGGGTTGTGCGAAAGTGAACCCCGGGGCCCTGAAACGAAGGCAAAGAAGGAAGAGGAGTGGGTTTTATTTAGTAAAAGTCTGACACGCCCTCCCGTTCGCCCAAGGGTGTGAGATGTCATTAGATGATTTCCCACCTAAAAAAAACATAACTTCGCAATTTTTTTTAGGAGCACCTATCTTTCCTCAAAGGTAAATATAGGCATTTTAATCATTATATCAAAAGCATGTGGTCACTAAGTGACAAAGCCCTTTAATCAAATAAAAAAAAAACAAAAGCCGACTTCCTACTTGACAATAAAACAAAATACTGAATCATGTTCATTTCAGGCTAAAGACGTCCATTGTTGCTCATAGTCCACCACAAGTTCAACAAAAAACGGCTCTGTGTGTTACGCACCCATCGGATTCCCGCGATTCTCACCAATTTCGATCCATCTTGTGGTCGGCTAGCTCGGTAGTCAGCTAGGAAATACCGATGTCACCTACTTTAAATTGACGAAAAAACTGACATATAAAGTATTCTTTTAAAGCCTATTTGCAAAATATAATCATTTACGATCTCGACAATATTAACTCGCTCTTCGCCTGCTAAAACATATTCAGATACTAAAGAACCATGATAGATTGCAATACAATTATCCTGATTTACGTAATCAAAGAAAATTGTGACAAAATAAAGCAATATATTACTTACAAGTAACATCGTCAGTGTGACGGGCAGATAAAATATTTGCATATGAAGATCGGACGCCATGACAGTTAAAAAAAATAAAAGCATGGAGGATCGACGAGGGTCAACATTTAAAAATGAGATTTGGATAAATATGAAACTCAGGTACGTCGCAGAAACGAAGTTTTCTTCTGAAACCATGAAAACGGCTAAATGTGTAATTGCATCATCATCATCTTCCTACACTTGTCCCGTGTTATTTGGGGTCGGCGCAACACGTTTTTTCTTCCATTCTATCCTGTCACCCGTCATGCTATCACTAATTTCTTTTTCTTTCATATGACTCTTCACACAATCCATCCATCTCTTCTTTGGCCTTCCTCTCCTTCTCCATCCATCCACGTGTATACTCATAACTCTTTTAGTAACATGCGTTGTATCCCTCCTCTTTACATGACCATACCAAGACAAATGATTACGTGTAATTGCAGATAGTCGCAAAAAGAAATGGTAAAGGATAAAATAATTATTCCTCGTTTTTTTCCAGCCCATACAGCTTAAAAGTACTTTTCTGGGAATCTGAGCTGGAGTTTACGACAGCGTCTGCCAAGGTTACTAAAGTAGGGTTATTAGAATTTATTTCCACTTTATTTTACACGTAGGAACAGTATTCGTGGTGGTATAAAATAAATTAACTAAATAACTGTTACATATGTATAAGTACGTACTGGCTTCTAAAAACGGCTTTGCCCGCGTGAAAACAGAAAATTATCCCAAAGGAACTATAATTTGGGGATTAAGAGTATCCAATATCCTATTCCTAGTTATTATTACTTATCTACATTGTACTCACATATTAGAAGCGACAAGAAATATGTAATAATATGATTTAAAAGAGTGTCCATGGAGTTTCTTGCACGTTCTTCTCCATAGAGATCTGCGCTTTGGAACGTGCAATTTAGCTTCACTTTTTTGTTGACTGATCGACATATTGACAGTTCATAAGTGCATGTAATTGGTCTATTTGAAATAAACGTTTCTGATTTCTGATTATTTTGGCCAAGTCGTGTGCCTAATTCTATCTAGAAGCTCAGTTAATAGCAACGAACGGCCCCTTATTAGACTACACGTGCTGGTGTACTCTATAGTACAACAACGATGTGCTAGTAAGCTCTGGTAGTACCTCTGCTGAAGCTTTTATGGCCTGTTCACGACTTCAGTGTTGGCGGCTAGCGGCGTGGCGAGCGGCGCGGTGAGCGGAGAGGCATCAGTAAGCGGGTGCGCGGCACTATGGGCGGCGTTACGTACTTTTCGGCGTTTTCATACTTTTGATCTTACCGCTCGCCGCCCAGCGCTTAGCTACCGCTCACAGCGGCAAGGTTGTGATTGGACCGTTATGTCTTGATCAAACTTACCGAGTAAACGGGTAAGACAGTGCTCTCGGCCGAATACTCGGTACGTATAAACAAAGGGCCGAGTGGTCAGTCAAGCGCTTATCTTTACAACTTACTTACATCACTGTCTCGGCCGAGCAACATTTTACTCGGTACGTGTGAACAAGGCATTAGAGTATATAGGCCAAATGTTTTGATGGCACGCTTGGCGTTGTAGTTGAGCTATTGACTGCTTCGCTGCGCGTCACGGGTCCGGTATCCACTCGGAACAAATATTTATTTGGCCTACAGATAGTTTTTCCATGCCTGGGTGACTAGCTGCTACAAAAGAAGGAACTCAAGTAGTTTTAACTCAGTTAAAGTAGACACCTCATCTCGCTCTTCCTTCCAGAGAACATAATCAGCCTTTTTTAATGTTCCCTGTACTCAGGCCTTCTCTCTCTAGGAGACGAAATGGGCTGTAATCCACCACGCGGGCTCACTAAGGGTTGGTGAAAGTCACATGGCTTCGAATTTTTGGTTCTTGGACATACCAATTTCTATCAAGAAAGGGAGGAGATATTTAGAAATGTCTCAAGTCCAAAAAAAAAATCCTTGTGTACCGAAGGCAACATCGGAAAATCAAATTCAGTAAAAACATTTCCTGGTTACATTCACCATTCCAAAGATCCTGATGATAAATTATTATTACAGCCTTTGGCAAGCGTGTCACGCACAGTTTAATAACAAAAGTCAGGGTTGCGTGACAGGCGTGAATCACACATACCTAATAATATAGTTCGTGATACTTGGAGGGCCTGTCACGGCAACCTTGATAAGTTTTCTTTGGAATACATAAGTTCGTGAAAGTTTTGCTGTGCTGGAGTATGGTAATTTTGGACATAGTACAAACTGTGAGTGTATTTAGGAAATGGGTTTTGGGATTGCTTTGCGTCCTTGGTTGCTATTCCGTTTCCGTGGGTCGTAGCGTGATGATGTATTGTATTGTATTTCGGGCAACTCTACGACTAAAGTGCGTATTTTGCGTACGGGTGAGACAACCGTGTCATTCGATCCACCCCAGCACCTCAAAGAAAGCCAGCAGCGCCTCGGTGTTACTGACCATTTCATGGAGGGTACCTGGGCTGTAGCACGATTTAATGAGAGTCAAAGTAGTGTGTGTACCACGGCGAATTAAATTATACCAATTACCTAAGGAGCGTTTCTTCCGGTTGAATCCGGTGCAGGGAGCACCGGAATTTACCATGTCCGGTGAGGACTTGCATCATGCGGAAGGTTAGAACACCGTGACGCCACTCCACCCACTCCACAAAGAAGGAACATACAGCCATGATTATAGCATGCACTTCGTTGGGGAAATCGCCATGTCATCCCGCCGAAACTCTGTCCGCCATACCGAGGCTTGCCGCTGCAGTGGAGTTTCACCCCAGCATTTCATTTCTACGCGCACACCGTGCTTGCATGCAAGGACTGTTGCCAGATCCCATGACGGCAAGCCAGCAAGGAGGCTCAACGCTTCACGGGAGATGTGTGATGGCTACTCGCTCGGCTTGGACATCCGTCGCTTCCACAGCGACGGTGCCCACACTGGCACCCTGCAAAGGGCCATGGATCAAACGACTCCTGCGTAAAGCTTCTAGCAGGAGGCATCTGCACCTTCTAGGTTGAGCAGGAGCTGCTTGAGACACAGTCTGAACCAGTTTGGGAGCCAGACATCGGAAGTGCGCCTCGAAATTCCATCGACTGTCAAGGATGATTCTCAGGTAGGTCCTTCATTGTTGACTCGACACCGATGTGAACTACTCCTCCCGTTTTTTGGGAATCTAGTAGTGGCGAATACAGATAAGGTAAGACTTGTTAAGTCCAGTTTTTTCAGAAACGTCTAAAAAGATAATTTTTTTAGTTAGAGTTTTTTTTTTCTAAAACTTGTATCTAAGTACTATTAAACGCGTGACCGCTCCTGTTCACTCAGTGTCGTCACAAAACATTTAATGAACACGTCCCAACAAAAGTTTTTCATTCATTCGTTCGGTCTTTATTACCGTTCTACCGTTCAGTGAAACTGAGCTCGTTATAAAGTTGTTAGCACACATTTAATTCGTTTCACATTCATTGTTAGTTGCAGGTTTTTGTTAAAACTAGGATTAAACTAACTGACGTTAATTAGTGAGTTCGGAAACATTGTTGTATGTGTAGTTTGGAATTATGAACATATCAAATGTACTATTTTTTTTTTTGGGTAAAATCATCTAGAGACAAAAATATTATGTAAAAAATTTAGCTGACAACTTCTTGAGGCGTGCGGGAACAGTGCACCGTCGACTACTTGGGCTCGGTCCGGACAGTTAAAGGACGGTCGGACAGCGAGCTACCGATTGCTCACCGTCCGC
The DNA here is from genome assembly GCA_949319445.1 of Mythimna lalbum. Classification (NCBI taxonomy): domain Eukaryota; kingdom Metazoa; phylum Arthropoda; class Insecta; order Lepidoptera; family Noctuidae; genus Mythimna; species Mythimna lalbum. Next base: position 9,045,038 of record OX439365.1, read on the forward strand.
AAACCCGCACCTACGGTGGTCGGAAATCGAGATCGGAATCCCGGCGGCGGCTGGAGCGCTGTGAGCGCCGTTACCTGATGCGGTTGGCCTCCTCTTTTGTTAGCATTACTGCTTCGCAAAATTAGGCAACCGACTGACACTCCTCCTCGCTCCGGACCATGGCCTGTACCAAGGCCCGGCGCGAGAGATCGCTGCCACCGATCGCCCCCACGAGATGCCGAAAGATCTTCAGTATTCTTAACTGTAAAATCGACAAAAGTCTGTCCCGTATGTGAACCTCCTTCAGGATGGAGTTATTGGTGCGGAATGTAGTCCACGGTATTTTCAACACCCTTTTTCAACACCACATCTCCAAGGCATCGACTTTTCAGCTTAAATATGTTTAAGCTGTGGTAATTCAATAAATAACACAAAGTAAAACGTCTGACAGAGTTTGAACCCACGACCCACCTTTTTGAAGTAGGGGTGGTAACTACTGAGCTAGCATTGCTCTGTCCCTCTATATAATATTAGTTCAAAGAAGTTTGTTGTGGCAGAATAAATATTATTTTGCTAGTGTTTGTATTTGTACGTAACTCATATTGGATAGCAACCAAAGTGGTATCATATTAGTTTCCTAGAAGTCATATCTTCGGACTATTGCTTGAACAAACGTAATAGACAAACACACGCACATAAGTTTCAGTATAACTTATTATTAACACTGAAATTGTTGGCGCTATTTTTTCAAGTCAAGTTGTGGTTATTTTTCTTATTCTCAAATTACTACTGGAAAATATGTGGAATAATTGAAATAGTACTGTAGCGACATCTATAACGCCACATAAGAACTACGAAGAAAATACAAAATCCTGCATCGCGCAATCAAAGTTCTCCGCGCGATTTGAACATATACGACAGCCCGACAACAAGTATCGGGCAGTCGCCCACCAGACCATAAACACCTGTCTGTTCGGAGGATCCTCCCTTTACAACAGAGGTATGTGGGACTTTACTCTCTGTTCCGCCTACCCTCAAAGTACTATAGACCTCAGTAAAGCTTGCTGAGAAGGCCAACTCGTGCGTGGTGCCAACAATACGCGTCGTCGACTTCTTTGGCTCGGTCCGGTTACCGGTCGGTTGGACGGCGAGTTACCCATTGCTCGCCGTCCGCAACCGGCCAAATAGATCTTTTTTTTTAAGTGGGAAAATCATCTAATGACATACCCCGCTCTTGGGCAGAGCGGGAGATAGTGTCAAACTTTTACTGACAAAAACTCACTCCTGTTTCTACTTTGCCAATGTGCCAGGGCCCCGGGGATATCTTTCGCATCACCCATGGCGCCAGTAGGCTTTGACCCTGCTGGGCCCCTACGATTGCTAACAACTCTTTGACGCGCGAGTGGAAAACCACGCAACGTCGACGAACTGAGCTCGGTCCGGAAGGTAGCTGGACGGTCGGACGGCGAGCTACCCATTGCTCACCGTTCGCGAGCCCGCGCGTTTGGTGGCTGATAGGAATCCCGGCGGCTAGGGCGCGCGGGCCAAGGACTCGCACGTGCGGCCGGTTCCTTTGCTAGCATTACTGCTTCGCAGAAGGAGGCGACCGCCTGCCACTCTTTCTCGCAGGCCAAATAGATCTGGAGTAGCGACCGCGTACTGGAAAACGCAGCGTTGTTAAACCTCCGACAAGATGGACCGATGACCGGGCTAAGGGCTGTTTCTAACTGCTAAAATGATGCGTTTAAAAACGTTAGAATCTGTAACATCCGCATTATAATAAAAAAAAATGACTGTATTCTTTAAGAAAAAACATTTTTTTATTGATTTAAACTAGTGCTTGACTGCAATCCCACCGGATGGTAAGCAGTGATGCAATCGTTGATGGTGAGACGCACTAGTTTATTAAGAGTCTATGTACTCTAATAATCGTACGGGAAGACCGCAGCAGGCAAATTGTATTATCACTACATAGTATAAAACAAAGTCGCTTTTTCTGTCCCTATATCCCTATGTACGCTTAAATCTTTAAAACTACGCAACGGATTTTGATGCGGTTTTTTTAATAGATAGAGTGATTCAAGAGGAAGGTTTATATGTATGGGCGGGTCGCTAGTTAATAATAATTCTTAAACTTGACACTGATTAAATAAGAAAGAAAGAAAAAAACATTGTACCTGTCTTTTTCCAGTAAAAGAAATGATTGATTTTATTCATATAGCGGTTGAAAGTTCGACATTTCCCTGAAGGAATTATCCCTAAAGCCATTATTGAAATAGCTATGTTTTGCCAATTTGCGGTATCTATCTGACTTCTAACCTTTTCGAGTTTGGAGTTTGGGGATTTGCTCGATAAATGGTAACAGGATTAGTTTATATTCTCTTGATATTTCAGTTGGATTTATATAGTAATTATTTTTAAAGGTTTTTCATCAATCTAAGGATTCTGGAATCGTTTTTGCTTTGATACATACATATGTATCGAAGCAAAAAACTTTCAAGTAACGAGTAAGTAATTAGCACGTTAAACAGTTTAAAAGTATAGTATATTATGATATAAGTGTGTATTGTTAGTGATAACCCCGTCGAGGCGGTATTTAGACCTGAGCGATAGCGAGGGAGAGGGTTATTGCGGGGGAGAGGTTGAACAAAAACTTTTAACTACATTATAGCACTACTGCGTAATGGATATCAAAATGTCATAGTTTGGTAACAAGTGCCATAACTTACCTAAGTGCAGTGCATTAAAAGTCACTTTATGAGCTAGCGTAGTGAAAAATTAATGATAGACATTTTGAAAATGGAATGGGTTTCTAATGACGAGAAACAAAAAATTGAGAATATTTTACAACAACTATAGCAGATATAGTGAATGCTTGAAACGACAAGTTGAATTTTTGGTTTTGACGGTTTTCGTGTTAAAATATAAATATGACATTTAAGGAGTTTTGCGAATTGCACACCACACCAAAAATAAAATATACTAGTACGAGTATTATATTTTTGCGACCGCTTCATTGCTTTTAAATTTATGCGCATTATTTTAACGCAGTAAGTTCATGAACGTGTTGGATAACCCCTTTATCAAAGATAGTAGTAATCAAAGATGCTAGTGAAACCAGCTTCATAATGCATACATTTTATTTCAGAGAAACAAAAGCGATACCAACTTCAAAACCAATTTTCCTGTTCTATTTGTTTTCAAGAACACACTAATAAAACTAGGTTAGAACTATGCACATTAAAACTCAAATACTATACGATTGCAGACTCCTACAGTTTTTTAATTTGTTTGAATTTTAACTAGTATTTTAAATTGGTTTCATCGCGTTAAAGTTAAAACCAGTTGGATTAGTTTTACGCTCTCGGTTCAGGATAAAGTTTCACCGCACTGTATAGTTCCTTTTACTGAAACAGAATTGAGTGTAAAGGGGTATTTGTGGATGCCGTTTTTTGGTTGCTGGGAAAAATCATTAAATGACTTCTTTTCTCTGCTCTGAGGTCCACCTCAGAGCGGGAAAAGAAGTGGCGAGTCAGATTTTTACTGACTATAACCTCACCTATGGCCCTTTTTTGGTGTCAAAATCACTCCGGTTTGTTCGCTGCTTTTCGTACCTGGGCCGAATCTTTCACCCCAGTAGGCTTCGACCCTGCTAGGTACGGTACCTATGGTCCTATGCGTTCTAGGGTCACAGTAACTTATAAAAGCGTGTGCCTGACACGGCGAATGCAGGAACGTTTCCATAAATTAGGTGGTGGTTATGGCATGGCAAGTGTTCATATTTATTTGCCACATGTAGACTTCGACTTCTCGCACCAGCGGTTTGGCGGTTCTTCAGGCTACATCGGTAACTTTTGTTTTCCTGCAGATATTTCTATTCTTGACACGATTACGCAACAAAAAAACGCAGCTTCAAGCTTCATTTTGAGGCGATCTTTTTCGAGGCTCGTGTGCGGTGGTGCCACCACAAAAAAACGCTTGGAGCGGCTTCCGAACACAAGGCGTCGCGCGCTTCAGCTGTTTTTTTGCGGCGGCTTCTAGATTTTTTTTGTGGTCACTTCTGGTATTTTTTTGAGGTCTGTGTGCATCCCCGCACACAGAATAAATAATTAAATTTTGGTTAGATATTTGTACAATGCCTAAAATTAGGTGTTCCCAAAATACAAGTCGTGGTCACACAGATTATGAGACATGAGTGACGACATGTGCTTCTGAAACGAGGTCACTCACAATGGGCCTCATCAGAAGACTCAGTCACCTAAAGGTCAATGGAAAGGGCTATGCTCGGAGTTTCCTTGCGTGATCGAGTCAAGAATATAAATATCTGCAGGAAAACAAAAGTTACCGATGTAGCCCGAAGAACCGCCAAACTTAAGTGACATTCAGTATTGCAATCGATGAGGTCGAAAGGTTCTGGAGTGGCGAACTCGTACTGGAAGTCGAAGCGTTGATAGGTCTCTCACAAGGTGGACCGATGACCTGGAGTGCCTGGTGAGGGTCGCGGGAAACTGATGGATGCGAGACGCACAGAACCGGTCATTAATAATAATAATTATTATTATTTTTATTTATTTTGGCCATAAGCCTTCCAGTACAAAATTTCTAACTCAAAAAATTATTTTGAAGCCTTTGTTTAATTACTTAAGTAACTCCAATTTGTAATCAAATAAAGGCTTAAGGTGGTGCATCACGATTCACATTTTCACTGTTTTTCATACAAACGCTCATAACTGATTATGAGGAAATTACACATTTTTCATTAGATATTTTGGAAACACAGTATCTTGTGGATCTTATCTAGGTTTCTAAAGAAGCCGATTTCTAAATTTGTGTAAAACTAATCCAGTAAAAACCTCTCAAAATGTCCTACTATGTATGAACTTTGATACTTCATAATTTTCCTAAAAATGAAAAAAGTCAAAAAAGTAATAGTGTGCATAGAGTTGCTGCGGCCTCTCTGAATATAGTCAAATTTATAGTTTTGATCCATTTCTTGTGGCATAAAACGTAATGTGTATTAAGTCATTTTTTTAAATATAATTATACTATTTTGTTAATACTTCACAACCTCATTTTTAACCGACTTCAAAAAAAGATGTTCGACTGTATGAACTTCTCATTGATGAAACAGTCCATATACAGTGAAAAGTGGGAAACTAGCAACTTTTGCTGGATAGGTTATTTAATGGGGGTTCTGTGAGAATATATATATTATTTATGCAAAGATTTCTGCCATAATAAATTTCAAAAACTTGACAAAATGTAAGGTTAGGAAATTATTTTTCAACGAAAAAAAAGAAAAGTCAGTGTGTTATACATATTACATACTCGTACATTATGCGATTATTGGAGACGTTGTACATCTCTAAAGATAATTATGTTTATACACGAAACTCCTCAATAGCGAACAGTACGCGTATTATGATTTGGTTATATAATTACTGGTTAGACTCCTTGGATTTCTATGTCCTAGGGAGCCTATTCAGAGGAGTTTTGTTTATTCTAATAAAGAATTTAGGCTTAAGTCAGTTTTTATATTTACTAAATAAATTTACATGTTTGAATACATCAACAAAGGGTAACAAAATATGGAAAAGTAAAATAAAAAAAAATAAAAAATAGTCATCAGTCAATAATCATGCCGAATTAGTAAGTCGTGTTCCTAAGTGGCATCGACCTAGATTTTCGTGGGTCAACAATTTCTGGAACGAGGCACTTATTATAATAATCGTTTAATTTGGTTTTCATAATATTAGGTCTTTACCTATGAAAATGCCGTTTTGTATGAAAAAAATTAAACGATTTTTTTTCATGTATTTTTTATTTGTATTAATCGAAGTAATCACCCATACAATCAATGCATCTTTGCCAACGCAGTGGCAGTTTATTGATGCCCTTCTTAAAGAAATCAGCTGGACGGGAGGCAACAAATTCTTCAAAGGCATTTTGTACTGCCTCTCGGGTATTGAATTTATTTCCCGCCAAGAAGTTATCCAAATTCTGGAAAAAGTAGTAGTCTGTAGGCGCAAGGTCTGGTGAGTAGGGCGGATGACGGAGAGCTTCCAACCCCAGTTCTTGCAACTTGGAGACCATCTGCTGTGCAGTATGAGGTCGCGCGTTGTCGTGCAGGAGCAGCGGAGACGAGCGATTGAACAATGCTGGTTGGAGATGTGCCAGCTTCTCCATCATTGTGTTCAGTTCTTCACAGTACACATCTGCAAATAATAAGAAAGTGTGAACTTATTGGTGAAAATGTAAATTAGTTTGTGACTATTTTGAAAGAGATTTTTATCTATGTTGTCGGTTCCTGGTAGAAGTTTTATGTTGTTAATTAGTGTTTTTGAGTCTAATATAAGATATTAGGAACAGTAGAAGTAAGATAGCATAGTACTTATTAAAATTATAGAAAGTCATAATCTTTACTGTCTCAGTTACGTAATTAGAAACTGATTTTGACCTATTTTATCTTATGTCCGATTCTCACCACCACTTTGTTTTTAGTTGAAACCTATCTAAAAAATGACATTGTAGTAGTTAGATTTCCAATCGGTGATGTTTTGGGTGAGAAATAGAGAAAATGGTATTACGTAATATGGCTGAAATTGTGTTTTTAGAAGTTTTTGTTCTAGAAACTTTTTATTACGTAAAGATATGTAAAATGTTGTTATTTTATATGATAGTAGACATTGTAACGAGTATTTTGATATGCGTATTGTGATGGTTTTATCTATACTTATAATAAATCTGTAGAGAGGTCAATTCTGTACATGAAATATATTTCCAAAATAACTATCAGGGGGTGATTAGTGATCGATACTGATGCTAAAAATGCAAACAATAAAATTTTTGTCTGTCTGTCTGTCTGTCTGTCTGTCTGTCTGTCTGTCTGTATGTTCTTTATAGAAACAAAAACTACTCGATGGATTTTAACAAAACTTGGTACAATCATTCTTCATACTCCTGGGCAGGTTATAGTATACTTTTCATCACGCTACGATCAATAGGAGCAGAGCAGTGAAGGGAAATGTTGGGAAAACGGGAGAAATTACTCCATTTTTTAAGCTTCCGTCGCGTTTGCAGCCTTAATGGTTAAAGCTACACAGAAAACATGTATCACGGAAATGTTCTCCTTAAAATCATATAAAAAATGTCCCACGACAGCATACGTCTATCTTTTATGGTTAACTCACGATACCACGTGTAACTCCCGATAGCTTAGCAGTTCTGAGCTTTCTGTTTATTTTTGTATACTCTTACGTTTATAACACTGAATGTTGCTGGCATAACCAACAGGATCCGCGTACGAAGTCGCTGGCAGAAGCTAGTGAAAGAATAAATAGATACGGCGTCAGAATAGACTCGGCTGAAGCGAAAATAAAAGTAAAATTGGGTCTAAAAATCATGGATGCATGCAAGAATCGTACACACAATTTAAATTGAAAAAAAAACCTACCTCTCGTCGCGGGGAACGCACCATTATAGAATATTTACGGATGATTTTTAACCAAAAAACCCGCCCGCGCTGCGCTCGGTACCAAAAACTAAGCGTGTATGTGGTACGCGGCCCACGCCGCCCGACACTCCGCGAGTTCCCCTCCGTTGCTCTGCGCAAGTACATTCGTCCCACTACTGTAGGGAATATTGTAATACTGTGCATAGACACTGTTCTTTAACATGCAAAACCCATAGCAAAGTTTAATAGAATATAGAAAACTAAAGTACATAAAGTACCCATTATTAGCATAGCATAAATACCTTTTAGGAGCACGAGCCTTAGAACAATTTTCTGGCATTTTGCTTTTACTTCTTTTTCCTTTAAATAGCTTGGGTTTATTTCCCATTGTGGCTAAAACATAATTTCCTGTTACACTTAATATTTAGTCACTCAACAAAATTAATAAAAAAAAAAATATACTTACCAAAGTATCAAAATTGGAATGGCCGCACAATAATCGCGATTTATCGTCGTATGCACACTCAAGGTCGAGCGAGCGCAGAGCGACGTGTTCTCTCTCTAGAAGACCTCGCAGGCGACTGAATTTGTCAACGCTCGCGCGCCGATATTTATACTATTTTTGAAATATTTATTAAAAAATGATAAAGCTATTTAAATTCAAATTTCAAATGGTAAAGTTTAAAAAAATGTTCTACTATCAGAATATTTTTTTTTTTTTTTTTTATAAAAGGAAGTTAAATCAGTGCAAATGATCATTTTACATGCCCATAATTTCTGAATAATTTGACATCGTTTTAATTTTAATTCACTAAGTTAATGAACTAAATCAATTAATCTTTTATTATAACTATTTTGTTGAGGATCGTAGCTATAGGCTTATATTTTTTGTTTATTAATTATGCTAGAATTTTAAACGTTTTCGAGCTTTGAAATTGACTCTGTGCGTAAAATTGTCAAATCTCTGTTTACATATCTGAATATTATTTACAAACGTGGACTTAATTTAAATAAAATCCAGTCTAACTATTTAGACAGGAATATTTCCTAATGATATTAGTAAATCACATCTCTGTGTCTATGTCATTAATGCGTATAAACGGGTTTGAAAATCATGGTGTTTGAGCAAAATAGCGCGTCAAGCGAGTGAACGCTCTTAAGCAGGCTCGAACATTAAGACAGTTTCTTTTAAGCACTAAATTTACGCTATCACACAATTACTTTCAAACTAAACAACTGGAGAGGTTTGTGACAACCCTACACAGATAAGCACGGCTTAGGACTACATCCATAGAGTATAGAAGAGTACAAAGACGGCAGTCTCGAAACTAACCATTCAAGTCTAACGTGACAATAAGTATCACCGTACGTTCATCGGAATTGACGGCTTGTAACAAAATTAAGTAAGTTTTAAAGGAAGGGAAACCTGTCAAGTAACAGAAAAAGGATGCACAAACTGCAATGTGACGTCATGCTATTGGGTTACGAGCATATAAAAGGGATAGCGGTAGGTATGATCCCATCTTGCCCTCACTGCTCCTCATTCCAATGTTTTAATTGCTTATTGTTACTTCATTTAATAACAATTTTGATACAGTTTTGAGATAAAGATTTCTTATTAGTTTTATTTATGGTTTACTACAAAATATTGTGCAAAAATACTCAATTGCATACCAGAAAACCTTTTTTTAGATTCTAAAATAAAATTATCGAGGATGTGCGAAAAAGTAGTATTAGGTATATGGCTAATACTAGATTTTTCTAGCAAACTGGGTTAATTATGGGATTAATAAAATAAAGTTCAATATGTTCAAATGATCAGATATGGTCAGCTCACATAGCCCGTGCGAGTGAAACCCGTGCAAGTTGAAGGGCAAAATCTACAAATCCGTGATAAGGCCTGTCATACTGTATGGATCAGAATGTTGGGCTGTGAAAAAAAAAGTGACGTGACGAGAATGGATAAAGTGAGAAATGAATATATTAGGGGAAGTTTGAAAGTGGCGCCAGTGACTGAAAAGTTTAAAGGAAATCGTTTGTCTTGGTATGGTCATGTAAAGAGGAGAGATGAAACGCATGTTGCTAAAAGAGTTATGAATTTACATGTGGATGGATGGATGAGGGCAAAGAAAAAAAGGATGGATTGTGTGAGAAGTGATATGAGTGAAAAGGGAGTTAGTGATAACGTGACGAGCGACAGGACAGAATGGAAGAAAAAAACGTGTTGCGCCGACCCCAAATAAACGGGATAAGGGCAGGAAGATGATGACATAGCCCGTGCGAGAATAATTATATTAATTCTTCAGTCTTTAGTCGCTGGGGGTGTAGTGCTTCCGTGCTCTATGATTAGCTCAAAGTTTCAAGCTAAGCACATTAGACGGCAGAGAACTTAACAGACGGTTCGTATATGGTATAGAGACGTTTATCGATATACTTGGACCGAACAAACGGGATATAGGTAAATTCTTGAGAACATTATGTGGAGTCAGGAATAGTAGTGGTCCTGTGATAAGGACTTCGGATTACGAGTTTAAACCTCGTAGCTTCAAAACTAGACAGGCACTTTGTGTAATTTATTTCATTACCAGCTGCACAACAGTTTTTCCGACCAGTGCTGCTAGCTTTTCCGACCGAAAAAATCCCTGTTGTTAAAAGAATAACACCAGGGATTGGTTTAGAACCGCCCCACTCCAGATCAATGTCAGTGTATAGAAACGGAACTCGCTCCCAGCACTCTTAATTCATTAAACGTCAAGCCAACGCCGGCGTTCGCTCACCCATTGTCTTTCTATTGCGTCATTGTGTCTCTAATTACGGTATTTGAAAGGTTAAATGGTAAATAAAAATATCGTGAGGTAGCCGGCTAGTCCTAGATCCAAAAAGAATTTTTCTGATATCCATAAATCTGCAATGGATTCGTGTTGTACATTACAGTCCTTACCTTGAGAGCTGAGAGCAAGGCTGATTATGCTTTTGCTTATATTGATACTAGCTTTTACCCACGGCTTCGTCCGCGTTTATTAATAAACTTTACTTTTTCTCCCCCTTTTCTCACTTTTTTTTAAATTAACCTATGTTCGTCTCCAGGGTCCCAACTATCTCTGACCCAAAATTCATCTTCAACATTCATCAGTGTCTATGGAGTCGATCTCCATTTAGATCTACGCTTTGGACGCTAAATTAGCTTCAATTTTTTTGAGACTGACCATCATTTGATTAATCAAAAGTGCCTGTAAATGGTCTATTTGAAACAAATGCTTTTGATTAGATTTGATTTCATATGTTTGCAAAAATTGTTGGACTTTGTTCTCTCACAATGAAATCTTGATCAAGTTCTTATCAAATCAGCTGACACCGCCGGTTAAAAATGCTTGGGAAAAAACCGAAGAAAAATTCCGACCGAGGTACGTGTCTAGAATTACGTACTAATTCCATAGCAACACGTTCTTCTTGCACGCTGAATAGATAAGTAGAGATTGGCTTTTACAAAGGACTTGGTAAATAAAATTGGCTTCGTAAAAATAAAGAATAAAAGAAAACACCTTTTAATAAAAGACTTCAAAAAAAGGTGTACGATCTCATTTTGGTGGTCCTTTTGAGTTAATTTTAATGGAATGGCTTGTAACGAAACGTTACTTGTATATCTGTGGTGCAGAGTGAGCAAAGTGAAACGTCACTCGAATGTCTGCGGTACGGAGTGAAGTGTTCGGGGAGACCGAGTTGATAAAAAGGGAGTGCGTCCGCGCAGCGGCGCGCAGTCGCTTCTAGACAGAATAAGATAACTACTTTCGCTTAACGTCACGCCAAAAGCGGTTACAGATTCGAACGCGGAACGTTGTCAACGTAACTATTTAACGTACAACTATTTAACGAGTGTTGTGGTATCCCGAATTAGGGTAAGTCTTATTACAAACTCAAACACTAGAAGCTTAATTATGTACAGAGATATTAAGTTTTAAATAGCACACAAACCATCAACTTAATATTCATCTACCTTCAAGCACGTATAATGTAGAATTTGAATACGTAGCTTCCCAACTGTTTTTTTCCTTACTTTGCTTAAGCTGTCTATAATGTAAACTCTGTTCTGGTAGGTGCCACCACGACAATACTACTACAGTGATATAGGTACTTTCTTGTCGTCATCGGTGGTACCCCCCGGCACGGAGGTTATTGAGGCCGCATTTTAATATGCTGGAACGGTGGATTCCAGGTGCTACAACCAGTTTACATTGCGCCTACGGGTGAGACTACGTCCCGATCGGGTCGCCGTACCAGCGGGTCGCCGCACCAGCAAGATTCGCCGTGCCTTGCTTTCCTGCGCATCAGCCAACCACCATCTCCGGCCTTAGGGGTGTACTGGTCTCCGCCTGCGGGATACGGGAAGTACCTTTCCCTGCAGAAGTGATTATAGACGTTCGCAATCCACGACCTACAAATTTGTGTGCCTCCGGCTCTGCTAGGCAATAAATATTTGTTACTGGTACACACCTGTTTTAATTTCAAGTCATTACCGTCCTAGTTCGGGTGAAGTAAACGGGTGGAGGCTACACTGGCGCCCATTAACGTGGTTCTGTCTATTTTCACTTTTGTAGTTCATTGTAGTTAGTAATTGTACGGTGAGTGGGTATTTTTGTTTTTTTTATTTTTGTAAAACGCTTTGTTTAATTTTATATGTGCAGTAACTGGAGTGAAGGTTAGTGCTCAGATTGTATTGAGGTTGTTAACGTTGCTTAAAAGTTGTTTTTTTTATATAAACAAGGTGATTTTACGTTTTTTATATACAGGGTGATTTTACATTTTTTGTATACAGGGTACATTTTATTTTTTCCTTCCGCTCCAAGCAATTAGCATACTATTGTCAGTTAAAATTTTAAAATTCTTGTTTTTTATTTTTTTTTGTAAAACTACCTTCACACCAATTACATTTTTTTTTAAAATTTAGTAACGGTTTTTTGTTCGTTTTTTTTTTTTTTAAATAGGCTTGCTTTCATTTTCTTCTTACTTATTCTTTCATGAACACACAACACAGCGTTCTTTTAGAGTAGATTGTAACGGAACGGAGTACCTACCTTCATCATTGATCAATATCAATTTGCGTGCTATTTACAACTTTTTCATAATTATATTTTGTTTTTTTTTTTTTTCTCTAATTATGGCATACCCTATAAAATACTTGTCGTTGCAAAAGTCCGAGCTGGAATATGAGGTTGCCGTTAGAGGTGAAATTCCAGGTAGTACTGTTGCTGATCTTAGGCGGCAGATCTGTAGGCTTAGTCAAGTTCTCTTATCGGAAGATATTTTGTGTTCCCACCTTGACCCCCTTGAAGATTTGAATAATTCTTTAGAAACCTTAAATAAAATTAAATCTAGTCTTGAAGGGGACACTAAAGATAAAAACGTATTAGGACGGATTGAGAATCTCTTTCATCATCTATATCATCGGCTCAATAGGATCAGTGTAGATGAAAAGTATTTGGACGTGCATTCAGAATGTATAAAAATGTTTAAGGAATATTATGAAGTCTTCATTTCTTTAAAATCAAAGAGTATTGACCCTCTTATTACCTCGGTCTCCACTTCCGAACCGCAAGTCACATCAGAGAAAATTAAAATCTCGGTGACCTGTGAGGGTAATCCGAGACACTCTGAAATGGCTAAGCTTAAATACGACGGAAAGACTTGCGTGCGTGCTTTCATTCAACGTGCCAATGAATACACTGTGGCTCGAAATATTTCAAACGAGAATTTTTTATCATTTGCGACAGAGATTTTTGTGGATGATGCACTCCACTGGTTTAGAAGTGTACGACAGCAGGTATCGTCTTGGGACGAACTTGTGGTCCTTCTGCTACAGGATTTTGACAAAGCGGATTACGATTACCGTCTTCTGTCTGAGATTCGTGCTAGGACTCAGGGGGCTACGGAAAACATTACAATTTACTTGTCCATTATTTCGGGTATGTTTTCACGCTTGTCAAAGCCTTTGGTGGAGGAAGATAAACTGGAGATAATATTACACAACATCAGACCATGTTATGCGAGTACCCTAGCCTCTGCATCCCAAATCGTATCGTTTGAGCAATTGAGATCAGTTTGTAGGAACTTTGAAATTATTCAATCACGGATGGTTCAGTTCCGCGAGCCTTTAGCTGCTACTGCTGAAACACTAGCACCAGAGTTTGCATACAAACAAAAAACAGAAACAGTTAGTAAGCAAAACAGTTATTTTAATCATAAAACCGTGAACAATAGGGTAGTAGATAACAGTAAACAAAATTCAAATAATAATGATAATGTTAATGAAAAATATTTACATGCTATCGATAAAAATAAATCGAGTACTAATGCGAAACTACCGTTCTGTCCTAGATGTCGTAACAATTCTCATAGCCTTAGAGATTGTAAGGATGAGGAAATCTTGTGTTTTAAGTGTGGCCATAAAGGGGTCAAGAAACCAGACTGTCCGAATTGTAACAAGGATCAGAAATCAAAAAACTAATTTTGCAGGATTGTATCAACCCATCTTCGACAGAAGGTCGCTTCAATAGAGAAGATTGGAACAATTGGTTGAAAACTATTAATTTATTTTTCAACAGTTACAATACTTCATCAATCCTGCATAATAAGCCATTAGGTGATTCGCGACCATATTTAAATATAAGAATCGACGATATTCCAGCGTCGGGCCTCCTAGATTCCGGGTCAGCTATTACAATATTAGGGAATTATGCACATAATACGTTACTCAACCGTGGTCATAAGCTATGTACTGATGATACACCTTCGATTATAGCTGCCGGTGGCCAAACACTTAGAAGTATTGGCTATATTAACGTTCCAGTGCATTTAGAGGAACAATTTCACATAATCAAATGCTATGTGGTTCCAAAAGTTCAATCATCGTTAATTCTAGGTATTGACTTTTGGCGCGCCTTTAAGTTGTGTCCTAAATATTTAGGGTCTGTACAGCTATCGCCTATTCCATTGGTGGACTTAAGCATTGATAATACCCAGACCTTTATTAGTTCTTATGATAGTTTAGATGAGTCACAACGCGCTATAGCTGATAACGTTGTTAAGCAATTCCAGGACATTTCATTTGAACGCAGGGGCTTGGGCCGTACGCACGTTTTGACTCATCGTATCGATACAGGTGATTCTCCTCCTATTAGGCAGAGATATTACAGGCTGTCCCCTGAAAAACAGAAAATCCTTATCGAACAGGTAGATGAGATGCTTAGTCTAGATGTGGTGGAGCACTGCGAAAGTGCCTGGCAGTCTCCGGTTCTCCTCGTTACTAAAAAGAACGGCCAGCCGCGTTTTTGTCTCGACAGCAGGAAGTTGAATTCAGTCACAAAACGAGATGCTTATAACTTGCCATATATCGCCGAAATTTTGGATAATTTGCGCGACGCTCGTTTTCTGACCAGCCTGGATTTGTCCAAAGCCTTTTGGCAAATTCCTATTGCAGAGGAGGACAGGGATAAGACGGCTTTCTACGTCCCAGGTCGAGGCACATTTAGATTTAAGACCACGGCTTTTGGTTTGACAAATGCTCCTGCTACACAACAGCGTCTGGTAGACAAGTTGTTAGGTGACATAGATCACCGAATATTTGCCTATTTGGATGACATTATTGTTGTTAGCAATAGTTTTGACGAGCATGTGTCCCTCCTGCTTCGGGTTTTGGACAGATTGCGTAAGGCGGGCTTAACCGTCAATTTAGGAAAGTGCGAGTTCTTCCGAAGTCAACTTAAATACTTGGGATACGTGGTCGATGCAAATGGGTTACGTACGGATCCAGAAAAGGTCGAAGCCATCCTTAACTACCCAATTCCGACTAATCGCAAGGAATTAAAGCGATTTTTAGGCACAGCTACTTGGTATCGTAGGTTCGTTCCCAATTTTAGTACAATTGCGGGACCGCTCAACCAGTTGACTTCCAGTAAAAAGAACATGCCACCATTCAAGTGGGCTGATGAGGCAGACGCCGCGTTCAAAAAACTAAAAGAGTGTTTAGTTTCCGCTCCTGTTCTTTCTTGTCCTGATTACAATCTGCCTTTTGAGGTGCACACAGATGCCAGTAACTATGGAATAGGTGGCATGCTCACTCAATCCATAAACGGTAAAGAGCATCCCATAGCTTACATGAGCAAATCATTAACGGCGACAGAAAAAAATTATAGTATCACGGAGCGGGAGACGCTGGCAGTTCTCGTGGCATTAGAACATTGGCGATGCTATTTGGAAAATGGGAAAACTTTTACGGTTTACACAGATCATAGTGCATTAAAATGGTTTCTTTCACTTAATAACCCTACGGGAAGGCTGGCACGTTGGGGTGTACGTTTGTCCTCATTCAATTTTGATATAAAGCACCGTCGAGGTGTCGACAATGTGATTCCCGACGCTTTGTCTAGAGCAGTTCCCGTTTCGGCGATGGTTACATCAAATTCATTCACGACTACTAGTGATGATTGGTATAGTAACATTTATAATAACTGCGTTACAAAACCAGAAAATTTTCCCAATTACCAAATTAAGGATAGCACTCTTTTCCGCCTTAGTAAAAATAAGTGTTCGCTTACCAATGAATTTTCTTGGAAAGAGGTCGTTCCATTTGAGCTACGGGAAAAGGTTATTGCGGATAACCATACTGAACCAACTGCTGGTCATTTAGGTATCTTTAAAACTTACAGACGCATTGCACTAAGATATTACTGGCCGGGCATGTATCGGAATGTAGCAAAATACGTTGGATCTTGTAGTACTTGTCTACAATACAAAACTCAGAATCATGCTACCCTTGGTGAAATGGGTCGCCCAAAGCAGTGCTCTCGCCCTTATCAAATGATATCTATCGACTTGATGGGTCCTCTGCCTGTCACTCGGAAACAAAATAGCTATATATTGGTAATAACCTGTTGTTTTTCCAAATTTTGTCATATTTTTCCAATAAAAAAATCAACTTCACAGACTATTGTTAAAATTTTGGAGGAACAATTGTTTTTGGTGCACGGTGTTCCACAAAGCATTTTCCTGGATAATGGCACTCAGTTTATAAGTGGCCATACACAGGACTTATTCAAGAAGTATAAAGTACCGAACGTTTTCTATTCACCTAAGTACACTCCTCAGGTCAATACTGTGGAGCGGTACAATAAAACTATTATTACTTGCATTTCCACTTTTGTTGAGGGTGATCATCGATCATGGGACGTATTTATTCCAAAGGTACAATTTGCAATTAACAACTCAGTTAATGAAGCCACGGGGTTTACTCCTTCATTTCTGGTTTTTGCTCGAGAAATAGTAGTATGCGGTTCCCATTATGTTGACACAGACTTAGGAGATGAGGTTTTATTTCTCCCTCGCGACGTATACGCGGAGAACCTTGAGTTCTATATTTGACCAAGTCCAAAAATCCTTGTATCACGCCCACGTAAAAAATACTTCACACTATAATTTGAGGCGTAAAGCTTTTGAGTTTAATATCGGTGATGTCGTATACAAGCGTGCTTACGTATTGAGCGATAAGGATAAGCATTTCAGCAAGAAACTAGCTCCGAAATACATTAAGTGCCGAATTATTAATAAGCTTTCACCTCTTGTGTACGTCTTAGAGGATATGTCGGGTAAAAACTTGGGGTCTTGGCATATTAAGGACCTGAAAATATCATCCTATAAATAAATTCTGGTTTCGTAACATTTTCTAACACCACTAAACGACTTTAATATCTGTTACAAAAGTCAATTGACAAGAAAGTCATTTGATTTTCAGTATGTTAGTACACGTCGCATTTTTTTTAAATATTATGAGACGTAAGGTGTAATTGTGGATGAATGTGACGACGTATGTGTGAAATGAAAGAATGAGTAAAAGGTACTGTAACAAGTTTAGGATGCGGATTTTATTATTAAAATAAAATCCTTATCTTAGAAAGGGGGGTAATGTAACGAAACGTTACTTGTATATCTGTGGTGCAGAGTGAGCAAAGTGAAACGTCACTCGAATGTCTGCGGTACGGAGTGAAGTGTTCGGGGAGACCGAGTTGATAAAAAGGGAGTGCGTCCGCGCAGCGGCGCGCAGTCGCTTCTAGACAGAATAAGATAACTACTTTCGCTTAACGTCACGCCAAAAGCGGTTACAGATTCGAACGCGGAACGTTGTCAACGTAACTATTTAACGTACAACTATTTAACGAGTGTTGTGGTATCCCGAATTAGGGTAAGTCTTATTACAAACTCAAACACTAGAAGCTTAATTATGTACAGAGATATTAAGTTTTAAATAGCACACAAACCATCAACTTAATATTCATCTACCTTCAAGCACGTATAATGTAGAATTTGAATACGTAGCTTCCCAACTGTTTTTTTCCTTACTTTGCTTAAGCTGTCTATAATGTAAACTCTGTTCTGGTAGGTGCCACCACGACAATACTACTACAGTGATATAGGTACTTTCTTGTCGTCATCGGTGGTACCCCCCGGCACGGAGGTTATTGAGGCCGCATTTTAATATGCTGGAACGGTGGATTCCAGGTGCTACAACCAGTTTACATTGCGCCTACGGGTGAGACTACGTCCCGATCGGGTCGCCGTACCAGCGGGTCGCCGCACCAGCAAGATTCGCCGTGCCTTGCTTTCCTGCGCATCAGCCAACCACCATCTCCGGCCTTAGGGGTGTACTGGTCTCCGCCTGCGGGATACGGGAAGTACCTTTCCCTGCAGAAGTGATTATAGACGTTCGCAATCCACGACCTACAAATTTGTGTGCCTCCGGCTCTGCTAGGCAATAAATATTTGTTACTGGTACACACCTGTTTTAATTTCAAGTCATTACCGTCCTAGTTCGGGTGAAGTAAACGGGTGGAGGCTACAGGCTGAAGCCAAATTACGTTATTAAAACACTATGTGTACATAAATGACTTTTCAAAATTCAAAATCATTTCGAATAGACCAATTGTAGGCACTTTTGAATAGTCAAATGTCTGTCAGTCCAAGAAAACTGAAGCTAAATTGCACGTTCCAAATCCAAAGCGTAGATCTCTGACTGAAAAATAAAGTGTAGATCTAAAATATAAAATACTAGTTTCTGCTAGCGGCTTCACCCACGTACATTGAATAGACTATGTCACTTAGGAATAAAGCAGCTTTCTATCGGTGAAAAAATTTTTGCCGGGACGGTTTTTAGTACTGATTGACCAAAACCATCATTCATGATTGATGGGATTGATTGACGCATGCATAACCATGTAATGGTCGCCTAACAGAATAATGTATGCTGGAGTTAGCTAGTCCTATATAAAATTTTCAGTCGGCGATTTACTTGTACGAAAGAGCATCAATATTTTATGGCAAAGTATTCCACCCGTTTCGTTTTATATCTTCCATATTACCATAAGATATAAACGTATGTTTACCAATTCCCAACCTACTTTTATGTGTATGTTACTAACATTGTTCCATAATATTACCATAAGTTTATAATGGAAAGCTGAAGTTTTCCCAGTATACGGATGGCGTTAGAGACGAAATGAAACCATGTAATGCTGTCTATAAACTGAGTCTTTATTGAATGAATACACGATTATATACTGGTACAATATAATATGATGTCACCCTTACATGTCCCTCACTATAAAAAATAAAATAAAAGTACAATTTTATTTTATTTGATCTTACAATCGAATAGTTTCTCAACGACTTACATTAGTTAATATGATAATACAACTGGTACTTTAATATGATAATGTCATGTATTATCTTATTACATTAACTCAAATATCTTATTATCTAAACATAAACATTAAGTATTACTTATGCCTACCGTTAGATGTACTCACCTACTATGCATGATTTGGTGTACCTTTATGTTATCTACGCTATTTATTTTTTTTAATATATTGTTATTGGTTACAAACTATGTGTCTTTTAAAAAAATAAAAAAATCTGAAAGTCAAATAAAATTTCAAAAGCTTTACCTATTGTTATTACAATTATTTATTACATTTTATCAACCATGCATGCCTACAATGTTTTTTATATCACTTGGTTACATTAGTACAGTACTAGGTATGTGTTTACAAAATGCTGTAGGCAATCGGTTTCTCTATATGGATTCGAACAGCTGACACCTAGGGCATTGACTGCCGACTTCTGAACTATATTTATAATATTATAACTGTTATTATGCATTACAAGAAGTTTAATAAGTACTAAGCTATGAATAGAATGGTTTAGTTCGATTTTTGTGTACTAAGTCTCTTTTTCCATTCATGTCTACTTCAACATTCGGCGACACGTCTCGTATGACCTTATAAGGTCCAGAATATAGGCTTTGAAGCTTATTACCTGTCTCGTTTTTAATTAAAACTTGATTTCCTTTTTCATATCGCACCGGATTGGTATACAAATCGTATCTACTTTTTCTAGTTATTTTATCGTCGATTAAGTTCTTTCGAGCTTCAGTCTGCGAAACTTGCAACCGATATTTGAGTTCTAAGGGGTAGTTTTCATGATTGTATAATGGCTCTACGTACTTTGTTAAGTTACTAGGCAGGGTACATTTCTTCCCATATACGAGTTCAAATGGAGTGTATTTAGTAGAAGAATGTACAGTCGTATTATAAGCAAAACTCCAGTAGGGCAACCACTCACTCCATGTTTCCGGTTTACCTTCTGTTTGTATTCTTAAGTAGGCTGATAAATTTTTGTGGGAATTCTCTAGTGCTCCTATACTCTGATGATGGTACGCAGTTGAGTTCAATTTACTTATGTTTAATAATGTACATACCTGTTTTAGTGTCTCTGCCATAAACTCTGCACCTCTGTCTGTTGCTATTTCCTTGGGTATGCCGTGCTGGAGTATGAAATTGTTTACAAGCGCTTGCGCCACTTCTGCTGACGTTTTAGAAACAAGGGGATACGCACACACATACTTAGTCAGTTCACATTGTAGTGTTAATATATAGTTATAATTGTGATTATCCCGATCTAAGGGCCCTACTAAGTCCAAAAAAATTTTATCGAACGCTGTTTGCGCAGTTGAAGTTATCACCATGGGCTCTTTTATTTGCTTTGTATATTTTTGTTTTTGGCATTTTGTACACTTTTCCACAAGATTTTTAATATCATTTTCCAGTCCTGGCCAAAAATAATATCTTTTAATACTATTCAACATTCGCCTAACACCCGCATGTCCACTTGTAGGCAACAGATGAAAGTCGTTTAGTATTATTTTTCTATCATTTTTATCCTCTATCCTTTGTACTTCCGTTAAGATTAATAGCTTAATTCCTTTCCAGTAGGCATTATCTTTTATCTCCCTCACTAGTGCTTCCAAAAATATTCTATTATCGTTATTTTTTAGAAAAAATATTTCATTTAAGTTCAACTTGTTACAAAAATCGCTTAGCTCTCTCACGAATTCGGCTCGTGTCAATAGCTTATGGGCCGCGGGATTAATTATAATTGACATTTCCGAGGGACTATAACTTAAAATATTACTTTCATAGCTAATTTTGTTCTGACTTCGTAATTTATGTAGGTTTTTATTATTTGTAAATCTTAATTCAACAGCGCTTCTTGGCTTTACATGTGTTTCCACGATTTTTAAATCGGCAGATGCGTTGTTGTCTGTAACACTCGCATCAACTGCTGGTGCCGAGTCAAGTTTTGCGCGTTTTTGGGCACGAGTCATTACAGATATAAATTCTGTCATTTCTTTAAGGTCGCTAGATGAAATGGATAGCCGAGACAAAGCGTCTGCTGCTGCATTTTCCTTTCCTTTTACATATTCTACAACGTAATCATATTCTTCGAGAACTAATCTAAATTTTAATAGCCTGCTAGATGGGTCCTTCATGTTAAACAAATATAATAAAGGTTTATGATCTGTTTTTATCTTAAATTTCCGGTCGTATAGATAAGGCCTAAAATACTTTACAGACCAGACGATAGCTAGTAATTCTTTTTCGATGGTGGGGTACATCTTTTCAGCTTTATTCAAGGTACGGCTCGCATAAGCGACGGGCCTACCATCTGCATTGCTCAATATTGCGCCAATTGCATATCCGGATGCGTCTGTTTGTAAAATAAATGTATTTGTATCTGAAAAATTAGGATACTGTAAAACAGGGTGTGAAATAATGCTTAGTTTCAATGTTTCGAAGGACTTTTGACAACTGTCGTCCCAGTTAAACGGTACATCTTTTCTACATAACATATTAAGTGGATAAGCCTTTTCTGCAAAGTTTGGGATGAACTTCCGGTAGTAATTCACGAAGGCGACAAATCTTTTTACATCGTCTACTTTTTCTGGGATTGGATAGTTTTGGACCACTTTAATTTTTTCCGGATCCGGTATTACACCCGCGGCCGAAACTACATGCCCTAAATATAGTAATTCTTTCTTTAAGAAGTCACATTTTAAAGGATTTAGTTTTAGATTGACCTTCCTTAATCTATCAAAAATGTCTTGTAAATTTTTAACATGCGTCTCTAAATTTTGGCTATAACAGATTAGGTCATCTTGGTAGACTAAACATTTTTCGTATGTTAACCCCGACATTGCCATGGTCATCATACGGGAGAATGAACTCGGACTGGTTTTGAGCCCCATTGGCATACGAGTCATTTGATACTGTCCAGAGGCGAATGCGGTGTATTTTCGACTGTCTTTACCTAATTCTACATTGTAATAGCCTTGATTCAAATCTAAATGACTGAAATACATGCATCCCGATAATGAGTCTAAGATCTCTGTTATATTTGGTAGTGGAAATATATCATTTTGTATAGCATTATTTAATTTCCGGTAATCGATTACTAAACGCCACTTTTTCTCGCCACTAGAATCTATTTTCTTTGGAACGAGGAGAACGGGGCTAGACCATTCGCTGTTGCATTTTTCGATTATTCCCTGCTTCAGCATATTCTCAATTTGTTTATTAACTTCTAATTTATGGGAGTGTGGTAGCCTATACGGCTTAGTATAGACTGGTGCTGTGTTAGGTCTCAAGTTGATGGTATGTTTGTATATATTTGTCGTAGTCAATGTATCACCGGGAAGATAAAATATGTCCGCATATTTAGCACATATGTTTTCAATGGAGACTTGCTCTTCCTTGTTCAGGTGTTTAAGATTCAGCATCGAAAATAGTTTTTGTACGCGCTCTGCATTCAATTTTGAGCTCTCGAACGTACACACGTCGTAGTTTTTAGCCTCATGTATAATCGGCTTTACGTCCTTTAAAGTAAAATCTGTTTCGGTAGTATTTAGGATGCGAATGGGTATTTTACCTTCCCGGGGCGTCGCCAATGAGCTGGCTATAAAGACTCCCTTACATAGTTCGCTTGTAAAAACAATACAATCTTCTGTCATTGACGTGGTTAGATAATGGATTGATTCTGATCTCGCGGGCAAATTAAATATATTACTTTCTCTGTTTAATTGAAAACATACTTTACAATTGTTGTTCCAAAGCGTCAAATTATTATTTTGAAAATTTAGAATGGCTTTGTACTTGTGTAAGAAGTCATGTCCAATTATGCCACTTGCTTTACAGGGTAAAGAATTAAAAACAAAGAACTTATGCGTTATAACTTGGTTACCGATTACTAAATCTAGATTAACATATCCGATAGCTTGAACTTTGCCCCCAACTCCATTTACGACAATGCTACCGTTATGGATCGGAATATTCTGGTCGAGAAGATGTTTATATTTTATTCCCGATATGGAAGCACCCGTGTCAACTAATAGTGTATACGAATAATGGTTACGTGTGTCTAATGTAATATAACATTCATTATTACATGATAAAATAATCTTTTCTGTCACGAAAAAACTGATTTTTGTCCTCAATTTCCGCTTCTGGTTGTTCATCTGATTCTGGCAAAGTATGGATGTTACGTATACCTTGGTTTCTATAATGTTCAAAATTTGACTTACCTCGGCCTCTGTAGAATGACCTTGTTCCTCTCCAATTCTGCTGCCCTCGTCGACCTCGCGGAGCACTATACTCCTGCATGTTGGCTCGTTGGTCTAGCTGTCGGGATTGATTTGTATCATATGTATGACCCCTTCGGTTAACGAACCTCCGGCCTCGGCCTCTAAAATACTGAAAATTTGAATTATTATCATAGTTATTTATTGCCATGACATCACCTGAAGTTGAAGGTTGTGACACCTCTTCGTCCATCGCTGCCTGGATTGCGTCCTGTAGGGAAGAATGGTTCCTTGCTGCAATAATTGTAGATAATCGACGGTTCCGTAGACCGTCTGCGAAGCTCTTTATTGCTTGTTTCTCGTTTAATGCGTACATAGCCCTGTAATTCGAGTCGTCTCCGTCCGATTGGGAAATTGTTAAATCCACAAACATTTCCGATATCTGGTTGCCATATTCATTAATAGGTAAGTCATTTTGACGAAAATTTAGTAACCTACGTTGTATAGCTACTGCTGACTTTTTGGGTAGCAAGAGTGCTTTCATGTCCTTGATTAAGGCGTCTACACTATCATATTTGGATTTTAATTTAAGTTTCGCAGAACGTGATAACCTATTTTTTAAAACAAAGGTTACTAATTTACTGTGAGATGCCTGTTCTAATTCTGCTTGATAATAATCTATTCCATCAATCAATTGCAAAATACTAGTTTCGTCATCTTTCGTAACAGGTAATAAGTTCAAAGCCGTCTTTAAATCAAACTTCGCCATGATTGGTTTCTGTAAAGTATTTGTATCTATTAGTTCTGCCCTCTGAGAGCTATCTTCATTACACAAATTTAATATTTCCTCGTAAAGTTTATCTATATTTAAACAAATCTGTTCAATAGATATAAATTCTTCTGTTTTGACACTGCCCTTCAGGTAGCCTATTTTTACTAAACATTCGTTATATCGTCTTATTAAATTATCAGTTTCCTCTAATTTAACTAAGATAATATTACCTTTGCGTCTACTAGGACCGATCTTTATTAAATATTTCCTTACCTCCAACAAGCTACTGTATAAATCCTTTAATTCTTCAGCCATAAATCTATTATTTTATTATATGAAGTGGTAATTTGTATTATAAACTATCGATTAGTACGTACGTGTTTCCCGAAAATGTTTTGTTATTTTACGATGTTTCCGCACACATAATTGTATTACTTGTCCCAATGTCAATCTTAGTCCATTACTGTATGATATGGATATTTTAACTTTTGACACAAACACTTCATTTATTTTATTTTTAACGCACTTCACTCGCACATGGTAGGTGAGAAACTTTTCTGCTGGCTGCATCACACTACTTCATTTGTCTTCTCTGATCGACGCGCCTCCCGTCGGCGCCAACTCGAAAGCCGAAGGTCACGCCGATTTATCTCGTTATTAATCCACTTTTTATGACATCGCCTATACACTCGATATATACCATAGAGAAATACCAGCGTAATCACCAGCAACAGGATTGATAATACTATATTGATCACGTTCAGGTGATAAGTTACTTGGTCTACATTTGCGTTGTTGGAACCAGCTGCATTCTGGGCTATAATAACTTCTTCTTTTGACTTAGTAGAACCCATGTTGGATTGTATAACTTCCGATTATCGTTCCAAAATATTCGTGTAATACCCAAGCTGAGTAGTAGCCAATTGACTTAGTACTGCAATTCATCTTGATGCCCTTTTACAACGATCGGAATGTAGAATTCGATATCCGCGCACCCGAATTCACTGCACTTCGGCAGGGTCGCCATATACGGATGGCGTTAGAGACGAAATGAAACCATGTAATGCTGTCTATAAACTGAGTCTTTATTGAATGAATACACGATTATATACTGGTACAATATAATATGATGTCACCCTTACACCAGAACACAACATGAAATATGCTAACAGACTACAGATCTAGTTTCTAGTTTTGATTACATTATTTGCAATGTACTATGTAAATTTCATATAGTACAATTATAAGTTTATTTCAGTCCTACAATCTTAATAACTTGTTTTTGGAGCCCACGAGAATAACTCCTACTAGCGCCACTTGCATCGATAATATTTATACAGATGTTATCCCTAGCCACTCTCTAGACTCGAAGCTTCAAAGTCTTGAGCATCGACGCCGAGTTGCTAGCCTGTCGGTTTTCTACCGGTTGCATTTCGGGGAGTGTGTGTCGGAATTGCATAACCTGATTCCGCCTAGCCCGTTCCATCATCGGACTACCAGACGTACGGCGATGCGCCACCGGTACATGGTGGACATCCCACCTACACGCACAAAACGTTTTGAAAACATATTCATTGTGCGTGCAGCTAAGGAAAGGAATTCCTTGCCGGAGTCTGTGTTTCCTGATAGCTACAACCTGGGAATCTTTAGTCGAGAGTGAATAGGTTTCTTCTAGGTAAGCATCGTCACTTTCCATCAGGTGAGATAGCGGTTAAGCGCAAACCTATCAATAATAATAATAAAAAAAAGCCACAAACAGATTATAAATTTAAGGGCCCAAGGGCGGAGATGTCGTTGGATGATTTTAACACCTAAAAACAAAGACAAAAGTATAGCTACCCGCCAAAAACAGCTGTAGCTTAACTTAGATAGAGCTGAAATATACACTATCAAATTTCGACCTATTCAAAAACTCTTGTAGAACAGTAAAAAATTAAACCTATGACCTTTATACAAGCTTTTTTTCATCGATAAGCCATGACCTCATCGATCCCAAGTAGGTATTTACTGTTGCTCTAAGGATTAATTTTTCCTTCCAAGATCCCGCCTACGCCCTGTTCACTGATAAATGGTAGTTTTCCTTTGCGCATTATATCTTGGAGCTGTTTCCTAAATAATCAGTGAAGCGAGTAAAGTGTCTTGAGAAATAAACAACGTTAGAAATATCAAGAGGTTTTTTAAAAGGTCAGTTGGACTTTTTCTTTGTGTCCTATAAACTTCTTTATTTCTTTATGGTACAACATAAAACTTCACAATGTACGTGGGTAACAAAGTTCATTAAAATAGGTGAACGTAACTTATAGTCGAGTTTTCCTTCCAGTAAACCATTGAATTAAAAAGGGATATCACAATAGAGGGTAGGATCCAGTGCTCAATTTTAAAACTATAAATAATACGAATGAAATAATGCATGAACATACATACCAACGTTATTAAATGTTGCAGCAATCAAATATAGGATTCAAGAAGAGTGTAGGAGAGGGGGTCTTGCTTTCCCATTTTTAGGCCCGCAACCCAACTGTAGTGACGTCACATTTTAGTGTGTGCACTGTGTATCCTTTGCCTGTTACTTGATAGTTTTCCTTACCACCAGATTTGGAAAGGTTTCCAACTTTTTAAATTTTGAACCTATTTGGCAAACTATTTCTATTTGTTACATTTCATCATCGTCAACATATCAGCTGAAAGTTAATCATCGTCAACATATCAGCTGAAAGACGTCCACTGATGGACTTAGGTCTCCCCCAAGTGTCGCATAATGACCGATCCTGTGTGTCTCGCATCCATCGGATTTCCGCGACCCGCACCAGTCCACCTTTAGCTGCATCGGCTAATGTTTCATAAAGTTAATTTATAAAATGATGTGTCTATCACTCCAAGGATCAGTAACAAGGAACATGGTGTAAGTTAGGTTAGTATAAAAAAAGTTTATAACGAAGAGTACTTAGCAGAGGAATGCTATCCAGTTCTATTATGTTCAACTATAGATTTTTGCAACTTTGATGATGAATGATAATGCAATGTTGGTGATGTGCCAAGCTTCAAGGTCGAAAGTCGATTTTGTTTACTTTGTTTATAAACTTTCATTCTTACTGTCTATTAAGATCGTACTTTAAGACAAATAGGTACTTGCATAATTTAGATAGTACGTACGGACTACAAATAAATTAGGATGGTATCGGTACAAAATTATCTTGTGATACAGAGGAAATAACACAGGTGGTATAGTCCGCTTGCTATACCTGAGGCGGAGGGGGGTGTAAATAACTTCCAAACTCAAATCAAAAGAAGGAAATACAACAGTATTCTTTCAAACTTTCACTACACCAAGTAAAACCCCTATCATAAACCAGAAAGCCACTGATCCACCCCAAAACAACAAATATATCGATAAATAATAATACGGAACGACTCTTTAGGTCAGCCTACCCTCTTTCAATAAAGAATAGCTACATAAGCAATCCCTGTAATGGCAAATTGAATTTTCACACTCCACTTCAGATCAAACTTTGCCATATTCCAGGGTAATTGACCTCAGTAGTTCGTACTACGGGGTGATCAGACGTCTAGGGTTATCCCTTGGCGGTATGCCAAGAGCCGAATGGCCGCGAGAAACCCCGAAGTGTTCCGAATACTAGTTAGTTATGATGTGGACCATTTTTTCTTAGTTTCCCTGCCAGGGTCACACTTTATTGTTAGTTCGTTCACACTACCTCGGGGTTATTTCTTTGTTTGTTTATTTTTTGTCAGTTTATTGGCAGTTGTTTTTATAACGTAGTTGTGATTATGAGTTTTGTTAAAGTAAGTTTACCTATTTTGGACGGAGGTAAATCGTGAAAAGATTGGAAGGGATACCCTTATACACCGCTCTAAATTTTGATCTGAGACAGGAGAGAATTAATTTCTTTAAGAACATGTTAGCGGAGCGAATCCAATGACCTGTAGGTAGTTAGTACGTAAAGTCGACTACTACCTACAGGTCATTGGACTCGCTCAGCTGACGTTATCTTAAAAAAAATAATGTCGTTCATGCGTAAATTAATACGAGTTTAAAAAAAGGTACTTTTTAATTTTATCGTTACAAATCGATAGTGTTCCAAATACAGGATCGACCCTGGAATTAAAACAATCACAATTTAGCGGTGTATAAAATCACACCTCTTTTATATGGGGTAGGCAGAAACTTAAGCGACAGATGGCTGGACACATGACCTGATGAGGGTTACAGGAATAAGATGGATGAGCGAAGAACAGGATCGGTCTTGTGGCGAAACTAGGGGGAAACTTATGTCAAGCTGTGAAATCAATGATTAATGAATGAGACAAACTACAGAATGCTACTGATTACAACAACTGCCAATTTTTGCTTTATTTAAGATATATCAGTATTTTTCCCAATTTTTTTCCCAAAATGTTGTAATTATACATTTTATTATTAT
Source organism: Mythimna lalbum (assembly GCA_949319445.1). NCBI lineage: Eukaryota > Metazoa > Arthropoda > Insecta > Lepidoptera > Noctuidae > Mythimna > Mythimna lalbum. The sequence continues at coordinate 9,073,639 of OX439365.1, forward strand.
ATTACTAGCTGCTCCCAGCGGCTTCGCCCGAGTGATAGCAGAAAATTATCCTAAGGAAACATACTTCCAGGATAAAAAGTAACCTATGTCCTATTCCAGGACATGGTCTATCCGTGTACCAAGTTTCATAAAAATCGGCTTTGCCATTTAGGCGTGAAGACGTAACAAACAAACTCGCTTTTATAATATTAGTAAGGATTTTGAATTTTTTTTTGAAAAACTTTCTAGCGCTACTGAATAGTTCAAAAGAACTCGGGTGGGTTTTAGTCAGTAGCAATCTAATACCTATCTATATATTAAACATCTTCTCACCCTCTGAGTGGACTGAGAGGGTTTACAATCGACTCAAAAAAAAGCATGCGAACATTTTTAATTACAAGGTGTAACGTTAAATGCGCAATACCTGAAATTAGCTTGATCAGAATAACAAGCAGAATGAATTAAACCACTTTTTAATATAGGTGACATTTTTCAAAAACATTTTCATTAAAGACTTCGACCTTTCTATTTATGAATAAAGCCATCACGTGCGCAAACTCGCTGGAATAGGTAAACAAACGCGAATAGTTGTAATTTAATCAAATTTTCTCATACACGGGATAATAAAAGTATTTGGTCTGAGATTTTGCCTCTCTCTGCTTTCCAAAACCTTATTGAGATTAGATTAATTATTTTAGGTTCAGCCCTAATCCTAAAAGCCCGGACCGCAGTCGCTTACACTAATGTGTGACGTCACAAAATCCACTCTAGCCAACCTAGTGTTATGAAAATGAGAATATTGACTTAGTAGACATCTTTATTCTCTCATACAGCTTTCCTTTTATATATTTGTTTTGAAGATTGTACCAATATCAATAAAAATAAAGCATTCGTTTCAAGGATGGAGTTTCAGGACTTCCATTTATCTATATCTATCTAAATAAACGGAGTATCTGACTGAATGACATATCAACGCACAGCTGAAGCTACTAGGAGCGTGAATTTTTGCCCAAGGTTTACTCCATGACGTAGACGAGCACTAAGAGAGAATTTTCCTGGATTCTTACTCTAAGGATGAAGTGGGGTCCAATATTTGTATGGAAAAATCTGATTCCACGTAGGTGAAGTTGTTGGCAATAGCTAGTAGTTTTGTACAATGTTATATCCGCCGATATAGCTCGAAAAATCGCCAATCTTAAGTGGCAGTGGGCACTGTGGGCAGATTGTTCGTAGAACAGATGGTCTATGGGGCCAAAATTTCTAGAGTGGGACCACGCACTGGAAGACGCAGCTTTGAAAGGCCTCCTCCAGGGTGGACCGATGTCCTGGTGAGAGTTGCGGGAATGAGATGGACGCAAGACGCATAGGACCGTTCGTCGTGGCGACACTTGGGGAGGCCTATGTCCAACAGTGGAAACCCTTTGGCTGAAATGATGATGAATGTTACATCTCTCTTTAAATATTAAAGAGATATATAACATTCGAGAAGATTCATTATTTCGAAAAGTCGTTATCTTTCATCTATAATGGGCTAGACACCCATACCTACACATTAAATAAATAGAGAGAGTTCAAGAGTTGTATCTGCCGCTCGTGAATATAATATTGTTCGGGACGGAGAGTAATAAAAGACTATTGTGTGTCTAATTAGTGGGTTTTTCCTAGAAATACTGTACTTTAACGTATTATTTATATGTTATGTTTCTGCATCACCCTAAGGTCGAATGGTAGAAATGCCGCCTTTGTGCAGTGTTTATTAGTATATAAACTTTCATAAATAAATAAACGTTTATACAACGTGTAACGTTAAATGGGCAAAATATCAGACACCCCAAATGATTTTTAATTTAAAAGACCTACTCCTGTGAAAAAAATACACTTTTAAAAAAAAAATAAAGGTTTTTTGCCATTGAAATAAGAACTTTTATTATCCCGTGTATTTGAAAATTTGATTGAACTGCAACCATTTGTGTTTCTTTACCTATTTCGGCGGCTTGACCTATTTGACCTATTCATAAATAGATAGGGCGACATTTTTAATGTTTTTTTTTTTTTGAAAATTGTAACCTATATTAAAAAGTGGTTTAATTGATTCTGCCCCTTATTCTGATCAAACTATTTTCAGGTTTTGCGCATTTAACGTTACACGTTGTATATTTACACTAATATTATAAATTGGTAGAGTTTGTTTTTTTTTTCCTACAAAAACCAGGTTATTTCTAAAAGTACTGGTCCGATTTTTTTTCTCTAAACCATAAATAAAGCAACAGGATACGCCTATAAACCGTTGATTGCTCCACTAACGCTCAGTAATCGTTCGTGTATTAATCAATTAGACGCTTGCGAGAGACCGCTCGTAAAATACATCCAGCCATCTTTTACGCAACGCGTTCGCACCTAGACAAAGTTTTATTATTGTTAGGCTCTCTTTTTATCGCGTTTGAGATGGTTTTCGTGTTAAAATTGAAAGTAAGTTTTCTTTATTTTATGTGGAAAATCATTAAATGCCCGCTTTGGGTTGGGTCAGAGGCAGTATCCGATTTTTAGGGACCCAACTTTTTTTTGGACGTGAGAAATTATCCAATTATTTTTCCCGCTCTAAGGTGGAGAGCGTGAGGGTTTAGAATTTTATTGACTAAAGTCACACAAATGCTTCTGCAACTGAAGGAGCAGCAGCAGTTCTAGGACCACCGGTGTCATTTTCCTACTTCCTACATGGCCCCAGTAGGTCAACACAAGTTGTGTTTGTTGTCTGTTTGCTGACATCTTTTTTATTGATCGATTTTTATTTCTGAGGTTAATGAAACCATAATGACTGTCATTATTAGTTTTTCAAAACTACCCTCACTCAAAAGAAAGTTTGCATAAAAATAAACTCGCGAGCAAAGTCACGGGCAAAATGCTAGTCTGTAATATAACCTGAAGCCAAAGAACCTTTTTTTCGTAACCCTTCCGTTAGTTGGTCGGAGGGGTATTATGAGTTATTCCGGTGGAATATGACACGACGAGGGAGGGTAAAGTGATTTGTTCAACATGTTGTGGTTTATTCTTTGCTTTGATAAATCGCCGGGCGTGTGCGATATCATCTCATATTTTATTTTGTTATGCCTTCCATATTTTTAGTTTTATTTTAGTATGTTGTTTTTACGTAATAAAGTTTAGTATTTCGACCAAGTATCATACATTTTCACGATATTATTGCGTAGTATAAAAAATATTAAAAAAATAAAAATAAAAGGCCCGTTTTGACATTTGATGTGTTAATTATTTGCGTTATGTCCTAAATATATTAAATTAGGTAACAATGGTTACCTAATCTATAAGTGTACAATGGTACACTTACATTTAAATACTTCATGTCAAAAAAAAAAACATATTTTTTCTTTCTTTCTTTCTTTCACTTTCGTTCCAAGTTACATTTGACAATCAGTTCAGTAGTTTTGAGTTTATCGCATTATTAAAAAAAATAGGGGTAAATACGGTGAAGGTGTGCCCTGCTTAGACGGCCTCATCATTTATACCACGTACGTCGAAGGAATGAAACAATTTGCCTGCTGTAGTCTTCCCGTCCGATTATAATTTGGGTATTTTCAAGGCTAGAGTGAATAGGCTTTTAATAAACTAGTTCGCCTCACCATCAGAGATTGCATCACTGCTTACCATCAGGTGGGATCGCAGTCAAGCACTAGTTTATACGAATAAAAAAAAAAAGAAGAACACCGCCGTGTTCTCGTGAGGCGATTGGTGGCACGACCAAGTGCGCCGAACTCTGGTTCACTCCGACTCCAACTACCAGGCTCGGTAGGCGTTTGGCTTGCGGATGACGAGCAATGGGTAGCTCCGTCCGGCCGTCCGGTAACCGTCCGGACCGTGCCGGAGTCGTCGACAGCACGTAATGTTATCAGCAAACCGTAGGGGCCCAGCAGGGCCTACGCCCGTTAAGGCCATGGGGATTTTCTGAAAAAGGAACTTCTGGTCTTAAAACACAAAAAGCAACTGAAGGAAACAGGTGTAGTTTTAGTCAATAAAAGTCTATTCCACCTCAGAGCGGGAGAAGTAATTTGATAATTTCTCACCTCAAAAAAAAAAACAACAGACAGTGGGGTGTAGGGACTTAGTTTAATAATAATATGTAAGGTTACTACTGTAACGGCTGTACCCCACCGCTGCGCATCAGGTGGGGGTAATTATGACCCCGCCGCGTTCTACCCACAATCGGCACGTAATCGTTGGGGTCATAACGACCCACAGTTTAGTGTTTATGACCCATCAGTCTGCACAGCGATTATAGTTTATCGTCACAAACATACGGTTAGTTCTTGCATTGGTTTATTATGTTATTTTAGTGTTTTTACGGTGGTATCGCGAGTGAATTATACTGGTATATTGTTGTACCGGAAGACGCAGCGTTCGAAGGCCTCCTACAAGGTGGACCGAAGACCTGGTAACGGTTGCGGGAATCCGATGGATGCGAGACTCATAGGACCGTTCATTGTGGCGACACTAGTGGGAAGCCTATGTCCATCTTTCGGCTGTAATGATGATTAGCTAGTTGTGAATAATTTAAAAATATATCCCATTTTTTTATTGGGTGGGAAATTATCCAATAACTTTTTCCACTTTAGGGCGGAGCGAAAGGGCGTATCATACTTTTGCTGACTAAAACTCATTCCTATGTTCCTTCTTTGCCTTGCAATCTAGGACCCATGGCCCCAGTAGGCTTCGGAACTTATGACCCCAGTAGGCTTCGACCCGGCTGGGCCCCTACGGTTTTGCTGACATCTCTTTGAGGCTCGTGTGGAATATGACGCGCCGTTGACAACTTAGGCTCGGTCCGGACGGCTACTGGACGGCCGGACGGCGAGCTACGCGTTGCTCGCCCTCCATAAAGTCCAATGGAAGCTGGAAATCGGGGTCGTTATTCCGGCGGCTGGGGCGTGAGGGCTGTTCCTACACACGTGGTCGTGCAAGTATTACTAATTCGCAGAGAGAGGCGAGGCGCCTGCCTGCCATTCCTCCTCGCTCCGGACCATGGCATGTACCAGGGCTTGGAATATATCCCACCCACAGTAAGGTTATTAAACAAAACATATTAAACTTAAATCCAGTAATATGTAACCGTAATGAGCTTGTGTTTACATAATTAAGTTAATTCAAAGGGATTTCGTCTTAATTATAATTTGTGCTTCTAATTACGGACGTAGTTAAAATCCTGCGGTGTCATATGTCGCTCAGGATAAGGGTTGGAAATGTTGAAATATGAACATTAGCGTTTTATTATTGTCGGAATTAAAAAGCGTGTTTTCGGTGTTGTCAAGCTGTTTTGTGTAACGTCGAATCCTAACAAAAACATAAATGTGATAAATGATAAATTTTTTGCAAACTGGTTTCAAAGGAAAAATAATTTTTTTTTGGCGCACAAACATAGATACACAGTACAGATAGAAAAAACATGTTGAAACTAAAATTAACAAAAAAACTGTCTCACGTTTGCGCCAAAAAGGTCCAGTCTGACGCTAGTTTTTAACTTAACCTTATTACCTTTTTAAAAACCACTTGAACACGTTAATTTTTTCATCAGTTTAAGCTAGACGAAGCCTAAGATAGTCTTATGAGGAAAGAATCATACTTTGAGTGGACCTGTCCAGTCAGTGTAAACATTTATCAGTATTGGCAAAACTAACCAACCAAAGTGATACAGTACCCAGAGCCAGGTCGATAATCTGCAATCATTAACGCTAGTAGACAACTTCAAATGTATGGGTGACGTCATCTCAACGCTAAGTCACGTGGTCAGAACAAAAGAATCAGTGGCGTGGCCAACTTGAGGCGTTCGATGAAAGAGAAACGGTTGTAACTTGGCTAGGGGGGCAGGACTAAGGAGCTCAACGACTTAACGAACAATACAATGTGACAATGGAAGCCATGCTCAACATTATGATTTACTGTCGTTGTCGACTGCAACGACCAAATAATTTCGATCTAATATAGGTGCCAAGTTAGGTTTAAAGAATATTTTTATTTCTCATAAGAACATATATTCACTTCTCATCATCACTACACGAATGCACGAAGAAGGTGGCCATCAGAGAGGAGTGGCGGCGTGTTGTGAGGCTTGCCACTAATACCTGAAGTGATGACTACGACCACTCTGTCAAGAGTGATACCGACAGCAGATAATTCACTTACATGAGATTTAAAATTTAAGTTAAACAACTGTTGCCTAATGATGAAGCACAATACACGTTTTTTTTTTCACATTTTTTTTTTGTTTTATTTTTTTTTTTTTAAATAGACAACTTTACAATAATATTTCACGTAATACAACGATATATAACAAGGCACAACGAAATCATGGAAAACAAGCTTGTAGGTAAGTATATCTAACATAATATGACACAACTGACTGACTAGACGTCACCAAGGTACCCCCATAATTTGCTTTATGAGAATAAAAATCACTTTATTTATTTTCTGTTTATCTATTTATTTATTAAGAGCGGTGATGGCGCCGACTTACGAGTTGTAAGACGCGGACCCCGAGTTACGAGTTGTAAGACGCGGGCCCCGACTTACGAGTTGTAACCCAGCCGGGCGCATTACTCTAAGTAATTTATTTCATTACCAATGCTCTCAAAACGGTGAAGGAACCATCGTGAGGAAGCCAAAAAAATTTTTTTTGTATTATAAAATATCTTTGCATGTTTTTTTCTCTAAAAATACGGAAGAAAACTACTTGGATAAGTCCTATTTATTTCTGGCTTTCGACGTGGACATTTTCATTTCCTTGAAAAATCAGTTTATATCCGATCGAAACGAAATCATTATGAAAGTGAAAGTAATTTCATCCTTCTGCTCAAGGCTAGGGACACGTGAAAACTCTTGATTTTCATATCATTCGATAAAGCATTTCTATAGCAAAATTAATCATCGTCATCATCACTTAAGCCGAAAAACGTCCACTTTCAGACATCCAAGGCCTCCTCCAAGTGTCACCACAACGACTAGTCCTGTTCGTCTCGCATCCATCGGATTCCCGTGACCCTAACCTGGTCATAATAAACTTATTTCTGTGAAAACATGCTTATATCTTCCATGCTTGTCACGACCACGAGTAATCTCATACAGAGCAGTGCGTGGGTTTTTACAGAGAAAAGTACTTGGCACAGCTTAACATAACGCTACACTGGACATAACAAATGCTAGTATAAAACACTTGGTAAGCGAGTTGATAGCTCACAGTAAAAAAGCCAAAACTCGAATATAAATTGCCATATTTCAAAGTCAAAGCTCGGCAATTTGGCCAAAGCTCTGCACTTCAACAGGATTGCCTTGATGCATGTTAATCACGACGAATTACCATGGAAAGCTATTGTTAGTGGCTTTGTGGCATCCGACACTTAAATGGCGACGGGGCTGCATAAATTTGCGTAAAATACGCGACTAGATCTGCATGGTATGGTCAGCAACTAAGTTTTTTTTTGCATATGAGTAGTAGTTTTGGTTTAGGGTTTTCTTCCGTTCTTTCACCTTACCGCGGCTTTGGAATGAAAAGGGAAGGGCTATGCTCGGAGTTTCCTTGCGTAATTACATATAAAATGAAGATATCCGCAAGAGAACCAAGGTTAACGATATAGCTCGAACAATCAAGAAACTTAAGGGCAGGGCACATTATACGCAGACCAGATGGTCGATAGGGACGAATAGTTCTAGAGTGACGACTGCGAAACGGAAAACGCAGCATTGGAAGGTCTCGCACAAGGTGGTCCGATGACCTGATGAGGTTCGCGAGAATCCGATAGTTGCGAGATGTAAAGGACCGGTCGTTGTGGTGACACTTGGTGGAGTCCTATGTCCTACAATGAAATGATAATGAACGGAAAAGGATATTAAACCGAAACGAAACACAGGTAAGTTTTATTCAGTAAAAGTCTCACTCGTAGACATACCGGAAACCGGAATACGGCGACGCAACGTAACTAAGAGTAACTTTTTCCCTGGACAAGCACTTTTACGAGAAACTCTATAACAAGTTAAACTTCTTTTTGCGCACTACAACTTGAAACTCTAACGACTTGACTAGGAAACTTTGTATAAAGTACATACTCTGCTTAAGAGCTAAGAAAAAGTTGAACATTCCTGGAGAAAAGCAGAAAGTTGCTGATAAAATGGCGCCGGGGATTAAAACTATTAATCGTCGTGTCTTTTGTTAAAAACCTTTTTCTATGGCAACTTGTGGAAAATGCAGTCTACGTTGCTAGAATTTTTGATTACATTAACATTCTGGCTGCAGGGAGTAGCCTGAAAAACTCAGTTATAAGAGAAAAGATTATGTGAACTGAGTATCTTTAATTTTCTAATTTAATGCGGGTGAAGCCGCTGGTAGTCGCTAGATCGATCCTGTGCGTCTCTCAGATTCAGATTCAGATTCGTTTATTTATTGTAAAACATAGGTAGGTACATTACAAGTTCTTATTTAATACATTGAGCGCGCTATGTTTTGCCTCTAGGGCATACAAAGTAGTAATCATGCAATAATAAAATAAATTAAAACAAGAAATTAACATAGATTTTATGAACCACAATTAAAGAAATAATAAAAAATTTTGATCATTCCAAAAATAAAAAAAAACAATTGAAATACAAATGTCCACAGTTATAGAAAAATTGTTAGCACTTATTCAATGAATATTATTATATATGAATTTGATAGATGTCATGACTAAAATATAATGTCAAAATGTAAAATAAAATGTCAGAATATAAAAAATAATGTCAAAATTTATAATCAAATGTCAAAATGTAAAAATTAAATGTCAAAATGTAAAAATTAAATGTCAAAATGTAAAAATTAAATGTCAAAATGTAAAAACTAAATGTCAAAATGTAAAATTTAAATGTCAAAAATGTAAAGTTAGATGTTAAGATGTAAAATTAAATGTCAAAATGCAAAATTAAATGTACAATATAGAAAAAAAAAAATTGTTACTTATGAAATGTCAGAAGTTTTATAACAACTTGTCATTCAAATAATCTGTGATTGAATAATAGCATTTTTCTATTAAAAACATCTTCAATTTTCTTTTAAAGTTGTGTAAATTTTCATTCTTAATGCTATCAGGTATTTTATTATAAATGTTTGGAGCAACACCAAAGAAACTCTTTTTCAGTAAAGCAGTTTTACACTTGTTCTCATCCATCGGTTTCTCGCAACCTACACCAGGTCATCCTTGCAGGAGGCCTTCCAATGCTGCGTTTTCCGGTTCGCGGTCACCACTCCAGAATCTTTTGCCCCAACGGCTATGTGTTCTACGAGCAATGTGCCCCGCCCATTGCCACGTAAGTTTGTCAATTCTTCGTGCTATGTCGGCAACCTTGGTTATCTTCCTTATTTTTAAATTATTTACAACTAGCGATGATTCTCCCACCTCAAAAAGAAAAAAAGAGTAATTTATCTATTTTGTATATTAATTTAGCTACTACCGGGTGTAGTACCTGAATTACTCTCCTGCGAACAGACGTTACATGTGAATTACATCCGTTGAATTTTATCACCGGGGGTCGAAATTGGCAAATTTTCGCTTAGAGAGGTGAGGTTCCCATTTCCATGCTAATTTACCAATCGAACCAGGGATTACGTATCAATTGGACGGGCTTTTGGGGGTTGTAAAATTACGGGCGAAATACGTAGATGTATGTTTTGTGAAGTAAAATGAATATGGGAATATGATGTCATAGATTAAACATACAGCTGGTTCACTCTTCCGTCACAAGTTCGTCATTTTTTTGGTTTAGAAAGTTACAACTTTCTTACTGTAAGTAAACATAATTACTTACATCATGCATCGTAAAAAGTCAATTATTTTCAAAGCATGTTCAATAGTGACACAAAATATATAGGTACAGAAGACAATCTCATGTACTGTGCGTTCCAAATGAGAATAGGAAAGCCAATGAACTCGATCTGTCAAATTTTGATTGAAAAGTATGGTTTTCAAAAAAAATTATATTTATAAATAACTTTTTTATCTATTTCTTAATAAGGCTCAGTTAAACAAAAAAAAAACTATTTAAACGCAAATAAACTTTTTTTGAAAACTATACTTTTCAATCAAAATTTGACAGATCGAGTTCATTGGCTTTCCTATTCTCATTTGGAACGCATAGTATGTAGTTCACTTTTTATACCTACGCTCGGTAGACGAACACTAATTAGCGTGTGAGCCGGAACGGTTCGCCGAGTGGGCCGAGACGCTACCGAGATATCGTGTCCGTGAGCGGTGTCTGTGTGTGCGTTGCTCAAACGCGCTTTGCATGTAGATTGACTTCTGTGACTATATATTTTGTGGTAGTGGTTAGTGGTGCCAGGATGGCGGCAAAATCCTCGACACAGTGACATAAGGTTGCGTATCCATTGAAGCGTAGTAGGGCGGAGTAGAACGGAGTAGACCAGTAAAAAGTGGCAAGTGTTGAATTGTCGCAGAGTGGAGTGGAGTGGAGATGAGCTATCTTCTGCTTCGTGCACTCGTTGTATTTGAAAGTCTGCTCAGCTCTACTCTGCTCCACTTATGGCCTGTACATGAATTCGGTCTAAGCAGCGAGCGGCGTGGCGAGTGAAGAAGAAAAAAAGTGATAAAACATCGGTAAGCGGGCGCGTGGCGCTATGAGTGGCGTCTCGTGGCTTCAAACATTTTCATACTTTTGGTTTTACCGCTCGCCGCGCGTTTAGTGACCGCTCACAGCAGCAAGGTCGTGAACGGGCTGTTAGACTGCTTCCACTGATGCAGAGTGGAGAGATAAGAAGTATGATGGGTCAATTCATACCCCCTACCTAACTCAGTGTTTGTGGATGCGCACCCCTGTAGGTAGTCTAAGCCAGTGGTTCCCAAACTTATTTTGTCTACTGCCCACTTTGAGAATAAATATTTTTTTAGCGCCCCCATTTTTTCACCTATTTAAAAACCACTATAACTTCAAATTAAATTAATTAATTATTGTGACCCAGATATGTATATTATGTATATTAATGGAGAATTCTAAACGAAACTTTTACTATAACCCGCAACTTGAACCCTGAGCGCAGTAGGTAACATACAACGGCGCTTAGGTCTCAAGTTAACTCTTACGGGCTCCACCTGCCAATAAGTATCTTTTATTAAAAATATAACTAAAATAATCAATCCTTATATAAAAACTAATGTGAAGGATGAATCTGATGCTGTTTAATAAGTTTGTTGATATCAGGTTCCAATTTAGTCTCTGGGTCTCTTCCCGCCCCCCTTGAGACCTGCAGCGCCCACAAGGGGGCGTTATCGCCCACTTTGGGAAAGACTGGTCTAAGCTGATAAAAAGTTGATACAAAACTTCATAGACCTAACAGCAGTGATTGAAAACATTTTGCTATTACCTCCAAAGTTTACTAAAGGTTTCCACATCATAAAGCCTATAAAAACTTTCTATACTCCAAATATAAATACACATAAATGTCTGAAACTTTCCTAAATCACAATAGGCAATGCGAATAAGATTCTTCTATACAATAAAGTACCTAAGTAACTTTTCTAAAGACATTTTTTATTCGAGGTTCATATAACCCGTAAATTAGTTCCGGGCTGAAGAACTTCTATAGCAAAAGAAGATGGTGATAAAATCATCATGTCATTTCAGCCGATACACGTCCACTGCTGGACATAGGCCTCCCCCAAGCGTCGCCACAACGAACGTTCCTGCGCGTCTCGCATCCATCAGCTTCCAGCAACCTTCACCAGGTCATCAGACCACCTTGTTGGAGGCCTTCCAACGTTGCGTCTTCCGGTACGAGGTCGCCACTCCAGAACCTTTCGGCCCCAACGGATCTGTTCTGCGAGCAATGTGCCCTGCCCATTGCCACTTAAGTTTGGCAATTCTTTGCGCTATGTCGGCTACCTTAGTTCTCCTGCGGATGTCTTCATTTTTGATTCGATCACGCAAGGTAACCCCGAGCATAGCCCTTTCCATTGCCCTTTGGGTGACTTTAAGCCTTCTGATGAGGCCCATTGTGAGCGACCACGTTTCGGAGCCATATGTCATCACTGGCAACACGCACTGATCATAGACTTTCGTCTTGAGACACTGTGGTATGTTGCACGAGAAGACACCGCGTAGCTTCCCGAACGCTGCCCAGCCGAGCTGGATTCGACGGTTGACCTCTTTCTCGAAGTTCGACCTATCTAACTGGACTGTCTGTCCGAGGTAGATGTAATCTTCCACAACTTCGAGTGTAGAGTCTCCGATCTTGATAGGAGTGGGCGCTACATGGTTGTTAATCATGATTTTGGTTTTATCCATGTTCATTTTAAGACCCACTCTTTCGGAAGCTCTACTGAGGTCATTGATCATTGTGCTGAGCTCCTCCATAGTCTCAGCCATGACTACTATGTCGTCAGCAAACCGAAGGTGAGTGATGTACTCTCCATTGACATTAATGCCTAGTCCATTCCAGTCCAGAACCTTGAAGACATCTTCCATTGCGGCGGTGAACAGTTTCGGAGAAATGACGTCTCCCTGCCTCACACCCCGCTGCAAAAGGATAGGTTTCGAGATCTGGTCCTGTAGTCGGTCTGACATAGTGGCGTTTTCGTACAAACACTTCAGTACCTCGATGTACCGATAGTCAATTTGGCACCGTTGGAGAGACTGCAGCACCGCCCAAGTCTCAATCGAATCAAAGGCTTTCTCGTAGTCCACAAACGCTAGGCAAAGAGGCAGGTTATACTCCTCGGTCTTCTGTATAACCTGCCGCAGCGTATGAATGTGGTCTACGGTGCTGAAACCTTTTCGGAATCCGGCTTGTTCGGGGGCTGGAAGTCGTCAAACCTGCGCGCGAGACGGTTAGTGATGACCCTTGAAAACAGCTTGTAGACATGGCTCAGAAGTGAGATGGGCCTGTAATTCTTAAGCAGGGTGTGGTCACCCTTCTTAAAGAAAAGTACCACCACACCTCTGCTCCATGTCTGCGGCGTTTTTCCCTCGAGTATGACGGAATTGAATAACTGCTGAAGGGCCTTTAGGACCGGTTTTCCACCCGCCTTCAGAAGCTCAGCCGTAATTCCGTCCTCACCCGACGCCTTGTTGTTCTTCAAGTGCTTCAGAGCCATCCTAATCTCGTACAGGCTGACGTCCGGGATATCTTCAGTGTAGTGTCGAGTCAATCTAGCTCTTGGGTCGTTTGCTAGACTTGTATCGGGTTTGGAGACTGACGTGTATAACTGTCCATAAAAAGCCTCGATCTCTCCCAGAAGCTCCGATTTGGCGGATATAACTCTGCCATCATCGGTCTTCAGTTTCGTGAGCTGGCTCTGCCCAATAGACAGATCCCGTGCAAATACTTTGGAGCCCTTATTCCGCTCAATCGCGTCTTTAATCCTGTGATAAAATATAGTACAAAATATATAGAGGTGTATGTTATCGGTTACGATGTTGGAAATAAAAGGTGTCTTCAAAAAGTGCGTTCCTTTTGTGTAGTGTGATTTTTCTTTGTGAAAAAGGCGGATTAAGTCGCGTGGAAGTTTTTCTTACTAAGTTTTATTTGCGGTCGAGATTAGACACGCACACATTCATTGTGCGTTCAGCTAAGGAGTGGAATTCTCTGTCGGAGTCTGTGTTTTCTGATTGATACGACCAAGGGTCTTTAAGTCTAGTAGTATGTAGGTTATTTGTAAATAAGCGTACTCCAACGCCAGATCATCGTTTACCATTAGATGAGATAGTGGCTAAGCACGAGCACCTACCAGTAATAAAAAAAAACTTATATATACACGTAAGTGCATTCAGTCAGCCCTTTTCAAGACACACATACATTCACTCTACGTGCAGTGGAATTCCCTGCCAGAGTCTGTGTTTTCTGATACCTACAATCTAGAAGTTTGAGGCTAGCGTGCCTTATTGTCGACTAGATGATCGCTTACCATCAAATGAAAAATAGCGATCAAGCGCAACCCAATCAACAATTGAAAAAGGCACTGACGTACATAGAATAGAATAGAAATACTTTTATTCAGAACAGACACAGTACGACAGTTTGGGGACATAGAAGCACTTAGCTTATTTAATGCAATATTTATCAATGCGTCTGAATCTGTTATCATCATCATTATTTTAAGAGAAAGACGACAACAGCTGGATACTCGTATAGGACTTCTACCCCAATGTTCAGAATATCTCGCATATAACGGATGCTCGCGGTCTTCACCAGGTCATCTACGTTGCAGCCTACCTTGTAAGAGACCATTTGATACTGCGCCTTCCAGTTCGCAGTCGCCACTCCAGAAACTTTCCGACCCATCAACCATCCATTCTGTAAGAGATATGCCTTGTTCATTGCCACTTTAGTTTTGATTCTACGGGTTATATCTGTAAACTTGGTTCTGCAGCAAAGTCCGACACGCGCTTAGGGCCGAAACTGCGTAAAGCAGTCACCCGCGCGGGTATCCGTCGCGGCTCGCGAACCCAGCGCCCCCTTTTTGCTACGTAATAAATATTAAGTTCTCCATTGACACGACTACATGCACACCTTTAAAATTGAACTAGTGATACTGCGCAGGTAACAATCCGGTTTCGCGACGGGGACAGTCGCGCTCGACACATGCTCGACGTCATGCGGCGGATGCCCGTCGCGGGAGTCCGCTATACATAGTTTCAGCTTTTAAGGTTTACTTTCCATGGACGCGTAACTTCATAGATGTGTATTCGTCATTATACGATTGGTGTATAAAACTTACTACTTAATAGAAACTTACATATAAAACTATGAAACTCTGTCGACGAAACGGCAACGACGCGACGGCATGACAAATGACAAATACGTGTCTATGAAACTACGCGATCGTGGATAGCAGACCTAACTGGTTTCTCAAGGAGTTGTCAGCAACAGGAGGGGCCCATCTGGGTCGAAGCCTACCGGGGTCGGGGTTATCCGAAAGGAAACTAGAGCCCCGGTATGAAGGCTAGAAGGAACGTCGCGGGGTTTTTAGTCAGTAAAACTCTGACACTGTCTCCCGCTCCACCCAAGAGCGGGTTTCGTCAATGATGATTTTCCCCGTCGAGAGAAAAAATAAAAAAAGACCTAACTGGTTTTATTTGAAAACATATAAACTCGGGACCTAGAGTGGATTGTATATATTTATGCTTTACTGTAGACACTCACTATTTCTGCACGCAATTTAGTATATCTTTTCACGAATCCCCAAAATCCGTCCATTTGAGTCGGACCCTAAATCAAAGCTCGTCTAATAAAAGAAACCGCTGGGAGCCTCTACTAACTCTGGATAAGACGGAGACCAGTCGTGACATCAGACAAGGGTTCAATAGACACGGATTAGGAACACACTATACAATTTAGTCGGGTCGGACTAGACCGATTGAACCGACGTCGTCGTCTGTTGTACGCAAAGTTATTACTTGAATTGATTTCTACTAATATTTTGCTTTATATATTTAGGTATAAAGCTGCTAGGTTATCCTGGTGGTTGATATAAGTATTTTTTTACCACAAGCGTAACAGTAAGTTTACTTAACGACCACTAACGTGCTCATTATTTAATTATATATAAAAGGAGAAACTGACTGACTGACATATCAGCGCACAGCTGAAACTACAGGGCTTGGAAGTGTGAAATTTTACACTAATTAAAGTAAAAAAAAAAAATTATGACGTAGCACTAAGAGAGGATTTTTCAAAGTTCACTCCCTACCGGGACCAAATTTTATATGCAGAAACCTACCTTTACGCGAG
This sequence comes from Mythimna lalbum, assembly GCA_949319445.1. Taxonomy (NCBI): domain Eukaryota; kingdom Metazoa; phylum Arthropoda; class Insecta; order Lepidoptera; family Noctuidae; genus Mythimna; species Mythimna lalbum. The sequence goes on from OX439365.1 coordinate 9,089,390, forward strand.
CGAAGCTGTAGGAAGAACCTAGTTTATATCATATTATCAAATTTTCCAAACTGTGTCAGTAAAATCGTGTCTGAACCAATTTATAACTATAAAATAATCGATCGTTTCAATTCCATCAACTTTATCATTTAAGTGCTCCCGAACAACTTTATAGTTCTTCGAGCCGGATTAGTTATGTATTCCAAACAAATTAATAATAATAATATTCTACAACTATCCCACAACACCCACACAAGTCCCAAGCTAAGCAGAGCTTCTGTTATGGGTACTAGACAACTGATAAACATACTTATATATTTCTAAATACATACATATTATAGATAAATTACACCCAGACACAGAACAAATGATTACGCTCATCATACAAACATTTGTCCTGGGTGGGAATCGAACCCACGACCTCTGGCATAACAGTCAGGGCCACTAACCACTAGACCAACAGGCCAGTCAAACAAATTAATTAATTAAGTGCGTTACATTTAGTTTAGTGGTTTGGTACCACTAATCTAAATGTAACGCACTTAATTCATTCGAATAACATTGTTCCACAGCGCACAGGTTCAAATGATTGATCATACCTATGATTTATCGAATTCGTCAATTAGCTAAATTAGTTTCACGGACTGTGCTTTGTGAGCCATCTCGTTAGCTGGTTGTGATCGAGAGAGATTACCGGTCTGCGGTACCAATGAGCCACAAACTGAAACTTTGAATGTTGGTTTTGATAGTAGTTCTAGTTGAAATTATGTAATAGTGAGTATTATTATTATGATAGTGATTGGATTGCCACCAGTGGTCTTCTTTTCATTGTTAACTAACTTCAAGCTTGTTAAAATAAAGTTTATATGGTGAGATTTTTACAAAAAAAATAAACTAGGAAAGTTCGAGTCTCGCGCATTGAGGGTTTCGTACAAACTTACTTATATAAAATTATAAATAGTTCAATTCCCAAATTTTGTATTTTGAATTGCAAAAAAGGTCTTTTTTTGTGACGATGTTTTCAGATTTATTCCTAAACCCGTGCCATAAGTGTGATACAAATTCATGTTAAAAAATAATATTTTCAGTTGTTATTAGAGTAAGTTCGTACTAACATTTATCTGTTTCTTATTATGTATTTTTACTAACACTATATGGACACTTGTCTGAAAATAAAGATTATTATTATTATCTTTATTGCTTAAAGCAAGGTCTTATTGCTTCATGCTGAATTTTAGGATTCTAGGCCAAGGCCCTATGAATTTTGATTCCCTTGCGATTGTCGAAATATTCATTTTTTTTTGCGACAAATAATGCATATGGTTTTAATTTCAACTTAATACCTCCATGACTTCCCAAGATCTTGAAAGACAGACAGACGGACAACAAAGTGATCCTATAAGGTTTCCGTTTTTTCCCATTTGAGGTACAGAACCCTAAAAAATACCTTACATACCTACTAGAAACCCATCAATTTTATCACACTGTCGAAATCGGATAACAAATTGTCCGAACAGGAAATTCGAGTCCCATCCAGACAAGCATTTTCCACAAATAGTTTTCCTTACGTAGGAAATGTGCTGAGAATTATTCGCTACGATCTCAATTTACCATCGTTCTCCAATTTCCTTAACCGTAAGGGTAGAATGACCTTTGTATTGGCACGCATATGGTTAGTGTAAGTGGTCTTGGAAAATAGAAATATATTACACTAGTTACTGCAAGCGGTTTCATTCGCGTGAAAGTAGGTGTTTCCATAGCGTAGCATTGCATAGTCAGCATTATAATGTTCCCACTGTTGGGACTTAGGCCTCCTCTCTAGGAGAGAGAATGGGCCATAATCCACCGCGCAGTTCTTCAATTTTTTGGTTCTAGGACATCTTGGTTTCCTCACGATGTTTTGAGAGCAGTGGTGATGACAGAAATTACACAAAGTAATGCGCCTGGCTGGGTTTAAACCTGCGACCTACACTCGTAAGTCGGGGCCGTTACCACTCGGCCACCACTACTCACTGGTTTTTCTATACAAAACATGAATTTAGGAAAATACTTTCTTATTCTTTGTATCACACTAACACTAAAAAGCCGAAAGTTTCTGAGTGAGTGTGTGTAAATGTTTAAGTTCGGTACTTCTTTACGCTCGAAAGGCTAAACGGATTTAGGTAAAACCTGGAATGTCCTGGAATAATAGCACCTAGGCAGTTAGTATTTTAACCTGGAGAATGTTTCTTTGGGATACATTTTCTACAATCATGCAAGTGAAGCCGCTGACAGCAGCTAATATTACCAAAGGAATCTCTGTGCAAAATTTTAGCGTTCTAGCACAAAATAGATAAGTACAGAAGACAATCTTATGTATGTACTTCACTTTTTATACCTACGCTCGGTGGACGCACACTAATGAACGTTTGAGCCGGAACTGTTCGACGAGCGGTCCGGGACAATACCGAGATATCGTGTCCGTGAGCGGTGTCTATGTGTGCGTTGCTCGAGAGCACTTTGTATGTAGATTGACTTCTGTTCCTATATATTTTGTGGTTTTAGGTCCAAGGGTCTAGGCTGGGTTTGATTAATATACATCATCCGGCATTATGTATTTCTTTAGTTTTTTCTTTGGCACTGCTGTGTAGGTGTTTAAGTTTGAGTCACGCAAAGTGTTCCCAAGGCCTTTAGAAAGACCTTTAAATAATTTGTGAGCACTCTGACCCCACGATCCGGTGTTTCAACTCTAAACGGCTCTAAAATATAATTACCAACAAGGTTAATATATACTGCTATATTTTGCAATTATTAGTGAGTACAGCATAGTCGGCCTTCTAATGTTCCCACTGTTGGGACTCAGGCCTCCTCTCCAGGAGAGGGAATGGGCCGCAATCCACCACGCGGGCCCAGTACCTACGTGAATGTCACATGTCTTCAATTTTTTGGTTCTAGGATATGCCAGTTTCCTCACGATGTTTTCCTTCACCGTTTTGAGAGCAGTGGTGATGAAATAAATTACACAAAGTAATGCGTCTTGCTGGGTTTGAATCCGCGACCTACAAATCGTAAGACGGGGCCGTTACCACTCGGCCACCACTGTTCACAGTGCTCAAAGCTTAGTGAGTATACTTCAGCCTAATCCTTTAATTCATGAATCCCCAAGCGACCACCGGTGGCCGCGCATCTATTGTCTTACTATTGTGTCTCTAATTGACGGTATCTGAAGGGTTAAAGAATATACAGGGTTATTTGTAAAACACTGGCAACCTCTCGTGACTACGTTACTAACATCATAAACAACAACAAAAATTTATCATATTTTAGTTCATCAGATTTTCATACAAAAATGAAAATAATTTAATTAATGTTCTAAATATTACAAAATCTATGCGAAGCAAGTGATAGTACAATAGCGGAGGAAAGGGGGGTTGGTCGGCGGGGGTGCTTGATGCGCTAGCGTCGCGTCAAGCAACCCCGCCGAATAGAACAAGGAAATATGGAAGGATTGTTTTTGGTAAATGTAATATGTCTTTTAAAAAGTCATAGAACAAAAGTTGTTGTTCATGATGTTAGTAATACAGTCTTGCAAGGTTGTTAGTGTTTTACAAATAACCCTGTATACGTGCTGTTTGCCCAATAGATATTGGTGTCTAACTGTCTAGTGTCTACTATCCTAGGTAAAGCGGTATTTCCATTTCTGCTAACTGTAAAACGTTTCGTAGAATCTTGCGAAATTTCCTTTCAGTATCAAGGAAAAGGTTGTTTATTTCGTGTACCGGAACCCCGTTTCGCTTACATACGGTGTTCGGACTAATCCTATTAGAGCCCAGCCTTTAGAGTCGTCGGCGTCGTGCCTAAATTAGTTTTGGAGCGCTGTTGTATTTTGATATGCAGTTTCATGTTCGTAATTTTAGATGTAGTTCACCCATAGAAGAAAGAAAGAAAAAGAGTTTATTCGTGTCAAACATGGCGCATATCTTAAAAAAATTAATTAAACAAAAAACCATAACAACTTATAACTAGCAGGTAAATAGGATATGCTTATGATATGATATCCATCCGCGTAAAACGGTCAGTGCTCAGCATTATGCTGACCCATGTATGTAAAATTGTTTGAAAAAGTTGCCAGGGCATTGATAGGCAAAGGGCAATGCAAGGACATATTTGGGGATTAGTCAGTAAAAGTCTAAAACGGTAACTGTCCGGACCGAGCTAAGGCGTCGACGGCGCGCACTGTTACCGCGCGCCTCAAGGAGTTGTCAGCAACAGGAGGGGCCTATCTGGATCGAAGCCTACCGGGGTCGGGGTTGTCCGAAAGGAAACTAGAGCCCCGGTATGAAGGCTAGAAGGAACGGCGCGGGGTTTTTAGTCAGTAAGACTCTGACACTGTCTCCCGCTCCACCCAAGAGCGGGTTTCGTCAATGATGATTTTCCCCGCCGACAGAAAAAAAAACACCTCCTTTTACTCCATCCAGAGCAGAAGAAGTTATTCGATGATTTCCCAGCCCCAAAAAAAGACTGCCACTAAGCAGAGCAGCGGAATTGTTCAAAGTCAAAATCTTTACATGGGCACTTATAAAACGTCAGAAGCTAGTACACGGTTCCAAATTGGTCGTTTCCTATGGAGAAGAACCGGCAAGAAACTCCATGGTAACTCTTTAAAAAAAATGGCTGTTCTTACAATATTTCTATATTACAGTATTAATAGATATAATGTAATAACATTTTTATTGTATTAATAGGGCCAGAAAAACGCAAAATTGGTGCCCTGAAATCGCACGTCGGGGTCGCGGCATACCAAGAAGGAGATGGCGGGACGACTTGGATGTCTTCCTTGGGAATTGGAAAGAAGTAGCTAAAAACCGGGAGCATTGGAAGGAGTGGAGGGAGGCCTTTGCCCAGCAGTGGGACAATATGGGCTAGATATAATAATAATAAAATAAATAGATATTGTGTAAGAACGTTCGAAAAAGTTATCGTGGAACGAAAAAGCAACTAAAAAAACACATGGCGCTTTTAGTCAGTAAAAGTCTAACACAATCTGTTACTAGTCTCAGAGCGGGAGAAATTAATTATTAGATGATTTCCCACGCCCAAAAAAGGGGATTGAGCAATTCTTTTTATGAAATTTTTGTACAAAAATAGTAATTATGGATATTGTTGCACCATGATTGTTTTGTCATTTATTTCATCTATCATGTCTCTTCAATTTATCTTTTACCACGTTATTTTTACTGTCACCATCATACTTATTTATTTTACAAGCTTTTATTTAGTTTCACCTGTCCCGATGTTTGTCTGTAATCAAATTTTGCAAATTAAATTTGATAAACTTCCCGGTTACCAATTAAGCTGAAATTTTGGGTGTATATGTAAATCAGATGACAATGCAGAATTATTATGACTTGGAGCTGATCTGATGATGGAACCAGAAGGTGGCTATAGGAGTTTGGTAGTTAAACGATACAACCCCATCGAGTTTGAGCTAGTATGATTTGTCTTGACGAGTATTATTAAAATTATATATCTATATACCGTGCTATAAAAGCTTGCTATGAAAAAAATATTTTCATTAAAAACTTGTTTAAGCGATTTATTCGTTGTAAGTTTTAAAGTCAACTTTTCTTTTACCGAAGGCAGACGGAGTTAGCACCTACTAGAGCCGGGCCTCCGGGCCGGTCCGACCGCCCGGGGCTCACGACTTCCGACGACTCAGACTTATAATGGCGTGAGATGTTAAGCTCCGTTTCAACTACTTGGCAGAATAAAGTGCACGCTGTATAAAATCGTTTGTATTTCTCTAACTTGGTGTTTTATTGCAACTATCTAAAGATCTTTTAGTCAGTCAGAGTTTTTGCTGATTAAAACCGATCGACGATTTTCGAAAAACCTTGCAAATTTTATTACGACTTCAGAATCTTAATTAAATTTGCAAGGTTTTTCGAGAGTCGACAATTTTTTTTGAAACTTTTAGGGCTTTAAAAACACGAATTTCCTGGAACAAGTTTTGTAAAATTTTCGAGTAAACTACAGAATTATCGAATTCTAACAGAGTTTTCAGGCGTCATCTCTCTTTTTTCACGTTCCCTCTACGTCAAACATCGAGTTGGATTGCGTTAAATGAAGTAACAAGCTTTTAAACCATGCTCGATGTTGACGATAGGCGAGTGGAAAAGGAGCCTCTTTATGAGACAGCTCCAACCAGTAATTACAATTTAATAAGGCTTTCATTCGAATACTCTTAAGATATTAGCATAGTCTATAAATCTTCTTATCCAAGTAAAATTCAAATATTGAAAGGAATAATTACTGTTAGATAATACCGTTTGAATGGGACTGAAATCAAATTCAAATGACTAAATAACAGGTCGCCTTACGCCATCTGCCGGAATGTTTAGACAGCACAGCACCGCCCAAGCAGATCACGAACACTAAAGCGTCCCCGGGCCTCTAAATTACGAACACAAAAGGTTTCCACGGGTCAAAACACTAGAAGCGGCCAAAAAAAAAAGTTAGAAGCGGCCGCAAAAAACAGCTGAAGCGCGCGACAGCTTGTGGCCGGAGAAGCTTCAAGCGTTTTTTTGAGCCACAAAAAAGGCCGCCCAAAAAGAAGCTTGAAGCGGCGTTTTTTTGAGGCCCGTTTACAGGGAGGCGTAGACAAGCATTCTTCTAAAGTTTTTCTCGTGAATCTAATTATTCGTTCAGACAGGGGTCTATCTATCTCTGAATAATTTTGATCCATTATAATTTCACGCCGATTTACGCAGGAGTTCAGGCGTGAAAGTGGTATTAAAAAACAAATTACTCTCATTTATAAGTTGGAATTTATTATCTGCTAGCGGATACCCCGGTGTGTGCTACAAAACTAATAAAAAAAGAAACCATTTTGTTTATTTTTTGGTTCTTATGTATGAAATTTTGTGCAGATTCAAAACTGGCAAAATTTTATTGGCTGGTTAGATTTTGACGCTGGTTTTGGCCGTATTCTTTTTTTAAACCAATTGGATTGGATTTATATTGGTATCTCAGTCAAAAAGTCGCAACTTCAAGCGTGTATGCGAATGAAGGCTTAATTTCATTCAAATAATTTTTTGTTTAATAATTTAATCCGAAATGAAATTTGGTTGCGTAATCGTTTGATGTTTGACTCGTAACCATAATTATTAATTGTAATTGACACACTTTAATCAGTGTCTGTGATGTATAATTACAGTTTTAATCATCTCTATTTCTCTGAATTTACTAGTAAAGTATCAATCTATCTTTCTACTAAGGTGTATGTTCTATTTTGAATATAGACTATCATCAAATAACTTCTCCCGCTCTGAGCGAAACGGGATGATGTCAGACTTTTACTGACTAAAACTACACCTATGTTCTTCAGGTGTCCTTCCAATTAGACGATTTCCCCTCTTTAAAAAAATGGCGTTAAATAGAAACAAATGATAATATTGTCTTCTATTTCAGATCAACCTCGATGAGTTTTAATTTTAAAATGAAACTCAATGTCTTGTCGGGTAATGAGGCGAAGTGGGGGCGGACGCGCAATTGCATCGTCGTCGGAGAGAATGAGGAGAATACTAATGTAGCACTTGTGAGGACTCCTCAATGTGTTTCTAGTTCTTTATAATTGTTGGGAATTGCTTGGTTTCTTATGATGTTATTTCTTTTCTTATTTGAGTTTCAGGTTTCGCAATTGGGAATTGTAAACGTATAACTATGACAAACATATTTAAAAATACCTTTAGGCAACGTGTAACGTTAAATGAGCAAAACCGGAAATTAGTTTGATCAGAATAACGAGCAGAATCAGTTTTAATACAGGCTACTTTTAAAAAATAAAATCTTCATTAAAAACTTCGACCTGTCTATTTACGAATAGTCAAGCCATCACGTGCGCAAACCTGCTGAAATAGGTAAACAAACACAAATAGTTGTAATCCAATGAATTTTTTTCATACACGAGATATTAAAAGTTCCTATTTCAATGCAGATATGAATTTTAAACAAACTAAAACTGCTCATAAAACTTTTAATTATTTTTTTTACGTTTTTTTTCTCACATAATTAGGTCAATCGAATTAAAAATCATTTGGGGTGTCTGAGGTTTTGCGCATTTAACGTTACACGTTGTATTTATGTGAAATATAAAAAGCTTTTGCTTAATCATAAAAAGACCTTACTCAAAAAAGGTAATTAAATCTTAAACGTACATACTATGTTCCAAAAAAATAGGTTAAATTTTCAAATATACGCCGCTAAATTTTGATCGTTTTAATCCCGTGGAGGGTCGATCCGGTACATGGAACACTATCGATTTGTAACAATAAAGTTAAAAAAAGTACCTTTTTTTAAAACTCGTAGGTATTAATTTACGCATGTTCGAAATTAATTTCTTTAAGAAAACGTCAGCTGAGTGAGTCCAATGAACTGTAGGTAGTAAGTACGCAACGCCGACTACTTTCTTTTACACATTAACCTTTAAAGCTATCTCCTAAGCTTGCTTGTTCTATTGTAGTCTTTATCTGCAACTTTCGATCAAGTAAGGTTGTGGCCAAATGCGAACTTATTCTCAACTAAAAAAAAATACACAGAAAAACGATGATACGATCTTTTCTTTCCGTGGGAAAATAAATTTACTGAAAACGAACAAAGTTCTTTCATCCTTCTACAAAACTCTAGATATACCTAATTCAGGTAGGTCGCCTGTCATACCCCGGGTCCGTGAGACCCCACCTCCCAAGCTCGTCGTCTATTGTGTCGTCACAGCTCTATAATAAATTGCTTTCACCCTTCCGTATAATCATTTTCTTTTAACAGACATCCAATTTTAGTTTCCGGATTTATTAAATTGTGAAAATATGGCCAAGTTTATGAAGATTTAGATATTCTCCACCGTGTCTTCTGGACGGTCCGCGCATGCATTATGTTACATAAGAGGTTCTATTGACAGCATCAATTTTAAAACAGCAAGGTATCATTTGAAATGCGCTGGTTCGTGCATTAATCTGTTTTTAATCCAGCAATAACAATAAAACAGAAGGTCACACACCATTGATTTAATCCAATAAAAGTTAATTGGTTTAACATTGACTATTGCGTATTGGATTCTGTATAGTGTATTGTTACCTATTCAAAACATACGGTCTCTCATATAAAACGAGACACCTAGTTTTAGCCTAATATTTGATTCTGTTCATTGGTGTTGACTAATTTCAAAGACTGATTTAATTCATGAATCCCCAAGCGACCACCGGTGGCCGCGCATCTATTGTCTTACTATTGTGTCTCTAATTGACGATATCTGAAGGGTTAATTTTTTAGATAATACGTAATTATTACGAAAAAAAACGAGCAAGTGCGAGTCGGACTCGCGCTGACGGTTCCGAGCAAACTTAACTTCAATTCCCGAATTGAGTTATGAAGATTTTTCCGAAATGCAAAAAGTTTTTTTATGATGTAACTACAAAATAATTTTCAGTTTTTTTCGTATACGAGTACTCGTGCTTTGAGACCTTGTTTAATGCAAAATTTCAGGATTCTAGGTCAACGTGAAGTTGAATTTTGATTCCCTTAAGGGTGTCGAAATGTACGTTTTTGCGACATAAACGGTTTTTTTTTTTTCTCTCGACGGGGAAAATCATCATTGACGAAACCCGCTCTTGGGTGGAGCGGGAGACAGTGTCAGAGTCTTACTGACTAAAAACCCCGCGCCGTTCCTTCTAGCCTTCATACCGGGGCTCTAGTTTCCTTTCGGATAACCCCGACCCCGGTAGGCTTCGACCCAGATGGGCCCCTCCTGTTGCTGACAACTCCTTGAGGCGCGCGGGAACAGTGCGCGCCGTCGACGCTTTGGCTCGGTCCGGACAGTTACCGGACGATCGGACAGCGAGCTACCCATGGCTCGCCGTCCGATCGGAATCGGCGAAATCGGCGGCGGGGGCGCCGTTGCCTGATGCGGTCTGCCTCCTCCTTTGCTAGCATTACTGCTTCGCAGAAGGAGGCGACCGCCTGCCAATCCTCTTCGCTCCGGACCATGGCCTGAACCAAGGCCCGGCGCGAGAGGTCTCCGCCACCGATCGCCCTCACGAGGGCACGGCGTTGCTCCGCCCAAGCAGGGCACACCTCAACTGTGTGCTCCACCGTGTCCTCCGGGCGTTCCGCACAGTGGCGGCACCCGGGCGTCTCACGACATAAACGGTCGTACGTTTTTTTTCGTCAACTCAGCAGTTTGAATTTTTCACAGCTATAAAGTACAAATTTAAGTTTATGGTTTTAATTTCAACTCGATACTTTTACTCGTTCCCGAGACAAAGAGTATTGGCAGACAGACAGACGGAAACAAAGTGGCCCTATAAAGTCGGAAGGACACATTCGGTTTTCGGATTAGGTTTTCCGATCAGGAATTCAGATTCGGGATTCCGTGAGACACACACGGAGAAGTTTTTTTCCGTCCGGAAAAAGTAAGAACGTGTGATAAGAGCATTTAGGTTTAGGTTAGGAAACCGAATGTGTGCATCCGGCCTAAGGGTTCCGTTTTTACCTTTTGGAACCATTATAATATCTATCTTGTAGGTTTAATTTCACCTCAAAAGTATTGCAAAAGCTTTGACAAACGCAAACTCCGTCTAAGCCTCTCTGATTCTCACCGAGTACAATTCAAAGACAGATTAATCTTTCATTACTCAATAGTAATTTATTTAAAAGGTACCATTGTTTAAATATGGATAGAGATTACAAAGGTGTCCAAATTGTTAGGCAAACTGTGTTTAAGCAAAGGGCTAGAGAGCCTATTGAAGTTGTCAACACAAAGGAATGGGGAATTATATCGGTCTTGACATAAGTTAAATCCATAGACTACGGAACGCCGCGCAGCGACTAGAAACACCATTGCTAGTTAAATTATCAATTATAGTAGTATGACTGTTGGTCTCGTGGTTGCAAGCGTGACTGCTGAGTGTGGCGTCCTGGCAAAAAGTGCTATTGTGTTTTTTTTATTGTGTGCTAAGAAGCCAACGACAGAGCTGTCCAAGTGGCTAAATATTGGTCAGACAAAATTTGAGTCGAATCGACACAAGAAGAAGAAGAATAGGAATTATTCTGTAGTTGTCCAGTGTTTGGAAGTTGAATAGTTCATGTCATACCACCGACTTCATTTACGTGGGATATCTATACGGTGATACTTTGACACGCTCGGTTTGTACCTATAGTAAGTTTTGACTCTGTTGTTTTTAGCTCAGTTACCGCCGAAGCACCTTCTTTATCTGTGGATAGAATATTCCACAGATTTTGAGAAGCCATTTTGAATTAAATTCGATCCGTACCTATTACACTGGAAGATGTAACTTTGGAAGGAATTTTTGGTAGGCAACCATATTGGAATTCTTGTTGGGTAAATGTCACATCGATGAAGTGTGGATGTTTCAAACATTTCTAGTAAGGTTAAGACCGGTTTATAGACCGGGTAGGTATGTTAGATATTTTAAGGAGGTCAAAGCAATCACTTTCGTGAACGTGGTATAAGTGATAGGTATTTGTTTTGAAATTGCGTTTTATAAATCAGCTGGATCTTAATTTTCAGTAACTTAAAAAAAAATTGTGAACCTTATTATGGCGATATATAAGGCGTTTATAGTTGATTCTTTCAATTCGGAACAAGTTTTAGAAATATAAGTAAGTATGTTTATCAGTTCTTTGGTAATTATAGCATAATTTCTGCTTAGTTTCGAATTAGATGACGTTGTGTGAAAGTTGTGGAATATAAAAATAAAAAACTGCTTCAGCAGCGGCTTTAAATTAACCATTGGGAAAGTTTCATTACTTTCACGTAAATTTGCTTTCTGAAATTGTTTTTAAATAACGTACGGCATTTTACCCAAATTTTAATTTAAAACGACAAATTAAACGTTTTATGTTGTGATACAGTAACACAGTACTATTCTATAAACACAATAAAACTTTGAAATTAAATAATATATTAAAGATTTAATTTGGCCCCGGGACCAAGCTCTTTGTGCTGACGATAGTATTATTATATAAATTGTAGTGTTATATTGTATTTATATTGTCCACTTTTTATTATAATACATAATTAAAAAACTATATAACTTTATTTATTATCAGAAATATTAAAAAATATTTCACATAGAAAATTTACTTTGTCAAAATTAAAATTATATTATAATACTATTAAGAGTGTTTAATAATTAGTTTTAAAAAAACTTAGGTTTTGATTTGATTATAAGTCTTGTGTTTCTTTGCTTTTAAAACAGGACAAGAAACTTTGTTTTTAATTTAATTTCTGTTCAAGAGTTAGATCCAGACTTATTATGCGCTGTAATTTGTTCATACTAATATTATAAACTAGCTTTGCCCGCGCGGCTTCGCTCCCGCTCTTCCCTACTCCACCCTACTATACCCAACTCTACCCTACTCTACCCTACTCTACCCTACTCTACCCTACTCTACCCTACTCTACCCTACTCTACCCTACTCTACCCTACTCTGCCCTACTCTACCCTACTCTACCCTACTCTACCCTACTCTACCCTACTCTACCCTACTACTCTACCCTACTCTGCCCTACCCTACCCTACTCTACCCTACTCTACCCTACTCTACCCTACACTACCCTACACTACCCTAATTTTTTTTCCCATAAGAACCTTCTCCTCACAATAACAATCACAACAAAAAAAAAATCAGCCTAATCGGTCAAGCCGTTTTCATGCCAAGTCGTGACAACGGAAAACGGGGGTCATTTTTATATATATAGATGGGAAAGGGTCCGTCTTTCACGGTAAAACGGAGCGACGAATTGACGTGATTTTTTAAGTAAAGATAGTTGAAGGAATGGAGAGTGACATAGGCATACGTTTTGTCTCTTTCTAACCCCCCACTTCCTTAAAATGAGGGAATTTAACTAATTCAATGCGAGCGAAGCCGCGGGCAAAAGTTAGCATGAAATAGTACGAAATCTTCTTCTCCAGTTCAACGGGATATGGCTCAATACCCTTGTTTCACCTGGAGAACTGCCTATCCAACCCAATTACTAGGTAACGCGATACCCCTTTAATTCATGAATCCCCAAGCGACCACCGGTGGCCGCGCATCTATTGTCTTACTATTGTGTCTCTAATTGACGGTATCTGAAGGGTTAAGTAAATATACCTAGTTATAAGTTAGTAAATTTTTGCATGCCATAAGGCAGAAAGTACAAGGATTCCAAATTATTGTAACACCAAATTGCATTAGTTACCTACATTCTACGCAAATAAATACCTCTATCTATCTATCTATCCTTGGATAGACTTTCTGGCGACTGACTACCTGTAATGACTGTCAAAGATTTACGAATGACAAGTGATGCTCTCCGAAGCGGAGTGCCAGTAATATAACTAACATAGAAAAGTACATATGAAATGAAAAATATCACATCCAAATAGGTACCATCGAAGATACTTCCGTCCGACCACCGCTAAGTTCATTTTTGCTTGCACTCTAAACGAAAACTGCAAAGGGTTTGGTTCGGCGCCGCGCCGCAGGATTCAAGCGAAATTTTTTTTAAGTGACCATGCAGAAATGACCGCGATGGTACATGTTTTACATCGAGCAACTGTGTATCAGACCTCCAAAGCCCCATTATTGGGGAGCAACACAATAGAAAACCTTCTTAAAGCAATAAAATCCTTGTTTTTTCGTAATAATCTTTTATTTGTTTTTTTTTTTTTTATGCACCTGCCATGGTTTCTCTTCACCACCCTAGGTAGACTGGTAGGGAATGCCTAAAGCATTAAGTCCGCCTATGTACTTTTATGTTGCATGAAGTTATAATAAATAAATAAATAAAATAAAATAAGTAAGTACACGAACAATTTATAAAACCGTATCGTTAAGTAAAATAAAAATTCAGGATGTCCAAAGAAATTCAGTAACGCCAACACTCCAGTAATAAAAATAAAAAAGAAGACGGGAAAAAACCATAATGAGCGTAAAAAGAGACACAATAAAAACCTCAAAGCTTCAGGGCTCTTTCATAAATTAATTTCTCTTGAAAGAAATTCTGTGCACACACTAGTGTATGAATAATTCATATTTTGCCAACACAGGTCTGTAGAAGGGTCATTTAGGCGTATATGTAGTTACCCCTTTTTTAACCGACTTCTAAAAAAAGAGGAGGTTCTCAATTCGGATGTTTGAATGTTTTTTGTAATGTTTGTTCGCGCATAACTTTGTCGCTTGCCAACCGATTTGAAAAATTATTTTTTTTTGTTAGAAAGGGTATACTTTCCAAATGGTCCCATTCCAGTCACCAAGTTGGGATCTGATGATAGAATCTTGGCGAAATCGAGGGAACTCCTCAAATTCAATTCAATTTTTTTGTAAAGTCGGTTATTTTTGTTTTTATAAAAAGGTTTTTTTGAGGGTGGGTAATCGTTAAATAACTTCTCCCACTATGGGTGGAGTAAGAGGTAGTGTCAGACTTTTACTGACTAAAAGTCACCCGTATTCCTTGAGCTGCTCTTTATGTTTCAAGGCCGTAGTGACTAATCGCAGTCCATAAGTGGCAGCGTTGCCAGACGTCCCGATTTTGGTCCCGCTTTTCGGAAATAACTCGACCGTGCGTCCAGCGTACTGAGAAAGCGCGGGCGGGTGGCACAGACAAGTGTGGACTGGCCGCCTGCCTCGAAACGCCATATTTATCTGCTTTTGTTTTCTGTTTTTCTTTTATAATTTTTTTATTCAGAAGACGAATGGCTGAATGAAACAAAAGCCTCAACTATTTAACGATAGGGTAAATCCGATTTAAAAAATATTTTTATTATATTTTGGATATTTTTACTATCTATTGTCACGTAAACGTAATTTGAACTCAAATAAAAAGATAAATATTCAAAAACTTTTGATTACATACGTTTTTTTTACTAAGTCTCGATTTCGACGAAAGAATCCCGCTTTTTTCACTCAAAAAGTTCCTAAATCCCGACTTGGCAAAAAAAAAAATTCTGGCAACGCTGATAAGTGGTCACGTTTCAATTGGCAGGCGTTGAGCTATAGCTAGCATACCTTCACTATCATCATCACAAGTCTATCACTATCATCATCATCACTGTCATCCCTACTATCCCTACTAATATTATAAATGCGAAAGTAACTCTGTCTGTCTGTCTGTTACGCTTTCACGCAAAAACTACTGAACGGATTTAGATCAAATTTGGTAGGTAGGTAGAAGAGACACTGGAATAACACATAGGCTACCTATAATTCCACTGCTGAGCACGGGTCTCTGCCCGCGCTATATAAACTGTAGTCCACGCGGGCGAAGCCGCGGGCGGAAAGCTAGTTATATTATAAAGAGGTAAAGTTTTTCTTTTGTTTGTAAAAAGCTACTTTATTTCTGAGTAACATAGGCATTCAATAATCTTTTTATTTTTCTAACCATTTCATGGAATATCGCATTTGAGAAAATAAAATCTAAATCAGTCTTTTGTTTGAAAAACTTACTTTCCAGGAATCAGATAGGATAATAGGGTTATTGTTGGAAACGGTTTCTTTGCTGAGAAAATATTTTTACCTTTTGTACAACGAGAAATTTATGTGACGTTAGTTATCAATAATTTTGTTATTAAATATTCGAGCACATTAAAAAAGTTTCGGACCCGAGCGTGGCAGCTCGAGCCCGAAAGTTTTTCGTTCTCGCTAGATGGCGTTGAACTCATATTTATTTATTTATTTTAGTTTTAGTATAAAGGAGTATTATTAAATCAAGGGAATGGTATTTTAAAAAAGGCTAAAATTAGAAATTTTGTTCCATTGAACTTAGTCAAATTATTGCATGAACATTCAATTAACTCGGACTGTTAGTCAATGTTGTTCGTTAATATCTTCTAACAGTGATTTTGCTCGTGCAAAAGTTGATTGTTCATTTACAGTTGGTTCATGGTTGGTTTTAGTTGGTTGGTTCTAATGGAACGAATTTTTGAGATAAAAGTATCCTATGATCTTTTTTAATCTCTAAACAATCTTTACAAAAACACTCCAAAATTGAGTCGTCAATTTCGGCGTGAAAATATAATAAATAGAAAGTAGGACCTTTCTATTTGGTATGTTATCACGCCATATAATTATAATAATAATTTTGCATTTAGGTATTTTAGTTATGGGAAAACTTCTGTTATACCCTCAAGGAATTCATTTTGAGGTTGGTATAAGTCATTATCATATATACTTTTAACTTTACATAAAACATAACCCAATAATAATAAAAAATGTACATCGTTTATCTAAAAACAATATGACATATATTTCATTAGGTAGCGGTTTAAATGTCACACGAGGTCAAACACGAATTTGAAGCGCGCGGAGTGTTTTTTGCGTTTTCTGTAAAGTTGTATTTTTGGACTTAGATCCTTTTTCACCAGGGCCACAGAATTAAGGGTGGCTATCTCCAATATATACAAGTATTTTTCCCACCATTTTTTATTTGAGGCCACTATTTGTTTTTAAACCATAACCGACTGTTTAAACTCCAGTAATTTAATTTAAAGTTCCAAAACGTTTTGCTGTGTTGATTTTTTTTTTAAGAAATTGTTTAGGTATATCCTTTGACGCACATGTATGTAGCAAAAAACGTAAATTAAGCTTAGCCAACGTTACTGGGCCTGATCTTATTTTGTTATTTTGCAAGGTTATTAAATTAGGATCTATAATATAAAAATCATATATGAAACATGTCAAACGATATGAAATTCATAGCTTATGTTAATATCGTTTGACATGTTTTATATAAAGCAAAGCATGTGAAATAAAATATGTTTTACATATGGATAGTATGAAGTACTTTATTTGGCATTTTATTAGATCTGTTCTCAAAGAAAAACGTTAAAAATAGCTCGAAAATACAGACACAACGGACATATAAATTAAGTTTCGTATTTCATCGCCTGCCAAGAAATACAAGACACTGTTATGGAAGTCTGAGACTTTTCAGTAAAATTAGCATCGGAAGAGTACAGGAAGTAGGATAGAGTAGGATTGTTGACAGGACTTGAAGACGAGCCAGGAATTTAAATGAGGTGGCTTTTGATGTTGACACTATGATACTTAGCACCGTTCGCCACTGTAAACAAGCGCGGTGGAAGATTATTGGGGAGGTATTATTTTAAGTTAGTAGGGAGTTCAGATGGCTTTGTGTGTGGAATATATAGCAAGACTAAGAAAGATATGTGGGAGGCTTTTAAACTGCATCGGCAGTGGGAAGAAACTGAATAAAAAAAAACTGGGCAAGTTCGAGTCGGACTCGCGCACTGAGGGTTTCGTTCAAACTACAATTCCCGAATGGAGTCTCAAAGATTTTTCCGAATTGCAATAATATTTTTTTGTGACGTAAGTAACAACAAATTTACCATTTTCAGATTTATTCTTATACCTGTGCTATAAGATCTTGCTATGAGCCCAATTTCAGGATTCTGGGTCAACGGGAATTACTCTATGATATCGATATTTGAGAGCATCAAAACATACGTTTTTTTTGCGACATAAACAGTCGTATGTTTTTTATTCGTTAACTTAAAAGTTTGATTTCACAGCTTAAAGAGACCGCAGATTTAAGTATATGGTTTTAATTTCAACTCGATACCTCCACGCGTTCTAGAGATAGTGAGAGAGAGAAGTGATCCTATAAGGGTTCGATTTTTTTCTTTTGAGGTACAGAACCCTAAAAACACAAAAGGCCTAATTAGGTTTGTAAGCCCAGAGGCCTCGTTACGCCAATCTATCTACATATACATTGGGAGAGCATCAGGATTAATTAGTTAATTGCATGAAGCGGCCTTTGCAGGTAGTGCTGGAACTTTGGTGGGAGTAAAATGGATGTTTTAATCAGATCTCTTTTTTTCTTGCTTTAGCAATAGCTACATAGCTGGCCTGTTGGTCTAGTGATTAGTGGCCCTGACTGGTATGCCGGACGTCGTGGTTTTGATTCCTACCCAGGACCAATGTTTATGTGATAAGCAATTGAGCATGATCATTTGTTCTGTGTCTGGGTGTAATTTATCTATAGTATGTATTTAGAAATATATACATAAGTATGTTTATCAGTGGTCTAGTACCCATAACACAAGCTCTGCTTAGCTTGGGACTAGACGGCGTTGTGTGATAGTTGTGGAATATTATTATTACTTATATTATATTTTTATAGCTCAACTATACAAATTTAATTGATACTTGAAAAGTAAAAAGATCGTATAAGACTTTATTTCTCTAATTACACTGCTTTTTTTAACGATATCAACTAGTATTTTTTTTCATTGGGAAAATCATCCAATGACATCCTTCACTCTTAGGCGGAGCGGGAGATAGTGTCAGACTCTTACTGACTAAAAACCCACCCCGTTCCTTCGTGCTTTCATACCGGGGCTGAGCTATCTTTCGAAACTAACCCTGGCCCCAGTAGGCATCGACCCAGCTGGGCCGTTGACGTTGATGGCAACTCCTTGAGGCGCGCGAGAACAGTGCGCCGTCGACGATTTCGGCTCGGTTCGGACAGTTACTGGACGGTCGGACAGCGAGCTACCCATTGCTCAATCTTCTGCATAGAGATTTACGCTTTGGAATGTGCAATTAGCATGATGATTTTTCTGAGTAACTTCTTGGTACTTGGTACTACACAGTATAAAACAAAGTCGCCTTTTCTGTCCCTATATCCCTATGTACGCTTAAATCTTTAAATGCGCGGTTTTTTTAATGGATAGAGTGGTTCAAGAGTTTAATAGATGGATAGAGTGGGTTAGAGAGGTTTATATGTATAATAACATCCAAATAGTGGAGAAATACTGTTACCCGAGCGAAGTCGGGGCGAGTCGCTAGTTTAAAATAAAATGCTTTGAATTTTTGAATCCACTCCAGTTACGTTTTGTGTAAAATGTTACATTTTACAAGAATCTAATAGGATAATATTTATTTTGAGCGTGGCCTCAAGCGGTGACCGGGGCAGCTAAAATTATATTATTAAATGACGTAAACGTGACCCAAAAGAAAAAGTTGGAGCTTATTGAAAATTTTTACGGAAGGGAACGATGAAAAAAATTTCACTTTAATTTTTTTAAAGAGTTTCTCAAATAACTTTTAAAGTATTTAAAAGTGTAAGTAAATAGAGCTTTTTTTGAATGCCAAGTGATAGTCGATATCGATTTTTTAAAATCGAGTAAGGAACAATTTAACATCGGTTATATATAACACCCAACGGTTGACTGGTGGAGTACATGCTTTGTTGCATTAAATTAACCTACCTACGTTTATTTATTTATTAAAACTTAATGTTCCTATAAAATATTGTATAAAGGTGAACTTAGATGTCTTAGGCATTTTCTACCAATCGACCTCAGGGTAGTGCAGAAACATAACATGACAAGTGCAACTTAATAGAAGACAAACATAATAATTTGTATGCAACAAATAATAATAATAATAATGTTATTTATTAAGATATCATGGATCCAATGGTTAGTAGAAAACTTATCATCTAGGTGTTAGTAAAATTAAAAAATTACAAATTCATATTACAATTAATTCGTTTTATATTCAGTCAGCACCCTAATTAAATAATTGATTAGCACGGTGACACATAGATTTGCACGGTGTCTCACTCATCAAGTTTAGGAGAGCAATCTCGGAGGTATGACCTAACCTACTCTTCTTTTTTTTTAATAATGATAAAGTTCTATTTCTATTTTTTATTTTTTATATTTTTATAATTGTATGTGTGTTTTTTTTTCCACTTCACACACGTTGATTGATGTTTGATTTTTTGTGGTAACTTTATTTTTATTTTGAATCATAAATGTCATAGGTGTAAGCTGTGCATACCTGTAATAGGCATGCATACCAGTGCCTTAATTTTAATAATATACTCTACAAAATAATCCTGTATGTAATGCTGTTGGTGTGCCAATAAATAAATAAATAAATAAATAAATAAATAAATAATGATGTAGTGGAAAAATGAATCCAACCAATCATTACTGTGATGATTCTTCTAACTAAGAAGTTTGTAGAATCATAAAAAAACAACAGAAAATGTGTTTTCGCGTCTTCTTCGGTTTATCATTAAAAATAAACACACACTACACTTAGACTTTGTTTTTGTATATGTTTATCCCACAAAAAAAAGAGAAAGAGGTTAGAATGGCCTTGTAGGCCGGGCAAGCGTGCCTCAAAATATGATCATGCTCATATTAACACAACCAATAGCAAACCAGCGATCTAAGTGTGCGTGGTCTGTTAGTTGTGTAATGCGCGTTCGTATTGGTTTATTACCTGTAGTAGAGCTAAAGGGTGGGAGACAAGCGGCGACACTCGTTGTAGTATAAATCGGAAAGTATTTCCTTTCTAACCTCTTTCTTCTTTTCTGTGGTGTACAACAAAGTATATAATAAATAAATAATAAAAAACCTTTTTATAAAAAAAATAGCCGACTTGTTCCCTCGATTTCGCCAAGATTCCATCATCAGATAGCAACTTGGCGACTATGGGACCATTTGGGAAGTTATACCCTTTCCAACAAAAAAATAATTTTTCAAATCGGTTGGCAAGCGACAAAAAATTTTTTTATGAACAAAGATAAAGACTACTACTACTACTAGATACTTTTATTTTGCAAATATGGGTAGCAGTAAAGATGAAAGAAAATATTGGTAAACAAACAAACATAAAAAAAACATACAAACATCCGAATTGAGAACCTCCTCCTTTTTTAGAAGTCGGTTAAAAATACAAGATTAAAGACTAAGAAATTCAGGGCTCAGGATTTATTTAGCGTCACTCAAAAATGTTCACGCGACATACATTTTGCTCAACATAAATAATATACACGATCTTCAAAAGAATTTTCGTAACATTTTTTCCCGATGGATTTATTGAAGTGGGGATGAAATATTGGTTTTTCCAGATTTACTCAGAAGGGTGGTCGTCCTAAGTACATAACACGTTACCTACAAAATTCTATATTATCTACTTATAGCATACTAGTCTCTGCCACCAACTTTGCCTGCGAAAATGTAAAAAAATATTCCAAGAGAACATACCTACTCCCGGTTTAAAAAGTATTCTAGACGCCTAAATGAGGACTTAATTTAGATACTTTTTACCGACTTCACAAAAAGGAGGAGGTACTACGTTCGGCTGTTTGTATGTTTTTTTTTTTTTTTTTTTTTTATGTTTGTTCGTCGAATACTCCGCCAAATGTGGACGGATTTTCAAAATTCTTTTTTTGTTCGAAAGTAGATAGTTCTGAGGTGGTCCCATTATCACCAAATTAGGATCTGATGATAGGATCTTGGAGAAATCGAGGGCAACCTTCAAATTTTATAGGCTCACTTATTGATTTTCGCATATTTTATGAAGTATCTTGTGTGTTTGCGTATGGTCGTCACCATCTCAGGTAGCTGGGCTGATGATGGAAGGTACAACTCCTTAACAGTAAGAAGTTACTCGAACAGGCAAGGACTGTTTTAGTAAATTGTTTTGATGTTTGATAGGGCATTTGCCACATTTGGTCTCATGATCATCAAGTCATGACCTGATGCTGCAGTCAGGATAGTCTGCAGAGTACCTAAGTCCTCGACAACAAACAGCAGATATATCGAGTTTAGGCTCATTGAAAACGGCTCGATGTGTGTATAAACGTACTGCTAATAAAGAACACCGAAGTACATAGAGACCTGATGCTGAAGCCAGGAGCATCAGAAAAAGTACAAACCTTGAAATTACAGCACCATAGTCGTGTTTGGGCTCATTTTAAACAGGACTAAATTTTAAGTTCATTGCAATGTTGACATAAATCTGGCCTGATGCTACAGCCGGGATTATCAGCATCTAGTCTAATGACTGATTGAAAGATTTACCTTTCGGCTTCATCATCAGATCAGTTCGATATATCCTTTCCCTCTCCAGCATCTAGTCTAATGACTGTTTGAAAGAAGAGGGGGAGAGGATATATCGAACTGATCTGATGATGAAGCCGAAAGGTAAATTAATGTAATCTAACCGTGTTTGGGATTATTAGAACCGTTATGAGATGCGCTCTGACTATAAGGTATTTAAGTTTGACTGAGGGGTACTTTTTAGTGGTGGTACCATAACTAAAAAGTGTAAAATAAAAAAAACTTTTTACAAAAAAAATATAACCGACTTCAATGATAAAAAACACTGAAAAGTATCAAATAACTTTAATTTTGGAAGTCGGTGTTAAATAACGAAGAGACTAAACTATTATAGAAACACCGACTTCCAAAATTAAAGTTATTTGATACTTTTCAGTGTTTTTTATCATTGAAGTCGGTTATATTTTTTTTGTAAAAAGTTTTTTTTCTTATTATTAGCATAATGCGAGGACTGCCGAGGACTTTTCAAGAATAATATGAGGACATTCTTAGAGTAGGACTTGTACAAAACGAGGACATTTCGAGAATTGTCTAGAGTTGTCTTTCACACATATTATTTTATCAAAATGTGGTTCGTGTAAAATTCTTACATTTACGAATAGTGAGTAGTTATCTATTGTCAAAAATATAAAAAGTGTATTGAATTTATTATAGTTTTTATTAAGGGCACACCACGTTTTTTAAACGCACCGTTGACGGCACGATTTTATCCTATTAAAAAGATCTATAGGCTGCGTCTGGCTCACATGCGTAACGCAATAAACGCGCGTCACCAGCGCGTTTAAAAAACGTGGTGTGTAGAGGCCCTTAGGTTGTGTGTTGCCCCATATTTAATCTATGAGACTTATAGAATACTAGCTTTTGCCAGCGGATTCGTCTACGTGCAAGGCGAAAATGATCAGAAGAAAATATACTCCGGGAATAAAAATGTTATGCCGAATTTCTTCTAAATTAGTTCAACCGTTTAACTGTAAAATAGTAACAAACACATATCCATACACAATCTTACTCGCTCTTAAATTACTAGCGTGATTGGACAGTCAAATCTTCCTCCAAGGTATATAGGAATATATACATAAAAATATATCTACAGTAAGACTTATAGAATGACTTAGTTTTATTTTGGCCAAAATTCAATACTGGGAAAAATTCAAGATACGTTTTTAGCCATTTAGGTGGTTAGAGGAATCAGGTCACTAGGTCAGTATATGTTCCTCTTATAACCAGCACTTTTCCTCGTATATCGAGGACTGTCGTTTGGACAGAGGTGTGCTTCCACAGTAATGGATAAAATATAAGGGTCTCGGACACGTACAAAAGTGCTAAGGGAATTCATATGTTTCTGTTTTCCAAGAAAAAGCAATGCACCAATATCTCTATATAACCACAAAATAGACAGGTACAGAAGACAATCTCATGTATGTACTTCACTTTTTATACCTACGCTCGGTGGACGCACACTAATGAGCGTTTGAGCCGGTACTGTTCGACGAGTGGGCCGAGACGCTACCGAGATAACCCTCGCAGCATAGCAGTATGGCACATCTCTGGTTCGAGAGTCTAATACTGAATGTGCCAGCTTGTTGTGTCCAACGCGGTACCACATGAGTAGATAAACCGTACAGAGGCAAAGCTTCAAACAACCGCTCGAATCGGTTGCACTACTACAAGCGCGCGGGGAATGTGTGAGTGACCACCGTCCGCTTGTTGCGTATTCGTCGCGTACGCAACAAGCGGACGGTTAATGCTGTTGGGGCTGCCACGAAGTCAGTTCAGCAGTGAGGCCGCTTACTTCCTAAGCACAGCGTCAAAACTGTCAGTGCGTACCTCGACAAACATTGTTGACACACTACAGAACCGAGGCAGACAAACAAACGCTATATGTCGCAAAGGAAAGAACTCCAATCCTTACTAATATTATAAAAGTGACAGTGAGTTTGTTTGTTTGTTACGTCTTCACGCCTAAATGGCAAAAGCGATTCCAATGAAACTTGGTACACGGATAGACCATGTCCTGGAATAGGACATTGGTTACTTTTTATCCCGGAAGGAACATACTTTGGGATAATGTTCTACTATCACGAGAGCGAAGCCCCTGGGAGCAGCTAGTCTAACATAAATAATAAAAAAATAAATAAATTGTAGGCACACCATTTCTTCCTACCATTACGACCAACTTAGAAGTTAATTCAAGACCATTAACCTTGAGCTGATAAAATAAACTAACCGTAATTCAACTATATTTACCCATTAAGAGCTTATTTATGGAGAACTTTCGTAAACAATGTAGTAAAACTGATTTTGTTTAACCTCACCTTTATTACATCTTTAACGGCAGTTTGTTTTTCTTGTAAAGGTAAGGACACATCTATGTAAGTAATCAAACAGAGAGAAAATTTGGCGTAAAGTATTAAATACATAAAATAATTGAATACGCTGTAAAAACAGCGCACAAGTTATAATGTTCTTTTATTTATTTAATAATACTTCAGCCATGGTTCTATGTTCAATTAATACACGGTAGCACATTTAATGTTGTTACCGAATTTCAAGTTTTTTCAAATTATAAACGAGTACATTTTATTTATTTATTTATTTATTTATACTTTATTGCACATCAAGAAAAAAAAATACAAAAAGAAACCATACAATAGAAAACACAATTGGCGGCCTTATCGCACCAGGCCAGGCTATTTATTACCTATAGCTATATTTAATCACGTTTAAACATTAATTTAATTAATCATTTTCGCGGGGCAAAGTTGGTCAGAAATTGCCTAATCAAAGAGGTTCGGAAGAAGGAAAAAGTCGAAATTAAAAAAAAATACTAGCATTCTCAAACGGCTTGACCTGCTACGAAAAAGTTAAAAACTATCTCGGAACAACAAATTACCAGTAGGTATAAACATATTTCTTAATGCAGGCTACAAGGGTTCCCATTTTCATAGAAATCCTTTTTGCCGTTGAAATATGATTGATTACATATGTCCTAACATACAGAATTCAACATACAACATTAGTAGGATAATTTGTGGGAAAATGTAGAACACATCATTGATCATTATGCCAAGAACATTTGGCCATACACAACTGTGGTCATACACAAGAAACTTTAACGATAGTGTAACCCTTTTATATATGTTTTTGGGGTGGAAACAAAATCACTTCTTTCGCTCTGAGTGGAGCAAGAAAGAGTGTCAAATTTTTACTTACTAAAACCCGCATGTGTTCCACTTCACTACTTAGCACCACTTAGCTGAAAGGTCTTCTACTTTAGAAAACGTTTAAAAAACAATTACGCCAAAATGCTGTTAATGACATTAGTCTGGACCTGACGACTTAGCCTGGACTTTAAGCACAAAAAAGATAGGTATACATACATGAGATTGTCTTCTTCTATCTTTTTTTACCTTCACTTTTTATACCTACGCTCGGTGGACGCACACTAATGATAGCGTTTGAGTCGGAACTGTTCGACGAGCGGGCCGAGACGCTCTGAAATATCGTATCCGTGAGCGGTATCTATGTGTGCGTTGCTTGAGTGCGCTTTGTTTGTAGATTGACTTCTGTACCTATACATTTTGTGCCTGATCATTCAGTGGTTCTACCTGGCGGACGTAATATTAGAAAACCCTCGTTGGCCTTTGAGTACCAGGGTCGCTCTTTCGAACAATTCTGTAGAGCGATTATTATTATTATTTTGAAGATAGATTTTGTAGAGCGATAGTGTGCCTTAACCTTTTTAAGGGTGGGATAACCTAACATTAATTAGTAGGTAGTTAATAAGTTTTATAGTTGTTTGGCGTTTCTTGTGTCAAGGTCAAAGTATGTTTTGTTTCGTGACCTTAGGTTTTAAAAGTGCTTTGTAAGAGAAAATACGGGGATATTACTTCCGTGATTGCTTAACTGACCTTGTTGTTTTTGGTTCATAAATCATGCTGTTTCGTTTGTTAGCCTTTGATTTTTATTTACGACAAGCTGACCCGACGAACTTCGTACCGCTTAACTGTCAATGAATGTAGTACCTATATCTTTCGATATAGTCAAGCGATTCTGATGAAACAAAGCCTAAGTAATATATCAAGTTACAACAATTTTAATTTATAAAAGTTATCTACATCGATTTCATACATTTTACGTGATGCGCGAACAACTAAAACCTTTTAAAGATTTATTATATGTATAGATCGTAGAATACCGACAGATCATCATCATATCAGCCGAAAGACGTTCACTGCTGGACATAGGCCTCTCCCAAGCGTCGCCACAATGATCGGTCCTGTGAATCACGCATCCAACGGATTCCCGTGACCCTGATTAGGTCATTGGTCCACTTTGTTGGAGGCAAACGCTGTGTCTTCCAGTACGTGGTCACCACTCCAGAACCTTTAGTCCCCATCGACCATTGTTCTGCGTACAATGTGCCCTGCCCATTGCCACTTATGTTTGGCGATTCTCCGAGCTACGTCGGTAATCTTGGTACTCCTGCGGATATCTTCATTTCTGATGTGATCACGCAACCCTTACCAACCGCTGTTAGCTAGTAAATCAGAAATGTGAAGGTCTGACAATGATTTTTTAAAGGAAATCGTGTAGACGAGGTCAGATAGCTTTAGATGGAAATTTGTGATTATATTTGTGTGAGTGGTTTTGTGGTATACTTGGCTTTGAAAACTCAATTGAACCCGGTAGGTAGAGGGCGCTGTAATCAGGTTTTAATTTTTTTTCTTGATGAAAAGCCAGCTTTCTTGTAGGACAACGCATGACAGGAACTGCCATTTCTAATATATAAAAATCTTGTGTCACAATGTTTGTTTAAACTCCTCCGAAACGGTTAGGTCAATGTTTGTATTTTTTTTTTGTATACAGTGTGTAAGGGACAGCCCTCCGCAAACTTTAAGGGCTTGCTCAGTAGACGAAACTGAACAACCTGCCAAGATTTTTTTCAGAAAACGAAAAAAAAAAAATTAGTTTCACCATGGAAAATTATAAACTGTTTGAAGCCTGAAGAGGCCGATGTTTTTTTTCGTTTCCTGAAAAACATTTTTATAAGGTTGTTCAGTTTCGTGTACTGAGCAAGCCCTGAAAGTTTGCGGAGGGCTGTTCCTTACACCTTGTATACATAATGTACTTGGTAGGTCTGAGAATAGGTCGTAGGCTATTTTTTACTCTCCTACCCCACCCCCTCCCACTTTTTTCTGTGATAATTTATATGTCAGACTAACGTTTACCGGGTCATTTAGGACTATAATAAAAATACTTAGCTTTCATTTTAATCGAAATCGAAAATTTTACATCACAGTATCCACTTGAAACCAATTTGCGAATAATTAAAATAATTACTGAAACTTCACTCGAAAAATCGCGCTTAACTTAAAAAAAAATACTATTAATATAAATAATTTAATAATTTTGGAAATACTTTATATTGGACCAACTGCGAATTGTGCCCACAGCGAATTGGATTTCTTTTTTGAATATTGGACTACTTACGAATTGGATCAATCGCGCCTAAAGGGTAAACTTACTGTACTTATTTTAATGATGTAGTGAAATCTATTTATCTGTGTTATACGAGTACCTAGGAGTTTACTAATCACCGCGACCGACATCGTATTTAATCAGAAGCAATCTGATTTCTAATACGAGTGACAACGGAATTGACTGGTGATTGGCTGATTTGGTACTAGAGATGTTATAGGTAAGAATTTCGGATCTGCATGCAGATATGAATATAGGAATGTTATTATATCAATTCTGATTTGGTTACAGAAATAAATTCGGATCATAATCATCTTCCTGCCCTTATCCCGTTTTATTTGGGGTCGGCGCAACACGTATTTTTCTTCCATTCTGTCCTGTTGCTCGTCACGCTATCATTTACCCCCTTTTCATTCATATCACTTCTCACACAATCCATCCATCTTTTTTTGTCCTTCGGATATTAAAATTATAAAAGTAAAATACAAATAGCAATATTTTTTTTTCGACCAGTTAGATTATTATTTGTTTGGCGGAAAAAGAAAAACGATCGACAGGCGGACAGACGGATAGTGGAGTCTTAGTAAAAGGGTTCGGTTTTACCCTTTAGGTATGGAACCCTAAGAACCGGTCGTAACCTGTCATTTAAAATATCGGAATTTTAATATCCGTTTCAGTTACGATTGCGGATATTTTTCTTTTGAATTCGGATATTCTAAAGTTTCGATTACGGAGCTCCATAACATCATTTGGTACTTGTAGGGATGTCAGTAAGTGGTGCGAGTTCTGTTCAATTTCTGTGCCTCGGAGTTTGACCCAGTTTCGATAGACTGAATTTAAAAGTCCGATGTTTATGAATTTTTTTTTGAGACGTAATTTTCGTTGATTAATGGCGGAAGAAATCGGAGCAGTTTTGTGAGTTACTGCTTTGTTTAATCTTTGGAAATTTTAATGTAGGAATTTGTAGATTACAGCGCTTTTATGCAATGTGTTTTTTAAAACAGATTTTACGACAGGGCTCATAGGCCATAAAAAATGATTTAAATTCACTTGTCCCTTTTCTACGTGGACTTCATATTGTATGGCCTACATAATGACAGTCGTCCTGTGTAGTTTAAATATTTGTGAACGCACTCACTCACTCTCGAACGCACTAATTCGTAAAGGGTAACATTTAAAACCAAATACAACTGTCATTCTTAAATTTATTGACCTATCAGCCATTAAATTAGCGTTTGACACGTTCCTAATTCAAAATACAATATTCAGATACCCGTCCTTAGTATGGAAATGAATATTAGATACTTGTGAATAATTGATACCAAATTGCCTCCGTAATGGCATTACTAGCAATAAAAGATAGAGGGCAGATTGTAATTTTTTCTAATACTTAATATTCAGCTCGTTACTCATATTTTCTCGTTTATACGACACATTGTGGGCGTCGAATGACTAATAGCCCTCATAATATTATATCCATATTGGATTATGTGATAAAAGAACAAATTCTAGAGCTGTATGTGTACTGTCCCGCGCTGGGCGCCAGTAACAAAAGTTTTTAGTAAATTTATTTTCGTTTCTGTTTGGTAAAAAAGCGGTGTTACAAGATCAATTGTTAGTAAAGATTAACGTGTTTTAATTGTTGATTGGAAGCGTCTTTGTTTGTAAAATTGATGAGTAGATATCATCCATGTCGCTAGATTTTTTTTTAAGGTGGGAAAATAATCTGTTGACATCCCACGCCCTTGGGCGTAGCGCGAGGGCGTGGCAGAATTTACAGACTAAAAATACACTCTTGTTCCTTCTTTACCTTCGTCTCAGGGCACCGTAGGACAGATAGGTAAAGTTCGTCTTTGATTTTAATATTTGTATATATATATATATATAAAGTTCGTCTTTGATTTTAAAATTTTAAAATTTCAGGATATTTCTACGAACGTATTTGTTGAAAAAGTCTCATCTCACTACAGTGATGTTTTTTGAAATGTACAATATGACACAAAAGCTACTTGTAAAAATGTTCTTACTTTCTTCAATAACCAATACCTAGTCTTATTTTGGCATATCGAAACCTAAAAACTCAATCAACATTTTGACAAATAAAAGATTTTCTTTCAAATTCTGAAACACCCTCTACACAAACGATTTGAAAAGAGTATTGGAAATAGAGTTCGAGTCATATAAAAGCCTTTTGAAAGGCGACAGTCTGATTGTAGTAGCCGTCAGAATGGCCAATAGTTGTGAATGCTGGAATTGCATCGTCCACACAGTGGCCTGAGCCGTTATACCAGCGAGTATTCTGCCTGCATTGAATTTGAAATGGTATTTGATTTTCGCATAGTATTGAGGAAAAATGCTACGATTCACATGTAAGAAGAAAACATATTGTGTTGACTATTATAAGTAATCTTAACACAAGGGTTTGTTGTTTATGTGAGTTAACATGTTTGTGAGCGCACCCATGATAATAAATAATATTCCACAACTATCCCACAACGCCGTCTAGTCCCAAGCTAAGCAGAGCTTATGTTATGGGTACTTGACAACTGATAAACAAACTTATACAAGGTGTAACGTTAAATGCGCAAACCCTGAAAATAGTTTAATCAGGATAAGGAGCAGAATAAATTAAACCACTTTTTAATATGGGTTACATTTAAAAAAAAAATAATGTTTTGTTATTTTTTTCACAGAATTGGGTCTTTTAAATTAAAAATCACTTGGGGTATCAGAGGTTTTGCGCATTTAACGTTACACGTTGTATATTTCTAAATACGTACATATTTTATATAAATTACACTCTGACACAGAACAAATGATCATGCTCATCACATAATCATTTGTCCTGGGTGGGAATCAAACCCTCCGACCTCCGGCATAGCAGTCAGGGCCACTAACCACTAGACCAGTCCCAGCCAGAATGATAATGGCCAGTCAAAATGATAATGATACAGGATCAATTCCTAGTGTGGGACAATTTTTTAAAGTATCACACTAATGTTATAAAAGCGAAAGTTTGTGAGTGTGTGTGTTTGTTACTTCTTCACGTTCGAAAGTATGGAAGGATTTTGATAAAACTTGGTACACGGGTACACCTTGGTACATCATTTCCTGGAATAGCACCGTCGTATTCTGTGACCATCTTAATGTAAACAGCACAATTTGATAAATCAACTCGGTAAAACTAAATGCGGTCACCACGTTCGTTCGTTTTAACGCATTCGGGTTGGATTGCCTGCGGCAGGTCGCGCTAACTCCTCCGAACATTCCTAATTGGGGCTTAAGTTTGTGCTAGTTCTCCAGCCCCCATAGCCAAGTTACAACCGTGTACTAGCGTCGAACGCTTCGAGTTGACTTGCCGCCAATTCTTTTGTTCTAACCACGTGACTGAGCGTTGAGATGACGTCATTCCAGTACATTTGAAGCTTTCTACTAGCGTCAACTATTGCAGATTAGCAACTTGGCTAGGAAAAGATGGCCGTTGGAGCCAAAAGGTTCTGGAGTGGCGACCGCGTACCGGAAGACGCAGCGTTGGAAGGCCTCCAACAAGGTGGACTGATGACCTGGTGAAGGTTGTGTGAAACCGATGGATGCGAGACGCACAGGATCGTTCGTTGTGGCGACACCTGGGGGAGGCATATTTCCAACAGTGGACGTATATCGGCTGAAATGATGATGATGAACTTGGCTAGGGGACAGTTCGTGAGTTCAGATCTTCGCCGATCAACAGGAGGGGCCCAGCTGGGACGAAGCCTTCTGGGGCCAGGGTTATCCGAAAGGAAACTCGAGCCCCGGTATAAAGAGGCTAGAAGGAACGGGGTGGGTTTTTAGCCAGTAAGAGTCTGACACTATCTCCCGCTCTACCCAACAGCGTGGGTTGTCATAAGATGATTTTTGCCCACCGTAAAAAAAAAGATCTTCGCCGATGAAAGTTTCTAGATTAAGTACCTATCAACGTCTACAAATAACTTTTGTGCCACTCTCAGCCATTGTTTTATGATTTTAAGATCCCTGAGCAATTTGTATCTAATACAGATTAACAGCTGTGTTTACATCGAAACTGAGAATTGCTACAAATATTATCTCCTAAAATATCCTTTTGTTTTGATGCGAACTTTATAATAGCGTGGGACGAAACAGCAGCCGTGAAACTTTTGTAAATCACAATAGATGAGTCACATTGTATTAGGTTCAAGTAATCTTGTCACTTTCACGTCACAAAGCGTAAATAAATGTATAGGTCGATGTAACTAGTTTAGCTAGAAATATTGATAGACTTAAAAATTTACCCTAACCCCACTATAGCGTTACTTTGACCCTAGCCGTAGGGTATAACTTTGGCACCAGCTTATTAACCAATAGGAACACGAGAAAGTGTGTTTCTTTTAAGCTTGTGCCAAAGTATAGCCCAAGGCTAAAGTTACCCCAATTTACTCAGTGTCGTTTTTTTTTCTTTCCAAATTTAAATTTGGAACGTTTCACATATTTTTGTGTAATTTTTACCCACTATTTGTAATATTTACAATTAAAATGTTTAATTATTTACTTTCTCTAGAAGTCCTGTAAAAAAATATTTTTATGAAGTTACTAGCTGACCCATTGAACGACTAATAGTTATGTTGTGATAACTTTTAGATAAGCCATCAACTCTACCCTACACTACGCTATCCTACTTTACCCTACTGGTATCAATAAAGGGCTGATCATGATCATGATGATGTTTATAATTTGTAAACTAATCCTAAGATTATGTGAGAAAGTCGTAAATTCCTGCAAATAAAATATTTATTTTCTCTCTCTATATTGAATAAGACGTATTTTTAATTTTTTCCCTTGAATTTCTAGCGTTCAGTCAAGCAAACGGAAAATGCTCGCCATAGTGCCGGTATTAGAATTCACAGTAACGTGCCCGATATAGCGCCGATATAGCGATATGCTGAATATTTATATCCACATATATACATAGATCGGCCATTATTTTGTTGAATATATTGCCTAGAATATTCTTAGCCTAACAAATGTATCGTGAGCTTTGGTTTTCTTTTGTTTGCTGTTGGCTAGAATAATAATAGCACAAATTCCGTTGATCATCATCATCATTTCAGCCGATATACTTCCATTGTTAGACAAAGGCCTCCACCAAGCGTCTCCACAATGAACGATCGTGAGCTTCTCGCATCCATCAGGTTCCCGCAACCTTCACCAGGTCATCGGTCCACCTCGTAGGAGGCTTTCCAACGCTGCCTCTTCCGGTAAGCGCGCCACTCCAGAACCTTTCGGCCCCAACGACCATCTGTTCTGCGAGCAATGTGTTCTACCCATTGCCACTTAAGTTTGGCGATTCTTCGTGCTATGTCGGCAACCTTAGTTCTCCTGTGGATATCTTCATCAATCTTTGTATACCTATCTGTAAAAATGTGTGTACAAAAACACAATATACACTTAGGCGTCGAAATACTCCTACACTTACACGTAAAAGCTTGAAGCAGTATCTTACCTGTAGAAAGATATTTATGTTCTAACTTAAATAAAAAACCAAAACAAACAAAGCATGGAAACAAAATTATAAACACCTAAAGTTGTAATTTATTTTGCTGTTATTTTCACAGTACAAAAAGTAATTTATTTTTATGGTAGTACGCGGACAATTCATTTCTGGAAACTGTCTGTTAGACTTTACATTAATAAAACAACGTATGATCACGCCTATACTATCCGTAAGGTTGGGTAGGGATGAGTATCTACCTTTTTTATGTTAGAAATCGTCCAATGCCGTCTCGCGCTCTAGAGTGGAGCGGGAAGGCTTGTCAGACTTTTACTGACTGTGTGACACCTGTGTCCTTCAGTTGGCTTTTGCGTTTTGCAGTTCCCTTTCAGAAAATCTGAGCCTCTACGGTTTGTTGACATCTCTTTGAGGAGTACGTGGAACACTGCGCTATCGGCGACTAGGTCTCGATCCTTATAGGATGAGTGGACGGCGAGCTACCCTTTGGCCACTGTCCACAAGCGACTGCATACCATTTCCTCTGGCTCCGGACCATGGCCAGAACCAGAAACCAGTGCATGAAGTCACTACCAATAGAATAAAAGGGCACAGGATTGATCGATTGAGTTATTGTGATTGGATTGAGATACTGATATAACACACCTGTGTTTCAGTTAGTAAAAATCTGAAACTCCTTCTCACCCCACCCAGAACGGGAGTCCTTTGATTATTTCTCACTCACACAAAGAGCGTTATGCTCAACAGTAAAGCGTACGACCACTAACACCAATAGGTAGAACCAATCAGTTCGACCTAGTCATTAAACGTTTAATAAATAAAACGTAGTTCAAAAACAAACAAAGCTTCAGTAAACATTTAAAATCCTTTAAGTAGCTTACCTAAAGGTGAGTATAGACTACAACATTTTCTGGAGCATTTTTGTGTAATGTAACATTCTTACGAATGGTACAATACAGGCAAAAGCTCAGTTTCCTAAGCATTTCCATGTAATGTAACGTTCCTGCGAATGCGCGGCGTTATGTTACGGGTAAATGCTCACAGCGAGTGTGCATTTACACCAACATTTCGTTGGACCTTGCGTTCATTTTTTTTAAATGCCACCCCCCAACCGCGCATCGCCCGCACTCGTCTGTCGTAACGTAATACGCTCGACGAAATGGTACACCAATACGCTCGACGAAATGTTACACCAATATGTTCGTTGGTTTGTAACAAAAAGGCGAGCGTGCTCGACGTTTCGTTCGTAAAAGGATGATACACTAGAACATATCATAGAGCGGCTCGTTGTTCTGTTACAAGTAAATGTTGTAGTTTATACTCACCTTTAGGTAATAAACTTCGTGTGTTTACTCCAAATAGGTGGTGTCGTGTCAACACACAATAAAATTATAAGCACAACATTCGCGTGGTCATAAAATTTTTGCCGTAAAACAAAACCAGTGGCTTCGCCCACGTGATAGCAGAAAATTATCCCAAGGGAACATACTTCCGGGATAAAAAGTATCCTATGTCCTATTCCAGGACATGGTCTATCCATGTACCAAGTTTCATCAAAATCGGTTCTGCCGTTTAGGCGTGAAGACGTCGAAGATGTCACGCCTGTATTCCCAATGGATATGGAAACAAAACCTAACGTACCATCAAGTACGTACTATGTTTTTTGAAAGCGGATATCATCAAATGGCTTTTTCTGCTTTAGGGTGGAGTGAGAGGATGTGTCAGAATTTATTGACTAAAACTTTGTTTCTTCTTGGTACTCCAAAGAAAGGATATTTGGGTAGGCCGCATAAATATCGCCAGACATTTCAAACTGCTTCATGCCAAACAGGAATGTAGGTCAACGTGAAGACTATCCTATGGGTTTTGATTTCTTTGCCGCGTCAAAATACGCGGCCGTATCTTTAGATTGCGTTAACTTAGAAGTTTAATTTTTTCTCTGATCCAAGGTGTAGCATACCTAAGTATTTGGTATTAGCTTAATATCTCGACACATTCCTGAGAAAAAGGGTCTTGATAGACGGACAAATAGACCACAAAGTATTCCTATATGGGATCTGGTTCTTCAAATTGAGGCAGGAAGCCCTAAAAAAACTAAAGAATGATAACTTTACTCGAGTAGTGGTAATATTTGTGCAGTTATACGACTTTTTATAGATATAAAAGCGCTGTAATCGTAACTGAAACGTTAAAAACAAATAACATAAAAAAGCTCATATTTAACGTTGAAATATGAGATAGAACAGAAATAAAATGATGTTTAAATAATTTCTATAGGGGAGTACGAAAATGATGATAAATCACGGTTACCGTCTATTTAAACTGTTCCCTTTTGTTTCATAAAAGGTCAACAAACCCGGGCTTTCACAGCTTGTTATAATTAATCAATTTTACCGCTACGGATGGTCTTTCCAGCGACTTTGAGAAGTTTAGGAAATGTTTGCGAGTCATATTTTCTGTTTTGAACGTTTTTCTGTTTGTTTTAGTTATTATAAAGGGTTGTATATATTCCTCAATTTATATCTTGCCTTTTAAAAATACTAGTTGTGCACTATTTTTTTCTGGGTGGTTTAAAATTATAACCACAAAGGGAATGACGGGGTCTCAATTTGTTCGCTTTGCTCGCTCTCTAGACCCCGTCATCCCCTTCTAACTTCCTTCACTAAAAAGTCTATTGATATTTGGTGTACAATTAGTATTTTACTGAACACAGACGAGGGTTGTGTCTGATTCAGACAACTTCTCTATAGTTGTTTTTTGAACTGTTTTATATGTTACAATTGTATAGAATTTAGTCTTTCAGATCTCGTGTGGCAGCATAGTTACCCCTATGATATTTTGTAACTAAGATATGTTTAAATAATGCAATGCTTAGATTCTTATAAAAACAATCTCAAATTAGCTTCATTTGCTTTAGGAGTTTCAGTGTCGGAACGTGCTTCATTTGTTACAAGATCCTAGATGGTTAAACTTTAAGGCATTACAGCTTAAAGTGCACTTAGTCTAAGTAAAATCGTTCTCCTTGCAACTTTGAAAGTCTGTAAATGATTAGGAGATTAAGGAAAATAATTGCATCTTAGTAAATATACTATTTATATTAATGGAAAATACTGACACTGCTTTATACCATTTAAAAAAAATATCTAAAGACATTTCTCAAGCTAAAATGAAACAAACAGTTGCCACAAATATGAAAGCTTCTGGATTCCATGCATTTCAATACATGCAATATTAAAGTTAAAACTTGCAATATTGGAACTATTTCAATTAAAAACTGACACGAGGGAAACAATTTGGCGTATGCATTCATAGTGAACCCAGTTTTTGCAGTTTTGACTGCGGTGACAATTTTTCATTCTGTTATTAGTCACAGGGAATTCCTAAAAGAAAAACCGTTGTCCCAGAACGTAAAGGTCGACTTAAGGACACAGGTGAGTTCTAGTCAGTAAAAGTTAGATGCTCCTCACGCTCCATCACGCGCGCGAGTATACAAAAAGGCGGCCGAACGCACGAGGGATTTGCGCGATGGTTTTTGATTTGGGATTTGTGTGTAGAAGTAGACCCTGGGGCTTTGGAACGAAGGCAGTGAAGGAACAGGAGTGGGTTTTGGTCAGTAAAGTATGACACAAATTTCCGATCCGCCCAAGAGCGTGAGATGTAATTGGATGATTTTCACGCCTAAAAAAACCCTAAATGATATTTTCATTAGATGATTTCCCACATCAAACAAAAAAAAACAATAAATAAAATTGTTATGTGTGCAGCCTAGTCTAGTAATTGGAATTATGACTTTGAATTAAAATACTGAATTTGAATTGAAAGTCTGACTTTTGAATAGAAGTTCTTCCCAAATGTTCTCCTCTAACTAATATTATTGCATAAATTGACATTTTCCAGAACAAATTGAGACTTTTATTCGCCACATTGTTTAACTACTTCGATCCCTTCGGAAACAGTTTTCCTTATCCAAACAAGTTTTACACCCTATAAAACGGACAGCAAATTGCATTGGAAGATAACATCTGTAATGGTTTTGTTTAAATACATGTATTTTACCCGTGGAATTCGAACAAATGTTTTTTTTTTCATTTCTTCTTAACTTCTTTCGCAGGTCTGCTGGAAGATTTTTTTTTAATATACTATAGAAATTTTTATATAGAAAAGTTTTTAGTATCTCCTTCTGTATAAATGTCAGTACAAAAATTAAAAATATAAATAGCCTGAGCTGTTTTGAAAAAAAGATGTTACGACCGCGCCGGTTTTTTTTTTTGTCTTGACGGTGGCACTGCCGTGCCCCCAGATAAATGATATAAATAAAGGAAGTGCAAATAGTAGACCTATAAATTGTGAACCTATATAATGACACCTTGGTGTTTTAGGAACATAGGTCATTGGAGTACGAAACCCAACAGGTACTGTTGGCAATTGCGTCGTAGAATAAATGACTTTCTTCTTCTTCTTCTATTCAATTCAAAGGTAAAACTCCTTAAATTGCTTGAACCTAGTAGGTTGCCACGTTTTTTGATAAAAACTAGTGCGTGACTGCAATTCCACCAGATGGTAAGCAAGGATGCAATCGTTGATGGTGAAGCGCACTAGTTTATTAAAAGCTTATTCACTCTAGCCTTAAAGACACCAAAATTATAATCGGACGAGAATAACGCAGCAGGCAAATTGTCCCAGTCCTTCGATGCACGCGGAATACGACGAGGCAGAACGGTTAGTCTGGACCATAGACCTGTGAACACTCAATTCTGTTCTAAATATTCGTTAATCTGTTTAAGCTTGAAAACTGGGCTATCGTACAGCAATTCTAAACGCCCGGCGCACCCTGGACAGCTAGCACTCGGTAACGCAGAGTCTAGCTGGCTAAACCTTTCACCACGATGTCTCAAACTCTAACGGCATCTTCACCCACCAATTCTGGTTTATACGAGGCCAACAATAGAGCCGTACAAGTTGCCAAATATTGGTCAGAAAAAGTATAGTTTGAGAGCATTGACACGAAAAGAAGAAGCTTGAAAACTTGAATTTTCTGGCATCAAAAAGTTTTTGATACCGTGTAGTATAAACAACGAGCTAGCTAGCTTGATTGCCAAGCTTTAGGTAGATACCAAGATTATTATGCCAGCCGTAATATTGCAGTCTCTGCGGGAACATAATAATCTATGCAAAATATAATCCAGAGTTAATATGACACGGTAAACGGCACGGCGGTGCCTGCGGACCGGAACGGTTTAATTAAGCCGTTGTAAATTATTAGATTGTGGAGCAGGACGAAAAACGAGCGATGCTTTAGCTTGTTTATTAATTCGTCGGTTTAAAATTGAATGTAATGGAATTCGTAGAACTGGAAACGGTTTAGTCTACCGTAATTTGAACAGAATTATGAGTAATCTTTTTAAACAGTTTGTGATTTGAGGGTTTGGTGTTAAAAACTTGTCAAAAACGAATTGAATTCCAAAGTTTTTACTGGTTTCAAGTTTAAACCGAGATTGACGATTATTTAGAACAGAATTGAGGACCCTTACATTGTTGACACCTCTACGTCCTACGCGTTTCGCCTCGTCGTTTAATCCACGTACATCGAAGGGCTGGAACGATTTGCCTGCTGCAGTCTTTCCGTCAGTCTTAATAAATTAGTGCGCTTCACCGTAAACGATTGCATCAGCACTCGTTTAAGGTGGGATCGCAGATAAGCACTAGGTTATTTCAACTAGAAAAAATCAACTTAAAATTTTTATTTCAGCACCGGACAGGAAGACCAAGACAAAATTTCTACAAGTTTTTGTTTCGAAATTTATTCAACTTTCATTTATAGAGGTGAAGGAAAATTATCGGCATTTTCTAGAACCAACAATTCGAAGACACGTAACATCCACCAATCCGCACTGACCTAGAGAGGAGGCCTGAGTCCCAGAAGTGGGAACATTATAAGACTGACTATGCTTATGCATTTATAAAACAGCCTTCAAATTCGAGTATATCCTCCTTACTCAACACACACACAGACGCAGACAGAAGCTAATATATGGTATTAAACATTATTACTGAAATACATAAGTTGATTACATTAATAAAAATAGGTTTATTTATGTGCTTGTGACCTTTATAAGCGAAGCTCCGAAGTTAACCGAAATAAAACGCAATTCGTTTTTAATTTTATTCATACACATGCAATAGTTACAATATATTTTTATAGCTTTTAAGGGGAAGCTATATGGTGTATGGAGGGGGGAAGCTATATGGTGTATATAGGGGGGAAGCTATATGGTGTATGGAGGGGGGAGGCTATATGCGGCTGCAGGCATTTATGTTCATGTGTAATAAAAGCTACCGCGAACAAGCTACAATGCGAACAGACGTTTTCATAATAGCTGTTTTATGGGGAGAGCGGTTTAAGTTTAGCGTCTATATCGTAAGCGATATGTCCGTATCGTAAGCATCAGTATCAGATTGTAGTATTCTTTTAGAAAAAGTTACACAACTGATCGCTCGTCTTAGAAATTGACCACTTCATGATAAGGTCAACTAATAAGTTTGATGATATTTCAATTCTCGTTTGGTTTATTTCTAAGCTTTCCTAAAAATCTTACAACGATTAACATATCATCAAATGTTAAAGTTTTTATTAAACGATCTGGCTAGTTTTAGTTGGCCATATTATAAAGTGACCAATTTTAAGATCTGGCTTCGACACCGACACTGATGCTCCGAGAGGCATCTTTTGCGATCCCGTCATACTAACGATACGATACTAAAAAACAAGCTAAAATAAATTGTTCTTTTTTACTTTTCTCTATTTTCTAAAGGCTAGTATAAATTATAACATTTACTTGTAACAGAACAACGAGCCGCTCTATGATATGTTCTAGTGTATCATCGTTTTACGAACGAAACGTCGAGCATGCTCGCCTCTTTGTTACAAACCAACGAACATATTGTTGTAACATTTCGTCGAACATATTGGTGTAACATTTCGTCGAGCCACGAGTGCGGGCGATGCGCGGTTGCAGAGTGACATTTAAAAAAAAATGAACGCAAGGTACAGTGCGTTTCACTTAAGAGGTTCCTTTGTCGTAATGTTGGCAATACGGAAAAACAGTGTTGCAATATTTTTAGCAATTAAATTACTTGATATTAGGGAGATTAATTATTCCGTTACTTTTAACAATTGCCTTTTTTGTTTTTTTTTTTAACTATTTTTGAATAAAGTATATTACGCTGGGCCTCATTCCGATTGTCGTGTAATTCTCTCAAATACCGAAAACGCCACGCCACAATATCGTACCTCTCTATTATATTAACAAGTTCCTTTTAGACCTGCTTTTTTTCAATAAATTCCATTCCTTACTTAATTCTCCAAAAAGTGTTTGCTACTACCGTAAAAACAAATTTCATTTCACATTTCGGGGAACAATTTTGGTAGACTAGGCAACTCTTTCCTTTTTTCCCTTGTTTTTTGTGTAGACAGACAGGGAAGCCAACATTACGCCGAAGGAACTTCTTAAGTGAAACGCACTGTACAACGAAATGTTGGTAAATGCACACTCGCTGTAAGCATTTACCCGTAACATAACGCCGAGTATTCGTAGGAAAGTTACATTACATGGAAATGCTTAGGAAACTGAGCTTTTGCCTGTATTGTACCATTCGTAAGAATGTTACATTACACAGAAATGCTCCAGAAAATGTTGTAGTCTATACTCACCTTAAGAACAACGGCGAGGAAATAGTTGATGAAATTATTAAGTGTCTGCTTATATAAGAACTTACTTGTATAAGTTACCATGATATATACTAACGAAATAATTGACTTTGTTTTATCTAATCAAGATTACAGACAGTCCTTAGGACTGCGAAAAAAGTCAGCGTAATTGGAAACTGAATTGACTAGATATTTTACGAAAATAAATAATCATGGCTCAGTTTTTTTATGGCTTCCATGGCTTTTGCCTAAATTTAACGTTAATGTTGGCACTAATATAAATCTTGGTCAAGTAACGTAATATGCTTGCTTTTATTTATTGATAATAAATACTTATGAAATACAATTCCGAAATAGATAATAAACACAAAAATTAAAATTACTGTTTTTGCTTAAAATGTAGTGGCTAAAATGACACAATATGACGTTGTTACTACAATAAATACAATATCGAGAATCACATCAACAAAAAAGGATGTCATTAGACATTTCAACAGCCATCCAGCCTTATGATATAAAGAAAAAGAAAACATATTTGACATGACAACTTGATGTTCGTTCAAAAATACGTTTTTAAAATTCAGTAGGTATTGACATAATATACGTAATCTCACCAACTTTAAATTGGAATATCTTTATTACTTGGTATCTATTAATAGTAATGTCTAAGACAAAATTGTTTAGAAATTTAATCTGTATATATGATGAAAAACATCACAAGACGCTAAAAAAATATACCAGCAAAATTTTGATCGGTACTTCGCCACGATTCTTTCAAACACATTCCACAAGGAAAATCCGAATGAATGTGGCATTCAGTAATCCGATTTC
The DNA here is from genome assembly GCA_949319445.1 of Mythimna lalbum. NCBI lineage: Eukaryota > Metazoa > Arthropoda > Insecta > Lepidoptera > Noctuidae > Mythimna > Mythimna lalbum. Next base: position 9,130,815 of record OX439365.1, read on the forward strand.
TGGTATTTACGTTGGTAAATCCGATCGCTACCGATACAATGGATGCTTTATGAAAACATAATCCTTTTCAAGCGATGCATCCGATGATTACGATTAAGAAATATGAACGATAAGCTTTACAAGACTTTTTTAATTTTTGCAGAGCACTGTGATAGGCTGTCACAGATAAGAGGAATAGGGTGAAGCGAGAGAGAGCGTTAAAGTAACTATACAAACTAGGGTATACCTGATAGGTTTGCCTGTACAGGTGAGTGGTACAGGTAAGCCGGAGCGTGTATGTTGCACAACTGTGCAGGTTTCCACACAAGCTTACCTGACAGGTATAACTGTACAGGCAAACCTGTCAAGCGTGTATGCCTTTACAATTTTGTTATTTTAAAGTGACTAAATGTTCTTTTAGTAACCCTTTGCATTCCAGGGCTGCAGTATCTCTAAAGTTTACACCTGGCTTTAAGAACTGTGGTGGAAAAGCATTCCTACTCAACGAAACCTGTTAAAAATTTCCTGCCCCAGCAGTTAGAACCGTTTCGCTTGCGTTGGACGCTTTGAGTTGACCTTGCTGCCAATTATTTTGTTCTGACCACGCGACTGAGCGTTGAGATGACGTCATTCCAGTACAAACCTTTCTACTAGCGTCAACTATTAGATACAAATTAGTACTGATCCACCCTGACATATTCTGACCTCACATTGGATGCCATATTCCACCACTTAAACCACTTTTAATACAATCACATTCAGAATAAAAAAAAAATGGAAAATACGATGCCGCAATGGTTCGGTGACAAGTGCCCGGTTGCAGTGAAAATATTAAATTATATCGTTTTGCGTCGTAGCTGACATTTTATATACTAACATGGGGATATTGTCGTCTGAATTTCGACAATATTATTTCTGCCGAAAGAAGTATACCTTCTAATGGACATAGCTCTCTCCCAAGTATTGTCACAATTAACGGTTCTGTGCGTCTCTCATCCACTGGACTCTCACTTCACCAGGTCATCGGTCCACCTTGATGGAAGCCTTCCAACGCTGCGTCTTACAGTACGTGATCTCCACTTTAAAACATTTTAGTCTAGACTATCAGTCCTGCGATCAATGTAACGGCATAGAAGCAGTAATTTTCGCTACGCAGCGCTAGGTTGTGGCGCCACGGTGTCCTTATGTTTCGCCTGACGCAGGTCGTCACCAGTTACGGTTATTTCGGATGAGCCAGGTAAAACCATTGTGCGGATAGCCCAGAGGACAGGATGGTGGCATATGATGGAGGTTCTGCTAGGGTGGTGCACCACCGTAACCTCGTTGAGACAATCGGTGACAATCGGTGCACTAGCTTCTGATGTTTCATAAGTGACCATGTAGGCCTATGTGAAATAAAATATTTTGACTTTGACTTTGACGGTAACCGACGATACTAATAACAAAGAAAAGTGAATAAGTAAGTGTAATGAAGAAGTTTATATTTGAAATTTTGTTTTTAACGAATCTTTACTAATATTATAAAAGCGAAAGTGAGTTTCTTTGTTCATTTGTTTGTTACGTCTTCACGTCTAAATGGCAAAACCGATTTTGATGAATTTTGATGCAGAGACAGTTGGGACCCTGGAGACGAACATAGGCATAATTTAACCCTTCAGATACCGTCAATTAGAGACACAATAGTAAGAGACAATAGATGCGCGGCCACCGGTGGTCGCTTGGGGATTCATGAATTAAAGAACAAGTGAGAAAAGGAGGAGAAAGAGTAAAGTATATTAATAAACGCGGGCGAAGCCGCGGATAAAAGCTAGTAATGTTATAAACCAAGTAGCAATTTTAAAAATCCTCTCAACAATAGAATACTACTTTATCACCTAGTGACATAGGCTATAAATTTCCTACCTTCTCGCGTGCGAAGCCGCTGGTTGGAGCTAGTTTTATAATATTTTCAGAAGCTCAAAACGCTTGTTGTTTGAAAATATAGCGACGTAAGCCAAACATGATGTATTGTTTTATTTATGTTAGTTCCTGTTTCTGCAGCTCGTTTGTTGAGACAGAATATGAAAGATAAACTTATGCTGTTCCTCAGCGCTGGAAATCTTCTGCAGATTTCAATTTCATTGTACAAATACAGTTGTTTTGTATACTATTTGTTTGTCAAATGTAGCTGTTGGTATATACAGAAATAGACTGCTCTGCTCTAGGTGCTCCTAACTATACGATGGCCAACTTATTGAGTGCCCAAGATGTCCCTACATCTGCACTCTTGAGGACCTAAAAAACGTAACTGATGCTGCTATAAACGTGTTAACCTACTGAGTTAATTACCTACTAGTCAGGCTCGCTTTGTACTTGCTCCGTAGTAGCTAGGATTGCCTTATTTTAAAACCGGACTCACCTACCTCTTTAGGGTCATTTGGGTAAGAAGGCCGGACTCCCTTAATATCTTGAATCACTCACTGACTCACCAACACACACATTTTACACAGAGGTTAGACACGTATACAAAGATAAAACAAGTATGTACTAATATTCACATTTTAGGAAGTAGGAAGCAGTGTTAGAAGGCCTCTCACAAGAATGACCGACGACCTGGTGGCAGTCGCGGGAATGAGGTGGATGCGAGACGCACGAGATCGGTCGTTGTGGCAATGCTTGGGGGAAGCTTATGTCTAACAGTGGACGTTTTTCAGCTGAAATGATGATGATGACATCCTAAAGGGGTTTTTTTTTACGGTGGGCAAAAATCATCTCATGACAACCCCCGCTCTTTTCCTAAAGGGGTGAAACGGGATTCCGCAGTTTGTATTTAGAAACCTACTTTAACGTGAATGAAGACGCTCGCAGAAGCAAGTCTTTATATTATTATATGTAATTCTATAAACCCTATTTTACTTTTAAAATTGGCATTCAATTTTAAAAGTAAAATGATGTCTTTTTATCGTTTACTACAAAATCTTATATTCTAAAGAAACTCAAATTTTACTTTATTAATCAATTAATATAACTCAATAATTGCAATACCTAATAGTTGACCGTACTATGATTGCCGTCAACCAAAAAGCATGACTATGTTCGGCTTTATCCGGACGCCTAGTAACCTATAAGTAGTTTTAGGTATCTCAGAATAGGGGTTTATTAATTGATCCGACTGTCTTGTATGTGGAATTAAACCACATCACACTAATATAAGAGTGAAAGTTTGTTTGTATGTTCGTTACATGTTACACACGCTCAAATAGCAGAACGAATTTGGATGAAATTTGGCAAACGGTCAGACCGTCTCCTGAAATAGGATAAAGAGTAATACACTATTAAATTATAATTAGTAAAAAAACTTTAAGGCATTAGGCTTATTAGAAATGGTTTTGTTATTATTTAAGTAAAGTCTCAATAAAAAATATTCATAAACAGCAAAGTTACTAGCGTTTGTTCATATCCCAAAATGACAATCAATTTATGGAAATATTGTACAGGCGATTATGAATGAATAAGTGACGATCAAAATGGAAAAACACTGCGCGTGATATTTTCTAGCAGCAACTGTTATGAATGATTGATTCTATTATGAATTATGACAAATCGTGGACAGTTTTGGGGTTTCGTTTTTTTTTTTATTTACTTTTGACTATAAAAATATGATCAGTACGGATTTAGCCCCATTTTTTTCGGACTAAATAAAAAATAGGTGTGTATACATAGTGATATTTTTTAGTTTTTTTTAACTAGTTGCCTAGTTTTTTTTTTGGGATTTTGTGTATTGTCTGTTTATTTTTACATTAAATAAATGTTTTCTATCTATTTATCTAGAAGTTATTATCCCGGTAGTATGTTCCCTAGGAGTAGAAGAATAATGACTTTTGAAGAATAATAATAATGTTTTTCACGCGGGCGAAACCGCTGGCAGATGCTAGTAAAGGCGAAACTTTATGTATGCATTTGTGTGTGTATATTTGTTACGCTTTCACACTCAAATTACTGAATGAACTGAAAATATATATGTTAAATTCAGAATGTAGAGAAGCTATTATGTCCCAATTTAAAACTTGGTAAATATAAAACTAAGGAAAGAAAAAAATGTAATGGATGGAAAGTACAAATTTCACGCAGCTGAAACAGCGGACGTTAGCTAGTCTTGTAATAAATGTGAAAGTCATGTTTGGATGTTTATTAATCAATCACGCCCTCAGACCCTCAACGGCCGAACGGAGTTGAGAACATGGGTAGACTATAAAGAATTGTTGTTTAAGTGAGCAAAGCCCCTGGCAAAAGCAAGCTATAACTTAAAAGTGGTAATTGTTTAGGCTCGAACTTTGCCCAAAAAAATTACATTGCCATTCAGCGTGGCAATGTTGCCAGTCTTCTGATTTCGCCGACGTCTCAGTGTACCTATTTTGTTTTTGTAATCCTCTCTCTGTGTATCGATAATATTCTTTATTGATACACATATCAGTATAGCTCTGACTCTTGTACTAGGACAGACCTCTCAATATACAGGGATGTACCCTGTATATTGAGAGGTCTGGCTCTTACAACATAGAATTGTACAATAGACAATGTCAAAGGGAAAGAAGCTCGATGTTTGTAGCTTCGTAGTAGTGATGAAACGCATGTAACTAAGAGTGTTACGAGTATATATGTGATTGCATGGAGAGGGATAGGGAAGCCAAAGAAAGAATGAGTAGATTGTGTGAGGAGTGATTTGAAAAAAAAAAAGGGAATTAGTGAAAGCGTGACGGGTGGCAGGACAAAATGGAAGAGAAAAACGTGTTGCGGTGACCCCAAATAACATTGGACAACGACAAGAAAATGAGAATCGATGTATGAGTTAGGTTTTAGTTTAAATAGTGAGTTAATATAAGTCTTGGATGTATATTTGCATAGCATAGCATAGTTGGCCTTGTAATGTTCCCACTGTTGGGACTCAGGCCTCTCTAGGAGAGGGGATGGGCCGTAATCCACCACGCAGGCCCAGAGCGGGTTGGTGGATGTCACACGTCTCCGAATTTACTATGTTTTCCTTCGCTGTTTTGAGAGCAGTGGTGATGAAACAAATTACACAAGGCGCCTGGTTGGGTTTAAACTCGCGATCTGCAACTCACAAGTCGGGGTCATAGTCCATATTTAAATACTGTATTATTTAGAAAAATCATTCCCAACTCGTCTCCTAATTGCATCATGAAACTGATGGATTTTCCCGCAGAATATATTTGCATTCGTAATATTCAATCATGGAATTTATCCGTCGGTTCCTCGATAAATGCTTTCTCAAATTCTCGTATATTAAAGTTTCCAAACGATTTTCAGACCGAGGGCGATCTGGAGCTCAAAACTGCAAAATAAACGATAGAAGTAAATATCTACTACCTACTGAGCTTACAAACGTCGGTCTGTGTACCTTATTTTCATATAGATAGAGGTGATTATTGCTTACATGATGAGATTGACTGCCTCCAGGCATCGTTACCAATTTTGTATTTGCAAATAGGTTTAAAAATATGAAAGTCCAATTGAAATGAATATTTATTCTGTGACTGGGGAATTTATACTTTTGAATTCGTTTTTTAATAGTGAGGTTTAAAAAAAAAGGTTTGTGAAAAGGGTTTCACTCAAGGTTAGTTTTATTTCTGTAATGGATTTTAAACAATCATTGTGTAGGGTAAAAAAGTAGTAATTAATTTTCTTTTTTACGTTGTTCTACACTAGAAATTTTTCCTGTATTGTGGCTGCGTTGACAAACATGTAATATGTCATACATATCAGATGTAAGTCAGTTTTGGGTTGCTGTACCTCAATAGGAAAAAAAACTCGTACAAGATCACTTCGATAGGTCAAGATACTTTCTGTCAGGAACACGTGAAGGTCTACAATCCCGTGGAACTATGATAATTATATTTTTTTAATTCTAGAGTACCAAAACAAATTAATTTTCAAACCTCTCTTCATCTACACTGCTTTCACCGTATGATTTCCCTAACACGCTCCCAAAGACAAGCAGACCCATAGACTACAGATTCAAGCTGCACATAGACTCATAGAGGAGTCTCTCCAGCAAAGTGTCACTCCACAAACATGGCCTACTTCGCACCGACTCCGGCTACTCGCCTTTGTAGCATGACGTCACCGATAGGCCGCTGTGCAACCGTCATACGGTATGGGAGAAATTATAATTTTGTTACGGTTTAATAGTCTTATTAGTTTTCTTGATAATTGTGGTAATTTTCAGTAAAATAAAGATATTTTCGGAAGTATAGAAGACAAAAATCCATCATCATCATATCAGCCGAAAGACGTCCACTGTTGAAAATAGCCCTCCCCCAAGCGTCGCCACAACGACCGGTCCTGTGCGTCACGCATCCATCGGATTCCCGCGACCTTGACCAGGTCATACTAAACATTTTTATTATCCTTACTAATATTATAAAAGCGAATGTGAGTTTGTTTGTTAGGTACGTCTTCACGCCTAAATGGCAAAACCGATTTTGATTAAACTTGGTACACAGATAGACCATGTCCTGGAAAAGGACATAGGATACTTTTTATCCCGGAAGTATGTTCCCTTGGGATAATTTTCTGCTGCCACGCAGGCGAAGCCGCTGGGAGCAGCTAGTCTACTATAAATGTGCAAATAGTTCTCTGCCTGCATGTTACGCTTTCACGGTTAAACTATTGACCAATTTTGATAAAGTTATGGTACGGAGTAAGATTGTACTCGAAAGATAGACATAGATAACATTTTATCTGTCTTCAACTTCGACTTCATGTCGGCAATTACCGACATTCTCGCGAACGAAGCCGCTGGCAGAAGCTAGTGAGTTTATAAATAGAACATACAAGTGGGAATTGCTCTACTTTTTCCTGTTTTTCTTTGGAAAAATTATACTCACTCAAGGAATTGTTCCCATATCTTGGGTGAGTTTGAAGACGTTAAAACTCACGATCACAAACAACCAGATCAAGGAATAACTAGCTGTACATATAAATATTTGTTACTAGCTTTTACCAACGGCTGCACCCGCGTTTATTAATATACTTTACTTTCTCCCCCTTTTCCCAATTTTTTTTTAATTAGCCTAGTCTCCAGGGTCCCAACTATCTCTGTACCAAAATTCATCATAATCGGTTTTGCCATTTAGGCGTGAAGACGTAACAAACAAACAAACAAACAAACTCACTTTCGCTTTTATAATATTAGTAAGGATTTGTGGAAATCGAGCCCGCAGCGCAGTCGACGGCACGTTGTGTTCCATTCGCGCCTCAAAGAGGTGTTAATTGATGGCTTGCTTGGGTCTAGTGCAGAGGAGGCCCAGTGGTAACGGCTCCGACTTACAGTTTGTAATCGCAGGTTCAAACCAAAAAAAAATAAGAGGTCAGAAAGGAAATACTTTCCGATTTGAACTACGAGCGTCGACGCTGGGCTGATGCCTACCAGGGTTACGAGTTGTTCGTATGAGTTTCGTGGCTCTCGCAAAAGGCAACTGAAGGAATATTGTGAGTTTTAGTCAGTAAAAGTCTGACACTCCCTCATGCTCTACGCAGAACAGAAGAATTCGTCTGATAATTATTTAAAGACAAAAAAGAATTGCCTGCATAGTTTTCCCGTGCAACTTGTTTTTTTACAAGCTTGTATTTAGTTTCACCTGTTCCAATGTTTGTCTGTAATCAAATCTTGCAAATTAAATTTGACCCACTCTCCGGTTACCGATTGAGCTAAAATTTTGCATGCACGTGTAAATCAGATGACAATGCAAAATTATTATAACATGGAGCTGATCCGATGATAGAACCGGAAAGTGGCTATAGGAACTTGGTAGTTAAACGACACTACCCCATCGAGTTTGGGCTCGTATGATACGTCTTGACGAGTATTAATTATATAGGTAGATATACCGTGCTATAAAAGCTTGCTATGAAAAAAAAATGATTTTCATTAAAAGCTTGTTTAAACATTTCTTCTATATTTCAACCAAGATTTAAACTCAAGAATTAGTGTTTGTGAACTTTTCATACCATTGGGAATACAACCTAACAATAAGCCAATTTCCCTTCCACTGGGGTAAGAAAGCCGTCCAAAGTTCTATTTTTATTAACCTAAATCGTTGTCCCGCTACAAGTCTTTAAATCCCCTAGCAAGCACTTACTCCCCAATCCACAAGCTGAGAGGTAATTGCCCGCAAATAACGAAAAAAATAAGGTAAATTTTACCTGAGGTGGTACACCGAAACCTTAATAATATTCCCCTGGGAGTGATTGGACTCTCCAATTCCCTCGTATTTATGGTTCGCTTTTCGTAAAATATAATAGAGACGTTCGATTTATTACCTGTAGCTCGTAGCTAAGCTAAATTAATTACCTTTATTCAGTGGCGTAGCTAGTGATGGGTTAGGCGGGGAAGTGCCAAAGCTTGGGGAATATAGGCTCAGGGCCCCCATGTTCGGAAGGGGAGCAAGCTTGGAGCCCCAAGCTTGAGAGAGTGCAAGCTCGGGAGGACGCTAGCTGGGAGGTCCCCAAGTTTGCGAGAGGTCAGGCGGGGAGCCCCAAGATCGGATGGTGTTGGCTCGAGGGTCCCCAACCTTAGTAACCTCATTAGCAAATCTCTTATTGAACTGCCAAAAAATTCTTCCAGTTACGAAATGTAAATAAAATAAATTAATTAATACCCTGGAACAATGTCAAGGAAACAGGATGACACTATCTCCCACTCCAACCAAGAGCTGGGATATTATTCGATGATTTTCCCACCTAAAAATAAAATAAAAATCATATCAACTCGTTCTAGTCGCCTTGTTCCGCCCAGAGCAGGAGAGGTTATTTAATGATTTCCCATGTAAAAGAAGGGGCCACAGTTATTTTCTCCCTCAGGGGTGTAGTTTGCTTAGCTACGCCACTGTCGTTATTTGGTTCTAAGTTAAGAGGAACTCTCGCGCTGTAGCGTGGAAGAAATATGTGCGCATTAATTAACCTGGGGTAAAAGAAATGTGGGAATCAGGGGCTTTTTCTTCTCAAAGAAATAGTAAGACTTCGTAAAAAGGTCATTATTTTATGTAACGGTATTGTAGTTCATTTAGTGAGCTATTACCTTGTTTTTGCCTTTTTAGGGGTCCCATTCAATCCCCAAAAACGGAACCCTTATAAAATCACTTTTTTTCTATTAATAATTGGTTAATTTACCAAAAAGTTCAGGTACTGAAATGAAAAGGGCTTTTAGCGTAGTATTATAAAAAAATTGAACTAAATACGTTATCAGACAGCAGCGAAACGACCTAGATGCGTAGTATGAGAGCTAGAAGAGGTGGCACAAAATATCAACCAATGGCGACATTTGGGGGAGGCCTATGCTGAAAATATCAGACCAAAAGATCGCGCCCGCTTCGCTTTTTGCCGCCCCGCACTATAATAGAGTGAATGATCGTGCTGCATTGCTTTACGTTCACGATAAATCATCTACGTAGAATTAATACCACGTAATTCCGCTGACTTCTACTGTCCACGGACGTGTAGCGTCATAGAAGCATAACGTCTGTCATCGTCAGCAGAGTTAATAGTTTTGTATGTAAGCTGTGAACAGGCGTTAATGACGAATACGCGTAAACTTCAACCTATACTTAAATCCTGTTTTTTTTTCTTGTCAACAGAATAATGTCCCTGGTTCCGCCAGGGGGGGCGGACTCCCCCAGTCCGCGGCGAGCAGTCAGCCCACTGCTGGAGATGCGCCGCCCGCACTGCACGCTAGCCTGCGACTACTGCGCGGCTGTACTCGAAGACAAATTCAAACGTAAGTAGATGTAATGGGTGCATGCATGGTTTTGTTGGTTTACAAGTGGGGGAAAACAGTCCATTGCTGGAGTTGGGCCGATTACATAGCTTGTTACAACTGCACGACTTTACTGGTTTTTTTTTCCGGTGGGAAAATCTTCCAATAGTATCCCTCGCCCTTGAGTGGAGCGGGAGATAGTGTCAGACTCTTACTGACTAAAAACCCACCCTGTTCCTTCTTGCCTTTCATACCGGGGCCGGGCCTCCCTTTCGGAACTAGAACTAGACTGGTACTAGTACGCTTCGACTTAGCTGGCTGCTGTGGCTGACAATTTCTTGAGGCGCGCAGGAACAGTGCGCGCTGTCGAAGATGCAATGGGTGTAATTTTGTTGGTTAAAAAGTGGGGGGAAACAGCCCACTACTGGAGTTATACCGACTACATAGCTGTAACAAACTATGTAGTCGACATACTCCAGTAGTGGGCTTTATTGGTTCAATTTCTATTTTTCAATCAGTTTTTTTTTTAAATATTATTTATACTTATCTACTTTGTGCTCACTAGCGACTAGAAAGCATTGCATTCCCACAACTCTCACCTGGTCATCAGTCCACCTTGTGGAAGGCCTTCGAACGGTCGTCCATTACGCGCCTGCCACCACAAAACAAAATTATGGGATTAACTATTTAAAAAAATACGATACCATGTATGCCTATTAATGTTGAACACATAAACCTTACCTCATAACAAGAACATAAGGAAGTACATTTTCCATAATATTTTCCCATATAACGTCGGGTTTGAAGCTTTTCCCATAAATCCTTACATATAATACTCTACAGGGAATTGCAGGCTTACCATCCCACTGTAATGGTTCAGATTTACTTTGAATATGACAAAGGTGTTTGGAATTGCTCCATCGAATAAAAAAAAACTGGGCAAGTGCGATTCGGACCCGCACAGTGAGGGTTTCGTACAATCTAACTTATGTAAATAATTCAATTCTCGAATCGAGTCTCGAAGATTTTTCCGAATAGAAAAAAGTTTTTTTTTTTTTGTGATGAACCTACGAATTTTCAGTTTTCAGATCTTGTGCTATAAGACCTTGCTTCATGCCAAATTTCGGGTTTCTAGATCAATGGGAAGTATTATATGAATTTGAATTTCCTTGAGAGTGTCGAAATATACGTTTTTTCCGCCATAAACGGTCGTACCTTTTTTTCGTTAACTTAGAAGTTTGATTTTTTCACGGCTTCAAGGGACCGCATACCTGAGTATATGGTTTTAATTTCAACTCCACGCGTTCTTGAGATAAAGGGTTTTGATAGACAAACGGACGGACGGACGGACGAACGGACAGCAAAGTGATCCTATAAGGGTCCTGTTTTTTTCTTTTGAGGCAGGGAATCCTAAAAAGTAAACGGATTTGCTTCAATTGCTGCCAGATCCAATAGTGTAGCATTTTCAGATTTTTCGAGTGTAGGTATAATAGGAATTTGAAAAAATCTATAGCCTCTGGGCATTTTAGGATTTTTATTGTTGAACCTTTCTTTTTACTCAATCAAATACGAGACGAATTTTTTGTACAGATTTTGAATGTAGTTTTTTATTCAGTACAGGTTTAGTCTTCTTCTAGTGTTGTTCTGACTCAAATTTTGTCTGACCAATATTTAGCCACCTGGAGAGCTGTCCAGGTGGCTAAATAATGTCGTTGGTTTCGAGGTTGTGGAAGGTGCAGGTGGTTGTATATGCTGGGCAGAAAAAGAGGCGAAGCATATCCTATAACGGGGTTCCACAATGGCACTGTATTTGCAATGGGTCAAGGTAATCCCATTTGGCCAGATTATCTTTGCAGCGGCCAACCAAAGTCGGCAGTCGGTTCAGAGATTTCTGCTGGAGAGTTGAAGTTAGGAGGAATGGGATATCTTACATCCATGTTTCGCGTTTATGGTCCGAGCTGCTGTTCTCCGAGGAGGTCGTAATACAGTTATTTATACAAAAAAGATAAACAATAAATTGATACATTTGTGATCACAATAAGACACAAAACCTACGAATGGAAGGTGAATCTAACCTTAGTTGGTTCTGCCAAGACTGTGGTACTTCGAAAGAGTTACCGCGGCCTTGAAGGGACATAAGTGGGTTTTAAGTCGTTGAGGAGTTCAGATCAGCGTCGAGTTGGCGATGAAGTACCTGGGACTCGTCCTCGGCAGCCGGTGGCATTTCGAGGAGCATTTCCGACGTCTGGCTTAAATTGGATCGAACTGGGGCTCCTCTCAATCGGCTCCTGCCCAATCTAGTGGATCCAGACGCCTCCTGCCGGAGGCTCTATGCTGGAATCGTTCTATGGCCCTTTATAGAGCACCGCTACGAAAGCGCCCGGTAGCCAATCTGAACGCAACCCAGTGGGTATATAGACATATTTCTATGATTATGGCCATTCGGATGGTGCGGGGATACCGCACGGTTTCCCGCGAAGCCTCATTGCTAGCCTATCACCGTGACAAAAAAGAAAATAGATTGGTTCGACATTCGACAAGTGTATCTATGTGATATTTCCGCTGAAGATTTATATTACAACATATTGTGTAGTACTCGCAAGTAAATCAATTGGCATCTAGGCAAGTGAGCAATCAGAGTATATATTGCATTGCTCTGAACGTTTGACGTACTCGTATTAGCATATATATGTTTTCTTCTTGCGCACAGACTTCGTAAAGGAAAACGTTTGAAATGTAGAAGTCCAATCCAGAAGACATCATGTACAGAACTCTGAGTTAAGCTACCTTCTGTGGTTTCGATATATTTATGTTATCAGCCAAACCTGATTTTAGGATGAACAAGTCTCGTTTAGGCCAAACCAGTTCTTCCTAAAATCGCAGGCTCATATTTCTGGGTGGTTAGAACAGAAAGCTCAGGCCGTCTTCTAATCTAATCTGTCCATGTTTACCGGACGGCTGGACGGTTACCGGACCGCTGGACGGCGAGCTACCTATTGCTCGTCTGCAAACCTGTGCCTTCCGTGAATCACCCTGTAACTCCCAACGCCCGTATGTACCTACCTACATGATAGCAGATAACCCTTGAATCATCTCTAATTTTCTGTCTCTTTCTGACCAGGAAGCGCCGACATGCGCAACAGAGGCACATCCCCACTATCAGCCTCACCACGACAGTCACTCACTGGAGAACCTCCCTGGACCCTCCCGGATGACGACCGGCCTGACTTCTCAGCACTCAAGGAAAATATACAAAGGATCAACAAGTAAGTCTCGCATTTATATATGTTATTCAAAGAATGTTTTCTGTGTGAGAGCGTAGATGAAAGTATTTTTCTTGTTGACTGATTTTTAAAGGACATTTTTATTTAACCGATTTTAGTTCCTTTTTTTTCTACCGACTATGTTTCTATACAACTGGATCCTTGCCTTTTGGTATAAAAAGTAGCTTTGGGTACTGGGTCCACATGTGGCGAATGCGACCCGCACAGGATCTGTTCGTGCACTACATTCGTGTATTTAATTTGATATGCACCAAACAGTTGCACTAACGCTCAACTCAGGCAAGGTTTGTGAGATGTACAACACTAGCTTTTAGCCGCGGCGTCACCCTCTTAAATAAAATATAGAAAAAAATTACCAATCGGACCAGAACTTCCAGAGATAACCACCACCAAAAAAAAAAACACAAAAATCAAACTAGGTAAAGTTTGATTTTTGTGTTTTTTTTTTTATTTTAGTAGAGAATTCTTTATAATGTTAGTAGAGAAGTATAGATGAAAGCAAACTGTACTACATGCACGTGAGCTGCGCGCACCCACTGTGCAAACCTTGCCTAAGTTACGCTTAAGAGGGAGAAAAACGCAAGGGAACATGGGATATAAAGTATCCTATGTGCTATTCCAGGACGTGTTCTATCCGTAATTAAACACAAAAAAGTAAAATTAAAAGTACATTACACCGACGCATACGTTCAACACACCATTGTACGTGGAACGACGTCGCGTGGCGTCGCATTGCGTCACGTGACTTCATGCGGCGTGGATCCGATGTAGCTCTACAAGTCTAGTTTCCACATAAAATGTATGGATACCGACGTGCCCAGATTGGCGTGTGTGGCACACGTGTGAGCACCTTTTTTTTTTGTCAACGGGGAATATCATCATTGACAAAACCCGCTCTTGGGTGGAGCGGGAGATAGTGTCAAACTCTTACTGACTAAAAATCCCGCGCTGTTCCTTCTAGCCTTCATACCGGGGCTCTAGTTTCCTTTCGGATAACCCCGACCCCGGTAGGCTTCGACCCAGATGGGCCCCTCCTGTTGCTGACAACTCCAGTGTAGTTTTACCTTGACAACCATGTACATGCAACTGCATTTTCATTTTATGTGCTAACGTGTGTTGAAATGATTGATTTATCTATCTATCTATCTCCACACATACAAACGTTCACCTGTCTATTAGCGTGATAATTCTGTGTGAAAACCTACCACAGTAAAATTGAACAATAAGTTCTACATATACTAACGATGCAGCTGGGCTTATTATGGTCCTAGCAGGCTTACGCGCCTGATTAAATTGCCGCTTGGTTGCTGATTGGATGCACTTGTGTCGGGCGATACCGCAGACAAGTTGTGGTCGTGTTATTATGTAACAATAGAAGCCAAGTATGAGCCTAGCTTGTTCTGTATTCTGTGGGTTGAGATTTAGAATTGATCCATTGAAGTGCTGCGTATGTAGAAAGACAACGTGCACCACTGTTTTTTTTAGGTGGGGAAATCATCTTATGACATCCCCCGCTCTTGGTTGCGGCTGGATATAGAGACAGACTTTTAGTGACCACAAAACTCACTTCTATTACTTCGTTGCCTTTCGTGCCGGGGCCGAATTTTCTTTTCAGAAACAAATCCTTGGTCCCAGTAGGCTTCGACCCTGCCGGGCCTCTACGATTTGTTGACTACTCCTGAGACGCGCGTGGAACAATACGCGCTGTCGACGTCTTGGGCTCGGTCCGGAAGCTTATCAGACGGTTGGACGATGAGCTACCTATCGCTCGCAGTCCGCAAGCCCGCGCCTACGGTAGCCGGAAATCGGGATCAGAATCCTGGCAGCCGCTGGGGCATGAGCGCCGTTGCGTCTTGCGTGCGGCCTCCTCCTTTGCTAGCATAACTGCTTCACAGAAGGAAGCGACTGCCTACGTGCGCCATAGAAAAGGATAAAATAAGACGAACAAAAGCCAAAATCACTAATTGGAGGAAGGCACCGGGGTTTTTTGAAAGAATAAACGTGGCTCTGCAACGCAAAAGGCTACAAATAGATTTTAGTTAGTTACGACCTCTCTCTCCATCCTACAACGTAGGTTTGTTTTTTTTTATTATGGCTAGGCTACTTCTGAAAGAAAGTATCGGCCCCGGTATGAAAGGCAAAGAAGGAACGGGGTGGGTTTTTTAGTCAGTAAAAGTCTGACACTATCTCTCGCTCCGCCTAAGGGCGGGAGATGACGTCTGGATGTATTTTACCTACCGAAAAAAAAAAGGAAATATTTATTTGAAACTAATAGAAAGTCTTGTTACAAATGCGGTATTATAAGCTTACTATTAGGAAGCACCGCAGTGCTTTGCCAAGGCATGAAGTGGGACGGTCGTACCATTGCCCACTATGTAATTTGTCAAGATACAGCCTAATATCCAAAATTGAATCAATGAAAATATACGTCACGGTACGAGGAAAGGCAAGGCTCCGCTGGTGCAATATCCGGAATTATACCATTTGGACGTGAAATCTGCTTTACATATCTCGTCGGATGAAGGCATGATCGTGACGTAACTTTCGCTTGAAAATAGAACCGCCTCACGCTGCACCGTATAACCACAAAATAGATAGGTACAGAAGACAATCTACATACAAAACACGCTCGAGCAACGCATACATAGACACCGCTCACGGACACAATATTTCGGCTCAACCGCCCGGTCGCGCTCATACAGTTCAGCACAATGCGCTGACGTGTGTGTGATCGCCTAGAGTAGGTATAAAAAGTGAAATACATGATGAGATTGACTTCTGTACCTATCTATTTCGTGTTAGAACTTTATGCGCACAAACGATATCTACACATAGATTCTACTAGTGGGGGAGGCCGGGATGCTAAATTTGTAGTTACTGTAGCGTCATGGGACCAATTGGATTGTGAAGATTAAGTTTTAAAACAAAAAAAAATTATAACAATATTCCATTTTAGTGGAGCGTGTAAGATTTTTTTTAAATGTAAAAACAACGTCACTTCGAAATACTCGAGCGCGATTGATTTTTATTTTGAAGGTAATCCAATCAGGATTTAAAAAAACATATAATGTGACGGTTTTCATTCAATTGGCCTTTCGAACCACGAAAGACAAAAGAAGGAATTAGCGTGGATTTAGTATAACGATGACCAAAGTAATTATCATTTTTGTATCAGGGACTGCGAAACCTCAACCCGTCTGGACATGTTGCTGACTCAAGTGGAACAGTACGCCAACAACTTGGAGGCTCTGGTGGAGGAGAGGACCTCAGACTACCTGGAGGAGAAGAGGAAGTGCGAGGAACTGCTGTACCAACTACTGCCAAAGTAAGTGGGATGTTTGAAGACATGTGACATCCACCAACCCGCATTGGGCCCACGTTGTGGATTACGGCCCATTCTCTCACTTAGAGAGGAGGCCTGAGTTATAACACAGTGGGAACATTATAAGGCCGACTATGCTATGCTATTCTTTCAGCTACCCTTTGCGTTCTGTGGCAGCTTAAACTCTTTTGAACATTCCCACAGATCACATATGGATATCTTAGCTCAAGTTAAGATAAGTTTAGTACATTACTAAAGGTACTAGGTTGTTGTATTCTGCCATAGATCCAAAATGTTAGCTGCAAGAAATAAATAATTGTGGGTGAATCAGTTACGGTTTTTTTACAGTGACAAAGTAATTGCAATATTTCGTGTATCAGTTGCAGCATTATCATGTTGCTTAATTCGTTTAGCTAAATAAAAACTTTTTCGTTCGCGTTAGTTTACCTTTTTCTAATATTATTTTTTTTGATTTGAACTTAGAATAGGATAATTTGGAGGTTTGACAAGGAAAAATTTTATTGGTCATTCGGCGACGAAATTTTCTGAGAAAAAGTGCTTGATGAACACGAATTAAAAAGGAAATGTGATTATAAGTAATGATCTAACTGCGAAATGTTTGGTGAAACTCGGTAGTAAATAAAAAACCGATAAGTGATAGTCAATATAAAGAACCGATTATTTGTCAATCGGTTCTTCGAGTATTCTTGGAACATTCTTGGAGTATTCTTGGAGCTTTCTGGATATAGACATAGAAATTCACAGAAGTGGACAGTACAGCCCACTGCAATTCATAAATGCGTGCGCCAACTAGCGCATGACGATACAAGAGAAAACCCCGGTGGACATCGTGACGTCACTCCACGTGAAGTTTTCATGATCCCTATTTTTCCTTATTCTATAGCAGTAGCAAGTAATATTTGAGTAGTTTTTTTTACGCTATCTGTTTTATATGTATAATCACAGCAATTCGTGTAAAAAGGTTGCGGAATGAACTGGTTTCTTTGATAGTTTACGAGTCCGCGCCTGAGGTCCCGTGATTGCAATCCCGCACCTATAGGCACAACTTCCAAATTATAAATTTTTATTTTTTTTATATATATCCATCTCGCCTCCTTACTTAAACCCTATTTTTATATATATAAAGTCGCCGAATTTTTTTATTTCCTTTTATAATTTTTTCTATGTTGTTTTTTTTTTAAATGCAAAATTATACGTGTACAAGTGGTGATTTTCTTTTTTTTAACGCTACACAGTGTAATAATTGGTTAAAATTTTGTATTGTCTAATCAAGTGTGTTTAATATTGTTTTCATTATGGCCATGTTTAGTTTATGTTTGTGTTATTTAAATATGTTTAGTTTATCTTTGTGTTATTTAATGTATGTACTCAATCTTAAAAGAATGTATACTAACCTGCATTGGATAATTGTTTACTTTCGGAAGGGACGCCAATTTGTCACTCACGGTGGTTGCTGAAAATCAGCACTGTAGATTGCTGGATTCGTCCAGCGTCACAGTATAAGCTGAGCAACGGCCTATTCTTGCCTTAATGCGACGCACAAATTTGAATGTATTTATATTGTATCTGTTTTATTTTTGCTTTTCTTTTATTTTTGTTTATAATTTTGGTGTTTGTCCCTGTCAGGCACGTGTCGGCCGGTGTCGCATAGACTATAAAAAAAATATTGTTTTAATAGACAACCCAGACAGCTGAGTTGTCTATGGTTCAAGCAAGTTAAGCCCGGTTCACACGTGATCTCATAGGGCAACTAATTTTTGTTTTAATTTGTTATTATTTTTTGTTTTTTGAAAATTATTTGTGTGTCTATACGGGCAGAATAAACATGTTTTCTTTCTTTCTTTCTTTTTTCTTTTCTAAAGGTAGGGCCTACTGTCAACGGACGCATAGATTCATAGACGCGTTTTCGTCATTATACGCTTGCGTGAAGCTTGTGTACACAACTATGAAATTATTATACGAAGCGGCAACGAGTCCACGGTACGACGATACCAGCCTTAGGCAAACTAATCCACAAAGGGATTTAACACAGTTCAGTTCAACCTACCTCAATTATGTATCCGTCCAGGTCGATAGTTTAACTAGGAATATATACATATATTGACCCAACCGCTATTAATACAAGATATCTAGTCATTAATATAATGCGTTGGTGATTATGAGATACTGTATTTGAATACTGGATAGATTAGTGTCTTGGGTAAATGTTGAGGGTTTGGTAAACTTGTGTTAGATGGTGCTTAAACATTTTGTTTTTCCACAACTTTGACTCCAAAAACCATAGCCCTATTATTTTGTTTTCCATATTGTATCGCAATAGTTTTTCAAACCGGGGGTTGTCCTTGAGTGCACTAGTATAGCGCGTACAGGGATAATCGCCAATTGGTACCACGTTTCATTAAAAGCATCCAAAAGGGCCTCTGCGAGTTGGTTTCGGCTCCTCGTACCTCGCCTGAGATAAATAAATATAAATAATATAATATAATAATATTCCACAACTATCACACAACGCTGTCTAGCCCCAAGCTAAGCAGAGCTTGTGTTACTAGACAACTGATAAACATACTTATATATTTCTTAATATATACATATTATAGATAAATTACACCCAGACACAGAACCAATGATTATGCTCATCACATAAACATTTGTTCATGTGTTCAAACTATTATGTACAACTATCTGAATTTAGAATCTACATAAGGACACTTTCCTCCTCAGGTCCGTAGCCTCTCAACTCATAATGGGCCAGCCCGTCATGGCGGAGACGTACGACCAGGTGACGATCTACTTCAGCGACATCATCGGCTTCACCCAATTGTCTGCGGAGTCTACGCCACTGGAAGTCGTTGACCTGCTCAATGATCTGTATACCAGCTTCGACTCGATTATTGAGAATTTCGATGTTTACAAGGTGAGTGTTTTTTGGTACTTTTTTTGATATAGGAAATCCTCAAGTAACTTCGGTTGTGTACTTCAATATTAAAAAAAAAAACTACTTAGATTTACTAGGCAGATATGATACAGATAGAATTACACTGTTCGCACGTGTGCCACACATCTGCCAATCTGGGTGTGTCGGCCTCCATACATTTTATATGGAAACTAGACTTGTAGAGCTCCACTTGATACATGCCTCGCAACGCGACGCGACGTCGTTCTACGTACAAATCAGCTTTACTCTTCCTACTTTCGGTGTAGTTGGAGAGCGCCATGACAAACGACAACAGCTAAAAAAACCAATGAAACCTTATTTTAAATCCATAATATTTTTAAGTGTTAAATCATGCGATATCTCTTCCCGTTTTGCTTTGCGTTGAAAAATAACAAGAGTCAAGTAGAGTTGCAACCCAGACTCGTTCTTTTATAACTCGAGTAGCTACCCTTAATTAACCTAACTAACTCTAACTCTGAGCAGGGGGCCAACCATAAGACCTTAAAGCAGTATTGTTTTAATCTTACTTAGGCTTTTCGTACCATGACGCCTTCAAAACAACCTTATTACAATCTTAAAACAAGCTTGTTTTCTTAACGGTTTTGTGACGTCAATCTTAAAAAGTTCATTCTTTTCGTACTCTGACGGCATTTTTGACCGCTAGCGGTATTGTTTTTACGTCAAATTAGCTGGAGTAAAAAAGTTGCTCGGACGCAGCGGATTTATTATTGTTTTCCAAATAAATACTATTTAAAGTGTTTTTCGTGACTTAAAAAGTATTTAAAACTTATTTTGATGCCTAAGGCCTCATTTACGGAGACGCGGGGCGTCGCGCGTTGCGTTGAGCGGCGCGGTCCGCACTGAATATAAATATATGGCGTTGAAGCGATTTTAGACGCGTTTGTTTGAACTAGGGAGTTTTTTGCGGCCGAGCCCGCGGATGGCACCGACGCGTCACGCTCGGCGTTTATCGCGGCGGCGCACGCAGCGGCAATTCTCGATGAAGCGACAACAGTCACAACACACCATCTCTCGCCAACATAAAACTAGTCGATTTGATCGAGGCGAGCGTGCGCCGCCGCGATGCCCGCCGCGTGCTTCGCTACACGCTAGAGAATTCGCCGCGGGCGCCGCGGCGGGCACCGCCACGCTTCCCGTCTCGCTTCTCTATGAACATGGTCGTATATCCTCTTATACGTTTGGCAACTATTGCGCAACTCCGCGGAACTGTCACAGTGCGCCCGGACGAACTCGCGCCATTTCTCCGCGTTCACTAAAACTACGATAGCTCCTAAATTAAAGAGCGCAGCTCGACACACCCTATGTCACTGAATTCGTTATGAAATAAGCTCTGTTTGATTTTCTATAGTTTTGTACAGTTTTAACGTGGAATTATTGTTGATTCGAAAGTGAAAGTAGGGTTAGCTACTTTCTCCCACTTTTTGGTACAAAAGTCGTCATATTAATAAAATAAACGCATTTTTTTATTTTTTTCCAAAGTTATTGTTTTGTTTACATAATAACACATTATTGTACAATAATCAAGTAAAAGAACACACATTTGTACACATATTTTTTATCTGCAAGCTAAACAAAAACAACATAAACACGGCTCAAGTGTCAACCCGCACACCGAACAAAACAACAAAAAAACGTTCCGATAAAAAATGTTGTTGAATGTTTAGCATGTGATGTTTTATTTCTTTCTCATTCTTTCACCTACAGTCTGTGTAAGTTAGAGTAAGACAGGTATACTCTAGACAGGCAATATTTTGCATTAAATCCGACCCGATCCACGATATCTCCAGGAGTCTTCTACCAGACACGCGTTTTTTGACAGATATCTCCTGGAGATATAGTAACAGACGGGAGGATATTGCTATAAGTTTGTGTTTACGCGTGCGATGATGCGTGCCGCTTCACGCGCCGCCCCACCGTAAACAGAAAAAACGTCCGACGCGCCGCGAGACGCCACGCGACACGCGACGCGAGACGCCACGCCACACGCGACGCGAGACGCCACGCCACACGCGACGCGAGACGCCCCGCGTCTCCGTAAATGAGGCCTAAAGGTGTCCATTAGTGCACGAACAACAAGTTTAGTTCACTGGAATACACTGTTTAACTTTATCTTGATTCTATGATGTCCATTTACAATAAGTTTTTTAGCTTATTCGCTTCGAACACCAACCACTTGAAGGCAGATTACTCTAAATATAAGCACTTGAAAACTATTTTAATAATTTAAAATCGGTTCGTACTCAAGAATAGGGATGAAACGTATTTACGCTACCAGGTTTTCATACCAGGTATTTACTTCCAAGAACGTACACCAGGTGCCGGACCCGAAATACTTCCAAGACTTTAAAGTATTTTATACGGCTACTCGGATTCGGTCCGATCGGGGCTAGACGCCCGCCCGCCCGAGTCCCTGATTCGTGAGTCATGACGTAACTTCGAACGTTGCGCGTCGGCTCGCTTCGGCCGCGTTTGGGTCTCGATTACTCTCGAACGATTATGCTCCTTATTTGTAAGGTTTTACGACACAATGTGGCATGAAAGTATTTTACTTTAATGGTTTGTCTTTGCAAGTATTTATTTGTATACGGGGTTGTGCCCCAAATTAAATTAAACGCCATGGCCTCTAGCGTGCCATGTGAACGATTGTTTTCTGTTGCCGGGAACATATTAACAGAGAGAAGATCCCGACTGGGAAGTCGCAAAGTAAAGCAACTCTTGTTTCTACAACAAAATAAAAATAATTAAAAAAATATATAAATCTTTTAACTACGCCTGCTAAGCCACACTACATTTTTAAACAAAATCATGACAAAATATCGTAAAAAGTAAAACAATCGTAAAAATAATTCTCTTAGCAGCCAGTCCTAAGCCTGTGATTAAAGTAGGAAGGAAAGATTTCATTTTCATGTACAAAAGTATAAGAATGTCGTATGGTACGAACTAGAAATATACTGAAATACGCACTTGGGCTTAAAATACTTTCAAGTATTTTAATACCTGGACTTCGTCCCTGGTATTTTTACATACTCGTACTTGCAAGCCCTGGTATTGATACTTGCAAGTATATCTCATCCCTACTCAAGAAATCAACACTGACAAGCACTGACAAGAATCTTGTTATGTAAACATACGTTCCGATTCACACTAGCGTGCAACTAAATTAAATGTTAACGTAGTCCCCCGTAGCTATTTTAAATTGTTTTCCTACTTTATTAATGTAAATTTTTGAAAATTATTACTTCCTTTTTATAAAAGTTACTTAGATCCTTTTAAAAATATATTTTAACAAGACATTTTTTGAGTTAAATGTATTCTATTGGTTTACAATGAACTTGCGATACGGACAAACATCTGAAAGAGACAACGTTATACAGATCTATATAGCGCTTATCTTTTCTGTTTAGCAGGGAATAGACAAAATCTTTAAAATCGTTCGTTCTTTCCTAGCCCCTAGCAAGAATACAATCATACTGAGTGATTAAGTTCATGGTACGAAATGAAGTAATATTACTTTATTATGGAAACAAAACGTTCCTGCAATAAGATTGTCTTGTAAATCTTTATGGTCGGCCCCGTAGGTTGGAGAAAGCGCCAATATGCTTGACATTGACAGTTGAACTCCGTTCGCGTTCAAAAATGCCAGGGTTGAGTTTATTACCCAACGACGTCATTAGAGTTAACTCTAAACTTTTTGAAAGCAGTGACGTCATTGAGTTTATTATCCAATGACGTCATTGAGTTTATTATCCAATGACGTCATTAGAGTTAACTCTTAACTTAAATTTGAACGCAGGGCTCAAAGTCAAAGTCAAAATATTTTTTTTCTCATAGACCCACATGGGCACTTATAAAACGTCAGAAGCACACGCACGGTTCCAAATTAAATTAATTAATTGTCGGGCTAGACCTCTGTCTAGCCTTCTTACTCTTAAGAAGGCTTCTGACTATTACTGACTAAAAAGTACCTATTTGGTTGTTTGGGTGGTGTGTGTGTGTGGTGTAGGTACTCACTGGGTAGGTGTCGAGTAAATGTAAGTCCTTGCTGAATCTCCAGGTATAATCCTCACACACAACACTACAACACAGTTTTATAGAAGGCACACAAGCAGGTGAAATAGCAATAAGTTTACGGTAATATAGAATAGAAAAAGTCCTTAGAATTACAGTGATAACTTAGCGCGGGTAGATTGATCACAATTTATATTATCGGCGCGAGCGCACGTGTATCCGGTAGGCAGCGTAGATCGTGACTGGTGAGAAACGAAATGTAACTTGTATACTACTTGGCGGTAGAAGGAAATAAGTGGCCGGCGCGTCATCGACAGTGCGCGTGTCCAATGCGTCACGTCAATGTGTATGTTGTGTTTAGTGTTAGTGAATTTGTGTGTTGTGAACTTGGAAATATACAACGTGTAACGTTAAATGCACAAAACCTCAGACACCCCAAATGATTTTTAATTTAATTGACCTAATTATGTGAGAAAAAATACATAAAAAAAATAATTAAAGGTTTTATGTGCAGTTTTAGTTTGTTTAAAATTTATATCTGCATTGATATAAGAAATTTTATTATGCCGTGTATGAGAAAATTTGATTGGACTACAACTATTTGTGTTTGTTTACCTATTTGGGCGAGTTTGCGCACGTGATGGCTTGACCTGTTCATAAATAGACAGGTCGACGTTTTCAATTAAGATTTTTTTGAAAAATGTAACCTATATTAAAAAGTGGTTTAATTGATTCTGCTCGTTGTTCTGATCAAACTAATTTCAGGTTTTGCGCATTTAATGTTGCACGTTGTATATTACTCGTATATGACAAAATGGATAATACGTGATGGATGTCGTGTAAGACATAATGGATGTAGGTGAGTATAAATTTACTGTGTACTTGTATAGTGTATACAGTGTAAATATATGTGAGTCACCCACACCTATGTTCCTTCAGGTGCTTTTTATATCCCTGGGATACAGTAACCCATTTAAACTATCTCGCAGCCAGAATAAAGGTCTGCAGGATAGTTCGAATGAGTAAGTTGAGTAACTGTGGATAGGGCGCATTTTTTTTCCTCTACCATAAAAGTAGAACATGGTGATATATCGCACGCTATATGAAGGACCATCGCTCATCGAAGTCGGCTTTATTGGATACAGTCGCGTCCAAAATAAAGGTCGCTACACACCGTGAAGATGCTATAATCTCATTTCTACCATCGGACAAACCGACGTACGACGAGTATCCATCCTTTCGTTGTTGAAACCTCTACGGTCCGGACTAAGCGTTTCGCCTCGTCATTTATATCGCGTACATCGAAGGACTGGAACAATTTGCCTGCTGCGGTCTTCACGTCCGAATATAATTTAGGCGTCTTCAAGGCTAGAGTGAATAGGCTCCTAATAAACTAGTGCACCTCACCATTAACGATTGCATCACTGCTTAGGTACTATCAGGTGGGATCGCAGTCAAGCACTAGTTTATATCAGATATAAAAAGAGTACTTAAAAAAATATACGCTTGCCTGGAAGTAACCTATTCACTCTTGACTTAAAGACCCTTAGCTATCAGGAAACACAAACATCGGCTGGGAATTTCACTCCTTGACTGTACGCACATGATCCCAAAACGCTTTATCACAAAGCGTTGGTAAAAACTGCATGAAATTCTATTCTTGTTGTTTTTAAGTTTATCGCGAATAGATAGACGCGTTAGGATTGTTTTATAACAATAATTAGCTTTTGCCCGCGCGGCTTCGCTCCCGCTGTTACTTACTCCACTCTACTATACCCTACTCTACCCTACTCTACCCTACTCTACCCTACTCTACCCTACTCTACTCTACTCTACCCTACTCTACCCTACTCTACCCTACTCTTCCCTAATCTACCCTACTCTACCCTACTCTACCCTACTCTACCCTACTCTACCCTACTCTACCCTACTCTACCCTACTCTACCCTACTCTACCCTACTCTACCCTACTCTACCCTACTTTACGCTACTCTACAGTATCCTATGTCCGTCACCTGGCTCTAAGCTACCTACCCACCAATTTTCAGCCATATCGGTACAGCCATTCTTGAGTTATAAATAGTGTAACTAACACGACTTTCTTTTATATAAATAATATATAGATATAAGTAAGTAAGAATAAGGAAGGAAAAGATAATGACATATTTACCTACTTATATTCAGATAGGAAGATATATTAACATAAGCCTTCGTTCGCAGCTTATATTAAGTTACGGGCACATAAAATATACATTATCCTCGTTGTATGTGTTGCTACGTTCAAATCTATGGCTGGCGATATTGTGAAATATGTCTAAAGATAGCTTCTACATGGTGTGTGGTGGCCTTTATTCTGTAAAGATAAAAAATAATAAAGGAACTCAATCCCGAGTTAATTTAAGCTTTTACATCTTTCTTTTGTGAATTTAGAAAGAAGATTTTTGGATGTCTTTTGATAATAGAATTTTCTTTATTATAAAGAAAAGTGCGATTAGATAATTATAACAGATTGAACAAAGACAAGAAACACTGGATCCCTGTTTTTTAATATATTTTTGATAGGCTCACGCTTGACCACTATCTCACCTGATAGTAAGCGATAACGTGGTTGACAATAAAGCACGCTTGCCTAGAAGTAACCTATTCATTCTTGACTTAAACACCTCCAAGTTGTAACTATCAGGAAACATAGACTTCTAGCAGGGAACTCCTTAGCTGTACCTACGGATCAGCTAAGGAAGAATATGTTCCTAAAGTGTAACTCACTTTTTTTTTTACGGTGGGCAAAAATCATCTTATGACAACCCCCGCTCTTGGGTGGAGCAGGCGATAGTGTCAGACTCTTACTGACTAAAAACCCACCCCGTTCCTTCTAGCCTTCAAACCCAGGGTATTCCTTTCGGCCCTGGCCCCAGTAGGCTTCGACCCAGCTGGGCCCCTTCTGTTGCTGGCAACTCCTTGAGGCGCGCGGGAACAGAGCGCACCGTCGACGTCTTGGGCTCGGTCCAGACAGTTACCGGACGATCGGACAGCGAGCTACCCATGGCTCGCCGTCCGTGAGCCCAAAATGTAACTCACCTGATGGTAAGCGATCATGTGGTCGACGGTGGAGCACGCTTGTCCCACTATCTCACCTGATAGTAAGCGATAACGTGGTGGACAATAAAACACGCTTGCTTAGAAGTAACCTATTCATTCTTGACTTAAAGACTGTGGATGAGGTTGTGTCTATCGGAACATATAGACTTAGCAGGGAATCCCATTGCTTAGCTGTACGCGCAAAGAATGAAATAATATAAAATATCTGACATCATACGTTTTTTTTGGGAGGGATATCATCAAATATCTCCTCCCACTCTAGTGGAGCTAGAGGGAGTGTCAGAATTTTACTGACTAGAACCCACCCTCATCCCGTCTTTTCATCCTTCAGTTGCCGATGTTTCAATAATCCTGGCCTGGTCCAGAAAATGGCACAGGCGTAGCTACCGAAGAACAAGGCAGGAAGGCCCCCCGGGGCCTTCAGGCTTGAGGAGGAGACCAAAATCTGATTAGCAAATCTCTTTTTTTAAACTAGCTAAAATTTCTCTCACTAAGATATAAATAAATTAAGTTGCAGCACTATTTTAATAACTGTCAAATCGTTTTAGTCAGTTAAAGTCTGACAGTCTCTCCCGCTCCATTCAGAGCTGGAGAAGTTATTTCATGATTTCCCACATGAAAACGTGCCCCAGATTATTTTGCCCAAGGGCTGATTATCACCTAGCTACGCCAATGGAAAATTACAACCTAAAACTGTGACATTTCACAGCCACTCAAAAGGCAATCAGTAGAATATTCAATCAGTAACCAGCAAAGGGACAGAGTAATCAATGTATTATTAACTAGTGACCTATTTAATTCCGCATCGGACCATCATAGAATATTAATTAGATTCCGCCGGGCGGCCTTTGTAACTAATTTACACTGATGACATTTGAGAGCACACACCCTTTGGCATTTAAAGCTAGCGGCGGCAGCAGATAAGAGGATTTTCTATGTTTGTTTTTAATTATAATTATTTTCATTTTATTAGTTATTATTATTGTTTATAGGGTTTCCTACCTCAAAAGGAAAAAAATGGAACCTTTACAGGTTTGTTGTCCGTCCGTCGGTATGTCTGTCTTTCTGTCAAGACCCATAATTTCGAGAACGCGTAGAGATATCGAGTATACTTAGGTCAACGGTCCCTTCAAGCTGTGAAATAATCGAACTTTTGAATTATCGAATAAAAAAGATACGGCCGTTTATGTCGCAAAAAAAAGATATTTTGATAACCTCAAAGATCGAAATTAAAAAATGTGGTGGATGCAAGACGCACAGGAACGCTCGTTATGGCGATACTTGGGGGAAGCCGAAGGACGTCCACTGTTGAACATAGCCCATGTTCCACAGTGGACGTCCTTCTGCTGAAATGACGAGGATAATGCTAATTTTTACCCTCCTACTACTATAGTAATTAAAATCTATCTAGCAAACAGAAAAATGGCATTTCTCTATAGCCTTATTGAATACAATACTCCGTGATTGCATTCATTTTAATTGAACTTTGTGAAAGCTCGATACAAATTAAAATCACTACCTACAGTAAATATACTGTAGCTTTTGTTTTATTCAAATCCAATTAGTGCAATCCAATCATTGATTAATATTATATTATTAACTACAGGCGACAGTCAAATAATCCGAGACTTTGATGAATATAAAATGGATTTATTTAAAAATTACATCACGCTTTTGTTCTCAAATGGGATTAAGCGGAGGTGTGTGCTGCTTTGGACTTAGAAACAGTAGACAACTGTATTTACCTGGACACCAATATCAGTAAAGATGGCTCGTGCAAGGAGGAGGTTAGCAAGAGAATTGGCACGGTTAAGAGCGCCATGTCTCAGCTTAATAAAGTCTGGAGGAATCGCAACGTCTACGTAAAGACCAAAACCAAACTGGCACGGACACTGATCTTCTCGATCTTTTCGTATGGCGCTGAGACTTGGTTGCGAAAAGATGTGGTGTTGGAGAATTTATTTATTTATTTATTTATTTATTTATTTATTTATTTATTTATTTATTTATTTATTTATTTATTTATTTATTTATTTATTTATTTATTTATTTATTTATTTATTTATTTATTTATTTAACCAGAACGACAGAATGCCAATTACACTGATTACAATAGGTACAAATTATTTAAAAACACATTAAAGAAAATATAACAGATAATATAACTAAACCTCTCATGCAGTCTTCTCGCAAATCGCCAGACATTCAGTCAATATCTCCTTCCATTCATCAGCGAATAGATCTAGTCTAGGACTGGATTCAAGGAGAGCGTTGAGTGCAATTAGCATTCGCGGAATAGGTGACATAAGAAGAATGCTCCGTATCCCTTGGACAGCATTTCGGACCAACGTTGGATACGTTGGTCGGAAATTTTGCAAGAACTCAAAATCTACTCACGGCCGTCCGAGTGTCTTCACAAGGTTCTGCAATACTTCGGTCGCCTTGCAAGGAAAGACGAACCTTGAAACGCTAATGGTGACCGGTAAAGTGGATGGGAAAAGGCCTCGCGGGTGCATCCCAATATGTTGGTCCGACCAGATTCGCACCGCTCTTGACTCTACGATGTACAATGCCCTTCACATCGCCAGAGACAGGAACAGATGGAGGAATGTCTTGTTATGTTAGCAAAAATACACTGGGCTATCCAGGTGACTGAAGGGTTGTTTTGCACTTGGACCCAGCTGTTTATTGGCTCCTAATAACCACTAGTTCTGCCGTAACCTGTGTTGTACTTAGTGTTGGTTGTATCCAACTTGTAACCTTTTAATTTTGGGGAAAAACATAACATGGTGTGGGGAAAAACAACCTTTTGGAATGTTGTAGGTACAAATAATGAAATTAAAAGAATGACAAAGCAATTAATAAACGTTTACAATTCGGACTCAAACTGCACTCTATAACAAACAAAACCAATCCTTTATAAATTATCACCGTAATATCAAATTGGAGTATATATAATTTCTGTTTTTTTTTTTTTGTATAGGTGGAAACCATAGGCGATGCATACATGGTCGTCTCCGGTCTACCCATGCGTAATGGCAACAGGCATGCGGCTGAGATCGCGCGCATGTCCCTCGCGCTACTGAACGCCGTGCGCGTTAAGACCGTGCCCCACCGCCCTGGAGAGAGGCTACTGCTGAGGATCGGTATGCACACAGGTAAGGAATTGTGGTGATTGGTGATTTGTGTTAAAGGGGAGTAAAGAGACATCTAAGGCAATATCAAGTGTGTTTTTGATACCCAAGCAGGCTTACCTGCTAACCCTTATTCTGAGGGTTTATTCTCTTAACTATCTAGTTGGAAAGAGATGCTGCAGTCCTGGAACGTAAAGGATAATTGAAGGAACAGGGCTCTATTGTAACTGGGACTCACATAAATGCTTCGAAAAGGATAATTGAAGGAACAGGGCCCTATTGTAACTGGGACTCACATAAATGCTTTTTTTTTTTTTTAATAATATAATAATATAATATTCCACAACTATCACACAACGTCACCTAGTCCCAAGCCAAGCAGAGCTTGTGTTATGGGTACTAGACAACTGATAAACATACTTATATATTTCTAAATACATACATATTATAGATAAATTACACCCAGACACAGAACAAATGATCATGCTCATCACACAGACATTTGTCCTGGGTGGGAATCGAACCCACAACCTCCGGCATAGCAGTCAGGGTCACTAACCACTAGACCAACAGGATTTGAAAAGGATAATTGAAGGAACAGGGCCCTATTGTAACTGGGACTCACATAAATGCTTTGAAAAGGATAATTAAAGGAACAGGGCTCTATTGTAACTGGGACTCACATAAATGCTTCGAAAAGGATGTGAGTTCTTCTCATTCCTTTCGTTCTGGGGAATCAGGGTTGGACGCGAAAGATCGCTGTAGCCAATCACCTCACACTCACATTTCCACCATATGCTAAGTAGACCGATGACCTGGTTAGGGTCGGGGGACTTCGATGGATATAAGATACACAGAGCCGGTCTTTATGGCTATGACAGTTGGAAAAGGTCTACTTCCAGTTGATGTTTTTCACCGATGATAATATAAAGAGGTAAAATTAAGGTCTGGAAGTTTACCATAGACGCGGGCTCGCGGACGGCGAGCCATGGGTGGCTCGCTGTCCGAACGTCCAGTAACTGTCAGGACCGAGCCCAAGACGTCGACGGCGCGCAGTGTTCCCGCGCGCCTCAAGGAGTTTTCAGCAACAGGAGGGGCCCAACTGGGTCGAAGCCTACTGGGGCCAGGGTTATCCGAAAGGAAACTCGGAAACTCCGGTATGAAGAGGCTAGAAGGAACGGGGTGGGTTTTTAGTCAGTAAGAGTCTGACACTCTCTCCCGCTCCACCCAAGAGCGCGGGTTGTCATAAAATGATTTTTGCCCACCGTAAAAAAAGGGGAAAAGTTTAAAATAAGATTAAGATTTTGAATTGCTTGAAACGTATTAATGACTTAAAGCTTAGAGCAAACAGAAAGAAGAAATTGTGGTGTATGGTGTAAGATATTTTAGTAAATTGACTTTGCCTTCCATCATAATTAAAGCCTATCATCATCATTACATAAACATAGGCCTGTCTCAAGTGTCGCCACACTGACAAGTTCTGTACGTCTTGTATCTATAAGATTGCTGCGGCTCTCAATAGGTCACGAAGGCTTGCCAACGCTGCGTCTTTGATTCCGCAGTTGCCACTCCAGAACATTTCGGCTCCGATGGAATCAGAGGCGTAGCGTGGACTAATTTAGACGTGGGCGAAGGCACATCAACCGGGCCTTTTTTTTCATAAATTAGAAAATGAGACTGCTACTGTCGCTACCTAGTGTTCGACCAACTCGTTGCTTACCATCAGGTGAAATAGTGGCCAAACACGAGCCTATCAGTTATAAAAAAAACCGTCGTTCTTGAAGAGCCCTCGCTTGTACGAGGCCTGTTTGGTTTTGGCCGTGGACGAGAGCCCACTTTACGCACGACTAGCTACGCTACTGGATGGAGTGATCCAAGGCAGGGTTCTGCGAGCAATGAACCCTTCCTACTGCCACTTAAGATTGGTGATTCTTCAAGTTTTATCGGTAAAAAAAAATAAGAAGGGTAATGAAACTTTGCCAAAAGTGTTTGAATTTATGACAATATTATTATTCCCTTTCAATTTATTGTTATAATCTCAAGTTTTGTCTTCTTAGTAAAATTTACGCTATTATTGTTTGCCAAAATCTTCTCTTAAGTGAGTTTGGTGGAAACTTTTCACGTTTTCAAATAAGTAGGTACCTACGTATGCGAAAACTTTGCTAACTTAATCGGCATCTTACTGACTTTCATTATTATTATGAAAATGTGTGAACGTAGGAGACGCTTGAATAAATTCTTTGCTGCCCAAATATTTTAAATTATCGCCTGAACACATTCTACTCGTACTAATATTTTATAGAGGAAAGATGTTTTTCATTACTCATACTCTGAAAGTAGGTCTGAAGTTGCCTGAGGAGCGGGCTGAAAAGTATCACACTTTTCGTCCCTAGGGAGTTTTACTTTCACCTAACAGCTATAAAATTATAAAAAAAAAAAACTAGTTCTGTCTTCTTGTATTCGTAATGAAAAGCACAATGCTTACCTCGGGGTTAAAGTTACTTATTTAGTCCCTCGAATTAGCGACCTCGCTCCGCTCGGCCGCCAACTATTTCTCGGGACGAAATAAGTAACTTTCACCCCTAGTGTAACAATGTACTATTGTATTTTGGTTGTCTACACTTATAATATAATATTACAAAGAGATAAAGTACCTATGCTTGTTATTTTTTTTTTTTGTTTGTAGTAGACAATCTTTGGAAGTTTTTGTTCGATTGCTCCTAAATTATTATGTTTAACGATCCTCATACACATTTGTTTACTTTCAATTAGCTCAGATAATGATAATACAGAATAGAGCACTGAGTGCGTGGGAGTAATGTTTGCCTCGTGTAGCCATTAAAGGTCATAATCATACTACTGCAATTGTGGTGGGCCGCTAGCTTCTACCTTACCTAGTCTTCTCATTTAAATAATTACGCCCACGCGCCCTTGCACTTATCTATTTTAAAGCTGTCCCTCCTGGTTTCACCCGCGTCTTCTGTTTTGACTTCTCTTGGGTTATAGCGTGATGATATTCATAGCTTAAAGCCTTCCTCAATTTGTTGCTTATTTTTATTTGAATATCCAAGATTTGGCTAGCTTAATTGCAAACTTCTCAGCGACGTAATAATATTTGTACTTGACTTCCCTCTTCCTCCCCATTTTCTCACTTTAAAAAAAAATTGCCTATGTCCGTTTTCAAATGGGGCCAGGGTTATCCGAAAGGAACTCGAGCCCCGGTATGAAGGCTAGAAGGAACGGGGTGGGGTTTTTAGTCAGTAAGAGTCTGGCACTATCTCCCGCTCCGCCCAAGGGCGGGTTTTGTCATAAGATGATTTTCCACATCGACAAAAAAAAACTATCTATCTATTCTACTTATCGCTGAATACCTACACATACCATGAATTCGGATGCATTACCACAGGTCAAAGATCCTCACAAAAGGTTCCGATCGTCATTAAGTTTAGTCGGACACATCATTACTCTCACCAGTGATCAATTCTACGGGATTATTCGAACAGATCGAGGCCCTGAGATGGAAGTCTAACTCTGCACTGACCAACCAGAGTGAATAAGTTATTTTTCATCAAAAGACAGTGCACAAGTGAGTGAAGAAGAGCAATTTATGTAATCTTAGCATTTTCGGGGCAAATATCTGTCAAGACTCTTTATCTCGAGAACTTGTCGAGGTATCAAATTGAAATTATAACCATATGTTGTATACCTACTCAGGTTTGTGGTCCCTTCAAGCTGTGAAAAAATCAAACTTATAAGTTAACGAATAAAAAAGATGCGCCCGTTTATGTCACCAAAAACATATTTTTGTAATCTCAAAGACAGAAATTCATTGGGTACTTCCCGTTGACCCAGAATCCTGAAATTTGACACAAAACAAGGTCTTATAGCACAGGTATAAATCTGAAATCAGTAAATTTGTTGTTACATACGTCAAAAAAAAAAAATTGCAATTCAGAAAAATCTTTGAGACTCCATTCGGGAATTGTAGTTTGCACGGAACCCTCAGTGCGCGAGCCCGACTCGCACTTGCCCAGTTTTTCGTATTAGAATAACAACGAGCTTCATAATTGTAGCGTTCGCAGGTGCAAACTGCCCTATTCATTTATTTTTTACTTTCTCTCGCAGGGAGCTTATTTAAATAGAGTTTCATTTAGTAAATTTTGTGTAGCCATAGTATTTTAGTACTAAGATGTGTTAAATCTTACAGCATATGCAGTTTATTTAGTTACATTCTTTTTAATATCGCTTGGTTTATTCTATTTTGAAAATCAAAGATTAACTCCAGGTTTATATGGTACAGTAAGCTTTACAAAAATCGACAGATTTATAGAAAAATATAGTAACTTTACTCTCAATGTGATTTAATCTGCACTAGCACTTGTTCAAGCCATGGTCCGGAGCGAGGGGGAAAGGGCTGTGGCCACCTCCTTCTGCGAGGCATTAGTGCTCTCAATCTGCGGTTATTTTTGCTCAGTTCTCTTGTAGCATGCAGTAGATATAGGTCTCCCCAATTTTACTTCAATTAGCGGTGGATTTATATACTTGCTCCCTATACAATTTGAATATAATCAAAACAGCCATTAAATCGAAAAAACTTTAGCCAAAAGCCCTGCTAAAATAATTTCTTGCTTCCCAGGTCCCTGCGTGGCAGGCGTCGTAGGACTCAAAATGCCGCGATACTGTCTTTTCGGCGACACAGTGAACACCGCGTCAAGAATGGAGTCCCATGGAGAGGCGCTGAAGATCCACGTCAGTCCGAAGACCAAGGAGGTTCTGGACCTCTATGACTGCTTCGAGCTGGAATGCAGGGGAGAAATTACCATGAAGGTGAGAGTTTTACGGCCAGTATTTTCGAACTATGTCTGTATATTTTGGAGTCGAGTATGATTTTGGTTCAAACAAAGTTTAACTAATGCTATCGAAATAATGCAGCAGCCTTACGAGTTGTTGATCGTGAGTTCAAACACAATCAGACCGAAACTTTACTTTATATCATCTATTTTATGACCACTAGCCTTAAATCGGTTAAAGAAACCGGCTTGTCCTAGAAAAAAAAAATAGAAGACATGTGATATCCACTAATTCATGCCGAGCCTCGTGGTGAAATGAACTTCTCCTAGAAAGAAGGCATAAGTCCCAGTCATGGGAACATTATAAGGCCGATTACACATGTATTCGTCTGATGTCTATCTTCTATATATATAAAAATGACCCCCGTTTTCCGTTGTCACGACTTGGCATGAAAACGGCTTGACCGATTTGGCTGATTTTTTTTTTGTTGTGATTGTTATTGTGAGGAGAAGGTTCTTATGGAAAAAAAATAAAAATTAGGGTAGTGTAGGGTAGAGTAGGGTAGAGTAGGGTAGAGTAGGGTAGAGTAGGGTAGGGTAGAGAAGGGTAGGGTAGGGTAGAGTAGGGTAGGGTAGAGTAGGGTATAGTAGAGTAGGGTAGAGTAGGGTAGGGTAGGGTAGGGTAGAGTAGGGTAGAGTAGAGTAGGGTAGGGTAGGGTAGAGTAGGGTAGATTAGGGTAGAGTAGGAAAGAGCGGAAGCGAAGCCGCGCGGGCAAAGCTAGTAACTTATATAAACTAACTGCATTTAAGAAACAAGTACAGGATAATTTGACATTTACGTATTTCCGTCCTCACTACTATTTTCCATGTCAAAAGCCAATATTATGAGCAAAGAGCTTTGTCTTGTACTACCTAATGTTATGTCATGAATTTTCATCAGAAGCCTTCGAGCTGTAACGGGAATTCATAAGAAGATGGATGGAAGTATTCTAATCTAATAATAAACAGGAATATTTTAACTACATAAATCTTTAGGGATTATTCTGGTTAGGTAATTTGTAATCGTTATTTGCTTCAGCGGTGTTTCTAAGCTCCAATATTAACACCAAGTTTGGTACTAAAAACAACCAAGACTTGTAAATTATTTTGGATATTGCTAATAATATATTAGT
This sequence comes from Mythimna lalbum, assembly GCA_949319445.1. NCBI lineage: Eukaryota > Metazoa > Arthropoda > Insecta > Lepidoptera > Noctuidae > Mythimna > Mythimna lalbum. Next base: position 9,166,334 of record OX439365.1, read on the forward strand.
GAAAATAACAATTTTGTTCGCAGGGAAAGGGTAAAATGACGACGTACTGGCTGATTGGAGAAAAGAAACCAGAAAATCAAGAATGTTACTACACGCAAACCAACCACGTGCAGGCCACTCTGGTGAACAACCCAAGCATCACATTCCAGGGCCCCGACAGTCCAGCATCACATTCCCTGACGCAAAGTCATAGTCCAGATCAAAATGCACCAGAATCCAAAGAAAACCACAGACCACTTGAGATTCAGAGCGAAAGAGATCGCATAAAGCATGAGATAGCGACATTCGTGGCAAAAGATTTGATAAACAACATAGATATTGCTGTCAGAGAATTTCGGAAATCGCAAAGCGCATATTTTGTCACAACAGGAAACACTAAACCCTTGTGTAACGGGAATGAAAAAGGCCTAATTACTCCAACGTACGATAAGGAACTCGTCATCAGCAAAGGTAAGGTACGGGATGTAGTGAACAGATTCAACAGTTGTGGTATTGCCAGTGATGGAGTTAACAAATGCACAAAGATGAAAATAAAAAATGAAGACTGAAATGCAAAGGAAGGATTGAAAGCTTATTGTTTTTCCCTGCCCGGTCTAAACAGATTTTAAAACTTTAGAAGTGCTTATAGGGATACTTATAAATTTAATTAGAAAATATTAATATATTTTGTGCCAAGCACATAGATAACTTCTTTTATAGTCTAGTCATTACTGTTTTAAGAGATTATTATATTAATAATAATAATTAGTACATTCTTATTAAGAAATATGTTAAATTAAAGTAGTGGGTGACCAAATACCCTCCGAATTCTAGTTAAGTATTAATAGACGATTTTAAATGTATTTAATAGATATTATACGTGTTAGTTTTAAGATGATATTCGCAGAAGCGATGTCAAGAAAGCTGTAGTGAGAATTATTATGTGTGAATATTAAAAATTAATTATTGTATTATACACTTGGACCCTGTAGTGTTTTTACTGACCTTTTATACTTCCGTATCTTTCTAGTCCATTGTATACTCGTAGTGAAGTAAGAGAAATTTGTATAATACATAACTATAATGCACCTACTTTGATGGTGTCATTTCATCATCCCTCTAGTGAACTTCAGGCTGTAAGTCATTAAATGTTTGAAGCTTTTCCTTGCTACATATTCACATCTTCCTAATTTTATCCATGTTTAAATAGGATTAAGTGGTTGTTAGATGTTCTTCTTATTTAAGATCGTTAGTTGCGTCTTTTATGCTATAAGCATTTTAAAATGATTTCAATGTTTTCATAGAATTTATTATCGTGTTAGCTTTACGAAATGTATTTATTGTTACTTTGGATACAATACTGGCAATCAACGGTTCATCAAGTTGAGTTGATTTCAGGATATTGAATATAGCTTAGAACAAGAGATGATCATTACCAGTATATTCAATAATTGGCTGTATTATTGGTTCAGCTACACTACATTCTGCGTAATCAAGTTTTACACAAACGTGATTATATTGTTACGTGAGCTGCGATCAGAATACTCTGTTATTGAAATTATTGGTTCCTTTAAGAATCACAATAACTGTATTATAGTAAAGTTTCTAGTTTAGTGAAGTTGTGAGTTAGAGATACAGGAGTATTCGTAGTGTGTTGCAAAGTTATTTAAAAAAAATCCAAGAAACATGAATGATTGTACAATATGAAATTGCCGGTTTTGTATCCAGTAATATTTCTGTTGGTATTATAAATAAATTATTACAGTAATATGTCTAGTATAATTCAGAGATCTCTATTCTAGTCAGTGTTGAACTTTTGATTGTGATATAAATATTATTATTGAAGTATAACTTTACTACCGGAGCTGTGACATCTTACTTTATCAAATTAATTGTTTATCAATATGTTCCTTTGTCTGTTAAGCACAATATGTTGCGTCATTGTTTAAATCACAATAAATAAACAAATATAATTATAATGATTTGGTTTTATTTAAATACTCTCCTTCTGTAGGGTGTTACATTTTCTTAAAATGTCATTTTATGGGCATAGTTTTGTTGCCACCTTGGACAGTGCTTTCTTCATCACTCGGAATCGTGTTTTTTGCACGAATGCTATAAAGGCAACATTTATGAGAATACGTATGTTTGACGTTTGTTCACCAAATGTTAGTCAGTACACCAATATTTAAATTCGTTCTGCCGTTCGAGCGGTAGCAGACGTAGCGGTAGTGGGTAGACCATCTTCTAGAATAGCACATAGAATATATCCCTAGAGTATGTTCCCTTGGGATAATTTACTATACTATCATGCGGGCAAAGTTGCTAGCAACAGCAAGTATATAATATTAAGAGAACTAAACAGAACAAGAATGGATCAGTAAATGCCTATTGCTAGAAGTTTTTTCATTACAAACTTTTTGTTTATCAAACTTTATCTTTACGATCCAGACGCTGTATTTATTTACATTTTTCACAAAGCTTAATTAAAATGTCAGCTTCAATTTAGTTTTAAATTCAGCATAAATAAAGATGAAAATATTTCATTTCTTTTTCTTTCAAATTCCGATAATGGCCGCTTGGGAAGAAACGACGCAATCTATTTTGCGCTGACGTTTTTAGATTGATGTGGCCATTTTCGTGTCTTATCGACTACAAACAAAGTTGGTTTGGCTGAAAGAGACGGATATTAGACTATTCTGGAGTATTATCTTATCAAAACAGTGGAAGTCTTTCGGCTGAAATGATGATGATGATGAGGACATGAACGAGGACCATGTGGTATTAGTGACCCAGTTACATAATGTAATAAAGAAACATAAATACGCCCCTGGCAATAAAAGTAGATTAAATGGCAATTCTTTCTTTAACTGCAGGGAAGTAAACATTCCTAGTTTAAGTGCGGTGCATCTAATAGCTTGTCGGACCTTCTTATGCGCGATAAAGTTTTACACGCGAGCGATCCGGGAGAAGAATGGGAAGCCATGTTTTTTTTATAGGAAGCCATGTCGGAATTGGATTATTTTTCTTATGATATTTTAGCAGTATAAGTAATGTGTAGTGACTGGTGTCTTGATCAAATGAACCTGCTTGTTTTGGAGCAGTGGAACGAGAGAGAGTCTCAAACTTTTACTGACTAAAACCCAACTATATTCTTTCAGTTGTCTTTTGCTACAGTAAACTCTTTCAAACATTATTCGACTGGCTTGTTGGTCTAGTGGTTAGTGACCGTGACTGCTATGCCGGAGGTCGTGGGTTAGATTCCCACCCAGGACAAATGTTTGTGTGATGAGCATAATCATTTGTTCTGTGTCTGGGTGTAATTTATCTATAATATGTATGTATTTAGAAATATATAAGTATGTTATCAGTTGTCTAGTACCCATAACACAAGCTCTGCTTAGCTTGGGACTAGACGGCGTTGTGTGATAGTTGTGGAATATATTATTATATATTATATTATATTATTATTAACGGAGCCTTAGCAGGCTTCGGTCCTACTGCGTCCTTTCGGTTTCGCTGACATTTGTCATGGAACACTAAGCGCGTTCGCTGTCATCGACTCGGGTTGGTCCTCTTTACCGGACGGTTGGACCACAAGTTATCCATTGCTTGTCGTCCGTGAACCCGAGCTTAAGGTGGCCGAGAGTTGCTTTGCGACTCTCGACGCTCGTGGCGTGTAGTGGGGTGTGAGGAAGTCCGTTCCTTCATGATGGAGACCTTCTCCTTTCTTTCCCATTCCCTCTTGTTCCGGATCATGACCAGAAGCAGTGCTGAGAGATTTAGCCGCTTACGAGGACACAGCAGTGCTGCGCCCAGGCGGGAGGAACTTCTATTTTCCGTATTCCGTAATTTCTATATTCCGTATCGTGTCGCCTGAACGATCCGCACAATGATGATACCCGGGCGTTTCTTCTACTTGAATCCAAAACAGAAACCTCCTGAACTTCCCGTGAAAAATAGAATTTTGCAGGCAATTCCATAAAAAGCTAACAATACAGCTACAGAAATATCGAGCTAGTCTGAACGAGCCATCAGCTACTGTAGAAGATAAAAGACTCAGTAGGTCAGGGGCCTAAGTTTGCCAATTTCTTACAAAAAAGGTTGGCCGGTAGGACAAAAAATTGCTGGTGTGGCGACTGCATCTACCAGAAGATGGAGCATCGGAAGGCCTACGACAATATGGAATAATGATCTTTTGAGAGCTTTGAGAAGTGTGTTCGATGATAGAAACGTGCTGTTTTTCTATCATCGAATATACTAATTATAATTTATTGGTACCATCTGTAAATTACTTTGGCGATGCTTAGAGGACGCTTATCTAGATATGTTTCAGTTGAAATAATGATGATGCGTGGTCGATCATTGATATCGACATTTTTTTTTCTTCGGTGGGCAAAAATCATCTTATGACAACCCCCGCTCTTGGGTGGAGCGGGAGATAGTGTCAGACTCTTACTGAATAAAAACCCACCCCGTTCCTTCTAGCCTCTTCATACCGGGGCACGAGCTTCCTTTCGGATCATTTCAACAGGAAGATATCTAATCTTTTTGTTGAAATGATGATGATGCGTGGTCGATCTCTTATATCGTAAATTTTAATTTCCATTTTGATAATATTTTAATTTAATATCGATTTATAATAGTTTTTCGAAGGCGTACTAACCACAGATAGACAATTTAAATAAAATGTGGTTTCGTATTTTAACCTGACTACGGCAAACCCAAAGGAGGGTTATGATTTTGACAGGCTATGAATGTATGTGAGTATGTTCATTTGTTCCCTCATAGCTCCTAACAGAACAAAAAGCAACGCCGAAGTAACACGTTATTAAAAAGTGTTTCGGTTAGTGCATAAAACGTGTGATTTTTTTTTATTCTGTTCTTGTTTTTCCAGTTACCTTGTTATTTTAGCATCCAGAAAAACTTGTTTTATACTTTTTTAGTGTCGTTTTTTTGTCGTGGTCGGGTTTTAGTTTTTTACTTTTGGAACGAAGTTCCTTATCACGCGTTGTGAAAGGGGACTAGGCGGAAAAAATCTCACGAAAAGTTGTAACGACACTTTTTTTATGTCAATATTCCTACAGATGGAAATTCTTTCTTTTTATTTGTATTATTTTTTTTATAGTTTAATAAAATTTGATTACAATTCCTTCACTAATTAATCTATACTTATAATAAATCTGTAGAGAGGTCAATTCTGTACATGAAATATATTTCCAAAATAACTATCAGGGGGTGATTAGTGATCGATACTGATGCTAAAAATGCAAACAGTAAAATTTTTGTCTGTCTGTCTATCTGTCTGTCTGTCTGTCTGTCTGTCTGTCTGTCTGTCTGTCTGTCTGTCTGTCTGTATGTTCTTTATAGAAACAAAAACTACTCGATGGATTTTAACGAAACTTGGTACAATCATTATTCATACTCCTGGGCAGGTTATAGTATACTTTTCATCACGCTACGATCAATAGGAGCAGAGCAGTGAAGGGAAATGTTGGGAAAACGGGAGAAATTACTCCATTTTTTAAGCTTCCGTCGCGTTTGCAGCCTTAATGGTTAAAGCTACACAGAAATAACGGAAATGTTCTCCTCAAAATTATATAAAAAATGTCCCACGACAGCATACGTCTATCTTTTATGGTTAACTCACAATAACACGTGTAACTCCCGATAGCTTAGCAGTTCTGAGCTTTCTGTTTTTTGTCTACTCTTACGTTTATAACACTGAATGTCGCTGGCATAAGCAACAGGATCCGCGTACGAAGTCGCTGGCAGAAGCTAGTATAATAATATAATATAATATTCCACAACTATCACACAACGCCATCTAGTCCCATGCTAAGCAGAGCTTGTGTTACGGGTACTAGATAACTGATAAACATACTTATATATTTCTAAATACATACATTTTATAGATAAATTACACCCAGACACAGAACAAATGATAATGCTCATCACATAAACATTTGTCCTGGGTGGGAATCGAACCCACGACCTCCGGCATAGCAGTCAGGGCCACTAACCACTAGACCAACAGGCCAGTCAATTAATCGAAAGGAACTTCGTTCTATCCGGGTGTCCCTTGACACCTCTCAAGTTTTTTTTAATGCTTGTTTTTGAGGTAAATGGACAGGATGGTAAATGAATGAGAGTGGGTGTCAAATTTATAGTGACTAAAAACACATCTGAGTTCTTTCAGGTGCGTTCTAGTTCCAAGGGCAGCGATAATTTTTTCGAACACCTGTTTTCGCTTGTCGTATAACATCAACCTTCTGTGTCTTTCTATAGTGTAACTATTGGCCTGATTTATAGCATCGTTGAGATATTGGACTTTGAAAAATGATACGTATGTGTACCAACATTGAGAATATACCCGTCTTCGGTGATCGATGAGAAGCGGGGCTTGCTATTGTTTCGGTATTACGTAGGAGAAGTTTTTTAAGTGAATGGCGTAGTAGCAGAGGGATAATTGAATGGACGTGGTGGACAATAAGTAATTAGTTAAGCTCGCCTATGTACATGAATTTTGTTATCCACCTATTTTATAAGTTTTTATAGTGTACAATAAAGAATTAAAGAATTAAAGTAGTTTTTTTACAACTAACTTTTGCCCGCGGCTTCGCTCACGTTAAATTCGGGGTAACACGGTTCCCCTGGGAAGTGGAGGGTTAGAAAGAGACAAAAAGTAGCCTATGCCACTCTCCATCTCTTCAACTATCTCTACTTAAAAAAAACATGTCAATTCGTCACTCCGTTTTGCCGTGAAAGACCGACAAACAGACACACACACTTTTCCATTTATAATATTAGTACGGATTAGAGATGTGCCGTTGCCGGCAATATTGCCGTGAAGTGGGAATATTGGTGGGAATATTGCCGGGAATATTGCCCGATGTATGAATATTGGCGGCAATATTGATTCCCAGATTGCCGGCAACGGCACATCTCTAGTACGGATATATCCAAGAATATAATAGTAATAAGTAATATATACAACATAATTTTTAGTTTATGCGAAACATGACTATAGTTTGTTTAGAACCAGTAACGATTCCAATCAATTTTACACCATGTTATATTTTTTTCCAAAAATATTTAAAAAGGTCACAAGTTGGACACGTAAGTACACTTACGGGACACGGCAGGTCATAGCGGGTTTTAGATGCTATCAAACAGCTGGGTAGAAGTGCAAAACAACCCCTCAGTGGCCTGGATGGCCCGGTGACTATGTATTTTTGCTGACATAACAAGCTTATAACTTTGTGATTTTTCATGATACAGTTATGAGATTTTGTACATATATTCTTTACATAAAAATACTAGACACGTGTTTCGGGTTTCGCATATAATAAAACTAATGTTTTAAAAATAATTGCAATAGTATAATAATATATTGACGTGGCTCAAAAAACTGCCCAGCTTAAGTGGGCCTGGGCTGGATATATCTACCTCATGCCGATCGTGCGGTGGGCCAGTAAAACACGAAGTTGGTGTCCTGAAGCACACGACGGGGTCGCGTCAGGCCAAGAAGGAGATAGCGGGAAGACTAAGATGTCAATTAGCAAGAACTAGCTCAAAGCCGGGAAGGAATTGTGGGATGCCTTTACCCAGCAGTGGGATAGAGTAGGCTAGATATGTATAATAATGATGTCATACCAATTTAATGTATTACTTCAGGTTTTTACAACGGCTTTTCTATTGATTGTATTTTTTGAGGTTTTGAATTCAGTTGATTCCGCTGTAAAGTATCCCACAGATTACCTCCTACAAACAAAAAGAAAACATAAAATAAAAATTAAAAAAAAATGCCTACATAATTTGAACACGTGCGAAGCTGCGGGCAAAAGCTAGTTTACCATGTAGCCAACCAATTGGTACAAATTAAAACATGATTGCTATGCTATGCTAAAGCATGATTTATGAATTAGTTGGCTCGATAAAAAATTCACGAATCTGACCCTAATTTACGGTTTTAAATGTATACCTACGAGGTTACGTCACGGACGAAAGTAACATAAAATAATTAAACTTGTCTTTTAAAAAGGTCTGGTAAAAACCAAAATATTGAATAGTTACCATGTTTTTTTTAAAATAAAAGTAAAATCGCTGTTACGGGCCGCGAAGTCGCCTCGAGATCCGGGCTAGTGCCTACAAAATACCACAAAATATATAGGTACAGAAGTCAAATTACATACAAAGCGCGCTCGAGCAACGCATGCATAGACATCGCTCACGAACACGATATCTCGGAGCGCCCAGGCCCGCTTGTCGATCAGTTCCGGCTCAAACGCTCATTAGTGTGCGTCCACCGAGCGTAGGTATAAAAAGTGAAGTACATACATGAGATTGTCTTCTTCTTCTTCTTTTTGTTTCTGCCCTTATCCCATATTACTTGGGGTCGGCGCAACACGTTTTTTTTCAGTACCTATCTATTTTGTGAAAGTACTCTGTGACTAAAAATCGGCTATAAAAACAAGAATCTTCTACAAAAGATTGCGTTTAAAATATTGTTTGGTCATGTCTTTCCAAGTTCATATTATTTTTCGAACTTGGCAGAAAATGTAACGTCGACAAAGTCTTTAAAAGGGATATCAATTTACTAAAAGCTTCAACACCGTTAGTAGCACTTGATGATATTGCGACAAATTTTACCGAGGTCTTTATTTGACATTTAATTTTAATTGTCCATCGTGCCATTTCCTTAACCATTATAGTTATAGTTATTTGTACTATTAAAACCACTTAAGGATAGTACAATTATTTATGATATAACTACGTACGTATATGTGTATATACATGTACAGTCAAAACACACACACACACACATATCCTGGAAGTAGTATAGTAAAAATCGGCTACCGAATCGATATCAGCTATTTTAATAATAGGTACAGTCAAACGAGGTTAATTGACACGCAGGGGTGAATAGAGACAAAAGTTTGAGTGGGATTTTCGCAATAATTAACAATTTTTCCCAGCATTTAAGTATTTCGGTTTATTCTTTAATTGTAATAAAAATGGATGCTTTGATAGAAATCAATAATATAAATATGTACCAAAGTGAAAAACCTAACCAAAGTTTTGTTCCAATTCACCCCAGCGCTCCTATTTACTCCGTTTGACGGTATTTTATTTTTATAAAACCACTCTTACGTCATTATGATGTTATTACACATCTTTCTCTAGATATTCAAAAAAATATACCTATTTTGATAAATTCTTGATATAAGTCTTGATTGCGTCAATATCATTTTTGTGATTTTAATACCGATGTAATGCGTCGATGAAAGCAACAGAATCCTAAAAATATTACTCCAGTCAGTCGCATCCAGTTTATTTGAAAATATTGACGTCAATAAGTTACCCGCCAACCGACCAAACTATTAGAGAACCATAGTTTTCCTATCGTGATGGAAAACTTACGGTCAGGTTTTACTAATTTTGTACTTATTTTATTAAAATTGACCATAAAGATGAACCAAAAATCAAAACTTGGCTTAAGTCAATTAGTTAGCTCGATAAAAAAAAATAATGAATCAGACCCTAACTTCCGATTTCAAACGTGTTTCTCAAAGATTATGCCACGGAAATATTTCAAAATAATAAAGCATATTTTTGAAAGATACTGGCAAAAACAAAAATCAAGATTGTTTATTTTTTTAAATAAAATCGCTGTTACAGGGCCACGAAATCGTTGTAGATCCGGGCAAAAACCCTATAAAATACGCTGTGCTACAATCGGCTCTTAAAACAAAAAAGTCAGTTGTCACCCAGATTTAAACAAAAACTTTTACAAAGAATAATTGCTCAAGTTTGTAACCAAGGAGTTGGGACTAAGTAGTTTCCTTAGTAACTAGTAGTACAGCAAAAATAAGAAACACTACTATATGTTTATTGTTTCTCATCTTGCAATTAAATACCGAATTTCCTACGGAACCTCAGATGTCTTGTATTTATATAATTACAAGCGCTTGTACAAAATTACAGAAGATGTCCAAGGCATTGTACAATGGAAACTTACAAACTTAAAAAACATGTAGGTAATAAAAAAACATAAACATAAATATAATAAAAAAAACTACCTAACAAATAAAAACTAACTTTTATGAAATAAGCAACTACTTACAAGATCACTAAGTCTTTCGTTACAACTCCGCAAAAACTACACAGAAGCAAAGGTGGAGGCGGTGGTATGATTTCTTGCAGAAAATTTGTAGGAACGAAGGTACAGGATCATTTTCAACCCTGCTCAAACCTCCTCCAGGCGTTTTGCTAATGCACTTCGTGAGGACAAACTTTGTTGTGTGAAAGTGCTGGAAGCATCGGGTACATTAAGCTGTATCTCCAACTTCCAAATTGCTCTATCAGACAACAAACTGAACTTAAAGTGCTTTAAGGCTATTTTGAATTCGTAGAATTTAAAACTCAATGACACGTTGTAACATTCACCAATCCGTACTGGGCCTGCCTGGTGATGTACGGCCCATTGCGTCTCCTAGAAAGAAGAGGTTTTAGTCCCAGCTGTCGAAACATATATTTTAACATAGATTTCAGCCTTCATCAGCTCCACCAGTCCTTTTAATGTTCCCACTGCTGGGACTCAAGCTTCCTCTTTAGAAACCTCTTCCCCCTTCTTCCCTCGAATGGGCCATCATCCACCACGTGGGCCTAGTGTAATGAATGTCAAACGTCTTCGAATAATCGTTGATTTCAGCCTTATTTAAGTCGACTGGCCTGTTAGTCTAGTGGTTAGTGACCCTGACTGTTACGCCGGAGGTCGTGGTTCGATTCCCATCCAGGACAAATGTTTATATGATGAGCATGATCATTTGTTCTGTGTCTGGGTGTAATTTATCTATATGCATGTATTTAGAAAATATATAAGCTCTGCTTAGCTTGGCACTAGACGGCGTTATGTGATAGTTATGGAATATTATTATTATTGTAATTCGAAGTACATTTTGCCATACTATCCACATCAACGTCAAAACACTAAGAAGGGAGTTCGCAAGATAAGTATTACTAGCAAAGAAACAGAAACAGGCACTGACCTTCATTGTTATTTTCCACTCACTGAATAGACATACGTTTCCTCCCTTTCCTAGAAAAAAAAGCCCAAGTGACTCATGCGTTAAGGGTTCCATAATCCCTACTAATCGTACCAAAACTATAACACACTAGCTGCTCCCAGCGGCTTCGCCCGCGTGATAGCAGAAAATTATTCTAAGGGAACATACTTCCGAGATAAAAAGTATCCTATGTCCTATTCCAAGACATGGTCTATCCGTGTACCAAGTTTCATCAAAATCGGTTTTGCCATTTAGGCGTGAAGACGTAACAAACAAACAAATAAATAAACAAACAAACTCACTTTCAGTTTTATAATATTAGTAAGGATACATAAACTCATGTGTTTTCCCATTAAAATACGCAACTTTTGGTTAATTATATTTAGATCTGCGGTCCCTTGAAGCTGTGAAAAATTAAGCTTCTGAACGGAAAATAAAGATATGGCCGTTTATGTCGCAAAAAACTAAACCCTAGTTTAAGGCAACGTTTTTATAAATCCTAATTTACTCCTGTCTCGTAGATGCGTTCACAAACATGTAACCTTCATAAACAAATCATCCAGATCCGGAACAACTATCTGCTGGTCATAATATTTGTTCCGTTTGGAAATAGAACCCATGACATGCAGCGCAGCACCCAATCACTCAATTATTTTGCCAACCGTGCCATCATGCGGTTTAATTGATGAAAATCTTCTAATATAATTATGAAAATCGTATGTTTGTTATCGAGGTCATGGAAAACAGCTTGACCTATAAATACCATAAATAAATAAAGTTTGTTTTTATGTTTGTTTGTTTGTAGGAGGTAATCTCTGGAAGTACTGGTAAAAAAAATTCACCGATTGAAAGCTGCTTTATTCTTGAGTGGCATAGGCTAAATTTTATGTACGCGGGCGAAGCTGCGGGCAAAAGCTGGTCATTTATATGACAGAACAACGTTTGCCGAGTCAGCAGTAATATTATATTAATCTCTTCCTTTGGTCTCGGAACCCAGAAAAACAAAAGAAAATCTGAAGGCACGCTTATCGAGATCGCAATGAGCGTTCAAGGATTTAATTCATCAGGATGAGTCAGAGATCAATCAAGCTTCGTGATGGAAGAGCGAACAAGTTGAAGGAGTACTTCAGTGGCTTGTTCCGGTTTATTTCACATTCATATAGAACTACAGAGAGATAATATTTGTAATATTGCTTTGGGTAGAAAATATTCACTTCTTTGTGTTTCGTACCCTTTTGATCATTTCATATCGGATATGTGGATGGAAAGTTGCTTTGATCTTGTGTATAGATATTTTTTTGGGTTTGTTTTTTTATGCTGGGATGAGACTGAATATTTTTAGTGATGACCTACTGATGAGGCCTGAATCGCATGTTACTAAGACGCAGGTTATGATTATACATGTGGATCCATCTGTCCATTCGGCAGAGAATAAAAGGCCAAAAAAATGATGGATGGATGAATTACTGACTAAAAACCCACCCCGTTCCTTCGTGCCTTCATACCGGGGCTTGATCTACTCTGGCCCTAGTAGGCTTCGACCCAGCTGAGCCCCTGCTGTTGCTGACAACTCCTTGAGGCGCGCGGAAACAGTGCGCGCCGTCGACGACTTGGGCTCGGTCCGGACAGTTACCGGACGGTTGGACAGCGAGCGACCCATGGCTCGACAGCCACACACGGTCAGCTTAGCCTGTACAGTTAAACTGAATAGGTTTGTATAACCACAGGCAAAAAATATCGAAATTCGTATTTTTTCAGTTGCTTTTACAGGTGTGGAAACCTTCACGCTCCGGTTTATCAGTAAAACTCAACTGATCAGGCAAAACTGTCAGGTCCACCTTAACATGTATACCTACCTAAATTCATCTATGTTTCTTAAGTAGGGCTATGCATTCTAGGGCCACAATAACTCGATTGAACAATCCCGCAACTTAAAACATATCCTGTAATAAATCGCTCTTAGCGATAACACCGCCTATTGTGACACCCTATTAATTTTAAACTCATATCATTTTTATTTTTGGTGTACAATACAAAATCTATCTATCTTATCTAGAGCATCAGATTTATTTTTTTGTTAAAAAAGGAAGGTATTGTACTTTTTCAAATCAAAATCATTTCTATCCTTCCCTACAAAAAAGATAAAAAGAGAACTTCATTTCAGACATGAAAGTGGGAAAATTCCAAAACATAAATTGCTACCCAAATTCAGCAATAACAATGCCATTTGTATAATAATTTGCGAGAGCGAAGTAGTGTTGATGTCATGCCCATGAACAGAGGAATATCACAGAGCGCGATAGGGTTAAAATGCTTTTGGGATATCAAGGATATGTCCTGGCCAAGAAATGTTTGTTTTGCAATCTAAATTCACACGCTGCGCTCTAAAAAGAATTTCCTGCCGGAGTCTGTGTTTCCTGTTAGCTACAACTTAGGGTGCTAGTGAATAGGTGCTGCAAGGCAAGTATGATTTCACTAGATTTTAAATCTAAACTGTTATTATTTTGTTCATATGAAACTGATTCCTAACAGCGGCTTCGACCACATGAATGTAGTAGAAAACTTTAAATGTATTGAAGTTATCTACATTAAGCGTAGCTCATTAAGCGTTTTTTTTATTTTTTTATTTATAAATGACTTCTATATCTCTATAGGGTGAAGCAAAAAGGCATGTCAAACTTTTACTGAATAAAACTCACCAGTGTCCTTCAAATGACCTTTGCGTTCTAGAGCCTCGAGAAACTCTTTCGAATATTCTCGCAGCTTCAGTAACGAAATACTCCTGGATTTTTTGTAAACCCTCAACCAGTAAGGGTAGGCAACTGAAATTCTTTGTCCTGCACAATAAATAGTAATTGGCAACCCTAGCATTGTAAGAGAAGTGGCCATTAAGGGGTGGTTCAACAGCTAATAGGGATGCCTCTGCGCTCCGGAATGGCTTCTGCAATCAAATAATATGCATTGAATTTGTATGACTATTAAGGCCAGGTCTACTCATTTTGAACTTTTTTGAAACTCTGGAAATCCACAAATGTAAAAGAGAACACCATGAAAAATTATTTTATTAAAATTGACCATATGATCAACCGCTGGACAAAAATCAATCGCAAATCTGACCCTAACTTACGATTTCAAACGATCTACGAGATTACGTCACGGTAATATTTGAAAGTTACATAAAACTAGCTTTTGCCCGCGGCATCGCTCGCTTACATAAAATATAGCCTACGTCACTCAGGAATAAGGCAGCTTTCTATCGGTGAAAAAAATTATCAATCGGACCAGTACTTCCAGAGATTACCTCCAACAAACAAAAAAATATAAAAACAAACTTTACCTTCTTATAATATTTAGTTTACATAATAAAGCTTGTTTTTTAAAAGGGTTTCATTATCATCATCATCATTAACATATCAGCCGAAAGATGTCCGCAGTTGGACATAGGCCTCCCCCAAGCGCCGCCACAACGGCCGGTCCTGTGAGTCGCGGGAATCCCATGGATCCACCTTGGCCATCCGTCTACCTTGTTGGAGGCCTTCCAACGGTTTTTCCAACAGTTTCGAAGAATCGCCAAACTTAACAAAAATATTAAATACTTACTATGTTTTTTTTTTGGTTATAAAAATAAAGCCGCTGTTACGGGGCCACAAAGTCAACATAGATCCGGGTGGAGTTCATACAAAATACTCCGTGACTACAACCGGCTCTTAAGGCCATATTAGAAGTCATGGAGTTATACTAAGAAATATTATATAGGTCCACTTTTAGTTAACTTTATAAAGGTCTCTCAAATTGTATTTGCGGTTCATGTACCTTTGGGATTACCGAATAGAAAAATAATTGGGGTTAATATTGAGCTAATAGGGTTGAGACCCTCATTTGGGTTCAGCCTTTTTTTTTTAATTATAAACTGGTGCTTGACAGCTATTCAATCTGATGGCAAGCAGTGATGCAATCTGATCACTACTTGCAATTTTGACTGGCCTGTTAGTATAGTAAGCTAGTAGTTAATGGCCTTGACTGTTATGCGTTCTCACGCAGGACAAACTTTTGTGTGATGAGCGCGATCTGTTCTGCGTCTGGGTGTAAATTATCTACAATATGTATATATTTATCAGTTGTCTAGTACTCATAACATAAGCTCTGCTTAACTCGGGACTAGTCGGCGTTGTGTGATAGTTGTGGAATACTATTATATTATTAATGAATCGTTGATGGGGAGGCGCGCTAGTTTATTATTATTAAATTATTAATCGTTGATGGGTGAGGCGCACTAGTTTAGCCTATTCACTATAGCCTTGAACACGCCTGAATTATATTCGGACGGGAAGACTGCAAGTGATAAATATTTCCACTCGTTTGATGTAACCAGTATAAACAACGAGGTGAAACGCTTAGTTCGGACCGTAGACGTGTTAACAATGCCTCAATGTTTTTAACGTCCTAGTTGATTGCAGGTATTGAGAATGATTATTTTTATAGGTATATTTATTTAATATACCTATTACCTTATGTTTGAAACCGTTTGCTCCGTCACTTTGTGCACATACTTTGTACACAGGTTCATTGGAGCACACTATTTTTCTGTCTGGCAACATTGTTGAGATGTACCTTTTTGGCGCAGCCGTGAGGCACACACAAGGTTTTATTCTATTTTATTAAAAAATTGTGTGATCTAGGTGACCGTCGCCAAATTTTTTTTCCTTCTTTCTGTTTTCTCTATACTAGCTACAGTTTATATCGCGCAGGCAGAGACCCGTGCTCAGCAGTGGAATTATAGGTAGCTTAGGTGTTATTCCAGTGTCTCTTCTACCTACCTACCAAATTTGATCTAAATCCGTTCAGTAGTTTTTGCGTGAAAGCGTAACAGACAGACAGACAGACAGAGTTACTTTCGCATTTATAATATTAGTAGGGATAATCAAAGGCTTTATGTTGGAAGCATTGGAAAATTTCAATATTAGAGAAATAACATAAAAATAAATGCGTTGTTTGTTTTTCGCCCTTTAGGTGTTGTGGTTCTATCAAATGACGTAGTTCGTTACACTTGACTAGGCTCATTGTTGTATTAATTAACTACCTATATAGTAAACATGTGCGAAGATAATTGCGTCATTATTTAATAATAAAGGTATTACAAATATAATAAATTAATGGAACAAAGTGAAGAAAATAGATTGACAAGCATGACATATTATAGAAAATTAATAGGCTTTGATGGCGATACAGACAACCATGACGCAGGTAATTCATTTATTCGTACCTATAACATATTAAAGTAGATTAAAGTGACGTGTTGGAAAGGGCCACATGGAAAAAGAAATGCCAGTAGGCCTCTGAAAAGGTGGACTGATGATATTGTTAAGGAAGCAGGGCAAAACTGGATCGGGCACGCCACAATTATGGCGGTAAGTTCTCTCTTTGAGGCGTGGCTGGAAAGAGCTCACGGCGTCCTTACCTTCCGCATGAAGCAGGTCCCGGAGACGGCCGGGTGTCGCCACTGTGCGGAACGCCCGGAGGATACGGTAGAGCACACAGTCTAGATGTGCCCTGCCTGGGCGGATCATCACCGTGCCCTCGTGGGGGCAATCAGCAGCGGAGACCTCTCGCGCCGGGCTCTGGTTGAGGCCATGGTCCGGAGCGAGGAGGAATGGCAGGCGGTCGCCTCCTTCTGCGAAGCAGTAATGCTAGCAAAGGAGGAGGCCGACCGCATCAAGCAACGGCGCTCTCGCCGCCGCCGCCGGGATTCCGATCTCGATTTCTGGCCACCGTAGACGCGGGCTTACGGACGGCGAGCCATGGGTAGCTCGCTGTCCAACCGTCCGGTAAATGTCCAGATCGAGCCAAGACTTCGACGACGTGCACTGGTTTCCGCGCAGGGCCAGCAACAGCAGGGGCCCAGCCGGATTGAAGCCAGGGTTATCCGAAAGGGTGTTCGAGAGTCGGTATGAAGGCTAGAAGGAACGGGGTGGGTTTTTAGTCAGAGTCTTTCACTATCTCCCGCTGCGCCCTTGAGTGGGGTTGTCATTGGATGATTTTCTCCACCATAAAAAAGGGCAAGATGGATGATCCTTGCTAGAGAGAGATGTCTGGAAGGAGAAAGAGGAGGCCTTTACCCAGGGATCCACATCCCAGGAGTAAACTATATCTGTTAAAAATATTGCCCTACTTAACTAAGTCAAAAAGCGGAGTCTTTCGATTTTTTTTTATCGATATCAATAAACCCATATCTTTATTTGAATAATATTCTGAAAAAAAAAAACAATTCGTACTTAGGTACTTGTTTTATAAATGCGAAACTGTTTGTTAATCACTATCATTATGTTTACAAGTTTTAGATTTATTAGGCTGTTATAAAAACAGATGTTTCATAAATGAATAAGTATCTTGTCACATAGGTATTTACGCAGTACTTTTAATTAGTGCCATTTGAGTCGAAAACGAAAATCGTAAAGCTAGGTTTATAGGTTTCAGACTTTACGTCCGTCTGAAAAGCCGTGTCGGCTTGTCGAGACGTAGACATGATTGTATACTTTTATGTCCTATTTTATGATTCGTCTGATTGTGACAATCAGGTGCGAAATTGTGAGTAACTTAATAGGTAGTCATAAACTTGAAAATTCTGTGGAAACAGGAAGGGATATTAAACAGGGATATTAAAATCTCCTCACGGTTGTCGTCCGAGTGTCTTCGCAAGATTCTGAATTACTTTGGTCACGTTGCAAGGAAAGATGATGGAAACGTCAAAAGGCTAATGGTGACCGATAAAGTAAATGGAAAAAGGCCTCGCCAACGCAGTCCACTACGTTGGTCGGCGCCATCGCTGGCAAAGCGACCGGCGACCATACTGAACGCCTGCCAGAGGGTCATGGCAATATGGATGGTGCGGGGTTACCGCACGATCTCCCGTGAAGCGGCGAGCCTTCTAGCTGGCCTACCACCGTGGGATCTGGAGGCAACAGTCCTTGCACACATGCACGACATGCGCGTGGAGATGCAACGCCGGGGTGAAAGTCTACTGCCGCAACATGTCAAGGCATGGCGGACAGAGCTCCGGCGGGATCTCATGGTGAAATGGCGTCAACGGCTATCGCAACCCAGTACTGGGCACGCCACGATTATGGCGGTAAGTCCCCTCTTTGAGGCGTGGCTGGAAAGACCTCACGGCGTCCTTACCTTCCGCATGACGCAGGTCCTCACCGGACATGGCAAGTTCGGGAGGTTCCTGCATCGGATCCAAGCGGAAGAGACGCCCGGGTGTCGCCACTGTGCGCAACACCCGGAGGACACGGTGGAGCACACCGTCGAGGTGTGCCCTGCCTGGGCGGAGCATCGCCGTGCCCTCGTGGGGGCGATTGGCGGCGGAGACCTCTCGCGCCGGGCCCTGGTCGAGGAATGGCAGGCGGCCGCCTCCTTCTGCGAAGCAGTAATGCTTGCAAAGGAGGAGGCCGACTGATTTCCGGCCACCGTAGACGCGGGCTCGCGGACGACGAGCCATGGGTAGCTTGCTGTCCGATCGTCCGGTAATGGACCGAGTCCAAGACGTCGACGGCGCGCACTGTTCCCGCGCGCCTCAAGGAGTTGTCAGCAGCAGGAGGGGCCCAGCTGGGTCGAAGCCTACTGGGGACAGGGTTGTCCGAAAGGGAGCTCGTGCCCCGGTATGAAGGCTAGAAGGAACGGGGTGGGGTTTTTAGTCAGTAAGAGTCTGACACTATCTCCTGCTCCACCTAAGAGCGGGTTTTGTCATACGATGATTTTCCCCATCGACAAAAAAAAAGGCTGAAATGATGATGATCAGATTCAATTAACCTTTTGATAGAAAAAGAAAAGAAAAACTACGTTGGTCGGACCAGTACCCATAGCCAAGTTGATAATCTGCAATAGTTAACGTAAGTGGAAAGCTTCAAATGTACGAGAATGACGTCATCGCAACGCTCAGTCACGTGGTGAGAACCAAAGAATTGGCGGCAAGGTCAACTCGAAGCTTTCGACGCAAGCGAAACGGTTGTAGATAGGCTAGGGGGGCAGATCCGCACCGCTCTTGACTCTACGGTATACAAGTCCCTTCACACCGCCAGAAGCAGAAATTGATGGAGGATCACCATAAAAAAAAGTGATGAAGGAAAGAAGTCACGACTCTTAGCATTGAGGAATACGACTCAAGAAGGAGGATTAAAAGTACTTCCTTCCTTACGATTCAGCCCCCCCCCCCCCCTCCTAGCCAAGTTACAACCGTTTCGTTTGTGTCGAACGGTTCGAGTTGACTTTGCCGTCAATTCTTTTGTTCTGACCACGTGACTGAGCGTTGAGACCACGTTGAGACGATGTCATTCCCGTACATTTAAAGCTTTC
Source organism: Mythimna lalbum (assembly GCA_949319445.1). Taxonomy (NCBI): domain Eukaryota; kingdom Metazoa; phylum Arthropoda; class Insecta; order Lepidoptera; family Noctuidae; genus Mythimna; species Mythimna lalbum. The sequence continues at coordinate 9,185,734 of OX439365.1, forward strand.
TACTAACGTTAACTATTGCAGATGAGCAACTTGGCTAGGGGTACAGGTGTACTATAATTCAGGTGTACCATACATTATAGTATGTTTATATTACATATTTACTTTATTGTAGACTAGCAATCTGCCCTAGCTTAACACAGGTGTTACGGATCATTGAATTTTATTTGTATTTTACTATTTATTTATTTTACTATTTTATTTTTTAAGAGACAGGAATTGATGGAGGAACATCATAAAAATGAAAGTGATGAAGCAGGAAGATCACAATCCTTAGCATTGAGCAATACGATGCAAGGAGGAGGAATAAAAGTACCTTCCTACCCCCTTACAATTCAGGTGTACTAGTCAGGTGTATCGTACATTATAGTATGTTTATATTACATATTTACTTTATCGAAGAATAGCAATCTGCCCTAGCTTAGCACAGGTGTTACGAATCATTGAATTTTATTTGTATTTTACTTAGGTAACAGCGATACACAAAGTACTACTACTTTACAGTAAACAATGGCTGATGCGAGACGCACAGGACCGTTTATTGTGGCGACACTTGGTGGAGGCCTATGTCCAACAGTGCACGTCTTTCGGCTGAAATGACGATGATGATGATAGTGATACATATAATTAATCTGTAGAAGTTTTAACCCTTCAGATACCGTCAATTAGAGACACAATAGTAAGACAATAGATGCGCGGCCACCGGTGGTCGCTTGGGGATTCATGAATTAATATTTGTATAAAAACTGTGTGTAGCTTGATCTAATACTTAGATTTTGTTTCATCGCAATCGGTTGACTAAATCAAAATATATGCTACATTTATTGCCTGTTAGGCGTTACAAAGTTCACCGGGTCAGCTAGTTTTAGAATATAAATTAGAAAAAAAAAACGTACAAACAGCCGAACGTAGTACCTCCTCCTTTTTGGGAAGTCGGTAAAAAGTAGTTTTCCACTGTTACCAAATAGATAAAATAATGTGAGATAAATTGTTAGTCATTTACCTTCTTTTATAGTTTTAATTATTAGTTTATTGAAATTATAAATTGAAATCTTTCTCAAAGAAACGTAAAATAAAACTATTCAGCCGCATCCGATTAGACTGGAAGTCGAGCCCAAGCTAATTGGGAAAACGCTTGGGAAGTTATTAATAAAACATAGTAGATTATGTGACTTGGGGGTAAAGCAGTGTCTTTAAGTCGAGGGCGGCATGTTGAATTCCGAAAGAAACGAAGGTTGCTAATTTTAATCCCGAGCGTGAGTGAGGTTTTTATAAAATTAACTCCTAAGCGTCGCGAGGGAGTTAATAAAGAAACCTAAGTGAACAAGCCGCCCAAGACAAAGACAGATTTATCCCTGTGTTAGATACTCTACTTTTCACACCATCTGCGAGATAATAAAAAGACAACTTAGTCGACCAAATCATAATTAGAGAAATATAAGTATTATTTACAAGTTAATTAAACAAACAAAACTTCACTGCTCCAAGATTCTATAGTTTCAATTTTCTATAACGCTCCCGTCAGTAAGCACGTTTTATTGTTTTTTTTTTGTTAGTGGCCTGTGTGAATTTTGAATAAACTGTCTTGATGCACGTACATTTTCAGTTATGGTGTCGATTTTTGATGTTCCAAATTTAAATCTCATTATTTTCTAGGGATCGCCCATACTGCATAATGTCCCTAGGGAAAGAATGACTTGCTTTAAGAGGGTCCTTCTCCACTCGCTTATCGTAAACATCGAAAATGGATTAAAAGCTTGTTACTTCATTTAATGCAATCCAACGCGATGTTTGACGAAAAGGCAACGCAAAAAAAAGAGAGATAACGCCTGGAAACTCTGTTAGGATTCGGTAATTCCGAGATTTACTCGAAAATTTCACAAAACTTGCTCCAGGAAATAGCTGTTTTTTTTAAACCCTTAAAAGTTTTTGTAAAAAAGATGTCATCATTTAGAATCTTAGTAAAATTTGCAAGGTCTCTAGATGATTACTTTTTTGACTTTTTTTATTTTTAGGCAAATTATGAAGTGTCAAAGTTCATACAAAATAGGATATTTTCAGAGGTTTTTACTGGATTCGTTTTAAACAAATTTAGAAATTGGTTTCTTTAGAAACCTAGATAATATCCACAAGATACTGTGTTTCCAAAATATCTAATGAAAAGTGTGTAATAACGTCATAATCAGTTATGAGCGGTTGTATGAAAAACAGTGAAAATGTGAGTCATGATGCACCACCTTAAGTGATGTTTATATGACGTATAAAAGGGCATTATCGAGCAGTTGGTGTAAAAAGATATTTTTAGGTAATCTTGATATTTGCCCCACATTTTCTGAAAACTTGATAACTTCGTCCTACGTTAAACACGGCGAATGTCATAACTTAAAAGGGTTCATGTCAAGTAGACGTCGCATTACCATCACCCGCCGCCATCACTCTGAGATTACGTCAAGTTTCAAGTCCAATTTTTTATTTTTTATTTATTTATTTAATGCTTTATGCACACAAAGTACAGAGGCGGACTTAATGCCTTAGGCATTTTCTGCCAGTCAACCTTTGGGTGATGCAGAGAAAAATAGTGGTAGGTGCAATAAAAGAGAAAGAGAAATCGAACAAGAATTAACATAAGTACTAATAAACCATATAATATAGGTATATTATACAATTAAACAATATATACTCAAAATTAATAAACTACATACCTAATTAATATAGTCAAACAATTGGTCCAGATCGACAATTGGAAAACATTAACCTTGTGATGATACTACTGCCAACTTCTTACGAATCAGCTCTCGAACTTTAGTTTTGAATGCTAATCGGCTTGTTGCCATCCTGATCTCCAATTTTATTTACCAACAGTTTACTAGGCTTTAGTAAATACTAAATACTTGGTAGCAAAATGCTTTGAATTTATAGTAAAGCTAATTAATGAATTGCTCAAGTGTTTTGAGGAAGCTACACCAATTAACACCAATATTTTAAAGAGGTAAAGTTTGATGTGTTTTTTTCTTTGGAGGAGATAATCTCTGTATAAGTACTGGACCGATTGCTAAAATTTTTTCACCGATAGAGAGCTGCTTCGTTCCTGAGTGATATAATTTTATGTATGCGATCGAAGCCGCGGGCAAAAGCTAGTTTTTAATAAAGTTTTTTTTCTTGAAAGACTGACAGACAGACGGACGAAGTTTGTCGGTCTGTCTAGACAAATTATCTCGAGAACACGTGGAGGAATCGATTTGAAAATAAAACTATATAATCAAGTTTGCGGTCCTTTGAAGCTATGAAAAAATCTAACTTGTAAGTTAACGAAAAAAAAAGATAAGACCATTTTAATGTTGCAAAAAACATCTATTTCGACACTCAAGGGAATCAAAATTCATAGGTTACTTCCCGTTGACCTAAAATCTCGAAATTTGTCACGAAGCAAGGTCTTGTAACACAAATATAGGAAAAAATCTGAAAACTTTTTTGTGGTTATGTCACAAAAATAAATTGTGAATCGGAAAATTCTTCGTAATTCAATTCGGAAAATGAACTGTTTTCATAGATCAAAAAACGAAAGAAGCGGCCACAAAAAAAGCCAGAAGCCGTCGCAAAAAACAGATGAAGCGCGCGGCAGCTTGTGTCCGGAGAAGTTTCAAGCGGCTTCAAGCGTTTTTTTGAGGCGGCACCGCCGCACACGAGCCACAAAAAAAGGTCGCCACAAAAAGAAGCTTGAATTTTTTGATGCCCGTGTGCGGGGAAACTAAAACAGACTTTACGCGGCAAAGGATTTGAACGTCTACTTTTATCAATTTATGAAGCCCTGTCCCTCGGTGACCTATAAAAAAGTTTTCACAATATGTAGGCCTAAATATTTGAAGCCGGTTTTCGAGGTCAATATTTTATTTAGAAGCCATATCTTTTATGACTCTTGTATAGACTGAAAAAGGTTCTTTGCGTATTTTTGTTCACTTTCATAGTTAGGTAAAGAAAACTCGTAAACTTTGCTAGAAAATAAAAACCTTTTATAATCCGTACCCGAAAGTTATTTTTCGTAATAGATTTAGCTTGTTGGGACCTTTAAAGAGTAGTTTATAAGTATTTATAGTCGTTAAATATAACGGTTAATCCAACTACTTAGCCTTATCCAAAATCTTTGAAGAATTCCTAAAAAAAAACCCGTTAACACAAAGGGTAACTGCAAGAACATAGGTGGGTTTTAGTCAGTTAAAGTCTGGTACTCCCTCGTGCTACATTCCTCGCGGAAGGAGTAACGCACTTTTTCGCATTGAAAAATATATTTTCTACTAGCTGCTCCCAGCGGCTTCGTCCGCGTGATATCCCAAGGGAACATACTTCCGGGATAAAAAGTATCCTATGTCCTATTCCAGGACATGGTCCATCCGTGTACCAAGTTTCATCAACGATTTTGATGAAACTTGGTACACGGATGGACCGATGGTTTTGCTATTTAGGCGTGACGAAGTAACAAACAAACAAACAAACTTACTTTCGCTTTTATAATATTAGTAAGGATAGACATGATATAAACAATATAACAATCAAATATAAATAACTACATGGCAGTCATACCCTCATCTCTCAAAACTACAAACAAACAAAATGTTCTACGAACATGTCATATTTGTCTGTTTGCGATAAACTCAAAAACTACTTAACAGATTGTCGAGCAGCAGTTTTCTCTTGTCAGCAACAGGAGAGGCCCAGCTGGGTCGAAGCCTGCTGGGTCCAGGGTTATCCGAAAGGAAGTTCGAGCCCCGGTATAAAGAGGCTAGAAGGAACGGGGTTCGTTTTTAGTCAGTCTGACACTATCTCCCGCTCCACCCAAGATCGAGGGTTGTCATTGGATGATTATTCCCACCGAAAAAAAAAAGCAGTTTTTACCAATACATAGACTAATTCATGAAGAAGGTTTAAAAGTAAAAAACCCATACGCACAAAGCGTTTTGGGAACACATTTATTATGCGTACAGCCAAGGAGTAGAATTCCCTGCCGGAGTCTGTGTTTCCTGATAGCTACAACTTGGGGGTCTTTAAGTCAAGAGTGAATAGGTTACTTCTAGGCAAGCGTGCTTCATCGTCGACCACATCATCGCTAACCATCAGGTGAGATGGTGGTCAAACGCGGGCCTATCAATAATAGGCGGGCGGTCGCCTCCTTCTGCGAAGCAGTAATGCTTGCAAAGGAGGATCGTCGCCGGGATTCCGATCCGGATTTCCGGCCACCGTAGACGCGGGCTCGCGGACGGCGAGCCGTGGGTAGCTCGCTGTCCGATCGTCCGGTAATGGACCGAGTCCAAGACGTCGACGGCGCGCACTGTTGTCAGCAGCAGGAGGGACCCTAAAGCACCGGCCACACAGAACAGACGCAAGGCACGGACCCGTCGCGAACAATACAGAAAAGACGGCGTCCCGTCTTTTCTGTATGTTTCACGTCGCGACGGCTGTATACATTTTATATGCAAGTAGATTAAACGGGCGCCGCGACTGCGACGGGTCCGTGCCTTGCGTCTTTTCTGTGTGGCCGGCCCCTTACAAAGCTGGGGCGAGTCTTTTGCATTTCTGTTCTACCTTTAACCTTTTCATTTATCATAGAAGTGTCTATCGTACCACGTATTGCATACCAGACAATTCGATTAGAGTGACAGTCACAAATAGGATCCAGTTCAATTCCTAGACCTGTCCAAGTGTGAGCTAGAGCTCTCAGATTTAGTCCAAATTTTGGGATCGATTCCGAAAAGAGGACCCGCTACGAATGTTGATTGATAGTGCGATCATGTGTGAACTACATTCCGTTCATGACAGTGTGTGTTTGACGACTAGCTTTGTGAACAACGAGATTTAAATTTCGTTATAAATCTGACGTAGAGTAATCAATCTAGGTTTTTTGACACATTATTGCGACTGAAAGTCGTGCGTCTTTCTAGTTCTGAAAATTAAAAGAATGTTGATAGTTTAAGATGTAATACATGTCACCGGATTATTTCCTCTACGGTCCGGACTAAGCGTTTCGCCTCGTCGTTTATACCACGTACTATCATAGACAATAGTCCATGGGTATCTTAAGGTCGATTTTTGGCTGTGAGGTTTTGCATTACTTTTCATGAGACGACTAGATGGCGCTGTTCAAAAATGAAATTAACACTGCAAAACTTAAAAACCTTATTATGCAGAGGCACATAATAGGCTTTATAATACCTAAAATAATTACTTAGAAATAATAATATATTTATATTCAAATAAACATAAATTATTTTATTTTCTTCTTTCCGAGTACTTAATACAGCGCCATCTAAACCAAACCAAATAAGTCAATTGGTATCTTAGTTAATTTGACTACAGATGGCGTAGATTATAAATAATAAAGAATCCTTACATTCACAAAGTAGCTCTCATTTTCGCGTTCTGTAGTAGTTAGATCGGTAGCTCAGGTGGATATGCATGGCAGAATAACACAGCTCGTTCCACTGGGCACCGGTTCGAATCCCAGTTTTCTGTCGACTTTTTTTAAGTGTAATATAATTTATTTTCTATTTTTTATAATTTTAAACATTTTTTATTTTATTTTTTATATAAATAGTATAAAAATATGAGGTATAAGATATATAAATGAATAAAGGCATATTATACAAGTAAACATTGACTATTATACAGGGATATTTATAAAACACTGGCAACCTCTCAGGACTATGTTACTAACATCATAAACAAAACTTTTGTTCTATGACTTTTAAAAATGTATCATATTTTTATTTATCAGATTTTCATACAAAAATAAAAATAATTAAATAATGTTCTAAATATTACGAATTTTATGCGAAGCAAGCGATAATACAATAGCGGAGGGGAGGAGGTTTGGTTGGCAGGGGTGTTTGATGCGCTAGCGTTGCGTCAAGCACGCCTGCCGAATAGAACAAGGAAATATTTAAGGGTTGTTTTTGGTAAATGTATTATGTTTTGAAAAAGGTCATAGAACAAAAGTTGTTGTTTATGATGTTACTAATATAGTCCTGCAAGGTTGTTAGTGTTTTACAAATAACCCTGTATATAAATTTTATTATATATATAAAAATTACTTTCATAATTGGTGGTAAGTATTAGTAGGTATTATTAGTAAAAAAAAATATGTAAGAAAATCTAGGCATATTTTTCTTACAGATTAAGATTTACGAAGTTTAATTCTCGAAAGGATAAGTAATAAAACTATTGTAGTGATATTATAGTTTCAGACCTTTAATTTTCAAAGAAAAATACAATTTGTTTCTTTCTTTCTTTCTTATACTATGTATAACCTAACCTAACAGCTTTACACCCAATCGACAATTATTTAATTCACTCTTTATGAGAAATACAAGTAAAATTTATAACTGAATAACTACATTACAAAATGGAAGACATTAACGGAAGACACAAAGCAAAACTGTTTAATAGAAATTATAAGTATTCTAAGTCAAAACAATGTTGTGCTATTCTTCTACTATTTAGTTTTATTTACATAATGTAATAATACCTTTCACTATAATGCAACTTTAGTTCTGTTATTATTTTACTTACTCATAAATTATAAAAAATATTACGTTTTATATAATTATGGTTAGTGGTATTGACTATAATGATTGATTTGTGCATTATGTTATGACTAAGGTTCATAGCTTAAGTATTCGTTCCAAAACGAGGAAGAAATTGAAGCTTAACCTCAAATCAAAATAACAATTGTAAGACCGGGTTATAGCTGTCATTTTGGGACCGAGTTGTTTATATTAATAAATAAATAATTTATTATATTGGAAAGGAATCTATATTTATATTGTTTTTATTTTAATTTCTTATATTTTATAAGAAATTAAAATCATTAGTGTAATAACATTTTGTTGTTATAAAGTAGTAAAAAAATGTATCCCACTAACGCTAAGTTTGAATACTGTAATTTATCAAATAAATTATAGCTACCCCGGTCTTTGTTAATACTCAATCCAATAGTCAACACTTTATATTCTTTTTTTTAATAACTCGTGTGTCCGCCCGCGAACCCATGGAGTTTATACATTTTTCACATAAATTTTGACCCCGTATAGAATCCCATACCTGCATGCAGTGAGTACTGAGTGCCTCCTTAGTCCTTTCATTCCTATTGTCCCACCTTTGAACCATAACGCCCCATAAATTTTCAATAGGGTTTCAATCTGGCGATCTCGCAGGCCAAGGAATAATCCGTATGTCCGATTGCTGGCTAAACCACTCTTGCACAATTATGGAACGGTGTATAGGACAATTGTCCTGCACGAACGTTATCACTGGCACGTCTTCTACAGGAAAAACATTCCGCACGGTGGGTAACATGACGTCATTCACACATCTATGTAGTTTACACTGTTTGCACGACTGGGTATTACAGTAAATTCTCCTGGTCCTGCAGCACTCGTCCATCCCCACATGTTCACTGTTACACGACCGGATTCACAGTTAGGCACAACGTGATCACTATCATAACGCGTATTATTTCTACGCCACAACATAACTCGCCCGTGCTGGCCAGACTTGAAAGCTTTTCATCACTGAAGATGACGTTGCTCCAGTCGAAATTTCTGTATTTCATTGCGAACTCCAATCGTGCTCTTTTATTAGCTTCGGTAAGCAATGGTTTAATAGCATGTCGACGATAATGCAGACCTTCACTGTGAAGAGTACGATACACCGTCTGCAAAGATGTATCAAACAACTCTGCGTAATATCTTGTTGGTGTCCTCATAACCTTGCACCATAAGTTGACGCTGGTCTGAGTCAATGTGGCGTCTTCTGCCAGATCTACTACTATGGTGTTCCAACGAACCCTCTTCTTGAAACCGCTTTATCCATAAAGTGTCAGTCTTTACCTGTAAGGAAAATATAAATCTATATATATATATATTCGATATTTCGTGTATCGATAACCAGGGATAATAAAATAAATAACGGACAGTGATTTTAAAACATTACTTACGTTTAAGCCAGTTTCTCTCGAATTTCAGAATAATTTAAGCCTTGATTATGCAATGTTATTATTTGGGCCCTCGTAGCCATATCAATATTTGAACGGGAACTCATGATAAAAATAAATATTAAAAACTTGTTAACGCAATCGTAACCGAACTCACTCAAAGATAGTAAAGAACGTTATGATTGAACAAAAAGATTTAATTTTTATACAGCCAATATTAAACTACCCTCAATTCTTTTGAGATTTATGATACGGGTTAAAGTCTCTAAACAACTTCAATATATTAAAGAGTAGGATAATTTCAACTAATTGCGTAATGACGCAATGGTCTAGTGGCTTATGATATCGGTAAATTTTATGCTACCGAGTTCAAATCCTAGTTATTACGTGCTTTGCTTTATAAGGTTTGTGATGTCGTAGGAGAATTTGTGTTAAAACTAAGTAATATTGTAACTAACAAAAAGCAAGATAATATTCTCTAACGAGAGATGTATGTTTTTCAATCCAACTACTATACTAGCGCCATCTATGTCATCCAAGACATATTATTAACGCGATGAAACCCAGTACAAACGATTTTGGTTTGGAATTCTCCATGGACTTCTGTCTTCCTTAGTACGTCGAAGGAATGGAACAATCTGCCTGCTGTGGTCTTCCCGTCCGATTATAATTAGGCTTTTAATAAACTAGTGCGCCTCACCATCAGAGATTGCATCACTGTTTACCATCAGGTTGGATCGCAGTCAAGCACTAGTTTATACGAATAAAAAAAAAAACACCGTTATATTGTGATAAGGGTCATATGGATAGGTGTGCTTCTAGGTAAGTTTGCTTCATCATCGGCAACATCACCGCTTTTCATCTGGTGAGATAGTGGTCAAGCGCGAGCGAGCGATGTGAATTATTACTGTGTAATTATATACATGGAATCAGCATTATGCTAATGACATGTACAGCAATAATTGGACTTTAGATTTATGTAAGTACTGTTTTTTGTCTTAACTGTATTGATTGTCTTAGTCTGTAGTCTGTCACTTATTAAAATAAAATAATAACAAAAGATAAATCACGTAAAATTGTGAACTTTTTTTTTTTTTTGATAAATCTCGGATTTTTTTAGGTGACTATTGATGCGCCAATTTTTTGTAGCGATACTGTCGCGCGCTTACGAAACGCGCGACAGTATCGCTACAAAAAGTTGGCATCGCTACTAACGCGCATTAGTCGCATTTGCAAGCGCTATAGAAAAAATGTCAACACGCTACAGCATCGCGACTGTATCGATGCGAACGCGCTACAGCATCGCTACTAAAGCGCGTTAGTCACATTTGCAAGCGCTGTAGAAAATATGCCAACGCGCTACAGCATCGCGACTGTATCGATGCGAACGCGCTACAGCATCGCTACTAACGCGCGTTAGTCGCATTTGCAAGCGCTGTAGAAAATATGCCAACGCGCTACAGCATCGCGACTATATCGATGCGGACGCGCTACAGCATCGCTACTAACGCGCATTAGTCGCATTTGCAAGCGCTATAGAAAAAATGTCAACACGCTACAGCATCGCGACTGTATCGATGTGAACGCGCTACAGCATCGCTACTAACGCGCGTTAGTCGCATTTGCAAGCGCTGTAGAAAATATGCCAACGCGCTACAGCATCGCGACTGTATCGATGCGAACGCGCTACAGCATCGCTACTAACGCGCGTTAGTCGCATTTGCAAGCGCTATAGAAAAAATGCCAACGCGCTTTAGCATCGTGACTGTATCGATGCGAACGCGCTACAGCATCGCTACTAACGAGCGTTAGTCGCATTTGCAAGCGCTATAGAAAAAATGCCAACGCGCTATAGCATCGCGACTGTATCGATGCGAACGCGCTACAGCACCGCTACTATCGCGCGTTAGTCACATTTGCAAGCGCTGTAGAAAATATGCCAACGCGCTACAGCATCGCGACTGTATCGATGCGAACGCGCTACAGCATCGCTTCTAAAAGTCCCCGTAGGCGACGGGCCTTAAAATCCAGTTCTCGACATTAATCTCAACATCACTTAGAGTAAAGTGGGTCAACTGCGATAATATCCGCTTTTTACCTAAATCATGAAATCTTCAAGTTGAGATTGACCCAAATTACAAAATAATTTTGAAGGAAGCGAATTTATCTTTTTTGTTGATTTACGGATTTTATGGACTCGCAATATGTTCAATACAACACTAGTTTTAATATATGTGAAACCCGAAACACGTGTCTAGTGTTTTTATGTAAAAAGATATATACAAAGTTTCATAGCTGTATCATGAAAAATCAAAAAGTTATAAACTTGTTACGTCAGCAAAAATACATAGTCACCGGGCCATCCAGGTGACTGAGAGGTTGTTTTACTCTTGTACCCGGCTGTTTGCTGGCGCCTAATATCAGCTATGACCTGCCGTGGCCTACATTGTACTTAGTGTTGGTGGTCTCCAACTTGTGACCTTTTTAAATATTTTTAGCGAAAAATATAACATGGTACAAAACCTATTGGAATCCATTTAGTTACTGATACTAAAAATAATGGTATACATACGAGTACATCAGTATCACAAAATAGATAGGTACAGAAGACAATCTCATGTATGTACTTCACTTTTTATATCTACGCCCGATGGACGCACACTAATGAGCGTTTGAGCCGGAAATGTTCGACGAGCGGGCCGAGACGCTCCCGAGATATCGTGTCCGTGAGCGGTGTCTATGTGTGCGTTGCTCGAGCGCGCTTTGTATGTAGATTGACTTCTGTACCCACAGAACACAAGAATCATCTTCTGTGTCTGTACCTATATATTTTGTGTCAGTATTGCCACCGGAAAATTGGAGACTCCTTATCCTTATCCAGACAGAATGATACATTAACATAATCATTATTCAAAAGATTTTCCTAGTAACTGCTATGTTATTCAAAATTTCATATTGGATGTCGGTAAAGATAGACGACATCCCAGCCATCATCTGTATTCACAGCGGAAATTTAATAGATTTTATACAGGATGTATGGCTGCAACCACATATTATGTTTTGGCATGATTTTTTTCCAGGAAACAAAAAAAATATCAGCCTCACCATACAAAAAGATAAACTTTATTGGACAATTTGTATGGCGAGGCCGATTTTTTTTTTCGTTTCCTCATAAAAAACTTATTTTGTTTATTTTTTTAAATTTATACACACTGTGTCTACGTTTCTTATCCAACTGTCCTGTCACAGCAGACGCTGGAAGAAATTTCGTTAGAGATAAGCAGATCCTTTGTACTCTTCTATTCTTATTTGTTCTTTTCTTTGTTAAGTGTTTGTGTGTACATAAATAAATAAATAAAAAAGGTTTTGTAAGTTTGTTCATAATATAACGTCATAATAAAAAAAGAGTGGTTTTATGGAAATGTATCTCGGTTTGGCCGCTTTTATAACTCAAAAGTTGTATCAACTCGCAAACTGTATCAATAGGTTACGGCCTGCATCTAGGTTACAGTCCTGTGACGTCATGGATGGCATTTAACCTGTGTGACGTCATAGCGGGACTCGGTCGTATGGTACGTTGAACTGTGAACCGTGGTATTTTATTTTGAGCGATGACTGGTGATATTATTTAATGTTTTGCTCTATATCTAAAAGCGTCACAGTTTTAGAGGTATCTTTGTTATGCTGGTTCAGCTCCACTCTTATTACAAATTGATAAGATTTTTTTTTTAATTATTGATAGGTTTGCGCTTGACCGCTATCTCACCTACGAATTTTTATAATTTGGAAATTACTTTTCTTTGGAAAACTTTATTATTGTACTAGCTGGCGCGGCGAACTTTGTACCACCTAACAGTCAATGAATGTAGTATATATTTCGATATGGTCAACTGATTGGGATCAAACAAAGTCCACACAATTTTAATTTATAAAAGTTATTTAAATAGATTTCGTACACGAGTATAATTAAAAATAGATATATTGTATAGATAGATTGTATATACATGTATTTTTTTGCTACTTGCCCGGTTTCAAACCCGCAAGCATGCATGAGAGGGAGGTGTCTTAATCACTGGGTCATTACGACATTTTTGGTGACGTAATCTTGTGTGTTACGTCACTGTTACCGATTTAATAATACCGATTTATTTAACATAAATTTTAAAGGGTTAAAAGGTCATCCAGTAGGGTCAGGTAAGGGATTTCATCACAGTTTTGATCTATACTACGATTAAGGCAGGTATAAAGCATTAAGCTCATGGCAGCTCATGGTATCTTATAGTTATAGTCTCATATAGCTTATAGTTCATAGCACAACAATACCGCTCACCATACATTTATTTAGTTAGAACACCTTCACATATATACGCTATACTATAGGTATATATTATTGGCAAAATTAAATGTGTAAATCAGATGACAATGCAAAATTATTATGACAAAAAGCTGATCTGATGATGGAACTGAAAGGTGGCTTTAGGAACTTCGTAGTTAAACGACACAACCCAATCGAGTTTGGGCTCGTATGATTCGTCTTGACGAGTATTAATTATATAGGTATATCGAGCTATAAAAGCTTGCTATGAAAAAATGATTTTCATTAAAAGCTTGTTCTTTTTTGTAAATTAAATTTTAACAAACAATAAAAATAGGACAGTTGATGTACGTAGGCGAGCTTAACCCACATAATTGGGTTAATCTCGTGATTTTTTATACCCCATTCGACAAGAGAAAACTCGAAATATCATAATTTAATACTCAATATCCACACCCGAGATAAACCAACAAAAGAATACAAAATAATCCCTCCATTGATCTCGAATAATTGTTTTTAAACCCCTGTATCCATAGACCCAATTAAACAGAATCATAATCCACCGACGCAACCCCAAACATCGATTTGTTTTATCCAAAAATAACGGATTACAAAAACGGATTCATCTCGAACAAAAATTGAAAGCTCTCTAAATGTTAAGGACCCATTACATACTTGTTCCTGAATAAAAATTCAATGTAAACCTTTGATTTATTATTTTAATTTCGGTCTTCGCTGAGTGGTTTTATATTTAGAAACACGGGCTGGTACCAGTAAAAAATTGGTAAAAAAATATGATGAAACGGTTTCATATTACCGAGAATTATGAAATCACCGAATAAAAGAAAGTTTTGAAATTAAAAATGGTTGTCTATTTTGGTATTTTAGCTGTAAGTCCTGTCGGTGATGATAGGCCGATTCCAGTACAAGTAATATGACTATTATCGAAAACTGTTTTGGGCGCATTTCAGTAGTCCGGCACTTCCGAATTCAGAAGAGAGAGAGTAATGTATAATGGAAGAGGGTGGTGTGGAGTGAGTATAATGTATTACTATTATAATTATATTGTCACGGCATCCTCACTTTGCACCTGATGCAGGTCCTCACAGGACATGGCTGTTTCGGATTCAGCAATGTGAATGTGCTATGCAGTTAATATCACCCCTATTGATACAGGTGATATTGACGCAAATGCATGTCATCATCATCATCATCATCTTCCTGCCCTTATCCCGTTTTATTTGGGGTCCGCGCAACACGTTTTTTTCTTCCATTCTGTCCTGTCGCTCGTCACGCTATCACTAACTCCCTATTCATTCATATCACTTCTCACTCCATCCATCCATCTTTTCTTTGGACCTCCCTCTCCATCCATTCAAATGCATGTCAATAATATGCCAATTTTATTAATTCCAAGTAAACAACTCGCTCAGATTGCACAACTGTCATGGAGAACCAGGGTTCTGTGCAGATTTGGGTAGAAATTAAACTTTCTGAAAACATTCTCTTTATGTTTTTGTGTTATTTTGTCATTTAAATTATATTCATTAAACTTAAAAACGAAAAAACAGAAAGGAAAGCTCTTAATGATGTTGACGAATTTAAGTAGATAATGACGATATGATACCTACTACGATAAGTCAAATGTGAATGTACTGTATGGCTTAAGTCAACCATATAGAAACAGGTGTCTGTCACAATGGCGGGAAAAAGATAGCAAATAAACAACTCGCTTTGGTTACTCAGCTGTTTTAAAATTCTAGAATGAAAGTATTCTAAAATGACGTTCACCATGTGGCAGCATTGAGGCGTCAGGTCCAGGCATCTGTCAAAACGCTTATGTTAACCCTTCAGATACCGTCAATTAGAAACACAATAGTAAGACAATAGATGCGCGGCCACCGGTGGTCGCTTGGGGATTCATGAATTAATGACAAAAAAATAAAAAATACATAATTATACTCTACTAGCTGTACCCCTGCGGCTTCGCTGCCACTCTACCCTATTCCACCCTACTATACTTTACTCTACCCTATTCTACCCTACTCTACCCTACCCTACTCTATCGTACTCTATTGTACTCTACCGTACTCTACCGTACTCTACCGTACTCTACCGTACTCTATCGTACTCTACCCTACTCTGCCCTACTCTACCCTACTCTGCCCTACTCTACCCTACTCTGCCCTACTCTACCCTACTCTGCCCTACTCTACCCTACTCTGCCCTACTCTACCCTACTCTACCCTACTCTACCCTACTCTGCCCTACTCTACCCTACTCTGCCCTACTCTACCCTACTCTGCCCTACTCTACCCTACTCTGCCCTACTCTACCGTACTCTGCCCTTCTTAGCAGGAAACAGTGACAGGTCTTGGGGTGGAAACCCATAGTTATAAATTTAACATAGCGTTACCTAACTTAGTAAAAAAAAAAAATACATTAAAAAAAAATATACATAAAAAAAATATAATAATAATAATAATAATAAAAAAAAATAACGGAAAAAGAAACTATTTACAGCATATTGTAGTTAAGTTATTGATATTTAAGGTTATTAATATATATTATATAGAATTAATTATAGTTAAGTCTGGAGCTGGGGGGCCATTTGATGGGGGGCGGAGGGTTGTATGTGTGTTGAAGGTTGGGAGTTTCCCCAATTTTTTGTGCGCGTATGGCTCGTTGCTGCTTGAGTTTCGCTTCTGGTTGGTGGCCTCTCAGCTCTGAATGAATGAAGCAAACAATGTTAAATCAAAAAAGAGCACGGACGCCATGTCTGTGGTTTAAATGTAAGGCAGGAGTGCGGTTTTAAAAAAAAACCCTACTCTGCCCTACTCTACCCTACTCTACTCTACCCTACTCTACTCTACTCTACTCTACCCTACTCTACCCTACCCTACCCTACTCTACCCTACCCTACCCTATTCTACCCTACCCTACCCTACTCTACCCTACCCTACCCTACCCTACTCTACTCTACCCTACTCTACCCTACTCTACCCTACCCTACCCTACTCTACCCTACTCTACTCTACCCTACTCTACCCTACCCTACTCTACCCTACCCTACTCTACCCTACCCTACCCTACTCTACCCTACCCTACACTAATCTACCCTACTCTACCCCACACTACCCTATTTTTCCCCACACTACCCTATTTTTCCCCACACTACCCTTTTTTTTCCATAACAACCTTCTCCTCACAATAACTAACACAAAAAAGAAGAATTGGCCAAATTGGTCCAGGCGTTGTTGAGTTATGCGCTTACCAACAAATTTTGCGATTCATTTTTATATTAGTGTAACTTCAGGTGTCCCGCTCCCGCTCTTCCCTACTTTACCCTACTCCACCCTACTCTACCCTACTCTACCCTACTCTACCCTACTCTACCCTACTCTACCCTACTCTACCCTACTCTACCCTACTCTACCCTACTCTACCCTACTCTACCCTACTCTACCCTACTCTACCCTACCCTACCCTACTCTACCCTACTCTACCCTACTCTGCCCTACTCTACCCTACTCTACTCTACCCTACTCTACCCTACCCTGCTCTACCCTACCCTACCCTACTCTACCCTACCCTACCCTAATCTACCCTACTCTACCCCACACTACTCTATTTTTCCCCACACTACCCTTTTTTTTCCATAACAACCTTCTCCTCACAATAACTAACACAAAAAAAAAGAATTGGCCAAATTGGTCCAGGCGTTGTTGAGTTATGCGCTTACCAACAAATTTTGCGATTCATTTTTATATTAGTGTAACTTCAGGTGTCAAGGTCATTTCTCATACGCTCAAAATCTGGGTGCTTGCTGACGTACTTAATAACAGACTTGGAAAGCTTACAACAATATCTAGCAGGGCCATCATAGACGCGGGCTTGCGGACGGCGAGCCATGGGTAGCTTGCTGTACGACCGTCCGGTAACTGTCCGGACCGAGCCCAAGACGTCGACGGCGCGCACTGTTCCCGCGCGCCTCAAGGAGTTGTCAGCGACAGGAGGGGCCCAGCTGGGTCGAAGCCTACTGGGGCCAGGGTTATCCAAAAGGGAGCTCGAGCCCCGGTATGAAGGCTAGAAGGAAGGAAGGAGGTGGTGGTGCTAAGGAAACCGGGGAAAACAGATTACACCACCCCAAAATCATATAGGCCCATTGGCCTTCTACCGATATTGGGCAAGGTATTTGAAAAGATGTTGATGGCCCGCCTCAGGTTTTATATTACACCTAGGATGAGTACTCGCCAGTACGGTTTTATGCCCCAGAGGAGCACCGAAGACTCCCTCTATGATCTAATGAACCATATTAAAGGAAAACTTGCTTTAAAGAAGATAGTTGTGCTAGTATCCTTAGACATAGAGGGAGCCTTCGACAGCGCCTGGTGGCCAGCATTGAAGGTCCGACTGGCTGAGGAAAAGTTACCTCTGAACCTGAGGAGGGTCATCGACAGCTACCTAAGGGACAGGAGGGTCAGGGTCAGGTATGCGGGCGAAGAGTACTCCAAAAGCACGACAAAAGGCTGCGTGCAGGGCTCTATTGGGGGTCCCAATTTCTGGAACCTGCTGCTGGATCCTCTCCTAAAAGATCTGATGGCAAAAGATCTCTACATGCAGGCTTTCGCAGACGATGTAGTCCTTGTCTTCGACGGTGACACAGCATTGGAAATAGAACAGAAGGCAAATGTCGCTCTCGAACATGTTCAGGCGTGGGGTGCCGATAACAAGTTAAAATTTGCGCCGCAAAAGACAAATGCAATGACAATAACTAGAAAACTTAAATATGACACCCCACGATCAGTCGTGGGGTGTCATATTTAGGTTTAAGTTTTGGTGCTCAGGCATGGGTGGGGTCGAAATAGCTATGTCCAAAGAAATAAAGATCCTGGGTGTCACCGTCGACGACAAGTTGACCTTCAACACGCACGTCAGAAATGTCTGTAAGAAGGCGATCGGGGTACATAAGCAGTTGTGCAGAGCAGCAAGGATAAGTTGAGGACTCAATCCCAAAATCATTAGGATTATCTATGTGGCGACGATAAAACCGATCATCCTGTACGCTGCCAGCGTATGGGCGCCAGCTGCGGGAAAGCTGGGCATCCAGAAACAGTTGAACGTCGTGCAGCGTGGAATAACACAAAAAATGTGTAAGGCGTACCGCACCGTCTCCCTCCACTCTGTGCTCTTGTTGGCGGGGATGCTTCCCCTGGATCTCCGAGCTCGTGAGATGGCCTCATTGTATGAAGCAAAAAGGGGAGTATCGCTGCCAATACTGGGGGACAGGGAGATGGAGCGACCAGTATCCGCGTTTAAGACCCCGCACCCCGCCATGCGTATCGACCTGGGGTTCAAAAGTCTGGTAGATCAAGAGCAAGTTGACGCCAGCGCCAAACCAGAGGTGAGAATTTTCACTGATGGGAGCAAGATTGGGGCGCGTGTCGGTGCTGCGTTGTCCCTGTGGAACAGTGAGGCCGAAACACGTGCCCTCAAGCTGGCGTTACCAAATTACTGCACGGTCTACCAGGCGGAGCTCCTGGCGATATGCAGGGCAACCGGGGAGATCCGGAAAAGTGTAGCGTCCACCTTTGGTATATATAGTGACTCGATGGCAGCCCTTATGACAGTGGTAAACCACAGTTGCCTTCACCCCCTGGCAGTGGAAGCAAGAGAAAATTTGACAGCGGTTTCTCTCCAGAACAAGATAGTAAACTTGTTCTGGATAAAAGCCCACGCAGGGATTGAAGGTAACGAGAGAGTGGATCAGCTGGCAAAAGAGGCTGCCATTCTGAGTAAGAAAAGGCCGGAGTATGATTTGTGTCCTGTGTCATTCGTCAAGCGCTATAAAAGGAGAAACTGACTTACATTATCAAAGCACAACCGAAAACTACTGAGACTAGGAACAAGATATTTTGCCTTTCTTTTCCACTAAGAGAGGATCTTCCAAAATTCAGCCAAAGTTTGCACAGAGAATACTACTTTCACACGCACAAATCTGCAATCTGCAGTGTAGTGACTTGAATTTGAGGAGTTCCCTCGATTTCTTAGAGATTCCATCATCAGATCCCAACTTGGCAACGACTATAGGACCTTTCTAACAAAAAAATTATTTTTCAAATCGGTTCGCAAGCGACGATGTTATGCGCGAACAAACATTTAAAAAAATAGAAACATTCGAATTGAGAACCGCCTCCTCTTTTAGAAGTTGGTAAAAAATATTGAATGCTTACTAGTACCAGGAATGTGAGCGAACACTTCATATTTGACACCATAGTGAGAACAACTGCAGAATGTCCAATACAGCAGTCATAGTTGCTCATTAGCCTGATTCACATAAAATCAAACAAGCCAAATATCGTTGAAGTTTTATAGTCGTTCGATCGAAGTCCAATCCAAAATCGGTATTCACGTGTTCTTTAATCGGGATTGGATAGAACGACAATTGAACTGGATCGAAACTAAATGATCTATCAACAACTTGTTGCCAGATACCACAGAGTACCACTATTTTACAAAGTACTCTATGATTTGAACTGTAATATTTGACATTTAGTAGATAGATAGATAAAAAAATTATTCGTTGCTACATAAAATGCACACAAAAGTACAACTGAATAAATTACAAACACCGATGTAATCAACAAAAAAAAAATACAATATTAAAATTTTCCCTAGTGATAATTAATACAGTCGTTGGCATCCAACCCGATCAAACAACGTTTGTCTACGAGAATACCTCAAGCCAACGATTGAATGACGATTCACATAGCTGAATACGCTTCAACGACTCTTCGATCGAACGATTTCAAAATCGGTGTCGTTCAAACTCGATTGATGGATGTGAATACGAAAATGACAAATACGATTTAGTCGCAACGACATCTTTACGGTTTTGATTACGTGAATCGGGCTACTGAGCTTAACTACCCACAGAACAACAAGATACACAATTGGCACTCAATGCGTCACACGCTGATATACAATTCGAATATGAATTGACATTAAAACAAATATTATTATTTTATTTACCTTTCACAAGAAAGAAATAAAATTTTATTTATCAAGGGACAACTATACATATATAATTAACTGCAATCGATAAATGAATTGAAGTAAAATCAATATTATTAATTTAATACACATTACATTTATTTACCTTTAACTATTTACCTTTAGAAAGGGACATCTATACACATTTAACTAACTAGAATAATAATTGAAGTGTCCGTTTGTAACATAATTTTTTTTTTTTAGCATATTAAAGAATATATGTATAACGGAGGATCGATATCAGTGGGTCGCGACATCGGAAATAACACTCACAAAAACCTTTGATAACACCTTTAATTACTCGTAACACACACTCAGTACAAAATAATCAAGGATGCCTGAGATATGGCTTGATTAAGAATTTAGGAACGCGGGAAATTTAGCGTGGAGTAACCAACGTCTGCTCGGACCGACGGAACGATTCAAAGTGCCCTCCAAATCAACCGTCACCCGACACGTGAACCTACCCCCATTCCGGGTAGCCAATTTACCTGTCAACGTCAGTACTTGTCAATGTCGAATAATCGATTATACCTCCGGATCGACATTTGACTCGACTATTCGCTCAGTGTTGCTATTACTCCACGCTAACTATCCCCAAGTTAATACTTGACGTTCCCAAACGTAAGCTGTTCAATCTAACTACATAGTTCCTCCAGTGAAAGATAGATGGCGCTGATGCAGACCGACTGATATGCGCCAACGCTTCGACACGGCCGTCCTGATGATCACACGTCCTCGTGTGAAGTACCTGGAATGAAAGAAAATCCTCGAACAGTACTCATTCTAGTCGTTCGGCCAATCCTGGCCCAATGTGGTGGGGCATAAAAGGTACTCTGATCAAAATCATCAATCATGTCTAGAAGAAAATCACAACAATCTCAATCTCTCAAAGCCGACATGTTGAACAACACTCAAACTCATTCAAATAATAGGAAACTCATTAAAATATTGCAGTGCTCATATTCTGACCTCCATCCGGTCTTCATCATCACACTTATAACCTCCATCCGGCTATAAGCATCAAACCAATCGACCTCCATCCGGTCTTTATCATAACACATTATAGCCTCCATCCGGCCATAAGCATCAAACTAATCGACCTCCATCCGGTCTCATCATCACACTTATAACCTCCATCCGGCTATAAGCATCAAACCAATCGACCTCCATCCGGTCTTCATCATAACACATTATAGCCTTCATCCGGCCATAAGCATCAAACCAATCGACCTCCATCCGGTCACTAACACAACAGGCAACCTCTATCCGGTCACCTCCACATGTAACCTCCATCCGGTTACAAACAACACCATCAAGATAATCATTTCGAGCCTTTAATCAAAATAATCCTTAAAGTAGGTTTGTTCAACATGTTGCTTTATTTTTCCTATAACGTTACAGATTATAAGAAAACTCTTACTATGCTAGGTACTCTAAATGTTAAGTTGACTACTTAGTATTCAACTAGTCTTGTCAGCGTTATCATTTTCGTCATAGCTAGTCTCGTCATCATCGCCTACGTGCATGTCAACGTCAGTTATTTTTCGCAGGCGGTTATGTGCGTACTTCGAAACATAACGGTCACCATTAAGAACCTCAATCACTCCTGCGCATCCCTACAGGATCGCTCAGTCTCTCAAGACTTAATGGTTTCCCACAGTACGTCCCAGATTTGATCGCAATTTGAATTGAATACCGCGTACTTACGGACTACTGTGACCGCTAGATACCGGTTTCTATTAAGCTACGACTACAAATCAAATCTCCTATAATCTGATCATCCTATAAACTTCATCATCATCATCAGCCCCTTTTTTTATGTTCCCACTGAAACGCCTGCGTTTCATTTTCTCTCTATTGCGGTGTCACTGTCTTTCTATTGCGCCTCTAATTGACACGATTGAAAAATTTGAAACGTCAAAGGTTAACCGACTCTTTCATAAAAAATTAAATTAATTCTTATTCAGTTTTCGTGGCGCCGCTGTCAAAAAAAGAAACTTTACCGCACGTTAAATCTTTAGAAGAACGGCCCCATACACGAGAATATTTAGGTACAAACCACCCGAAATAAACTACTAGACCTATTAACTGTCCCAACTGAGCTATGATAAACAGCATCGAAAGTAGGGTAGAGAGCAGAATCGAATGTACGCGATCTGCTTTCTGAAGTTCTATATCTCCTAACTTCAGCACTTGACTTTATTTCATATCCTAAACAACTCGATTTGCATTATGAAAAACAACCACTCTTTCAAATCTAATGAATATCCGGCTTTAATCAACGTTTGTAATACTACATTAAGTCTCTCGAAGTTCTTAATAGATTCCAAAATAATCAAAATATTGACAACTCAAACTATGACGTAGGTATTTACCGATTTATCAAAAACCCCGTTTAAAAACAGAGATCACGTTTCGATACCGAGTGACATAGTCAAATGTTTATACTGACCGCTGAAACACTACTGAAATCATCATCATCATCATCATCACCATCATCACCATCATCACCATCATCACCATCATCACCATCATCACCATCATCACCATCATCACCATCATCACCATCATCACCATCATCACCATCACAACCATTATCACCATCATCACCATCATCACCACCATCATCATCACCATCATCATCACCATCATCATATTCTTTCCTGCCACTCTGCTCCGCCCCTCGTCACGCTATCACTACACCTACACAACCAACACAAACACACACAACACCCTAACCTAACCCTAGCCTATATACAATCTAATTTTTGTAAAATAAAGCGCACTATGTAAACGAGTTATTTGGTCCGAGATACGTGGCAACGAATACCAGTAAGGCACGTTATTGTTTAGTTTACAGTAGTCTTTGCACATTATTTCTGACCGGTCGAGTTTTTAAGCCGAAAGAGCTAAATTAACAGACACCGTATTACTCGGTAAAATAATATTTGCACGCAACAATTCATCTACCCGCTCACGCATTATTATTATTTTTTTTTTTTTTCGCGCTAGACCGCTATGGTCGTCTTTTGCTAAGATGAGTCAATTAAACGAATAAGTTCACTTTTTGTAACACGCGTTTATAGCATACTATACTGTCAGGTACACGTCAGTGTCAATAACGTAAAAACTATCTATGGAGGAGTTATCACTGTCAAACAAAAATCGAAACGGTATCTACCGGATATACCGAGGGTAGATGTAATTACAATTGTTTATGTCGTGAACTTTAGCAATTTAACAAAAGAAGTGTGTCACGCACGATCATACTATTTAAACTGAATCCTTGCAACAATATTTCACGGCCAAAATATCACTTCGCAAATAGATGTTGTGAATAAAACCTCAATCAAACTACGCAAATAATCTGAACACGCTAAACTGACCCTTCAATATAACAAAAATGTGTTTACGTTTGCCGTGAAATAGTGATGACAGACTTTAAAGTGAAAGAGATATAACACTCAGCATCAGAATTAAAATGGAATGTGAATACCTGACCTTGTTCCTGGTTCCTTTGACAGCACATACGTCATCCAGTCACTCGCTACGTGATGCCTTGGCACCACCATCGCCTTCACGTCGCTTGCTTCGTCCAATTATTCCACAGTGTAACATTTGACAGGTAGCGTTTTCTGTGAAACATTTTCTGATCTGGTATCGCACTCGACACACTGCACCTCAGGCACGCACACACACACACACGCGAAGCACGTATCGGAAAGTAGTACATCGTAAACGAGCACTTGCACCCATCGCTCTTTTCCCGGTCACTAGCTGGGTGGTACGTTGTAATTTGCTCTCTGGGGATACAGCGGTACCATGGTCCAACATTTGTTGCTCAGGATTAGGGAACAACCCCAGAAAAAAACCTAATCAGACCATTTAAGTCAGCTCTTCAATCCGGTTCTTACTTTCTTAAAGCGACCATAAGCAGGGCGCCATGTTGGTCTTGGTCCGTCAAGCACATTTCTGCAGTCGTCAACCAAGCACGTGCATCTACATCTTGTTTCTCAGGATCGAAATCCGGTAAACGAACGCCATGTGACGACGTAGTAGGTGTTTTCATGGCTTGAATCAGCGTCAGAAAATTGCGGTTCTGTTGTTCCAACAAACGCATCCATTTTTCGTCGCTAGCGTTTTCATTTTTGAACACGTGGGTCGTCGTGGTCCAATCCCAATTCTGATAACGGAGGATCGATATCAGTGGGTCGCGACATCGGAAATAACACTCACAAAAACCTTTGATAACACCTTTAATTACTCGTAACACACACTCAGTACAAAATAATCAAGGATGCCTGAGATATGGCTTGATTAAGAATTTAGGAACGCGGGAAATTTAGCGTGGAGTAACCAACGTCTGCTCGGACCGACGGAACGATTCAAAGTGCCCTCCAAATCAACCGTCACCCGACACGTGAACCTACCCCCATTCCGGGTAGCCAATTTACCTGTCAACGTCAGTACCTGTCAATGTCGAATAATCGATTATACCTCCGGATCGACATTTGACTCGACTATTCGCTCAGTGTTGCTATTACTCCACGCTAACTATCCCCAAGTTAATACTTGACGTTCCCAAACGTAAGCTGTTCAATCTAACTACATAGTTCCTCCAGTGAAAGATAGATGGCGCTGATGCAGACCGACTGATATGCGCCAACGCTTCGACATGTATTTTAACGGAATCTAACCTAACGACAGGTTTTTTTATGGTGGGAAAATTAACCAATGGCAACCCACGCTCTTGGGCGGAGCGGGAGATAGTGTCAGACCTGGTACGAAAGGCAAAGAAGAAAGTGGAGTGGGTTTTTAGTCAGTAAAAGTCTGACACTATCTCCCGCTCCACCAAAGAGCGATGATGTCATAAAAGATTTTTTTAGAACAAAAAAGCCTAAAACGGTTGGAGCGATTACGACGTGAGTTTCATTGACGAGTATCATTGACTAATGTTACAAGGAGTAATTTAAACTGCTTTTTATTCTCCTGCAGAAATAGGAATTCAAAGTACGGGATGCGTTCCTTTTTTTTATCGGTAAGCAAAGTTTGCGATGACGGTACGCGTGCGGGTGACCATTCAGTATACAGGGTTACTGGTTAAACACTGGCCACCTTTCAGGACTATGATAATAACATCATAAAAAACAATTTTTGTTCTGACTTAAAAAAAAAAAAACATTCATTTTAGTTCATCAGATTTTCATACAAAAATGAAAATATTAAAATTGAAAGTTCTAAATATTGCGAAGTCTATGCAGGCGTATCAAGTTTCAATTTGATGAGTATACGAAAATGGTGCGAATGCTTGCTAGGTAGGTGTGATGACAATTTTTCGGAAGCCTGCTTACTATTATCACCAGAAGTGCACGGGAGCCGTAAGTAGATATAGCAAAATACAGAGTTGAATTGTGTTAGATAGAACAACGAAATCTTAACGGTTTGTTTTTGGTAATTGTGTTATGTTTTGTAAAAAGTCATGGAACAAAAGTTGTTGTTTATGATGTCCTTAATTAGTACCTAAGAGGTTGCTAGTGTTTTACAAATAACCCTGTATACATCGCACCCCCAGGCCAATAAAGGCGTAAGTGGAATTCACTAACTTTACAGGGGAGCAAAAAAACTGTTTAACCAGGTATATCTATTTCGTTTTTGACTCTATGATCTTTTGTTATATATCAAAAAATAGTAAAAAAAACAACCTTTTTTTTGTTTATATTTCAAACACCATCAATATTTAATGTTAAATTTTTTACAGACGTGTTCCTTATTTATTTATGACCAATCTTCAAATGTAATGGTTTTTATTCCAATCATCGCCTTCTAAATACTTTTTATACTGTAACTACTCATGGTTACGTCTGTTTCGAAGTTCTATACTATGATAAAATACAGTAGCCTCTGTATTTTATAGTACTGTTTAAGGCCTTTTTTGCTTAATTTTCTTTTACATATCGAATTGTATGACGCTTTTACAGCTTTGTTTATTAAAACATAAAACTAAAATATAGTGTTAAGTCTAAATACGAGCTTTTTTAACAGTATGTTTAATTAAACCATAACTGTAAGTAATTTTAAGTTTCTAGATAAAATATATTTCAGTGGCGTAATAAAAAAGGTTTTTAGAAAATTGCACGTTATTATAATAATAGTCATAACAGAACCTGATAAAAGATAATAAAATTAACAGTGAATGATAATCTTTCTGATAAATTTAACCCAGAACGGTAACTAAATACAAATTCTTAGAAAGACCTCAAAAACTGGCATCAACCAAAATCTTAAAATTATTTATTATACCAATTACTAAACATACAAAAAAATATTAATCTTCATTTATATTAATCATAATTATTGGTGTTTACGTACTTCTTATAGATAGGTAGGTACTAAAGTTATTAAAATGTTTTTTTTTTTTTATGTCTTCATCATCATCATCATATCAGTCGAAAGACGTCCACTGTTGGACATAGGCTTCCCTCAAGCGTTAAAACATAAAACTAAACTAATAACAACGACCGGTCCTGTGTGTCACGCATCCATCGAATTCCCGCGACCCTGACCAGGTTATCGGTCCACCTTGTTGGGGGCCTTCCAATGCTGCGTCTTCCGGTACTTGGCGCCACTACGAAGGTCGGTGGGGACGAAAGGTTCTGGCCTTTCGTCCCCACCGACCGTCTGTTCTGCGTGCAATGTACCCTGCCCATTGCCACTTAAGTTTAGCGATTCTTCGAGCTATTTCGGTAACCTCAGTGGCGTTCTCCTGCGGATATCTTCATTTCTGTGATCACGCAAGGAAACGCAGAGCATAGCCCTTTCCATCGCCCTTTCTATCGCCCTTTTGGTGACTTTAAGTCTTCTTATAAGGCCCTTTGGGTGACTTTAAGTCATCCCATTGTAAGTGACCACGCTTCGGAGCCATAAGTCATCACTGGCAACACGCACTGGTCTTGGTAGACTTTCGTCTTGAGACACTGTGGTATATTAGAAGAGAAAACACCGCGCAGCTTCCAGATGGCTGCCCAGCCGAGTCGGATTCGGCGATTGACCTCTTTCTCAAAGTTAGACCTACCCAACTGGACCGTCTGTCCCATGTAAACGTAATCGCCCACAACTTCGAGTGTAGTGTCCGATCTTAATAGGAGTGGGTGCTACATGGTTTTGTCCATGTTCCTTTTAACTCCCACTCTTCGGAAGTTCTACTGAGGTCACCGAGCATTGTACTGAGTTTTTCCGTAGTCTCAGCCATGACTACTATGTCGTCGGAAAACTGAAGGTGAGTGATGTACTCGCCATCGACATTTATTCCTAGTCCTCTCCATTTCAGAACCATGAAAACATCCTCCACTGCAGCCGTGAACAGTTTCGGAGAAATAACTCGTCTCCCTGCCTCACACCTCGCTGCAAGAGGATAGGTTTCGATGTCTGGTCATGAAGTCGGACGGACATGGTAGCGTTTTTGTACAAACAGTTCAGCACCTTTGGATAGACTGCAGTACAGCCCAGGTCTCGATCGAATCAAAGGCTTTCTCATAGTCCACAAACGCTAAGCAGAGAGGCTGATTATACTCCCCAGTCTTCTGTATAATCTGTCGCTGCGTATGTATGTGGTCCACAGTACTAAAGCTTTTTCGGAATAAATGGAAGGGCATTATCGTTATCAGTACCAGTACCAGTACGTTAACAGTACCACCGCACCTCTGCTTCATGCCCTTGGCGTTTTTCCTTCGAGGATGACGGAATTGAATAGCTTCTGAAGGGCATTAATGGCCGGTTGTCCACTCGCCTTCAGGAGTTCGGCCATAATTCCGTCTTCACCCGACGCCTTGTTGTTTTCAACTGCTTCAGAGCCATCCTAATCTCGTACAGGCTGATGTCCGGGCTATCTTCGGTATAGTGTCGAGTCAATCTAGCTCTTGGGTTATTTGCTAGGTTTGCAGCGGGTTTTTTTTTTGATAGGTTTGCGCTTGACCGCTATCTCACCTGATGGAAAGCGACGATGCGGTCGACGATGGAACGCGCTTACCTAGAAGAAACCTATTCACTCTCGACCTAAAGATTCCCGGGTTGTAGCTATCAGGAAACACAGACTCCGGCAAGGAATTCCACTCCTCAGCTGCACGCAGAATGAATGTGTTTCCGAAACGTTTTGTGCGTGTAGGTGGAATGTCCACCATGTACCGGTGGCGCATCTCCGTACGTCTGGTAGTCCGATGATGGAACGGGCTAGGCGGAATCAGGTTATGCAATTCCGACGCACACTCCCCGAAATGCAACTGGTAGAAAACCGACAGGCTAGCAACTCGGCGTCGATGGTCTAGACTAAGGTAGATAAGGTTGTAATGGTTTAGTGATAGACGTGTATAATTGTCCACAAAAGGTCTTGATCACTCCCAGAAGATCCGATTTGAGGGAAATGACTCTGCCATCGTCGGTTTTCAGTTTTATTGACTGGCTCTGTCCAATAAACAAATCTCGTGTAAAAACTTTAGAGCCATCACCACCTCTTTAATTCTCTCGGTATTAAAGCAACGAAGGTCTCGTTTCAGAGATTTTGATATCTGTCTATTGAGCTGCCGGTATCTGCACCTATTGTCTGCAGACTGCAGAATCATCTCACGCTTCTTCCTCATGAGCTCAAGGGTCGGATCCGAGAGCCTTTTTTTTCTCATTTGTGCGGTGAGTCTTGAAAATTTTAGACCCGACCGTGTAGACAGTTTCGTACGTACCATCATTATATTTGTCCACGGAACCCCTAGGCACTCGAAACTGATTGTGGAGTTCGAGCTGAAAGCACGCATTATTTTTTTACGGTAATGTTTAGAGAGAGTGCTAAAATGAAAAAGTTTTTCTGATCTCGTTGGGGGCATAGTAGATGCATCCGTTAGCGCCATCGTAACATCTCGCACCAATAAAGACGCCATTGTCATATTAAAACTTTGAACTGTACTAGAAGACCTACTCGGATTTAAACTCGGTGCATACTGAGATGCTGCTAGAGAGAAGGGTTCTTCATTTTCTTTCAATGATGCACTTTCTTTGTATCTGGGTGCATCTCAAATACGAGTAAAACATCTTTTTAACGTGGAAATACAAATAGTTACGTGCTGTTATCCCTGAGCGGCGCGTGAGTTATGAAAACTAAATAAACAATCCCCACCCGCGCATGCGTTGTAAGGATAAGTACGCAGACCTTTCGACTTGTTTATGTGACGAGTTCGTGATTACTTCCGCTAACTATCAAGTCGTGAATAGAAAAAAGGCGTAAGCATGATTATTTCGAAACTGTGTGCGAGTGCACCCGTAAACATGGAAATACGCCTTTTTTTATTTGATTATTTTTATTTCTAATGGTATGTAATCGGTATTATTTTATGAAAACCGTTCTTGTATTAGGCACTAAAAAGGATAATACGAATTACAATTATACATTTTTGGTTTATTTAATGAAAAAAAAAACCTAAGCATGATTATGTGTATTTTATTGAAATTTTGCGTGCCTATGTTCGTTTATCGACTTCATTAATTGAAAAAATATTGAACTTAATTGACGCCATAATTTTTTTTTTTTGCATAAAATCTTCATTTTAAGTCGAAACGTAGCGGAAAAAATTGAGCGCATGTATATTTACTTAAACTATTCAAAACTGCAATAAAAAAAAATTGACGTATCAGCACTTACGTCTTTGTTGATCTGGGTGTGCGACATATAGATAGAAGATTAACACACATAAAAACAAAGGTTTCTTTTGTATACAGAGTTGCAGTAGAGTAGTATTCCTAAGTGACAGGTATCCCTAATGTATGAGACAGAACTTTTTGCTGTACAAAATTTTTTGCTGAATATAGTTTATTCAGAATCAGTAACTGAATGGATTCCTATAGTTTTTACACCATGTTATACTTTTTCCCAAACATATGTATAAAGGTCACAAGTTGGACGCCACCGACACTAAGTACCAAACAGGTCACGGTAGGTCATGTCGGGCATTAACCCTTCAGATACCGTCAATTAGAGACACAATAGTAAGACAATAGATGCGCGGCCACCGGGTGTCGCTTGGGGATTCATGAATTAAGCGCCAGCAAACAGCCGGGGGCATGTGCAAAACAGCCTCTCAGTCGCCTGGATGGCCCGGTGAAGTCTATGTATTTTTGCTGACATAACAAGCTTATAACTTTGTTATTTTTAGTGATACAGTTATGAAATTTTGTACTTAGAATCTTTACATAAAAGTACTAGACATGTGTTTCGGATTTCGCATATAGCTACTAAAACTAATTTTATAAAAATAATTGCAATAGTATAATACTATCTTTGATGTGGCTCAGAAAATTTAGTGGGACTGGACAGGACATGCTTACCGCATGATGACCGAAAGATGGGTTAGACGTGTTTCGGGTTTCGCATTTACTATAACTAATGAAATACTAAAACTAAATGAAAAGATGCACATTGTGCACATTGTGCAGCTTTTCACAAAATACAATTCACCTACGTGAATGTACTGTAAAAATTGTAAACAAAGGTTTATGTATACATTACGCATAACATTATTGTTATATATAATAATACCAACTGGAACTGAATGTTACTAGGCTTTTGTTTATAATTGTTATATGCCTTAATATATAAATAAATACATTTGACTTAATTCTTGATAAAGACAAATATTGTAATGTGTATTAAAAATATTGATTTTAGTTCAATTCACACTTGAATAGTGTACCGGCGTATGACGCACACAAGTGACTATTGTCTATATCTCTGTTCTGCGAGTACTTAAGCCCCGTACCTCTCTCACAGCGACATTGCATCTTCTGCAGTTGCTCCTGCTATGATGTCGAAAATGAAGTGTTCGATGACGATCGTCGTACTGGTAAGCATTCAATATTTTTTTAAGGCTCCGGAAGCCGGATGAGGTTAGCTTGGGTAGGCTTAAGGGTCCAGTTTTTGATATTTGCAGGAGATAGGACTCTTTAAAACGCTCCAAACTCCATTTCTTTTTAATCTCCTCTAACAATGTTGGGTGCGTTAGCGCGCTGGTGTGCTCTTTATTTTTTCTTTGTCTTAAGCATCCTGCTATCCAAGTTTCTCCTACAATTTAAATCATCTGCTGAGTCTGAGAGAGCTGACCAAAGTCTATCCGCTAGGACAGGGTTTTTCAACCTGTGGGTCGCGACCCCCAGGGGGTCGCGAAGCCTCTCCAGGGGGGTCGCAAAGCTTATGTAGTAGAGTTGCTAAAGGTTGGGAAAGCTACAGCAGTAAAAAAGAAACAATAACATTTATAAAGATTTATTAAGAAAAATTTTAACTAAAAGACATGCTTAATCATTTGTATGAAATAAACAAAAAAAATAAAATAATAATATCTGAGATCTTTTCCATCATAATCATTTATCTATCATTAATCAAAAAATAAAAATAAACTTATGAGGAACGTTAATGCGACAGTTGCGCTTGTTTTTCATTCACTAATTTATCCCATCGTGGATCCGTTTTTGCTACATTCAGAATTAAATCGTTTTCCAAATTTAAACCATTTCTATCCTTGCTTTTTATTTGGGCCATTGACGAAAATGTCAACTCGCACAAGAACGACGTGGCAAATGGAATCAAACACTTCAAAGCTTCTGTTGTTAATTCTGGGTACTCGGATTTCCTTTTAAACCAAAAGGTATCCAAATTGACAGACTTAAATTCCAACTCCAGCATCCCATCGGCAGATAATTCAAGCAATTTTTCTTTGAGCTTAATTGTCACGCTTTCGATATAAAAAAATATTTATTATGTATTTATCCGAACCGTTGTGAAAGTAAGTAAATGTATTGGATTCAATATTAGTTACAAAAAAAAAACAACGGGTAGGGGGGTCGCGACATATTTCTTCATACTAAAAGGGCCGTGGTATGAATAAGGTTGAAAAACCCTGCTCTAGGAGGTGTGCGCAAATGGCTGCGACCTAGTTTTAATTAAAATTATTGTAGCTGTTAACGAGCACAATACTTTCATCATCATTATCATATCAGCCGAAAGACGCCCACTGCTGGACATAGGCCTCCCCCAAGCGTCGCCACAACGACCGGTCCTGTGCGTCACGCATCTGACCAGGTCGTCGGTCCACCTTGTTGGAGGCCTTCCAACGCTGCGTCTTCCGCTACGTGGTCGCCACTCCAGAACCTTTCGTCCCCATCGACCATCTGTTCTGCGTGCAATGTGCCCTGCCCATTGCCACTTAAGTTTGGCGACTCTTCGAGCTACGTCGGCAACCTTGGTTGTCCTGCGGATATCTTCATTTCTGATGCGATCACGCAGGGACTTTGAGTCTTTTTATAAGGCCCATTGTAAGCGACCACGTTTCGGAGAAATACTTTAGATTCCAATAAATAAATGTATTATTATTAATTAGTTCACCTGCCGCAAGACTTGTCCTGTCTTGTGACTTGTTGTTGGGGGAGGCCTATGTCCAGCAGTGGACGTCTTTCGGCTGATATGATGATGATGAAGACTTGTCCAGGTGTTCGTGTTCGGGTTCTTAACGTTGTACTTTCCTGCAATATCCGAATAATCCGAAATATTTTATTTTGAATTACTATTAGGTACTATTTACAGGATCGATCATTGTGGCGACACTTAGGGGAGGGCCTATGTCCAACAGTGGACGTCTGTCGGCTGAAATGATGATGATGACTATTTGCTTTTGTCCTTTATATTTTTAAAGTACTAAGAGCAAAACAAGGTGAAGCATCTTTGTTGGAGTTGTTGTGTCTATGTGTCCCTGACCGATATGTTTGGCGTCGGCTTCGGCCTCCCCTGCTGGTGGTGGCAAGCGCAAGGACAAACCTGGTCAAAGAATCGGCTCTGATGTGCGCAATTGACGCTCTCAATTTCGTAAACTACAAGTCAGACTTATTTATTTATGCTTTGAGTGAATTTAAGAGAGTGGCAAAAGTGGTTATATGCTTTTGTATTTAAGTAGGTTTAGTACTGTCGCATTTGGTTTTCCTGTAAAGACAAATTCGGATTTTCAAAAGTAGGAAAATCAGAATACTTAAGAATTATAATGACTATTATTCACAATCACGTTTATTTTTGGTCATCTGAGGATGACCAAATTTAATTTTCCTTTTTAATTTTCCCACTGTTGGGACTCAGGCCTCCTCTCTTGGAGAAGGAATGGGCCGCAATCCACCACGTGCACGTGCACGGCTGTTGAATGTCACATGTTTTCGAATTTTTGGTTCTAGGACATGCCAGTTTCCTCACGATATTTTCCTCCACCGTTTTGAGAGCAGTGGTGATGAAATAAATTAGACAAAGTATTGCGCCTGGCTGGGTTCGAACCTACGACCTACAACTCGTAAGTCGGGGCCATTACCTCTCAGCTACCACTGCTCTCTTATTTTTGTGTAGCATCTATCTATTTTATGGAAAGTCATAAATTTTAATTCGCTTTTAATTTCTTGCTCTGGAGTACGATTCAGAGGGCACTCCGGTACCACGGCCCCGAATACCTCTGCGGAGTGGTCAAGGCCTTTTTTATGTTGGGCCAAAATCAACAAGTGACAACCCCCGCTCTTGGGTGGAGCGGGAGATAGTGTCAGACTCTTACTGATTAAAAACGCACCCCGTTCCTTATTGCCTTTATACCGGGGCTCGAGCTTCTTTTCAGATAACTCTGGCCCCAGTAGGCTTCGACCCAGCTGAGCCCCTGCTGTTGCTGACAACTCCTTGAGGCGCGCGGGAACAGTGCGCGCCATCGACGTCTTGGGCTTGGCATCGACCTATGGCTCGATCGGAATCCCGATTGCACCGTTGCCTGATGCGGTCGGCCTCCTCCTTTGCTAGCATTACTGCTTCGTAGAAGGACGCGACCGCCCGCCATTTCTCCTCGCTACGGACCATGACCTGAACCAAGGCCCGGTGCGAGAGGTCTCCGCCGCCGATCGCCCTACGAGGACACGGCGATGCTTCGCCCAAGCAGGGCACACCTCGACTGTGTACTCCACCGTGTCCTCCGGGTGTTCCGCAAAGTGGCGAGCCCCGGGCGTCTCTTCCGTTCAAATCCGGTGCAGGAACCTCCCGAACGTGCCATGTTCGGTGAGGACTTACGTCATGCGGAAGGTAAGGACGCCGTGAGGTCTTTCCAGCTACGCCTCAAAGAGGGGACTTACCGCCATAATTGTGGCGTGCCCAGCACTGGGGTGCGACAGTCGCTGACGCATTTCAACATTTGCGTTAATAATTTAGAAATGTCTACTGTTGTTCGCGTGGATGTCGGAACTTAACAATGTATTTTTTAATGGGAAGCGCTGTTGGAGTTGAGATACAGATATAATTTATTTATTCTGGTGCTTCTTTATAAACAACATTAGCTGTGGAATCATCTGGAGCATACATAAAAAGATTATTGGGGTTGTTTACGCGTCAAAGAGCTACGTATATTTGACCATGGGAGAAGCGTCCAATTCTTAGGTCCACCTTGGTCCTCACCGGACATGGCAAGTTCGGGAGGTTCCTGCATCGGATTCAAGCGGAAGAGACGCCCGGGTGTCGCCACTGTGCGCAACGCCCGGAGGACACGGTGGAGCACACCGTCGAGGTGTGCCCTGCCTGGGCGGAGCATCGCAGTGCCCTCGTGGGGGCGATCGGCGGCGGAGACCTCTCGCGCCGGGCCCTGGTTGAGGCCATGGTCCGGAGCGAGGAGGAATGGCAGGCGGTCGCCTCCTTCTGCGAAGCAGTAATGCTTGCAAAGGAGGAGGCCGACCGCATCAGGCAACGGCGCCCTCGCCGCCGTCGCCGGGATTCCGATCCCGATTTCCGGCCACCGTAGACGCGGGCTCGCGGACGGCGAGCCATGGGTAGCTCGCTGTCCGATCGTCCAGTAATGGACCGAGTCCAAGACGTCGACGGCGCGCACTGTTCCCGCGCGCCTCAAGGAGTTGTCAGCAGCAGGAGGGGCCCAGCTGGGTCGAAGTCTACTGGGGACAGGGTTGTCCGAAAGGGAGCTCGTGCCCTGGTTTGAAGGCTAGAAGGAACGGCGCGGGGTTTTTAGTCAGTAAGAGTCTGACACTGTCTCCCGCTCCACCCAAGAGCGGGTTTCGTCAAAGATGATTTTCCCCGTCGACAAAAAAAAGGTCCACCTTGGTGATGGTGCGGGGTTACGTCGGTCGAGCCTTCTGGCTGGCCTACCACCGTGGGATCTGGAGGCAACAGTCCTTGTACACATGCACGACATGCGCGTGGAGATGCAACGCCGGAGTGAAAATCCACTGCCGCAACATGTCAAGGCATGGCGGACAGAGCTCCGGCGGGATCTCATGGTAAAATGGCGTCAACGACTAACGCAACCCAGTGCTGGGTACGCCACGATTATGGCGGTAAGTCCCCTCTTTGAGGCGTGGCTGGAAAGACCTCATGGCGTCCTTACCTACCGCATGACGCAGGTCCTCACCGGACATGGCACGTTTGGGAGGTACCTGTTTCAGATCAAGCTGGAAGAAACGCCCGGGTGTCGCCACTGTGCGCAACGCTCTGAGGACACAGTCGAGCACACAGTCGGGGTGTGCCCTGCCTGGGCAGAGCATCGCCGTGCCCTTGCGGGGGCGATCGGCGGTGGAGACCTCTCGCGCCGGGCCCTGGTCGAGGCCATGGTCCGGAGCGAGGAGAAATGATAGGTGGTCGCCTCCTTCTGCGAAGCAGTAATGCTAGTAAAGGAGGAGGCCGATCGCATCAGGCTACGGCACCCTCGCCACCGCCGCCGGGATTCCGATCCCGATTTCCGACCACTGTAGACGCGGGCTCACGGACGGCGTGCCATGGGTAGCTCGCTGTCCGATCGTCCGGTAATGGATCGAGCCCAAGAAGTCGACGGCGCGCACTGTTCCCGCGCGCCTCAAGGAGTTGTCAGCAGCAGGAGGGGCCCAGCGGGGTCGAAGCCTACTGGGGACAGGGTTGTCCGAAAGAAAGCTCGTGCCCCGGTATGAAGGCTAGAAGGAACGGGATGGGGTTTTTAGTCAGTAAGAGTCTCTCACTATCTCTCGCTCCACCCAAGAGCGGGTTTTGTCATACGATGATTTTCCCCATCGCAAAAAAAAGGTCCACCTCCACAACGGTTAATGTCTGGCCCTGAGGAGAGGGCGCGACGCTCTCGGTCAGCCGATAGACAAACTGCCTTAAGAGAACGCTGTATACCTACTAAGTCGAGATGAGTCTCAACTGACGCAAGAGTTCTGACTTGCCTTGCTCGAATTGCTGTTAGCCTCACTTCACGATCTTCTTCTGATTCTTGGAACCTACTTAGTCTCACCCTTTTCGCATCTCGGCTATGCTGCGGTTTGTTTTTTTTTTCTAGAAGGCATTATAAAAGAAAACTGAACCAAACTAATAAAATATTGAACCAAATAATTCAACCATTCACAACAACACAAACTTTCAAAAAGAGAATGAAGTTGAAGACCAACAAAAT
This sequence comes from Mythimna lalbum, assembly GCA_949319445.1. Taxonomy (NCBI): domain Eukaryota; kingdom Metazoa; phylum Arthropoda; class Insecta; order Lepidoptera; family Noctuidae; genus Mythimna; species Mythimna lalbum. The sequence continues at coordinate 9,222,554 of OX439365.1, forward strand.
ATCAAACTAAGAAAGTAAATAAATCTACTTGACTCAAATCGCAACATACTATTTACTTCGCACTTCAATCTTCAGACCGAATCCAAACCAAACCTTTTTATCTAGTAATAGTAATCTAGTAAAACAAACAAACAAACGATTTACGATGTTATCAAGTCAAGACCTTTTAATGGGCTGCTGCTGCTTCTAAACTGCAAAGACACCTACAAATCTCAAAACAAAGATGCTAGCAGACATGGGCGAAGGTCAATCTTCACACTGCGATTCAGAAAATGACGTCACACGCCAACGCTATATATCGAATATCTATAGTCAATATAGTAGGTATAGTCCAGTCTAAGTTTGATAGTTGGCGCTGTTTCAATGTTTTACTTCGGAAAGACTATTTTATTTTCAATATTTTTTATTATTTTATTTTAAGGTGAACTGATTATGAAGTAACAAAAAACTTAATATTACTACAATTTACGCACAATTTATTGTTATGTATAAAAGTTACGTGAAGTAATGAGACCAAGTGCACATAATCCTAAATTTTACTTCTGGAATTTTTTTAATTCAAATATCTTTTGATAAACTGAACCGATTGCAATAAAACAAATCTAACTTTTTACTTCAAGTTACGCTCAATCCTTTTGTATAAAAGTTATCTACATTGCTAACGTACATTTTACGTGATGCCCGCACAAATAAACAGACAAAAATTCTAAAAATGCTTGAAATGGGTTCTATTGGTTGTTCTTGAACACCCTAGCTATTTTATTTTATTTTTTTTTTCATGTACAAAAACCACTTTTCTACAGTTTTATTATATGTATAGATTTGTTTTAATATTATTTTATTTTGTGTTGGTCTTCTCCGAATTCAGTAATTAATTACCTACAGTAGGCGGTACCTCTTCTGTGGCAGACTATCTGCCACAGAAGTCTATCTGTCGCAGAAGAGACTGACTGAAGACTGTGGTTAGGTTAGTTAGAACTATGATGCACACAATATGACAGTTGATATTGCTCTCCATAATACTATACAACGTGTAACGTTAAATGCGCGAAACCTGAGAATATATACATAGGTCACATTTTTCAAAACAATCTTCATTAAAATTTCGGCCCTGTCTGTTTATAAATAGGTAAATAAACACAAATGGTTGTAGTCCAATCAAACTATCTCATACGGGGGGGGGAGGTAATATAAGTTCTTGATTCAATGAAGATACAAATACCAAAGGAAAACTGCACATAAAACCTTTTTGTTTTAATTTTTTTTTCTCTTAGACTTAGGTCAATTTAATTAAAACTAATTTCGGGTGTATAAGGTTTTGCGCCTTTAATGTTACATGTTGTATATTATTAATGAAGTTTCAAATACAATGTAAATTGTTCCAAATAAATAAATACTTCTATGAAAAATTAACATCGGGGATATCTACTGAAATTAAGTACATTCTACGTGTCCTTCAACATACTGCTATATTAAACGCAGTTTTTTTTGCCTGTCGAGGTATTTTCGGCACATACATCAGTTACGTCACCAATCTTAGCCAGTCGTGACGTCTACCGTTATGACGCTATATATTTTACTGTGACTGACCAGTAACATGACGAGTCTTATGTGCTTTAAGACATTTATTTATTTCCCTAGCCTTGACACCAATATTATTGCAGTATTGATAAAATAGTGATGAATTGCAGGTATGGTACGCGCTCCATCACGTTCAGTCCGAATACGAGGCGACTACAGCAGCAACTCCGATATCAGATCCAACTACGTTACCAGATGTAACCATAACATCAAATGCGACCACGTTACCCGATGCAACCCCAACAACATGTACATCCCATATAACAGATGCAACCACGGCACCAGATGAAATCACGTCACTTTATACAACGACGTCACCAGATACAACCACTGAACCAGTTATCTCGACATCATATTCAACCGCGTCACCCGATACAACTACGACAACATGTTCAACCGCCTCACCAGATACAACCACTGAACCAGTTACTACCTCGACATCATATTCAACCGCGTCACCAGATACAACCACTGAACCAGTTACTACCTCGACATCATATTCAACCACGTCACCAGATACAACCACTGAACCAGTTACTACCTCGACAGTATGTATAACCGTCTTACCAGATACGACCACTGAACCAGTTACTACCACGGCATCATATTCAACCGCGTCACCAGATACAACCACTGAACCAGTTACTATCTCATCATCATATTCAACCACGTCACCAGATACAACCACTGAACCAGTTACTACCTCAACATCATATTCAACCACGTCACCAGATACAACCACTGAACCAGTTACTACCTCGACAGTATGTATAACCCTCTTACCAGATACAACCACTGAACCAGTTACTATCTCATCATCATATTCAACCACGTCACCAGATACAACCACTGAACCAGTTACGACCTCGACATCATATTCAACCGCGTCACCAGATACAACCACTGAACCAGTTACTATCTCATCATCATATTCAACCACGTCAACAGATACAACCACAGAACCAGTTACTACCTCAACATCATATTCAACCACGTCACCAGGTACAACCACTGAACCAGTTACTACCTCGACAGTATGTATAACCGTCTTACCAGATACAACCACTGAACCAGTTACTACCTCGACATCATATTCAACCGCGTCACCAGATACAACCACTGAACCAGTTACTACCTCGACATCATATTCAACGGCGTCACCAGATACAACCACTGAACCAGTTACTACCTCGACATCATATTCAACCGCGTCACCTGATACAACCACTGAACCAGTTACTACCTCGACATCATATTCAACCGCGTCACCAGATACAACCACTGAACCAGTTACTACTTCGACATCATATTCAACCGCGTCACCGGATACAACCACTGAACCAGTTACTACCTCGACATCATATTCAACCGCGTCGCCAGATACTACCTCGACATCATATTCAACCGCGTCACCTGATACTACCACTGAACCAGTTACTACCTCGACATCATTTTCAACCGCGTCACCAGATACAACCACTGAAGCAGTTACAACCTCGACATCATATTCAACCGCGTCACCAGATACAACCACTGAACCAGTTACTACCTTGACATCATATTCAACCGCGTCACCAGATACAACCACTGAACCAGTTACTACTTCGACATCATATTCAACCGCGTCACCGGATACAACCACTGAACCAGTTACTACCTCGACATCATATTCAACCGCGTCACCTGATACAACCACTGAACCAGTTACTACTTCGACATCATATTCAACCGCGTCACCGGATACAACCACTGAAGCAGATACTACCTCGACATCATATTCAACGGGGTCACCAGATACCACCACTGAACCAGTTACTACTTCAACATCATATTCAACCGCGTCACCAAATACAACCACTGAACCCGTTACTACTTCAACATCATATTCAACCGCGTCACCTGATACAACCACTGAACCAGTTACTACTTCGACATCATATTCAACCGCGTCACCAGATACAACCACTGAATCAGTTACAACTTCGACATCATATTCAACCGCGTCACCGGATACAACCACTGAACCAGTTACTACTTCGACATCATATTCAACCGCGTCACCGGATACAACCACTGAACCAGTTACTACCTCGACATCATATTCAACCGCGTCACCAGATACAACCACTGAACCAGTTACCACCTCGACATCATATTCAACCGCGTCACCGGATACAACCGCTGAACCAGTTACTACCTCGACATCATATTCAACCGCGTCACCAGATACATCCACTGAACCAGTTACTACCTCGACATCATATTCAACCGCGTCACCAGATACAACCACTGAACCAGTTACCACCTCGACATCATATTCAACCGCGTCACCGGATACAACCACTGAACCAGTTACTACCTCGACTTCATATTCAACCGCGTCACCGGATACAACCACTGAACCAGTTACTACCTCGACATCATATTCAACCACGTCACCTGATACAACCACTGAACCAGTAACTACCTCGACATCATATTCAACCGCGTCACCAGATACAACCACTGAACCAGTTACTACCTCGACAGTATGTATAACCCTCTTACCAGATACAACCACTGAACCAGTTACCACCTCGACATCATATTCAACCGCGTCACCAGATACAACCACTGAACCAGTTACTACCTCGACATCATATTCAACCGCGTCACCAGATACAACCACTGAACCAGTTACTACCTCGACATCATATTCAACGGGGTCACCAGATACCACCACTGAACCAGTTACTACTTCAACATCATATTCAACCGCGTCTCCTGATACAACCACTGAACCAGTTACTACCTCAACATCATATTCAACCACGTCACCAGATACAACCACTGAACCAGTAACTACCTCGACATCATATTCAACCGCGTCACCAGATACAACCACTGAACCAGTTACTACTTCGACATCATATTCAACCGCGTCACCGGATACAACTACTGAACCAGTTACTACCTCGACATCATATTCAACCGCGTCGCCAGATACAACCACTGAACCAGTTACTACCTCGACATCATATTCAACCGCGTCACCAGATACAACCACTGAACCAGTTACTACCTCGACAGTATGTATAACCCTCTTACCAGATACAACCACTGAACCAGTTACTTTCTCATCATCATATTCAACCACGTCACCAGATACAACCACTGAGCCAGTTACTACCTCGACATCATATTCAACCGCGTCACCAGATACAACCACTGAACCAGTTACTACCTCGACATCATATTCAACCGCGTCACCTGATACAACCACTGAACCAGTTACTACTTCGACATCATATTCAACCGCGTCACAGGATACAACCACTGAACCAGTTACTACTTCGACATCATATTCAACTGCGTCACCAGATACAACCACTGAACCAGTTACTACTTCGACATCATATTCAACCGCGTCACCGGATACAACCACTGAACCAGTTACTACCTCGACATCATATTCAACCGCGTCGCCAGATACAACCACTGAACCAGTTACTACCTCGACATCATATTCAACCGCGTCACCTGATACAACCACTGAACCAGTAACTACCTCGACATCATATTCAACCGCGTCACCAGATACAACCACTGAACCAGTTACTACCTCGACAGTATGTATAACCCTCTTACCAGATACAACCACTGAACCAGTTACTTTCTCATCATCATATTCAACCACGTCACCAGATACAACCACTGAGCCAGTTACTACCTCGACATCATATTCAACCGCGTCACCAGATACAACCACTGAACCAGTTACTACTTCGACATCATATTCAACTGCGTCACCAGATACAACCACTGAACCAGTTACTACTTCGACATCATATTCAACCGCGTCACCGGATACAACCACTGAACCAGTTACTACCTCGACATCATATTCAACCGCGTCGCCAGATACAACCACTGAACCAGTTACTACCTCGACATCATATTCAACCGCGTCACCTGATACAACCACTGAACCAGTTACTACTTCGACATCATATTCAACCTCGTCACCGGATACAACCACTGAACCAGTTACTACTTCGACATCATATTCAACTGCGTCACCAGATACAACCACTGAACCAGTTACTACTTCGACATCATATTCAACCGCGTCACCGGATACAACCACTGAACCAGTTACTACCTCGACATCATATTCAACCGCGTCGCCAGATACAACCACTGAACCAGTTACTACCTCGACATCATATTCAACCGCGTCGCCAGATACAACCACTGAACCAGTTACTACCTCGACATCATATTCAACCGCGTCACCTGATACAACCACTGAACCAGTAACTACCTCGACATCATATTCAACCGCGTCACCAGATACAACCACTGAACCAGTTACTACCTCGACAGTATGTATAACCCTCTTACCAGATACAACCACTGAACCAGTTACTTTCTCATCATCATATTCAACCACGTCACCAGATACAACCACTGAACCAGTTACTACCTCGACATCATATTCAACCGCGTCACCAGATACAACCACTGAACCAGTTACTACTTCGACATCATATTCAACTGCGTCACCAGATACAACCACTGAACCAGTTACTACTTCGACATCATATTCAACCGCGTCACCGGATACAACCACTGAACCAGTTACTACCTCGACATCATATTCAACCGCGTCGCCAGATACAACCACTGAACCAGTTACTACTTCGACATCATATTCAACCGCGTCACCGGATACAACCACTGAACCAGTTACTACCTCGACATCATATTCAACCGCGTCGCCAGATACAACCACTGAACCAGTTACTACCTCGACATCATATTCAACCGCGTCACCTGATACAACCACTGAACCAGTAACTACCTCGACATCATATTCAACCGCGTCACCAGATACAACCACTGAACCAGTTACCACCTCGACATCATATTCAACCGCGTCACCGGAAACAACCACTGAACCAGTTACTACCTCGACATCATATTCAACCGCGTCACCAGATACAACCACTGAACCAGTTACTACTTCGACATCATATTCAACCGCGTCACCGGATACAACCACTGAACCAGTTACTACCTCGACATCATATTCAACGGGGTCACCAGATACCACCACTGAACCAGTTACTACTTCAACATCATATTCAACCGCGTCACCTGATACAACCACTGAACCAGTTACTACCTCGACATCATATTCAACCGCGTCGCCAGATACTACCTCGACATCATATTCAACCGCGTCACCTGATACAACCACTGAACCAGTAACTACCTCGACATCATATTCAACCACGTCACCAGATACAACCACTGAACCAGTTACTACCTCGACATCATATTCAACCGCGTCACCGGATACAACCACTGAACCAGTTACTACCTCGACATCATATTCAACCGCGTCACCAGATACAACCACTGAACCAGTTACTACCTCGACAGTATGTATAACCCTCTTACCAGATACAACCACTGAACCAGTTACTACTTCGACATCATATTCAACCGCGTCACCAGATACAACCACTGAACCAGTTACTACTTCGACATCATATTCAACTGCCTCACCAGATACAACCACTGAACCAGTTACTACTTCGACATCATATTCAACCGCGTCACCGGATACAACCACTGAACCAGTTACTACTTCGACATCATATTCAACCGCGTCACCGGATACAACCACTGAACCAGTTACTACCTCAACATCATATTCAACCAGGTCACCAGATACAACCACTGAACCAGTTACTACCTCGACAGTATGTATAACCCTCTTACCAGATACAACCACTGAACCAGTTACTACCTCGACATCATATTCAACTGCGTCACCAGATACAACCACTGAACCAGTTACTATCTCATCATCATATTCAACCACGTCACCAGATACAACCACTGAACCAGTTACTACCTCAACATCATATTCAACCACGTCACCAGATACAACCACTGAACCAGTTACTACCTCGACAGTATGTATAACCCTCTTACCAGATACAACCACTGAACCAGTTACTATCTCATCATCATATTCAACCACGTCACCAGATACAACCACTGAACCAGTTACTACCTCGACATCATATTCAACCGCGTCACCAGATACAACCACTGAACCAGTTACTACTTCGACATCATATTCAACTGCGTCACCAGATACAACCACTGAACCAGTTACTACTTCGACATCATATTCAACCGCGTCACCAGATACAACCACTGAACCAGATACTACTTCGACATCATATTCAACCGCGTCACCAGATACAACCACTGAACCAGTTACTATCTCATCATCATATTCAACCGCGTCACCTGATACAACCACTGAACCAGTTACTTCCTCGACTTCATATTCAACCGCGTCACCGGATACAACCACTGAACCAGTTACTACCTCGACATCATATTCAACCGCGTCACCTGATACAACCACTGAACCAGTAACTACCTCGACATCATATTCAACCGCGTCACCAGATACAACCACTGAACCAGTTACAACCTCGACATCATATTCAACCGCGTCACCGGATACAACCACTGAACCAGTTACTACTTCGACATCATATTCAACCGCGTCACCGGATACAACCACTGAACCAGTTACTACCTCGACATCATATTCAACCGCGTCACCAGATACAACTACTGAACCAGTTACTACTTCGACATCATATTCAACCGCGTCACCGGATACAACCACTGAACCAGTTACTACTTCAACATCATATTCAACCGCGTCACCTGATACAACCACTGAACCAGTTACTACTTCGACATCATATTCAACCGTGTCACCAGATACAACCACTGAACCAGTTACAACCTCGACATCATATTCAACCGCGTCACCGGATACAACCACTGAACCAGTTACTACCTCGACATCATATTCAACCGCGTCACCAGATACAACCACGACAACATGTTCAACCGCCTCACCAGATACAACCACTGAACCAGTTACTACCTCGACATCATATTCAACCACGTCACCAGATACAACCACTGAACCTGTTACTACCTCGACATCATATTCAACCGCGTCACCAGATACAACCACTGAACCAGTTACAACCTCGACATCATATTCAACCGCGTCACCGGATACAACCACTGAACCAGTTACTACCTCGACATCATATTCAACCGCGTCACCAGATACAACCACGACAACATGTTCAACCGCCTCACCAGATACAACCACTGAACCAGTTACTACCTCGACATCATATTCAACCGCGTCACCAGATACAACCACTGAACCTGTTACTACCTCGACATCATATTCAACCGCGTCACCAGTTACAACCACTGAACCAGTTACTACTTCGACTTCATATTCAACCGCATCACCAGATACAACCACTGAACCAGTCACTACCTCGACATCATATTCAACCGCGTCACCAGATACAACCACGACAACATGTTCAACTACCTCACCAGATACAACCACTGAAGCTGTTACTACCACGACAACATGTTCAACCCCCAGACCAACAACCAGACCGACACGTAAAACCAGACCGACACGTAAAACCAGACCGACACGTAAAACTAGACCGACACGTAAAACCAGACCGACACGTAAAACCAAACCGACACTTAAAACCAGACCGACACGTAAAACCAAACCGACACGTAAAACCAGACCGACACGTAAAACCAGACCGACACGTAAAACCAGACCGACACGTAAAACCAAACCGACACTTAAAACCAGACCGACACGTAAAACCACCCCGTCACCTAAAACCAAACCGACACCTAAAACCAAACCGACACATAAAACAAAACCGACACCTAAAACAAAACCGACACCTAAAACTAAACCGACACCTAAAACTAAACCGACACCTAAAACTAAACCGACTCCTAAAACCAAACCGACACCTAAGACCAAACCGACACTTAAAACCAAACCGACACCTAAGACCAAACCGACACCTAAATCCAAACCGACACCTAAAACCAAACCGACACGTAAAACCAAACCGACACCTAAAACTAAACCGCCACCTAAAACCACCCCGACAACATGTACAACCCCTTAACCTAATACAACCCGACACCTTTAACCAAACCGACTCCTAAAACCACCCTGACAACATGCTTAAACACTTTACCTAATACAACCCCAACACCAGAATCAATAAGAAAAGAGGCGCAAGCTCTTGTTGATCACCACCAAACCAGTCGTCTTATTATTAGGTTAAAAACGTCTTGAAATCCAATAACTTCAGAGCCATCACATTGCAGTTGGAGAAATCACAAAGGTGTCTTGATAAGAATCAAGAATAGTTTTATCAAGAAAAACTCACTAACACTCCACTACTCATACTACACTAACTCCAGTTATGGTGGAAGTTTAAAATAAATTATAAACTTGTATGAAATATAAATATTTTATTTTATTTTCCTGACTTACAGCTTACAATATACGTTAGATCAGGTAGAGCCATCTACAACTCTAATATAATTTGCCAATTTTTTATTTTTCTTAATACGGAAGTAATATCGAAGCGGTTATAAATATTTGTATTATTGAAGCGGTTATTAAACTTCATGAAGTTTAGTTACAAGACGAATACAAAAAATATAGGTATGCCAAAATGTATTTACAAAACAATGCTTTTCGACAGTGTAATGTAGTAGGATGCTAAGCTTAAATAATAAAATAATAATAATAATATTAAATAATACAATTTTATTTCAGACCGTAGTCCATATTATGTTTGTAATCACACACCTTTAAAACTATGTTATTAAAAGATACAAAAAACAGAGAGCTTAATGAAGAGGCTGCTATTCCATTCGATTATCGTCAACATCGAGAATGGTTTAAAAGCTTGTTGCTTCATCTAACGCAAACCAATGCGATGTTTGACGAAAAGGCAACGCTAAAAGAGAGAGATAACGCCTGAAAACTCTGTTAGTTCGTTAGTTCCGTGATTTACTCGAATATTTTACAAAGCTTGTTCCAGGAAATACCTGTTTTTTTAAACCCTTGAAAGTTTCTGAAAAACGTTGTCATCATTTAGAATCTTAATAAAATTTGCAAGGCTTCTATAGTTTAAATTTTTTTACTTTTTTCATTTTTGAGTAAATTATGAAGTGTCAAAATTCATGAAAAATATTAGATTTTCAGAGATTTTTACTGGATTAGTGTTACACAAATTTAGAAATTGATTTCAATAGAAACCTAGATAATATCCACAAGATACTGTTTCCACGATATCTAATGAAAAATGTGTAATAACGTCATCGTCATCGGGTTAGAGGAGTTGTATGAAAAACAGTAAAAATGTATGTCGAGTTGCATCCTCTAAGGTATCTTTTGCGTACACCTGCCACACCGGGTACATGTACGTGTACATGCACCCAGGGCGCCAAAGCGGCGCAACACGGCTTGTCACCAATGACCCTCAGAATACTGTTGTAAATAGATCAATAGTTAAATTATGTTTCTAACTGATTGGTTAAATATTCTTACTGGCGAACCAGGGTTAGAAATGCTACAATAAACTGCGCGTGAAGGAGATTTTCCTTCACTTTCCCCGGCACTAGGGGGAAGTATCATCACCATTTCAGCCGAAAGACATCCACTATTGGACATAGGCCTCCCGTGACCCTCACCAGGGCCTCAAGTCTGCTATTACAATAGTGTCTGAATGGTCTATTATTGACTTCATAATTGTTGATTTTGTCAAGTTTTAGTAATCTACTTATATAATAGCGTCATAATGACTTTCCAATGGTCAACCTCCGACACTTCATTGAAAGAAGTAGCTTGAAATGGTAATATCTGACGTATGCGGTAATTTACAAAACTTTTGACAGTTGTTTTGATCAGTGACTTACCATTAGAACGTGTTTGTGCAGTTATTGGTTTTAATAAGCTCGATATTGTCATTCTACCACCACTTTATTACGAGACTATTGACCGATCAATGATCGACCATTATGAAATAGCATATTACGAACTTTTAACAAAATGACAATGGGATCATGTTGGAATGACTAATTTATAAAAATAGCAGTCTCGGGCACCTGGTCAGTGGTCTACCTTGTTAGAGGTTTTCCAGCGCTGCGTCTTCCGGTACTTAGTCGCCATTCCTGAACCGTCCTCAATGACCATCTGTCCTGCGAGCAATGTGCTCTCAGAACTCACTCCACTGCCGGAGTGTTGAGAAATAACTTTGACAATAACGTCTATCCTAGAGCATGCCATTTTGATCAGAAAACGAACATCAGTTATATTTCTATGACTTACAAATGGCGGAGTGCATCGTTCATTACACACCTTCTAATTATTTATCATTTACTACACACTAATTTATAGCTACATATAATAATATACATAATTTATTAAACTCACACCTAACAACTGATTAATATCCGTAGACTCATAGCAAGGTTCATGTGAAACCCAGCGTTAGCGACAGGCAACTGCTACGTAATGGCCTGGCATCCTGCTGAACTAGACCTATTTGGCGCAGCCGTGAGACATACTATGTAGTTGTATTCTAAGTTTAAGTTTGTATCATCATCATCATCATATCAGCCGAAAGACGTCCACTGCTGGACATAGGCCTCCCCCAAGCGTCGCCACAACGACCGGTCCTGTGCGTCACGCATCCATCGGATTCCCGCGACCCTGGCCAGGTCGTCGGTCCACCTTGTTGGAGGCCTTCCAACGCTGCGTCTTCCGGTACGCGGTCGCCACTCCAGAACCTTTCGTCCCCATCGACCATCTGTTCTGCGTGCAATAAGAACAGATAAGTTTGTATACTATAACAAAATTGTTATCTCATTGTGTTACATACATGTGTGCCAAATAAATGTTTTTTCTTTCTTTCTTTCTTTAATTTAGTTAGTTAGTTTAATTTAGGCCATTACGGGCCAGTCCCTCCGGTACTTAAGGAGCTCATCTTTCCACCTACGCCTTGGTCTGCTGCGATGTCGCCTTGCGTTTATTGGGACCCAATAAGTGACTCTTCTAGCCCACAACTCATCCGACTTGCGGCAAACGTGTCCGGCCTAATCCCACTTTAGAGTGGCAGCTTTTCGGGTAACATCTTTAATCTTAGTTTTGGCGCGCAGCTCTGTTTCTCACGCGGTTGGAAATTCGAACACCCAGGATACTGCGCTCCATGGCTCGCTGACAAACCTCGAGACAAACGCTGATAAACATTAAGGGTGAGGAGATATGCTCAGGATTAGGCGCGATAAGATAAAGAAGTTGCTCGACGCACTGAGAGTGCCTGGAGGAGCTTTTGGACAATGAAAGATCTTCTCAAAGAAGATCTCCCGCTATGGAGGATGATGCCCCAGTGAGTCGGGGTGGTGCTGTCCCAGTGAGCCGGGACGATATTGCAGGCTCCAGTGAGTCGAAGTAGTGCTGCTGGCTCTAATGAGTCGCAGCGGTGCTTGTGCGAAGTAGGGCTTGATTGCTGGCGTCGACCAGGAGAGGTTCTTCATGGCTCTTCATATAACTGGCCGAATTTGCGGTGTGCCAAGGTCGCTGATGCGGTTGAGGTGGTGACCAGGTATGACCAGGTAGGCATATTGGTGGTCAGGATACCTTTAGCCGTGGGTGCTGGCTGTATGGCTCGTTGCTCGAAAACTTGAGGAAGTGATGATGACGTCACGAAGTAGTAGCTGCACGAAGGCTGCGCTGACGTTCTTTGTCGAGGGTCACCAGTTTAAAGGGTATGCGAAACAGAGAATAAAGATCCGCAAACCTCCGTTGAATAGGGAGGATCCTCCGACCAGACAGCGGGCGACTGCCCGATAGTTGATTTCGGGCTGAGATAGCGTGATGCTGGATTTCGTAGTTTTCTTCGCAGTTCTTATATGGCGTCATAGAGGCGCTACATATTTATTCCAATGTCTGACAGAGTACTGTAAAATTTGTGTTCATTTGAATAACGTACATAATTTAAGGTGACTGCGGACGTCAGTATAGTATAGAATTTTCAGAGTTTACATGTTTTCAAACAAACTAACATTATTAAGTTCTTCTCATGCTTTCTCAAACTAAATTCTAAATGATCAGTCCAAGAAACTCAAAGCTATGCACAAGTCGCAAGTCCCAAAATGGTCTTAAAGGGCTAGAAATCCCAGGTTTACCTGAATGTGAAATGAAAGCAATTTCTATTCAGTTTGTAGTAGCCCTTACATTTGAATAAAGGTCTGAACATGTCCGTCGTGTAATCTTGACTTAAACCTAATATATTTTCTTTGGCTAAAGTATTAGGTCGTTGTTTATTTTGCTCCGCAGTCTTGGTTTGTTTTCACACGTCGGTTTTAGATACAGTACTGTGGCAATATTGCCCTCGTGCTAGAAATGTTTTCTGTTTGGATTCTGAACTTAGGTATTTTCTTGTTATTTTTCGTTTCGTTTTTGTTTTATTACCGATTTTCCATGGATACTTTGCAATATGGACTAAAAAAACTCAAAAAAACAACCATTTGTGCTTGCATCAGCGCTGACTTCGTGGAAATGGCAGTTTTTTTCAAAAATATTATAATATTAATATTCTATCATGCCAAGATTGATATTTATAAGTAACAGCAACACTACGTTCTATACAATCTACTGTATGAAACATTTGTACAAGTGTTTAAAAAAAAACACTCCTCTTCGAGGTACATTTGCATACAACCTTAGCTCTTACGTGATTATGATATTATCACACATCTTTCTCTAGAAGTTTTGGAAACACAGCTATGTTGTGGATATTATCTAGGCTTCTATGGGAATCAATACATTTTGTGTAAAACTAGTCTAGTAAAGACTTCTGAAAATCTGCTATTCTACGTGAACTTTAGCTCTCCATAACGTACTCATATACCTTAAATGTTAAAACTACATCAATCAAGAAAAAGCCTTGCAAAAATCGAGATTCTAAATGACGTATTTATGAATAAGTTGTGGAATATTCGAGTAAACCACGGAATTATCGAATGCCATCAGATTTTTCAAGCGTAATCTTCCTTTATTGCATTGCCTCTTCATCAAATATCACATTGCATTGCGTTAGAAGAAGCAACAAGATTTTAAACCATGCTCGATGTTATATCGTCAACAACGAGTGGAAAAGGATCCTTCAAACCGGTTATTAGGATATTTTTTTCGTATATTCAGTAGGTCTGAGAATATGACGTAAACTATTTGTTATCTTCTCACCCCATTTTTTTCTTCAATTATTTATAAAGGCAGAATAACGTTTGCCAAGTCAGCTTGTATTACCTTTTAATTACATTAAATATAAAAATCTACAATATATTAGAAAGAGGTAAAGGGTAAGACTATATTGTTAGAGATAATCTCTGAGAGTACTGGTCCGATTACTATTTTTCACCGATAGAAAGCTGCTTTCTTCTTGAGTGATAAAGGCTATATTGTATGTATGTATGCTGGCGAAGCTGCGGCTAAAAAAACTAGTATATTATAGAACACAAGCACGAATATAAAAGACAAAATAACTTCGTGCAGACATTTCAAAACAAAAAACGGACCCAACCCTAGCGAGTTAAATGAAAAAGGACATGCAACAAAATGTAGCTACATGTAAAACGGATCTAAATTACTTGTCCCTGAGGAATTTAAATAAACTAGAGATGTCGCAGCGCGAATGTGGTTAGATTTCACTGCTGCTTCCAGAGAACCACAAACCGATGTCCTTTAAACTAAAGCTTGAACCAGTAACGAGTAAAAACGTGAATCGTTCGCAAGGGAGACACATTTTGTCGAGGAAAACTTGTTTCATTTGAAACGACTACTAACAGTTATATAGCTAAGTTCTTAGTTGGATACCTGTGTGTTTTGAAACTTTGTAAATCTACCGTTTCATTATTAATTGCGGTTTCTCAAAAACCCTTTTATTTAACTTTATATTATATACTCGTATTTACAACGTGTAACATTAAATGTGCAAAACCTCAGACAAGTCAAATGATTTTTAAATTAATTGACCTAATAGGCTAGTTGCCGAGAAAAATGTAATTAGTCCGTCTTTTAGATTATTCAAAAATAAGGGACACGTATTCTTTTATTTGTAAATCAAACCAAAAATGACAAAGATATAGCCCATTAAAGTTACGTGTAACGTGACGCCGTGCTGCATTTTTTCGCACGGGGTGACGTCACACGTAACTTTAATGGGCTATATCTATGTTTTTTTTTAATCGAAAAAAGAAAAAAAATTCTTGTCCAATATTTTTTGTAATCGAAAATACAGACTAAATAAAATATAGTTGTTTTGACCCTGGAAACTACCCTATTCTGTAAGAAAAAGAAATTAAAAAAACTTAAAGGTTTTATAGGCAGTTTTAGTTCATTAAAATTCGTATTTACATTGAAATGAGAACTATTATCCCTCTTATGAGAAAAATTTATTGGACTACAACCATTTGTGTTTGATTTGCCTATACGGGTGGATTTGCACACGTGATGGCTTGACCTATTAATAAATAGCAGAACAACATTTTTAATAAGGATTTTTTTTTTAAATATAACTTATATTAAAAGGGGGTTTAAATGATTCTGCTCGTTATTCTGATAAACTATTTTCAGGTTTTGTGCATTAAACGTTACACGTTGTGTATAATTTTAAATATGTAATTATGTTTAATTCATGAATCCCCAAGCGACCACCGGTGGCCGCGCATCTATTGTCTTACTATTGTGTCTCTAATTGACGGTATCTGAAGGGTTAATTTACTTGAACCTTTGTTTTCTTAATAATCATTTCTTTTTTTTATGCACCCGTCATGTTTTCTTTTCACTACCCTAGGTTGACTGGTAGATAATCTTTAAGGCATTCAGTCCGCCTTTGTACCTTTGTGTTGCATGAAGTTCATCATCATCTTCCTGCCCTTATCCCGTTTTATTTGGTGTTGGCGCAACACGGTTTTTTCTACCATTCTGTCCTATCACTCTTCACGCTATCACTAACTCCCTTTTCATTCATATCACTTTTCACACAATCCATCTATTTTTTTTTTGGCCACCCTCTCCCTCTCCATCATAACTCATTTCAAATTCATAACTCTTTTAGCAACATGCGTTTCATCTCTCCTCTTTACATGACCATACCAAGACAAACGATTCCCTTTCAACTTTTCAGTCACTGGCGCCACTTTCATACTTCCCCTAATATACTCATTTCTCACTTTATGCATTCTCGTCACACCACACATCTATCTTAACATTCTCATCACCGCTACATGCAATCTGTTTTCATCCGTCTTTATCACAGCCCAACATTCTGATCCATACAGTACAACAGGCCTTATCACGGATTTGTAGATTTTACCCTTCAACTTGAGGGGCATCGGTGGGTGTATGAAGTTGTAATAAATAAATAATAGATAAATCTAATGCTCAAACACGCCAGTATTGCACAAAGATTTTGTAGTAAACAACTTTCCCAAAGAAACTTTTTTGTTTTACTTTTTAGTTTTAAGACAATAACAAAACAGCCGTTTGAAATACGCGCGCGCGTCTGCGACCGCTCAGCTTTGGCCACGTTATGCCGTTGTCTCGTGTATTTTACCTATAATAGTGATAGTGCACCTGCGCCGCTTGCAAACCCATCGGTGTGTGTAATCAGTTTAGGTACCTACATACATATGTCGGTTAAATAATATATAAGTTAAATAATGAGTATAAAAGAAGTTTATTTGGGAAAGTTGTCTGTAATCATGAGTACCAGTCACCCTATATATATTTTTTGATTGTTGTTAGCATGATTTTCGTGTATGTTTTTATCACGAAAGTTTTAAGTAACAGAACTGTAGTCAAAAGCTGTTTTATATCAATAAATGATGTTTTTAAATCAAAAAAGATTTTTCTTCAATTATTACATCTAAAAATGTTTCGTTTGACTGTACGTTTTTTTATTTTAGTTATCATTTATGAGTGGTCCCAGTCGCCGGAAGAAAATTATTGAATACTAGCTTCTGCCAGCGACTTCGTACGCGGATCCTGTTGCTTATGCCAGCGACATTCAGTGTTATAAACGTAAGAGTAGACAAAAATAAACAGAAAGCTCAGAACTGCTAAGCTATCGGGAGTTACACGTGTTATTGTGAGTTAACCATAAAAGATAGACGTATGCTGTCGTGGGACATTTTTTATATAATTTTGAGGAGAACATTTCCGTTATACATGTTTTCTGTGTAGCTTTAACCATTAAGGCTGCAAACGCGACGGAAGCTTAAAAAATGGAGTAATTTCTCCCGTTTTCCCAACATTTCCCTTCAATGCTCTGCTCCTATTGATCGTAGCGTGATGAAAAGTATACTATAACCTGCCCAGGAGTATGAAGAATGATTGTACCAAGTTTCGTTAAAATCCATCGAGTAGTTTTTGTTTCTATAAAGAACATACAGACAGACAGACAGACAGACAGACAAAAATTTTACTGTTTGCATTTTTAGCATCAGTATCGATCACTAATCACCCCCTGATAGTTATTTTGGAAATATATTTCATGTACAGAATTGACCTCTCTACAGATTTATTATAAGTATAGATTTACGGATCCGGCGACTGGGACCGCGGTCCTAGTTAATTGCAGTCCCAGTCGCCGGAAGCCTCCACAAAAATCCGCTGACTTCAATATTTCCAGAAAACGTATTTACTATTTTATATTACCATTTTAAACTTCTTGAATACAAAATAGGATTCATTGTTTGAAACGTATTGCAGACAGACAGAAATTTAATTCCCTCCTTTTTTATTAAATCTCTTGGAGCATCTGATAAATAGTTTTCAGTTTAATACCTGGAGTTTTAAAAGTTTTGTAATAAGTAAATCATGATTATTAGTTTTGAAGGTGGACTTTCGTCCAATAAAAGTTCTTCTAAAATTTAATTACTTTAATCAAATTTGTCATTTGGTTTAATGTAACTTTTTTTGCTCCTTAAACATTACCTTACTTACCAATACGCAGCGTTGGAAGGCCTCCAACAAGGTAGACCGATGACCCGGTCCGGGTCCTGGGAATCCGATGGATGCGTGACGCACAGGACCGGTCGTCGTGGCGACGCTTGGGGGAGGCCTATGTCCAACAGTGGACGTCTTTCGGCTGATATGATGATGATGATGATGAAACCATACTTTTACCTAACAATTACGGTTTAGTACATTCATATTTAAAAACACTTACCGGATAAAATGGAGTGAATAGAAACTCAAGAGTGAGTAGAAACAAAATTTTAAAGGGTATTCTCTCGATATTTTAATATATTTGCCGCATTTAACTATCATCAAAAAGTCGATGCTTTGTTAGAGACTGATATTATGGTATCAAATTGAAATACAAACCTTTGTTTCTATTCTCCTCATTTTACGCTATTTACCTAACTATACTGGTTTATTTGTAAAACACTAGCAACAGGTGCAAGCTAAGAATATCGTAAATAACAACTTTTGTACTATGACTTTAAAAACATATCATATTTTTGTTCATCAGATTTTCATATATAAATAAAAATATTTACACATAACGTTATTATTATATATAATAATACCAACTGGAACTGAATGTTACTTGGCTATCGTTTATATTTGTTATGTGCCTATAAATACATTTGACTTATTGCTTGATAAAGTCAAATATTGTAATGTGTATTAAAAATATTGATTTTAGTTCAATTCACACTTGAATAGTGTATCGGCGTATGACGCACACAAGTGACTATTGTCTATATCTCTGTTCTGCGAGTACTTAAGCCCCGTACCTCTCTCACAGCGACATTGCATCTTCTGCAGTTGCTCCTGCTATGGTGTCGAAAATGAAGTGTTCGATGACGATCGTCGTACTGGTAAGCATTCAATATTTTTCCAAATGCCCTGTTTGTGTGTATTTGAATAAATGTGAGGACTTAGGAATATATTTTTTAAGGCTCCGAACGACGGATGAGGAGGATCGGTCGTGGGTGGTCGGCGGTGGCGATCTCTTGCACCGGCCTTGGTACAGGCCATGGTCCGGAGCGAGAAGTGGCAGGCGGTCGCCTCTTTCTGCGAAGCAGTAATGCTAGCAATGGAGGAGGCCGACTGTATCAGGCTACGGCGCTCACAGTACCCAGCCACCACCGGGATTCCAATCCCGAATTCCAGCCACCACAGGCGCTGGCTTGCGGACGGCGAGCAATGAGTAGCTAGCTGTCCAACAGTACGGTCTGGACCGAGCCCAATTCGTAGACGGCAGGCACTGTTCCCGCGCGCCTCTAGGAGTTGTCAGCAACGGCAGGGGCCCAGCTGGGTCGAAGCCTACTGGGGCCAGGGTTAGCTCCGAAAGGTAGCTCAGCCCCCGGTACGAAAGGCAACGAAGGAACTGGATTGGGTTTTTAATCAGTAAAAGTCTGACACTGTCTTCTGCTCCATCCAGAATGGGGGATGTCATTAGATGATTTTCCAACCGAAAAAACTTTTGGTTCTGTTAACCGATTTTCACAAAATCAAAAGACCCGGAACATTCACATGACATTTCAATTTTTGATACATCAAATAAACTGCTGAAATTGAATTCTGATTCAATTGTTATAATATTTAGTTCCGACCAAAATCTAATCTAACGCGCTTAATAATTTAGAAATGTGTACTCTATTACAATATTTGTTTTAATATTATTTTATTTTGTGTTTGTCTTCTCCAAATTCAGTAATTAATTACCTACAGTAGGCGGTATTTCTTCTGTGGCAGACTGAAAATATAACAAGCAGAATCAATTGAACCACTTTTTAATATTGGTCACATTTTTCAAAACAATCTTCATTAAAATTTTGGCCCTGTTTATTTATTAATAGGTCAAGTCAAATAGGTAAATAAACACAAATAGTTGTAGTCCAATCAAACTTTCTCATAAGTTCTTGATTCAATGCAGATACAAATATTGAACAGAGCAAAAGTGCACATAAAACTTTTTTTTCTAATGTTTTTTTTTCTCTCAGACTTAGGTCAATTTAATTAAAACTCATTTGGGGTGTATGAGGTTTTGCGCATTTAATGTTACAGTTGTATATTAATAATGAAATATCAAATACAATGTAAATTGTTCCAAATAAATAAATACTAAACTAATAAAAACTAACAAATAAATATGAAAAATTAACATCGGAAGTATCTACTGAAAATAAGTACGTTCTACGTTTCCTTCAACATACTGCTATAATGCAGTATTTTGTTTTGCCTAACGATGTATTTTTGGCACATACATCAGTTACGTCACCAATCTTAGCCAGTCGTGACGTCTACCGTTATGAAGCTATATATTTTACTGTGACTGACCAGTGACATGACGAGTCTTACGGCTTTAAGACATTTATTTATTTCTCTAGCCTTGACACCAATATTATTGCAGTATTGCTAAAATAATGATGAATTGCAGGTATTGTACGCGCTCCATCACGTTCAGTCCGAATACGAAGCGACTACAGCAGCAACACCAATATCAGATCCAACGACGTTACCAGATGTAACCATAACATCAAATGCGACCACGTTACCAGATGAAATCACGTCACCAGGTACAACCACTGAACCAGTTATCTCGACATCATATTCAACCACTGAATCAGATACGACCACGACAACATGTTCAACCACCTCACCAGATACAACCACTGAACCAGTTACTACCTCGACATCATCTTCAACCACGTCACCAGATACAACAACTGAACCAGTTACTACTTCGACATCATATTCAACTGTGTCACCAGATACAACGACTGAATCAGATACAACCCCCACAACATGTTCAAGCCCAATACCAGAAACCAGACCAACACGTAAAACCAGACCGACACGTAAAACCAGACCGACACGTAAAACCAGACCGACACGTAAAACCAGACCGACACGTAAAACCAGACCGACACGTAAAACCAGACCGACACGTAAAACCAGACCGACACGTAAAACCAGACCGACACGTAAAACTAGACCGACACGTAAAACCAGACCGACACGTAAAACCAAACCGACACCTAAAACCGAACCGACAACATGTTCAACCACTGAACTAGTTACTACCTCGACATCATATTCTACTGCGTCTCCAGATACAACAACTGAACCAGTTACTACCTCGACATCATATTCAACTGCGTCTCCAGATACAACCACTGAACCAGTTACTACCTCGACATCATATTCAACTGCGTCACCGGATACAACCACTGAACCAGTTACTACTTCGACATCATATTCAACTGCGTCACCAGATACAACCACTGAACCAGTTACTACCTCGACATCATATTCAACCGCGTCACCAGATACAACCACTGAACCAGTTACTACTTCGACATCATATTCAACCGCGTCACCAGATACGACTACTGAATCAGATACAACCACGACAACATGTTCAACCACCTTACCAGATACAACTACTGAACCAGTTACTACTTCGACATCATACTCAACCGCCTCACCAGATACAACCACTGAACCAGTTACTACCTCCACATCATATTCAACCGCGTCACCAGATACAACTACTGAACCAGTTACTACTTCGACATCATATTCAACCGCGTCACCAGATACAACTACTGAACCAGTTACTACTTCGACATCATATTCAACTGCGTCACCAGATACAACCACTGAACCAGTTACTACCTCGACATCATATTCAACCGCGTCACCAGATACAACCACTGAACCAGTTACTACCTCGACATCATATTCAACCGCGTCACCAGATACGACTACTGAATCAGATACAACCACGACAACATGTTCAACCACCTTACCAGATACAACCACTGAACCAGTTACTACTTCGACATCATACTCAACCGCCTCACCAGATACAACCACTGAACCAGTTACTACCTCGACATCATACTCAACCGCCTCACCAGATACAACCACTGAACCAGTTACTACCTCCACATCATATTCAACCGCGTCACCAGATACAACTACTGAACCAGTTACTACTTCGACATCATATTCAACTGCGTCACCAGATACAACCACTGAACCAGTTACTACCTCGACATCATATTCAACCGCGTCACCAGATACAACCACTGAACCAGTTACTACTTCGACATCATATTCAACCGCGTCACCAGATACGACTACTGAATCAGATACAACCACGACAACATGTTCGACCACCTTACCAGATACAACCACTGAACCAGTTACTACTTCGACATCATACTCAACCGCCTCACCAGATACAACCACTGAACCAGTTACTACCTCCACATCATATTCAACCGCGTCACCAGATACAACCACTGAATCAGATACAACCCCGACAACATGTTCAACCCCAATACCAAAAACCAGACCGACACGTAAAACCAGACCGACACGTAAAACCAGACCGACACGTAAAACCAGACCGACACGTAAAACCAGACCGACACGTAAAACCAGACCGACACGTAAAACCAGACCGACACGTAAAACCAGACCGACACGTAAAAACAAACCGACACCTTAAACCACCCTGAGAACATGTTTAACCACTTTACCTAATATAAATCCCAGCACCAACACCAGAATCAATAAGAAAAGAGGCGCCAGCTCTTGTTGATTACCACTAAACCAGTCGTCTTATTATTAGGTTAAGAAACGTCTTGAAATCCAATAACTTCAGAGCCATCACATTGCAGTTGGAGAAATCACAAAGGTGTCTTGATAAGAAACAATAATGGTTTTATCTAGAAAAACTCACTAACAGTCCACTACTCACACTACACTAACTCCAGTTATGGTGGAAGTTTAAAATAAATTATAAACTTGTATGAAATATAAATATTTTATTTTATTTTCCTGACTTACAGCTTACAATATACGTTAGATCAGGTAGAGCCATCTACAACTCTAATCTAATTTGCCAATTTTTTATTTTTCTTAATACGGAAGTATTATTGAAGCAGTTACAAAGGGAATTAAATTTCATGAAGTTTAGTTACAAGACGAATACAAAAAATATAGTTAGGCCAAAATGTATTTACAAAACAATGCTTTTCGACAGTGTAATGTGGATGGATGCTAAGCTTAAAAAATAAAATAAAATAATAATATTAAATAATACAATTTTATTTCAGACCGTAGTCCACATTATGTTCGTTATCACCTTAAAAACGATTTATTTATTTATTAATTTGATATGATGACATTTATTATGATGATGCCCCAGTGAGTCGGGGTGGTGCTGTTCCAGTGAGTCGAGACGATGCGGCAGGCTCCAGTGAGTCGGAGTAGTGCTGCTGGCTCCAGTGAGTCGCAGCGGTGCGTGTGCGATGTAGGCTTGATTGCTGGCTTCGACCAGGAGAGGTTCTTCATGGCTCTTCATATGACTGGCCGAAAGTGCGGTGTGCCAAGGTCGCTGATGCGGCTGAGGTGGTGACCAGGTATGACCAGGTAGGCATACTGGTGGTCAGGATACCCTTAGCCGTGGGTGCTGGCTGTATGGCTCGTTGCTCGAAAGCTTGAGGAAGTGATGATGACGTCACGAAGTAGTAGCTGCACGAAGGCTGCGCTGACGTTCTTTGTCATGGTCACCAGTTTGGAGGGTATGCGGAACAGAGAGTAAAGATCCGCAAACCTCCGTTGGATAGGGAGGATCCTCCGACCAGACAGCGGACGACTGCCCGAAAGTTGATTTCGGGCTGAGATAGCGTGATGCCGGATTTCGTAGTTTTCTTCGTAGTTCTTATGTGGCGTCATAGAGGTCGCTACATATTTATTCAAATGTCTGACAGAGTACTGTAAAATTGGTGTTCATTTGACTAACGTACATAATTTAAGGTGACTGCGAACGTCAGTATAATATAGAATTTTCAGAGTTTACATATTTTCAAACAAACTAGCATTATTAAACTCTCGTTAGCTCTTTAGTTACCTACGCGGACAGAAGAGCTAATTAAGATGGAGTATCCAGTCACAAAAATCTCCTCGCCAGGGTCGTGCCAAAAGGTCATCAAACAGTTGAGATAGTGGTCAAACGCTGTAGGTAGTAGGCTCAGCCTATCTATATATATAAAAATCAATGCCACTTTTCGTTGTTATTTTATAACTCAAGAACGGGCTCACCTATCAAAACCAAATTTTTAGGCTTTGTTCGGACTATTTAGTAGATGGTTTATGTGAAGTTTGGTAGGGTAGAGTAGGGTATAGTAGGGTAGAGTAGGGTAGAGTAGTGTAGAGTAGTGTAGAGTAGTGTAGAGTAGTGTAGAGTAGTGTAGAGTAGAGTGGTGTAGAGTAGTGTAGGGTAGAGTAGGGTAGAGTAGGGTAGAGTAGGGTAGAGTAGGGTATAGTAGGATAGAGTAGGGTATAGTAGGGTAGAGTAGGGTAGAGTAGGATAGAGTAGGGTAGAATAGGGTAGAGAAGGGTAGAGTAGGGTATAGTAGGGAAGAGCGGGAGCGAAGCCGTGCGGGCAAAAGCTAGTACATTATAAAAAACACTAATCGTGCCAATCCGTCGCGAACGTTAAAGGGTTAAAACAAAATCTAGCACTTGCTTTCGTACTCACTCGATCAACTTTTCGAGAATGCGCAGTGTAAGCGAAGGTCAGTTTGAATAAAACAAGTGACTCACAGAGCTAAATACATATATCCATTATAGGAACGTACATGGTACCTATAAAACTTGAAAGTGTAGAAGTGGTTCAGCACAAATTTTAATTATAATTCTAATTTTTATTTTTTGTTCTAATTTTTATTTTTTGTTTGTCAAAATGTTCAGTTTATAGTTTTTTATGTTACTTTGATCTCCTTTAACTTGTGTAAGTGTTTATATTCTTTTTATGTTTGTTACATTATCTCCTATTGAAAACAGCAGTTTTATATCTTCAACTCCGGTCCCCAAGATGCAGGCGCCGCCTAGTTTGGGGACCACCGTATATTACATTACTGTAGCCAGCGAATAGTTACATACCTATAATACGGTAACATTATTTTATTTAAGACTAGCTTTTGCCCGCGCGGCTTCGCTCCCGCTCTTCCCTACTCCACCCTACTATACCCAACTCTACCCTACCCTACTCTACCCTACTCTACACTACTCTACCCTACTCTACACTACTCTACACTACTCTACCCTACTCTACACTACTCTACCCTACTCTACACTACTCTACCCTACTCTACACTACTCTACCCTACTCTACACTACTGTACACTACTCTATGCTACTCTACACTACTCTACGCCACTTTACACTACTCTACCCTACTCTACACTACTCTACACTACGCTACCCTACTCTACACTACTCTACACTACTCTACCCTACTCTACACTACTCTACCCTACTCTACACTACTCTACCCTACTCTACACTAATCTAGCCTACTCTACACTACTCTACCCTACTCTACACTACTCTACACTACTCTACCCTACTCTACACTACTCTAAACTACTCTACACTACTCTATCCTACTCTATTCTACTCTACCCTAATTTTTTTTTCATAAGAACCTTTTCCTCACAATAACAATCACGAAATCGGTCCAGGCGTTGTTGAGTTATGTGCCAACACATTTTGCGATTCTTTTTTATATTAAAGATTTTATTTGTAACAATGGTTAAATTTTTTTTTCTTTATTTATCACAGGACCCTAAGGTCCTGGGCCTTTGGGAGGCATACAAGGGGCCGAAGCCAACTCGCAGAGGCCCTTTAGGTTATTCTTATGAAACTTGATACCAACCGACGATTATCCCTGTACGCACTATACTAGTGCACCCAAGGACAATCCCCGGTTTGAAAAACTATTGCGATATAATATGGAAAACTAAATTATAGGGCTATGGTTTTTGGAGTCTTAAGTGGACTGATAACGTGGAACTATGTTAAGACTATGGCCCCTGCCTGGACAATGTCATTGATATCCATCGATAAAAGGCAGGGGATGACTTGCACACTCAATAAATGGGCCCCCTAAAAACGGTCGCTAGCACGAAGTGACGTAGCAACAAGAGGGCAACATATCCTGAGGCGCTAGAGGAGTGGAGACGCATACCACGGCGTCCGGCTCCTTGGGTTTACCTGCTTACTGATAATTTGGTTGTTTCATTTACAATAAACCTAAATCCCAATAAACCTAAAACCAGTGATTCTAGTGAACACCATTTGTCTCAGTTCAAAACCAGCGAGTTTCTCATAGACCAGGCTATGATCTTATCTAAAGACTGAGACATACAACTTCATATCGTCAGCATAGAAGTGGAAATTGGTGTTAAGCAGGCAGTGATGTCATTGTCATTATTCGTGTGCAATAGTTTATAGTTTAATAATAATTAGTTATAGTATCTTTTTTATGTATTAGTTTATTATTTTGTAAGATTATTTGTGTATTTTATCTATGGGCCTTAGTTGCCTGACAATAAAGGATTATTATTATTATTATCTTTTTATTTACTTTTTACACATATAAAATTACATTTTTAAATATTTTTTAACAAAATCATATAAAAAAAAAACATTTAAAAATATAAAACTATAGTTTCCGCCGGTGTCGGGAGCAGGGTCCAAGCTACCGGTGGTTAGGGCTCCAGAGACAGGAACCTCCTCACAATGCGTGCCGTATCGAGGAGTACTGCCTTCTGTATCAGGCCCTTGATCCAACCGCGCAACGATAGCTTCGACAGATGGTCGTCGAAGCTTTTGGCTATAAGGCCATTGGCGGTCACGACAATCGGCACAATGATAGCTGAGTCCACATTCCACATGTCGACAACCTCGTGTGCTAAGTCGAGATATTTTATTTGTTTCTCTTTCTCAGCTTTCACGAGATTCTCGTCATGCGGGATGGTGACATCGACTATCATTGCGCGGCGCGCTAATCGGTCTATCACCACTATGTCCGGCTTATTGGCTACAATAGTCCGGTCAGTAATGATAGACCGATCCCAGTACAACGTGACATGGTCATTTTCAAGAACTGGGTCGGGCACATACTTGTAGTACGGTACCTCAGAATCCACTAGGTTGTATTTTAAAGCAAGTTGCTGATGAAGAATCCTGGCTACTTGGTTATGCCTGTGCAAGTACTCGCCGTTAGCCAGACGAGAACAACCAGAGATAATATGTCTGATAGACTCACCCGGACGATGACATGTCCGACACACGTCAACCGTCCCGTCCTTCATAATATGTCTCCGGTAGTTGTTAAAATAACTTCGTCCATAATCGCACAGACAAAACCTTCAGTTTCTCCGAAGAGGTTGCTGAATCGTAACCAGGCCACGGACGCCAAAAAATCTACATCAGGCTCATGAAGAGCCCGAAAGAAGCGCCCGTGGAGCTCCTTGCCTTTCCATACTTCCTTGCGGTCATCAGTAGTTAGTACGACAGGTTTGCGCCAGTTCTCTTTAGCCATGGACAACGGGGTGAGTCCCTTGTCCACTGCGACCACATCGCGGTGCATACCCACGTCGGTTTTGAGAAAGTATTCTCTGAGGCTGCACACCTCGCGGTTGTGTAGAGTCTTTGCGTTCAAAAAGCCACGACCTCCACACTTCCGCGGGATGTACAGTCTCATCACCGAAGATCGTGGGTGATGCATCCGATTTGCGGTCAGCAATGTACGGACCCGCCTATCCAGAGCGTCTAACTCGGTCTGAGTCCATTTGAGTATGCCGAAAGAGTACATTAACACCGGCATGACCCAACCGTTGAAGGCGCGCACTTTATTTCCGCCTGACAGAAGGCTGTTTAATACCTTCTTCAGGCGGCCAAAGAAACGCTCCTTCAACGATTGCTTCATGTCAGTAACGTTAATGCCTAACGCTTCCGACATACCCAAATACTTATAGGTTTCGGTCGAGGAGAGGGATCTAAGGTGTATGGAATCCGAAAGTTGAACCCCCTCAGATTCCATAATCTCCCCTCGCTTTACATGCATGACTGCACATTTATCCACACCAAATTCCATCCTGATGGCACTACTGAAAGTTTCAGTTACCTTCAGTAGTTCCATTAGTCGTAACTTGTTGGGGGCAATGAGTTTCAGATCATCCATGTAAAGAAGGTGAGATAAAACCTGACCACCTCTTCTCAACCGATAGCCCAACCCTGATTCCTCCAGCAATGTGCTTAGAGGGTTTAGGGCTAAGCAGAACCAAAGTGGACTCAGACTGTCGCCCTGGAATATTCCCCGTTTAATCCATATAGGCTCATCGTCCCCCTGGATCGGTCGACACCCTGGATAGCGAAGGACTGTGTTCCATTCCCCCATACATGACTCAAGGAAGGTGCGTAGAGTTGCATCTATTTTATACAACTCCAACACCCTCATGAGCCATGTATGTGGAACAGAGTCATAAGCCTTCTTATAATCTATCCAGCATGTCGACAAATCCTTGCGGGATCGACGAACCTGTTGGCTTATGGCCATGTCAATGAGGAGTAGCTCCTTAGTACCGCGTGACCCGTTCCTACATCCATTCTGAGAGGCAGACATAATTGAATTGTTTTCAATGTGTTTGCACATTTTTGTTCTCAGAATGGATGTAAGAAGTTTATAGACCGTTGACAAGCATGTTATCGGTCTATAATTCTTGGGATCCGCAGTACTACCTGTCTTATGGAGCAGATGGGTAACGCCAGTTGTTAGAAACTGAGGTAGCGACCCAGACTCTAAAGATGACTGGAATTGAGATGCTAGGAGCGCGTGTGAGCTGCTATACCATTTTAACCAGAAGTTTTGCAGCCTGTCCGGTCCTGGAGACTTCCAATTCGGTAGCGAACGGACTGCTCTGGCTACATCTATTGAGGTGATGGTTACTTTTTCCATTTCTGGTATAGCTTCGCACACGCGCTCGACATCACGCATCCAGCCACCCTCAGTGTGACAGACGGGCACCGACCAAATGCTGCGCCAGAATGTATTCGTGGCGGCATCATCCGGGCGGAGCACGTCAGTCACATTTTGCTCAGGTCGCTCCCAAGCTCTATATACCCATCTCTCATCGCTCTGGAACATGCGATTCTGCGAGTACCGGTCGACTCGCCGCTTATAACGTCGAATACGGCTAGCCCATGCACAAACTTTCTGCTTCAGGAAGTCGATGCGCTCCGTGACGTGAGATAAGTATTCTCGAGGGCTAATTCCAGTCCCCGAGAACGCTTGCCTCACGTAGCGCATCACACGTGGTCGTGTATTGCCCACCCTGAAGCAGTATAGTTTACCAATGAGTGCTCTGGCCCCATCAATACGCCTCTCAATCCTACATTGCCAGGCTGGGACGGCAGGCGTTGGTCGAGTAGCTCCGTCACAACTTGGTAGTTTTACGTTGGCTAAACGACATGCCGCAATAGCCCCGCAATAGAGGATCGAGTGCGTATCGACGAGGTTTACACTGCTCTCGAATACATTCTCAAGCAGCGAGTCCAGAGCACACACTAGCGCCCTATTTTTTTTGTGCATAGGTAGCCGGGGTAGACAAGGTCTAAGAGCGATTGGAGTCGATCTGTACTCGCGAAGTGCATCCTCCAGTGCGCTCCTCAGTCGATCGTTGCACTGGCTACTTACTGCGACAACCCTATCATCTGCTTCATTCACACCATGATTGGACCGCGGCGTGAATCCATCTGTAGCCCGTGGTGCCGCAGTCTGTGGCTGTGTTGGAGTCGAGATGATACGGTTGCTCAGTACTTCTGAACGCAGCCTATCAAGTGCGGCGTCGTCCAATAAGTGATTCCGTTGGATAACCCGCACCTGATCCGACAATCGTTGCGCCGAGATGTTAACGGTTGGTACAAGGTCCTGAAACAGAGACAGCATCCTAACACGGTACGCAGTGAGGTTAGTTCCCCCCTCTGTAGCCCCGTAATATGCGCGCATGACGTTCTCATTCATGGATTGAGTCCATTTCATGCGCTGCACACAACCACCGGCAGCGGGGACCCGGCTCGGGGCCGGTTGGCCCCTAAGTCCCAAGCCGTTCGGCGGCCGGCCTCTCCCTGGCCGACGTACAGGTGTTGGCGACGTCGGTGGGGAGAAATACTCGTCGCTCGAGCTCGATGCGACTGCAGCCACCGGTGACACTGGTGATACGGGGTCCGGTGGCGGCGAGGCGGAGCTGAGCGGCGAGTCCGGGGGTGAAAGGCGTGCGCGACGGGCTGCTGCTCTCATCAACATAGTTATTTTATCATCCGGAATTCCATTTCATTATGTACATTTTCTTTATAATGACATCTGTCATCTGTCCGAACATTTTTCTTCATGGTGGTTTTTAGTTTTGGTTTGTTGATTTCAGTGAGTTTTTATTATGAAATCTATTTCTTGTGGCTATTACAGTACAATTATGCAAACATGGGTCCAGAAATGAATGTATAAACGTTAAAAAATCCTCGAATGAAAAATAACAACTTTCGTTGACGTTTAGTGTTGCCAGCTTATTATTATTATTATTATTTCCTTTATTTCTCAATAAACATATAAATTATATTTTTAAATATTTAACAAAAAAAATAAAAAACATTTAAAAATATAAAAAATAGTGTCCCACCGGTATCGGGAACAGGGTCCAAGCTACCGGCGGTCAGGGCTCCAGAGAAAGGAACCTCCTGACTATACGAGCCGTGTCCAGGAGTACCGCTTTCTGAATCAAGCCCTTGATCCAGCCGCCTAACGAGAGCCTCCTAAGGTGTTGGTCGAGGCTCTTGGCTATTAAGCCATTGGCTGAAACGACTATCGGTACAATAATCGCTGAATCCACTTCCCACATGTCGACAGCCTCGCGAGCCAAGTCAATATACTTGATTTGTTTATCTTTCTCGGCTTTCACGAGGTTCTCGTCATGCGGAACGGATATGTCAACAATCATTGCACGCCTCTCGCATCGGTCCACCACCACTATATCAGGCTTATTGGCTACAATAGTCCTGTCAGTGATGATGGACCGATCCCAGTACAACGTGATATCGCCATTATCGAGAACTGGGTCGGGCACATACTTGTAGTATGGCACCTCCGATTCCACAAGAGAGTACTTCAGAGCAAGTTGCTGATGTATAATCCTGGCTATAAGGTTATGTCTATGCAAGTATTCCCCGTTAGCTAGACGAGAACAACCAGAGATAATGTGGCGGATTGATTCACCCGGTCGGTGACATGCCCGACAGATGTCAAATAACTTTTTAAAATGTTTTCTTCGAAAAGGAGACAACGCACTTACATATACTATTGTTAGTAACTGAAGGCGAGTCGACACCCTAAAGTCACGTCATCAGCCGGTGACCAATGGTAGTTTCTAAAAAGAGGCGTGCGGCGAGGCAACCCTGCTTGCTGGCTTGGACGGCGTTCGGGACGGACGTGCTATTTGACCATTATCGTGTGTAGTTATTTTTTTGGGATATGTTTTTGTTCGTAGGCACTAATTAATCAACGTTGCTGGTGTAAACTTTATTTGATCGATACTTACAGTGTTCCTCTTTGTATTTTTGTAAACGTGCAAGTTGAAGGAAATTAAAGATTGTTTATTTTTTTTATCTGTTTCACTTCTGAACCCTAAAACTATCATAATATAGTGACAGTAGCTGCCACAGAACTCAGTGCTGGGCACGCCACAATCATGGTAGCAAGTCCCTTCTTAGAGGTGGGGTTGGAGAGGCGCCACAGCGTCTCGACCAACCGCATGACATGGGTCTCCACTGGACATAGTTAATTCAAGAAAGCAGGTTGTTTTACATGCAAGCGGAAAAAACGTCTGGGTTTCACCACTGTGCGGACCGCCTGGGGGTTACGGACATAAGTGCAGGACATCGCTAAGTCTTCGCAGATGTGATTAGTAGTGGCGATTCCTCGCACCGGGCCCTTGTTGAGGCCATGGTCCGAAACGAAAGAGGATGGGATGTGGTGGCCACCTACTGTGAAGCAGTAATGCTAGCGAAGGAGGCGGCTGTGACTCTTAACGCCCCGGGCGTGATTGTTGAAGACAAGCAAGGACTATA
This sequence comes from Mythimna lalbum, assembly GCA_949319445.1. NCBI lineage: Eukaryota > Metazoa > Arthropoda > Insecta > Lepidoptera > Noctuidae > Mythimna > Mythimna lalbum. The sequence goes on from OX439365.1 coordinate 9,255,084, forward strand.
AATAAACTATGGCTAGTCTTTACATAGTTCTTGGTACCTAACCAGTCTACTTAAGTCTCCCAAAACCATAGCCTAAAAATAATTTGGTTTTCCATATGTCGCAATAGTTTCCCGCCAATCAGGGGTTATTGGGTGCACTTGCATTGCGTGTATTTAACGATAATAATTGACGGTTGGTACCACGTTCAGTGAAAAGCGTCTAAGAAGTCTCTGAGACTTTGGCCCTTCGTACACCTTCTAAAGCTCTAAGAAAAGATATGAGATTACATTCTTCTTCTATTTCATTGACGTCATCTAAACACATTGACAAGAAAGAAAAAAGAAAGAAAGTAAACACGTTTATTCCACCTAAACAGATGAATAAAACATTAAAAAAATACAAAAACAAACCCTGTTAGGCCATGTGTGTATCGGGCATAGGTATATTACGCCTTACAATCATAGACAACAGAGTTGACTAGGTTGTTTTGACCACTATAATCTGTGTTTTTAACACCGGCCTCGACAGAGACAAACTAAGACAAACAGTACGTTTAGCGGTTTGCGCATGAAAGAGTAACAAGGTTTGCGGATAAAATCGACCGAGACCGAGTCATCAACGAAGCGTGTGTTGTATTCTACGTGCGTCTCAAAGAGATGTCAGAAAAACCGTGGGAGCCCAGTGGGGCCGATGCCGTTAGGGCCAATGCGATGCAACAGTCTTTTCTCCTTCTAGCATCTTTAAATTCATTATTTCAATATTTTTAACCAATTCCTTCTGTTCAATGTAGCCAATACGTTCTTCTAGGGCTTTGTTACACTTTTCCAAATTGATGTTTCGTTGTATTAAATCCTTATATCTATTTTCCATTGCCTTGTTTTTTTCTATTGTTTCTTTTTTAAATGTTTCCATTTCATCATGTTTGGCGCTCAAAAACTGCAGTGTTTTCTCAAACTCGACGTTGTATTTTTTTAGGTCTCCTATCTCAGACTTAACATCTGACACCTCCTTTTGAAGCAGCAAAACGCGTGAGTCTTGGTCCTCCTTCATCGAATTTAAGAGAGAACTCGTAGCTTTTACTTCCTTCTGAACAGATGTTAGTGTTACATACAGGTTCCTAGGAGAACAGCTTGAGGTTTTCTGTCGTTTAGATTCTTGGGAAATAGAAGAATCGCTGTCTGAATCTTCATGGGGTTTCGTCCTACCTTTTCGATTTCCCACCCAGTTTAATTTCGGCTTTTGTTTCTCTTTTGTATCCTAAGCCAATCTGTCAGAGGAATGAGGTTCCTCTATTTCCACAGGTTTAGTGGGAGTTCGTTGTACTTTCGGCATTATCGATCAGCTATCAATCCAATAAGTATACTCCAAATCGATCCCGCACTTAGCTCGTATTTAATAAAATCACACACGCAGGCGATACGTCAGCTCGTATGTACTGTCAACGAGAATTTAAAACAAAAACAAATAATTATAAAAAAAACAACTGAATTGTGAACCTCCTCCTTTTTTTAATTCAGTTAAAAATAATGAATATTTAATTGTAATTAAGCAGTTTGGGAGCATTGGAAGGAGTGGAGGGAGGCCTTTGCCCAGCAGTGGGACAATATGGGCTAGATATAATAATATAATAATAAATAAGCAGTTTTAAAGTCAACGCCTGATTTATAAAACTGTTTTATTTTTTTTGTTTGCAAGTAAGGATCTCAATAATAGCTGGTTATGGTTTTATTACTTACTATTATTGATCATTAGAGAGGCATCTCGTTTCTGTCGGAGCTGGGTTTTTTTTGGCGGTCTTATCGCCGAAAGCAATATCAATCGGTAACCGAGAAGTGAATCAAATTAAATTTGCTAGATTTGAAACTAAATAAAATCTTGTATAAACTGAACTTTGCCACTAAACCTGGATGACGGTAGAGGAAGAGAAATGGTAACACAAATAAGCCGTTGAAAGTCTTGTTGTGCGAAGTAACGAGGAATTACTTTGTTTACGTTTTTCGAGGGCGCACATCAGATTTAGCTTTGAATTGTCATCATAAAGAGAGGCGTTAACTCGAAAATAATTCTGCTCGTTCTTTCAGTCTTTTTTAGGGAAACATACCTCAAAAGAAAAAAATGGAACCCTTAAATTTTCTTTGTGGGTGGGAAGATCATTCAATGACATCTCCGTGGCTTTGGGTGGAGCGGGAGATAGTGTCAAACTTTTACGGACTAAAAACCCATTCCTGTTTCTTCGTTGCCTTTTGTACTGGGGCCGATGTTTTTTTTCAGAAGCAGACCCTTGGCCCCGGAAGGCTTCGACCCCTTTGGCACCTACGATTGCTGACAACTCCTTGAGACGCATGTAATAAGACGCGCCGTTGACGTCTTGACCTCAGACCGGACGGTTACCGGACGGTCGAACGGTGAGCTAACCATTGCATGCCCCTACGTGGCTTCATATACATCTACTAGATCTGCCTATAATAATACTAATTCCATGAATTTTGATTTGGCCGTCATCCTCTCTCCTAACTTTACTGTGCTCGACAGGGTCTATATTGATCTTGTTAAATATTTTTATACCACCTATGTCCATAATATGGAATGAAATAAGTTATTGAGTATATAATGTTTACTTATGTTTGTACCCAGATATAGATAAGAACATAGTAGGTAGCACATTATAAGTAGGTAAATAATTTTACTCACACAAATGTATCAGTCTGACACACTTAAAAATAGTTATGAAATTATTATGAACCTTTACATAAATAACTTTTTGAAAGAAAGAAAGAAAAGAAAGAAAATTGCGTTTATTTGCATTACAAAAATAGGTACACCTTAAAATTAAACAAATGGTACATTGAGTAATGCCAAAAAGGCCTCAGCTCAGCATAATGCCAAGTAGTAACACAAGGCCACCACCTGACGCTGATTTTCAGCTGCAGCCCTAGGGTGCCATATGTTTAAAAAGAAAACACAACATTTATTAAAAACTAAAAAAAGGGTACTGTGCATACACTAGCTAAGAAAACCTTTTTTGGTCGTCATCATCATCTTCAGCCTTCTGAGGCTGGTTTTAGAGGCACGCTGACAGCTGAGCGCGTAGGTTGTGAGCGCTGAGGTTAAGCGCTAGACAGGACAGATAGGAACTTCGTAGTTAAACGACACAACCCCATCAAGTTTGGGCTCGTATGATTCGTTTTGACGAGTATTAATTATATAGGTATACCTAGGGTTGCCATCTCTTAGATCTGGCAACCAGGACAAGACGGATAAAAACCTCGGATTTTGGAGTTCAAAAACCGGATATATCGTCATTTAAAAAAAAATTGGGTGTATAATAAAAAAATTGTCCAAATTGTCATATAATATATACTATTAATTATTCTTTTATACTAATCCTAATTATGTACGTACATATAATACAAAGACACAAAATACACACAAACGCCATCGTTGTCATCCGGAAATGTGCCCAGAAGTGCTGGCAGCACTGCCACGCCATTCAAGGCAATGCTAATTCTTTGGACGAAAAACTAGCAAATTGTCACATTGTTTAAATTTGAATTAAAAAAAATCTTAATTTGTTTAATTTTTGAAATTAAACTCAAATTATTATACTTTGTTTAAAAATAATAACTTGTAAAAATACGAGTATATCTAGCGAGTCGGTTAATCACGGCATTCGCAGCGCAGCGCGCGTCTCCCGTTGATGATGCCCAGCGGTGGAGTGCGAAAAAGTTATACCCGGACTACAAATTGAACCCCACCCGGACGCTACCCGGACGCTCTTTAAACTAGGACAAATCCGGGGAAACCCGAACCCGAACTCGGGTATACCGAGCTATAAAGGCTTGTTATGAAAAAGTGATTTTCATTAAAAGCTTGTTGTTTAAGGAATGGCTTTAATTCAAATTTCAGCAATGGCATTGAATGGCATCAATTGAAATGAAAATGGCATGAATTGAATGTCATTAGTAATATTTCATGCGTATGCAATTTCAGTCACGGCCGTACGTTTCTAATTATTTACATAAACCTTTTACGTGCACAAAATCCGCTGACTTCAATATTTCCAGAAAATGTATTTACTACTTTATATTACCATTTTAAACTTCTTGAACACAAAATAGGATTCATTGTCTGAAACTTATTGCAGACAGACAGAAATTTAATTCCCTCCTTTTTTTATTAAAACTGTTGGAGCATCTGATAAATAGTTTTCAGTTTAATACCTGGAGTTTTAAAAGTTTTGTAATAAATCATGATTATTAGTTTTGAAGGCGGACCTTTGTCCAATAAAAGTTCTTCTAAAATTTAATTACTTTAATCAAAGTTTGTCATTTGGTTTAATGTAACTTTTTTTTTTTGCTTTTTTAAACAATACCTTTACCTAACATTAACGGCTTAGTAATATTCATATTTAAAAACCCTTACCGGGTAAAATGGAGTGAATAGAAACTCAAGAGTGAGTAGATACAAAATTTTGAAGGGTATTTTCTGGATATTTTAATATTTTTTCGCAGCAGAATAAATATTCAAATAAAATTTTAGCAATTATTTTTTTTATCTGTCGTCAAAAAGATGCTTTGTTAGAGACCGATATTATGGTATCGAAGTGAAAAATTTTTTGGTTCTTTTCACCTCATTTTACGGTATCTACCTAACTATAATATAAATTAAAATAAAAAAATGTCATAACCATTCCAAAATATGTCTTCGGAAAAGTCCTCCGCATCAATGTCGACCGTTTGCCGCGATTGCTGCTGGTGCTATGTTATAAATAACTAGGTATCTTCATAGGCAACAGGCATTTTTTTGTATTTGCTAAATAACAGTACCTACATTATGTGGCTGGAGGATAAAGCAGTATTTTTAAGTCGAGGGCGACATGTGGGATTCCGAAGGAAACGAAGGTTGCAAAGTTTTAATCCCGAGTGCAGTGAGGAATTCAGGTCGTCAAAGACAAAGACCGCTTTATCTCCGTGTTAGTTACTTTACTTTTACACCTTCTGTGAGATCCTGTTCATGTTTTGAGATTTGAAAGTCAAAGTCAAAGTCAAAATATTTTATTTCATATAGGCCTACAAGGGCACTTATAAAACGTCAGAATGAAACCAACAAAATTCACGATGAAATTGGATTATAGTTTTAATTTCGTCCTGTTCTTTTATTTTTATTACTTCTATTACACAATAACCACAATTTATTCTTCTTTTGGTTAAGTGGCCAGTTTTTTTTTTGTAAAATTGTTTGATGCATGTTTGTTTTTTTTTTTCAAATTGATTTTTACGTTTTATAACCAAAACACGTTATTATTTTAGTATTTTTTATTACTTTAGTATTTTTTTCATAATTTTTCAGTCTTACATAACAATTTTCTGCCATCTCAATGAAACCACGTGTTTTCAACTTAAATTATGTCCTCAGCCAGTTAGACTTGTGTATATTTATCTTCCCCACGTACCAAGCAATGTCTTTGTTAAATGTGCCTTACGACAAACCATCTTACTTATACCACCTACCACACTCTTTTGCCAACGATACAAGGTATAAATTTGCATGTTTGAGTGGTATAAGATGTTGGTAAAGCTCTTGAATGCATTCGAGCAGGTATTCAGTGCAGCGATGCTGTATAAATTATAACAGACCTGAGATCTAAGGTATTTTTGCTCCTCAGAATTTTTGCTTGTTCCTATTCTTTCCTGTTAATGAAAAGCTAACGTAGATTGGTTTTTGTTAAGTAAGCAGTTTGTGACTTGAAATTTAAAATTGTTATTAGAACTCAGAACATAGACATGTGTCTTCTTTTTAGTGTGTCAGTGTGAACAGGTAACAGGACAACTGATGCAGGATGAATGGTGGAACATTGATTTTTTATTTATTTTGCATATTTTTCTTTTTTCCTATAAAAAAATTATTTATTCTATTTTACTTATTTAATTTTTTTGGCACACAGCACCGTGTGTGACGTCTTTGTCAATATTGTAACGGCCCACTCTGAAAACCAGCGCCTTAGACGCCGCTTTTAACGCTGTGGACTCGGCATTATGCTGAGCGTTCAGCCCTTTTGCTCGGAAGTGGCGCATGCTTTTTGAATGCACTTAAAAAAAATTGTAAATACTTTTTGGCCATTCCGGCTAATAAAATGATTTTCTTTCTTTCTTTCATTGTCTGCGGAGAGACGCCGCACAAACACTGAAGGTCGGAACCATCTCAGAGATGTGAGTTACCTAAACATTATTTTGTTTGGGATCGCTTGCTGGACTTCAAGTCAGAATATGTAAATATTAAAAGCTAGTGTAAAAAATTTAAATAGAAGTGGACAGGCTATGTAACGAGGCTGGAGGATGACAGGAGTCCTAGCAAGGTAAAAAAGTGGAAGGGTAGGTACATACGGCACACGTCTCAAAGGCACACCTCAAGATGGGCAGACAAAATAATAAACATAGCTGGGACCTACTGAAAGCAAAAACCCAGGATAGAGATAAATGAAATTCTTTAAAGGAGGCCTTCCCCTTTGTCTGAGGAGGGGTTCTTGCACATGAATAGGATCCAATTTTTATTTATTCAACAATATTGTATCTAAATACGTAACATTCACTATATCTTTATCTTTTTTCCTACTTTTTAAAACTTTGTAATGTAAGAAATAAAAGGCTTATTATTGTGGAACTATTGACCCTCAAAATTCAGTAGGTAAATTAAATCATACAATACAAAGACTTTTTTCGCTGTGGCCATGGAGGAGCATGAAAGCGTGTCAGACTTTTACTGACAAAAAACATAACTGTGTCTTTCAGTTACCCTACGCGTTTTTGGGGCCCACGGGGTCCTTCTCAGATATTCTTCGTGGTCCTGGCGGTTATCGCCTTTACTGGAGCCCTACGGGCTTGCAGACATCTCCTTGAGGCAAGAGTGAAATATTACAAGGCGTTGACGACTTGGGCTTGGACTGGACGGTTACCGGACGGCCATTAGGTCTAAGGTTAGGTCTAGACTCAAGGCACCTAGGTCATAATACAACATGAGACTTAAGTTAACACAAGTTAGTTGACATAAGTTTTTACTTGGTAACGCGGGTGTGGGAAATTCTCCCAACATTCTTCGGCTGAAATTGATTTTTATTTATACAGGGTCGGTATGCGGAATTCCTATTACCCAGATATTGTTGGTACAGGGGAAGATTTTCTATCTATCTGTCATTATTGATCCGATTCGAAATCCTATGTCTGTCTAAAAAGTGAAACGACTTGAGAATTTTTGATATCATATAAAACTTATATTCGATACTTTTTACAAACTTTTATTTAGTTTCACCTGTCCCAATGTTTGTCTGAAATCAAAACTTGCAAATTAAATTTGACCCACTTCCCGGTTACCGATTGAGCTGAAATTTTGCATGCATGTGTAAATCAGATGACAGTACAAAATTATTACGTCATGTAGCTGATCTGATGGAACCGAAAGGTGGCTATAGGAACTCGGTAGTTAAACGATACAATCCCATCGAGTTTAGACTCGTGTGACTCGTCTTGACAAGTATTAATTATATAGGTATACCGAGCTATAATAGCTTGCTATGAAATGATAATATTAATTAATTCATGAATCCCCAAGCGACCACCGGTGGCCGCGCATCTATTGTCTTACTATTGTGTCTCTAATTGACGGTATCTGAAGGGTTAAAAGCTGGTTTAAGTTCGATCTGTTTTTGAATTTATTAATTACAAATTAATAATATGAGCAATAATAGCTTGCTACGAAATGATATTCATTAAAAGCTTGTTTAAGTTCGATCTGTTTTTGAATTTATTAATTACAAAGAAAAATACAAAATTATATAAGTATTATAACCATGCTAGAAAAGCTTGCTATGAAATAATATTTTCATTAAAAACTTGTTATTATTAGGTTCTTCTATTACTAAACAAAGATATATATCTTATTCAACCTTGATTATTGAACCAGTGTTCGACTATATCAAATTTAATTTTACCCTAATAACTATCCAAGTCATTTGACTTTTTAGACAGACTCTATTACCCAACATAGGGCATTGTTGGTTCAGGAGAAGGTTCTCTACCTATCCATCTTTGTTGATCTACACCTACCTAAAATCAATGGCAACCTTCTCATCGTGTCTTATTGTAAAGAGATATTGAACAGGCGCTACATTTTAAGTTATCGAAAACTTCAAATGTTCGTAAATTAATTAATTATCTGTATACTAGCTGCTCCCAGCGGCTTCGTCCGCGTGATAGCACAAAATTATCCCAAGGGAACATACTTCCGGGATAAAAAGTATCCTACGTCCTATTCCAGAACATGGTCTATCCGTCTACCAAGTTTCAACAATTAACAAACAAACTCACTTTTGCTTTTATAATATTAGTAAGGATAAATATGGGACGTTGTATTACTAATCCCTAACTTTATACATCTCAGAACTATGTTATAAAAAAAAACAATATATTTTGTTCTATGACTTTAAAAAATGTATCGTATATCAAATTTTCATACAAAAATATTAAAATTAGGGAACGGAATCGGGTAGCGGGGGTGCGTAATGCGCTAGCATCGCGTCATACAGACGTAGGTAAGTATAGAAAAATACAGTGTTTAAATGTGTTAGATAGAATAACAAAATTTTGAATGTTTGTTTTTTGGTAGGTAAATTAATTATTATGTTTTGTAAAAGTAACATATTTTTTTTTGTTTATGATGTTAGTAATACAGTTCTGCAACGTTAATAGAGTTTGATAAAAAACCTTGATGAAAATACACACAAACATTCGTCTTTATTATTTGATCTATGATTTCTTGTTTAATCCAGGGAGCTATTTTCATATACATATTTGCAAGTACCAACCCAAAAACTTCAACTTACTTATTTATATGTTATGTTAAAAAGGAACAAAGTTCTGTAAGGTCTAACTGGGTTCTCCAGGGTAACAATGGCGATGTTGGTCGTAATAAAAATGAGGTAAGTAACAATATCTGACAACAATGCCACGGTAATAATATCATACAGTATTCCAACTTCATACAAACGGACGAAACGCGAACTATAGGTACCTACGCGCCTCGGTTGTAGCATGGGCTCGGCATGTAGACAGTCGCGGCCGTCGCAACTGTGCCGCAGTGACGAGCGGACATGACGGTTTTTTTAACAATAATCGCGCGATTATTGTTAGTTTGTTTAATTCAAAGTAAAGACGTGGTATTTTATTATTAATAATAGTGGTTTATTGTACTATGTGTATGAATAATACTAGCAAAAGCATTTTATTTAAATCTACCAATCAAAAAACTATATGCATTTTTATTGAACACTTCCTATTCAATCCACAAAGTATTTTGTTTATAAAAAAAGTAAGTATATTTACAATCACAAAAATAAATGGAAACAAACTAGGCAAATGTAATTAGAATGCTGGAGGCACCGCGCGGCTGTAGGCATTTATTTCAAAGATACGGCCGAGTTACAATACTGTATGATACTATTACCGTGACAATGCCCCGGGACATGCCGAATGAGGACAACATACTCGTAGTATTTGGGTTTCTGATGAAAATTAGAATAGGTTGGAAAAGGTAAAAGGTAAAGAATGATCTGACCAGGGATTCAGGATTATTCGACCTAGTTACCGTAGCCCTAGAACGCAAATAGCAAATGAAAGAACACGGGAATGTTTTGGCCGCAAGGCGTAGTTCATCATCATCAGCCTTTTTAATGTTCCCACTGCTGGAACTCAGGCCTTCTCTCTAGCAGAAGGAATGGGCCGTAATCCACTACGCGGGCCCAGGGCGCGTTGGTGAATGTCACATGTCTTCGAATTTTTGGTCCTAGGACATGCCGGTTTCCTCACGATGTTTTGCTTTACCGTTCTGAGAGCAATGGTTATGAAATAAATTATACAAAGTGATGCGCCTGGTAAGGTTTGAACCCGCGACCTACAACTTGTAAGTCGGAGCCATTACCATTTGGCCACCACTGCTCTCGGCGTATGGTAGTCGTAGTGGCTCAAGGCGTAGTGGTACGTCGATTTCATGGACAAGTACCAAGACTATACAGTACAAAATGACTACTTTACTAAAAAAAGTGAATCTCTATTTCCTTTGGTCACGTCATCACGCGTGCACTGCTGAACCAATTGTATTTTTTTTTTCAATAAATATTTAAAAGAGTGGAGCCATGGTGAGATTATCGCGATATTTCATTTCAGTATGTGCATCCTTACCTTTAAACGCTCCTGTCTTTATTCCAAAAAAATGTTCCCATAGCGTGAGCTAACTCGACGCCAACGCCATCTAGTTAGAAAACGGAAACTACATACTATTTACCCAAATATTATAGTATTTTAGCCGTGTGCGTCCCTTAGTGAACTCTACTGCGGGTGACGTAACCTACGACAAAGTTATTATTTGCGGTTGGTACAATAATCGGGTCTAGAGATCGAACCACAAAATTAAGTTTGTTTTTTTTTTGTATATACTTTTCCGGGATAAAAAGTACCTAGTGAGGTAGCCAGGAAATCGGACCGGTAGTTTTTTCGTGATGCCTGAACAAACCGACAGACAGAAAATTTTTTTTTTATTACATTTTTGGGTTCGGTGTCGGTCTAGTAACACTTGCCATTTATTTTTTTGATATTTTCAATGAACAGAATTTTCACTTCCACCGATTTATTATAAGTATAGATATAGCTAATTTATATAGTTACAAGGGTTTAATAGTACCTACATTGTTACACTAGGGGTGAAAGTTACTTATTTCGTCCTGAGAAGGAGTTGGTGGCCGAGCGCAGCGAGGTCGCTAATTCTCAGGACGAAATAAGTAACTTTAACCCCGAGGTAAGCACTGTGCTTTTCATTACGAATACAAGAAGTTAGACCTTGTTTTTTTTTAAAATAATTTGACAGCTGTTAGTTGAAAGTAAAACTCCCTAGGGATGAAAAGTGTGATACTTTTCAGCCCGCTCCTCAGGCAACTTCAGAGACTATTTTCAGAGTATGAGTAATGAAAAAATACAAACAGTGTATGCGCCGCACGCATGGGTCCCATAAAATGAGAAATAATATGAATTGGTCGTTCATTCCCTTCTAAATCAAAAATTATGTGCACATGAGCAATATGAATGGTTCCGGTATAATAATAAAAAATACCTTTTCATGTTGATGACAATGATAAAAGGGAAATAAAAGACAATTAGAGCAAATCGCCTGTCTATTGTCGAATTAATGGTTTTGTATAGATTGACAATAATACGCTAAACTTTATCGTGACAAAATATCAAAACGAAATCATTATCCGTGTATCTATTGTGTATTTTCAAGAAGTGTCAAATAAAAATAATAAACTTAATGGTAAGCTGAAAAATGGATGAGATGGATGGATTGTGTGAGAAGTGGTGTGAAAGAAAAGGGAGCTAGTGGTACCATGACAGGACAGAAAGGTAGAAAAAAAGGCGTTGCGCCGACTCGAAATAAATAAATAATTTATAAGGAATATTTGGCTAATAGTTTTGGTCTACCACCTTATCACGGTAATAATATCATACAGTATTCCAACTTCATACAAACGGACGAAACGCAAGCTATACCTACGCGCCTCGGTTGTAGCATGCGTTCGGCATGTAGACAGTCGCGACCGTGTCGCAACTGCGCCGCAGTCACGAAAGGACACGACGATTTTTTTTAACAATAATCTCGCGATTATTGTTAGTTTGTATAATTCAAAGTAAAGACGTGGTATTTTATTATTAATAATAGTGGTTTATTGTACTATGTGTATGAATAATACTAGCAAAAGCATTTTATTTAAATCTACCAATCAAAAAACTATACGCATTTTTATTGAACACTTCCTATTCAATCCACAAAGTATTTTGTTTATATAAAAAAGTAAGTATATTTACAATCACAAAAATAAATGGAAACAAACTAGGCAAATGTAATTAGAATGCTGGAGGCACCGCGCGGCTGTAGGCATTTATTTCAAAGATACGGCCGTGTTACAATACTGTATGATACCGTGACCATATCCTCGAATAGGACATTATACATTTAGTAAGTCTATGTGTAGGCGGTGAGTGCGGGTGCGTGAAAATAAAAGTCACTGCTAGTACTCACGGTTTACTCGACCGGTTCATCACAACACAACACAGAAGGAGTACATGAATTAGAAAGAAACACACAATAGTCACAGCACAAAACAATAGTTCACATGAAAACAATAGCGTAACATAAATTTTTGAGTACGATCGATGCGCGAGCGCAGGCGGTAGGCGGCGAGGTCTATATCCGACTGACTACCCACACGTCTCAAAAAGTTGAGGTTGAGCGGGGATGCTCAACCGCCGCGCATGCTGGCCCGCGGGCTGGGGTGTACCGACACCCCCGACAGTAACATTATGAATGCCGTGAATGTAGTGTAGTGTTATTGATAAACGTACACGATAATATTACTGTGGCTGTGTTTATGTTGTGTTTTAATTGTGGTGTCTTCTGTGAGTTTATTATAAACGAAAATAAACTAATAATATGATAGGGGTGAACCCTACATACATATACAACGTGTAACGTTAAATGCGCAAAACCTCAGATACCCCAAATGATTTTTAATTTAATTGACCTTTTTTTTGTCGACGGGGAAAATCATTTAATCATCTTTGACAAAACCCGCTCTTGGGTGGAGCGGGAGATAGTGTCAGACTCTTACTGACTAAAAACCGCGCTTTTCCTTCTAGCCTTCATACCGGGGCACGAGCTCCCTTTCGGACAACCCTGTCCCCAGTAGGCTTCGACCCAGCTGGGCCCCTCCTGCTGCTGACAACTCCTTGAGGCGCGCGGGAACAGTGCGCGCCGTCGACGTCTTGGACTCGGTCCATTACCGGACGATCGGACAGCGAGCTACCCATGGCTCGCCGTCCGCGAGCCCGCGTCTACGGTGGCCGGAAATCGGCATCGGAATCCCGGCGACGGCGGTGAGGGCGCCATTGCCTGATGCGGTCGGCCTCCTCCTTTGCAAGCATTACTGCTTCGCAGAAGGAGGCGACCGCCTGCCATTGCTCCTCGCTCTGGACCATGGCCTCGACCAGGGAATTTAATTGACCTAAAACAGTGAGAAAAAAATCATTTAAAAAAAAAGGTTTTATGTGCAGTTTTAGTTTGTTTAAAATTAATATTTGCATTGAAATAAGAACTTTTAATGTCCCGTGTATGAGAAAATTTGATTGAACTACAACCATTTGTGTTTGTTTACTTATTTTGGCGGGTTTGCGCACGTGATGGCTTGACTTATTCATAAATAGACAAGGCAACATTTTTAATGATTTTTTTTTTCAAAAATGTAACCTGTATTATGAAGTGGTTTAATAATAATATAATAATAATAATATTCCACAACTATCACACAACGCTGTCTAGTCCCAAGCTAAGCAGAGCTTGTGTTATGGGTACTAGACAACTGATAAACATACTTATATATTTCTAAATACATACATATATAGATAAATTACACCCAGACACAGAACAAATGATCATGCTCATCACATAAACATTTGTCCTGGGTGGGAATCGAACCCACGACCTCTGGCTTAGCAGTCAGGGCCACTAACCACTAGACCAACAGGCCAGTCTTCGTTATTGATTGTGTTCGTTATTCTGATCAAACTATTTTCAGGTTTTGCGCATTTAATGTTACCCGTTGTATATGTTTTACTCCGAGGATCTTATCTTGGGATTTTTTTTTGTCAGAACCGCTGACAGGAGCTGGTATAGTCTGTCTAATTATTAGGGTAAAATGAAATCTAATGTAGTTAACATCGGTTCATTAATTAATGTTGATTAGGAGATCTTGATCATTCTTTACTAATACAAGAACCTAATAAAAAGTATCGTATTTTCTTAATGATTTAGTATTATTAGGCGACTTTTTAACAATCAAAAAGTAAAAAAAAAGTTTAGAATATACCTAGAACTATCATCATTTCAAGAAAAAATTGAATGACAACTAAAATTCGCGTTGCCAAAAACAGATTTTTTATTCCCTTCAAAAATTTCTAAGTCGTTTGACTTTTTAGACAGACTGTGTACAATATTTCTCTTGATAAAAATATGTCATTTTTTTTTTTAATAATAATTGATCGATAAACTGCCTAAAAAGTGTAAAAAATTCACCTGGCTCGAAGGCGCGCACTGTTCCCGCGCGCCTCAAGGAGTTGTCAGCAACAGCAGGGGCCTAGCCGGGTCGGAGCCTACTGGGTTCAGGGTAATCCGAAAGGAGGCTCGAGCCCCGGTATGAAGGCTAAAAGGAACGGGGTGAGTTTTTAGTCTGTGAGAGTCCTACACTATCTCCCGCTCCGCCCAAAAGGGGGGGTTGTCATTGGATGATTTTTCCCACCATAAAAAAAACCTGCCTATTTGTTTCAACAATATGCCTATTTATAAATGTTATATCAAGGTAAATAGGTACTGTAGAATTGTCCGTTGGTATTACTCGTTCGTAATTTTCTCGTACCTGACAAAGATTGATGTCAGAAAGGAACACTGTTTAGTACCGTGAGTGAAGACACCGATTTGTCTTAGTCAGTATTATGAGTCTGGAATATTATTCTGTTATTTATCGGTATCTTTTATACGATAATAATGTTTAGGGATTTTTGCTTGCAATAATTATCTGGGTACAGTGTAAAAGCATATATATCTGTTATTCGCATAATTCTGTACTTACAGAAATTCCGTGTCTTGAAATCCATGACCAACACGGTCACTCACAATGAGTTTCATCAGAAAGCTTTTAGGCCCTGCGCTCACTTAAAACAAGACGTCTTAGACAGAACTGTCTGAGACGTTTTAGACCAGTCTGAGACGTATAATGATGCTGGTGAAGGTTGCGAGAATCTGATGGATGTGGGACGCACAGGATCGTTCATTGTGGCGACACTTGGGGGACGCCTATGTCCAACAGTGGACGTCTGTCGGCTGAAATGATGATGATGATCTAATGATGTGAAATGATGTCATGGTACATAAATACAGTAGCGTTACTATCGCTTGTCGGGGGTGCCTCGTGGTTGCTGAAGCCCTCGAGCACCCACAGAGTCGACGCCCCTGGTCGTATCGACACGTAATTAAATGTTGTCGCCAGAAATTGTTCCAATTTGTGTCTGACGTGGCACTGTGACGTCACACAAATCTGCCTGATCATAAATTAATTAATGTTTTCATTTCCAGCTTGAAAATCAGACCGTGTTAGATTTCATAGTTTCATTTAACTATTGATGTGAAGTTACCCGGGATATGATAAATTTTTATACTTAGCTATATCTATTATATTGCAATGTGCCCTGCCCATTGCCACTAAAGTTTGGCGATCCTTCGACCGATGACCTGGTCAGGGTCGCGGGAATCCGATGGATGCGTGACGTACCGGACCGTTCGTTGTGGCGACGCTTGGAGGAGGCCTATGTCCAACAGTGGACGTCGTTCAGCTGATATGATGATGATGACGATATAGCATTGTAGGTAGACTAGCTGATCTGCCAAACGTTGTACAGCCATATTAATTAGGGGGTAGGATAGGTAAAAATAGCCTATAAGCTATTCTCATATTTACCAAATATACACAAAAAAAAAAACTTGATCGAGCCGTTTAGGAGGAGTTTACTAACAAACATAATAACTTGGAAGGCGTTTGGGAGGGGGGAGGGGGAACTTGATAACAATTACTGTTACTCGAGATTTTTACACATTCATAGAATAACATTTCCTCTGAAAGTTTTTGATGAGCTTGCACCATCGACCATTATACCATTGTTTACCACCAGACGAGCTAGTGGTAATGTACGAGCCTATCAACGTTTTTTCGTAAGTTTATTCAACTGCTGGCCACGTCTTTCTTTTTTCCGACCTAGTTTGACCCTATCAAAAAATATAAGTAGTAGGTACAACCAAAAAAATCTTTTATCTCGGTCTCTTGGAAAAAAACCCAAATGAAGGTGAAAGCTTCAAAAAGGTCGCATTTCTTTGTTCCCTAACAACGGGACTTATTTGAAAACTTTTATGACGAATGTCACTTGACGAGGGCCCCTTAAGATCTCTCCAAGAACCAGAGCAGGATTTTTGGTCCAATTATATCTAAAAAAAAAACTGATATTTTCACCAGAATTTCCAACGGAATTTCATACTCAGACAGATATCACAATGAACCTAGTTATGCGACTAAGACAACAATACAAATGAATGGGTCTGAATAGTTATGTTGAAAATGGTATCATCGAAGTGACCTGATGATGATGATGTAAAAGATTTTTATTTCACACTTTTTAGTTGCGATACACTAATAGCCAGTGTACCCTTTTCTCATAACAATTCTAATTGACCCAAACGCTGCTAGGATACATTGTTTTATTGTGAAGTTTCCATGTCCACTTTCTACCTTCCGGCTCCATCATCAGATCAGTTCGATAGTACCTTACAGCCAAAGTGCATCTCATGACAATTCTAATAAATCCAAACATGTTTAGGATACATTGATTAATTACGGAGTTCTGGTGCCTATCTTCCGGCTCCATTATCATTATCAGATCACTACAATGATACTATTTTCTACATAACTATTCAGAACCATTCATTTATTATTATGCCTAGTATTGTCATAGTCGATAACCAGCTCCATTGTGACATTTGTGAGTATGAAGTTCAGTTGGCCATTTCTGGTCTTCTTCACCAGTTCCACTTCATCAAATGTTACTTTTTGACTGTAAATGCTTATATCCTCGATGTAAATACCAAAATAACTATATTATGGTTGCCTATAACATTTGCGGAGTTCCTCGATTCCTCATGAATCCCTGCATCTGAACTGGATTTTGCTAAAATGTGACCAATCTAAAAGCATTATCCTTTAAAGGGAAAAAAAATTAACGGTCCTTAAACGACAAAGTTCTGAGATAACAAACAAAAAAAATACTACCAAATTGAGAATCTCCTCCTTTTTTTGCAAGTCGGTTAAAAATAAAGTTTTTATTTTTGAGATTGCCGCGTCACGCCCCCACCCGCACCCGGATTTCCAGTTTGGTCGAATCTTCTGTTCTGTGGGCCAAACACCAAGGGCAAATAACCATTTTATAAAAGAAAATAACAGAGTTCACTAAAAAAATTTATTGAATTTGAGGAGTTCCCTCGATTTCGCCAAGATTCCATCATCAGATCCCAGCTTGGTGACTATGGGACAATTTGGGAACTATACCCTTCACAACAAAAAAATATTTTTTTAAATCGGTTGGCAAACGACGGAGTTATGCGCGAATAAACATTTATAAAAATACAATTTTTTAGAAGTCGGTTAAAAATATCTGAAAGCAAAAAAATGTACAACAATCTTCACACAATAATACCCTTTCTATAAATTAGTATATATGTATTCATAGCATTTTCAGATTGACAAAGCCCACTTCACTGGGCCTTAATCCGTTGGACCGTAGTAATCCGATTTTTGCTATACCCGCGCCGGCTATGAATTTAATATTACAGGCACAATCAAGTTATGTAAGGATTTGTTTTTAGATTGCTCTGTACTGCTTCAGGATTTTATTTAGAGGGGCTGTTAGTTAAGCATCTTATTTATGTTGGCACTTAAATGTATTTTTAACCGCTGGTGAAATAACGTGGGTGGCAAAGTTTGTATAATTTTTGTAATTTCTATAAAATTTTGTTACCGTTTTCAGTGATAGGTGTGAACTTATGTAGGATTTACTTTTTAGATGGTTTTTTATTGTATTCTGTCTTATTTATGTGAGCTAATGGAGGTGGCAAAGTTTGAATAAGGTTTGTCTATGAGATTTTGTTACCATTTTTTGTGGTAAGAACCGAACAGAACCGACAGATTGTCTGAATTGATTCAGGATTTTATTGACATGGGCCGTGATGTAAATGACTTATTTGCGTGAACTAAAGACTCTTAAATGTATTTTTAAACTAACGCAAAAATGTGATGGGAAGGTTTAAATCAATTGTTCGATCGATTAACCTCACAGATACCGTCAATTACTGTCCACGGCACACACGCAACACACGGGCTTCAAGCTTCATTTTGAGGCGGCCTTTTTTTGTGGCTCGTGTGCGGCGGTGCCGCCACTACTTTGACATTGAATTTAAATTAATTTTAAAATCAACAAATTATATAATCAATTAATTTAACTTAATCTAATTAAAACTAACTTAAAAAATAAAAATAAAAGCTCTAAAAACTAAAAAAAAAAAATTCAACTTGCTTCCAATGTTAGCGCTGAACGAAAAAATACTGAAGGAATATATACGGCCATTTTTTTTCTATTCTAATCAAATTTAGGTTCATAGATAATAGATACATAGTTAAATTTACACTTTATTATAAAGAGAGAGAGTTTGTATTTTTTTTGTTTGTTGGAGGTAATCTCTGAAAGTACTGGTCCGATCTGGCCACTTCGAAAATCTGTTCTGCGAGCAATGTATTCTGCCTAGTGCCACTGTTAGGGTGTTACCATGCCAATCGATCGATCGTCGATCGATGCCATCGATCGAGATCGGTCGACGTTGATCGATTGGTGTAGTGGCTTTAATTGGTCGACGAATACCGTTCGACTAAAAAATTTCAATCAAAAACGTTTATTTCAAATAGACCAATGACAGGCACTTTTGAATTGTCAAAATGTCGGTAAGTCAAATAAACAAGTGAAGATAAATCGATCGATTGCCGGTCGATGGCATCGATCAATGTTAATCGATTCATCATCATCATTATTTCAGCCGAAAGACGTCCACTGCTGGACATAGGCCTCTTCCAAGTGCCGCCATAATGAACCACAAATGATGACGGTCTAATGACCCCGGCTATATTCCATCAGTTTTTTTCGAAATGTATTCACAAGAGGACGCATCGATTGACAATCGATCGACTGGTCTGGAAGAAACTATCGATCGACGTCGATTAATCCATTCTACCATCGACCGATGGCATCAATCGACGATCGATCGACTGGTGTGTTAACACACCCTTAGGTGATTTTTTGGGCTATGTCGTAATTATATTTTTGTTCTCTTCTTGTTCTTGTGGACCATAATACAAACGAAATATTTTCTATAGGTAAAATAAATATTTTCCTATTTCTATTAGTTTACTGACACTGATATCCATCCATACAGATTAGACACCTCTTCATATTTAAGAACCTCGTATAAATCTCACACAACCATGTTAAGTTATCTCAGAGGAACTTAAATTGTCTTGAACTCCGCAGACCTCTGCGCTCAAAACCCACTTTGCGAATGTATTAGGACCCGATGAGTAAGCAATTTCTTGCTCCACGAGTATAATTTGTAGGTACACCTGGGGGTTTTGCTGGGGCAATAATATTTCGTGATGGAAGTTTAATTTCACTTTGGGAAAAGAAGAAAAATCGATTCTCAATACTTTTATTCTTATTTTATTTAAACAAGCTTATTTAATCAATTATAAGATACTATATTTGATACTTTATATAAGGTTCTTCTATTAGTAAACAATGATCAAGATCTCTTAATCAACCTCGATTATTGAACCAGCGTTGACTACACTAGATTTCATTTTACCCTAATAATTACTCAAGTTGTTTGACTTTTTAGACAGACTCTATACTCGTATGCATACCTTCATACATACACTCGAGGGTGATTCTTTGAAACCGAGAGAATGTCTCATTAAATGATAAATGATAAATGATAAATGATAAATGATATTTATTTTTGCAAATAGGTTTAAAAAAACACTTTTACACGTCAATTTTTTTTTTTTTTTTTTGTCTGTTTAAGCTAGATGAGGCCGGTGTTTCCTAGCTGACTACCCTGAGAAGAAACACCGAAACAAACTCAGGGGTCAAAGTCTCTTTTAAAGTCCATACAATAAATATGTAATGGTCAAATCACATGAGAACCATGCCGATTAATCTGAGATGGTCTTTTGAAGAAAGAACCATACAAATTTGAGTGGACCCGTCCAATCAGTGTAAGCATTTGTCAGTACTCGCAAAGCTCAACTCAGGACTACTAAGGAGCTCAACGACTTGACGAACAATACCAATGAAAGGACATTTGGGTAGGCCGCAGAAAATACTCAAATTGCCAGACAAACGATAACGAGAAATAAAAAAGTAACCAACATAGTCCTCACATTCACAATAATAAAAAGAAAGTTAATTTTTACAATGTAAAAATACTTACAAAGTAAATATTTATGTCAAAAATTAATAATAATAAACATTATTTAATGTAACATGTCAAATTGTAAAATAAAATAATTTACAATGTCAAATTGTAAAATAAAATAATATTACAATGTCAAATTGTAAAAACTAAACATTAATGTCAAAATGAATAAAAAAATTAATGAATAATAAACACAATTTAAAACAAAAACAGTTATGTTATAAGAATTAGAGGGTACTGGAGCAGGTCAGTCCCAAGCCTTTTCGTCATCAACATAGTCCTTTACAGTGTAAAAAGCTTTTTGGAAAAGTTTTCGCTTTACAAATGATTTGAATTTATTAAGGCTGAGTTGTTGAATATGACTAGGCAGTTTATTATAGAAGCGTATACATTGACATCTAAATGAGCCCCCTATTTTTTTGAGCCTGGTTGCTGGAACTACAAATTTATGTTTGTTTCTAGTATTAAAATTATGAATATCACTGTATTTTTTAAACATGTTTTTATTTTTATGTGCATACAAAATGTTCTCGTAAATATACTGAGAAGGTACAGTCATTATATTGATATCCTTAAATTTATCTCTAAGGGAGTACCTGGGACTTAGTTTATAAATTGAACGAACAGCCCTTTTCTGCAAAACGAAAATTGTCTGGATATCAGTGGCATTACCCCACAGTAGAATACCGTACGACATGACACTATGGAAATAGCTAAAGTAAACTAAACGGGCAGTCTCTACATCAGTTAAATTTCGAATTTGTCTAACAGCGTATGCTGCAGAGCTAAGTTTTTTTGATAATTTGTCTATATGTGGGCCCCACTGAAGTTTAGCATCTAGAGTTATGCCCAAGAACACTGTAGTATCTTCAGGACTCAACTCTTTACCTTTTATTAGCACACTAGTTTCTACTTGCCTAACATGAGGCATGATAAACTTAATACATTTAGTTTTCTTTTCGTTAAGAAGTAGGTTATTTACATTAAACCAGTGTACTATTTTTGAGAGAGCTATATTTATATCGTCAGTAACCGCTTGCTGACGTTTAAGTTTAAACAAAAAAATAAATTAAATTCATCTGGCCTAGCTTTTTCTTTACAATTTTTATTTGCATATTAGTTTTTCCGATCACTAAATGTTTCAACGGCAATCATTTGCGATCAGTGGCTTACGACACTAAATAGGTACAAAAACTCGGTTTCAAAGAATCAGTCTCGAAAACCATGACATTTCTTCTGGCGTAGTTGAGTAAAAAAAGCAAGATTGTATTTACCCGGTCGACTCATGTTGAAGTTTACTCAATACAGAGTGGTCACGTGTGTACCTTCACTTATTCCTGCAGCCTTCAGAGCCTTTTAAAACTAACCTGTTTGTATTTATTTTTCAGTTACTGTAATTTTGTTTAGAAAATGTACAGATGTATTACGTGAGTGTATAGCTGAGAGAGACTTATGGTGAAATAATGGATTTCTGGTTTTAAGAATGTCAAAAGGCTTATCGAATTTGATCAATGAATGTGGTATTAAAACAAGCTTTTCAGATGCGAAGCAGTGACGCTAGCAAAGGAAGAGGCCAACTGCATCAGGCAACTACGCCCTCGCCGCCGCCGCCAGTATTCCGATTCCGATTTCTGGCCACCGCAGACGCGGGCTCGCGGACGGCGAGCCATGGGTAGCTCGCTGTCCGACCGTCCGGTAACTGTCCGGACCGAGCCCAGGACGTCAACGGCGCGCACTGTTCCCGCGCGCCTCAAGGAGTTGTCAGCAACAGGAGGGGCCCAGCTGGGTCAAAGCCTACTGGGGCCAGGGTTATCCGAAAGGAAGCTCAAGCACCGGTATGAAGCTAGAAGGAACGGGGTGGGTTTTTAGTCAGTAAGAGTCTGACACTATCTCCTGCTCCACCCAGCGGGGCGGAGCGGGGGTTGTCATTAGATGATTTTTGCCAACCGAAAAAAAAACTACAGTGCGGTTCACTTAAGAAGTTACTTTGCTGTGATATTGGCTCCCCTGTCTGTCTATACAAAAAAGAAGGGAAAAAAGGAAAGAGAAATTGATTTTAACGGTAGTTGCAACACTTTTTGGAGAATTATGAGAGGAATGGGATTTTATTTAAAAAAAAAAAAACAGGTCTAAAAGCAAGTTGTTAATAGAGAAGCACGATATTGTGGCATGGTATTTTTGGTATTTGAAAGAATTTGGAGCCCAGCGTCCTATACTTTATTCAAAAATTGTTTAAAAAAAGACAACTGTTAAAATTAAGGAAGTATAAGTTAATCTCCCTAATATTAAGTAATTTAATTGCTTAAAATATTGCAACACTGTTTTTCCGTATTGCCAACATTACTTAAGTGAAACGCACTATGCAGTGCGTTTCACTTAAGAAGTTACATCGGCGTAATGTTGGCTCCCCTGTCTGTCTACACAAAAAGAAGGGAAAAAAGGAAAGAGTTGCCTACTCTACCAAAATTGTTCCCCAAAATGTGAAGTATCAGTTAATCTCCCTCATATCAAGTAATTTAATTGCTAAAAATATGGCAACATTATTTTCAATACTACCAACATGACAGCAATGTAACTTCTTAAGTGAAACGCACTTCGTTCAAAGTCAAGGACTTGTCAAAAACGTCTCACCAAGGGAACGAAAAAGTTTTCTCGTTAAATTGAAAACTTTATGGTTTTGAGGATTCGGAGTTCGAATTGAATTATAAGTGCTTCTGTTGTTTAACTTTTCCCTTTCAAGTAGGTGAGATGGAATGTAGGTAAACCATCTACTGCAGGATTCTTCGAAAGACTTACTGAGGTCCTGCAACTCAAAGGGCAAAAGTCTTGGGCGGCGGAGGGTTGTATGTGTTCAACACACATACAACCCTCCGCTTGTCATGCTCACTTAAATGTCTCGCTGCTGGTGGCGCGTGTATTGGGTCATTCGGTTCCCTTGAAAATGGTTGAGCTGAGTGGGGCTGATGCACGCGTCATGCTCGTGAACGGGTGCCGTCAGTTGAGACTGGTCATCTCTTAACTGCCAGTAGCTTAATTCAGTTTTTATCTTTTAATATATTTTTAATTTTATTATCTACATTGTGCTCACATAATAGAAGCAACATGAAATAATGTAAACAAACATTATATGTAACACATAATATGATTTAAAAGAGTGTCCATGGAGTTTCTTGCACGTTCTTCTCCATAGAGATCTACGCTTTGGAACGTGCAATTTAGCTTCACTTTTCTTGGACTGACCGACATTTGACTATTCAAAAGTACCTACATTTGGTCTATTTGAAATAAATGATTTTGAATTTGAATTTGAATTTGATGATTTCTCCCATCGAAAAAAAAAAAATCCCTGAAATTCTGACGGGATGTATTGTAATTGCTGAAAGTAACAACGTGGAGTTGCCCAGAAGCAAACATTGTACAGCAATTTAAAAAAAGCACGGACGTCACGTCTGTGGTTTAAATGTAAGGCAAGAGTGTGGTTTTAGTCAGTAGGAGTCTGACACTTCTCAGTCTGACTCGTATGTGAGGCAGCCTGGCCGTTCATGAGGATTTCCCACTCCTGCCGAAAAAAAGGGCAGCTGAAAAACACAGGTTATTAGTCAGTAAGGGTGCACTTCTACTAAAGCGAAGCTGAGTCAAGTGGAGAAAAGTAAACCATGAATAGGCTAATCACAGAGCTTGCTCACAAATCTTTCCGTCGAATCAGTGGAAACAGTGTAAATAAGGCCTTTGCCACACTTCACGGAAATCCCGTCGCGGAAGATCGGGGATGGAACGTCAAAAACGCACGCACAACAGTGGAAACGCACCCCAAAATTCTGACACTCAATTTTACTCCACCCCGAGCGAAACACAAAAAAAGGTCATCTACTTTACTTCTTTTACTAATCAGCCTTTTTTTACGGTGGGCAAAAATCATCTTATGACAACCCCCGCTCTTGATAGTGTCAGACAATTACTGATTAAAAACCCACCCCTTTCCTTCTAGCCTCTTCATACTTAAGTAATGGTAACAAAAAATGTATCCTGTTAGTCAGTAACCATTTTCTATTAATAACCGTTTCATGTTTTCAGAAGATACTTATTCTTTTTCATGTTATCAAATATTTTACCATTGTATACCATCTTTATATTCAACGAATTCTCCGTATTTGTATAGCACAAAATTCTTTACAAATGGCATTGGTAAGCGTAACATAGTGGAAGAATTCAAAGTCGCGAAATTAAACGCTGTAAGAATATTTCATAGTCGGTAGAAAATATCTGAAGGTTTTCCCCAAATCCTATTACTGCTAGCGTATTTGAAACACGCTTTTACGGTATTATATGCTGAAAGCAAATCTTTGTTTCCGATCTTATGAGCACCGCATAAATAGTGATGACCTTAACAAGTCAAGACGATTTTCATCGTAGCCGAAACCGGAAATCGATACTGTTTTTATTTCGGCCAAAATTATCGCTGAACTTTTTCTAGAAAAATTATATGTCCCTAGATTGTGAAGAATGTTTAATTATAGTACCTATTTTTGTCCAAATTTCCAAAAAAATAATAATAATATGGATTTCAAAACATCTTGTGTAAGTAAATATTTTACCTTTAAAAAGTCGGGTATATCTGGCTCCGGTTTCTCCATCAAGAGCATATTACTGTAGCAAACCTCATCAATAAATCGATACTCGTTTGCATGTGGCTTAGCGACCATGAATGTGCTCATCCGTAGATACTGGCGTGAGTTCAAACGGCTTTTGTAAGTTGGGTTCGGATCCCGTCAGGCCGAAACCGAAATTTAGGCCGAAGTAAATTGGATTCTCGGTACTCCCCACACAAGTGGCGAAGTAATCGAGTGGACTAGCAATAAATGCAAGAGACCTTTCAACTGTATTCCTTATTGTTACCAACGTAATAGTCGCTCTTTGAGAGTTTCATTAAGTTTGCGTTTAGCTGGTTATTTTGTTGTTTTTACGAAATTATATTTGAGTAAGTTGTTATTGTTTTTCGGGTTTGTTTTGCAGATTATAAAGGTATACGTGAACATTCAACAAAAAAAAAAGACGAGAAAGAACAGGGTCCTTTTTACAAGCTTTTATTTAGTTTCACCTGTCCCGATGTTTGTCTGCCATCAAATCCTGTAAATTAAATTTGACCCACTTCCTGGTTACCGATTGAGCTAAAATTTTACATACATGTGTAAATCAGATATCAATGTAAAATTATTATGACAGAGCTGATCTGATGATGGAACCGGAAGGTGGCTATAAGAACTTCGTAGTTAAACAACACAACCCCAGCGAGTTTGGGCTTGTATGATTCGTCTTGACGAGTATTATTTATATAAGTACCTATACCTAGCTATAAAAAAAAAAAATATTTTCATTAAAAGCTTGTTTGAGGTAGGAGATATCACCACATCAATCGTCATGGACTCTGATTAGGTTTCAGTGTTTTTTCTCAAGGTAGTCAGATAGAGAATTTAAATTGACGTGTAAAAGTGTTTTTAATTCCTCAACCTAAAATAAGTAACTGTATTTATATATATTTGTATTATATATATTTCATCCCTGAAATCGCACGACGGGGTCGCGGCAGACCAAGAAAGAGATGGCGGGACGATTTGGATGTTTTCCTTGGTAATTGGAAAGAAGTGGCTCAAAACCGGGAGCATTGGAAGGAGTGGAGAGAGGCCTTTGCCCAGCAGTGGGACAGTATGGGCTAGATATAATAATAATAATCCAATGAGCTCTGATCAAAACGAGAGTGAGTGACAGAGTGAGTGACCTTCGCCACATTTGGCGGAAATTCCGTCACGGATCTTCCGCGTAGTGTGTCCGTTATTAGTTTTATATGCAACAACATGTATTGGCGTTCCGACGCGAAAGATCCGCGACAGAATTTCCTCTAAGCGTGGCTTTGGCCTTACGATTAGAGCCTACCTAAGTTTCTTCAGTTGCTCTTTACGTTCTAGAGCCGCGGTACCTCTTTCAAACTATCCCACAGCTCTAGGTGGCATCGGTCCTATTGGGGCTCGTCCATTTCTGCTGACATCTCTTTAAGGTGCCCTCCGCCCTAGAGCGGGAGAAGGCATTGAATGATTTCCCACCTTAAAAAAAACCAAGTCAAACGACTTGTGTATAATATTCAATCATTTATAAAATACTTATCTTCGATACTTTTCATATGGTTCTTCTATTAGTAAACAATGATCAAGATCTGTTAATCAACCTTGAAACAGTGAAGGTTGATTAAGAGATCTTGATAATCGTAATCTACCGTAGTTCAATAGAACTAGTGTAGATTACATTAGATACCTAAGTCATTTGATTTATTAGACAGTCTCTACCTACTTATTACTTTTACTACCGTTATAAAGTACTTTCATTATACAACGCAGAGATTGTCTAAGTTTAAATTATGGTACTTCATTTTCCTGTTACATTTTCTTTGTGAAGACAAACAAGATAATTTGGGAGACTTGCGTCACGACTGCCACCTTTATTACATTTGCCACGTGCTGCCTAATTTTGGCTTCCTTTCGTGTCAAACAGGATATTACCTAGCTTACACTTCATTATTTTTAGTATATGCGAAACTAAAAATAATTATTAGGTGTACAGGTACACCTAGCCAAGTTGATAATCTGCAATCGTTAACGCTAGTAGAAAACTACAAATGTACGGAATGACGTCATCTCAATGCTCAGTCAGGTGATTCATCATCAGCCTTTTAATGTTCCCACTGCTGGGACTCAGGCCTCCTTTCTAGGAGAGCGAATGGGCCATAATCCACCACGCAGGCCCAGTGCGGGTTGGTGAATGTCACATGTCGTCGAATTTTTGGTTCTAAGACATGCCGGTTTCCTCACGATGTTTTCCTTCACCGTTTTGAGAGCAGTGGTGATGAAATAAATTACACAAAGTAATGCGCCTGGCTGGGTTCGAACCCGCGACCTACAACTCGTAAGTCGGGGCCATTACCACTCGGTCAGTCATTAGAACGAGTCATTCGAGTCAGGTGATTAGAACAAAAGAATTAAACAGGCTTAAAGGATGGCAAAAAATTGTAAGTCAGGTACTTATTGGGTGTTGGGAGCCAGGATCACCATGAACACACTTCCAGATGATATACTGACGATATTTTCAGAGATAGTTGACGGCGCGCGCGGGAAGGAAGCTAGCCGGCCGTTTGTTGGATTCGAATCGTACGAGTAGTTTTTTTTCACCGCCAGAGGAGGAGTGTAGCGGGGTTTTGGAAAGGAATGGAATTAGGGAATTCATCCTAAAGCCTGTTCATTATTTAAATATTACTGTGATCTATTTTGGTTTTGGAACTTTTACAAACATAATCTGTATGGTCTTCATATATATTAGATCCCCAGAGCATTAAAACAATTAAAAAGAAGAAACAGGAGTGTATTTTTTGTCAGTAAAAGTCTGACACTATCTCCCGCTCCACCCAAGAACGGGGAATGTGTCATTGATGTCATTAGATCATTTTCAAACTTAAAATAAAACATCAGATATGATAAATATAATTAAATAAAATGTGTCAGTTTTTTTATAAGTAACTAATAACATAGGTATAGGCATTACTCGTATAATAAATTGAGAACTGTGTTACAAAATATACTGTCAGATTTAACATAATAATAATAATAATAACCCCATCGTCGTATCTCTACGTTGACGTCGTGGTGGGGCTTGTGTGCTCCAACATGCCCTAGGTCTGTATCGGTAGAATTTCCTTTACCGTGACATACCTAGGGTGAGGGGCCAGACTAAGAGAGATACAATCCGCAGGGCAGTTTTGTGGCGAACTGTTGGGTATTAGCGACCCCACGGACCCGATCTCCCGAGAGAATTCCTGTTCTTCATCTCCGGCTTGCCTTTATTGGCCGGCCGTAGTGAACACTGACGAGGAACAGAGCTCCCACCTCTCTCTTGCCTTTATTGGCTGGCTTGAATGGAGATTCGCAAGAGCAAACATGCTCGGGAGAAGGATGCATAATCCAGTAAGGTGCTGGTAGGGATCTTGACCGTACTTCCGGGATTGTCCTGATAGCCGTGGTATGCCTCTCCACTCCTCAAGCGCCTCAGGATATGTTGCCCTCTTGTTGCTACGTCACTTCGTGCTAGCGACCGTTTTTGGGGGCCCATTTATTGAGTGTGCAAGTCACCCCCTGCCTTTTATCGATAGATATTAATGACATTGTTCAGGCAGGGGCCATAGTCTTAACATAGTTCCATGTTATCAGTCCACTTAAGACTCCAAAAACCATAGCCCTATTATTTAGTTTTCCATATTAAATCGCAATAGTTTTTCAAACCGGGGATTGTCCTTGGGTGCACTAGTATAGCGCGTACAGGGATAATCGTCGGTTGGTATCAAGATTCATTAGAATAACCTAAAGGGCCTCTGCGAGTTGGCTTCGGCTCCTTGTATGCCTCCCAAAGGCCCAGGACCTCAGGGTCCTGTGATAAATAAAGAAATAATAATAATAACGAGAACCTCGTGAAAGCCGAGAAAGATAAACAAATCAAGTATATTGACTTGGCTCGCGAGGTTGTCGACATGTGGGAAGTGGATTCAGCGATTATTGTACCGATAGTCGTTTCAGCCAATGGCTTAATAGCCAAGAGCCTCGACCAACACCTTAGGAGGCTCTCGTTAGGCGGCTGGATCAAGGGCTTGATTCAGAAAGCGGTACCCCTGGACACGGCTCGTATAGTCAGGAGGTTCCTTTCTCTGGAGCCCTGACCGCCGGTAGCTTGGACCCTATTCCCGAAACCGGTGGGACACTATTTTTTATATTTTTAAACGGTTTTTTTATTTTTTATTTAAATATTTAAAAATATAATTTATATGTTTGTACCATGAATAAAGGAAATAATAATAATATTTATTTGCTAAAAACACGGTATACAAGATGGTAAAAGAGAGTAAATAAGAACAAACATGTTTCGCTTAGAATTAATAATAATAATAATAATAATAATAAACGTTTATTTCAGACGTTTCCGTCCATAGGTTACACTTACAATTTTATAACACATTTACACACACAATATTAATACAACACACAACGCAGACAAAAATAAATAAACCTACTACACAAACAAATATTATACACAAACAAAAAGAAACACATACGAAAAAAAAAAAAAAAAAAAAAAAAAAACTCCAAATATTTAGTGCGGTGAAGGGGGAACTGTCCACTGCTCAACGTGTAGCGTGCAAGCGTATCCAGTGGTGCAGCAGTGGAGAGTCCCACCTGTCCGCAAACACGTTCACAATACGGTTGCTACTGGCCCTAACACGACTCAACAGTGACGCACATTGCTTCCTAATAAGGGCATGAAAGCCATCAGTGCGCGATTCTGCAAACATGGTCGAGGCACTGCAGAACCGTGGTAGCCCCAGCAACACCCTAAACGCGTTATTGTATTGAACACGTAAGGCGCTATATGCTCCCAGTGTGTAGTTAACCACAGGCTGCACGTGTAAAGTGTTTGGCAGTAAGACTTAAAAAGAGTAACTTTCACTTGATTACTGCCACGTGCGAACCTGCGGGCCAACATATTACACCGGACAGCCAACGCCCTACGTGCTCTCTCAATGTCTGTGTTGTCTCTAAGGTCTTCGGAAATCCAATGGCCCAGATACTTAAACTGCGTGACTCTGTTTAAAGCGGTACCAGCCAAAGTGACTAAGGGTACAGTCTTATAACTTTTACCGCGCCCCTTAAAAACTAGCAGTTCACTTTTCTGCGCGTTGTATCTGAGTCCATGGGCCTCCGCATAAGACTCACACAATCGCACCAATTTTCGCAATCCACTAATCGATGGACTCAGCAGTACCATGTCATCTGCGTAGCTGATATTGTTAACACATACACCGTCTATATAGCACCCGACATTGGCACTGCTGAGCTCACCGATGAGTTGGTTTATGTACAGGTTGAAGAGCTTAGGTGAAGTCAGGCCACCCTGCCTCACCCCGCACTGCAACGTGTATTCGTCCGAAAAAGAGCCTGCCCATCTGACACAATTTTTCTGATTGTTGTACCAATATCTAAAAATAGAAATAATTTCCGGGCTGCACTCTGTCTCAGTCTGCAGCTTCTCCCACAGCTTGTTATACGACACCAGGTCGAACGCTTTTGAGAGATCTAGGAAGCATGCATAGACAGGAGTCTTTCGATCACTATAATATTGTACAGTCTGCTTGAGACACATGATAGCACTTTCCGTGGACAAACCAGATCTAAATCCGAATTGCCCATCATGGAGCTTGATATTCCTGCCCAGATGTTGGTCAAGCAGACTGTCCAGTATTTTTGCTATAACCGAGGCTAATGAGATTGGTCTATAGTTTAATACATCAGAAGTATCTCCAGTTTTATTTTTAGCTATTGGTACCACAACAGTGTACATCAAACTATCAGGTAAGTAAGAGTGGCTAACACACAGACTAAAAAACATGGCCAAAACCCTGGGCAAGTGACAGCCTGCATTTTGCAGATGCTCGATGCTGAGACTGTCGTGACCAGGAGATTTACCTCTTACCATACCTTTAATAATGTGTGCCACATCTTTGGCTGTAAACCTAACCTTAAGATCCCCAGCACTGCAGTCAACATCGGTCATCTGCTGCGTCGTACCCAAGGGAGACTCCACTTTAAAAAGCTGTTGAAACAGATTGGCAATCTTTTGTGGTTCATGCACGCCAGCAACACTCACAGGATGACCGGGCTTCGGATTCAACTGATTCGTCTTTTTCCAGAAACCTTTAAAATCCTTCTTACAGTGGTGATGTGCAATGATTTCCATTTTAATTTTTTGCTCGTTTTTCTGACACCACTTTAATTTGGACTTGAAAAGCCGTCTGGAATCGTACATTTCTTCATAAATATTTCCGATAGACGGTTTTCCATTTAACACCCATGTCTCCTCATAACAAAGCCTGGCCTTCGCATGAGCCTCCCTAACGTACTTGTTCCACCCAGCTATGCTACATTTCTTACGTTTCTGTTTAACAATTGCTGAACATTTTGACGCATATGTTAATATACTGACTATTTCATCATACAATTTATCTAAACAATGCCTATGTTTTATACTTGAACACATTTTATCGGCACAATCACTCATCTCCGCGGGAAAATCGACATTCTTCAGCTTATTGTGACAAAGCTTATTATATTCATAAATTTGACTTTGGTCCCTCTCACCCCAGGCCACTAGATTTTTACTAAAATTAGTTGGTATTATTTTAGGTTTAACTAAGGTAAAATCACACTCCAATAGAACAGGGTAGTGGTCGGACCAGTAAATGTCATAAAGAACTGACGCACTCACAACTGCAAGCCGCGCGGCACTAGTCACAACACAGTGGTCAAGCCAGCGTCGCGTCCCATGCGCGTCGCTTACAAAAGTATATGCGTCCGACGGCAGTAGTTCCCTATCGACACATGACCATAGCTGATCGTCACAAAAATGTTTTAATTCAGTGTCAAAAAGCTCACCTGGATGCGCGTTGAAGTCACCCAATATAAACACAGACTCCACATTATTACTTTCTATTATTGCGTTAATTTCACATAAGCACTCGGTAAATTCTATCAAATTATCTGTTGAATCAGTAGGCATATACACCGAAAAAATGATAATAGCACGATCACTGAGTTCGACTTTGACAGCTACCAGACGCACACTAGTGCATGTTAACACTGATACTGTGGGGAACGCACTTTTTCTCCACAGAATAGCAACTCCTCCAAATGGCCGACCACGGAGTATGCCAGCTGAAGTATCCACAGCAGAGTTACCGAGAATTAGCATGCAAATATTTGGTATGCACATAGTAACATACAGAGATAATTGTTAACATACAATTATCGACAATTTTGTTGCCACATTCAACGTTAAAGTTCTAAAAGACATAAACTTTGAAAACAAAAAACTTTATAAACAAATCAACTTTTTTTTAAATCTAAATTGAAAACACATATGTTTTTTTATTTAGAAATTCAGTTATTGAATAAAAGCTTTGAGATATCGACCATTTTTTTAAAACTACACGAAAGTTAATGTAAAGCAATTCAGTTATCCAGCTAGGTAGTGAGTTATATATAAGAGGCGCCATATATACGCAGCTGCGTCTGACCATTTCTATCCTAGGTACAGGGATCTTTAATAACAACGGTATATTTCTTTGATCATGAAAAGGCTAAGTTCCACTTTACCACACTTTATTATTTGAGTAAAAACACAATTTCATAAAGTCTAACAAACACTTTGACACCAGTAGAAAATATTTTATTATAGTCATAAACATAAAGCCTAAAGAACATAGAAATAAACAAGTTCAACAATCAAAGAAGTCTCAAACTGTTATAGTAATCATAAAACACACTTGTGTTGAAATGATTGAGTCGAAACCATTTTTTTAGTCTAGTATTTTTTTTTTGGTTTATTTATTTAACCTTTCGCGAGCCGGGGGGTATTACTATTACGTAATTGAGCTTTTTTGTAAAATCACAAAAAGGAAAGGCTTTTATCCAGAAAAAACGAAAACATAGAGGACAAAATTTTCGGCCGAATAAATTTCGTACACCCACACGGGTGTACAATACGACAATTAAGCGGTTTTTCCAGATCATTCAAGTTGTACAGCCATAGGTACCATCAAAGACACATCCGCCTGTCCACCACTAAGTTCATTTTTGCTTGCTCTCGAAACGAAAACTTCATAGGGTTTGGTTTGGCGTCGCGCCACAGGTTTCAAGCGAATTTTTTTTAAAGTGATCAGGCAGAAATGGCCGCGATGGTACAATCAGCGCTTGAGGATAAATGCTCTAAGGTGGTCAAAATACATACTTTAGACATGAGTTTGCGGACACCAGCCCGAACTACAAACGCAACATGCTCCAGGCTCTTTGAGGAGTGGCTGAAGAGGCGGCAAGGCGTCCTGCGGTAAACGCATGTCTCAGGGTCCTCACCGGGCATGGTAACATCTTGCACAGGATTCAGGCGGAAAAACTGCCTGGGTATCATCACTGTGTGGACCATCTGGAGGACACGGTGGAGCACACGGTCCGCTTGGGTGGAGCACCACCATGTCCTCATGGAGGCAATCGGCGGCAGCACCCTCTCATGATCAGGCTGGATCAGGCCATGGTCGGGAGCAAAAAGGAAAGGTTCGCTTCCTGCGAAGCAGTAATGTTAGCGAAGGAGACCACCGCACGCGTGAAGGAACGGACATCCTCAGCCACTATGACCCTGACCCCAACTACCAGCTGCCGTAGGCGTGGGCTTGTGGAAGACGAAAAATATGTAACCAAACGAACATATAGTGCTACTGAAGGACACAGAGTCAGTAAAAGTCTGACAAACCCGTCCGCTCTGCTCTACCTGCTAAAAAAAAACCATGATACAGGATTAATTCCAAAAGGCAGCCTTTTTTTAAGCTAATAAAGAAACAACAAAACTAAGATAATATTTCCATAAGTTATTGTTACAACGTGAAATCACTTGTAACAAAAGCGAAGATAGAATTCTCATTAAAATCTACTAAATGTTATCGCAGTAGGTAATACACTTCTGGACACATCTATTGGCCCACCTTAGAGTTTAGGTTTCGATGGCCCCTACTGAAATATGATTGCTAGATTGAACAAAAACTGTTGATGCAGTTTTAAACCTGATACATTTTACCATCTTTTTCGATCGTATTGTATTAAATTTGAATTCAGAATACCATACGACATGGAGCTACGCCTAACAAGTCGGATATGCGCCTTGTTAAAGGCAATTGATTTATAATAAAAAACATGTTTTATAAAATAAAGGTTTAAGTTAATAACGCGTGTTGCCTCCATGGGCATGTACCACTGCTCTCATATGATTAGGCAAAGAGTTTATCAACCGCTCTATGAAATTTTGAGGGATCATCTCCCATTCCTCTTCTATGGCAGTCTTCAACTCCTGCATCGTCTGGGCAACTGGCTGACGAGCCCTAACACGTCTTTTTAGCTCGTCCCACATGTGCTCAATGGGGTTTATGTCTGGGCTTCTGGCTGGCCAGTCCATAACTGTGATGTTCACATCCCGAAGATATTCCCTGACGATGCCGGCCGCATGGGCTCTTGCATTATGATGCATACAAAGGAAATTTGGGCCCACATAGTCCGCGTATGGTATCACGTGAGGTTCTAAGCACTCACGAATGTACCTTTCAGTATTTAATGTTGGCAGCCGTGGTCCTGTAACAACCTCAAGTTGAGTTATGCCGCTCGCGGATATACCGCCCCAGACAGTCCATAAGCCACCGCCATAAGCAACCCTCTCTTCAAAGCAGCATTGTGCGAAACACTCTCCCTTACGTCGGTAGACCTTCTTCCTTCCATCATTGCCATGTAACACAATTTTAGACTCATCAGAAAAGAGTACACGGCTCCAATCTTGCTGTGTCCAATTTAAATGACTGCGTGCGAAATGAAGGCGCGCTGTTCGGTGGGCTTGCGTTAGTTTGGGCCCATTAGCTGGCTTGTGTGGTACCATATCGCGTTCTTTTAACCTTCTCCGAACAGTTCGAGCGCTCACAGATACTCCGTGGAAGTCGCGAAGTTGGTTATGTATCTCAATGGAGGTAAGGTGACGATTTCTCAAGCTGGTCGTCACGATGAATCGATCCTGCCTTTCAGTTGTGACCCGAGATCGTGGCCTTCCTTGGCGACGAACAAAGCCGCCAGTCTCTAGGTACCTCCGATAAACATTTCGGACCGCAGATCGACTTAAATTAAGTTGAGCACTCACGTTTCTTTGGCTGTGTCCGGCCTGAATAAGTGCCACAGCTTGGGCGGCGACTTCAGGTGAAGTATCCATTATTGATAGAACCTTACCTTAATTCATGAATCCCCAAGTGACACCCGGTGGCCGCGCATCTATTGTCTTACTATTGTGTCTCTAATTGACGGTATCTGAAGGGTTAATGTTAAGAATAAGTAATGTTTGTTGCAAAACCAAAGATATCAATCACTTTTTCAAGAATTAAATCCAAGTAAACCAATAAAACCAAGTTTTCTTAGTATTCGATTGTTTGATATCAACAAACAGGCTCCAAATGTCTTTTGTTTCTTTAAATTCTGTGTTCGAAATTCAAAAAAAGACTATTGAATGAAATTGTGAATGTGCCAGGTTCAAAACTGCATAAAAACTTTTTGCTCCACCTAATATAAAATTTTAGCTAAGACCAAACGAAACTGAATACAAGGTGGGCCAATAGATGTGTCCAGAAGTGTATTATTTGTTCAATACAAAAACAGTATTTAAACCGGATTACGATAATAATTTGGTTCAATGACAGCTAATTTACTTGACTAAATGAAAATGACAAACACAGCGAAATTGCATTTCATGCTCCGAGACAAGCGTAGGTAATTATTCGTTCATCAATTTGTTGAACTATTGGTTATTAAAGCCTGTATAAAATTTTATTTCAACTACATAAAAATTCACAGACATGTGATATTCACCAATCCACATGGTGGGGAAAAACATCCAATGACAACCCCCGCTCTTGAGCAGAGCGGGAGATAGTGTCAAATTCTTACTGACTAAAAACCCACCCCGTTCTTTCGTGCCTTTATACCGGGCCTCGAGCTCCCTTTCGGATAACCCTGGCCCCACCAATCCACACTGGGTCCGCGTGGCATATTTCAGCCCCATTACCTCTCTTAGAGAGGATGCCTGCGTCCGTGCAGTGGGCAAATTATAAGGCTGATTATGCTTATGCCTAGACTTGACTAAGTTAATGGAGTACACCTCGATGTCCTAAAATTTTTAAACCTGGCCTGCACCATTTAAGGCAGGCAGAACTCAGGAGTTGTGGGCGCTCAGAACTCTGTTCACTCTATTCTCCAACCAAGTGATTCCAGACTTGGTTGACTGTGGATCAGAGTGGGAACTCTGTCCTCCAACCTAATGACCCCAATAAAGCGGGGTTAGTACCTAGATCATGAGCTACCGTGTAGGTACAATGAGGCTCAGAGAAAACATATTTGCAGTCTCGCTTAGAATGTAACAGGCGTTGTACAGAAAGGGTTCCGTAGTGGTTAAATAAAAGGCTACAGTACCACTTCTTTGTAACTATGTTGGTCACCGGGTTAGTTTTAGAGAGGTACCAATCTCATAAAGAACAGAGTGTGTTCTTTTTCCCAAAAGTTCAGGCTTCCGTTGAAGTTTTCCCCTCGACAACCACGTTTGCCCGAAAACATATTGCTCGTAAATCGTTCGCTCGAATGTTGAATAGATGGTTTAAGTTTTAGAGGTATGCAAGTTAACAGAGAGTAAAATCCCGTAAAACTCCGTTGAAAAGCAAGGATCCTCTGATCAGACAGGTGTTTTGTCTGATCTGGGCAACTGCATAATATTTACGTAATTTATGAATATTAAGAAAACATGAAAATGTAAGAAAAATTCTGCATTAAACACTACGTCTAAAGACCCTAAGTTGGATTAAAGCGTAAAATATATCAAATCTCAAATCTTTATTGCAATCCATAATGTACATAAGAGGTCACAAATAATAAAAAATTTAAACAATTATGGACCCTGTCGGGCACAGCAACATTATAATGGTAGGAGAGAGGAAGAGCGCTAATATACATAACTATTCAATTTTCTTATCTGAATATCTATTATGTTGTTAAATTCATTTCAACTAATTATTTATTATTATTATGAGTAGATTATATAGTTTTATATGTCAGATTGTTCACATTAAATATTAAAATAAATAATTTGCTAAAAATAAAAAAAATACAATTTGATGTCATTAATAAGTATATAACAATGTCCCAAAAATTAAAATGATCTCATTAATAAGTGCAAAGTAATGTCAAAAAAAAATTGCTGTCATTAATAATTACAAAATAATGTCAAAAAAAAAAATTGATGTCATTAATACTCGTAATAACAAAATAGTATGTCAAAAAAAGAAATTGATGTTATTAATAATTACAAAATAATATGTCAAAAAAATATATATGTTATATTTTTATTCCGATTGTAATTTATCTTCTCTCACTAGGGGTGAACCGAGGAGTGTCAGACTTTTACTGACTGACAACCACCAATGTTCCGTCAGATGCACTTTTCGTTTCAGGACCACGGTGCATTTTTCGAAGAATCCCACAGTTGTATAACCGTGAGATAAGTTTCGTCTCCTTATAGCAAAGCCGCTTGCAAAAAAATGTTGGCTTAGACCCTTAAATACGTACAGGCTTAGTTTACTGAAGTTTACTCTATCTCTGTGTAGTGTCACAAGACATATTGACTTTTATTTGATGTAGGTAATATAAAGAACCCCGACTCGCGCAGTTTCTTGATTTATGTCAAATGACGAATTCGTTTTATTGACGGTGACATTTTCTTTGATCGTTGTACAGGCTGTTTTTTTATATGGCTTCTAGAAATATACAAAAGTGTAACCTTTACTAAATCCTTGTTGTGTTAACTTTGTAACTTAGGTACTTTGTTTTCATTGTAAAATATACTGTTCTCAAAACGGTGAAGAAAAACATCGTGAGGAAACCGGAATGTCCTAGCTGCTTGGGTAGATGTTTGGGCATCTTACCCTGCTCTACCCTGCTCTACCCCGCTCTACCGCGCTCTACCCGGCTCTACCCTGCTCTACCCTGTTCTACCCTGCGAAGAATAATGTGAAGAGTTTCAATCAATTTCTTCTCGATCATATCATCAGGTTCTGACCTGACCTTTTCAAACAAAAATAGTAGATTATGCACCAAGGGGCTAAAGTTGTGTCTTATGTCACGGGCGTCATATTGAATCTCGAGCACAATGAAGGATTCGGGATTTAACTCACGAGCAAAGCGAGGGAGTTAATACAAGAAACCTGAATGCAGCGAGGGATTCAAGCTAGCCCAAGGCAAAGACACCTTTAGCCCAGAGGAGGATACTCTACTTTTTACACCTACTGTGAGAAAATAATAGTCACATTATTGACCAGCGGGTCATAATGAAAACATTATTGACCGGCTGTGCCCCCGGCCACTAACGACTCACTGTAGGTTAAG
This sequence comes from Mythimna lalbum, assembly GCA_949319445.1. Taxonomy (NCBI): domain Eukaryota; kingdom Metazoa; phylum Arthropoda; class Insecta; order Lepidoptera; family Noctuidae; genus Mythimna; species Mythimna lalbum. The sequence goes on from OX439365.1 coordinate 9,293,370, forward strand.
GATGCTTGACATATAATTTGACATTTTCGAGCAGGTGGTGTGAAAAAGAATTTTCCACATCGGTCCAGGCGTCGAGTAATCAGAGAACATAAAAGATTCCGACGAATCGCAAACCTCTTCCTCTCATTTGAAATCAGTTAAAAACTCACATTGCTGAATAGTAACAATATTATTGATACCAAAGTGGGTACAGTATTATGAAATTAAAAGCTAATTAGGACGGAGCTCAGAGCGGCGCTCCTCGATAATGGAATCAGTTGCCGCGGCGGGCCGCCATCGCCGATCAGATTGAGTTTACTGACTGATGTACACTTGATTCTTATGTGTAGAACCTGTGTAGGTAATATTGTTATAGACGGATTATGGCTTTTTATTTGAGAGTAGAAAATCATCAAGTACCTTCTTCCACTCTGGGTTGAAGGAGTTTTAGTTTTAAACACAAATTAAAGTTCATATAAAACAGTTATGAAATTATTTTGGAGTACAATAAAGTTAATTTTATTCAGGCCAATTTTAAACATACAAACAGCGAAAATTTTACCAAAATTCATAAGCATATTAAATCAAAAATTTTTTTTCGCGGTGAGAAAATCATCTGATGACAGTCCTGGCTCTTGGGCGGAGCCGGAGATAGTGTCAGACTTTTACTGACTAAAAACCAACTCCTGTTCTTTCGTTGCCCTCCCTACCGGGGACTGAGCAACCTTTCGGACTTTGAAAGTGGATTTCTGCTTATTACTTTCGAAGCTCAGAATTTACGTAATATAAAAAAAAAACCTTTGAAGATCCGAATCGGTTTATACCTGCCAGGAAAAATAAGAAGTCAAAGGAAAAAAAGACGTACCGTGTACATTTTAGATTTGGTATGCTTGAAAAACAAAGCCTTACATAGTAAAAATACTGAACAAGAATCTAATTACGAATTTTTGCCTTCAGAAAACATTTTTTGTTTCGTAGAAAATAATTTGCAAAGTAAAGAAAAAGACCTAATCTTGCCAGAGGCCATACATTGTTTACTGGAAGTATATTCTTAGTAAGCACAGGTAATTGGGATCTTTGTTTAAAGAAAAGTATCATTAGGCTTTTATGTACGTGCCGCGATCACGGTCTACAAGCTCAAGCGACAAGCGACGCGCGATTTGTGACCGCAACTGCGAAATAAACAAATGAAAACAGAAATGTGGAGGGTTGTATAGGTATCGGCATGGATCTTCAGCGCTCGGCGTCAGAGTGGAGATCGCTTTGCGTATTCCATACATTGGCGAGCCAATCGTCGTCGTTGTTAGATACATGTAGCAAGCGCAGGAAACGAATCACGAGTGACGTCAATGTCGCGATGGCGCGGTGAGCCATTGCTGACACTCCCCGCCCCCGCGTCTTACTTCATACCAATAAATAGGCCCTTTATTAGACTTCTGCGCAACTTGAAGCCAGCGCTCAAGATCCATGCTCATATCTACACTGACAGCTTCATCAATTGGTTACCCTCTTTCTTATGGTGTATCCCGACCAGGCGAATGCGCCGATGTTCGTACGAAGCCACAAAAGAAAATATCACAAGTTGGATATCACCGATATAAGTAACGCCAGGTCATAGGAGGCATGAGGCACTAGCGCACAGCTGAGTGCGAGAACAAAACAACCCCTCGGTCGCGCGATGACCCGGTGACCATGTATTTCAGCAGTCAACCAGGTAACATAACAATCTTATAAAATGGGCATTTTACAAGCTTTTATTTAGTTTCATCTGTGTCGATGTTTGTCTGTCATCAAATCTTCTAACTCAAATTCGACCTACTTCCCGGTTCCGATTGAGCTGAAGTTTTGCATGTAATGCTAAATTGTTATGACATAGATCTGGACCTAGACCATGACGTTTAAAAGTAAGATTGTTTTAATCTTGTTTTAGTGTGGGTAAGAGACAGAGCTATACAGGTTGTCTAGCGCCATCTCTTACTAACGCCGAAACTTGATTAAAATAATCTTACTTTGAACGTCATGGTAACCCCGCTGATCTGATGATGGAAATGCAAGGTGGCTATAGAAACTTGGTAGTTAAACGACATAACCCCATCGAGTTTAGGCTCGTATGATTCATCGTGACGAGTATTCATATTTAATAGGTATACCGAGCTATAAAAGCTTGCTATGATTTACATTAAAAGCTTGTTTCATGATACAATTATGAAATTTTGTACATAGTTTCTGTTCATAAAAATACTAGATACGTGTTTTGAATGTTGTATTTTCGCGCGCGCTTGTCGCTTGAATCGCATCGCCCGAAGTTGCGGCTTACACTGAAAGGTTTCTTTTGAAGTTATGTTAATGGAAAATAAATGTTATTGCCGTGTGTTTTTAATTTACTAAATGTTTGGTAGTTAAATGTTAGCCTTTGCTTTTTGCTGACATCTTAGTTTAATTCTTGTTTTTTTTTTTTTTACCAGAGGTAGAACTTATTTGTATATGAATTTATTCAGCTTTTCATACAATCGGGAGCTTTATATAATTTTCATTCATGCTACCTTTCAGCAGTCAATTTACTGGAGGATTACCCGGATATCAGAGGTAGTCTACGAAAGTCGTCCTTACGATTACGAGATCGATGTGCTGCCAATATCATTTTGATTGGTCTAAACAGGGTAATTTTTTATAGTACATGATTCGTTTCAGTTTCCTCTAGTACTTGTCAAGTACCTAACATTACCAGGGACTAAGAGCTCGAGTCGACAGCGTATTGTGTACAGGCAAGCCTCAAAGAGATGTCAGTAAAGTGATGGGATCTTCTAGGGCTGATACGCCCGGAAGACACTAGGTTGCTCTACCCAGGCGAGGCCTACCGGGTGTATGTATTCCACCCGGTAGGCTCTAACGTATACTCCACCGTATGGCTCCACTTGTCATCCTGACACCCAGGCGTTTCTTCAGAAACCTCCCAATTTTTCCATGTCCGACAAGGAGTTGTGTCATGCAGAAGGTGACGATACCGTAACGCCTTGCTAGTCACTCCTCAAAGAGGTTCCCCTCTTTTTTTTTACCGCCATGCAATTTATGAATAGGTTATTTACTGGTAAAACAATAATATAAAACGAGGACGTAGGGAATTGATTAGGCCATAATAAGGTTATCTTTTGAACTTACTCCGTTGAAAATTAGATATTAAGGAAATCCTTTTATAATACGGTCCGTTCAACCGATTTTGACTTTTATTACGTTGGTGGCATGACAAATGACAGCTGCAGTAAATAGTTGGTATTATAGCCACTTTTTTGCTTCATGCCTACAAAATAGAAATTAAAATCGGTTGATCAGGCAGTAAAAAAGGATTCTTTAAATGTCGAATCTTAACTCGAATAGAGTATAGGTACCAACTGTTGTATTAAGATTCCTCAACAAAAACTTCGTAAAATATCTAGTAACAGCTTGCCAGGTTAAATAGGCCTACATCTTGAGGTGTCCTCGCAAAAACTTCTGCATCTTACTTAGACAAAACCCATAAAAACGCAAATTGGTCCTGTTTATAAAGAAAATAGATGAGTAAGAACAGACATCACAAACTTTTACCATTTGTCAAGAGTAAATCGAAAATTCCGGTTCTCCGACGGAAATATTAGACATTCTACCGTGACGAGTCGACGACAGGCTTTCTTGCTTTGTATATATATTTACTTTTTAATGTCGGAAATCATCTTAGTGTCCCCGAACATGGGCGGTCAAGCATATTTTTAGGCGGCCTTTTTTGTGGCTCGTGTGCAGCGGTGCCGCCACAAAAAAAAAACTTGTAGCCGCTTTTACCTTTTTTTTGTGGTGGCCAAAATGCCATGCCATTTAATCATTCTTCGTCAGAGTCCATTATGATACTGCACGCATGGCCTTGTGGCTTGTGGACAGCTTGTGCTGTTCCGCGCTTTAGCTTTTTTTTGTGGCAGCATCTAATTTTTTTTTTGTCGCGGCCACTTCTTTGCGGCCCGTGTGCAGGGACCCTAATGACTTCTCTCGCTTTAGTTTGAAACGAGAGGGCGTGTCAGAATTTTACCGACTAAAACCACACCTTTTCTTTTAAGTTTTTCCAATCATTCTTTGCCTTTTAAGTTTTAGGACTACGAGTATCATACTTTATACTTTCCCCATAGCCGTAGCAAGCTACAACCCAGCTGGCCCCTGGACCCTTCGGTTTATTGCAGACTCTTTGAAGTGCGTGTGGAACACTCCATACCGTCGACGGCTTGCACTCGATCCTTATACGAGGGCGGGTCAATAAGTCCGTGACTTTTTGATTTTTCCGCCTCTTAATTGAAATGGCAACACTGCTCCCGTCAACAGTCATCTGTCAGATGACTCCTGTCAAAAATTTAACAAGCTGTGATATTTAGTTTGTTTTTGACAGCCGTTAATCAGACTACTGCGTTGACTGAGAAGAAAATGGAAAAAAGTGAATTTCGTGTGCTCATTAAGCATTATCTTTTGCGGAAAAAGTCCATTACGCAAACCAAGGCTAAGCTTGATAAATTTTATGGGGACTCTGCACCATCCATTTCCATGGTAAAAAAGTGGTTTACTGAATTTCGATGTGGCCGTACCAGCACGGAAAATGCCGAACGTTCTGGACGCCCATTTGAAGTCTCCACATCCGAAACAGTTGAAAAAATCCACGATATGGTTTTAGCCGATCGGCGATTAAAAGTGAGAGAGATTGTGTAAGCCATAACATCTCGCATGGCTCAGTGGTTTCAATTTTAAACGATCATTTGGGTATGAGAAAGCTTTCCGCAAGATGGGTGCCGCGTTTGCTCACAATTGACCACAAACGCAAACGTGTGACAATTTCGCAGGAATGTTTGGCGTTGTTCAATCGCAATATGAACGAGTTTTTGCGCCGTTTCGTAACCGTGGACGAAACGTGGATCCACCACAACACACCGGAGACCAAACAGCAGTCAAAACAGTGGGTTTCTCGGGGTGAATCGGCGCCAAAGAAGGCAAAGGTGGGTTTGTCAGCCAATAAAGTCATGGCGACTGTTTTTTGGGATGCACGTGGTATTATCCACATTGACTACCTTTAAAAAGGAAAAACAATCAATGGCAAATATTACAGCAACTTATTGGGTCGATTCGATGCGGCATTGAAAGAAAAGCGACCGCACTTGGCCAAGAAAAAAGTCCTTTTCCATCAGGACAATGCACGGGTACACATGTGCAGTTTCTATGGCAAAAATCCATGAATTGGGCTACGAATTGCTCCCTCATCCGGCCTATTCTCCCGATCTAGCCCCTTGTGACTACTTCTTGTTCCCAAACTTAAAGAAATGGCTCGGTGGAAAGAGATTTGCCTCCAACGACGAAGTCATCTCACAAACAAATGCCTATTTTAAAGACCTCGACAAATCATATTTTTCGGAAGGGATAAAAAAATTGGCGAAACGTTGGGCTAAGTGTATAGAGCTCAAAGAAAACGTTGAAAAATAAAATAACTTTTTATCTAAAAATTTGTGTTTCATTTAAAAAGTCACGGACTTATTGACCCGCCCTCGTAGAACGAGCGGACGGCGAATTACCCATTGCTTGTCGTCTGCTAGCTCGCGCCTACGGTGCGATGATTCCTTTATACAGGCGCTTGTTTTCTCATCTTTCCAACAGTAATAATAGAATAACTCAAAATATGTCTGTTGCTATTTTCAAGAATACGTTTCGAAGCTCTCTGTTGAAACTATGTAAAGTTGAAGAAAGTTTTGGTTGTTATATAACTTTAAATCAGAGGGAAATATAATCCTTGGCTACACTAGCAAAGGATTATGAAATAACCATTTACTAATTGAACTTAGTTCTACCAAAATATATTAACCGCAATCTCTCATTAATTCACCTAACTCATCTTCATTTCAGCCGACAAACGTCCACTGCTGGACATAGGCCTCCTTCAAGTGTCGCCACAACGAACGATCCAGTGCGTCTCGCACCCATCGGATTCCCGCAACCTTCACCATCATCATCAGGTCATCGGACTTAAAACTCTGCGTTTTCCGGTACGCGGTCGCCACTCCAGAACCTTTGGCCCCATTTGATTTGCATGTTCCTGGCACAAGTTTTGTAAAATATTCCAGTGAATGACGGAATTACTGAATACAAGGAGTGATTAGGCGTTATCTTTCTTTTTCGCTTTCCCTCTTTATCAAAAATTGTGTTAGATGAAACTACATGCTTATAAACCACCTTCACGTTGACGATGGACGAGTGAAGAAAGGCTCTCTTAAGTCTTACATTATTTTATACCACATGAAGAAATAACCTTAATAGGGCTTTTTTATTGTAGGCAAAAATCATCCAATGACAACCCCCGCTCTTGGGTGGAACGGAAGATAGTGTCAGACTCTTACAGACAAAAACCCCACCCCGTTCCTTCTAGCCTTAATACTGTGGCTCGAGCTCCTTTTCAGATAACCCTGGCCCTGGTAGGCTTCGACCCAGCTGGGCCCCTGCTGCTGCTGACAACTCCTTGATGCGCGCGGGAACAGTGCGCGCCGTCGACGTAACTTTAATAGGGCTAAGATTGACCTGCTTTCTTTTATCTTAATGATGACAAAATCTGTCGTTGAATACAGATACTCTCGAACCAGATCCGATCCGGAAATTAAAGTTTCTGCTTCGCGAATCATTAGTTAGCTACATCTATATTCTAATCAACCCTGCCGTAATAGTTTCCATGTTAGAAACTTGTTCGTAACTTAGCTTGTTATAATGTCCTCAAGAGATATTAGTCGTGTCTCTTGTAATATCATTATTATGTATGATTTATACAACTTTCGTAAATAGAGGTCGTATGTGGAGTATTTTATCATTGAGTGTCATATGAGGAATAAGAGAAAGTCGGTATGCATTTAAGCGGAAGTTGCGGAATCATTTTCTTCACCAATAGCAGAATCGTCTCAAAACTTCTGTCCTTACTTTAACCCTTCAGATACCGTCAATTAGAGACACAATAGTAAGACAATAGATGCGCGGCCACCGGTGGTCGCTTGGGGATTCATGAATTAAATTAATATATATATAGTATATATATATTATATTAAATATATATGTATGTTTATTTTAAATATATGTATTCTTTTTTTGCTCTTTCTTAAATAAATTTTTCTGTATATGCGCCTACCATAATGTCTCTGCACCACCCTAGGTTGACTGGCAGAGAATGCCTGAGGCATTAAGTCCGCCTATGTACTTTGTGTTGCATGAAGATTAAATAAATAAATAAATATGCCAGGGAAGCTCGCCAATTTCTAATTGTTCTTAAGTTTTTTTGCACTTTGCAGGTCTCCGTCAAATTTTATTTTGATTAAAAAAAAAATTGCGTCCATAACAAGTGTTTATTTTGGGCATGCCATAATCATGGCGGCAAGTCCCCTCTTTTAGGAGTGCCTGGAGAGATGTTATAGCATCCTCACCTTCCGCTTGATTCAGGTCCTCACCGGACAGTTGGTAAGTTCAAGAGGTTGTTGTTGTTGTGAGTTGCACCGGATATTTCAGTCAGTATAATATTTTTTTAATAAATGTTGTCAAATTTTTATGGTTTGTATTTGTAGTGATAGAATATTTGTGTCATTATTATCATCATGATATCAGCCGAAAGACATCCACTGTTGGGCACATACATACATACAGGACATAGGCCTCCCCCAAGCGTCGCCACAACAACCGGTGCTGTGCGTCACGAATATTTGTATAGTTGCCACTAATTAATTATAATAAACAAGCTTTTACCCGCGGCTTCGCCTGCGTTTATTAATATACTTTACTCTTTCTCCCCCTTTTCTCACTTTTTTGTAAAATGTCCGTCTCCAGGGTCCCAACTATCTCTGTACAAAAATTCACCAAAATCAGTTTGACCATTTAGGCGTGAAGACGTAACTCACTTTCGCTTTTTTAATATTGGTAAGGATTGTTGGAAATCAATTAAAGGGTTTTGGGTTCATGACTGACAATTTATTGTCTTACTTAGTGACAAACGAAACAGACGTCATAGAAATAATACTTTTATTAGTATCAAGTAGGTTTATAATGAGTTTTAGTTGGTACTTATTATGTTTAATGTAACTGTGTTTAAACCTTCAGATATCTTTTAGTTTTAGATAAGAACTGCTAAACTCACCGAATATTCAACGCAAAAGCCCTAAATAAAAGATTAAAGATAAGAGAGTCGACGTTTACAAAAATAAAAGATGATTTATTCAAATGAAAATATCTCCATGGCTTGACACATCGCAGATGATCAGAATATTCCATTTCGAAGAATAACTTTCATCGCTTCAATCCTATCTTACCCACATAACATGTTCAGATGGTGTGAAATTGAATGAAATCGTAATTTTGTTTCTATCCTGGATTCCTAGAAACTGGGTATCAGTGACATTGAAAACAACTGCTATAAATTATACCAATAACTATATGTTTGTTGACTTTTTATAAACATATGATATCTAACTTTTAAGATTAAATGTAGTTGTATTAACTTCATGATTGGTACAGACTTTGACAGTTCTCGATCAATCACAAGCAAGTAAAATGGCGGGAGGGGTAGACATATTTTGAGTGGGATACACGGCACTCTTAAAAATTTGGTATCGGGACATCTGTGCCAATATATATACCATCTGAATATGTCGTCTGCAGAGATGTCATATACGGGTTTAATATAAAATGTTTAAAGAATAATGTTCAATCATTCTGTCCAATAAATAAAAAAAAATAAAGTATATTGTAACTGCTTGTAACTTTAGTAATAAAAGTGGTCTTCAAAGTCTATAAACGAGTGTTTTGTATATTTCAAGTCCTTACTTCTGAGTATTGAACCAGTACGGTTCACACAACATACTTTTTATACAGCAAAATGTGGTTTGTCAATTGTTGTTACAGATTTTAATGAACTTTATAATATAACCAGTTCGCAGAAAATTCTCAAAGTTATTAGTCTGGGTATGCAAGAGACTTCACCCGAATTTTAATTAGAAATTAGTGTGTACTGTACGTGAGAGTTTACCATCTATTCAGATGAAGCAAGCTGAGTACAAAACACTTAGAAAACAAGTTTCGATATTATGCAAGCACTTATAAGTTATTGAACAACAACATGAGATAATGGAATGGTATTTGGAAATGAGAATCTATTCAAATTGAGAAAAAAGGGATATTGCGTAAACGTTACAAGTGTATCACTACATAGTATAAAACAAAGTCGCTTTTTCTGTCCCTATATCCCTATGTACGCTTAAATCTTTAAAACTACGCAACGGATTTAATGCGGTGTTTTTTAATAGATAGAGTGATTCAAGAGGAAGGTTTATAATTATGTATAATATTGCACCCGAGCGAAGCCTGGGCGGGTCGCTAGTACTAAATAAAATGGCATACAAAATGATTGGTTCATCCCTTATTTGCTTGGAGATTTTACTGTAATGAAAATACAGATATGCAAGAGTATGAAAAATCTCTAGAGCTTTGTAAAGACAGAAAGAAAAAATATTTCTTTAGGATGGGATGGGATCCAGGGTCACGCAACAAAAATAAAATAAAAAATAGCAAGCAACCTACTATTATTGTACCGGGAAAGATTTGTGTTTGTCTACATTAACAGTATCAACACTAATAAAGAGGTAAAGATTGTTTTTTTGTTTATTAAATTGTTTTGTTAGTAGGAGGTAATCTCTTAAAAACTGGTCACATTAGTAAAATTTGTTCACCAATCGAAAGCAGTTTTTTCCTGAGTGACATAGGGTCATATGTTATGTGGAAAAAAAATGCCAATGTGTGTGCCTTACAAATGCGTCAAAAAAATTTGCAATGTTGCCAGAAATATGGTGTCTGACACTGATCTTCCAAAAGATCCAATAAACCCTTGAGTGACATGTGAAATCAAAATTATTCGTGTCTAACAACGCTGAAGTTGGAGACGCCGTATTCAAAACATTTTGTGGTAAATTTGCGTTGAAGTCAGGTAATGTCTTTCTAATGTCTATTTGTAGACATACGGTTGCGGTTTCATGAAAGCATAATTTTAACGCTCGACGACTGCGGTTGCATTTACGTTAGCATGGGTTCATATCGTATCTCACAGAGAGAAAACAAAGAGTGGTTGTAAAGGGCTACGATTCACAAGTTTTCATATCTACATCTGGAGTCCCGCAAGGCTCGCACTTAGGCCCCATTCTTTTTTTAATGTTTGTCAATGACATAGTCCTCTCAACTAAACACAGTAATTGCTCTATTTTCGCTGATGATTTGAAGATCTATAAGGAGATAAACTCTTCCGTTGACGTCCAATTACTCCAGGCTGATCTCGATGCGGTTCATGATTGGTGTTTAAAAAACCGCATGCCCCTCAATGTGAAAAAGTGCTACCACATAACATTTACCAAAATCTCGTTGAATTTGTATAACAGCTTACTTGTGTCATGTATTAGGCTTGTAGTTGTTGTAATTAATTGTTAAGTACACTTACACGTACACTTTCTGTAAGTGACGAATTCACTATGCCTAAAACTTTTCTGTCTTCTGTTAGCGTATATCTTAGTGAGTAAGTCGTTGAGGTGCCTATATAAATAAATACATTTTACAATAAATCAAAATTTAAACGAATATCACTATAATTTTATTTTACAGAACTACATCTAACCTATTTACAGCATTATCATTATTACTAAGGCGCGTCGTCTCCTCGAAGGGGCAGATATTGATGGCGTCTGGTAGCTAGGATGGTTCGTCGTTTCGGTAACATCGTCACTGATTCTACTGAAGACCTAGACTGGGCCTCTTGCAGGTTTAAAGAACTAACTGGCACAGGGGTGACAGCATACCCTGCTGCGACCAGGGCAGCAAACTCCTCAGGAGTATACGCCTTGTTGTTCTTAGGAGGAGGAAGTTGAGCTCTTTGCTCGTCCAAACTCTGCCCATGCTGTTCCAGGTTAACTTGCTCAACGCTGGATGGCTGTTCTCTGTATACTTGTGGCTGAGGTCTCGCCTGTTTCCTCGGTGCTACATTTTTGCTAACATAAATAGACGACTGTGGTGCTTTTGCCTGTTCTGACACTCTGGATTGTTCAGATTTGATCTGGGCAGGCATTTCGTACCTTGGCCTTTGCTCATTGGTTCTGTAAATAGGACGAAGATAGTATTGTTGCTCACCAATAATTTGTGCAGGCTGTTGGGGTATGCCTTCGGAAATGGGATCGTAGATTTTCACCGCACGCATTTTCTCGTGTTCAGGGAAACGTTTCAAGTAAGCAACTGGTCTTTCGACATTTTGGCTTTGTAAACGGCTTTGTTCTTGGGGTCTGATAACTTGTCTTGGAGCTTCGTAGATTCTGTATTGCTTCGGTGATGCTTCGGGTTGCTGGTATTGGGGTATAATTCTGTAGCTGAGCTGAGCTCGAGGCTGTTGTTGTTGTTGCAATTGTAGCTGTTGCTGTTGCAGTTGTTGCTGTGGCAAAGGTTGCAGCTTGGGTGCTGGTACAATTTTCAAACCTTGAGATTCAGGGCGTTCGTACAATATTTGTTGTGATGCTTGTGTCTGGGGAACTTGTACATATCGCAAAGATTGAGCGACTCTCTGTTGCTGTTGAGGCTGACGGTACAAAGGTGACTGTTGTTGGGCTGCTTGTTGTTGCTGCACGTTTGTGGTCTCAATCAGGTATTGCTGAGGAGCTGTTGGAGAAGGTTGAGGTTGAGCTACTTGAACTTTATTCCTCAGTTTCGATTTCTTGCTTGGTTTCGAAATGTATCTGTCGACCTGAAATCAACAGAATTTTGAAATTAATGGAAAACCATTTCAAAAATGTTTGAAATTTTTATTTTATTAGGATCACACTGACCTGCTGATATTGAGGTGCGACGCTTTGTACATTAGAAGCTTGAACTTGTTGTAAGTGCTGCACTTGCTGAGGTTGAGAGTACAATTGCTGCTGAGGTTCCTCAGCCGATCTCAATGGAGGCTGTCCAAGCAAAGCTAGTAGATCCTGGTTGTAGGCATTGGCGTTCGATCCTGTATCACTGACTGATAAGGCGGCTCCTACTGAAGCTTCTCCACCATTCGAGGTATAGTCAGGACGAGCGATGACAGCGTGAGACGACGGTTGATAAGACACCTGAAATGTATTAAAATTGTCAAGTTTAATATAAAATCATCGCCATTTCAAATATGATACATTATTCCCTCGACATATTTCGTTGGCACTGAACTTGGTCGCAAAAGCAAAAATATATCTCAGTAGACAGTTGTCTGATTGTATTCCAGGCAATTATCGTCAAATATTTTATTTCTTATTCCAAAATAATTTCTCTTGTTTTATTTTTGGTATAAAGCGATTGATTATTCAGTAGGATATTTTTGCGCTTTCTATTTTTCAAATGGGAAAATATAAAATTCGTAATGAGAGATAGGGATTCGTTTTTATGTTTATAAATAGATTAGGTTCTGCCAACGGCTTCGTCCACGTGAGTAGGTTTTTCAAAATTCTTTATACAAACTTTGGACCTCTGTTTCATCCCATTACTTAGTGAATTTTGGAAAATCCTCTCTTAGTGCTGTACCATAAAATGGCACCTTGTGCAAAATATCACAATCCTAGTCCCAGTAGTTTTAGCTGTGTGTTGATAAATCAATCAGTTAATTTCTCCTTTTATAATTATTACTAGCTTTTGCCCGCAGCTTCGCCCACTTACATAAAATGTAACCTATGTCACTTAGGAATAAAGCAGTGAAAAAATTTTATCAGTCGGACCAGTACTTCCAGAGATTATATCCTAGAAACAAAGAACTAAAAAAAACAAACTTTACGTCTTTATTATATCAGTGTAGATATAGATATTGTTAGTCTATCGTTCACAAGGCAAGTTTAAAAAATAATAGATTTTCTTTTATTACCTGACGAGCAGCCTGAGGTTCTAAGTAGTATATCTGCTGAAGGTTCTGCTTTTGCTCTGTCTGCTGAGGACGATACAGTTGCTGGAGGAGCTGGTTGCTAGACAGAGGCGCCTTCCTCTCTGGCTGCAGTTCCAGGAGTTCTTGGGTGTTCAGAGAGAACACCTGCCCTGGACGGTACTGTTCGGCGTCAGAGCGGCTGGAATTGGGATAATGATGATGATAGAAACTGGAGATAAAATCTTCTCCTTATTCTTCTTCTTTTTCTTCTTGTCTTTGCTTATATTATACGCATATGGGGAACAACAAATACTATAAAACAGAATAAAATAGATATTTAAGGAAAACGTAACTGTTGCTGTTTTATAGATAACTAGTTTTTGCCCGCACGGCTTCGCTCCTGCTCTTGCCTACTCTACTATACCCTACTCTACCCTACCCTACCCTACCCTACTCTATCCTACTCTACCTTACTATACCCTACTCTACCCTACCTTACTCTACTCTGCCCTACTCTACTCTACTCTACACTACTCTACCCTACTCTACCCTACCAAACTTCACATAAACCATCTACTAAATAGTCCGAACAAAGCCTAAAAATTTGGTTTGGATAGGTGAGCCCGTTCTTGAGTTATAAAATAACAACGAAAAGTGGCATTGATTTTTATATATATAGATGGGTAGGTACGGAAGCCTTCTTGCACGAGTTCCACTCGCACTTGGCCATTTTTTGTATTTGTTGTTATAGAGGCAACAGAAATATATCATCTGTGAAAATTTTAGCTGTCGAACTATTACGGTTCATGAGGTACAACCTAGTGACAGATGGACGGACAGCGGAGTCTTAGTAATAATAATAATTATTTTTTTTAGTAATAGGGTTCCGTTTTACACTATAAATTAATGAAATGAACCCTAAAATGGTTACTCAAGTCTTGTTTTTCAATTTACAAAAAATATATATTTGAGTTTTATCTGTTATCCTCAGATGAAATAATTCAAAACTGTGGAATGTTTAAATTTTTCAAAGAAAACCTTAAAAAATCTTGCTACTGAATTTAGTAAAAATCTTTCAATGAAATATTTTATTCTTTTTTCATCTTTAAAATATTACTTTAATAGATTTTTTAATAATACTGGAATAGAATACAATAAAGAAATCACATTTCATTTTTTGGAATGCTTGCCATCTCTCATGCGCTAATAAAATTATTACCTTTGAAATAGGATTTTTTTGGCACAAGAAACATATCACATTTTATTTGTGTAGATTCGGAGACAATTTTAAAATTGCATACCTACATGTCAGCAATTCAACAGAGTTTGGCTAGAAGCCATGCACAATAGCAAATTTATTTAGCGTGATTTCTAGTCAGGATACGTTTAAATTAATCTAATATATGAACTTCAATATACGGTCTTTACCGTATATCAAAGTTCATAACAAAGACGGAATAAAGATATTTTTTCATTCTACTTGATGCCTACGAATTTGTCACAATGCCATTTGGTCCCAATTTCAAAATGTTTTTTTGCGCAGAATCCTATTGAAATCGACTTTTTGGAGATTAGACGGAATAAACAGATAAACTATGTATTTTTTTTAATTGCACTTTTGTTATAGTTTTCATATGCATTTAGGTAAAAAATATATCAATAGAATTTAAGAAAAAGACACAGAATATGGGCTGAAAGATAATGACTGTAAACCTTCTAACTTAAACATTTTATTTTTTTATAATACTAGAATACACATAAATTTTATTTAATTCCTTTAAAATAGACTGCGCTAATTAATACAATTCAAATAAACATTAGCTACCTACTCTAAAATCCGGTAACCTACTAAGAATATCTCAAACTAATATCCAATATGCCAAAGGAAATGTTTATACAGATAGATGCTAAGAGTATTTCACAAACTGTTATCTAGTTTGTAAATAAATTAATCCCAACTAACAAATATTTCCGGCAGCTAAATACAAAATTGAAGTCTACAGAACTTATAATCGAGTTTAGGTCAGGTTGCGCTCAGTCCCTGAATTGGATTTGTTTGAAAATTGATAACAATTTGTTTACCTGATGGGCTTATCATCGTCTTGGGGTTCCTCAACAGGAGCGACTTGTTCCTGTAAAAGATAAAAATAACATTTTAAAAATTTAGTCTTAAATAAGAAAAAGTTTGATAAAATTGTTTTCTCCAGACGAATTCGGCTGACGAAATCGTCCAATTCACGATAAACTATCAAAGCAAATAAAGCAAGCGTGCTGCAACGTCGCTCACATCATCCCTTGCCATCAGGTGAGATAGTGGTCAATAATCATAAAAAAAAAACTAACTAGCAAATAACAATTTTATAATTATAAGTAAGTTTAAAAGAAACATAGATAGATATAACAATTTGTGATAAATGAGAGGAAAGAAATGAGGTATATGTCATTAGATTGTTACCGGATCCAGACTTTAATGATGATGATGAAGGAAACGTTTCATATAACCATAAGTAAATGAGCTGAGCGATTGACCTGTACGATAACGCAAAAAAAACCAAACATCTTTTCCGTAATAACCCAACAAACAATAGAATCAAGCGGAAGGACATACGACAACTGTTCCCACATATTAACGTAGACTAAGAAAAAGTGTATCAAGTAATCAACTGGCCCCAACTGGCACAAATTAGCGATGTGACAACAATGCATGTCATAACACACTCAACCCCACAATTATGTATTACAAGATGCGCGTGCGTCGGTGAAAGCTAAGGAAAATGAGACAATGCGTCGCGATTATCGGCCATTTTCGAAACTGTGGGCGTAGTGGACGGTCGCGTCAATCAGCCATTTGCACAATATGTTGATCAATCGTCCTGTGTGCGGGATTGGGTAGCAAAACTGTTCGTTGCGCTAGATAAGGCTCAATCAATCAATTAGGTTCAAGCTTGGTAGCTTTGCGGTAAAATTACGAAATCATTGGTTTTGCATTAAACGCTATCTAATTTTATAGCAGCGAAGTTGTGGTATAAAGCTTTGTCTATTAATTAAAGAAGTTTTTAATGAAAGTATTTTTTTCATAACAAGCTTTTATAGCGCAATATACCTGTATAATTAATACTTGTCAAGACAAATTATACGAGCCCAAACTCGACGGGTTTGCATCGTTTAACTACCGAGCTCCTACGGCCACCTTCTGGTTCCATCGTCTGATCAGCTCCATGTTGTAATAATTTTGCATTGTCATCTGATTTACACTTGCATGCAAAATTTCAGTTCAATCGGTAACCGAGAAGTGGATCATATTTCATTTGCAAGATTTGATTACAGACAAATATCGGGACAGATGAAACTAAATAAAAGCTTGTTAAAATGGTTGAAAGTAATAATGAAAAGCAATCATTTAAGAAGCCTGTCTTAAACCATACAGAAGCAAACATCATGACAATTAAATTTAATAGTCATTGAATTGTATTTAAAGGCAAAACTAAAGATGATCATAAGTTTTTTACCAAAGTAATGGTGAATAATTTCTCTAACAAAGGCAACGTTGATTGCCGCAGTAGTTAAAATTTATTCGTTTTTATAGGAACAACTGTCACTAAATATAATATTTGCATACAAACCACAATGCCGTAAAAACCAACCGGAGAAAGTATAATAGAATTCGTTTTAGTGGATGTACTCGTGTTATCGCTGGCCGATTGCCGAAACGAAATACAATGACTCATATGTTAAAACGAAAGATCAAATATTAATAAGATGAATGACTGGTAAATATAAAGCCTAGCAGATACAAGTGATTTCATTTGCAATTAAATTTTGACTTCCTCTTTGATCGCAATCAATTTTAACTCGTTATAATATTGGTGTATGAGACATGTGCTATTAATACATAGCACACATGTATTGCAGATCAGCGTTTTTCTTTTTTTTTTAAATTGATATAAACTAGTGCTTGACTGCGATCCTACCTGATGGTAAGCAGTGATGCAATCATTAATGGTGAGGCGCGCTAGTTTATTAAGAGCCTATTCACTCTTGCCTTGAAGACACCTAAATTATAATCGGACGGGAAGACCGCAGCCCGCAAACTGTTCCAGTCCCTTGATGTACGTGGTATAAACGACGATGCGAAACGTTTGGTCCGGACCGTAGAGGTTTCAACAACATAAGGGTGGATACTTGCCGTTCGTCGGCTTGTCCAATGGTAGAAATGAGATGGTAGAATCAAGTCATGTAATTCCTGGGCACACTCTCCAAAATGCATCCTGTAAAACACCGAAAGGCTGGCTACCCTTCGCCTGTGCTCAAGACTTTGTAAATTGGAGTCAACCAGATCTGGATCACCAATTAGTCTCTTCGCACGCCTTTCTAACGAGTCCAAAGATGCTAGGTGGCATTTTGCAGCACCAGCCCATATCTGGCTGCAGTACTCCACATGCGAACGGACCTGTGCTTTGTATAGCGTTAAAAGCTGTCCCGGTGTGAAGTACCGCCGGACCTTTGCAAGGACGCCTAGTTTCCATTGCATGCATTATATCTAATTTTACTAATCACACTATAAAGCAGGTAAATAAACAGCACTTCAATTTGGAACCGTGCACTAGCTTCTGACGTTTTATAAGTGCCCAGTAGGCCTATGTGAAATAAAATATTTTGACTTTGACGTTGACTCATAGACGTCAGCGGTTATTTACACTAAATTAATTTAGTATGAGTACCGTGGTAGAGATTTTTTTTTTTTTGAAATAGTATATTTGCTTTATATGCACCTACCACCTACTATGCTACCTCTCTACCACCATTAATTGACCGATAGAGAATGGCTAAGGCAATGACTCGCTTTTGTCCCTACAAGATTTAAGATGTTGATAATCAAATTATTTTACCAATAAATAACCAAATTCGAATTTTTGTTACTGCTACAGGTGTAATTCATTCTTGAACTATTCCTTCATTAGGAGTGAAAGTAGATGCAGGACGGTTAATACAAATCAATTTTTTTATTAGCAGTCCAGGTGTTTTCTTTTTAGACAATGTTAGGGCCTTGCCTTGGTCACATGAAGTTTTAACTAAAAACATAAACAAGCTGACAAATCTGTAAATCAATCACGTAGCAGCATAAACACAAACAAATACCTTGTATGTCAAAAAAATTCGGTCAATAACCAATAATTTACGCAATATTAACTAAACGCCATCTTTAAATACACGAGCGTGATAAAATGGTTTCATTTCAATCCACTTCTGTGCTGACAGTTACAAAATAACGGGCATTCCTCCAGCAACGTGTGATTACAGTGCACTTGCAATCCGCACTTACTACCAAGCACCTATTATTTCGTCCCCTACCATGATGCAAACACCTATTAAAAACATATTAGAAGTGGATGAGTGTGACCAATTTTGTGAAGGTTGGTCTGATCAAAAAAACTTTTATAACAATACTTTATTTGTTGTGGAAAGTGATGATGTGTATCAGGTAACTGTGTGATTATTGTGTCCCGTATTACTTTTGTTAATTGTGAGTTTTAACAGTTAAACTCATGTCGCATTGTAGTGACAATATTTAAATTGCGTAGGAGAGATTGGGGTCAATAGAAACATGAGTTAAATGAAACAAATATTTTAATTATAAAAAAGTATATGAAAACATAAATATACAGCACTAGCATTGAACTACAAATATAACATACTCCTAATTATTCTTATTACGGTCGGTCAGAATGGTTTTAACATAAACAACCCATACCTATTCATTTATCTACTATTGATATCTTGATTATACTACTGTGTCAGCCTTTGTCATCTTACAGCTGCTCTGAGCAAAAACCAGTCCCATGCAATTTTGCTACTTCAGTTTCGGAGCTTTTTGGAGGTGGAAATCATCTAATAATCAACTGATAAATATACTTATAAATTTCTAAACACATACATATTGTAGATAAATTACACCCAGACAGAACAAATGTCGTGTGATCGTGCTCATCACACAAACATTTGCCCTGGATGGAAATCGAACCCACGACCTCCGGCACAGCAGTCAGGGCCATTAACCACCAGACCATCAGACTTTGGGGTATTAATTTTGTACATAAATATCTTTTTCGATATTGTTACTTGTTGTTTATTTATTTTTAGGATATGCGTCATGTTGGACGCAAATAAACTCTTTTTCTTTTTTCTTTCTTTCTTTACAAGGTCTGTAGCGATGACTTTTGTTTATGTTAGAGATCACCACTATTGTTATTTTAGTCTACAAATAATTGGGGAAGCAGCGTAAAATATCTTTCTACATATCGACGATGAAGTGACAAGAACTCCTAAGTGACATTTTTGGGATTTTTTTTTTACTTAGATAGACTTTAAAAATAATCGTTTGCGTGAGCTGGCAAAAGCAGCTAACTTTATATCTTATTTTTTAACGAGTTAACTATAACTGACAATAACTATTAAGCAACTATGCATCCAATTTGCTGACAAGGTCACCTAATGAACTAACACAATAATAAAATTATGTTCTGGTAGATAAAGGTTCTTGTCACTTCATCGTCGATATATATAATTTAGGTATAAGTAAGACGCAACTTTTGAAGAATGTAATGTACAAAAAGTCCTTCTTGGTTCCAATTCATCCTAAAAAAAAGCTACATAAATTGTGTTCTGAAATATACATACGTATTCTATTTGAAACGGTTGAAAGAGAATTCGATTCAGATTGTTCGGCGTATATTCCTTTTGTCCCTATAAACCGATTAGGTTTTCACTTGCCGATAAACGAATTCGAGAACCTTTCAGTACAAATCGGCTTGTCATAAGAGATTATTTCTGAATCTATCAGAAGTATGACCCAAGCGCTGGCTTTTTCAACGGGCAGAGATCATTGCATTGTCATACAACGAGGTATTGTTGCCAGTCTTATGGGCGGGCACACTTCCAGGCGACTTCGACCCGACCCAGCCGGATTGAAGCCTGCTGTTGCTGATAACTCCTTGAGGCGTGCAGGAACAGTGTGCGCCATCGGCGACTTGGGCTCGGTCCAGACAGTTACCGGACGGTCGGACAGCGAGCTACCCATGGCTCGCCGTCCACAAGCCTGCATCTATGGTAGCCGGAAATCGGAATCGGATTCTGGCGGCGGCGGCGAGAGCGCCGTTGCCTGATGCGGTCGGCCTTTTCCTTTGCTAGCATTACTGCTTCGCAGAAGGAGGCGACCGCCTGCCACTCCTCCTTGCTTCGGACCATGGCCTGAACCAAAGCTTGACGTGAGAGGTCCCACTAGGGCACGGCGATGCTCCGCCCAAGCAGGGGCCCTCGATTTTGTGCTCCACCGTGTCCTCCGGGCGTTCCGCACAGTGGTGACAACCGGGCGTTTCCCCCACACAAATCCGGTGCAAGAACCTCCCGAACGTGCCATGTCCGGCAAGGACCTGCGTCAAACTGAAGGTAAGGACGCCGTGAGGTCTTTCCAACCACGCCTCAAAGAGGGGACTTACACCAACCCGCAATAGGGCCGCGTGGTGAATTACGGCCCATTCCCTCTCCTAGAGAATAGGCCTAAGTCCCAGCAGTGGGAACATTAATAAAAGGCTGATTATGCTATGATATCTTTCGTGTTTCAGTATTTTAATTTATTAAACTGTAAATATGGTAAAAAGTAATCTAAAAACGTTACTAGATATTTTAATAAACGTGGCGAATTTCGAAAATATGTTTTATTTTAATTAAAAAGATTGGATGCCAATTAAGATAAAATTTCTTATAGATATGTGTTCCGTCACGCTTTTTGCTTTTGCAAAGATTTAGTAGAACTTAGATAATTACAAAATTTACGGATAAACTCATATAACCTCACTCACTCTCTATATTTTAATCTTCAATATTTTTATTTCTACATGTGTAATCTTTTACGCACCTGCCATATTTTTTTTTTACTAACCTTGGTTGATTGATAGAGAATGCATAAAGCATTAATTCCACGTTTGTTTATTTGTGTTGCACAAAGTTTTAATAAGTAAATATATGTTTCATCGCTTACAAATAAGATAAATATATCGTAACAAAAGAAAGTTTCAACTTGTAATTCTCAATTCAGAAATCTCGTGTACTTTTTTTTGTCGACGGGGAAAATCATTTTATGACAAAACCCGCTCTTGGGTGGAGCGGGAGATAGTGTCAGACTCTTGCTGACTAAAAACCCCGCGCCGTTCCTTCTAGCCTTCATACCGGGGCTCTAGTTTTCTTTCGGATAACCCCGACCCCGGTAAGCTTGAATATCTACACTTATATCAGTATCTATCAAATATGTATAGTTTATTGAGAGTACTACTTTACGCTGAAGTGTAATCTGAGAGCACGTTAATATAGTCTAATTTATAGCCTGGTTCTGTTAGATTACTAGCAACTTCAAAAACCAGTTCACATGCTGTTCATCAATTATCTACACCAAGCATGATTACTCGTTGTAGCACCTGCCTGCTTCTTGGAAAGGAATCCTAAAGAAATCTTATGATCTTAACATCACTAATTTGAACTGATTTATTCAAAGTCCGATTTTAAGCAGTAATTTCTAACTTGGGTGAAATTTCTAAATTTTTCGAAATGAGTTTCTAATATTTTTTTTAAGTTGAGCTACACCATCATTACCAAACCTTACAACATTGTGGGCAAATTAAGACTGTGGCCGCGACCAAACTAAGTAATACTTTCTTCAGAATAGTCAGTGAGTCACTTACAGACGCATAGGCCTTATAATTATTGTACTAGTTAAAATGATATCCGTAAGAGAACCAAGGTAACGGACGTAGACCGAAGAATCACCAAACTTAATTAGCAGTGGACATATTGCTCACCGAACAGATGGTCGATTCTGGAGTGGCGATGCAGCGTTGGATAATAAGGTGGTTTCCCATAAGGTGGAATGAGGACCTGGTGAGGGTCGCGAGAATCCGATGGAGATACACAGGATCGGTTAAAGTGGCATGACAAACTGGACTCATTCCAGAGAAGACCAAACACCAAAAAAACCCGACAAAAATATAGGGAGTCTTTTGCGTAATTTGTGGGACAAATTAGGCTAAGTTAAAAAGAATATGTATAGAAATTAATGTCGTTTAATAAACGATTTTTTTTTCTAGTTTACGAATGTCAAGTATACTTGCAGTCTTAGAGCCTAATGACTAGTTGAATATAGGTGCATATATATATCTTACCTGCATGCTCACTAATTCAGTAGTACAGAGTAATTCGTCATCAAGGTCGATCAAATACTCATAAGTGGTAGACACTGCTCCAAATACTGAGTTAATTTGCATTATGTTATTCCACTAAATTTTACTTCAAACTTAACTATTTTAATTAAATTTTATAGTTAACTAGCTTTTGCCCGCGCGGCTTCGCTCCAGCTCTTCCCTACTCCACCCTACTATACCCAACTCTACACTACTCTACCCTACTCTACTCTACTCTACCCTACTCTACCCTACTCTACCCTACTCTACCCTACTCTACCCTACTCTACCCTACTCTACCCTACTCTACCCTATTCTACCCTACTCTACCCTACTCTACTCTACTCTACCCTACTCTACCCTACTCTACCCTACTCTACCCTACTCTACCCTACTCTACCCTACTCTACCCTACTCTACCCTACTCTACTCTACTCTACCCTACTCTACCCTACTCTACCCTACTCTACCCTACTCTACCCTACTCTACCCTACTCTACCCTACTCTACCCTACTCTACCCTACTCTACCCTACTCTACCCTACTCTACCCTACTCTACCCTACTTTACCCTACTCTACCCTACTCTACCCTACTACTCTACCCTACTCTACCCTACTCTACCCTACTCTACCCTACTACTCTACCCTACTCTACCCTACCCTACCCTACTCTACCCTACTCTACCCTACTCTACCCTACTCTACCCTACTCTACCCTACTCTACCCTACTCTACCCTACTCTACCCTACTCTACCCTACTCCACCCTACTCTACCCTACTCTACCCTACTCTACCCTACACTACCCTAATTGTTTTTTCCATAAGAACCTTCTCCTCACAATAACAATCACAACAAAAAAAATCAGCCAAATCGGTCAAGCCGTTTTCATGCCAAGTCGTGACAACGGAAAACGGGGTTCTTTTTTATATATGTTACGGCTAATACCCGAAGTGCGGCTACACCTAGTTTTAGCCGGTTAGAACTAAGTCTAGCCACTTACTCTTGGTTAAACCTAGTATGAGCCGATTGTTTTCGGGTAAAACTAGGTCTAGCCTTCATCATGCCGGCTACAACTAGGTCCAGCCATTTTTGTTGGATAAAACTAGATGCAAACAAGTTGAAACAGGTAACAGGCGCCTGGCTCACGCGAGACGCGTTGCGCTCGCGCGCCCCTGCCTGTGACGCGGGGCGGAAGGCTTGGCGGGACACGCATCTAAGTTTTATCCAACAGGGATTGTCTGGACCTAGTTCTAGCCGGAATGATATCGGATAGACCTTTTTTTATCCAACAGGGAATGGCTGGACCTAGTTGTAGCCGGCATGATGAAGGTTAGACCTAGTTTTACCCGAAAACAATCGGCTCGTACTAGGTTTAACCAAGAGTAGGTAAGTGGCTACACCTAGTTCTAACCGGCTAAAACTAGG
This sequence comes from Mythimna lalbum, assembly GCA_949319445.1. Classification (NCBI taxonomy): domain Eukaryota; kingdom Metazoa; phylum Arthropoda; class Insecta; order Lepidoptera; family Noctuidae; genus Mythimna; species Mythimna lalbum. Next base: position 9,316,932 of record OX439365.1, read on the forward strand.
TGTAGCCGCACTTCGGGTATTAGCCGTAACATATATATAAGATGACGTCTTTTAAACGTACTAGTCGTAAGAGGTGCTATTAAATAAATGGATAGTCAATATTTTAAAGCTGTATTATTTTGATGGATTTATTCTTCGCTGCTAGTAAGCATTTTCATATCGGTGTTTGTGGAATTTAGGTACACCTAAACATTAAATGATTTTTATGGTTTTAAATTAATTTTATCATTTATTATTATAAAGAGGTAAAATTTGTTTTTAAGTTTTTTTTTGTTTGTAATCAAAATACTGGTCTGATTACTAAAATTTTTTCACTGATAGAACGTTGCTTTATTCCTGAATGACATAGGCTATATTTTATGTACGTGGGCGAAGTCGCAGGCAAAGGCTAGTTATACATATGGATATATAGCTGGTTGTTGTTTGCAATTTCACGCATTGCATTTAAAAGACATTGCTGGGATATTTTTATGAATAACTTGATTTTCTGCTTGGTACGAATATCATTTATCATTTGACAGATCGTATAAGTCATTTAAAATCTAGAGATTTCTTTTGTGAATGCTAGGCTTAGTAAGCCCTAATAGACTGCGACGAACGATGTTTATGAAGGCATGTCAAGTGCATTAGAGGTATTTTAGATTCGAGTTTATGCATATCGTAAGCTTATCATCGCAATGTTCATACAACTTGAATCAAGTTAGGCGATGGATGTTTTTTTTATATTTCAAGGCTTTATCATTAATCAAAAGCTAAAAGCTGTAGGTATATAAAAAGAAGATTAATTATTATCACTTGTTTTTAAAAGAAAATTTCTAAGAATCGCGTTGAATGAAAATACTAGAAGAAGATCAAGTAAAAAAATCTGCTTTAACTGAAGTCATAAAACAGATCGAATGGGTGGCTGAAGGTATAGGTAAAAAGCAATATCCTCTTTATGGATCAGTCAGGGAAAAAGACGACGACGTGAATGATAGAGCTAATATAAAATTATTACAACTAGCCCGTGTTATCCCAAGGCTGGACAAAAGCCTCCCTTCATTCTTTCCAACGATGACGGTTCCTCGTTTTCTTATTCCAATTTTTAAGAAAGCCATTCAGTACCCCTAGCCTAGTTGCTAATCTGCAATAGTTAACGCTTTTTTTTTTCTCTCGACGGGGAAAATCATCATTGACGAAACCCGCTCTTGGGTGGAGCGGGAGACAGTGTCAGAGTCTTACTGACTAAAAACCCCGCGCCGTTCCTTCTAGCCTTCATACCGGGGCTCTAGTTTCCTTTCGGATAACCCCGACCCCGGTAGGCTTTGACCCAGATGGGCCCCTCCTGTTGCTGACAACTCCTTGAGGCGCGCGGGAACAGTGCGCGCCGTCGACGCCTTGGCTCGGTCCGGACAGTTACCGGACGATCGGACAGCGAGCTACCCATGGCTCGCCGTCCGCGAGCCCGCGTCTACGGTGGCCGGAAATCGGGATCGGAATCCCGGCGGCGGCGGCGGGGGCGCCGTTGCCTGATGCGGTCTGCCTCCTTCTTTGCTAGCATTACTGCTTCGCAGAAGGAGGCGACCGCCTGCCAATCCTCCTCGCTCCGGACCATGGCCTGAACCAAGGCCCGGCGCGAGAGGTCTCCGCCGCCGATCGCCCCCACGAGGGCACGGCGTTGCTCCGCCCAAGCAGGGCACACCTCAACTGTGTGCTCCACCGTGTCCTCCGGGCGTTCCGCACAGTGGCGGCACCCGGGCGTCTCTTCCGCTCGAATCCGATGCAGGAACCTCCCAAACTTGCCATGTCCGGTGAGGACCTGCGTCATGCGGAAGGTAAGGACGCCGTGAGGTCTATCCAGCCACGCCTCAAAGAGGGGACTTACCGCCATAATTGTGGCGTGCCCAGCACTGGGTTGCGATAGTCGCTGACGCCATTTCACCGCGAGATCCCGCCGGAGCTCTGTCCGCCATACCTCGACCTGTCGCGGTAGTGGACTTTCACCCCGGCGTTGCATCTCCACGCGCTTATCGTGCATGTGTGCAAGGACTGTTGCCTCCAGATCCCACGGTGGTAGGCCAGCCAGAAGGCTCGCCGCTTCGCGGGAGATCGTGCGGTAACCCCGCACCATCCGTATTGCCATGACCCTCTGGCAGGCGTTCAGTATGGACGCCGGTCGCTTTGCCAGCGACGGCGCCCACACCGGCGCCCCGTAGAGGGCCATGGACCGAACGATCCCCGCGTAGAGCCTCCGGCAGGAGGCGCTTGAGAGCAGCCCCGGCCCGGTTGAGTTTGGGAGCCAAACGTCGGAAGTGTTCTCCGAAATTCCATCGGCTGTCGAGAACGAGTCCCAGGTACTTCATCGTCGACCCGACGCCGATGCGAACTCCTCCTACCGTAAGTTGGGAGTCTGGTGGTGGCGCATTCCGAGGGCCGTGGAAAAATATGGCCTCGGATTTGTGCAGCGCCACTTCGAGTCCCAACTCCTGGATCCTACCAACGACTATCGCAACCCCGCGTGTCGCTAGAGCGACCGCCGCCTGGTGCGACTCTCCCTGCGCTAGAACCAGCGTGTCGTCTGCGTAGCAGACCACGCTGACCGCTAGCCTAGAACCGACCCCTGCGGAACACCGCACGACATCTCTCGACGTTTCCAGTCTCCCTGGTGACCGGGGTAGATAATGGGCAATAGTTAACGCTAGTAAAAAGCTTCAAATGTACGGGAATGACGGGCTCTCAACGCTCAGTCACGTGGTCAGAACAAAAGAATTGGCGGCAAGGTCAACTCGAAGCATTCGACGCAAGCGAAATGGTTGTAACTTGACTCGGGGGGCAGGTCATCCCACCATTACCAACTTCATCGACGTCGATGGAGTTATAACATTTTATATTTATATTATCTACAAACAATAGGAATTCATTAGTACTCGTAGAATCGACCACTTTAAACAGACATTTTCGTTTGCAAATAGCTAGCTATTTTACTTGACCCTTAGGTCAAGTAGGTAAGTGGGTAATCATGACATCCCAAGCCAATAAGTTTATCTGTAATTTTCCTCTTGTTCTGCATAATTAAACATTTAAGGTTTACGAATATTTCGTGATTATTTTACGGATGTCGTATTGATAGCTATATTACTATGTGCAAATTAAATTGATGACATTTGCGACTTCCCGTGTATTTATGTTTACAATTAGTATAGGTACACGTTGTACATAATGTAATGTCATAATTTTTTTGTGAGCCAACCAATCAGTTGTAATTATTATATTTTACTTGTTTTTTTTTTTATATATCCCCTTTTTTGTTTTGTAATATGAATGTGAGGACAGTGTTTACACCACGAACTCTTAGATTACTTCTTAAGAATTAATTACCTTTTTTCATAATGATTTCTCTACACTGTTCTTACATAATATCTATAAATATTGTAACATCAACCACTTTTTTCAAAAGAGTAACCATGTAGTTTCTTACCGGTTCTTCTCCATAGGAAACGACCAATTTAGAACCGTGCATTAGGTTCTGACGTCTATACAAATAAACAATATACAGATATTCCTTCGTGAACACGAAGGAATATCTGTATATTGTTATTTTTTTTCGTTTTACTGCTATTATTATGATTTTTATGCATGCTAAGTACATTTTTTTAATTGTTTATGGTTTATGTACTAGAAATACTTTATAGTATTTTTTTTAAAATAAAAACACATATACAACGTGTAACGTTAAATGCGCAAAACCTCAGACACCCCAAATGATTTTTAATTTAATTGACCTAATTCTGTAAGAAAAATGTATTTTTTTTTGTTTTTATATTTATGAAACACTTATATTGAGAGGTCTAGCTCTTGTAATACAGAATAATAATTATATCCGAGTACTATGATATACCAGAGTGCTATGATATGGTATTGATATTTGTATCAATAATGTATAAATAAATAAATTATTGTTCAAATTGTCATCCATCTATAGATCGACTCTGGTAAGTGTTGCACTTACAGGAAAATAATCTAAAACTCATTTCGCATCCCAACATAAAGAAATGATTTTTCAACTTCTTCTAAATGCCGTGACCCGCGCTCAGAAGTTCAGTCCTGTCATATTATACGATTCAATATATTCATCTCACGCACAGACATATAAAACAATCTTCAATCGAGATTCTGAAAACATGTTCGACTCGTCCCGTTTTCCGATGAACACAATAGCAATATTATCGATATAGTACAGTGTTCACAGTTAAAAGGACTGGTCGCTCGTGACCAAATGTAGGGCATAGAAGTGAAAGGGCAGCTTAGGACATGATCTGGTGAAGTTGAATCACTTTGCGCTAGAGAAATAATACAATTTGTTGGTTTGATGGAATCTCTTGACGTGACGTATCTTTTTCTAAGTCACGAAGCTAAAAGCATTGTTTTTTACTTGAAATAATACTAGTTATCATAGCATTTTAACACTTCCACCATTTTTACTATCTGTATCTCCATATGTTATGTTATGTTTTTGTGTACATAGAGAATTAAAGTAAGAATGGAAATGAGGATAATGTATGTGTTAGAAAAGATCTTCCTGAATACTTTGGTTGCAGAAATGTAGTGGGAACTAATCTAATATTCAGCAGTGATGATGATAATGATAGTAAATTAATCTTTAATAGTAAGCTTAAGAGAGATGCACAATTGCACATCTTTACAACAATAGAGATTTCCGCCCCAATACGTTGCTAACAGCCGACTTAACATCACCACAAAAACTCTTGCAACATCATTGAGATGAGAAATAGTAGATATGTGTTTTTTGTTCACATTTGCATAATATCACCATGGGAACATCAATGGAATATCTGCATGTACACATCTTTACACCTATTAGGATTTATCGCGCCAACGCACAATGGCAGAAAATGGAATTCGACGTGCAATAACAGATTAGTAAGACTTTCAACGGCGTTTGAATGACTTAAACATGAAATTGATGTTGAAATAGGTCGGGTAAAACCCAATTATTTGAGAAAATTATAACAAAAATAGAAAAAATAACCTCTAAGTTATAAGAGATAAGTGCATATTACTCGTCATTGCGTGTTTCAAAGATTTGTAAGCGACTCTTAAAAAGAGTGACGCAAGGTCATTAGTTCGGCCCTACCTTTTTACAAATAATATCTTCCTTTTATATTTAGCTTTGTAAATATGTACATATAAAGTTTACATTTATCCGTGGGATCTTATCTATCTGTCCTCTTACGGATTTCCACGGTCCATGTTGAATTATTCACGTGCCAGACATTCACTGAAAGGCTGCTTATAATCCGGGTATATGAATTTGGTAGTACCCACACAACCCACTGTCTTTTTTATTCGAATATAAAGGTGGAACGTTGTCCTCTGTTGTGATAATAATCTGAGAATTGTATGGATGCTCTTTACATACATATATATATATATATATAATACTACTGAAGTTGTTTAAAATTGAATACCCATTAATATAATATTGTTATAATTTGACATGAAATTATGTTAGCGTTATTCCAGACATCACATGATAGGACTTAATTTTAGGTAACCTAGTCAAACCAAACACGAAGAAAAAAAAAACATGCCTATAGATACATGAATCCACGTAAAGGTAAATCGTTGCAAATGCGTGAGAGCTCGAACGGTATGCACATATAATAACCGCCGCCGTTACACTTAAAATGTCATAAATACAGGTATTTAGTTGTCGCCTATATTTGGCGTCGCGTTTCCCTCTAATCCATCACTACCGGTCGATATGCACATAATTGACATGTAATAAGCTACCGCTAACGATACGAAATGCGGAATAGGAAATATTAATTTTTCATAATTTTTCTACTCTCCTAATGTTCCACTAATTTAGCAATAGAATACTAATGTTGTAATTGATAATATCGGAATTGAAACAATTAATGAAAGTGTTAGACATTCATCATACTTAAAATTGTAAGCTAGTAAACTTCCTGTCAAGTTTAGGTGGTATGTTGTTACGCATTTTGAAGCAGCAAATTTTGATAAATGAGTGAACTTCAGGTGTAATTAAAGGAGTGATTACTTTGTGGTTCATATGCTTTATTTATAACGAAAGCTGTCTTCATTAGTCTGCAATCCTTTTAAATAAATTTCAACACACTCAGCAGACTTGCTTACAAATAATAATTATTCGTTTATTTGTACATTAACATTTTAAATACTTTAGTACTTGGTTACAAACAAATGTTGTTCATTGAGACACAAAGAAAATGCGAACTGCTGCCTCCTAAACTAGGCCAAGAGCCTGTGTTTTAGGAGACAATGTTCCTCCATAAATAGTCAAATTAAGAACTAACAACATTGCAAGTAGTATAACAGGAAATATTTGTACAATACTTTATATTTAAGTGCATATAGAATCATGAAAATTTTATTTATAAATTACAATAACCATTAAACATTTAAATACATTAGTAAAAGTAATTAAATTCATATTAAATTATTAAATTGTATTATAAGATTAGTAGAAGTAATTAAATTATATCATTAAGGGCCGATTTTTCAATCATCAGTTAACTTCTATCTGAGGAATAAATATGGCGGTTTGACATATTTTCTATACAAAAGCTGTCAAAACGTCAAACATTATCTTCAGATAAAAGTTATCTGGCGATTGAAAAATCGGCCCTAAATTAATTGAAGTAATTAAATAACTAAATTCTATTGTCGTAAATTTGGTATAACTTAATAAAAACATTTTTTGGTATATCAATAATATACCAGATTCCAGAAACATTTTTAAGAGTTGATTGTAATGAGATTTTCAGTTTCATCGTACGTTAACTTCTGCAACCATTTGGTAAGTTTGATCTTGACATCATGTTTAGCTAAGTGATAAATGGAGATGAGATTATTTATTTTATTATAGAGCCGAGAGCTAGTTGCCACATACTGTCGGCTAGCAAACTTGGATCGGCGTGGTACAGTGCCGCAAACGGGAAGGCCTTTCCGTCTTTTCAGCCTGTCGGGGTCTAAATAAATATAAATATCACGTTGCAATGCAGGCAGTCTATGAATGGCTTCATTTAATGTCTGATCTTTTTTTTCGGCTGTTTACTGGTGACTAGGAAGTATTTGTTTTTTACTATTATTAAGTGGTGAAAAACATAAGCGCTATAACAAAAATGTTCTGATATATGCAAGTACGTGTGTATTAAAAATTAAAAACAGGTACGTGAATTGTATCACGTGCCTGTTATAACACGATTTTTTTTTAGTTACAGATGTATTCGCGTTTTACCACTACCTCACCTGATGGTTAGGGATGATGGGAAAGACGATGTTGAACAGTGAAGCACGCTTGCTCTGAAGTAACCTATTTAGTTTTGACTTAATAACCCCAGGTTGTATTGCTAAAATACATACTTCGGCAGGGAATTCAAATCCCAAACTGTGCGCACTATGAAAGTGTTTTGAATAAGTTTTGTTACGTAAAGGTGAGATGCCCACTATTTTATTCATCCATCATCATCTTTCTATCCTTTTCAAAACATAATGTATTTCAGATCGGCAGTAAATATTTTTCCATGACTAATAGGCATCATCTCAATAGGAGTCTATCTTATTATTAGAGAAATTAATCTTACCTGTTTGCGAGCTATCCTATATCCTAGATGTGTGTATTCGCCTTGAGTCTGCCTCTTGTCCTTGGTCATCGCGGACTCTGCCGCGCTTTCCGTCTCCTTCACGTCTGCTGCATATGCGCATAGTGCGAATGCTGTAACAATAAAATAGGTGAAATTAGTTTACTTATACAGATTTTTTTTATCATTATCTACAGTAACAACTTTTAATCTCCTATCTCTTTTGATAATTTTGGTTTTAAGCTATGAAAATTCATGATGGCTTTTACTATCGGCTCCTTACTGCATATGATTTGCAATATCAACTACTTTATGAGAAACAGCTTTTAGCATATCTAATAGATTTTTGCTAATCACTTTCGATCTTCGATCACTCCTTGCAACACTCACATAGCTCGACTAGATGCTCCATTTTGTAATCTCCAAAGTACTCGACCGTAAAACAGTGATAAAACTTCTATATCCCGGTACTTATGTCATCGGTATCGAGCTTTAGTGCTTAACACTAAAAGCGAAGTTTCGAAATATCGCGGTTTTAGTAAATGTCACTCGGTACTAACGATCAATAATTTCTGTTTTATTAGTGTTTGTGGAAGTTGGTACAAGGCTCTTCAGCGGTCTGTATGATATTGTTATAACATTTTAATCTCCTGTTTCTTTCTTATTATGAAAGGTGATTTCGCAATTTTGTGTATTTTACCGTTAATCTTACTTGAAGATCTAGGTTTTATTCTCAGAACTCTCTCAAACTAAAAGTTTAGGTTAGGCAAATAAAAAATTCGATAGCAAGGATGATAAACAAGTTAGAAGTATCTCTAAAATATCATATTTTAAAAGCTGTAATATTCGCATTAGTTCTTTCATTTCTGTGTAAAATTGAAAAGATAGACTTTTCAATTTTATACAGATACCGAAAGCTTTGATCAACAATTAATTTAAACCTAGATATCTCAATCCCGATCTAACAAGAATTTCAATCTTATTCAGCATATTCCTTAGAACTGCTACAAATTCTGCGGAGCCAGTGTTATTTTAACCAGATTGAATCCTGGTCCCTTCATTTTATCTCCGTTACCATCTTGTGTCACAAACGTTAACATAAACCGTAACTTAACGCAAACTGTAACGTAACGTAAACCCTTGACCCAAAACCGTGAGATGGGCAGCTTTCTTTACCATAAAACGATTTCCGATGAGTTCGGTAACGACAAAGGTGGATTTTATGGAGTCCCAAGGGTATTTGATAATGCTTCCTTTTGTACGGCAGTTTTATAGTGGATGATGCTTTATATTTTTAAGTTGTTTTGTTGTCAATTGGTGATGAAAATATAATGATGTTTAACTATTATATACTTTACAAATCATCTTCGTCGTATCGTTATAGATAAGATTTATTTTTGATACAATATTGAGTTATTGTGTCTGTTGTCTGGTAGCGATGAACTGTTGCGTTAATCCAATGGATATGAGACGCACAGGACTTGTCATTATAGTCAGTCAGACACTTTGGGAGGCATATGTCCACCTGTGGATGTTTTGCGGCTAAAATTATGACGAGGATGACGATGTCTGTTTTTATTATAATTATTGATAGACATTGAGATAGCCTTACGGTTAGAGATTATGTATTTGGCGATGGAACACATTTCTATATAGTTCTATGTTCAACCCTTTGATTTCTCTAAGACATGAAACTATAGTTTGAAGGTAGGTAAGTAATATTGACTTTATTTCTTGTAGTCACTTTCTATTGAAACTATATAGACGTGTCACTAAAATATTGATGGTAACGTTCATTCTTCATGTATGTTTGTAAAAGTTACCGTAGCCCTAAAACACAAAAAACAAATAATAATAATAACAATTTTATTGTCAGACAACTATACACTAGGTAACACAAATAACAATTCTTATTAAACTATATTATACACAAGTAACGTTGTCATCACGAAGGTGGGTTTTAGTCAGTAAAAGTATGAATTAAAAAAAAAATTCTACTCCTAGTATTTGACACATATCTAGATCACAAACTAGACTTACAAAGCAAGACCAAGTTACTCACGAGGATCACGACAAAGCATCTAATATCAAGGTTACGATTGTCTAACTATGGCCTTCTACATTTTCAGATAATAATCATAGAATATAAAGACATACATACCGTCACGATTTTAAGGACATTCAGAGCATTCATAGATGATCGATTCAAATACTCCGTTTTTGTAGTCAATGTCATCATCATTAGTTGGTAAAGTGATAGGCTGGTTATTTTATAGCAACTTTGATTGATATATTCGATATTTGTACTAGATAGTGAATATTATGATCCATCCAAAGGTTGTCTGTAAAAAATCGCTTTTAGCGATAAGATCGCGCCCATTGCGACACCCTATTAATTTTAATTCATGAATCCCCAAGCGACCACCGGTGGCCGCGCATCTATTGTCTTACTATTGTGTCTCTAATTGACGGTATCTGAAGGGTTAAGTTTCATATTATGTGTGTTTGTGTGTATTGTATTTATGTTTTTTTTTTTTTTTTGTGTAATATAAATAATTTATCTATCTATAATATAGTCTTGTATACTTAGAATAGGTAACTATAATCTTAGTCTAATCAATAGAGCTTGCTGAGCTATTCCTGGCTACCTATTGTACATGCCGGTTTGCAGACAATGAGCAATGAATTGCTCACCGTCTGATCTGACTCGATCCGATGGCCATGGCACATTGTGTTCCACGTGCACTTAAAAGAGATGTCAGCTGAGCATAAGTCGTAGGGCCCACTAGGAGTGCCAGGGCTGTGAGACTGTTCGTAAGAATCACTGTGACCCAGGTTGAGTCTAAAGCCAAGATGGCTGCTAGGAAACTCGGCGTTCTTGCAAAGGTCCGGCGATACTTCACCGGGACTGCTTCTTTTATTATACAAATCACAAACCCGATCGTGTGTGGAATACTGCAGCCACATATGAGCTGGTGCTGCGAAATTCCATTTAGCAGCTTTATTTAACAGGATATATTTAAGAGAGTGTGCGCGAGAACAGTCATAGTAGTCGGTAAAAGTCTGATACGATCTCGCTCGCTCCACCCAAAGCAGGAGCAGTTATAACACAATGTAAAGCCTCTCTGTACAAAATTTCGTAACGCATAGAAGCTTGTGTCAGCGAAAATACATAGTCAACGGGCCATCCAGGTGTCTGAGGGGTTGATTTGCACTTCCACCCAGCTGTTTGCCTGCGCCTAATGCCTGTTATGATCTGCCGTGACTTATATTGTACTAAATGTGGGTGGTGTCCAAATTGTGACCTTTTTAAATATTTTTGGTAAAAAATATAACATGCTGTAAAAACTATTCTACTCCGAACCAACTATATTTAGTTTTCGCATAAATTAAAAATAATGTTGTATAATACGATTTTTACTCAATACTCAACGTTGAAATAAAGGGGTTGTTGCAATATTTTTCAATAGTAGAATGGCTATACTTATCAAAACCTCAAGTTTTGGATGCGTCATCTACTTCTGTCGTTCTTTCAAAGTACCTACTCAAAGACATTTCATCCCACATTATGTACAAATAATAGAAACACAAGTAAACACGTAACAGTAGCCATCAAGAGGTTTATTATAAATCTATTGCAGTATTTCTACATGCGGAACCCACTGACATAGATACACTTCCTCATTGCTGATGACACTGTAGCACTGTGTCAAATATTAATATATGCAAATTATATGAGTCAATAATCTATGAACTTATGAATAGGCAAATAAGATAACTAAGGTAGGTACCAAATAAACGCTGAATAACGGTCATTGACCCTCCTAGATTTGTTGACATTCTTTAATTTTTTGTTTCAAACAATAAAATAATTATTTCTAGACTTAAATTAATAACTTTAATTAATTAAAACTAACTTAAAAAATTAAAATAAAACCCTAGAGAACTAAAATAAAAAAATAAACAAAAATGACATTCTTAATTTCAAAAACGGAAATAAAGACATAAAGCTGTCGTGAATCGACATGTATCGTGATCCTTTACATGATCTAGTAATGAAAAGCAGTTCATTGTTTGTTTTTCGGGTACCTACGCAGAGATATTAGAAAAAGGTCAATGTACTTTATTCACACAACAACAACATTCCACAGTTATCTGGCGCCTTCTATAGTGTTCGTGTTTGGTCAAATGTACAATGAAACCGAAATGACGTTAAAAGATTGCATTTTAATGCATTTAAATTATTACCATCTTTCATCATGCTTTCGTCATTTCGATTGATGAGAGTAGATTAGAGAAAACGAATTGAATGGCTTGAGTTGGTTCAAGGTTACAAGTCAATTTTAGTAGAGAAATTTTCATTTTAATCTACACTATATAATCCTTACTATCCTTACTAATATTATAAAAGCGAAAGTGAGTTTGTTTGTTTGTTACGTCTTCACGCCTAAATGGCAAAACCGATTTTTATGAAACTTGGTACACGGATAGACCATGTCCTGGAATAGGACATAGGATACTTTTTATCCTGGAAGTATGTTCCCTTGGGATGGTTTTCTGCTATCACGCGGGCGAAGCCGCTGGGAGCAGCTAGTATTATTATAAAGAGGTAAAGTTTTTTTTTTGTTTGTGGGAGGTAATCTCAGTAAGTACTGGTCTGATTGTGAAAATTTTTTCACTGATTTATTTCTGAGTGATATAGGCTATATTTTATGTATGCTGACGAAGTCGCAGGCAAAAGCTAGGGTTAAGGTCATAATCCTCATCATCAGACTTTTTTGATATAGCTGGGACACAGGCCTCTTCTCTAGGAGAGGGAAAAAGGGTTCAAATCGACACTCGACTATCACCGATCCTAGTTTCATTGTAGGAATGAAATCATATTTTTTTTCTGATTGACCTCTTGCTGTTGGCCTCAATAAATAAAGCCAGCCAGGACTTAAAAAAACACTAAATCGAAATTAAAAACTTAACGAGCTACAGGCACGTGGAGTTAAGCGGGTGGGGTGGGGGGAAAAGCACGAACGGGGTAGGTTTTTTAGTCAGTAAAAGTCTGACACTATCTCCCCAAGAGCGGGGGATATCATCTGGATGGTTTATACCCCCCGAAAAAGAAAAAAATCCCATTAGGGTACGGACCTCAGCTTAGGGCGTAAACGCCATTGTTACAAGAATACAATCTTTTATACAGAAGAAAAACCAATCATCACAAACCTTATTCAAAAGATATAGGTACAAACAATCTTCCTTACATTCTATTCACATACACATTACAAACATATATTGTTTTATTTACATTTTATTATTTGTATTCTATTTTCAAATATTAATTATTTGAAAATAGAACGATTTTAGGAAAGAAAATGGCCGTTATCTGACGTCACTACGAGGCGGCGCTTGTGAGAACACGTCAAAGGTCCCGAACTTTAGGTGCGTGACGCAAATAGCCGAGTCTGTGCTGACGTCGATGATCGTACACCGATCATGTCTGTCCACTCGTGGGTAGAGAAAAAGGGACTGTCTCGATAAAAAGTGAATTTAAATTATAACTTGAATTAAAACTGTGAATAAAAAAAAAATTAACCAGTCCAGACTGTATGTATTTGAAGTTTTTTGGCTGCATTTCACCTGGTCGCCGCTACCAACACAATTTATACAACTTTATAGAGAGTTACTCTCCAGCCAGTAAACGCAAGCGAAACGGTTGTAACTAGGCTAGAGGTAGCCTGCTTAGCTGCTAGGGGTATTTCTTTTGTTATGGCCACGAGACTGAGCGTTGAGATGACGTCATTCCCATACATTTGAAGCTTTCTACTAGCGTTAACGATTGCTGATTAGCAACTTGGATAGGGTACTAGTGTCCATTTGGTTGCGCAACCAATTTGGTGGCGCGACCAGCTTGGACGTTTGGCGACTCTGGTGTCTAGTTTGGTAGCCCAGGGCTATATTTCACTGGTCACGCTGCCATGGTGTCCTAGTTAAATATACCAATTAGTGTAATTCAGATTTTTCTACAGTCATTTTTGGATCACGATTGCATTTTGATCTCGAAATCTATACATATTTTTTAAATAATCTAATATTTTTTTTCCGCTTTTAAATTTATTTTATTCCGTAGGATAGAATAGGATAAACTTTATTATACACGAAAATAATAACCAAACTTTTACGTAAACTTAAATCTATGGGTATAATGGCGGTATAAATAAATCCTGTCCTTGTCCCGTTTTATTTGGAATCAGCACAACAAGTTTTTTTCTTCCATTCTGTCCTGTCACTCGTCATGATATCACTAACTCTCTTACGATCTAAGTACTAAATAAATAAATGGTTAAGAGTTTGATTCTGTTAATAATAAACAAAAATAACCTACACTAATATTATAAAGAGGTACATCTCTAAAAGTACTGGTCTGATTGCTAAAATTTTTTTACTGATAGAAAGCAGCTTTATTCCTTAATGACATAAGCTATATTTTAAATACACAGACGAAGCCACGGGCGAAAGCTAGTTTGGAATAAATCTCTCAACAACATATACTAAAGAAAATGCGACACATAATTTGGTAAGTCCACAGTTAACAAAAGAAAGCTCTAATGGGTAAAGTACACAATAAGACCATCTTAGCCACACTCAGGACGTTCTTTGAAAGGCTTTAAATACTTCTTGAATGGACCCCTTGCCTATTGTGTGTGGGGACCACTAGGTCATTACTTGAAAAGGGTAAGTCGTATGTCTGGATGGATATATAAGTATCACTGAAAGCCTAGTTAAACAAAGCAACATTCTATCACCAATAGGCTAGTTGCCGTAAAAAATGTAATTAGTCCGTTTTTAAATTATTCAAAAAGAAGGGACACGTATTTTTTTATTGGTAAATTAAACTTAAAATTACAAAAATATAGCCCTTTAAAGTTACGTGTAACGTCACGCCGTGCTGCATTATTTCGCACGGGGTGACGTCACACGTAACTTTAATGGGCTATATCTTTGATTTTTTTTTGTTTAATAGAAAAAAGAAAAAATCGTGTCCAATTTTTTTTTAAATGTAGTTATTTTGACCCTGGAAACTACCCTATTCATTATTAAAATTGAACTCTTGGAAGTTGGCAATAGGTACCATTCAAACAATTCATTATTTATTTATTTATTTATTTAATACTTTATGCACAAATGTTCAATGGCTCCTATATAACATGAAGAGGAGTGGATTTCAGTGGCTGTTTCAATTATTCGCAAATTGATTTCAGCAGTAGAAAGCTGCTTTTTCCTGAGTGACATAGGCTATAGTATTCTATGTACGCGGACGAAGCCACTGGCAAAAGCTAGTTGAAAAATATAACAATAAATAATTGATTACATTAAATAAGATGTACTGTGTTGGTTGCCAATTGAAAATAATGATTATGTGAATTGAATTTAATGGTTTTAAGTTGTTATTGTAATTTATATTTTTGTATACACATATCGCAATTAGTTTTTGTAAAGATAAAAAAGAACGGTATGTATGTTTAATAAATAAATGTGCGACTGGCTTGTTGGTCTAGTGGTTAGTGGCCCTGACTGGCCGGAGGTCATGAGTTCGATTCCCACCCAGGACAAAGGTTTATGTGATGAGCATGATCATTTGTTCTGTGTCTGGGTGTAATTTATCTATAATATGTATGTATTTAGAAATATATAAGTATGTTTATCAGTTGTCTAGTACCCATAACACAAGCTCTGCTTAGCTTGGGAATAGACAGCGTTTTGTTATAGTTGTGGAATATTATCATTAAATAAATAAAAATATTTGCTTGATAGAATCTCATTATATTTAGTTTGTTTTGTTTAACATTTTATCTTTAGTATATTTTAGAACTATTAAACACCGTTATCTTGGCGTTTTTAAAGATGGTTAAATAGCTATAAAACTAAATAAGTTTAATTATAAATTAATTAATCGGAACTAAACATTAGTTTGATCTAATCAGGTGCTAATTGGCGATGAAGTCAATTTAATTTGTACATGAACGAATCTTACGATTTCTTTCAAACTTCGATTTAATTGGGAACCATAAAAGGCACATAATTATTTATGAAAGTCAACTCATTAAACGATTAGGTAAAATACTTTCTACAATTTAAAGTTCAAGATCAGAATTGTGCAAATGGCAAACTCATTCCGTAATCACTTATTATTATTTTTTATATATAATATTATATATATCTATTTGTACTTATATAAAAATAATAGTTATTTTGTTGTATTCACAATTTGTTAAAGTTATTCTTAACACAAACAAATTGAAAACGATAGAAAATAAGTTTTTTTTTCTTTTGAATTCTTTTATACAGGGTTATTTGTAAAACAGTGGCAACCTCTCAGGACTATGTTACTAACATCATAAACTACAACTTTTGTTCTATGGCTTTTAAAAATGTATCATATTTTTGTTCATTAGATTTTCATACAAAAAAAAATTAAATTAATGTTCTAAATATTACGAAGTCTATGCGAAGCAAGCGATAATACATTAGCGGAGGGGAGGGGCTTTGGTCGGCAGAGGTGCTTAATGCGCTAGCGTCGTGTCAAGCACCTTCCACCGAATAGAACAAGGAAATATTGAAGGATTGATTTTGGTAAATGTATAATGTTTTGAAGAAAGTCATAGAACAAAAGTTGTTGTTAATGATGTTAGTAATACAGTCCTGCAAGGTTCTTATTGTTTTACATAATAACCTTGTATATCTATATAAAAAAATAGAAAAGTCCTGCTGTCTCTCAATAACTTAATAGATTTAAGATTTTTCTGCATAGACCAACAACATTTCAGGAAAAAGAAAAACCCGAGTATATAAAGTTAACGAATGTACAGTCCGACTGTCCTGTTTGATATTTTTTGTTCGTACAACCGTATCCTTCCCGCTCGGCAGTTTTAATCAACCGTTTAGTTTTTCACGACAACACTTTTTGTTGCTTTTGCGTCGTAAATAACTTTCAGATAAGGTTAGTGATGAATTTTACAAAGGTTTTGTTTTCATGCTTTTTTCCGGTGGTATAATCATATAATGACATCCGCCGCTCTTCGGAGCGGGACATAGTGTCAGACTTTTTCTGACTAAAAACCCAATTCTGTTCCTTCGCTGCCTTTCGTACCGGGTCTGAGCTATCTTCGTCGTGTATCTTCGCTTCGACCCAGCTGGGCATCTGCTGTTGCTGATAGCTCCTTGAGGCGCGTGGGAACAATGCGCGCTGTCGACAACTTGGGTTCGATCTGGACAGTTACCGGATGGTCGGACAGCGCCTACCCACTGCTCGCCGTCCGCAATTGTTTTCATTCTTTAGTTATTGAAAATGCATGTAAGAACATTTATTTTAATATCTTCCATAATAACCTAAAAATTAAATTGTTTCAACTGGACCCACTCGCTACTGGACCCGCGGGTCCAGTTGATTTCATAATTTATTTTCTATATTTTTAACAGGACTTAAACGAAGAAAAAATCTTTCTTTTAAACCATCAGTAGTTCGCAAACTACAGGTTGAAAACCACTATTAGATAAGTACTTGAGCAGTCTGGGAACAATGGCACATTTCACTTGAAAAGGGAAAAACACTTGAAAATCTAAAGGCTTCGAGAACTGACGCTTTGTTAACTAAAGAGCACTTGTTTGGATTTATTAAACGTTTTCTTTTAAAGTCTACAGTTGTTTTTTTTTTTGTTTCATTGTTGATTTCAGTTTTGTTTCTTATTGGATTTATATGTCTTCATTTTACAGTCCTAATAAAATATGCTTAAAGTTGCTGAGCACGACCAAAAAGGACTAGACCAGGTTTGAGCGTAAATTGTTATCTTCGCGTGCCGCTGAACGTGATCCCCGACTATGGACCTATGGTACAAGCACTGGGTAGCTAGCCATCCAGACATAAGTAGTTTTTTTTTCAAATTGTTTATAGGTTCGCGTTTGACCGCTATCCCATCTGATGGAAAACGAAGTTGCGGTCGACGATGGAACGCACTTACCTAGAAGAAACCTATTCACTCTCGACTTCAAGATTCCGGGGTTGTAGTGTTCAGGAAGCACGTTACACGTACGCCTCAAAGACATATCAGCAAAACCCTAGAGGCCCACGAAGGCCTATACCTGGTAAAGCGATGAGCAATATTTGAATGGAAAGCTAAGTAACTGAAGGACACAGGTGTGGTTTAATTTCCCCACCTCAAAAAAAAAGCTTTGTAGACGGGGCAGACTCGAGTCGATGCCTGCCAAGGCTGTAGGATTGTCCGAAAAATAACCCTGACCCTGAAATGCAAACGGCAACTGAAGGAACACGGTTGAGCTTTAGCACCTTCAGGTGAGATGGTGGTCAAACGCCAGCCTATCAATAATTAATTTTAAAAAAAAAACAGTAAAAGTCGGAAACTACATACGGAGCGCAAGATCAGTAAAAGTCTGACACTTCATAAAAAGCGCGAGAAGTGATTTGATGACACCAAAACAAACCGGATGCAACCAATTACAATAAAACTATACTACACAATATCTTCAAGTAATTTCTTATGACATCTATTACGTTTATTACAAGATAGCGTTATTATAATAATAATCATCACTACTATTATGAAATAACAATATTTTATGTCAATATTTAGTCGCGGAAATATCATAACTACAAAATGCAAAACGGTACTTATAAGATACTTTGTAAGCACATTACAAAATATTCATAAACATAATAAGCGTAATCAGCTTTATACCGCTCCGCTGGGACTCATGCCTTCTTTCTAGGAAAAGGAATGGCTTTGGAGAGTCAGACGTCTGGTTACGGAGCGCCAAGTCCACCAAGGGACCAAGGCCAAAGCCAAAGGGGCCAAGGGGACTTTCTACCTAACGCTGGTCTTCACCGGACCTGGGTGTTTTGGAAGGTACCTGCTTCGGATTCAGCACAAAGAAACACCCAGATGTCACCACTGTGTGGATCGCCCGGAGGATACAGTGAAGCATACGGTGGCAATCTGCTTCACTTAGGACGAGCACCGCCATACGATCCACGGCAGACTTCTCTTTCATCCTGTTATGGTTCAGATCACAGCATGGAGACGAGAAGGAATGGATCACAATCTAACACGTGGTTCCAGTGCGGATAAGTGTATGTAACATTCCTATAGGTTTTTGGTTCTATGTTATACAGGTTTTCTTACGATGTCTTTTTTACTGTTTTAAGAGGATTTCCGCAACCTTAACCAGGTCATCGGTCCACCTTGTAGGAGGCCTTCGGAACCTTTCGGCCTCAACGGCCATCTGTTCTGCTAGCATGTGCCCCGCCCATTGCCACTTTAGTTCGGTGATTCTTCGTGCTATGTCGGCAACCTTGGTTCTCCTGCGGATATCTTCATTTCTGATTCGATCACGCAAGGAAACTCCGAGCATAGCCCTTTCCATTGCCCTTTGGGTGACTTTAAGCCGTCTGATGAGGAAGTTACACATAATTTTAACGTATAAAAGTTATCTATATCGATTTCGTACATTTTACGTGATGAGCTACTAAAAATTTCTATAGATATCTTACCTACTAGCTTTTGCCCGCGGCTTCACCCGCGTACATAATCCCAGGATAAAAAATATCCTATGTGTTATTCTGGGATATGGTCTACTCGTGTACCAAGTTTCATCGAGTTCCGTTCAGTAGTTTTTGCGTGAAAGAGTAACAAACACCCATACATCCATCCATACATACAAACTTTCGCAGTTATAATATTAGTAGGATACCTATATATAAATGGGATATTGTGGAAGCCTTTAATCGTCCTCAAGCTTTAATAAAAGAGACGCATTAAAGTATCATAATTATCTGTTACGGAAACGCAATTAATTTTCTCAGTAAATTATAGACGTGTTGGATTATATTAGTAGGTAAGTAACATAAGACGAGCAGTCGAGATAAATCTCGCTTGTGGTAACAAGAAATTTAATTAACACTGTAAATAGATGTGTAATTATTAATCTTCTAAGTCATAAAGAAGACTTTAATGCTTTGTGTTATAATTTTGGTTTTATGATGCTTTTATTAGCTATACAAGCTTCTGCTAGTGGCTTTGCTTGCGTGACAGTAGGAAATTATCCCAAAGGAACATACTGCTAGAGTCCTAGGGGACTTACCATGACGTGTTAGAAGTCAGTCGTGCGAGCGAGAAAGAATGATGTGACAATAAACCCTATATAGCTCAATCCCTTTATCAGTTCAGTTTAGGTTGTAAAATGGATCGCGTTAAGAACTCGTGGTATCTCTGAACTGCAGATCACATGTCCTGCTGCAGACGTTTTCGGCTGAAATAATGATGAAGCTAAAGCTATTAATATTAAAACTTGTAGAACACTAAAGTCCAAATTAGAAGGTTTTTTTTTGTCGATGGGGAAAATCATCTTATGACAAAACCCGCTCTTGGGTGGAGCGGGAGATAGTGTCAGACTCTTACTGACTAAAAATCCCACGCCGTTCCTTCTGGCCTTCATACCAGGGCTCAAGTTTCCTTTCGGATAACCCCGGCCCCGGTAGGCTTCGACCCAGCTGGGCCCCTCCTGTTGCTGACAACTCCATGAGGCGCGGGAACAGTGCGCGCCGTCGACGTCTTGGCTCGGTCCGGACAGTTACCGGACGATCGGACAGCGAGCTATCCATGGCTTGCCGTCCACAAGCCCACGTCCAAATTAGAAAGTGCATCACCTATATTTTGGTTTCAGATTGAGTAAAAAATAAAACCAAAAATAAAATGCTTGCGCAATTTCGACGCCTAACAAACAAATATATAAAAAAAAAAACATTCACCAGTTCAATTCCAAATAATACCGCTTCAAAAAGGTTTGATTAGAATCTTCCTTTGTACTGGAAATGTATCGTTTATTTACAAAAACTCGCATGAATACAGCCAGTCAGCCATTTTGAATACGAAAATGATACTATTTTTAAACTATCGAGGAACTGTGAACCTTTTTAAGCTTTGTAATTAAAAATAATGGATTAAGAACATGTTCTCAAAAATGAATAAACGGTGAGGAAAAATATTATGGCAACCGGCATGCCCTAGGACCAACATTTCGAAGACATGTGACACACACCAACCCGCACTGGACCCGCGTGGTGGATTACAGCCCATAGGGAATGGGGCTTCAAGGAGTTGTCAGCAACAGAAGGGGCCCAGCTGGGTCGAAGCCTACTGAGGCCAGGGTTATCCGTAAGGGAGTTCGAACGGCGGTATGAAGGCTAGAAGGAACGAGGTGGGTTTTTAGCCAGTAAGAGTATGATACTATATCCCGCTTCGCCCAAGAGCGGGGGTTGTCATTGGATGATTTCTGCCCAACATAAAAAAAAATAGGGAAAGGGCTGTAATCCACACCACGCGAGCTCCTAGAGAGGAGGCCTGAGTCCCAGCAGTGGGAACATTAAAAAGGGTAATTATGCTATGCTTATGCTAAGTTATGCTTAAAATGGGTATCAGCATTTCATTTTTGTTAAGAATTTTTACGTCTTTGCATTCCAAATAAAATTGATTTTTACTATTTGTTTGAAATTATGGTTTTGGTACTAATTTTATTAAAATACCTACATTTTTCATAATTTTTCACGGTGTCCTACTTAATAAGCACTTAACTCTGCTTACTGCTAAAAAAGTTAATTATTCAATAGACCTTAATTCAAGAAAACTTACAAAAATCTTTTCATAAAATGGTCAAATGACGACATTTATACAGATGACTAACTACTACACTAAAAACCCACCCCGTTCCTTCCAGCTTTCATACCGGGGCTTGGGCTCCCTTTCGGATAACCCTGGCCCCAGTAGGCTTCGACCCGGCTGAGCCCCTGCTGTTGCTGACAACTTTTTGAGGCGCGCAGGAACAGTGCGCGCCGTCGACAACTTGGGCTCGGTCAATTAGCAAACTATTCATAGCCTGCCGTCCGCAAGCCCGCGTCTACGGTGTTCGGAAATCGGGATCGGAATCCCGGCGGCGGTTGGGATAATTCGGGCGACTGATGTTATCCAGTTTTAGCAATAAATCAATAGCTTCTGCATAAAAGGGCTTAAACACTCTGTGGTACTTAACAGCCATACAACCTATGTAAATACAAGGTGCGTACCGGAGGTTAGGCAACACTCAAATGCCTAGTTGCTACTTGCAAAGGAAGTAAAACAGGCTAGGTACGTTTTGCTGACAGTTTTGTTACTAAACATCATAGAGCCTAGACCTGTTTCTGTACCTATAAATACAGAAGTTATTTTCCTATGTTATTAAGGCCTACTTCCACGGATTCGTAGCTATATAGACGAGTATTTGTCATTATAATAATAATAACATAATATTCCATCGCGTCTATGAAGCTTCGCGTCCATGGACAGTAGGCCTTAATTGAGCTACTATGTATCAAACCTCAGATATGTTAGGGGACACAGTGTCCTCCGACATGTCGCGGCAACGCTCAATCTACGTGACACTGCAACATTGTCCAGTGTCCTGCAAATTGCCCTCAACACTTCACAACGCATTCGCATGACGCCGAAATTATTGGACAATTTGACAGCGTTGCACGTCAGTTTGGGGGACATTTTGACCCCAAATATATCTGAAGCTATAACGTGCTTTTATTTGCCCGTGGTTCTCCGCACTTCTTTTAGAAATAAAAAGGTACTTTTTGGCACTCAGTGGGCGTACAAGTAAACAACTTGCCTCTCAATATACTTTAAATTAGACTTTAAATATACTTTAGATTAGATCGACACTTATTTGCTAACTAAAAAAGGAATGTGGAACTAAGGCATTAAGATAATTTATTTCCAACTTCCTACATTATTTAGATTTTACTACGAACAGCAGATTATGATCGATATTAACCACTGAGTCATCCACTCTCAAAAAACAACGATGCTTAGTCACGCGTTGCGGCAAAACGCGAGCTTTTATATTGAACAAAACCAATATGGCTTCGCAAGCCGATTTCTTTGATTCCCTGACCTTTAAACATGTCTTCGAGTGTCTACTTTATAGAAAACTGTGCACCAACAGCCTTTAAAGTATCTACTATTTGTCAAATGGTCGTACGATGCCATGCGCCATTCTTCTGAAACAAGCTCACTATGTCTATATAAGCACTTAAATCCATAAACGCTAAGTCCAGCATTATGCTAAGACCAAAAGATAGTCTACTGAAGGTCAAAGGTTCAGATGGCCACTGTCCTCTCTCATTGAAGGCCACTCACTCTCACTTGTAAGTAGCGTACGCAAAAAAATTTTGAACTCGACATTAGAATTTTTAATAGTCTCCAGTAAAACTGGTTTCTGTAATCGTGTGAACAGGTTGGATAATTGTTTCTTTTTTTCAATAGTATGGCTGATTTTATAAGTAGGTACACGAAGTATGTCGCTTTTTGGGGAAAATGAAAGCATTGTACATAAATGAGTCATGGAGGTCGGATTTGAGAGCGAGAAGTTTTTAGCTTCAATTTTACTTGTATTTTACACTGATCATTGTCTTTTTAAACAGATTTAGCTTATGTAGTTACAAATGTTAGGTTCGGTTAATAGGAATACCAGGCTACGAAATAATGATTTGTCATTTAAATTAAAAACTAGTAGTTCCCAGCAGTGTTACCCACATCTACGGTTACTGTTCGAGCTTTGTTTGGTCATACCGAAATATTTTATAGCCTTTATATAGCCTTCATCAATAAATGAGTTACCAGTTAAATTAATAAATATTTTTTGAATTCATTCCTATTAGTAGTTCCTGAGATTAACGCGTTCAAACGAATAAACTGTACATATAATAAAATAATATAAAGTTTAGATAATTTTTATTTTCATACTGCTACGAAAACTAGAATCTGATTGTTTTTTCAAACGCTCCACGAAACGACAATTTATTGGAGATTAGTTGCAGAAACTTTTCACTTATCTCTCAAATTTGAAACCTAAACCGTCAAAACCCTAATTTAATCTCAGCTTAATATAAAGCTAACATACTGTAGAATTTCTAGTAATAACAATAAAACGGTGATAACGCCGTGTGAATTCAAATAAAGTAAAAAATAATTGCTGTTTTTATTTTATTTTTCGAGGCGCGAATAATGGCGGCCTTTTTTGCTGACGGTACCGGGCTCGGCCTAGTTCCCACAGACGTTTATAATGTCAAACGTAAAACGCATAATAACTTGGGTGTTTAGCCGAATGCGTCGTTTTTGTGGGAGTGTGCAAATGACCTTCGTGCTACCGTTATCAGGAGACCACTATCACTTTCTAAGATGATGCAGAAGATTTCGCCGGTTTTTTTTTAAATATCAACTTAAGAATATAAATTATCAGTAATGCTATTGAAACGTCATGCGGCAATATTTCGAGAATAAAGAGATTAATGCTTAATTAATATGCGGTTCATTTAGTGCAGTGGTTGAGTAATTGGCTGCCACGCTGCGTATCGCTAGTTTGATTCCCGCACGAAACAAATATTTGTTTGGTCTACAGATAGTTTTTCTGTTGTGGCCTTGTGGGTTATTTTGATGTTAGTTTATGTGTTTGAGGACGCACCCGCACAGGAGTGATTCTTAGTGTAGGATAAAGTAGTTATTATTACAAAAATATATTGTAAGATAGGTTTTATCTCTTAGGGCACAGATTACATGAAATTAAGTTAACGAGGCAGTTGTTGCATCTATGACCAATTTACAAGCTTATAAAAGCAAATATTTATTTATTTGACACTTTTTTAGTTTGGGTATTCAATTTCTTTTAAGACTTCTACCATTTTATCAACGTTTTCCACGAAATACACAAAAACAAAATTTCGCAAAGCATGCGATTTAAGGTGGTGAATCATGACTCACATTTTCACTTTTTTTCATACAACCGCTCATAACTGATTATGACGTTATTACACATTTTTCATTAGATATTTTGGAAACACAGTATCTTGTGGATATAATCTAGGTTTTCAAAGAAACCAATTTCTAAATTTGTGTAAAACTAATCCAGTAAAAACCTCTGAAAATGTCCTATTTTGTATGAACTTTGACACTTCATAATTTGCCTAAAAATCAAAAAGTCAAAAAAGTAATCCTCTAGAGACCTTGCAAATTTTATTGAAATTCTAAATTACGACAACTTTTTCCAAAAACTTTTAAGGGTTTAAAAAAAACAGCTATTTCCTGGAGCAAGTTTTGTGAAATTTTCGAGTAAATCTCGGAATTACCGAATACTAACAGAGTTTCCAGGCGTTGTCTCTCTTTTTTTGCGTCGCCTTTTCGTCAAACATCGCGTTGGATTGCATTAAATGAAGTAACAAGTTTTTAAATCATTTTCGATGTTTACGATAAGCGAGTGGAGAAGAACCCTCTTAAAACTAAAACCTTCACTACTACAATAGTTAATAAATAAAGATTGGTGGATAAATGGCTGGTTTTAGGTAAAATTAAAGGAATTATCAACCTTTTACAGACTAAAATCCACGATAACTCTTTTAAACATTCGCGCAACTTAAAACCTACAGCCTGAGCTACAGTCCCTACAGAGAACCTACCTATAAATATACATCGTAGCGACACGAGGTACTAAAAGGCAAATAATTGCCAAGCGAATCGATCAATCTTGTTTAAACGTACTTACATAACTAAGTTAAGTTCTCCAGTATAATCAGATATAAGAAATTAAATAAAGTACCCTCACCGAAGCGTATCGCTGTTCCGTCCCGAAATTCAATTATGAAAGACTTGAGGCTGCTCGCGACTTCCCTTGGTAAGTAATAAATCAATAATTCATTTGTTCATAAGTGTACTTACTTAAATGTTTAATTTAAACCATTTTGAACGAGACTTTTATTTAGATCAATAAAAGATGATGCATAAGAACAGAAAATGAATTTAGCTTCTTTTTGAGCTTAAAACTTCTAATACACTAAGGGACAAATTGTCCCCAAACTTGACGCGCAACGCTCAATCTACGTGTCGCTGCATGTTACCGTGTTCCGCAGCTTATTTCCTAAAATTTTACAACGCATTTCCGTAATGCGTTACATGTCGTTGGACAATTTGACAGGGTTGCGTGTTGTGGATGTTTGTTCCATAAAGAATCTGAGGCCTTCAAAAGGGTAGCGCACTCGCGTGTCATCGCTTACCATCAGGTGACATGATGGTAATACATGAGTCTATCAATAATAAAAAAAAACAATGACACTAGGTACAGATATTTAACCAAAAATGAAAAGGAACAATAGTTTATAACCACATCGCGTGTCCGACAGCACGTGGAGTCCGGAATGCTATTTGATTGCTTTCCATCGCAATCAACAAACTCGATTTCGTACGCTTTGAAAAGTCCACAAACGAATCATGTATCTCTGCAAAATGGCATCCGAAACTCGTGAATATTCCAATTGACAGTCGGTCAACATAACGCACCATAAAAATTCCTCATCTATACTATTCTATACCAATATTATAAATGAGAAAGTGTGTGTGTCTGTTTGTCCATCTTTCACGGCAAAACGGAGTGACGAATTGACATAATTTTTTAAGTGGAGATAGTTGAAGAGATGGAGGCTACTTTTTGTCTCTTTGTAACCCCGCACTTCCCAGGGGAACTACGTTACCCTGAATTTAACGCGAGCGAAGCCGCGGTCAAAAGCCAGTAAAACATAAAAATAACCTTTTACTTTTGCGTATTTATTTATTTATTTAAGGACAACCACCAAAGCATACGCCATTATACATGCTAAAGATTCCACATTCTTACATTTTATAGTGTAGCCTTAATTAAAGGCTGCCACGGCATGCATTAAACATAGGAGGAGATAGGAACTAACTTATCTATTAACATTTTGATCGACGTTAAGTCAACCAATAAAAAAAAAGTATGACAGCAAACACTAATTCTAAAACATTTACAACTTCCAAATATTTTTATTTTGTTGAAGCGGTGGGCCAGGAAAACCCAAAATTGGTGCCCTGAAATCGCACGACGGGGTCGCGGCAGACCAAGAAGGAGTGGAGGGAGGCCTTTGCCGAGCAGTGGGACAGTATGGGCTAGATATAATAATAATAAAATTGTGAAAAATTTGTCCCTTTCACTCACATAAAGTATGTGAAAAAGACGAAATTAGCCAAACGTATTGTATAAATATCTTTGATAAGTAAGTAGGAATTGGTAAAAAACTGTGCGTGTAGGAGAAGCTGGACGGATCGCGTCGCCCGGTGTGCTGAAAGTCGAAAGTGATTGCGTGTGCGCAACAGAGGAACGCACGCAGTAAAAGTAAACTTCCTAATCGCGCGCATCGTATCACAATGGACAATTATTCACATTACGACCGTTCACGCGACCGCCTTCGAGATTTAGAACACTGTGTCAGTACTTCCGAAGGTCAACGTTTAAACGTCAAGATTTTTTGGCATTTTAATGATGAGTAGTTTTCATTGTGAAATTTTTACTCTCGCTCGACTTGAATCGTTATTGTCAATGAGTCATGGCAGCATTAGGGAGACTGTAATTAGAATGTGGCCGACATTTCTCGCAAATGAGCCTTCAAATGGACAATTTTTGTGAAATCAGTAACAGTTTGATTTTATCGCAAACTTTCCTTAATGACTTGTATTTAGAAAGACTAACTCTTGAACTAAAAACATTTGAGTCAGACGATTATCTTTCTTTATATAATAACTAGCTGCGCCCGGCGGCTTCGCCCGCGTGATAGCAAAAAAATATCCCAAGGGAACACTTACTTCCGGGATAAAAAGTATTCTATGTCCTATTCCAGGACATGGTCTATCCGTGTACCAAGTTTCATCAAAATCGGTTTTGCCATTTAGGCGTGAAGACAAAACAAACAAACAAACATTAGTAAGGATAAGTAACGATAATAATATAATAATATTGCACAGCTATCACACAACGTCGTCTAGTCCCAAGCTAAGCAGAGCTTGTGTTATGGGTACTAGACAACTAATAAACATACTTATATATTTCTAAATACATACATATTATAGATAAATTACACCCAGACACAGAACAAAATGATTATGCTCATCACGCAAACATATTTTGTCCTAGGTGGGAATTGAACCCACGACCTTCGGCATAGCAGTCAGGGCCACTAACCACTAGACCAACAGGCCAGTTAATTCCTAAATTATGAAGGTACGATAAGATAGATTCGACAGCTGTATTTATATCATATAATCTCTCTAACCTTTTCCCAACTAGTTGAATACCTGAGTTTTACATGGAGCTAATGCGTATCAGACCTCTACCACCCAGTTACTGGGCAACACGACACTCGTTGGACTGACAGATGGTCAGACTTTCTCGCTGACTACTTGCAACGACTGTCAAAGATCTACGAATGACAACCGAGACCAATGACTTTATGTGCTTTCGGAAACATACCCCGAGTGTCCTAATGTACTAGATAAATTTAGAAAAATACAAATAAATTGAAAAATTCACATTGATACTTGCCTGGCTTCCAAACCCACAACTTCATGTATGAGAAGTGGAAGCCTCAACCACTGTGAAATCACAACTGTATTAATATTAATCAGCAATTTATATAAATTATTTATCAATGCTGAGATATAAGTAATCGACTATAATAGCTTTGCTGTTTCCACAAGTCTCTAAGCTAATGTTTCAAGCTAAAACCAGTACATTCAGAGATACATTCAGATTCAGCTTTCACTAAAAACGTTCCATACTTCACAGTTTAACATCTTCCTACCCAATTCTCACAGTAAACTGGTATCATATTTACCATACAAATTATACGAAAATTTACTGCATATAAAACCGGCGAGTATGTTATTTTATTGGTTATACATAATTAAGAAAAAGTGACAGTGACCAAATGGAATGATTTGAACTACCTAGTTTAGTAATCATTTCTCATTTATCGCTGATCGCAGTCAAGCACTAGTTTATATCAATAAAAAAAATAAAAAATAATAATAATATCGCACATGAGTTGGATTTCACGGCGCTTAGTGATTCCACGCGCGCCTCAAGGAGATGGCAGCAAAACCATAGGAGCACAGCAGGCTTGAAGCCTACTTGGGGCCAGGGGTTATGTGAAAGGTCCTGAAACGAAGGCAAAGAAGAGACGTAGGAGGGATGTGTAAGGGTCTGTGTTTCCTGATAGCTACAACGCGAATAGGTTACTTCTAGGCAAGCGTGCTCCATCATCGCTTACCGTCAAGTGAAATAGTGGTCAAACGCGAGATAAAAATTTATAAAAAAAAGTAATATTTTGACACGCCCCTCCAACTCCGCCCTAAAGAAGAAAAAAAAAAAGATTATGGGCGATTTCCAACGTAAAATAAAAATTGTCGGTTTGATTGCCGGTACCTAAGCCGTATGGTTCATGTACTGAGTAATCCGAGCTTGAGTGAAGTGTGTGTAATGTGTATTTGTTTTATATTATGTGTGTGTACATATTACTGTTTTTAAATGTTGTATGTGCATTGTTTTTCATGTGGTGTGTGTGTATTTTGTAAGCACAATTTTTTTATATTATTATTAACATTACTTTGTTTGTTAACCCAAATTATTCCCAAAAAGTTTTTTTGCCTAACAAAAATTATACTGCGTCCAAATTCAGCCCTACGACCTTTTCAACCTCATTCTTTAGCGAAAAACAAAAAGGCTGCCGAATCTACTTCTAAATTGCCTTGTTTTTAACCAAAGAACTTACCCAATAGTTTTGTTACACGTTCAATTTGTCCGTCGCCTACGATCCTTTAAGATAAATTACTGTCTTTTCATCGATGGTAGGTAAGTAAGTATGGAGTTCATTCACCTTTGACCTAATGCTTTGAACTAAGGGCTTGCGCTCATTTGTGCCAAGACGTCTTAGACAAAACTGTTTTGTCTTCGACACGGGCTGTTGATAAAATACTGATATATCGATATTATCGCAGTACTCAAACGGCTGAACATATAAACATGTATTTGTAAATCTCTTGAGAAATATTGTGTTAGACAGAACTGTCTAAGACATCTTGTCTCAAATGTGCGCAGGCCTTTAATGAATTCCCGCTAAACACTTTAGATTGATGTCAAGAAAATCTGCTTCTATATAGGAAATTGAGGAAACTCATCAGTTGCCTGATGAAGTTTATTTTAACGATGATGGTTTGACCTGATAATTACTGTAACTTAATGTACGTTAATGGGAATATTAGGTAAGGTTTTTAAAAGTCACTTGTCCAGTGGGTTTAGACTATTTATGTCCTGTTAGAATTTCATAATCATAATCAACCTTACAATGTTTCTACTGCTGGGAATCAGGCCGCCTCTCTAGTAGAGGAATGGGCCGTAATCCACCAAGCAGGCTTAGTGCGGATTGGTGGGTGTCTCATGTTGTTTATTCAGTGTTCTAGGATATGCTGGTTACTTCAGGATGTTTTCTTTCATCGTTTTAAGAGTAGTGGTGATGAAATAAATTTTAAAAATAATGTGCTTGGCTGGGTTTGATACCGTGACCTAAATACTCGTAAATCAGAACTGCTGTTACCACAGGGCTGTTACCACTGGGCTCTTATTAAAAGTAGTTGTACTGCTTTTAAACTTTCGGCCTTGGGCATTTAAGTAGGTATAAATATGGAATAATGAAAAGGTTGCTTATTTTCGATGAGTACTTTATGAAAAACTTCTTAACTACATTCTTGAATACACAGAATGGACTCTGACGAAGAGGATTAAATGCGCGAATGGCATGGCATTTTGGCCGCCAAAAGAAAAAGCTAGAAGCGGCTTCAAGCTTTTTTTTTGAGGCGGCATCACCGCACACGAGCCGAAAAAAAGACTGCCACATAAAGAAGCTTGAAGCGGCTTTTTTTGAAGCCCGTGTGCAAGGACACTAAGCACTTCCATTACATATCTACTTATAATCATTCAGGTTTACCGAAAGCCCGCTGACCTCGGCCACCCTTAGAGAAACGAGATACCGCATTGGAGTGTAATTATATTATAATATTATCTGCCTACAATATAATGAAGACTCTGCAGTATACTGAAGGTAATTTATAACCAACCTTTGTGGGACTATCAAACTAGAAGCGAATGATTGATTAGACTGCTGATAGTCTTTTTTTTTTACAACTATCACAGAACGAGTGAACCGTCTGTATTCTGTTTTACCTTTGGCTACCACTGTTACTCCTATTAATTACCTTATTGCTGCCAGCGGCTTCACCCGAGTGACAGTTGAAAATTTGACATGGTCCCAGGATTAAAAAATGGGTTCCTTCTATTTGGCAGAATCTTGACACTCCGAATTTTATTTGGCATAACACACTTGGCATAATCTTCTTTAATCGAAAATTTTGCGTGCTGCATGACGCATGCTTGCTGCATGCTGCATGCCTGCTGGCGTGCTGCATGCTGCATGCCTGCTGGCGTGCTGCATGCGTGCTTGCGTGCTGCGTGCTGCATGTTGCATGCTTGCTGCATGCTTGTCGCATGCTTGTCGCATTCTTGTCCCGTCACCTTACGTGCTATGTACACCTACGCGTGCACCAAGTTTCATCAAAATCTGTTCAGCCGTTCAAGTGGTGGAAATATTACATCCACATACACCTATTCACAAAATTTTGGCTGTATAATTATAGTGTTATGCGTTGGTGAATTTTGAAAAAAAAAACTGCTCAGCCAACCTTCTATTCTGACCAAGATAAAGACAATCCTGTTTGACTTTCCTAAACCAGATTCACCACAAAGTGAAATTTCAGTCCTCGATCCCACAATAAAGATTGCTAGCAGACAATGGAAACCAGTGTGGGGTCAAATGCAACACGTTAGGATCGTGACTAAGTTGGTTGTTACGCCACTTGAAAACTTACTGTTACAAGCACACAACAATGGTGTTTCCCAACTGTAAATTGATGGTGTATTTGTCTATATAATGGACCATCGACGGGGAAACTGGTAGGTATCATTTATTTTTAGGAAACTTGTTTTCGTATTTGGAAACACTGGAAGTGGTTTCAAAATGTTGGTGGTCTAGTTCAGGCTGTTTTTACCTAACATATGTACAGCGAGTGTCTACCCTTAAGGTAGAACTACTCTGCGCAAACGTGTGCTACGTACGCCGATCTGGGCACATCGGTCTCCTTACATTTTATATGGAAACTAGACTTGTAAAGCTACACTAGATCCACGCCACACCACGCAACGCCATGCCACGTGGCGTCACGCTACGCGTCGTCACGCCACGCGACGTCACGCCACGCCACACCACGCCATGCGACGCCGCGCCATGCGACGCCACGCCACGCGACGCCACGACACGCGCCAACGTACAAATCAGTCATGTTACACGTGTGTGTCGGTCTAATGTAGTTCTAACTCAACTCTATGTGGATTAAATAGTCCAAAATAAAGTTATTATTAGATATTATTATAAATATTTAAACAAAACCTATAAATTTAGTCGTTGATTGCGTCGTCCCGTTACTCCGCGGTTCAATTACAGAGTATGAAGAGATTAAAGTTTATGTCTCAGCTAATAATATCTTACGAAGCCAGCTGCGTTAAATAATTCCGATGTTAGATTTTACACATTACTGAGAGCATTTCATTAGAAACTCGATATTGAGATCACTTTCATTTGTCGAACTGTTTTTAGGTTAATATTTTACCTAGTGATCTATAAAGTCATAATAAGTACCTAGGACAAACTGATAAAACTGACTGTCTA
This sequence comes from Mythimna lalbum, assembly GCA_949319445.1. NCBI lineage: Eukaryota > Metazoa > Arthropoda > Insecta > Lepidoptera > Noctuidae > Mythimna > Mythimna lalbum. The sequence continues at coordinate 9,349,272 of OX439365.1, forward strand.
AACTGATTTTAATTGTGACTAATTAATATTTTTGATGTTTGGACCTGAGTCAATGTTACTTGTAATAAATAAATTATTATTATTATACATTTTGCATAAGAGAATCAAAATGGACAGGCTAAAATCTGGACATCAATAGCTAAAATAGCAAACATAAATAGAACAACCATGCTGGTTAAACTTTAAACACATCTGTATTATATCATTTTTTTGAAAAACTTAGCCGAAGACTCTTTAGTATAAGTAGCTGATTCAGTGAACATTGTTCTGCCATATAAAATACTAGATTTTGCCTGCAGCTTCGCCCACATACATAAAATATAGCCTAGGTATGTCACTCAGGAATAAAACAGATTTTTATCGATGAAAATATTTTAACAAAAACAATCTTTAACTCTTCGTAATATTAGTGTAGATATCAAAGAGAAAATGGGTGTTGGAACAGGAGGGTAAAAAGCCTAAGACCTATTCTCACACCTACCAAATACACACAAAAAAAAACCATTAAAATCGGTCAAATTGTTTCGGAGGGATTCCATAATAAAAAACACTATGTCATGAGATTTTTAAATATTCGAAGATTACCTATATTAATAACATAACAGGATATTTTTACCCCGAATCATGTTCTACTAGAATAATTTTCTACTTTCGCTTACGATACTACTGGCAAAAGTAAGTTTCCAAAAAACCCAATAGAAAACCGAGGAAGTAATAACGAATCACGCTAAAGAAAATATCTACAGGTAAGCTGCAACATTGTTTCCAACATATATATATATATACATAGCCTATATATTATATTAGGTGCCAGATAACCGTGGAATAACGGTCATTGACCGTTTCAAATTTTTTGACATCCTTAATTTTAAAAACGAAAAAACCTTTTTATAAAAAAAATATAACAGACTTCACTAAAAAATTTAATTGAATTTGAGGAATTCCCTCGATTTCGCAAAGATTATATCATCAGATCCCAACAGAGTGACTATGGGACCATTCGGGAAGTATACCCTTTCCCAACAAAAAAAGAATTTTTCAAATCGGCTGGCAAGCGACGAACAAACATAAAAAAACATCAAACATCCGAATTGAGAACCTCCTCCTTTTTTATAAGTCGGTTAAAAATAAAGACATACAGCTGTCTTAAATCGAAATGTATCGCGATCCTTTACATGATTTAGTAATGAAAACCAAATCATTGTTTGTTTTTGTAACAACGTAAAGATGAAAAGATCAATGTACTTTATTCCATGGTTATGTGGCGCCAGTAGTATATGATTGGGCATTCTGGACCACTTTTCGCTCGGCGAACCTCGTTCGCCATCGCTCCGGTGGTCCAGAATGCCCAATCGTGAACGGGCGACTCGGTTTAGTAGTAGTGGTAGTGGTACGGTGGACATTCTGGACCACTTTTCGCTCGGCGAACTCGTTCACCATCGCTCCGATGGTTCAGAATGCCCAATCGTGAGCGGGCGACTCGTTTTATGTTAGTAATGCAAAGTGGTAGTGGTACGGTTTGTAAAGATGTAACGTGTTTAGTGTTATTTTATTGAAATGTTTAGTGTTTTTCTAGCTAAACAATGATATGAATGTATACGACTGTGTGTACACACATATATAATATCGTATTTAATCATTGTGTCTGTATGAGATGTGTGTAAAATGAAGTGTGGGTATGCATAGTAGGGAAATAAAAATAAAAAAACAATCATTGAAATCAAAACCATATTTAATTATCGTAAAAAACAGGTTTATCGGGGAACAAAACATCTGCAGAACGGACAAAGTCCTGCAGTTTTTTCCACTGAGGAGAGTCAATGTCGGCCTGGAGCTTGATACGTACCAGTGCTTTCTTCCATAGCTCCAAAGAGTTGGTTTTGCGCGCGTCGTCAGCTCGGTACACCTTGCAGTCTATGTAATATTCGCCCTCGGTGTGAGCTGTGCGTCGCTCGCACCCGTTAGCCACTCGGTGCACGAACAGCGACGACAGGCTTGCTTGACCCGATGATCCCTCTCCAACTTCCGCGCCTGTCTCGCGGGCCTGGCTGATACCGAATATATCGCTATCACTCGAAGCTTTTTTACTGCAAAAACAAAACAACTTTTGTTTAATTTATTTATTGAAATAGTACGACCGAAGCCAATTACACTATTTAATTTTTGAACAACGTACCTACTTATGTAACCTTGTTAATTTACTAATTACAAGCCTAATTATGTTGGATACTGAACTGGATGATCAAGAATTGATATTTGATAAGGCTTTTCAATAATCTCGATGAGTATAACACTTAAAGAATTATGCGTTGGGAAATACTTTTTGCTGCTCTATTTTTGTAAGTACCAACAGTAACGACAACAATCACTACACTCATGAGACTTGATGAGACCGGCTTTTCACTATGAAATATATATTACATCCTGAGATGTAAAATATTATCGCTCGCCATATATTTGTACGTGACCGTTCACACTGTGCTGTAATATATATTAATATCCCAAGCGTCAAAATGTATGGCGAGATGTTAATATTACATCACCAGGGTTGTATTATGACCTCTTAAAACCATCATGTTTTCGGTGTGAAAAAGAGACGGAGCTATACAGGACGAATAGCACTATCCTTTTCTCAAACAGAAAACATGATGGTTTTAAGATGTCATAATACGACCGCTGATGTAATATACCTATATCCCATAGTCAAAAGCGGGCCTGAACCATATAAAAAAATGTAATTTACCTGGGACGGTTCGATTTTGATTTGCGTTTCCCATTTTCTCGAGGTGTACGAACAGTTTTCGTTTTTCGCTCAATGGTTGATGGGGATTGATAGCATGAACCCTCAGAATCGGACCTGAAACAAAAAAGTGATACAACCGTTTAAATAAAATAAATTAAAAAGTGGGCGGTGGTTCTGAAGAGTCAGAAGTGTTTCAAATATTTTATACTTACATTTTTCCTTGACTAGTAAAGGACTCAAACTCAGCTCAACTTCAAGACGACAGCAGCGCCAGCAGACACGATGATCTTCAACTGGTGTTGGTGATGACGGTTGACGACACTGACTTTACTGACTGTGTACAACAATTTACCGATCGCGGATCACGAGTGCACGACCGAAGTCCGGAATCGCAACTTACTATTACTTAGTTCACTTGAAACAATTGTAATGATCATAATGAAAAACGTAGTGACTTATAAGGATGGAAATGTCTAACATGAAAAGACACTTAAAATCTCTAGGTTTTAGAGTGTGATGGAACTTTTTTATTTGGTCGTATTTTAAACCTTCAAAAAGTAAATACTAAGGCAAACTAAAGTAGAATCAATTGCTGATGCATTGAAAACACTTAGGGTTTACACACCATTTCGTTACAATTTTCATACAACGATAGTTATATAAGCAGCGTAATGACAGCCCTGTGTAAAATAGCTGACTACCAAACATTAATTAGGTTGCATCATTTTACAATTATTGCGTTATATCGGAAACGCTGAAAGTTGATATGTAACAAGTGTCTTTTTACGAACGCTTGTCGTTGTGGAATTTTTCCGAAATTATAAAGACGTTAGTATTTCGGTTAATAAATGTCACTACTAAATATGTAATATTACAAGTGTAATATTGAAATTGTGAACATTAAACAGGTAATAATTATTTTAATAATTCATTTATAATAATCTATTTTGATACTTTATGTATCGTACCGGAAGACGCAGCGTTGGAAGGCCTCCAACAAGGTGGACCGACGACCTGGTCAGGGTCGCGGGAATCCGATGGATGCGTGATGCACAGGACCGGTCGTTGTGGCGACGCTTGGGAGAGGCCTATGTCCAGCAGTGGACGTCTTTCGGCTGATATGATGATGATGATGATGATGATACTTTATGGTTACTTTATTTATAATTTAAATAACAATATTTTTATTCTTTTCAGCTACACATGCATTACAATTTACAATTGTACAAAGACGATGAGATTGAAGATTTATTCTTAAGGAAAATATTTAGAAGTACATCATTTTTATCTGATGATTTCTACAAGTGCGTAAGATCAAATAATTATCAGGTAAACATATTAAGTATCTACCCTTAACTGTAAGTTTTTGTTGAATTATTAATCTAAGTACATATCTAATAAATCTTTGCATTTTATTTCCAGAATAAGGCTGTAATACAATATGATCAAAACAGACAAAAAAACAAATGAGGAACGGGAGCTACAACTGATCAAGACTTTTATTTATAGTGGTTCTAACGCATTTTCGAAGCTGTAAATCTCTATGAAAGGTATATATATAAATATATATATATTATACTTAAGGACAACGTATTGTAATACACGATTTAATATTGATACTTTTCTCTAAACGCTGAAATAACTATTATTTTATCCTTGTCTATCAATACTAATTCGTGTATTCAATAACAATGCCTTACTGTACAGTATGTCATGTATCTGTAGATAATCGTCAGTGGTCTGGTCATTTACGGAGTAATATACATAAAAACAATAGCGTAGCTCCTTTTAGTAGTAATGTAAAAATAATCAATTCCTCGTTCAAAGGACGTATTGTAAGTTATAGGATTATTGCAACTGAGGAGTTAGTCCATACATTTCCAGAGAGTTTTCTAATAAAAATCCGAGAACAAGTCAAGGATCTGATAGAACGCTCACTAAAAAGACACACATCGGTTAAAGTTAACTTTGAACTATTTTTGATATTTCTTTTGTTTAAAAACGATCAACAAGAAATGAAATCATTTGCTACAAAAAACTTTATAATTAATTTAAATTACGATTTCGATACAATTTTTAAATCAACAATATCATTACTTCTTAAGAAAATAGAAGATTTTCAGGAAAGAGATAGCGGTTGGACATTTTTGAATAACTCCTATTTTGAAATAAATATCAATAAATATCAGCCGCTCAGTGGATCCAAATATATTCCTTTACCAAAGTTTATAAAAAATAAAAAAGCTTGCTTGAATATTAAGAACAACGACAAGTACTGCTTTCTATGGTGTGTTGTGGCAGCCTTGTATCCCGCAACCCAACATACCGACAGAGTTACATCATATCCTCGTTTTCAGGATGTTTTAAATATTAATGATTTGTCATTTCCCATCACATTCACGGACATAGCCAATTTTGAAAAAAATAATCCCAATATAAATATTTATGTATATGGATTGAAAAATAATAAAACCATTATAGGACCATTATATACAACAATTAATAAAAAATCTAGGAGCATTCACTTATTGTATTTAGAAAATGATACAAATTCCCATTACTGTCTTATTAAGAGTTTACCCCGGTTAGTTCGAACTCAAATTTCTAAACATCATGGTAAGTTATATTATTGCGAATCTTGTTTATTGTTTTTTCCTACTCTTAGTCAACTTGAAACACATCTGTGTGGAGGGGTTGTCACAATTTTGCCTGATAGGGGATCAGTTTTAAAGTTTAAGAACTTTCAAAGAAAACAAGACATTCCATTCGTAATTTATGCCGATTTTGAAACACTGTTAATACCGATTTCCAGCGACGAATTTGATACTGATAATACAAAATACACCCAGCGACACGCGCCAGCCGCTTTTGCTTATAACATAGTATCTTCTTTCAATGATAATAAAAGGTATAGAAGTTATCGCGGTAAGGATTGTGTTACAAAGTTTATAGAGTTTCTTACGCAGGATGTAATTAAAATATATAAAATACTAACTAAAAACAATCCTATGATATTTACTGATAAAGATGATGTGGATTTCAGAAATGCAATTAAGTGTCATATATGTGAAAACTTGCTGTGGTCTGACAGAGTTAGAGATCACTGTCACATCACAGGTCAGTACCGCGGCGCAGCTCATCGACATTGTAACCTCCAACATAAAGTACCAAAATTCATACCAATATTTTTTCATAACTTGTCAGGATATGATTGTCATTTATTTGTGAAAAAATTAGGTGAAATACCTGGTCAAATAAAAATTATACCCAAGACCAAAGAAAAATATATATCATTTTCAAAGTTTATACCCGTTGCGGATAATGAATATGTACAATTAAGATTTTTAGATTCTTATAATTTTTTAGGTACCAGTTTAGACAAACTAGCTAAAACAATGCAGATAAAAGATTTTGTTAATCTTCGATCTCATTTTCCTGATAATAAACATTTTAGTTTGCTGACACGAAAAGGTGTTTATCCATACGATTATATGACAAATTGGAAATGTTACGAGCAACAGGCGCTACCGCTAAAGTGTTACTTTCACAATTCCTTGACAAACGAAGACGTCAACGATGACGATTATAATCATGCTAAAACTGTCTGGAATTGTTTTAATATAAATAATTTAGGAGAATACACTGATCTGTACTTAAAAACAGATGTACTCTTACTAACAGATATATTTCAAAATTTTAGAAAAACTTGTAAACAATATTATAAACTTGACCCTGCATTTTATATAACAACTCCTAGTTTATCTTTCGATGCAATGCTACTTAAAACAGGCGTTCAATTAGAACTGTTGACAGATTTGGCGATAGTTAAAATGATTCAGGATGGTATTAGAGGAGGTTTGTGTATGTGCTCGCATCGGTACGCAAGAGCCAATCATAAATATATGTCTGAATATAATGCTGTAAAGCCAGATTGTTTCATAGCCTATCTAGACTGTAATAATTTATATGGTTATAGTATGTGTCAGTATTTGCCATATTCTAGTTTTCGGTTTCTTAATGAAAACGAATTAATTAATTTACGCGTTCAAAATATTGAAGATAATGCTGACTGGGGATATATATTAGAAGTTGATCTTTTATATCCTGATCACTTACACAATTACCATAATGACTTGCCTTTTTGTCCTGAAAAATGCATTCCTCCAGGTGGTAAAACAAAAAAACTTATCGCAAATTTATACAATAAGTACAATTATGTTATACACTACGTTCATTTAAAAAAGTGTCTGGAGCATGGTTTAATATTACGAAAGATTCACCGAGTTATTACCTTCCAACAAAGACCCTATTTAAAAGAATATATAGAGTTAAACACTCAATTACGTCAGAATGCAAAAAGTACATTCGAGCAAGACTTTTTTAAATTATTAAATAACAGTGTCTTTGGTAAAACATTGGAAAATACTGAAAAGAGAGTCACCGTTCATTTAGTTAATCAATGGAGTGATAAAACAAATAAAACCAACAAATATATATCCGCTGAGAGGCTTATAGCTAATCCTTATTTTCATAGTGCAACAATATTGACTGAACATTTAGTTGCTATACAAATGAAACCAGACCAAATAATCTTAGATAAACCTATTTACATAGGATTCACTGTTTTAGATCTTTCTAAGTCCCATATGTACAATTTTCATTACAATGTTATTAAACCTTTTTATCATGATCGAGTACGCCTATGTTATACAGATACCGATTCTTTTGTGTATGAAATATATACAAACGATTTTTATAATGATCTGAAGTACCATTTCTTGCAATACTTCGATAGCAGTAACTATGATAATGATAATGAATTTGCAATACCTCTAATCAATAAAAAAATACCAGGCCTTTTTAAAGATGAAATGGGTGGTAAATATATCTCTGATTTTGTTGGGTTGAGGTCAAAGCTCTATTCTTTAAAAACTTCAAATACTGTTATCAAAAAAGCCAAGGGAATTAAATCATATGTGCTCCGAGATTTAGATATTACTGACTACGAAAGCATTTTATTGGACGGTGGAGTTATTAGAAGAAAAAACATAATGTTTAAATCATTGAAACATGAAATTTTTACACAAAATGTTAATAAAATTACCTTATCTAATAACGATGACAAACGAATTATTTTGAAAGATAAAATAGCAACGAAAGCCTGGGGTCATTCATGTATATTAGGTAAACAATAATGAAACACGTCATATCTATGAATGATTACTAAGTATAAGGTATTGATAAAATAAAAGAGTGGTTCTGTATAATAACATTCTTAGTTAAGTAAATAAATGTACTAGTGTTAATTAGCATTATATTATTTAGCTTTAGTTTTAAGAAATAAATAAAGATTTTTATTATTGTAATAAATGTGCTTGTTATATCAATTTACGTGTTTTATTTATTTAACAGATAAAAAACCTTTGATCACTTTAAAAATGTGAAAACAACTTTGCTAGCATTTATTAATATTTGAAATGAGGATGAAAAACTTTAGAAAATCGTACAAGTGCGTGTATGACTCGCACACGGAGGATTCCGTAGGAGCAAGCATAGACCAGGGACAGTACTGTCAATTACAAATTTTTTTCATATTAATAATTTTGTTTATCATAGTTTTCATAAGTTTCAACAGCACTTATGGTTTCGGAAAAAAGTGGGTGTGACATACGATCTAACGGACAAACAGACATACATAACGAATCTTTAAGGGTTTCGTTTTTTGTCATGCGGCTACGGAATCCTAAAAAGAAGCTTGTAGGAATTCGAACCCGAGCTGAAATGTAAAACGAAACTGCATTACATCAAGTTCATTTCCCCCATCGAGCAATCATATTATATCGAGCAAAAATGCATGGTATACATTTTTAGGTGTTGCAATACAACCTACATTTTATCGCTTGTTGATTATTAAACTATTTATATACTAATGTCTTCACGTGTCTGCTAGTTTATTAACGATATTTTCGATAATTTTGTTATTTGTTAAATATTATTCAGTTAAGATACTCGTACTGCGTATCACATCACATTCTAAACATGACTTCGGTAAGTAAACAATATTAATTTTAAACATTAATTAAAAATATATACATATTTTATGTATTAAATCTTGTGATTAGTGATATATCGTAGGGATTTAAATGATCACTGGATCGCTTTGGTTTAGGGTAAAAAATATTATTTATCTATTTCACAGTGTTATTTGTGTACGTTGATTTTTTAAAGATGACATTTAACCTCAAGTACAGTTTTTATTTATTTTTTGTCATTTCTATATTTAATTTTCTGTTTAATCTTTGTTTCAGATGGCGGGATCTGATGTTATGTTTAGTCAGTACGCTCAGGATCCTTTAGAAGAATTTAATGAGATGATCCGACGTGATCGCGAGGCTAGCAGTCAGGTTTCGAAAGAAAAAAAATCTACACCTCGACGAAGGGTCAAGTCTAAGAAACATAATTCGACCGAATCTTTCGTCATGAGTAGGCATCATCGGCGAGGCAGTAAACTAATAAAAATTAAAGTAATCGATCTGTGTAACAATTCTCCAGACAGTGATAGTGACAGTAATAGTGATAATGTTATTATCCAAGCGCAATACATAGTGAAAGACGCGGTTGACTTTATTATGGACGAAACGGAATCCTTAGTTAAGAAAATATCCAAATCATTAATTGATAGTGATATCTAAGTCTTGTGTAGATATTCAGATTTTAGTGCTTATTGTTTTGTATACCTACAGGTGTTATAAAAAATCTAAGAAATTAAAAGCATGTTTTCTGTATAAAAATTGTTTTATTTTTTTAAACCCGTATTACATACACACATAACTAACTTATAAAATTACCAGTTTAAAAACTTTTTTATACATAGCACATTTCTAAGAGCACAATGTTTTAGATGATGATTACAATTAAAAGTAGTTTTTATATCACAGTACTTTTTAGCTAACACAGATAGTTTGGGACAATTTTCTTCATGAAGTTCTAATACATTACAGTTCACACACAATTCTTTTATCCACTTCACTTTCTCTGAACCTTTTACATAGATATTCATATTTTCTAGGTATGGTACGATCATGCGTTGGAATTCTCTATAGTCAATATAGCCTTCGCTCCAACGTAGGCCCATATTTTTTTCCAACCATTTGACTTGTCTCTTTTCATATCTTGTTAAGTATGTGAACTGATACGGTGGTTTGATTAAAAACGTTTGTGTATATTCACGTGTGGCAAAAGCTAACTCTTTTACTATAAAATTATTGCAGAGATCTTTAAATCCTTGTACATCTACTATGATGGTATTGGAATTCATGATATTTTTCTTACAATATTACTCAAAGGTTTATACTCAATTATACAATCGTTTAATATAAGGCAGTATGCAGAGGTTTGGTCTGGTATGTCCAATTCACTCTCGATTTCCACTCTCACATCCACCACAGGACCAGTTTTGAGGTTGTCTGCTTGTCTAGAACAATCAACTACAAATAGCGGCGCTAGGTCCTTAAATTGTTTCTCGCTCAGTAAGGGTTCCGAGCGCCTGCCATAGTACGACTGTTGAAATCGAGTATATTGCTCGTATATTAGAGCAATTGTGTTATTTGCAAAACTAGCGTTTAGATTCTCATATGGAAAGTAAGTTGAATTGAGATACACTCTGACGTCACGGATATGGCAGTGATCGAACTGGGACATGTCAGAACTTGCATTGTTTTTTCTATTTGTTTGTAAACCAATAATTATATATCTTGGTTTCTCTACTTGCGACGAAGTTTTAATAGACCAGGTATGTTTTGTAGTTTTAGGTAAAGCTGGATATTCGTATAGATCCCAATTTCTAAATATCATTTGGAGCGGACGATCTTTTTCTAACAGTTTTAATAAATTTATCTTTTCTTTGTCAGATACTTTAACGTGTGGTACGCGCCATATAATTTTATTGATTTGCACGTCATCTACAATCTCTCCGGTGTTGAGTTTTACAGCATTTAGGTTTGTGTTACTTCGCAACAATATTAGTTCATGCTTACTGTTTATCACCACTTTCTTGAAATCTTCAGCAAAACCCATGATATTACAAAGAGGTATGGATGCGGAAAAGTTACCTCCATTAATATTCTTTGTACCTTCAATGTTCCAGCCCCAAGCATTAGATATCTTTGATTCACTCTCATTCATCGAAATTAATGACTTCATGGTGGTAGTAACGCCAGCATTTTTTATTTTATCAATCTCTACTCCATTTAACTCGTACCTTATATCTTGGAACAAGTAAAGGAGAGCATTATTCGTAAAATGAACGCTAGAAGCCTTGTCTTTTGAATCCTTTTTGCTAACAATTACAGTTCCTTCCAAATACAGAGTACTGGCTGATGGTAGTACATATAGGTCCTGTTGGTTGATGGGAATGCGAATTTCATCGTTTCTATTAAAACTTGTCACGTAGGGCTTGTAGGAGTGAAATTCGATGCCTTCAACTGTATTGTCGTAAGTCGGAGCGGATAAAACGTCTAAAATATTCATTTTAACAAACCGATAGCTTTCAGGAATGCTTTATTATTATCAGTTAATTTTATTTTTTTATTAGAACGAGCTCTTATTTTCTTGGTTGCTAAATTGGCACTGATATTTTTGACTTTGAGAGGCTCATATTTATTGTAGTCAATCATTCTTTCGTCTAAGATGTAAATATACCTGTACTTCTTCACCACGTAAATTTATTAGATGATTGTTAATATCTAACAGTCTGATATGTATACAGCTTATGTTGTTTTGATTGATTGGAAAGTATATTGCGTTCGTCGGGATTTCTATGATCCTATATCCAGGAGGCACATTGAGTGCAAATTCGTGGATAATGTGACTCGGTTCTCCGTTTATATACGATCCGCTTATAATATCACATTCAATTCTGACCACGGTCGTAGGTAAAATGTTGACGGGAAACTGTGACACATGCCATTTATTACCTTTTAATATCTCCTTATCAAACCCTAGTAAACGTCTTAAGGTGTTTTCTTTTTCAAAATTGACATCTTTCGTACAGTACATAGTAGTTTTTAAAGTATTGTTATTGCAATATAGTTTAATTGATGCACCTTTTATCTCAGATTTTAAATAATCACTGATATCTTGCAATTCATAGGTTCCCTCCGGTATTTCAATGATTTCGGAGCCATAGTAAAACTTGTTATTCGTTTCATCAATGTTTGGAATAGAATTAAATGTTGAGAAATGCAATAATGCACACTCATATTGTCCATTTAGTTGTAACGTATTAGGATAGTACGTGGATAAGGTAGACTCGTTCCCGGTTATCGATAAAGTGAGTGACATTTTGCAAATGATTGAAATGAAAGAAAAACATTAATTTTATACATGTTTATTCCAAAATTTCCACAGATATTCTAAACATAGATGACCACAATTTACAGTATTAAACTTTTGATATCTTGTGTAGTTGTAATAAACACTACAATTCTTAAAATATCTCATTAATTCCATTGGAGGTTTCAAGTCTCCATAACTATCAAAGTATTCGCAATAGTCGGATACTTTCGCATATGCTACCCAATGCGTTCCTTCATTTTTAGAATCGTCTAAGTTAACAATTCCACATTCAATCCGTTTTGGCTTTCTTGGCAATTTATCCTTCATGTATACTCCTCGAAAGTGTGGGATGTCTCGTGCATGTTCTTGGATGTCGATGTTAGTCAGAGGACGATTAGGTAGCTTCTTTATCAGTTTTTTGGATGTTCTATGAATAATCCTTTACCATTTTTATGCGGTCTAATGTATAAACCCTTACCCAAAGCTAATGCCTCCATAGTCTTATTATGACGTTCTGTTTCTCGCAAATTTTGTTGAGCTGCTTTGTAATCATTAACGGTTTTTGCAATACCCGCTGCACCACCAGCCAAAGTGCCTAAAGCTGATAAGCCAGCAAAAATTGGAATTAAAGGCAAAATACCTCCAGTCTTTGGTATGGGTATGATTCGTGGTACCCGAAATTTCTGAATTTTCGGAAATATCTTTTTTGCTGCTAAGTAAGCAGCATTAATTAAAGCTTTACTATCTTTGTGTTTAATTTTCTTAATTTTTGATTTTATTTTCGATACAAAGTTTCGAAACGTTTTAACTCCGGCACCAGACTTTAGTTTGGCTTTCATAACTTTGCTCACCAGCCATGAGCTAAGTTTTTCACCTTTTCCAGCATCCTTTGATTTAAGTCTTTGTTTTGCCATATTCATTAGTTGTAGATCAGCTTTGTGGCGATGTGATAAGTCCGTGTGCTTAGCGTATGCAATGTCGTGGTGCATACAAGCTTCATCCAACTTATTGATACCTCGGTCACCGCGTAATAAACGTTTCTGGAGTTTAGTTCCTGGTCCGCAATAATTATATCCAGGCAAATGAAGCTCGAACGGTAGGTTTTCTATTAAACTATTAACTAGTCCACCACCTTGCATTGTACAAACCGCAATGGAAAAATATTCCAAAAAAATTATTATATACTTATTAAGTCAATCCACTAATGCAGCTTTGTCAATCCAACTATTTTCATTATTGCTAAGACCCAACCATTTTACGTAAAGTTTTGTTCCTTTCTTTTTTAAAATTTTCTCTATCAAATATACACCAGGATAATTTGATTTTTGAAGTTCTTGTTCATAAAAGGTTCCTAATATACCTTGCTTTCGTTGATCTTGTATATGGTAGGTCACTGGTATTGTATTATTAATCTTCTTTACAATAAAAAGTTCTGTTGACCAATTAGGAGTATAACCTTTCTCAAAATTGTGTTTGTATTTGCTGATACGAACATAATCACCAATTTTAAACTTAGGTTTACATGGAATACATCCATGTTTATATGCTTTCAAAATATTTTCTTTTATAACTTGCTCATTAGACTTGTTTACATCGATTGGTTTTACCTTAATAGTGCGATGTTTTGTGTTGTTATACGATTCTAATATAACTTCTAATGGTTTACCCAGCCACTTATAGTTTCCATTAAGGCTAAAATATTTGTACAATTTATTTTTTATGGTTTTAATTAGTCGCTCAACAATTGATGCTTTTTTGGTAGAAAACGATGAGTAATGGTTGATTTTGTATGTTTTCATGAGCGCTTGAAATGTGTTATTATAAAACTCTGTCCCCATATCAGTTTGTAAATTATCAGGTTTTCGATGAGTGTTAAGTAATATTCGTTCAAATGCATGAGTGACATCAAGTCTATTTTTAGATTTTAGCGGTTGCGTCCAAGCATATTTTGAGAAGCAATCGATCACTATTAAAATGTAGTTGTAGCCTTTGTTATATTTCCTTAGATTTTGCATGTCCATCAGATCAGCTTGCCACAAGTCGTCAATACTTTTTAGAACAACAGAACGCCGTAAGAAATTTCTTCGTGCAGTTTTGTGTATTTCATTTACAATTTGTTGTTTTGACATAATTTACAGCTTTTTAAGCAATTTATCAACATCTGCTTTAGAATAAAATTTATCTTCCAAATGATTCAAAACTTCGGGTATCTTTGTTTTTAAAGTAGCTTGAACTGTCTTTTGTGCATCTAACGCGAGCTGAGAACGTAATGCACCAATTAGTTTATTTAATTCATGTATCTTATTGGCACTTATTCGATCTACGTAATCCTTGTTCACGGCATCGTCTCCATCTACAGGAGATTGGATTCCCCTCAGTCTTGATCCTTTCAAATCAAAATCTCCGCTTTCTGATTTTAACAATGCGTTATCATTAAATTCAAATAAATCTGAAAAACGCAATCTCTTGTGAATAAAATGACCAAATTTGTCTACATTCATCTTTAAGATGTATTGTTTGGAAAGGTTGACAGTAAAATGAAACACACATGATTTATGTATTTATTATATTACTTTCACGCAATTCCTCTATTATAGATATAATTTCGTTATTTACGCCTGTGTTACCAGCATTTTGAGATGCAATTAACAATTTTAGCCGTTCTACCAATTCATTAGGATCATCCCAATATATAAAATCTACATTCTTCTTCCACATTTTTGTTAAGGGCAGTCCTTTCCCTTTGGATTGTGTAAAAAGTGGTTTAATAATTTTTAAATATTTTAAACCCTTATTACTTTTTATCGGTTTACTTGGATCATAATCTCGACGATGTGCATTAGTATCAAGTAGCATTAATTTATAATGTTGCATATCCCTCTCTGTAACCAAACTCAAATCTACATTCTTTTTCAGTAGCAACTGTTTCAATCCAGGCGTACTTCGGTACTTGCGATCTGCCACTGTGATATATTCGTCATTGACAAATATGCAAGCAGATCCCAACATTAAGTTTCCACGTTCGTATCTGACACCAAATGGAATATCTGCTAACGCTTCTGGAGAAACTGACCAAGATGTTGTGTTACAATCTTGTTTCTTTTCGCCTAGTGATTTATAGGAGGAGTCACTATCGATCTCAGAGTCATAATCGTCTGTATCATTGCTTTCTTTGTCACTGTGAACTTCCTTATGCAAAGTTTTGTCAATAAACGGAACTTGAATTTCTTCATCTTCGATATTTTGTGAAGCAGATTGTTTGCTGACATTGGCAATTAAATTTAAGGGTTCCGTCACAGGCTTGAAAACTGATTCCAGCGCTTCTTTATTATTTATTTCAATATTCTTCATTCTTCGTACTTTTTTCTTCACGGCTTCTGTCGCTTCAACGATTTGTCTTTTCAAAGATTTTTCCATGTTGATGAAGTAGATAGTGTTTGATTAAGTATCGTAAGTAGAATAATTAGAAAAGCTAGGGTAACGGATTTAAATAACAATTATTTAATCAAAAACTACAAAACTGTCAAATTTATTTCTATAACAGCCTTTATTTTTAGGGCAATCTTTATTAATCACGACAAAACTGAAGGGATCGTTCCATATTTTTGAACACATTTCACGAAATTGAACCCATGACATATCAGTGTTGACATGTTCTTCGTATATGTGCTTCAAATTAATTTCGTCTTGTTTAAAAAGTATGATTAAGTTCGCGTTGTCCCTTATTAATTGTTTAGGAATTTTACTATACGTTTGATTTAAATAAAAACAATCGATATACTTGTGTCTTCCCATTGCAAAGTAATCACGCATATTGTTTTGATTTTCAGAAGCAACATCATCAAATATAATCACAGAGTTGGGTTTTGCGTCCTGAACTCTTAGTATTTCTTCATTTTCCTGATATTTCTGAAACGAAATACCTGGTATTCGTTGCAAAACTTTTTCTAAAAATATGTACTTGGGCTGGTACAGGGTTTTTGAATAAATATAAACGTTTCGAAATCTTAAACCATTTTCGTGTATAAGAAGACTAATGATTAAATTAGTTTTTCCACAATTTGACGGTCCGCAAATTATACAGCGTACTGAATTAGGTAACAATTCACTATGACGGAAAACAGTTTTACAAAATTCATCACATATTATGTTGACGTTCAACGATTTTGGTTGTTTTACAAATTTCATGATTATTGTGTGAAACTGATCAATTAACAATGACAAATATTATGTTAGATTAATATATATATAAACCGTACCACTACCACTACTACTAAACCGAGTCGCCCGTTCACGATTGGGCATTCTGGACCACCGGAGCGATGGCGAACGAGTTCGCCGAGCGAAAAGTGGTCCAGAATGCCCAATCATATACTACTGGCGCCTTCTATAGGACCTCCAACAATACGATTTGCGGTCAACGGTTACACAAGACACGCGGCCGCAACAACAAGGAACGAAAGACCGAATGAATGAACAGATACTTGAATGAACTACATAACTTCATGGTACGACGTACGCGCTCACCGCAGCGTTTCCTTCTAGGAAATGTTGTAATAAATTATGAATTTCCTCCACTATTATAAACTTATCAATATCTAAACCTCATTTGAATAAATTGTACGTTAGGAACTCACTCGTTAGTAGTGGCTGGAATAATTGCTAAAGACATAGATTTCCTCTAAAAACAAAAGGGAAGTTATCGAGCTTTATTTCATACTAGCTTTTGCCCGTGGGTTTGCTCACGAACGTAAATTATAGCCTATGTCACTCAGAAATAAAGCAGCTTTCTATCGTTGAAAAAATTTTAGCAATCGGTCTAGTACTTTTAGAGATTACCTTCTACAAACAATACAACTAAAAATCAATGCCACTTTTCGTTGTTATTTTATAACTCAAGAACGGGCTCACTTATCCAAACCAAATTTTTAGGCTTTGTTCTGACTATTTAGTAGATGGTTTATGTGAAGTTTGGTACGGTAGAGTAGGGTAGAGTAAGGTAGAGTAGGGTAGAGTAAGGTAGAGTAGGGTAGAGTAGGGTAGAGTAGGGTAGAGTAGGGTAGAGTAGGGTAGAGTAGGGTAGAGTAAGGTAGAGTAGGGTAGAGTAAGGTAGAGTAGGGTAGAGTAGGGTAGAGTAGGGTAGAGTAGGGTAGAGTAGGGTAGAGTAGGGTAGAGTAGGGTAGAGTAGGGTAGAGTAGGGTAGAGTAGGGTAGAGTAGGGTAGAGTAGGGTAGAGTAGGGTAGAGTAGGGTAGAGTAGGGTAGAGTAGGGTAGAGTAGGGTAGAGTAGGGTAGAGTAGGGTAGTGTAGGGTAGTGTAGAGTAGTGTAGGGTACAGTAGGGTAAAGTAGTGTAGAGTAGGGAAGAGCGGGAGCGAAGCCGTGCGGGCAAAAGCTAGTAATATTGTAAGTGTAGATTAGCTTCTCCAATATACCTACAGGAATTTGGGTTTGTCTGTGCGGTACCGACTTCCTCACACCCCAGCTTCCGGACGCGACCCCGATTTGCAGCCACCGTAGGCGTGGGCTTGCGAACGACGAGCAATGGGTAGACTGACGTCCGGCCGTCCGGCGACCATCCGGACCGAGCCCGAGCCGTCGATGGCAATGGCTCATAGTGTTCCGCGCGCGTCTCAAATAGATGTCAGCAAAACCGTAGGGGCCCAGCAGGGCCGAAGACTACTGAGGCCTTGGGTAATACGAAATAATATCAGGTGGTCTCGAAACGCAAGGCTAAGATGGATCGTAAAACCAATCGTAATCTTCTTAGCGTATCGATGGCAAAACTAGTTAAATTCTTTGCATGGCCCAGAATTCGGCCATGCCATCCGCTGATGCTGTCATTAGGTCTCTACGTGAGCAGGTAACAGGGCGAAAGGTGTGACATGGTCGGTGGAGAGACGCCGCACAGACATTGAAGACCGGAACCATCCGAGAACTACTACCACCACCAACTATAAACCAAACATACCTATGTGGTATGGTTTTAGTCAGTAAAAGTCTGTAACGCACTCGCACTCCACCCTATAGCGGAAGAAGTAATTTCCCTCTTTAAAACAAACCATAATACCTTTATGGGATTTATTCATACCTAGTCAAATTAATACAAGTGAGATGAGATGTTATTAGAATATTAATTAATTCTTACAACACAAACGTATTAAGTTTTTGTAACAACGTATCTTACGAGAGGTGATTACTTAAAATTATGCCAACATTATTGCCCAGAAATTGCTCGTTTTAATTCTATTTCACTTATATGACTAAGGTATCATTATTTTCAGCGTGTTAATGTACTTTGGACATGTGCTTTCCCAACGCCACAATTATTTTATATGAAAGATGATATTGCAATTTATAATCACCTAATTGACAAATCTTCGGCAGTTTGTAGACATTGACGAGACTATTACAAGTAGGTACCTACTGTTGGAGTCTGTGTTTCCTGATAGCTTCAACCTAGAGGTCTATGGTTCTTTAAGTCAAGGGTAAATAGGTTATTTCTAGGCAAGCTAGATATTTCGGGCAGTGTGCCCTGGAGCTACACAATTTAATTCCACCAAGTCCGTTCCATCATCGGACCACAAGACGTACGACGTTGCGCCACCCCGGTACATGGTGGACATCCCACCCATTCGTACAAAGCGTTTTGGGAATACATTAATTATGCGTACAGCTAAGGAGTGGAATTCCCTGCCGGAGTCTGTGTTTCCTGATAGCTACAACCTAGGGGTCTTTAAGTCAAGACTGAATGGATTGCTTCTAGGCAAGCGTGTTCTATCGTCGGCCACATCATCGCTTACCATCAGGTGAGATAGTGGTCAAACGTGAGCCTATACATTATAAAAAAAAAGCAAGCTCCTGTGTTAACCACTTTATCACTTACCATCAGCATCATGATAAAGACAGGAATGGATGGAAGAACATCATAAAGATGAGATAGGTCACGACCGACGCATTGAGGAATGCGACGCAAGGATAATAGTGGTCAAGCGTAAGTCTATCTAAATTAATATTATAAAAAGGTAAAGTTTGCTTTTATGTTTTTTTGTTTGTAGGAGGTAATCTCTGGAAGGACTCTGGTCCAAATTTTTTCACTGATAAAAAGCTGCTTTATTCCTGGTTGACATTGACTATATTTTATGTACGAGGGCGAAGACGCGAGCAAAAGCTAGTCAATAATAAAAAAAAAGGTCACTGCAGTGTTAAACCTTGTTCTTTTAAATTTCTTCGCCCCATTTGGGCAGGCTAAGGTTTTAAATCACACCACCTTGCCGACGGAATGACGCGCTTAAATCGGCGTGTGTGGAATACGTGTGCGACATGTCGTTCTAGCTTCAGCCTTTTCGGCAAGATCTACTGAGATAGTTCTATGAACTAGTAGTATGCTACAATTCTAAATTTTCAGCTCCATTTCCCGAGATCGCATCTATTTCAATGATTCTACATATTGTTCAGATAAGTAGATACTTGAGATACAAAACTACAACCAATTTTACAACACAATGATATATCTACTACTCACATTACAATTAGTTAAACCAGCCACTGAACTTTACTCGAAAATAACCCGACGAAACCCTTTGAGAAGCCGTTTTGACTATAGAATAAATATAGGTTATACCGCCGATGACACAGCCGATCTGGTAATGAATTGGAACGACCCTTTTCATCCGAGAGATTGAGAAAATAGATTTATTTACATTGTCACATAGTAAAAGTGACAAAAAATGTGGAATTTTAAACCAATATAATTATATCTGTCTGTCACGCCATCGCGACGGCGTTTTCTATGGTGGTCGTGATCATGATGTATTTGGACATATTTATATCAGACTTCTCTTTCTTCTTTTTCTTCTCTTTCTCTATAACTTCGTCATCATCATCATCATCATTTCAGCCGATAGACGTCCACTATTGGACATAGGCCAAGTAGCCACAATGAACGATCCTGTGCGCCCCGCATCTATCGGATTCCCACAACCTTCACCAGGTCATTGATCTACATTGTAGGAGGCCTTCCGATGCTGCGTATTCCGGTACACAGTCGCCATTCCAGAACCTTTCGGCCCCAACGGCCGTGTGTTCTGCGAGCAATGTGCCCTGCCCATTGCCACTTAAGTTTGTCGAACTTCGTTGTGGATGAATATTTTTTAAATATTCTTTCATTGATTGAATTTAGGCCTAAAATAAGTTTTCGTAACGTCAAAGTCAATGATAAAACAAGTAAATCTAAAGTGATAGTGACACACTTCAAGATGAAGCGTCTCAATCGAAACGAAACCGAAATTCCTAGTGAAAATATTACAATAAATCAATGTCTACTTATGACGGGAAGTACTCATAAACGTTACAAATGGAGCAAGCTCTTAGATCACGCTACATTCCTTCATCTAATTAATAATGTTCAATTATCTAGAGCGGCTCAACTGATCATGATCTGTATTGGACATAATGGATTCGGTGAACGCATATCGTCGCGGGAAATAACGTTTTTCGATAATTGTAAATGATACTTTCATTAATTTGAGGATGTATGTTGAATACTTAGAATGTTTTTCTTTTGTTTAAAGATTCGAGTTGTCTGCACCATCAACTCGAAAACAGGGTTGTTTTTATACAACCATTTTCTATAACTAGGATCTATGAAAATATTCCTACATCAATGACATTTTAATAAACAGACATGTTATACACTCACAAATCAACCGAAAAATGTGTTCCGCGCAGCAGCGGCAGCACTGTCATGTGGTATGAGATCCCCTGTTTATTATTTACTTTGGTATCGTAATTGGTACACTTTCTAAACACACACGAAGGCATTTTTTTATTTAATTTCGTAGCAGCGCGCAGCGTATGACTAGATCCGATGCGTGACGCCTAAAGGCAAGGATCCCAATTAGGATCCTTTCGAGTCTTCACAAGTGCGCGCCCATAGCAAATTTGTTTATTTAAATATCATTAACCGACATGTATTTCGCGTATAACTGAAAACTGCTGCATCATTTGCAAGTCTTAAGCCTGACTAAATTTGCTACATCATTTATTATTACTGTGATTTGACCTAGACAGCATAAAGCTCAGAAAGAAGATTTCCAACAGTCATATTTTAGTATAACGTTTAAAAATCTATGAGCACGTCATATAAACACCAATAAAATGTCACGTAACTCATGGCAGATACTTTGAAGATTGGTATTTTATAGACACAATCTTTTGTAGAGAGGCTCTCACAGACAGACAAGTGCGAAGAATGATAAGTACAATGCGACATCCTTTGACCAGTAAAAAGGTTATCTATATAAAAATCTTGAGTCAAAATATTTGTTATCCAACTCCTCTGAAACGACTTGACCGTAGTTTTTTTTATTTTTAAGTATAAATTTGGTAGGTCTGAGGCAATTTTTTACCCTCAAACTCTCCTCACCACACTTTTTGTGATAATTCGTAAAGTTGGCAAGTCAAGTCAGCTAGTTTGTCAATTTAGTTTTCTGTGAAAACACGTTTCCATCTTTTTACGTCATGCCTTTTTCATAGATACGAGTATTTACGAACCTTTCCGATGTTACACGACCTAAGATTTGCTGAATTATTTAACATGCAACTATTTCAACCACTCGCGCGGTCTGCGCGTACAATAGGGTTGGCACACGGACCCATGTGACCCAGATTGCGGGCTCGAGTTAAGCTTTAATTCCCAAATCACCTCCGGCCAACCCTCGGGTAAGCCGTGACGATATTTGGGTTAAAGCTTCAATTCTGCCTGGCTTTGGAAGCTGAATTTACAGATTCAACACGACGATTGAGTGGACGAGATAAGCAGAATTTCCGGACACAACATTACCAATAGGAAAACAAGCTTTTTAATCAGACAATGTTACAAATGTTAGGATTTTATAAGAGTTTAGAAAGAAAGAAAAACATTTTATTTGTCGGAAAAGGATTTACCAGTGTCTGAGTGTAATTGATCTATAATATGTATGTATTTAAAAATATACAAGGTGTAAGGGACAGCTCTGCGCATACTTTAAGGGCTTGCTCTGTAGACGAAACTGGACAACCTTCCACAAAATTTGTTATTAGGTAACGAAAAAAAAATCGGCGTCGCCATACAAATTGTTCAAATGTATTTAATGAAAAGTATGCCCCACTTCCGAGCAAAGCGGCTAAACGCTCAATTTCAGTACTTTTTCTTGTATTTTTTTCCGTGCCAACCCTACGTAAAGTGGTGGTCATCATAAATTCATAAATATTGGTGAGTAAGTTACAAGCTTGAATGATGTATTTGACTAATGGTTCTGAGAACTTCAAGGAGATAAAGTAAAAAGAAAAAAAAAATAAGTAAGTAGTGCTGAAAAAACCTTCCTGAATTATGACATTCATATACGATTGAGCTTAGGAAACGGGTGAGACAAAACCTTAATATTGACCACACCCACACACCACATGGTATGACATCTACCAATTTGCACTGGGCTCGCTTGGTACCCATTTCCTCACCTACAGGAGTGGCCTGAATCCCAACAATGGGAAGATTATAAAGCAGATTATGTTTAAGCGTGACAAATTTAAAAAAGATTTTCTTCTAAGTTTAATCAGATTCCAAATAATCGATAGAACTCACGAATATTTAAACTATTTATGTAAGTATTCTTCTTACCAATTTATTAAGTAACTACCAAAGCTTATTTCAATATAATTTTTATTTTAATAACACATAAAGGTTGTTGTTATTAAAGAACCTTTTAAATATTAAACAAAATTACATTTATATTAAAAAAACTAGACCAACATAAATGTGTACTTTTCCACTTCATAATAAATTTCGCAAATTACTTTGTTCACATTATAATATTTTATCATTTAGATTGCTTAGTTCAAAGTTCTATTTATTTTTTATTTATTTTTATTAGCCTATACTGTCCCACTGCTGGGCAAAGGTCTCCCCCAACTTCTTCCAGGCATTCTTTTCCCGAGCCACCTCGAACCAGTCCCCGCGGTAGGAATCCAGGTCGTCTCGCCACCTCTTCAAGGTTCTATTATCATAATTAATAATAATAATAATATTCCACTACTATCACACAACGCCGTCTAGTCCCAAGCTAAGCAGAGCTTGTGTTATGGGTACTAGACAACTGATAAAGATACATATTTCTAAATACAAATATTATAGACTAGCTTCTGCCAGCGACTTCGTACGCGGATCCTGTTGCTTATGCCAGCGACATTCAGTGTTATAAACGTAAGAGTAGACAAAAATAAACAGAAAGCTCAGAACTGCTAAGCTATCGGGAGTTACACGTGTTATTGTGAGTTAACCATAAAAGATAGACGTATACTGTCGTGGGACATTTTTTATATAATTTTGAGGAGAACATTTCCGTTATACATGTTTTCTATGTAGCTTTAACCATTAAGGCTGCAAACGCGACGGAAGCTTAAAAAATGGAGTAATTTCTCCCGTTTCCCCAACATTTCCCTTCACTGCTCTGCTCCTATTGATCGTAGCGTGATGAAAAGTATACTATAACCTGCCCAGGAGTATGAAGAATGATTGTACCAAGTTTCGTTAAAATCCATCGAGTAGTTTTTGTTTCTATAAAGAACATACAGACAGACAGACAGACAGACAGACAGACAAAAATTTTACTGTTTGCATTTTTAGCATCAGTATCGATCACTAATCACCCCCTGATAGTTATTTTGGAAATATATTTCATGTACAGAATTGACCTCTCTACAGATTTATTATAAGTATAGATATAGATAAATAACACCCAGACACAGAACAAATGATCATGCTCATCACATAAACATTTGTCCTGGGTGGGAATCGAACCCACGACCTCCAGCATAGCAGTCAGGGCCACTAACCACTACGCTAACGGGCCAGTCAATTAGGTAAGTACTTATACGAGTATTGAAGTAGTACTTGCTACAATTTTGCATTCGTGTGTAGAATAATTACGAAAATTATATTAAAAGGAAACGGTGCAATAATATAATTAATCATCTTATCCGGTTCATAAAGTAAGTGGGTACATTAGAAAAAACCAGCTAAGTGGGAGTTGAACTCGCTCGCTGAGGGTTCCGTACAAACTTAAGCTTAATAATCGCAAAAACTTACAGATAGACCGATTGATAAATTTACTTTTCCTCCCTCACTACTTTCCTTTTTCTTCTCTTCTTTCTTTTTTTTTTCGTTCTATTACTTGTGCTACAAGGCATTGTTTCTTGCCAAATTCTAGGATAAGAAAAAGTCTCCGGTGAGGTTTTATTCCTTACGAGCATCCACCTCTGTATTTTCGTGTGCAAAAAGCAGTAAATAAACATGTATTTATTTATTGCTTATTTATTTCAATAAACGGAGCATAGTCGACCTTTTCTTTATATTTCGTTAATTTAGTAGTTTTCATTGATATTGTTTTTATTCTATACATTTTTATTCGATATTGATTTTAGCTTGATAATACTTTCATGCGTTACAAAGCAAAACAGATGGACATTCTGAAAACAAAGTGATCCTATAAAGGTTTAATTTTGCTCGACAGAATTCTAAAAGTTTGTAGATTTGGTCTATTATAGAGAGTTATAGATACTTAAGTGAAAAAAAAAAGTTGAAGTAAATCTTATAACAACCTACTTTTGCAAACGTTCCTAATTATAAAGTCAACATTCTTGTAGAATTTTATCCAGTAGAGCAATTTCATTTTGATACTAACCGACGCGTATCAATATAATTTGTAACCAACGACATAATTTTGTTTACCACATCATACTAGTATCATTATATAATCACACTTTCCAAAGAAATTGGCGTGGTAGCTAATAAACTACCGAACTACGTAACTAGGGCCTAAAAAGGGAAAACAAAAAACACCATTATTTACGCACTAGTGTGGTTATGCTGTTATTTGTGACCTCACGTATAATGAGAGGTTTTAGTGAAAGTGTCACCGGACGGTGAAATTGTAACATGGAAATATTTACATCTCGCTTCCCGAGAATATAATATAAGAATAATAATATTCTACAATTATCACAGAACGCCGTTTAGTCCCAAATTAAGCAGAGCGCGTGTTATGAATGAGTAATAGATACCTGATAAACATACTTATATAATATATGTATTTCTAAATACATACAAATTATAGATAAAGTACACTCAGCCAGAGAAAAAAACGATAGTGCTCCTCACACAAACATTTGTCCTGAGTGAGAATCGAACCCACGAACTCTGGCATAACAGTCAGGGCCACTAACTACTTGACCAACAAGCCAGTCATATCAATATGTATCTATATAGTCTGTCTGGGCAGGGCACATTGCTCGCAGAACAGATGACCGTTGGGGCCAAAAGGTTCTGGAGTGATGGTTTCGTACCGGAAAACGCAGCGTTGGAAGGCCTCCTACAAGCGAAGACCTGGTGAAGGTTATGAGAAACCGATGGATGCGAGTCTGCGGCTCACCCTACTCTACCCTATCATCAGGTAGGATCGCTGTCAAGCATTAAAAAAAAAGACAATCTCGCTACCATGGATGGCATCGTTCTAACATTCGCGCTTGCAAGCACTAAGCCAACAAACAGTCATAAAAATCTTTGTTACATTATTTTATTACGTTGTACGTAAGATATGATAAAGTTTTATTTATATAAATTGAGTAATAACTGATTTGATTGTTATAAGGAATCGTGGAAGGAAAGCCATTACATTATTATATTACTATCATGACTATTATAGCATTTCCTGTCTTACTATTACGAAAACATTTCAACTATCATTTATATTCAGTTGTTTGATGATAACTATTTTATAATAATAATAATAATTTATATTTTTTTTAGAGTTCCGTATCTCAAAAGAAAAAGCAGAACGCTTATAGGATCACGTTGTTGTCCGTCTGTCTGTAAAGACCTTTTATCTCGGAAACGCGTGGAGGTATCGAGTTGAAATTAAATTGACTGTTTCAAGGGACCGCAGACTTGCATACATGGTTATTACAAGTCTATGGTCTCTTGAAGCAATCAAAGCACCCGTCAGACAGATTTGTTTTCAAGAAAATTTCTTAAAAGCGTTTGTTTGTTTACTTCATATAAAATCTATCGTTGTTGTATGTTTTAGTTGTTTTTGATCTAGAAGCCGCAATTTCTTAAGTTCTTGCAAGACGTTTTTCAACAACCATGTATGTATCTTTTTTTTCGTCGAAAACTAACTACCTGTAATAATATGCAAACATCATACTTTTGAGTATTTAGTATGCATTGACGATGTTTTTATAGAACTGAAAGCGTCAAACACAAAACCGTTGCCAAAATACAGTCCATTACTACCAGGCCAGCATATTTAACCAGAAGTCTACACAAAACCAGACATACACTACACGATGAAACATTCGCTTTGCATTACACTTTTTGAACGAATCTATTCGACGATGCGTGGAGCAATAACGCAATGTAATTATGTCACAGGGAAAAATATCTATGTATTCATAAATATATTGTAACTTGGTATGGGTTTCGTGGTTCACCACAAAACGCACGTTTATCAAATTCTCGAAGTTTTGAAATTGTTCTGTGTAATGAAAAAAGAAGTAGTCTGTAATTTTGTGTGCAATGGGGAAGACAAATAAAATACATACTTGGGGTTTTATGAAGGATTTGTAGTGTTGTAGGTTTTATGGATGATAAACAAGCTTTTTATGAAAATCATTTTTTCATAGCAAGCTTTTATAGCTCGGTATATATAAAACGAGCCCAAACTTGATGGGATTGTGTCGTTTAACTACCAAGTTCCTATAGCCACCTTCCATTTCTATCATCAAATCAGCTCCATGTCATAATAATTTTGCATTGTCATCTGATTTACACATGCATGCAAAATTTCAGCTCAATCGGTAGCCGGGAAGTGGATCAAATTTCATTTGCAAGATTTTATAACAGACAAACATCGGGACAGGTGAAACTAAATAAAAGCTTGTAATAATTAGGGGTTCGGTGTAGTAGTACCTATTTTAGTAATTGCTACACTACACCGGATAAGCCGCTAGGTAAGTACCTACCTTATCAATATAGGAACGACAAAACAGGCCTTTGATTTTTTTACAACTAAAGTTGTCAAAATATAAAAGAAGGTGAGTTCAATGAACGAAACAAGGAAATAAATTCTTCAGCTTTAAAATATTAGTAGGTATATTGTTTTCGTTTGTATCCAAATAAATAATATTACATTCCACAGCTAATTTTATTAACTTTGTCAACGTCGTTGTCGAGTTAGTCGCAAGAATTTAACAAATTAAAATTAGTGTTTAGTATCACCTAAAATGTTTCTAGGAAACCTAGCTTTCAAGGTTGATAATTTAATTGTGTTAATTTGTTACAACACTTCTCTAATACTTGCTTGTCTTTTTTAGTATTTTACTTGGAAAATGTACTAGCTTTTTTTTTGGTGGGTAAAAATCATCCAAATGCCCTTGGGCGGAGCGGAAGAAAGTGTCTGACTCTTACTGACCAAAAACCCATTCCTGTTCCTTCTTTGCCATTGTTCCAGGGCGCCGGGGATCTCTTTCGCATCAACCTTGGGTGATGGTTCAGCAGGGTCAGGTGATGGTTCAGATGGTTCAGGGGCCATGGCCACAGTAGGTAACGAGCTACGACCCTGCTGGGCCCCTACGGTTACGGACATCTCCTTGAGACTAGATAAATATATGCGAATTAATTTCATATCCTTCATACTAATCCAATAAACTCTTCTACTTATGCCTTGATCATACGTACCGAGTAAACGGGTGAGACAGTGCTCTCGGCCGAATACTCAGTACGTATAAACAAAGCGCCGAGTGCTCGGCCGAGCGCTTATCTCTACAACACGCGAACATCACTGTCTCGGCCGAGCAACATTTTACTGTCTCGCCATTTTACTCGGTACGTGTGATCAAGGCATGGTTTCTAGAAGAATAATCGTCCAAAACAACACCGAACTAGGTCACAAGGTTAATCCACAAAAAAAATCGAAAAGGGAGGCATGGCGGGTGTGTCTAATTGATTGGTTCTCATTGACGCTCCAACAATGGATTCCCTTGATTAATTCTCTTATAAATTGAACCAGGTTCCGTCTGTTTGTTCCTAAGAATTTATAGCGGTCTTACAATGAATGGGGCAGGTGCGTGCTTCGCCTTAAATTACCATCTGCAATGCTAAGACAAAAGATTGACGATCTGTGTACTTTTTTGTAAGGCCTCGTTTACATGGGACAAAGTTGCGCAATTTTTTTTTAATCACACGTCACAGGGCAGCGGCGAGATGACGGAATGACTTAGAAGCCATCAGAACAAACTCATCATTCATTCATTCCTAGATATCTTTCTTACAAATTAACAAGAAGTGGGTCAGAACTGCCAAACACAAGTGGCCGTCGACGACTCGGGCTCGGTCTATTTAGCCCCCCTAGCCAAGTTACAACCGTTTCGGTGGCGTCGAACGCATAGAATTGACCTTGCCGCTAATTCTATTGTTCTAACCACGTGACTGAGCGTATAGATGACGTCATTCCCGGACATTTGAAGCTTTTTACTAACGTTAACTATTGCAGATTAGCAACTTGGCTAGGGGTACTATTTAGTGATGCGTTCACAAACATATAACTGACATATACAAGACACCCAGACCCTGTACACCTGTAGGCCAAACAAATATTTGTTCCGTGCGGGAATCAAACCTGCGACACGTAGCGGAGCAGCCAGTCGCTCAATCAACAACTTTGGTTGAACGACGATCAACAGGGGTCAACGGCCTTTGTTTGTCCGAATTATGGTAACAAAGAAAAGTCGTTCTTATTATTAACATTTAAATAAATCATGATTAGTATATAAAGATTTTCTAACAAAAAATGATTAGTTTCTTGATAGACACGCATTAGAAAACCAATTAGGTAGAACTCATGAATAGAATTTTTTTGCACGAATATGGAAATTTTCAACAGCTATCAATGAAGGTGGAATGAACTTTATCTTGGAATAAGAAATGATTATTTTTCTATGCTTTTGTTCAACCATTTTTGAATGAAAGAAAATGAATACCACCTTTTGTTATGGAAATTGTACAAGCCTTTAAAAACCTATTGATTTTTAAAAGGTATGCTAATTTTCATGTATGTAAAATCTTTTCGAAAGAATCATTTTGATTAAAATAAAGTTCTAGGATGGTTTCTTGTAGGTTGGCTGGTTATTATCAGCATAAGGATAATCAGACTTACAATGTGCCCACTGTTGGGCTTCAGGCCTCTTCTTTAGGAAACGGAATCCATCACAAGGATTCAAAGTTCACATCCTCTAAATTTTAGAGGATATCACGTCTTCGATTTATTTAAATCCTGCTTCTTAGAAATCTGTTTTATTACAAAAAGTTGTCAGATTTTCATCATGAAATATTTCTTTTAGCTGAGCTGTGCACACAGTGGTGCAATTTTCATCTTTTATCTGCGAATCTTTGCACTAGATCCTAATATAATGACTTTAAGGCAAGAGAATTTCATCCTGTTCACTCTCGCAGTTCAGCAGCAAATTTATGATTAATAAAATTATTGTATGTCTTTGGGGAGGGTCTGTATGTATGCTTTTGCGGTTGCACAACGACATGCTTTGCTTTTGCTTTGCTTGGTAG
This sequence comes from Mythimna lalbum, assembly GCA_949319445.1. Lineage (NCBI taxonomy): Eukaryota > Metazoa > Arthropoda > Insecta > Lepidoptera > Noctuidae > Mythimna > Mythimna lalbum. The sequence continues at coordinate 9,379,006 of OX439365.1, forward strand.
TATAGATGCAGGCCTACCTTATCACCTCCCTCAGAGGCGATAAGGTGGCGGGGTCTTGAGGGAGAGCGCTACAGTCGTGAAGATCCTCAAGGCAAGTCAGGCGGATCCACCTTCTCGAGGTTGCCACCCCGTTTTTGGTCTAATTCCATCAGAATTAGACGTAACCGAAACCGCCTGGCGAATCCCAATCCAAGGTGTCATTCGTACCGAGCCGAGGGATGCGTGGCCAAGGGGGAGCTTGGTTCTTATCGGTGTCTCCCCAGCGAGATGGCAATCCTGGGGTAGTAAATTTTGCCTTACCCGGGCAAGCGGGGCTCTGCCGGGGTGGACTATTTATTTCCCTAGCTACTCGTGGGAACTGTATGGATTCACAGTTTTATACAACAACATCTCAGGACGATGATGAACGTCCGGAACCCTCGAGTAGTCTTATTGGGTCAATACCCGATCTGACTACTCTCTTACTCGGTTCTGAGGGAGACTCCCAAGTCACCTTAGACACCGAACTCAACCCTCCTGAGCTGGAGTCGGCAAACGATGGCACGAGGCCTACTGAGATGGACTCGGAAGTGCCGTTGGGAACTGACTTTAGCCCCAGGAAACGACGGTTGCCAGGAGCCGCGCGTAAGCGCCTGCGGCGCCTCAAGGCTGGCGGTATGGACTCCATTGAGGCCTACAAGCTGGTCACGGAGCAGTAGGCGAGTGCGCGTGCTCCTTTGACTGATCTGGTGGCCGATACGTCATCGGGGAAGAGGCCGGTAAAACGATTTCGATCCGAGGACGAGTCGCCGAAAGATCATGCCAAAAAGACAACGCGTGTGGACGAAAAGTCAGGGCCAATTCCAATGATCCCTGACGAGACGTCCGCAGCTCAGGTCGGACCACCGCCTGGGACAAGCGTTGTGTCTTTTAAGGACGCCCTAACCAACATCCGAGTGGGAATCCGTAATAGAGAGCCCATGTCGAACGTGCAATTGGGGCTCCTTTCTAAGGACATATTGAGGGCGATTCTTAACGCCCCTATGCCCAAAGCCCCCGAATTCAAAATTCGAATCGAGGGTTGCACTTTCAAGCCAGGATGGCTGCAAGTCGTAATCAAAAACGACTACAGCCTGAAATGGCTTGAAGAAAAAGTGGGGACACTAAAGCCGTGGCCAGAGGCGGAACTCTCGCTCATTAACGAGAAGGACCTGCCAAAAGCCAAGGTTGGGATCCTCCACTTTAAGACAGAAGATGTCATCAAAACTCCAAGAGATGCCCTTAATCTCTTGGAAAAACAAAACGACCTGCAGACTGGATTGTGGAAGGTGCTGAGCGTCAAGAAAGAAGGGGACGGAATCACGACCGCCCTTTCTATCGATGATGCCTCCATAGAAGCCCTGCGCAAACTAGACTGCAGGCCGCAATTAGGCTTTCGTAAAGTCCTAGTACGCATTCGCGGCGATAATACGCCAGCGAAGGCTGAGCAGGTGGCAGGGACTAGCCAATCTGGCGCAAGGTTTTCGCCATCTGCTCAACACGCTCCTAAGGCGGGGCCGAGCGACCGGGTCTCTGGTAAAACGGCAAAGCGGCAAAACGCTAAGCCGAAACCCGGAGGCCAGGGCGACAGGAACCGCCCCCTCGGGGCACCACCGACGAAAGGGGCTAACCGTCCCAATCGATCGGTAGCGGCGAGCCGACCGGCCAAACCTCAGGGCTGCCCTAAAGCCTCGAAGCCAAGCAGGTCGAATAACGCCGCTTAACCCACCCACACAAACACATAACACTAACACAACACAAACACACCATAACACAGACACACATAAACACACAAGTGGTGCAGATAAACCTGCATCACGCCAGAGCAGCCACGGCTGTTCTGGAAAAACTCTTCACACAAAAGAACCTTCACATCGCTCTTATCCAGGAACCGTGGCTGGCTAATACTAACACGGTGTCTGGACTGGGCTCTGCAGGTAAGGTCGCTCATCATATCGGTGGAGTCAAACCAAGAGCGTGTATACTTTTCAATAATAATATTGATTTCTTATGCATACCAGGCCTGTGCAGCGATGACCTGATTGCAGCTTATGTCAATGTCAAGAGCGGAAATGGACGCCTCATCGTGTGCTCGGCATACCTGGACGGGACGAAAACCGACCCATCCGAGGAGCTTGCAAAGGTAGTAGAGTACGCCTATGCCAACAATGCCGAGCTTCTCATTGGGTGTGACGCCAACGCCCACCATACCAACTGGGGCAGCACTGACATCAACGATAGAGGTGAGTTGCTTCATGATTTTGTACTAACTAACCGCCTCCAAATAGTTAATGAGGGATGTAAACCGACCTTTGTAACTAAATCGAGGAAGGAAGTTCTTGATGTAACTCTCGCTACTATTCACACTGCCAGGCTGATAACCAATTGGCATGTCAGTGATGAACCATCTATGTCTGATCATCGACTTATTGAATTCGCTTTGAATACATCCAACATTTGCGGAACTATCACTTTTAGGGATGCGAAAACCACGGACTGGGACTTGTACAGACGAAAGCTCCAGGAGAGACTCCTAGACGTCCCTAAAACCATACGCTCCCCTGAAACATTGGACTATGCTGTCACTCAAGTTACTGAAGCCATTACAGCCTCTTACCAAGAGAGCTGTCCTCTAAGAACTGTGAGGGACAGAAAAGTGACATGGTGGAACAAAAGGCTCGATGTTTTAAGGGAGGAATCACGTAGGTTGTTCAATAAGGCTAAATCGACTGACGACTGGGATCGGTATCGGAAAGCTTTAACTACCTATAATAAAGAAATCCGAAAGGCGAAAAGACTTTCATGGAGGAAGTTCTGCGAGGAGATTACTAAAGTCCCTCAAGGAGCCAGAATCCACAAAGTCTTATCCAAATCGCCTACGAATCAACTGGGACTCTTAAAGAAACCAGACGGTGCCTTCACTGCATCAGCGGAGGAAACCCTGAAACTTTTGGCGTCAACACACTTCCCTGGCTCGGTGATGGCACAAGACATCATCGTACCATATTCACCTCATATCCGCCTCTCCAGGCCTACAAATGAAGACTGGAGAAGAGCGGCGAGGTACTTTAGACCAAAAAAGGTAGAATGGGCTATAGACTCATTCAAGCCGATTAAGTCTGCAGGTGATGACGATATCTTCCCAGCTCTCCTGCAGCAAGGGAAGACTATACTCATCCCTATCTTAATCAAAATCTTCAGAGCAAGCTTTGCCTGGGGATATATACCTGAGAAATGGACTACAGTTAAAGTCTGTTTTATCCCAAAGGCTGGTAAGAAAGACTACTCTCAACCAAAGTCCTTCAGACCAATAAGCCTTACCTCCTTCCTACTCAAGAGTATGGAAAAGGTTATAGACGAATGCATCAGGGATGGACCATTAAGGGCTAACCCTCTGCATCCGAAGCAACATGCTTACCAAAAAGGAAAATCCACAGAAACTGCTCTGTTAGAACTAACAGACAGGATCGAAAGGGCTTTGGAAGATAAACAGATAGCCCTATGTGCTTTCCTTGATATTGAAGGAGCTTTCGACAACGTCACCATAGACGCCCTTTCCAAGGGAATGAAGGCGAAAGGGATTGACGAGACAACTACTCGTTGGATCGAATTCATGCTCCTCAACAGAACTATCAGTGTTACCTTACACGGAACTACAAAAAGCTTCAAAACAACTAAAGGGTGCCCACAAGGAGGCGTTCTATCGCCACTTCTATGGCTACTCGTTGTTGACCAATTGCTGGTTGAAGCCTTTAAAAGAGACTTAGATGTACACAGTTATGCTGACGATGTGGTGGCTTGTGTTATCGGCCCCTGTCACAGCACGGTATCATCTATACTGCAAAGATCTCTGAACGTTATAAACACATGGTGCACAGAGAACAATTTATCGGTTAACCCGAGTAAAACAACAATAGTCCCCTTTACTAGGAAGCGAAAGTTGGACAAACTTGTAACGCCCACTGTAAAGGGGACTCGCATACCATTCTCCAATGAGGTCAAGTACCTGGGCGTAACTATCGACCAGAGACTGACCTGGAACACTCACATTAATAATGTGATTCAAAAGGCTAAAATAGCTTTAGGAATATGCTGTCGCTTAGCAGGGACGAAATGGGGCCTAAACCCTAAAATCGCCCTGTGGTTGTACACCGCTATAGTTAGGCCGATAATAACGTATGCCTGCGTAGTATGGTGGAGGAAAACATCCCAAGTGACAGTCATTAACAAACTTAATGGTTTGCAGAGACTTGCATGCATTATATCAACAGGGGCCATGTCTACAACACCAGGAGCTGCTCTAAATGCCCTGCTTAACCTTCCGCCACTTCATCTATTAATTGCGAAGGAGGCGAAAGCGGGCATGTATAGAATAAACAGCACTGGCAAAGTAAACTGGCGCTCTCAAGCACTGAGATCGCTACACGAATCAGTGCTTGAACACGATCAGCTAGCTATGACAACAGACGTCATGCTTCCACAGTGTAGCTTCACAAGAAATTACACAGTGGAACTGCCAAGCAGAGAGGATTGGGCAAGCAACCTCATTACTTGCAAGGCTGGAAGCCTGATCTGGTTTACAGACGGATCCAAAATGGGTGAGAATGTAGGATGTGGAATATTTGGCATTAGCCCGAAATTCAGCAAAAGCTTGAATCTGGGTAAATATGCCACCATATTCCAAGCGGAGGTATACGCCATTATAGAATGTGCGGAAGCCAACCGTCAACGAAACTACATAAATCAATTAATTCTGATTTACTCAGATAGCCAGGCAGCTCTTAACGCCTTGAACTCGAATACAATAAATTCGAAACTGGTAAAAGACTGCGTTAACAAACTAAATGACCTGGGGCAAAGGAATAAAGTTATTCTGAGATGGGTACCGGGTCATTCTGGAATTACTGGCAATGAAAAAGCCGACGAACTTGCAAGGACTGGGGCTCAGGGTCATCAGATAGGACCAGAACCTTTCTGTGGTATCTCAAAGAACCAGGCCATGCAGACCCTTAAGGGCAACCTATTTGGCGATTCAAAAAAGCACTGGTTGTTACAACCAGGACTGCTACACGCCAAATCTCTTATAGAAGGCTACTCACAAAAACGAACTGCCGAGCTTCTTGAGCTTAGCAGGACGAACATCTGTGCGATAGCCCGCGCCTTAACCGGCCACTGCAAATTAAACAGGCACCTTTTTCACATGAAACTGAGTGACACTGATGTTTGCAGGTACTGTAATCAGGAGAGGGAGACGCCTAAGCACCTGTTGTGTGAATGTGGGCCCCTTATCTACAAACGGAGTATCCATCTGGGTCGACACATTATTCGCCCGGAGGAGATTAAAACTCTCAAAGCTAGGAGTATTCTAGACTTCCTGGAAGCCTCCCGGCTAAAAGAGTTACTCTAACAAGGTGGCGAGTCACAATAGATCTTTTAGGTCGCAGTGACTACATCTCCTACACTATGGGAGATGCATAGCCCCTTTCCTTCAAAAATAATAATAATGTCTTTGAATTTATGGTTCTATAAAATACCAGCAATAGTAGGCTGAACCTACCATAAAGAAAAGGGATTCAGTAATACCGTGACGGTTGACAAGACAGAACGGAAGAAAAATCGTGATGCATCGACCTTAAGTAAATGGGACAATGGGCAGAAGGATGATGATGATGATAAGGTTCCTATCAGATAGACCACAAGATCGAACCAACATGAAATGAACTAGTTACTTTATAAACGGAACTTTGAAAGCAATTACATTGTTACATGTTAGGGCAATTTTTATTATGTAACAAGAATATCTTCATAACACAATGTAATCGTATGTAATTAGAGACAGTGGTATAACGTACACATTAGCGTATTTTATGTAGTGGAAAATCATGGTAAATATGAGTTAGGCCACTTTTCTTAACGGCTGGCTACATTTGTACCTACGACTTATTAGCTTCCTCTTGCTCTAGGACATAAGTTATCCTAAAATGGCTGAAAACCTATGGATACTAATATTAGAAAACTGACCAGTTCGTTTATGCGTGCTAATCTGAGGAAGTACTGGTTCGAATTGAAAATTTTTGCGAGAAGACCAATCACAACTGATTTTGTCAGCTTCACCATTTCAAAGAGAACCACCATTAAAGTAGTCAGAAGTTGCCGCTTTGTTATATGTATCATATAGTAAGTATATGTTTTAACCTAATAATACTATTATTATTGAATATTTTAAAACTAAAGAGTAGATTTGTTTGGTTGAACGTGCTATACTCAGGAACTACTGGTCCAAAATTGAAAAATTCTATTAATGTTGGATAACAAGGCTATAGGCTATATAACATCACGCTATAAACAAAAGGAGCAGGGCAGTAACCATAGACAAGTCAATGACAACTTTTAATAATTCTCAAAAATCTTTTTTGCCAAGGTTATCGAAATATCTACCGCCAGTCAATGACCTCATAAGAAACCGCTGAACGCAAATGACTCTCGATTTAAAAAATGGAAGCCAATTACGCAATATATCTTCAAACTTGAATAAAGATTTAAAGACTAATGAACGTGGAAAAAACGAGAGCAAAAATCTCTTTTGTCTGTTACAGTATTACTATTTCCAGTTTCATCGAAGGACTGGAACAATTTGCCTGCTGCGGTCTTCTCGACGGATTATAATTTAGGCGTCTTCAAGGCAGTGACGGATTAGACTACTTGATAACATATTTACAAGTATTTGGAGCCTCCTTTTAAGCATAACAATGCCTGTATTACTATAGTATACTTGATGCCCTCAGCAATCCACGCCTGCGGGCCTCCCAATTCGTATGTCAACTAGAATCGGTCTTTTAACCTTTACCGCTTAAAAACATTAGTTATTTGTAAAATAAGATGATGAGATGTAACGTACTTTACAAGTGGAGTAGGTGCGACAACAATAAAAACCAAATCACAAATTATTTATTTATTGAAATGCGCCCTGCGGCTTTACCGGGCATTGAATTCACGCAAGATAGTATTAACGTCTAACGTTTGACTCTATGCATGATATCGATTTGCGAATTTTAAGGACGGTTTTTTTGTGTTTTTTTTCTGGTGCCCCCTGAGACGTGATGCAATTGCTTAATTGCTGAGGCAATTGCTTAATTTGATTAAGGGTTAATCCGTCACTGCTTCAAGGCTATAAATGTTGTGATGTAAATAAACTAGTGTACTTCACTGCCAACGATTGCATCACTGTTTACCATCAGATGGGATTGCAATTAAGCACTAGTTTATGTCAATTAAAAAATCTGTCTGTATTTGAACTCATTTGGCGAATAAAACCAATATATATAATAATATCATTAAATTCTCTTTATTTCAAACTGGGTCAGTAAAAGGGATCGCACAATATTAGTTTAATTAAACTAAAGGAAAACTCTCACCAAATGAAAAGTAATTAATAGGTACCAATTAAATTTAAATGTTTGTTTAAAACCTTCCAACTGCGTATCTCTAATTTTGGCCAAACATTTCCTAATATTTTTTTAAGAACTTATAAAGGTTGTTCTAGGCAAGCGTGTTCCATCGTCGGCCACATCTTTGCTTACCATCGGGTGAGATAGAGGTCAAACGTATGCCTATACATTATAAAAAAAGGTATACCTACTAGCTTCCAGTGGCTTTGCCTGTGTTTAGGTCAAAAATTATACAACCTAGGGAACATACAAAATATATACATAATCCAGGATATAGTCTAAGTGTGCCAAGTTTCATCAAAACCTGTTCACAACAACTAAGCAGACAGACACAGAACGTTACTAATTACTATCGCGTTTTTAATATTAGGTACTAGCTATCCCTCTTAGTTTCCCCTCTTCGGTAACTAATCCAATCCCGTGGATAGTAACGTGATTTTATTTTTAGAATCTTTTATTTAGTTTCACCTGTCCCGATGTTTGTCTGTAATCAAATCTTGTAAGTTAAATTTGACCCACTTCTCGGTTACCGATTGAGCTGAAATTTTGCATGCACGTGTAAATCAGATGACGATGCAAAATTATAATGACTGATCCGATGATGGAACTGGAAGGTGGCTATAGGAACTTGGTAGTTAAACGACACAACCGAATTTGGGCCCATATGATACGTCTTGACGAGTATTAATTGTATAGATATACCGAGCTATAAAAGCTTGCTATGAAAGAAATGATTTTCATTAAAAGCTTGTTAATTATTTATTTATCTTCTTTACAGGACTTAAAACCTAATGCGACAATGCAGCTAACAGCTATCCTTAAACCTAAATATACATTTATGATAAAATCTAGAAAAAATATTTATGATCTATTGAAAATAAAACTTAAATATTTTATAATTATAAGCCTGCCTCGATAATAAAATTGTGCTTTAATCCATTACCAGAATAAGTCTTCGATTTGAACCAGTAGTTCCTGAGATTAGCGCGCTCAAACAAACAAACTCTTTAATTTTATAATATCTGTACTAAAAATTATAGTAATAATCTAATTTAATACAATATCTATGTTATATTTGTAATATATTGCACCCTGTATAATAATTGTATGGATAAAATTGAAACCTCGAAATCAAATCCAAAAAAAAAAATACCCGGTCACCCATCCAATTAGCAGTCACAACATTGCTTAACCTCAGACAAACGTGCGGATAGAGCCTGACCTGTTCTTTGTCTTAACAATAATGTGAATATACCTCGAGGTCAGGTTAGAAATACGCAATTGTATTTACTATCTCACATTCATTAGCACTACCAAGGTCAACGAATGCTCTATATTCTTTAACGGCAATGGCGCAGTGGTTGAGCGATCGGCTGCTGTGCTACGTGTCGAGGGTTCGAATCCCACACGGAACAAAAAGTTGTTATGCTTACAGGTTCCGGGTCTGGGTGTCTTGTGCATGTGAGTTTAAAGGTTTCTGTAAGCAACCATGATACAGGTAGTAATTCCTAGTGCGGTGCAATGTTTAAAAGAAACTGGCCAAGTTCGAGGCGGTTCCGTACCGTCTGTATCAAAAATGACAAAAAAAATTACGTGTGTTGTATCGGAGACCCACAATTTTTTTTTTAGTTTATTTTGTTATAAGTAACATCAGAAATACATCATCTGTGAAAACTTCAACTATCTAGCTATCATGACTCATGAGATACGGCCTGGTGATAGACGGACAAACAGCGGAGTTTTAATAATGGGGTCACATATTAAACTTTTCACACCACCTACTCGAAAATGTCAAATTATATGTCAAGCAACCTTAACCTAAAGTGAGTCATTAGTGGCCGGGGGCACAGTCGGTCAATAATGTTTTTATTATGACCCGCTGGTCTACTATATATTTAATACTTTATATCTTTTCTAATAATGTGACTATTATTTTCTCACAGTAGGTGTAAAAAGTATAGTATCCTCCTCTGGGCTAAAGGTGTCTTTGCCTTGGGCTAGCTTAAATCCCTCGCTGCATTCAGGATTCTTGTATTAATTCCCTCGCTTTGCTCGTGAGTGAAATCCCGAATCCTTCATTGCGCTCGAGATTTAATATGACGCCCGTGACATAAGACACAACTTTAGCCCCTCGGTGCATAATCTACTATTGTATACCAAACCCTAAAAATACTTAGATTCTCTTAAACATATGTTCACATAAGTAACCATAGGGGCCTATCAGTGTCGAAGCCTACTTGGGCCATGGGTGATGCGAAAGAGAACCCCAGGGCCCTGGAACGAAGGCAAAGTGTGAACAGGAGTGGATTTTAGTCAGCTTATCTTATGACAACATCCTCTTGGGTGGAGCGGGAGATAGTGTCAGTCTCTTACTGACTAAAAACCCACCCCGTTCCTTCTAGCATCTTCATACAGGGGCTCGAGTTTCCTTTCGGATAACCCTGGCTGCAGTAGGCTTCGACCCAGCTGGGCCTCTCCTGTTGCTGACAAGTCAGTAAAAGCCTGCCATTCCGCCCAAGGGCAGGATATGCCATGTTAGATAATTTCATACCAAAAAAAAAACACATAAGTAAACCATTAATGAGAAGACAAGGTCTTAAGTTCCACGATTGGCATTTAAAGATCATTGTTATATATCTATGATTGATTTGGCGTCTGATCGACAAACTAATGGATTTTTTTACCAACGATCTGTTACAAATATTGTAAGTGAAAAAAAATCATATTAAGATTGAAAAAACGTGATACTGGTGTAACCTTTACTTTATCTTAGATAATAAAGGACTTGTAAAACAATACAATCTACAGTAATGTTTTATGCGGATATATAAATTGAATATATATTATAATTTAGGTGTATTTAAGGCAAGAGTGAATAGGCTCTTAATAAACTAGTGCGGCTTACCATCAACGATTACATCACTGCTTACCATCTGGTGGGATTGCAGTCAAGCACTAAGTAGTTTATAAAAAATAAATTAGGCTTACTAGCTTTTGCCAGCGGCTTCGCCCGTTTAAAACTAGGTTTTGCCATACAAACTTTAGACTCCCGTTTCATCCCCCTTTTTTTAAGTAGAAAATCATCTAATGACATCTCCCACCTTTGGGTGGAGAGGGAGGTCGTGTCAGACTTTTACTGACTAAAACCCACTCCTATTCCTCCTTTGTCAATGTTCCAAGGTGCCGGGGTCTCTTTCGCATTACCCATGGCCCCAGTAGGATTCGACTCTGCTGGACCCCTACAGTTGATTACAACTCCTTGAGGCGCGTGTTGAACACTGCGTACCGTCGACGACTTGAGCTTGGTTCAGACGGTTGCCAGACGGTCGGACAACGAGCTACTCATTGCGCACCGTCTGCAAGCCCACGCCTGGCTATGTTGATGATCTCTCGCGCCATGGCCCGGCGTGAGAGATCGCTGCCGCCGAGCGACCCCACGAGGACACGGCGGTGTTCTACTCAGGCGGGGCACACCTCTACCTTATGCTTCACCGTGCCATGATACTAGTATGACCTTTGCTTACATACTAAAAGACTAGTAAAACAATGTAACTGCCTGCAGTAATGTTTCATGCGGATATAAGTTGGTTATTTATGATTAATTTAAGTAATAATTCCGTCTGTTTATATAATATTCTCACGCTGCGAACACTCCGTGACCATGAATGCGGAATGTCGCGAAAACGAACACGGAGAATTATTAATAAATAAATGTAGAAAAATTGTTTGTGAGTTATTTTGTTGATGATGCTTTGTGAGTTTACGAAAAACACCTTTGATCACACTATTGGACATAGGCCTCCCCCAAGTGATGCCACGATGAACGGGCCTGTGCGTCTCGTATCCATCGGATTTCCGGAACCTTTAAATCATCGGTCCACCTTGTAGGAGGCCTTCCAACGCTACGTCTTCCCGTACGCGGTCGCTACTCCAGAACCTCTTTACCCCAACGGCCGTCTGTTCTGTTTCCACTTAATTTAAGTGATTCTTCGTGCTATATCGGCTGAAGGTACAGAAGACAATCTACATACAAAGCGCGCTTGAGCAACGCACCGCTCACGGACACGATATCTCGGCTCAATCGCTCGGTCGCGCTTATACAGTTCGGCGCAACGCCCTGACCCTAGCGCGATCGCCTAGCGTAGGTATAAAACTTGAAGTACATACATGAAATTGATTTTTTGTAGGTGTTTATTTTGTGGTAAAAGACAGAAAAGAATATTATAAACCTAATTAGCGTACTAAAGTAAGAAGTGATCTATAACTAGAGAACCATAAAACGATGAGAGCACTATCGGATAATACCGAAAGGTCTCAAGTAGACGGTGGCTCGCTGCCAAGACAACCTTATTATGAAAATTAACATAAAGTATCAAGACCAGAAGTCTCTTGAAACTTTTTTCAAGAGACTTGTGAGTCTTGATACTTTTTACTTAACGCCAGAAAATCCAAACTTGCTAACGGTGCTAAACTATTTATACTGTATGTTTAATTTTTTTATTTAAAGTTTATAATCAGAGAAAAATCTTATCTATTATACAAAATCTCGTGTTCAATATTTAAGCTTTTATTTTGTTGCACCTGTCCCGTTGTTTGTCTGCAATCAAATCTTGCAAATTTAACTTTGGCAAGATTTGATTACAGACAAACATCGGGACAGGTTACAGGTGAAACTAAATAAAAGCTTGTCATCATCATCTTCCTGACCTTCATCATCTTCCTGCCCTTGTCCCATTTTGTTTGGGGTCGGCGCAACATGTTTTTTTCTTCAATTCTGTCCTGTCGCTCTCCCTTTTCATTCATATCACTTCTCACACAATCCATCCATCTTTTCTTTGACCTCCCTCTCCCTCGCCATCCATCCACGTCATGTAAATTCATAACTCATTTTTTTCTTTTATTTTTTCTTCCCTAGTATACTCATTTCTAACTTTATCCATTCTCGTCACTTAAAAGCTTGTTAAAATATATATTACATTCATTGACTGCTAGGCGGTTAGTACCGCCGGGTCAGCTAGTATGTAAATAAAACCGTATGAAAAACGACTGGCGCGGATGTGATTTAGGCTGATCGACTTGACCTATGCGAGCTAAGTTCAGCAACCAGCCTCCCTAGCAAGTTACAACTATTTTATTTTGATTTTCTTGCGTCGAACGCCTCGAATTGACAACGCCCCAGATTCTTTTGTTCTGACCACGTGACTGAGCATTGAGATGACGCCAATCCCGTACATTTGAAGTTTTCTACTAGCGGTAACCATTGCAGATTTTATCAACTTGGCAAGGAGTACTCTGAGCTGTGCGAGCTAAGTTAAGCGACCTGTGCTATGCGAGCTTAGTTAATCGATCTGTGCTATGCGAGCTAAGCTAAACAAATACATACAATAACACATACAATAATTACTAAGTTTTACCTTTACAATATTAATAATAATAATATACCACAACTATCACACAACGCCGTCTAGTCCCAAGCTAAGCAGAGCTTGTATTATGGGTACTAGACAACTGATAAACATACTTATAATATAGAAGTACCTACATAATATAGATAAATAACACCCAGACACAGAACAAATGATCATGCTCATCACATAAACATTTGTCCTGGGTGGGAATCGAACCCACTACTTCCGGTATAGCAGTCAGGGCCACTAACCTCTAGACCAACAGGCCAGTCAAATGTAGTTATAGCTCTTGGTCTACCACTAAGCTAACAGTAAACAGAGATTCCACCGAGTAGGTATAATTAATTAGTTCTTTAAATCTTTCTAATACATTCACTGAATTCTTCCGCAGACAATATAATTAAATCTGTTACAGCATAATTAAATTTAAGTGTGAATTAACAAGATATACATGCAAAGCTATAATTAACATATTAAAAAAAAATAAAAAAATATTATTTACTTAAAAGAAATGCCACTATGTAGTTAGCAATATGTTATACACATTGAAATGCATATTTGTTATATAAGAGGTAGATTATGTAGGCTAGACAATATCATTTACATTCATCATGTTATATACTTTATTTTTATTTTTTTATGGTTATATATTGCAGTTTTTTTACTCGTAAATGTGGCTTTATTGTTAGTTTATTGTGTGTACAGTCAAGGAGTGGAATTCCCTGCCGGAGTCTGTGTTTCCTGATAGCTACAACTTAGGGGTCTTTCAGTCAAGAGTGAATAGGTTATTTCTAGGTAAGCGTGTTCCATCGTCGACCACATCATCGCTTACCATCAGGTGAGATGATGGTCAAACGATAGCCTATGAATAATAAAAAAATTAAACTCATCCCCACTTAGATAAATCCTTACTTATAAAAGCGAAAGTGATTTTGTTTGTTTGTTACGTCTCCACGCCTAAATGGCAGAACCGATTTTGATGAAACTTGGCACACGGATAGACTATGTCCTGGAATAGGACATAGGATACTTTTTATCCCAGAAGTATGCTCCCTTGGGATAATTTTCTGCTATCACGCGGGCGAAGCCGCTGGGAGCAGCTAGTCAGAATATAAATTATAACATTCTTTCTTCATGATGCAAAAAATGATGGATAACATCTGATCGCTCTGTTGGAATTCAGTTTCTTCCATCACTCACTCCAATATTTCATAAAATTTGTTTCAGGAAATACATGTTTTTTTTTAAGCCTAAAAGTTTTCATTAGGTATTCAGAATTTCACTGCTCTCAAAACGGTGAAAGTAAACATCATGAGGAAACCGACATGTCCTAGAACCAATTATTCTAAGATATATGGGCCCACCGTAGACGCGGGCTCGCGGACGGCGAGCCATGGGTAGCTCACTGTCCGATTGTCCGGTAACTGTCCGGACCGAGCCAAGGCGTCGACGGCGCGCACTGTTCCCGCGCGCTTCAAGGAGTTGTCAGCAACAGAAGGGGCCCATCTGGGTCGAAGCCTACCGGGGTCGGGGTTATCCGAAAGGAAACTAGAGCCCCGGTATGAAGGCTAGAAGGAACGGCGCGGGGTTTTTAGTCAGTAAGACTCTGACACTGTCTCCCGCTCCACCAAAGAGCGGGTTTCGTCAATGATGATTTTCCACGTCGACAGAAAAAAAAACCCGCATTGGGCCTGCGTGTTGGATTGCGGCCCATTCCCTCTTCTAGAGAGGAGACCTGGGTCACAGTAGTAGGAACATTAAAAATCTGATTATGCTATACAGAATTGAGATTTAATTAATAGACAAGGTTTCTATAATTATATTTTCTTTATTATTTAATTTGTGAGCACATTATGAACGGCTAAAGTTTACACAAAATAACGGATTAACTTTGCACCAATTTATTTAATTTCAAAAGGAATCTTGATAATAACCACAAGATAATTATGTTTCCAAAATATCTAGAGAAAGATGATTAATGATATTATAATCTCGTTAGAGTGGTTGTATGGTGATAGAATAATAGTGTACATATATATATGCCTAAAATATTAAACCAGCCTCTCTATTTTTAATACGAGTAAATCTACAGTAGATATTTTTAATATTATAAATAAGTAAAGTTTGTTTATTTGTTTGTAAGAGGTAATCTCTGAAAGTATTTATTGGTCCGATTTCGAAAAATTTTTCACCGATAGAAAGCTGCTTTACTCCTTAGTGACATAGGCTATATATATGCGGGCAAAGCCGCGGGCAAAAGCTAACAATAAATAAATACGATTTATATAAAACAACATAATAAATAGACGAAATAAAAGCGAATGTCGCTCAATCTCACTGTTCAAACAAACGATCGATACCTGCGTATGTTTACACGCGCAAATATATTACTTTCGTGATCAACACTGTGTAATGAACTTCTGTATATGTTGTAGGAAAGTTCGGTTCATTTTGTCAGTCATTGCCGGCGCGGATCTAGGCGGTACGGTTGGCACAGTAACTGAGGGATTAGCTGCTGCGCTGGCTGTCCCAGGTTCGGTTCCCGCAGAGAATAAATATTTGTTTTCGGTCTGAGTGTCTTGCAGCGACTTTACATGCTTGTGAACTCACCCAAGATACAAGTCGAGTATGAGCCTGGGTGTCTTGTATATTTGTGAACGCACCCACAATACAGATTGAGTAGTTGATTCAACGAAAATAAAATAAATAATGCTTCTCTTATAAGATTTATTAGCATTTAAGTCTGTCATGAAGTCGTGACCGTGGCGAGCTGGAAACATTTTGTTTTGTCATGCCTCATCATCATTTCAGTTGAAAGACGTCCACTGTTGGACAAAGGCCTCCCCTAAGTGTCGCCATAATGACTGGTCCTGTGCGTCTCGCATCCATTGGATTCCCGTAACCCAGACCAGGTCGGTCCACCTTGTGGGAGGCCGATAATCAGGTGAGGGTCGGGGTCTTCCAATCAAAAACCTTTAAGTTATAAAATCCAGAACATTCTACCTAAGCCCAAATCTCTACACAAACAGCGACACCACTCGCGTTCATTTCTTATGTCAATATGAACATAGCGTGAGCAGTAGACGGTAGTCGCAGGCACCCGCAGTATTGACTTGCGATCTGATTTCATTAAAAGTTAGCAGCCGAACTACGAACGGTAGGAAGTCGGGACGTGTAATTTAGTTACTTTGTCGGTCGAGTGGCGTGAGGTGCATGGTTGAGGAACATTTTGACCTAAGTAGAAGATTTAAATTAGTGACTCTTTGCTCACTGTACGCTTAAAAGAAAGAAAGAAGGAAAGAAATAAAGAAAAATGGTTAATTAAGACTCGCACAGGACGAAAAACGGAATGAAAAAATAAATAAAAAAAAACTGTGTGAGGCTAAAAAGGCTTCTGTCTCAGCATGTGATGTGCTGCAATATTAAAAAAATATATCAGCCCTGGTATACTAGATACGGTTGGCAAGGATACACTCACGTAACACAGACAAGATGCATAAGGGTGTTTTTAATATCATGCGGATTAAATCACGCAAGCGGAATTGCCCCAGATGCAGAAAATTTCAAAATGCAATAAATTAAAAACATAGCAACAAGGATATTAAAAACATCATGGAAAAATGTGTAGTCTGAAAGTCAAACGACAAGGGCAATCTAATCAAATAATTAAATTTTTCAAATCTGATTTAGTCAACACAGGTTGAACATTCAAGTTTGCAAAGGGATGATCATTGTATACTAACAGAATCTTATAAAAAGTATTCCATGTAATATTATAACAGATTTTTTAATTCGTAAAAAAAATCCAAGTCGTTTGACTTTTTGTACGTACAGCGGAATTATTGTTCAAAAAGTTACCATTTCTAAATCACTTAATTTTTAATGGATTTTCAACTTCTTTCTAATACGATTATGGATAGGTAGATACTTTTTGTAAGAAGACATGAAAAGTTTGAGTCAATTACTCAATATTTCAATAATAAAAGATATCTTAAAATAGGTTACTGGAGTTTTCAAATTAATCTTTCAGTAGAATATTATTAAAAGTAAAATTCTATATTAGTTCCAGTTTTTTTCCAGCGCCGCGACAAAGCGCTGTGCGAATTTGTAAAGCTGTTTTTGTGAGAAACTCTATTCTAAAGCATTATAATTTTTTAACCCTTCAGATACCGTCAATTAGAGACACAATAGTAAGACAATAGATGCGCGGCCACCGGGTGTCGCTTGGGGATTCATGAATTAAGTAAAAAATTGTTTGGGATCTTTGCTGAAAAAATGGAGGAAAGGGATTATACAAGAGTATTAGGTTTTATTTAGTAGTCCAAAGTTGAGCTATACAATTACTGACAAATGTTTGGACTGACTGGATGGGTCTACTCAAAACTGTATGGTTCTTTCCTCAAAAGACCATCAGACATTACATGGTTCTCATGTTATTTGACAATTACATATTTGCTGTATGGACTGTAAAAGAGACTTTGACCCCTGAGTTTGTTACAGTATTTCTTCTCCGGGTAGTCAGTTAGGAAACACCGGTCTCACATAGTTTAAATTGACAAAAAATGGACGTATAAAAGTGTTTTATAAAACCTATTTGCAAAATAAATATCATTTAATTTCGACCACTAATTTGTAAGTCTACTGAAAAATACGCCTTGTAAGCGGCCAGCCCAACACACACATGATACATTTCTATACATGATATACATTTTACACATCTTTCTTCACATATTTAGGAAAAGATATCTTGTAACTATTGCCTAGGTTTATATTGAAATCAAAACTAACTTGATTAGTTAAAGACCTCTGAAAATCTGTTATAACGTGAACTCTAGCCCTTCATAATTAAAAAAGTAAAGAAAATATAACTATAGAAAACTTTTGCACATCTTTCTTCAGATATTATGGAACACAGATATCTTGTAACTATTACCTAGGTTTCTATTGAAATCAAAACTAATCAAGAAAATCCCTCTGGAAATAATATTACATGAACTTTGGCCCTTCATACTGTACTCATAATTAAAAAGAAAGAAAATATAACTATAATAAACTTACACAAGATAACATATATATATTTACTATATGCAATAAAAAATATCACGGGGCTAACATATTGTGCATAGAAAAAACCCCGCTAATAAAATGAGTTAAAAAAATATAATTATATAATAGGCACTAATAAAATAATATTCCAATTAGATATCAGTTAAATCTTATAATACTCATTTATTAAAAGTGAAACGATACCGCCCGCTGGTACAGGTTTCCTAGTATTTATGAAATGTACCGGACAAGTCGTAGTTTTCCGTGGCGACGGTTATATCCTGGCTTTTGATAGTTATAGGTTGTTACATAGGTACTAGGACAAAATATATAGGTACAGAAGTCAATCTAAATACAAAGCGCGCTCGAGCAACGCCCACAGGCACCGATCACGGACACGATATCTCGGAGCGCCTCGTCCCGTTCGTCGAACAGTTTCGGCTCAAACGCTCATTAGTGTGCGTCCACTGAGCGTAGGTATAAAAAGTGAAGTACATACATGAGATTGTCTTCTACTAGGCAGGGCTTTCGGGTAGTCTACAATACTACTGTACTGTCTTAAGGGGATGCAACTCGACATACATTTTTACTGTCTTTCATAAAACCGTTCTTACGCGACTATGACGTCTTTAAACATTTTTCATTAGATATTTTGGAAACACAGTTTCTTGTGGATATTATCTAGGCTTCTATTGTAATCAATTTATAAATTTGTGTAAAACTAATCCAGTAACCAGATCCGCACCGCTCTTGACTCCACGGTATACAAAGCCCTTCACACCGCCAGAGACAGGAATAAATGGAGAAACGCCGTAAAAATGAAAGTGATGAAGCAGGGAGGTCACGACCCTCAGCATTGAGGAATGTGACGCAAGGAGGGAATCCAGTAAACACCTCTGAAAATCTGCTATTTTGCATGAACTTGATCTGCAGTGACCTGTGTTGTACTTAGTGTCGATGGTGCCTAACTTGTGACTTTTTAAATTATTTTTGGGCAAAAGAATAACATGGTGTAAAAACTTTTGGAATCCATTCAGTTACTGATTCTGGACAAACTATATTCAGGCTTTGCATAGACTAAAAATAAAATACCTACCTTCCTATTTTATTACAAGCTTTTATTTAATTTCACCTGTCCCGATGTTTGTCATCAAATCTTGTAAATTAAATTTGACCCTCTTCCCAGTTACCGATTGAGCTGAAATTTTGCATGCTTGTGTAAATCAGAATACAATGCAAAATTATTATGACATGGAGCTGATCTGATGATGGAACCGAAAGATATTAGCTATAGGAACTTGGTAGTTAAATGACACAACCCCATCGAGTTTGGGCTCGTGTGATTCTTCTTGATAATAATAATTAATTAGGTGGTATGTGGAGTTATAAAAGCTTGCTATAAAAAAAAAATATTTTCATCAAAACCTTGTTATATCTAAATGGACTAAATATCTAAAATTATTTTTTTATTTAATTCATGAATCCCCAAGCGACCACCGGTGGCCGCGCATCTATTGTCTTACTATTGTGTCTCTAATTGACGGTATCTGAAGGGTTAACACACGAACTGTAGGGTACTTGTAAATTTAAAACCAACGAAGTGCAGAAACAAAGAACGTTTATTACTGCAATTCACATTTTCATGTCGCCATGCCGCTGTAAACATTTTATATAGTTTTGTTTCTGTCGCTTTTTGAATGTTTTATGTGACGGATATTTTACTACTGCTGTAGTTGCTTACAAAACAATTCTTTTGACACAACAGAGCTTTAACTGAAATGCAGTAACGAATATTTTTTATTACTTTTAGGGTTTCGTATCTCAAAAGGAAAAAACGGAACCCTTATAGGATTACTTTGTTGTCCGTCTGTCTGTCTGTCTGTCAAGATCCTTTATCTCGAGTACGCGTGGAGGTATCGAGTTAAAATTAAAACAGTATACTCAAGTCTGTGTGTGTTGCCAGTTATGACATAAGGCTCCGAAACGTGTTCGCTTACAATGGGCCTCATCAGAAGGCATAAACTCACCCAAAGGGAAATGGAAAGGGCTATGCTCGGGGTTTCTTTGCGTGATCGATTCAGGAATGAGGATATCCGCAAAGGAACCAGGGTTACCGACTTAACACGAAGAATTGCCAAACTTAAGTGGCAATGGGCAGGGCACATTGCTCGCAGAATAGATAGCCGTTGTGGCCCAGCAGCGCTGAAGCCTACTGGGCTATGGGTTGACTTGTGATAGGGGAACTCCGTAATCCTAGAACGCAAATAGTAACTGAAGGAACATATATGTGTAGTCAGTAAATATTTGACACGCCTTCTCGCTCCACCCTACAGCGGAAGAAGTCATTAGATGATTTCATAAGTTAAAAAAAAAAACGATAAAGGTGTAATTCCTAATGTGTAGTATACATTATTTTTTAAATTATAAAGTGCCTGCAATTTTGTTTAATTTTAAGAATTTAATTGGAGCAATTTATAATTTAGGTAAATTAAATTTTACTTTGACCTCAATTTAAAATTAGATTGAGTTTTAATGTAATATATAATTGTGTAAATTGTATAAAATGTGATTAATAGTGTTTTAATATGAAAATAATTGATTACCTGAAAGATACATTTAAGCAGAGATTTCTCAGCTCAGTGTAAGCTAGCCCTAAGCGGAGATTTCTCTCAGTTCTTACTATTTATTATTTCCATCTTCTTCGGAAATGAAAGTGATAACTAAGCGCTAACCGCTTATCATTCGAGCCATTTGCAATAGACGTCTAGAGTTAAATAAACATTTTTACTGCGGATAAATTGCAGGTGACGAGCTGCGAACCTGTTCTTTATGACGTTATAAAGCGGTTTATAGAATCTTATTTTATGTAACTTTAGTGAGTCGTGTAAACAACATTTGGAAACAAAAGACAAGCGAGCTTGCTGTGTATTATAATGTTCCTCGTACTGGAAGACGCAGCGTCGGCTTCCTACAAGGTGGACCGATGACCTGGTTGCGGGAATCCGATGGATGCGAGACGCACAGGATCGATCATTGTGGCGACACTTGGGGGAGGCCTATGTCCAACAGTGGACGTCTATCGGCTGAAATGATGATGATGATGAATGTTTCCACTGTTGGGTCTCAGGCCTCCTCTCTAGGAGAGGGAATTGGTCGTAATCCACCACGCGGGCCCAGTGCGGGTTGGTGGATGTCACATGTCTTAAAATTTTTGGTTCCTCACGATGTTTTCCTTCACCGTTGTATTTATAAACATATTTAAATTCAACTATAACGTTGGTGGCAACGGCCCCGATTTGCGAGTTGTAGGTCCCGGGCTCAAAGTCAGCCAGGCTCATTACTTTGTGTAACATATTTCATCACTACTGCTCTCAAAATGATGAAGGAAAACATCAAGAGGAAACCTGCCTGATAGCAACTAGAAAGCATGTTCTAGAACTATAAATTCTTAGATATGTGACATCTACCAACCCACACTGGGTTCGTGTAGTCGATTACAAATTTGGCCCATTCCCTCTCCTAGAGAGGATGCTCGAGTCCCAGTAATAGGATAATTGAAAGGCTGATTATGCTTATACTTATGGACAGGTTACTCTTAGGTAAGCGTGTTCCATCGTCGATCTCATCGCTTATAATCAAATGAGATAATGGTCAAACGCGAACCGTATCTTAAAACTCGATTGATCGCCAAAATTATTTTATGTACCTTAACAAACTTTATTCACGAAAATAAAATAATAGCAAGAACGAGGAAAGTAAATATTAATGCGTGAGATAATCACTCACAATTTTAACATTATTCCGTTCAAAATTGATTTATTTTTACGACCACAACACTTTCTATTATTCTTGTAAGTTGTCAAATATTTGTACAACTACCAATGTTCTTACGTTTACTGTGAACAAATTCATAAATATAATGTCTACCTGGACAATTTATTTGTACATAAATAAATTTTATATAAAAACACACGAACATTGTCCTCTCATAACTATTACGAGTAATAGTGTAATAAAGAAATATTGTAAATTCTTTTTTTTTTAGTGTCTGTGTGGAGTTTTTTAGCATCACTAGTGCATGATACTTCTGATGTTATATAAGTGTCCATGACGTTTATGAAATAAAAATATTATATTTTCTTTTTTAATTCCAAATAAAATCCATAATAAGATTTATTACTTTTTTTTTTAATTGATTTTTTGGAGTATTTGTTTTTTTTTTGGGCAACAGTAGTAGATATATTTTGATTTTACATGTGTATCTAAATTTATACAATAGTAGGACATTTTTCTCACAAAATGTATGTATGTATGTACTATAAAAGGGAGGATCCTCTGACCAGACAGGTGTTATAGTCTGGTGGGCGACTGCCCGATAGTTGATGTCGGGCTGTCGTATATGTTCAAATCGCGAGGAGAACTTTGATTGCGCGATGCAGGATTTCGTATTTTCTTCGTAGTTCTTATGTGGCGTCATAGATGTCGCTACAACTGTAAATCCTGATTGTTATCAATGTCATGTTATTATCTACTAATCGTCTAAAGAATGTTGTATATAGAGCTACATAAGCACTATTAAAATACTAGACGATAAACATCAACAAAATACAATAGAATTGAGCCAAACATTAAAACGACTGAAATTAGACAAAATAAGTCATTTATTTTGTAACAATAAGTACTTATGTTTTTATAACGCTATTGTCAGCCAATCTAACATCTACGGATTATGATATAATTAGCTAGTAAACTTATTAGTTCCATACCGGAAAATTCATAAGAACTTTAATATTAAGACATAGCGCGCACTGGTGACTTATATCACGGTGACAATAATTTTTCTCCCCATTTTTTGTAACTGTCACGTCTTCAAGTGCGCACACTACCTACATGTTGGGTTCATAAGCACGGTGGCTTTTTTGTCTATGGGTTCATAAGCACGGTGGCTTTTTTGTCTATGGGTTCATAAGCACGGTGGCTTTTTTGTCTATGGGTTCATAAGCACGGTGGCTTTTTTGTCTATGGGTTCATAAGCACGGTGGCGTTTTTGTCTAGGGGTTCATAAGCACGGTGGCTTTTTTGTCTATGGGTTCATAAGCAAGGTGACTTTTTTGTCTAGACACTCATGTAAAGCCTAGTTAACTTACATTCAATTAATTCATGAATCCCCAAGCGACCACCGGTGGCCGCGCATCTATTGTCTTACTATTGTGTTTCTAATTGATGGTATCTGAAGGGTTAATTCACTTTAGGTACTATATCACATTTCTTACATACGGTTTTGAAAATAGTTAAACCAGTGCACATGGGCCTATCAGGTATAGCAATGTCATAAAGAAAGTACAATTTTAAGAGAACCAAGTTAAGTATAATTACAGAAAAAAATCGGATATATAACATAAATTAAATGAAATACAAATGTCAATAACATAGTACATAAAAATATGTCATAAATTCATTAAATGTCAAAATATATTCTTTCAATTATAAAGAGGTAAAGTTTGTTTTTATGTTTTTTTGTTTGCAGGAGGTTATCTCTGAAAGTACCGGTCCGACTGCAATTTTTTACCGATAGAAAGCTGCTCTATTCCTGAGTGACATAGGTTATATTTTAGGTAGGTACGCGTGTGAAGTCGCGGGCAAAAGTTAGTTCACTATAAATGTCAAAATTCATTCTGTCGACGAAGCTGCAACTTCACGATGTAGATGTGCGTCCGCAAGACGTTGCCGCTTCGTCGGCAGAGTTTACTTTAACAGTTTCATAGTTTAGTATGTTAGTAACGAGCAGGAGTACATCAAACAAAATGAAGATATCGTCTATAAAGTCACGCGTCCGTAGACAGTTGTCCATGAAATTTCTTGGACAATCTTCTCCATATAGACCAACTCTTTGGAATGTGCAATTAACCTCATTTTTCTAACTAACTGACATAGGCTATATTTTCTGTACGTAAGTAAAACCGCGAGCAAAAGCTAGTCTTTATTATAAGCGTTATTAGCTTAATAATGTTTTCCGTGTTAGGACTCAAGCCTCTTCATCAGGAGAGGGTATAGAAACACGTGGACCATGCCTCATTTGTACGACGAACGACGTCGCGGTGCGTGGATCTAGTGTAGCTCTACAAGTCTAGTTTCCATATAAAATGTAGGGAGACCGACGCGCCCGGTAGCCCGATTCACGTAATCAAACCCGTAACGATATCGTAGCGACTTAGTCGTTTATATAATTTTTGTATTCATATCCATCAATCGAGTTTGATCGACACCGATTTTAAAATCGTTCAATCGTTGGCTTGAGGTATTCTCGTAGATAAACGTTGTTTGATCGGGTAGGATGCCAACGACTTAACGTCAAATATTGTAGTTCAAATGTCGTTATAGTAATGTAACTGACAGTAGTACTCTGGGTTAACTAGCAAAAGTCGTTGATAGATCGTTTAGTTTCGATCCAGTTCAAATGTCGTTCTATCCAATCACGATTAAAGAACACGTGAATACTGAATTTTGGGTAGGACTTCGATGGAACGACTAATAAAACTTCAACGATATTTAGCTTGTTTGATTTTATGTGAATCAGCCCCCCTAGCCAAGTTACAACCGTTTCGCTTGCGTCGAACGCTTCGAGTTGACCTTGCCGCCAATTCTTTTGTGCTGACCACGTGACTAGGCGTTAAGATGACGTCATTCCCGTACATTTGAAGCTTTCTAGTAGCGTTAACTATTGCAGATTAGCAACTTGGCTAGGGGTACAGGTTACGATCGTGTGTGACACACGTGTGCGCAGTGAAGTTCTACCTTGACAGTGACCGAGTGCAACAAAGTTAAACAATATTTCTCAGCGTTTCTCTCGCCAGTCGTTTGCTAAAATAGGCTCACACTTGATCCTACGGCCTTTACCTCAGCCAACTCGAGAACCGTTAAAATAACCTTTCATTACAGTTGTTAAGAGGAATTTATTCATCCAATAAAGTTCTGATTAGGCTAATCTTAGTTTAGTCAAGATTACTAGTTACGACAAAATATAAAACGGCAGGTTTATCTTACACGAATAGTATTGTAATGTTATTGGTTTTCCTCCACGGTTATACGTATAATAATAGGATAAAGTCTATTTTGAACATATTTTATCTAAGATTGAATAGAAGGTGAGTTCGTAGTTAATTTTTTGAGGTTATACTTCATGAAATTATTAAACAAAGTCTATAATAAAATTCCATTTTTTTTGAAGTTCTCATCTTGACCCCTCGCGCAACGGGGGTATTATTGTTATCTACGTAATTGCGCGTTTTTACCTTCACCAAAAAAAATTAAAAAACTTTTTCTAGATTTTTCTAGGAAAAACAAAGATAAGTATAAAAATGATTAAATAAAGTCTATAATAAAATTCCATGTTTTTGAAATTCTCATCTTAAAACAACACATTATTATCGCGTGGTTGCAACATGAACTGGCAAAATAAAGATTGTCACAGTAGATTTTGAAACATAGATCAAATAATTCACACATACTTACTGACATAAAACCCACTACCATACATTTCCTAACCTAATAACCAGTAACCGATACCGTCTTACACTTCAAAGGACCGTAACAAATGCCCCTCACATCATCATTAAACTATAGTCATTTCACCATCGGCCATTAACAACCACTATGACATATGGCGATGGCCCAACATGGCTTGGCCCATAATTTACTTCTTCTCTAGATTCGCAAGTATTCGCAACACGCTTGGCACGGAAAGTGCAAAGTGATGTCTGTTCATCTGATCTGTCATGTGAACTAGATTAAGGAACTTTGGACCCTTCTCCAATGTTGACAGTAGAATTTTATGGATAGAATGCGCAATTGGATACAGAAGAATAGAATGGTAAATTATGTTTCTGTTTTGGTTTGAAGATTCGAAATTCGAATATTTTATTGAAAATGACAGCTGGCTGGTTTTTTTTTAACTAATGATTTGGCTTTGGGATACTAAGCTCTTTTAAGCCATGTCTTCATAAGAAAAGTTTAATTATTTACCATAACAATACGGATGCACAAATTCTGTTTGTGTAGTTTTTGAGGTAGTCAACATTACAAAAAAATCCTCAGCTCCATTTGAATGAGATCGCGCCTGTTTCAATTATTGCACATATTGTTCAGTTACGCAGACACTTGAGATACAAAACTACACCAATTTTACGTCATAATATCCACTAGGAAACAATTTGCAAACAACAGCCACTGAACTTCGCTTGAAGAAATCCTAACAAAAATTCCCAGCTGGCTGGTTGATATATATTTTTTGGTATAGGATTCATCAAATATCTTTTCTCACTTTAGACACTGTTTTTCAGTCGTAATTTGCGTTTTAAGAGCGCCATTCTTTCAAACATTCCAGTTTCGAGCCCGGTACGAAGGCTAGAAGGAACGGGGTAGGTTTTTAGTCAGTAAAAGTCTGACACTATCTCCCGCTCCACCCAAGAGCGGGGGTTGTCATTGAACCATTAGTGCCCACCAAAAAAAAAATTTTTGATGATTTTTTTTTCCTACAGTACGTTACTTAAATGCGAAGTGAAATTTTATTAAAATGGTTGCCTACTCTAGTTTTGATTGTTCTACGTTGAAATTTTTAAACTTTTTTAATACCTCTGTAAATGTAGACAATAGTAGTAATACAAGTAGATAAATAGTATTGTTTTAAATGGAGTACTGGCCTAGGTACTGGAACTTTTTACGTGATCGATTTCAATCACAATGTCCAATAACAAAAGCATGAAGTAATCTATAACATATTGCTTCTATTGTATCTATTCAGAGCAAAAACTCTGAATCCATTAGATTCGTGGAATAACCCAGTTGAGAACTGTATGGTTGGTGTACCACGTGCCGCAAAGAGATGTCTGCAAACCGTAGCAGTAGGCTCTAAGCCTACTGGGGCCACGAGTCGACTTCTACTGTGGCCATGAGACTGAAAGGGAACCTCGTGGACGTAGAACGCAAAGCAACTGTAGGTGAAGGTGTGGTTTTATTGATTAAAAATCTGTCTATCCTTTTTCCAAATCACCATTTTTTATTTTGGTGGCCCGACAACAAATTTACCGTTTTCAGATTTTTTCCTTACAATGTGACCTCGCTTTAAGTATGCCAAATTTCAGAATTCTGGGTCAACAGGAAAAACCATATGAATTTTGATTCCGATTTTATCAACTTAAACGGTCGAATCTTTGTTTTCTTTAACATAGAAGTTTGATTATGATACTAAGTATATGGTTTTAATTTCAACTCAATACCTCCGCGCGTTCCTGAGGTAAAGGATCTTGACAGACAGGCAGACCGACAATAAAGTGATCCTACAAGGTTTCCGTATTTTTCTAATTGGGGTACAGATCCCTAAAACACACAAAACTATTGACCACTTCTGTCACAAACCGTACATGCAAAAACGGTTGTAGATTTGCAGATAAAGGCTAATTCTCTTTTTTTTTTTTTTTTTTTTCTCTCGACGGGGAAAATCATCATTGACGAAACCCGCTCTTGGGTGGAGCGGGAGACAGTGTCAGAGTCTTACTGACTAAAAACCCCGCGCCGTTCCTTCTAGCCTTCATACCGGGGCTCTAGTTTCCTTTCGGATAACCCCGACCCCGGTAGGCTTCGACCCAGATGGGCCCCTCCTGTTGCTGACAACTCCTTGAGGCGCGCGGGAACAGTGCGCGCCGTCGACGCCTTGGCTCGGTCCGGACAGTTACCGGACGATCGGACAGCGAGCTACCCATGGCTCGCCGTCCGCGAGCCCGCGTCTACGGTGGCCGGAAATCAGGATCGGAATCCCGGCGGCGGCGGCGGGGGCGCCGTTGCCTGATGCGTTCTGCCTCCTCCTTTGCTAGCATTACTGCTTCGCAGAAGGAGGCGACCGCCTGCCACTCCTCCTCGCTCCGGACCATTGCCTGAACCAAGGCCCGGCGCGAGAGGTCTCCGCCGCCGATCGCCCCCACGAGGACACGGCGTTGCTCCGCCCAAGCAGGGCACACCTCAACTGTGTGCTCCACCGTGTCCTCCGGGCGTTCCGCACAGTGGCGGCACCCGGGCGTCTCTTCCGCTCGAATCCGATGCAGGAACCTCCCGAACTTGCCATGTCCGGTGAGGACCTGCGTCATGCGGAAGGTAAGGACGCCGTGAGGTCTTTCCAGCCACGCCTCAAAGAGGGGACTTACCGCCATAATTGTGGCGTGCCCAGCACTGGGTTGCGATAGTCGCTGACGCCATTTCACCGTGAGATCCCGCCGGAGCTCTGTCCGCCATACCTCGACCTGTCGCGGTAGTGGACTTTCACCCCGGCGTTGCATCTCCACGCGCTTATCGTGCATGTGTGCAAGGACTGTTGCCTCCAGATCCCACGGTGGTAGGCCAGCCAGAAGGCTCGCCGCTTCGCGGGAGATCGTGCGGTAACCCCGCACCATCCGTATTGCCATGACCCTCTGGCAGGCGTTCAGTATGGACGCCGGTCGCTTTGCCAGCGACGGCGCCCACACCGGCGCCCCGTAGAGGGCCATGGACCGAACGATCCCCGCGTAGAGCCTCCGGCAGGAGGCGTCTGGACCCCCAAGGTTGGGCAGGAGCCGCTTGAGAGCAGCCCCGGCCCGGTTGAGTTTGGGAGCCAAACGTCGGAAGTGTTCTCCGAAATTCCATCGGCTGTCGAGAACGAGTCCCAGGTACTTCATCGTCGACCCGACGCCGATGCGAACTCCTCCTACCGTAAGTTGGGAGTCTGATGGTGGCGCATTCCGAGGGCCGTGGAAAAACATGGCCTCGGATTTGTGCAGCGCCACCTCGAGTCCCAACTCCTGGATCCTACCAACGACTATCGCAACCCCGCGTGTCGCTAGAGCGACCGCCGCCTGGTGCGACTCTCCCTGCGCTAGAACCAGCGTGTCGTCTGCGTAGCAGACCACGCTGACCCCGTCAGGGAGGTCGCCGCGCAGCACGTAGTCGTAGCCGATGTTCCACAAGGGTGGGCCTAGAACCGACCCCTGCGGAACACCGCACGACATCTCTCGACGTTTCCACTCTCCCTGGTGACCGGGGTAGATAATGGACCTGTCCGACAGGTAAGCCTCGACCACTCGACAGATGTATTCGGGCACCCGGTGGTACCGGAGTGCCCTCCGGATCGTACTCCAGGGCAAGGAGTTGAACGCGTTGGCAATGTCCAAGGACACTGCCACGACGCTCCTGCCCCGGGTCACCGCAACCCCCGTCGTGAGGGCTCGCACGCGCATGATGGCGTCCACCGTAGAGCGCGCCCTGCGAAAACCGAATTGTCCGTCCGACAAGTCCGGCCCCACCCGTGTTAGCCGCGCGACGAGGCGGTTTGCAATGACTCTTTCAAAGAGCTTGCCCACCTCGTCGAGCAGCACAATGGGCCGGTACGCGGACGGAGAGTCCGCAGGGCGCCCTGGCTTCGCGATGAGGACCAGTTTCCCCGTCTTCCAGCGAAGTGGAAACTGGCCCCTCTCCATACATGCGCTGAAGAGCCCTCTTAGTCGAGGCCCGAGAGCCTCCATGGCCAGGACCCAGGCTTTCCCTGGCAAGCCGTCGGGTCCTGGGGCGGTGTTCTTGGCACTCAGCCTTCGCACCGCCACTCTCACCTCTACCTCGGTCACCTCTGGAGCGTTGTCGTCGTCGTCGCTGTTGTGGTCCGCGTCAGACACTGCTGGCGGGGGCGGAGCCATGGGCGGGGGGGAGTGTTCCCCTCGCGCAGGGAACAGAGTAGTTACCACACCCTCCACGAGTTGGGGCCGGAGACTCTGAGTCAGCGGCGGAGCCCAGGGGCGTAGCTTGTCCCGTACCAATTTGTACGGGCGCCCCCACGGATCCGCGTTCAGAGACCCCAGCCACACGTTGCGGGCCTCGAGTTTGGCCCGCCTTATCTCTGTTCGGAGGGTACGCTTTGCCTCTCTGTACCCCTCATACAGCTCCGCCTCTCTGACCTCCGCATCCGGCTGGCGGTTGCGGCGCCTGCAGTGTCTGTCGTACCGGCGGCGCGCGTGGTTGCACGCGTTGCGCAGTGCGCCGATCTCCGGCGACCACCAGTACACGCGGCGCTTAGCACGACCTGGAGGGACTCGGGGCATTGCCGCGTCGCAGATTTGCGACATGGCCTCCTGGAACCACTCCGCCTCGACGTCGATGTCGACAGGCCTGTCCGGTGCTTGCACCCAGGCCTGTACCGTCGCGGCTTCCAGGAGGAGCTCCCGGTCCATCTGCTTAAGCGCCCACCGCGGACCACAAGGGCTCTGTCGGACCGGCGCTGCCGAGGTTTCGGCGGAGACGTCCAACCGGATGTACCGGTGGTCGGAGTACGTCTCCACCTCCTCCATAACGCGCCAGTCGACGACACGCGGCGACAGAGCGGGGCTGGCGAACGAGATGTCCACCACTGATGTACCCCGCATCCGCACCAACGTGGGGACAGAGCCCCGGTTCAGGACGACCAGGCCCAGCTCCAAGGCCCAGTCTTCCACCATCCGACCCCGTCGGTTCGTGCGCCGAGAACCCCAAGCCGTGTTCCAGGCGTTGAAGTCCCCGCACACGACCACGGGGAGGGAACCGAACCTAGCGACGACGGAATTTAGCTCCATCAGGGAGAGTTGGAACACGTCGAGAGATCTGTTCGGGGGCAGGTAAACGCCTACCACGGCGATGTCCCCGAACCGTGCTGCCACACAACCCCGCCCCCTCGTGACGGACTCGGGGGGCGGGGTACCGGCGGCGGCCGACGAAATTAACGTCACCGAGCCGTCCAAGTCCTGAACCCAGTCTCCACGGGGTTGGACAAAGTACGGCTCGGCGACGACGGCGATATTGATCGACCACTGCGCCATGCTCTGGAGCAACAGATCCTGAGCGGAGGCGCAGTGGTTGATGTTCGCCTGGAGGAAACGTAATGGTGTCGTTATTGACATTCCATTATCGTCTCCTCCTGAGCCCTTTGTGAGGGTCCTGCCGCGGCGGCGGGAGCGGCGGCGATGGCGGCAGCAGCCAGGGTAGTGGCTGCGGCGGTGAGGACGTCAGGGTGGATGCCCCTCCTGACCTTGCCCTTGGCCTTGGTGGGAGGGTCGCAGGACCTACCCCCAGCCCGGTGGTCGGCCGGCTTGCCGGCCGCCGCACATGCGTAGCAGTGCGGCAATGCACGGCATTCGGCGGCCTTATGACCAGGCTGTCCGCACTGGTGGCAGCGGTCGCTGCGATCCACCTCTGCGGCGCAATAGGCGCCCACGTGGTGCCCGACGTGGCATCGGTAGCACCGCAGAGGTCTGGGTTCCAGCATCTTGACTTGGGCTGAAACCCAGCCCACCAACAGCCTTCGGCCCTCGGTCGTGATGGCCTTGGCCACCGACACGGGGCAGCTCACCGTGACGGCTCGCATGCCCGTGCTGTCAGCGCGGATGGTGCCCACCCGAACCTGATCGGTCGTGCACCCTCCCGCCCTGACGATGGCGGCCATCACTTCTTCCACCCTGACAGAGTCGTCCAGACCCATAATGCGCATGTCTACGCTCTTGGTGGGTCTGGACACTCGGGCCTCCTCGACGTCCAGGGACGCCCTGATCTTGTCGGCCAGAGCGTCGGCGAGTTCGCCGCTGTCCGCCCCGGGGACCTCCAAAATTCGGGCTCCGGTCACGGTCTTCCTTATTCGGAAGCCCCCGGAGGCTCCGAACTCGTCGAGGTGGCCCACCACCGCCTGCTTCGCCTTGGCCATGACTACGTCGTAGTTCACGCCCTTCTTTTCCGCAGCCGGCTGTAGTGTGATCACTACAGCTGCGGAAGTCGGGGCGCGAAGTCTGGCAGCCATGGCCCGCTTCTTGCGCTCCCGTCGCCGTTTGCGCCTATTGGTCGCCCTAGCCGCCTTGCTCGCCTTCTCCTTGGCGCCGACGACCGTCCACTCGGCGCCAGCCGAGGAGTCTTCGGGCGGAGAAGGCGGCAGGCGCGACCTAGTCGCCGCCGCGGCAGGAGGCCCCGCCGGTTTTGTGGCAGCCGCCACCTTGCCCTTCGGGGGGTCGGCAGGCTTCCCCTGCTGCTGCTGTCTGGTCACCGGACCCGACCTCGCCGCTTCCGGCACCGCGGCCTTACGCGCGACTTGCCCCGACGGACCTGCCCTGGGTGCAGTAGTCGTCGTGGCCGCTGCGACGGCGGCATATGACGCCACCCTTTTCGGGTTGGAGGCCGCGAGCGGGGGACGCAGCACGATGCTCTCCAGGACGGAAAGCTGGCGCTGAATCTGCTCCTGGAAGCGTTGCTGCTGCTGCTGCTGCTGCTCCCTGGCAGCAGCCAGCTCTTGCCGCAGCAAGGACAGCACCTCGCTTTCCGCCTTCGTGCTCCGTCCTTCCGGTGACTGTTCAGGAGTGGAGTCCTGGAGACCGGCCAAGGCCTCGAGTCGGCCAATCCTCCCATTCAGGGTCAGCTCGTAGGGCTCGAACACGAACCCCAGAGCCCCCCCAATAGTGGCATTGGCCAACTCGATGGAGCGCTTCTTGGCCACTCTCTCCCGCTTGTTGGCCACACTCATTATGGCGGCTGCCACGACCTCTTTAAATTTGGCCATGGCCTCCTCCATTCCCTCCGGCAGCTCGGTAGGGATCTCCGGCGGTATTAGGCTGGCCTGGCGTCCCTCGCTGGCGCTCTCAGCGGGGAGCCCTCTCCCTTTGCCCGTCTTTCGGGCGGTACCCCGCCCCGAGGTCGAGACCTTCCGGGCAGGTGCCGTGTCTTCGTCGGAGACGGAGCGTAAAAACTCCGCCTTCCTTTTGATGGAGGTAGATTCTTCCACCTCCATTACGTCAGAGTTGTGTGAAGACGCAGCATCAGAGTCCGACGCCGCGTCTTCACTCAACTCCCTGAGGCCGAAGCTACGCCCGGCCTCCACCGGCGTCGCGGACGTGCTGGGAACTGGTCCCAGGGACTCCGCGCTGCCGGCTAGTGAGCCACCCTGGCTCAATGCGTCCACGAAGGACGGTAACAGGTCGGTACGGACAGGTACGGACCTGGCGCGCTCTTTGCCCCCCCCAGAATACGAGGGGCAGCCCGAGCTCTGCTCGGGGAGGGATTCTCCGCCTGCGGGGCAGGCGGTACCCTCCTGGGGTAATATCTTTTTCAGTAACGCGTCCATTGTTGGCTGACCACAGCTTTGCCTTTTTTATGGGGTGGGGTCCCCAATACACGTTCGCCATCGTGGTCGTGTCTGATGAGCAGACACGTACCCGAGGCGAACCCACTCTCCAAAATCGCTGTCCAGAAGGCGCCAACAGCTGTTGGTGCCAGCGTTCCTGGACAGCGCACCCGCCGGGCGGTCCGACTGGACTCCGCCGTGTGTTCCTCTTGGTCTGGTCTCTCGCTTGAGGCCTTCCGGCATGAGTAGCTCTACCGGCATAGCCCTCAAGGTCATTGAGACACGCAAGCCCCACCACGACGACAACGTGAGAACACGGTTGGTGGGGAGGCTAATTCTCTTAACAAAATGCCGTGAAGGACCGGCATGAGAACCGTTTTGAGATCGATATCAACTAATTGTTATATTAAGTTCTGTTCCCACAGAGCCACAGATAGCTAACGGAAACAGCGCAATACTAAAACCTTCGAACCATGTTTAAGTTTGATAAGATCTTTGCTAAAATCACACCTTTAATTAGGTACAGGCTGATAGTTTTAATTGAATATTGTAATGATTTCTGACGACAACAAAATGAATAAAATACTAGCACAATTTTGTGGTAAAATCTTCAACAAGCATATCGGCTCCAAAATTGACTTTATATGGCTACAAAAAATGGGCTACAGGATTGTTCGAAAGAGTAACTGTCATCCTAGAACCCAAATAGCAACTTAGAAACACAGGTGGCTTTTAGTCTGTAAAAGTCTGACTCCACGTCTCGCTCCACCCAGAGCTAGAGAATTCACTTAAAAAGACAAAGGAACATATCTCTAGAAAAATTGTGACCATCTTCCGGCTGAAATGGCGATTAAGGTGGATTGTTATTAGGTTCATTTTCATACTTAGGTACAATAAGAACACAATCGACTTTCAAAAAAATATATATCTTGTGTTTTGCCTTCATAATTATCTATAGATGTTTAAAAACTGAAGATTGTTTGTTTGAACGCACTAATATCATGAACTCCTATTTCAAATTGAAAAATCCTATAAGTATTGGATAGCCTATTTATCGAGATTCTAGTTTACTAGCTTCAGCCACACGCGTAAAAGTAGGTTTCTCCATATAAACTTCCAACCCCTGTTTTACCCCCTTAGGGGTACAGTTTCGTAAAATCCGGATAGATGTCTACACCATAAAAGAAACCAACTAGCCTAAGCTTGTAGGTGATAGAGTTTCTGAGATTTCGTGATTAATAAGCGAGTGGTATTTCGCTTATATAACATTACACTACCGCCCACGGGAGCAGTGAGATCAGCTAGGAGTTAATAAGATGAAGAGACATCGAGATATACTCTCATGTATTCAGATATCATGAAATACTCGTACACAACCCGAATCCTTCCCCAATATTTATAAAATATACGATAAACAGTCAATGCAAAGATGAAGCAAGAATCATATTTCACAACAAAATCGTGTATTTATTTGATTTCTTACCCAGAGTTCAAGGAAGCCGGAACGTTTAAATGGGTGCTCCATCTCAAATGACAGCGCAAACAGAGAAACGAATCCGTTTTAAAGAAGCCCATTAATTTCCCGTTTGTTTTACCTCCTAGAGGAAATATTATAAGGATTTTTCATTCTTTTT
Source organism: Mythimna lalbum (assembly GCA_949319445.1). NCBI lineage: Eukaryota > Metazoa > Arthropoda > Insecta > Lepidoptera > Noctuidae > Mythimna > Mythimna lalbum. The sequence goes on from OX439365.1 coordinate 9,413,708, forward strand.
GTGATGGTTGAAAAATACGGAATGAATGTGATATTTTGAGTATTTTTCATCGATTTCATTGAGTTTAAGCGACCGTTTCAGGTTGGACTCTGTTTTCCATTGTATGACGTATAGAGCCTTATTTATAGACCATTAGTTTTAGTATATGCGAAACCCAAAACACGTATCTAGTAATTTTATGTAAAGAATCTATGTATATCATTTTATAAGTGTATCATGAAAAATCACAAAAGTTATAAGCTAGTTATCTCAGCAAAAATACATAGTCATACCGGGCCATCTAGGTGACTGAGGGGTTGCACTTGCACCCAGCTGTTTGCAGGCGCATAATATCCGCTATGATTTTCCGTGACCTGGGTTGTACTTAGCGTCCGTGGTGTCCAATTTGTGATGTTTTTAATTATTTTTGAGAAAAAATATAACATGGTGTAATACCTAACTATTGAAATGAAGATATCCGCAGGAGCCGACATAGCAGGAAGAATTGCCAAACTCAAGTGGCAATGGGCAGGGCACATTGCTCGCAGGATAAATGGCCGTTGGGGCCGAAAGGTTCTGGAGTGGCGACCGCGTACCGGAAGACGCAGCGTCGAAAAGCCTCCTACAAGAAGGACCGATGACCTGGTGAAGGTTACGGGAATCCGACGGATGTGGGACGCACAGGATCGATGCGACACTTGGGGGAGGCCTATATCCAACAGTGGACGTCTATCGGCTGAAAAGATGATGATGATGAACTATTGGAATCTATTCAGATACTGAATGTGTATGTATAAATATATTTACAATATGAAGTACGTATATTGTATACCTATTACCTAAATCTCAGAATATTTTAAATTCTAAGCACTTAATGGATTTTGGTTGTGCACTTGAGAGGAGGTACTTGCTTTGGTTGTGACTTTAAACAAGTACCTTTTGTACTTAACAAGCTGAATAATTTAAGCATTTATACTGAAGTATTCATGAAAAGCCGAAGTGTGGTTAAGTATTACTAAGCGTCCTTGCACACGGACGTCAAAAAAACGCCGCTTCAAGTTTCTTTTTGAAGCGGCGTTTTATTGTGGCTCGTGTGCGAAGGTGCCGCCACAAAAAACCGTTTGAAGCCGCTTCAAGCTTTTCCAGCCATAAGCTGTCGCGCGCTTCAGCTGTTTTTTGCGGCGGCTTCTAGCTTTTTTTGTGGTGGCGTTTTTTTGAAGTCGGTGTGTGGAGACAGTTAAGAATATACAAATATGAAACAAAAGACAAACTACGTGATAACGAGGCCATAACCCTAGATTGTTCTAAATAGGCACTGCGGCCGTAGAACGCAAGGGGCCAATTGAAGAACCACAGGTGTCTTTGTGGTTCGTCGGGCTTGTGGACGGCGAGCAATGGGTAACGCGCCGCCAGACCGTCCAGTAAACGTCGGGACCGAGCCCAAGACGTCGACGCCGGCGCGTATTATTCCACGCGCGCCTCAAGGATTTATCTTACTAGGAAAAAAACCCCTTTAACCCTAATTTAACACCTTATTACGTTAGCGAAGTGACAAACCATAATTTAAAATTGTCATTACGGATCAAATGACAGTAATAATGTCATTATTGTCAACGACTTCGGTACATTAGAAAATTCGCGCGGGAAAAACGGCGGCCATTGCCTATGGTTAGAAAAAGTTAGCGAGGCCTACGTACGCCATTGTTCCGCCTATTCTAAGAAATTCATACAATGTAAGTAGGAATAGGTTTTGTTATGTTAGGGAGATCTTGCTGTGTTTAATTATAGGTTTAAACAATGTTGTAAGCATTGTTTTTGGTAGTTTCGTATTTTAACAAAATTACAACTTGCGAAGTAATTTTTTTAACTAGCAACTTTTAACGGTTTTCGCAATAAACATTGTACAGTGCGTTTCACTTAAGACGTTCCTTTGCCGTAATGTTGGCAATACGGAAAAACAGTGTTGCAATATTTATAGCAATTAAATTACTTAATATTAGGGAGATTAACTTATATTTCATTACTTTTAACAATTGCGTTTTTTTTTGTTTTTCTTTTTACTATTTTTGAATAAAGTATAGGGTGCTGGGCTTCATTCCGATTTTCTTGCAATTCTTTTAAATATCGAAAATGCCATGCCACAATATCGTATCTCTCTATAACAGCGTCCTTTTAGACCTGCTTTTTTTAAATAAAGTCCCATTCCTCTCATAATTCTCCAAAAAGTGCTGCAACTACCGTTAAAATCGATTTCGTTGCGCATTTCGGGGAAAAATTTTGTTAGAGTAGGCAACTCTTTCCTTTTTCCCTTCTTTTTTGTGTAGACAGACAGGGGAGCCAACATTACGCCAAAGGAACGTCTTAAGTGAAACGCACTGTAAATGCGAATGTTAAACCTCCAAAGTGCCTTTTTAGCCTTAATATGTCATTAAAAATTAAAGAGCCTCCAAATGACTGTGAGAATAACATACATCTTTATCCTCATTCACCTACTATCTTTAATTTCCACCTTGACAAATAGTCATTGACCTCCTAAATCGTAACTAAAAAAGACAAATTCTATGTTGCCATTATTAAAAATTGTTTATTTTACAAAATATCCACGTATGGTCTTTTCCCACGTTTCCCACGCAAATTATAATAATAATTATCTAGAACAACTCTTGCTAAAGATGAGCGGAAATGGCTTGTGGGGTCGTGGGGCTCTTTAAACCAGGACAGCGGTCCCAAATTCCACCTAGACCTACCTATACATAGTTGAGGCCCAGCTGGGTCGAAGCCTACTGGGTTGACCTCACGGTCTAGTTCCGAAAGGAAAGCTAGCCCCTGGTATGAAAGGCAACGACGGAACGCGGTGGGTTTTTTAATCAGTAAGAGACAGACACTATCTCCCGCTCCGCCCAAAGATGGGGGATGATGTCTGGATGATTTTTGCGCACCGAAAAAAAAACTATTTTTTTTAGTAGTGTTTTGAGACCACTACGAAAAAAGCATTATAGTTATCAAAACACGGTACTATTTATTTTACTTGTGGTCCCAAAATACTACTAAAAGCAATATTATTTCTAAAGGTGGAAGTTAGGATCGCGGACCCAGTCCAAAGGGCTCAACTGGACCCGCTTATGGGTTCACAGCCAGGCAGGGCAGGGCTTGCGGTTACTTTGTGTAATTTATTTCATCACCATTGCTCTCAAAACAGTAAAGGAAGACAATAAGAGGAAATCGTCATGTCCTAAAACCCAAAACTCAAAGACATGTGACATCCACTAACTCGCAATGACTTCGTGTATTATGGTCCTCTCTAGAAGGAGGCCTGTTTCCCACGAGTGGGAATATTTTAAAGCTGATAATACCGATGCTTGCTAAAGATGTGGATCGCGATATAGCAACTTCTCAGCTAGCAACATGCCTGTCCAATTATGTTGCATTCTAGGACGGTACGTCGAAATGCAGTCACGAAGTAAAATTCATACAACCAACGCTATTTAGGAAATTTAGTGTGTACATATGTAAGTTCGTAAAAAGATAGTTAAACGTAAATTCAGTTTGTAGTGGATTTTAAAACTAAAAATAACATAACAATGAACAAAGCTTGAAAACCTGCAATCATTTGCAGAAACCAAAAACAACATCTGATCGCCACAACCCAATAAATACTAGTACCCTTGCCAAGACTAATGGCAGATTTCCTAGCTTCTGATAGTCCAAAACAATCTATAAATGGCAACCGGGATCAGGCTTTGATTTTATATCAGGGCCGCCACAGGCAAATCCGGTTAAGCAGACGACAACCTCCAAGGTTGACCTGCGAGAGGCCACTCATAAAAAAAAACGACTTAACGTGCCTTCTGAGTCTCGATATGTTTAGATAGTCACCCATCCTCAAGCCGACCTCGACTAGCGTTGCTTAACCTAGACGATTAAACCGTGCGACCGATTTTATTGTAACCACAAACTCTATAATCATAATCCCAAAATGCAGCTCTGAAATGTCAAGAGCCAATTATTTCAAATCGTAAAATAAATTCCCAAGCTTAACCTAACAATAGCATCTTAAGACGCCATTTAAAATCAATACTGCCAACTGACCCGTATTACAAGACCATTATCGATATTACTATAACCACAGTACATGACAAACAGTAATACAGTTCCACAATGCGCTGTGGAATCTGTTTCACCATACTAAATTACTGATCCCATCTTCACAGATAATTTCTAGTTATTGCGAGGTTTTAATTGCAAAAATAATGAGCATGTTTGTAATGTGTAAAACAGTTTCAATTTCGTTTTATGCGTTTTTTTTTTTTCGGTTTTTAACTTTTACTCTATATTGTTTGGGTTGAAGTGTGTATTTAGGTTTTTTTATTTGTTTAAAGTTTTTTTTTTCAGCTTAAAGATATGATTTTTGAGTGTAAAAAGATTTTAGGAGACCTTTTTGATGTGTAAACATATAAAAAGGTCTCCTAAAATCTCAGTTTATGTTTTCAGTTTAATGAAGAAACTTTTCTGTGGTCACTTAATTCATGAATCCCCAAGCGACCACCGGTGGCCGCGCATCTATTGTCTTACTATTGTGTCTCTAATTGACGGTATCTGAAGGGTTAAAACAATGAAACTAGTGAATGTCATGAAACTATTAAATGCATTATTATGACATACAAACTTATCTACATAGTTAGGATAGTCTTCTGGAAAGTTCCAAACAATCGGATAATACCTAATACTTCTTCCCAATTTTCTTTTGAACTTTTTACGTTCGTGGTAAAAGTATTAGGAAGTTGAGATGGAAGGATTGCTTCCACTTTCATAACAGTATATTCCTTGTGTCATGATTTTATATACATATTTATGCAAAAAAAAAAAACACTGACAGAAAGAAAAAGACAGACTGAACAGGCTGATACCTTAAAATAAAAATTATAATTAAAAAAAATACTAATACGAAAAAAATACATAATTAAAATTTACTGTAATGAAATTTAATCCAAAAACAGTAGTCTAATCATTCTAAATGTAATATTCAAGATGTTGCATATTCCACTGGCTTAACACCTCTTCTAAGATTGTAAGCATGACGATATTATGTAAAAAATAATAAAATCATACATAAAATGATGGCAGATGACTAGCTCATTACATATGTACGAGCTCAACGCTCTAATTAGTTTCACATGAGTTTTACTACGTTATATCTTTTACTGTGTACCGAAATATTTGCAAACACACGTTTTTTTTTTCTTAAGATATAAAATAAAGATAGTAAGAAGTCTTTATTTTGTTACACCATTATTATTTAACATTCAAAATGAAATTACATTACAACGCAGTAAAGATTTTTTTTTTCATATTTAAAACTAGCGACCCGCCCCGGCTTCGCTCGGGTGTTATTATACATATAAACCTTCCTCTTGAATCATTCTATCTATTACAAAAAACCGCATCAAAATGCGTTGTGTAGTTTTAAAGATTTAACCCTTCAGATACCGTCAATTAGAGACACAATAGTAAGACAATAGATGCGCGGCCACCGGTGGTCGCTTGAGGATTCATGAATTAAGCGTACATAGGGATATAGGGACAGAAAAAGCGACTTTGTTTGATACCATGAAGTGAAGTAGCCAACAAATCTATATCATAGAGTTAATAGTCAACTCCTTAAAATACTCAGCCTTGTAGCTTATTTACTTACAAAGGTTTTTCAAACATATTTCTAAACATCAATTTGTCATTTCATATTTACAACCGACCCAGTTTACAAAAATCTCCGCAAAAAGTCTACAAAACATTAATTTAACACACACGCAAACATTCGCATGTCGGCTCACATTCCATCAACATACTATTAAGTTGTTTTTTCACTATCAAAGAAATCATAATTACATTGTTGTTTTATTCTAGGCATGCGTGTTTTAATCCGTCAATCACCTTTATATTTCCTTATGAAGACAACTGAATCTATTGTCCAATCGTCATTTTGCTGCACTAGGATGGCAAAAGATAATGACTGCAATACAAATCTCTAAACTACGTACTTTTAAATTACAATTTCAATTTCACTTGTGAATTTGTTTGTTGATACCTCATTATAAAAAGTTTTGCGGTAACGTCTTTACCGCAAAAACGCATCAGTAACAAATTGGCGGAAAATTGTCGTGCGTATTTTTTTTCGAACCGCACATGCTTATAACCGTCAAGAATTTTCATGCTTTGTTTAATGTGTAAATCAGGAAGATATTGGCACTTGCGTGTTATCAATTTGCTTTTCAAATAGACGATCTCAAATATCGGAAAAAAAATTACAAGCGATTTTTTGTGTACGTAAAAAAAATAAGGACTTACCAAGAAATACGTAAACCTTCATTGTAGGGTTAATACAGCTGGCAACACTGACACAAGTTTGAAAATAACAGTTTAAGTTCGAAGTTCGAATGTATTTGAACGCGCGTTCGACGTGGTCCGTCGTCGGGCCGCGTGTGTTGGATGCGCTTGCGCCGACGCTGTGGCCAGTAGCGCCTTCACTTTCTACGTGGTGGGGCTCAGGAGACCCGGGAAACCAAGGGTTTGTTGACATTACTGCATACGCACGAACGCGTAATCGGACGGATTCATTAGTGAGCTGATGGATATGTTGCACAATGTCCGAATTTATTTATGATCGTACTCTACATTATAATTGTAAGCCTATATTTTTATTTTCTTTATGAAGCCGCATTCGTTTCGTGAAAACGTGCAGATTCAGAATAAATAACAAAACTAATATTTTGTAATAGTTGCAAACAATAGACACTCAACTCAAAGTAGAAGTGAACACCAAAACAATATAAAATTATGGATACACCCAACTATACAGAGTGATCTTTTGATGTCACTGAAATAATCGAAATGGTATTTTCGTTCGCCAGTTCTTTCAATTGCATCAAACATGAATGTGCAAGTTTTTTTGTTACCTTTTTACCACTAAATAATATGTCATTGCTTTGATATTTTCCACAAAAAAAAATGAATAGAGACGAACTAGCAATTGATTAAAATGATGATAAATACGGGGTGAGCTCAAAACGGTGAAGGTAAACATCGTGAGGAAACCGGCATGTCCTAGAACCAAAAATTCGAAGACATGTGACATCCACCAAAACACGCACTGAGCCCGCGTGGTGAATTACGGCCCATTCTCTCTCCTAGAGAGGAGGCCTGAGCCTCAGCAGTGAGAACATTAAAAAGGCTGATGACGATGACCTAAATTATAATCTTTGAAGAAAAATACAAGCTATTTTAAACTCATTATTAATCAATTCCGCTTGTATACAATTAAACGATCTTTTTCGTACTTTACCGAGCTAAAAAGTCAGTGGGAACATTAAAAAGGCTTATGATGATGATGGGGTGAGATATCAATCAACTAAAATGAGAATGAACAGAGGAGAGTCATCAATAGCCTAAAATGATGATAAATAAATAAGAGCCATCAATCGCCTAAATAATGATGATAAGGGACGGAGCCATCAATCGATTATTATGATGATGAATAGGGGAGCGAACCATCTACTGATTAAAACGATAATAAACAGGGGTGATAACGTCGATGCTAAAACAGTAAGTCACAATTATGTATGTGTTTAAGAACCCATCTTTTTGGTCTATGCGCATTCGGACAGGCTGGCTGCCTCTACATAGATCGCAAGTCAGATATAAGCTAGACATGCTACGTAACCTCGATACATTAATTTCACTTGTTTTCTCGAAAACTGGTAACATTGTGTATACTTTCTGCAAAGGTAAGATGTTTTGCTGTGTTGTCATGAATTTTCTCTTTCGTACAATATTGATCTGAGTATAAACAAAATATATAGGTACAGAAGTCAATCTACATAAAAAGCGCGCTCGACATGCGTTGTCGTACATAGACACCACTCACGGACATCTCGGAGATAGATATCTATAGGGAGATATCTCGGAGCGCCTCGGCCCGCTCGTCAAACAGTTTCGGCTCAAACGCTCATTAGTGTGCGTCCACCGAGCGTAGGTATAAAAAGTGAAGTACATTATATTAGATTGTCTTCTGTACCTATTCTATTTTGTGGTATGAGTCCAGACATCAGTTTTGCCCGGTGCTAATTTTAAGTAGATCTGCAGTTTCCTGACTTAGATATTTTTTTATGAACCCCTGCTTCCAAACATATTAAATTTTATGTGATGTTGTTTTGTGTGACTATTTCAATAAAAACGAGCACTTACATAAATAATAATAATATAGATTTGTAGTTAAACAATAAAAACAAAATTGATTAATCAGAATTAAAAATAATGAATTATAAAAATGAAATATATCACACTAATAAGCGTGTATGTTTGTAACTTTTTCATGCTGGAACCACTGGACGGATTTGGATGAAATTTGCCACACAGGTAGACTATATCCTGGAATAAGACATAGAATTGACTGCCCTTTTGGTCTTGTGGTTAGTGGCCCTGACTGCTATGCCGGAAGTCGTGGGTTCGATTCCTACCTAGGTCAATTTTTTATGTATTGAGCATTTGTTCTGTGTCTGGGTGTAATTTATCTATAACTAGCGACACGCCCCAGCTTCGCTCGGGTGCAATATTTTATATATAAACCTTCCTCTTGAATCACTCTATCTATTAAAAAAAACCGCATCAAAATCCGTTGCGTGGTTTTAAAGATTTAAGCGTACATAGGGATATAGGGACAGAAAAAGCGACTTTGTTTTATACTATGTAGTGATATGTATGTATCTAGAAATGTATAAGTATGATTATCAGTTGTCTAGTATCCATAACATAAGCTCTGCTTAACTTGGGACCAGAAGGTGTTGTGTAATAATATATTATTTAAGTTTCAAACTTTTTTATCCCGGGGGTAAGTCTTTTCTTTCGGATCATTGTCTACATTCACGCGAACGATACCGCTTTCAGACGCCAGTTACATCATAATTTCTCGATGACTCAATGTCAAGTCATTTCGAAACGTACATTTTTGAATATTTTTTATGGCTAAATGCCCAAAGTGCGTCATTCCACTTTCTAGATCATCGATATAGATAACTTGTTAGAATTGCCAGGTTGGACAAGCAGACAGACCAATAAGTTTCTCATTTACATTTTTTATGAGATAATAATAATAGTCATTATGGATATTATTTTATTGGTTATATTTAATGTAGGTTGGGGCATTTAATTAGCTATAACGAGTATGATCATTATAACTATATACTATGGTATAACATAGCATATTAATCTACCTTTTTGTTCTTTTTTTTACAGTGGGCAAAAATCAAAATCAAAATCAAAAACGTTTATTTCAAATAGACCAATTACAGGCACTTTTGAATTGTCAAAATGTCGGTCAGTCAAACAAACAAGTGAAGCTAAATTGCACGTTCCAAAGAGTAGATCTCTATGGAGAAGAACGTGCAAGAAACTCCATGGACACTCTTTTAAATCATATGTGTTACATATAGTGTTTGGTTACATATTTCTTGTTGCTTCTATTATGTGAGCACAATGTAGATAAAATTAAAAAAATATTAAAAGATAAAAACTGAATTAAGCCACTGGCAGCTAAGAGATGACCAGTCTCATCTGACGGCACCCGTTCACGAGCATGACGCGTGCATCAGCCCCACTCAGCTCAACCACTTTGAAGGGAACCGAATGACCCAATAACACGCGCCACCGACAGCGAGACATTTGAGTGAGCATGTCAAACTCTCAACTGCCATGCTCGCAATGTCAAAAAAATAAAATAATAAAAAGTTGTAACCTAACAAAAATGCTCCATGGTACTTCACATTCACAAATTTGGAAAAAAAGTGCTTCTACATTATACAATGCTATTATTTTTAGATATAACATGTAAAGAATCCTAAGTCCTATTGAAATAAACTAATCAAATAAAAATAAAATACTGAAAACAACAATACGAAAAGGGCAGCAGCATCTCTTCGAATATATATATAAAGACTAATTTGTAGCTACAAAAGTATGTGGCTGTGGAGCAGGACCGGCATTTAGCCAAGCATTTTTATCAAGGAGATAATCTTCCAATTTATAATATGCTTGTCTACATAGTGTGCGTTTAATGCAGGTTTTAAATTTTGACTCGTTTAATTGGAGAATTTCTAGTGGAATTTTATTATAAAATTTTACACAGTACCCCATAAAAGAACTAGCTACTTTAGCTAACCTGAATCGAGGTTGATCTAACTTGTCCTTATTTCTAGTATTAAAATTGTGCCTATCACTTATTTTAGTAAAAAGATGAATATTTTTCCGGACATACATTATATTTTCATAAATGTATTGACAAGGTACCGTCATGATGTTTATATCTTTAAATAATTCCCTAAGAGAATCGCGCCTGCGAAGATTGTATATGGCTCTGATAGCTCTTTTCTGCAGAATAAAAATAGACTCTATGTCTGCAGCCCGTCCCCATAGCAAAATACCGTAAGACATGATACTATGAAAGTAACTAAAATAGACCAGCCTCGCGGTATGTACATCAGTAAATTGACGGATTTTTCTGACAGCATATGCTGCTGAACTAAGCCGTCCTGCCAGAGATGTTAAATGAGGGCCCCATTGTAGCCTCGAGTCGAGCGTGATTCCCAGGAAAACCGTGTTTTCGACGATTTCTAGTTTCTCCTTGTTCAATATTATTTCCAAGTCATTACTTTTAACATTCGGCAACGCAAATCTTATGCACTTCGTTTTTTTTTCCATTTAGTACTAAATTATTAACAGTAAACCAGTTTTGGACCTGCTGTAGAGCGTTGTTTACGTCGTCAATACGTGTGGAACGTCTATTAATTTTAAATATTAAGGATGTATCGTCAGCAAACAATACTATATGTGGTTGTTTTTTCAATAAATGCGGTAGATCATTTATGTACACCAGAAAGAGGAAAGGACCCAATATAGAGCCCTGTGGTACCCCCATTTTTATTTTTAAGCCCCCTGAATTTACACCATTTATCTGAACTTGCTGTTGCCTGTCATTTAAATAAGATTTCACTAGGCTTAGTGCAAGTTTACCTAATCCGTAATGTTCTAGCTTTAAAAGCAAGGTTTCATGATTAACACAATCAAAAGCCTTTGAGAGGTCACAGAAGATTCCAATAGCATCTTGGGCTTCCTCCCACGCTGCAAATATGTGTTTTAATAAGGAGACACCAGCATCAGTCGTACAACGTCCTTTGGTGAAACCATACTGCTGTTCGTGTAAGATTTTATTACTGTTAAAATGAATAAGCATTTGATTGAGCATAACTTTTTCAAAGACCTTACTGAAAACCGGCAACACGGATACAGGTCTATAATTATTGGTGTCATTATGGTCGCCAGATTTAAAAAGAGGTATAACTTTACTGAATTTCATTACATCTGGAAAGACTCCTTGGTCCACACACAAATTAAAAATTAAAGCCAAGTATGGTGCTACGGTCTCGATTATAGATGTACAAACTTTAACAGACATTCCCCATAGGTCCTCGGTTAATTTTATTTTTATTTGCCGGAAAGCCTTTATTACTGTCATGGGGTTTATATGTTTGAATTGAAATTCAACCGGACAGCCTGGCACGTTTTCTTTCAATAAAGCAATTGAGGCCTCTGGCGAGGAATTTAAAGCTTCCGTTGTCTTAAGAGGTATGTTGGGCTACTTCTATGTTAGAATTTATGGGACCATGCAAAAATCATCCAATGACAACCCCCACTCTTGGGTGGAGCGGGAGATAGTGGCAGACTTTTACTGACTAAAAACCCACCCCGTTCCTTCTAGACTCTTCATACCGGGGTTAGAGTTTCCTTTTGGATAACCCTGGCCCCAGTAGGCTTCGACTCAGCTGGGCTCCCTTGTTGCTGACAACTCCTTGGAGCGCGCGGGAACATTGCACGCTGCCGACGTCTTGGGCTCGGTCCGGACAGTTAGTAATTTATTTTATGACGTCGAACCGCAAAAAAAGCAGGCAGCACCTGATGGCAACTGGTCCCCTCCACCACCGGACATCAACCATACCAGGGATAACACAGGTAGGTAAAGTGTTTTTTTTAGTTGGGAAATCATCCAATGACTTCTTCCGGTCTCGAACGGAACGATGGCATGTCAGATTTTTACCAACTGTAACTTATTACAAGCTTTTATTTAGTTTCCCCTGTCCCGATGTTTGTCTGTCATCAAATCTTGCAAATTTAATTTGACCCACTTCCCGGTTACCGATTGAGCTGAAATTTTGCATGCACGTGTAAATCAGATAACAATGCAAAATTATTATGACAAGGAGCTGATCTGATGATAGAACTGGAAGGTGGCTATAGGAACTTCGTAGTTAAACGACACAACCCCATCGAGTTTGGGCTCGTTTGATACGTTTTGACGAGTTTTAATTATATGTATAGGTATACCGAGCTATAAAAGCTTGCTATGAAAAAAATGATTTTCATTAAAAGGTTGTTATTTCTAAGTTTCTTCTTTGCGTTGCGTTCCTGGGTTGGGAGTTTTGTTTGAAGTTATTTATTAGGGTTTATTAGTTTTATTATATAGAACATTATGTGTTTAAAATATTATTATAACATTATATATATATTTTTTTTATCTGATATAAAAAAACTAGTACTTGACTGCGATCCCACCTGATGGTAAGCAGTGATGCAATCGTTGATGGTGAGGCGCACTAGTTTATTAATTATGCTTCATTATTATTATGCTAGCAGTATTTATGGCAACAAGCATTATGGCAAAACATTTATGCATAATAATATTATGCGTAGTGATCGTTATGCTGAATTTCGTTATACCAATGTAAATTATGACAATATATTTTATGCTTATCATTAGTAAACCGAGCAAGATTGGCTGCTGTATACTACCAATGTCCATTGATGATCCAATTGTGATGGTTTCACTCATTAAATGTACCAGGAACACATGAGATTACGTCGGTGTGTCCGCTGATTTGTAACACTCGATTACATCTTCATTCTTTGATTCAACTTACGTGATGTCACGGAACTTAGAAACTCTATTATTTTTACTGCAAATAGTGCGGAAAGTTTTTCTTCTTGTGATTTAATAAGGTAGCTTCACCATTTCAGCCGATACACGTCCAACACAGGCCTCCCCCAAGCGTCGCCACAACGAACGATCCTGTGCGTCTCACATCCATCGGTTTCCCGCAACCTTCACCAGGTAGCTTATTGTAAAAGAATAATTAGGTTAATTTTTTTTTTTTGTTAAAGTAATTTCGAGCCCGGCAGAAGTTGTCCGCTCTGAACTTTAGGCATATAAAAATTGAGAATCCGATTGAATTGCGACCTAACAGATTTAATTGTATTTTCAAACCATTCAGGGACCCATTCATTACATATGCTCAAAATTTTATCTAAATCAGTCATGTCGTTTAGGAGGAGTGAGATGACAAACACACACAGAAGAGTTATTTAAACAGAGATAAGTAAGAGAGTTAGAAGACTTTATAATAAACCTTTTGATCCACAGTATATCCATTTTTAGGGTTCCTTACCCAAAGGGTAAAACGAGACCCTAATTACTAAGACTTCGTTGTCTGTTAGTCCGTCTGCCAACAAGCTGTACCTCAAGAACCGCGATAACTAGACAGTTGAATTTTTTCATAAATGATGTATTTCTGTTGCCACTATAACAATAAACACTAAAAACAAAATAAAATCATTCCATACAACAAACGCGATATTTTTTGCCAAATTTTCTAAAAACGCTACGGAACCCTTCATGCGCGAGTCCAACTCGGACTTGTCGACATTTTCACATTTGAAACATGTATATTTGGATAGAAATTATCCAAAAATGTGTTTTAACTGTAGGTTGACTGTATGTAAATTAGAATTAATGTCTTATATAATAATAGCATTTATAAACAGCCGTATACATATCTACGACACCTATGTTTTAAATTTACACTTTATGACGTGAAAAATATTTTCATTTTTTAATTACCCGTTAAAGAAGCCAACAAAACTTTATATTTACGTTTGACCGATGACATTAAAATTTAAATCTTATTCACAGCGGATCTTACAAACATACAACTGCTTTGAAACAAAGTTTTATTAATGAACACTCGTATTTCGTAACTAGCTTTTGCCCGCGGCTTCACCCGCGTACATAATCCCTGGATAAAAAGTATCCTATGTGTTATTCTGGGATATGGTCTACTCGTGTACCAAGTTTCATCGAGATCCGTTCAGTAGCTTTTGCATGAAAGAGTAACAAACATCCAAACATCCATCCATACATTCCCATACATGCATCCATACATCCATCCATACATCCATCCATACATCCATCCATACATCCATCCATACATACAAACTTTCGCATTTATAATATTAATAGGATATAAATGTCAATAGTTACACCAAGCGAAGTCATCTTTACGTTTTTAGTTTATGAATGACACGACAGAGTAAGCGAAATAAAAAGAGAGAGAGACAGACTGAAGTCTTTCTCTCTTTTTATTCAACTCTGACGGCTATATTTCACCTGGACACCATGGCGGCGTGACCAGTTGCACCACCATGATGTCCCGGTGAAATATAGCCCTAAGCTACCAAACTAGACACCATACAGACTCCAGAGTCACCACACGTCTGAGCTGGTCGCACCACCAAATTGGTTGCGAAACCAAACAGACACGATCCCCCTAGCCAAGTTACAACCGTTTCTCTTGCATCAAACACCTCGAGTTGGCCACGCCACCAATTCTTTTGTTCTGACCACGTGACTGATATATGTAGGACTTTACTAAAGAACAGCTGCAGGAGGTTAGGATGGCCTTGTGGGCGGGGTAGGCGTGCCACAAAGTACGGCAATGCTCATAGTTCAACTACCAATAGCAATCTTGCGATCTAACTGCCCGCTGTCTGTTAGTTGCGTAATGCGCGTTCGTTTTAATTTAATGTTTGAGTTATGTAATGAGTTAAAGGATGTGAGACAAGCGGCGACACCCGTTGTAGTACAAATCAGAAAGTATTTCCTTTCTAACCTCTTTCATTTTTTCTGTGGACTACATTCTGCACACCTGTAAATTGTACTTTTATAGCTATTCAACGTGGCCCGTTTTGGTACAGATAACTGTCCCCTGGCTAGAAGCCGCCGTTAAAAAACAGCTGAAGCGCGCGACAGCTTGTGGCTGGCTTGAAGCTTTATGCCGCTTCAAGCGTTTTTTTGTGGCGGCACCGCCGCACACGAGCCACAAAAAAAGACCGCCTCAAAATGAAGCTTGAAGTCTTGAAGCCACGTTTTTTTGAAGCCCGTGTGCGGGACAGTTCATCATCATCATCATCATTTTACCCGATACACGTCCACTGTTGGACATAGGCCTCCCCCAAGCGTCGTCACAACGAACGTTCCTGTGCAGGACAGTTAGGTGTTCCAAAACGGTAACACGTGTGCCGCAAACCTTATAAGCTAAATGTCATCACCATAGCAACGCGTACGACGCCTGGAATCTCTGACAACCAATTAGAAGGCTGTATTGTATTTGCTAATTAACCGGCTTCCAAGCTGTTCTCATGTATAGGATTACCTATACAATTTACGTGTTGAGTCTTTTGTCTGATCAAATGGAGCTATTGATTTCGTCTACAGGGTCTAAGAAACGAAAATAGGCGACAGGTTTTTGTAGTCTTTGTGTTTATATCAACAAAAGAGAAAAAATGGGCACAGACGTAGGCTTTTCTTTTGACAATCTGTTTTGTTTTTTTTTCCTTTCCTCGCGCACTAAGAGCTCGGGCGTGAAGACTTAACAAACAAACAAACTCACTTTCGCTTTTATAATATTAGTAAGGATAGTAAGGATTATATAGTATAGATTAAAATGATAATTTCTCTACTAAAATTGACTTGTAACCTTGAACCAACTCAAGCCATTAAGAGGGTCCTTCTCCACTCGCTTATCGTAAACATCGAAAATGGTTTAAAAGCTTGTTACTTCATTTAATGCAATCTAACGCGATGTTTGACGAAAAGGCAACGCAAAAAAAGAGAGATAACGCCTGGAAACTCTGTTAGTATTCGGTAATTCCGAGATTTACTCGAAAATTTCACAAAAGTTACTCCAGGAAATAGCTGTTTTTTTTAAGCCCTTAAAAGTTTTTGGTAAATGTTGTCATCATTTAGAATCTTAATAAAATTTGCAAGGTCTCTAGAGGATTAATTTTTGACTTTTTTAATTTTTAGGCAAATTATGAAGTGACAAAGTTCATACAAAATAGGACATTTTCAGAGGTTTTTACTGGGTTAGTTTTACACAAATTTAGAAATTGGTTTCTTTAGAAACCTAGATAATATTCACAAGATACTGTGTATCCAAAATATCTAATCAAAAATGTGTAATAACGTCATAATCAGTTATGAGCAGTTGTATGAAAAACAGTGAAAATGTGAGTCATGATGCACCACCTTAAGGGTTCCGTGCCGTCCTCAGGAAAATTCGGCAAAAAAATCACGTTTGTTGTATGGAAGCTCCCCTTAATTATTTATTTTATTTCGTTTTTAGTATTTGTTGTTATAGTGGTAACAGAAATACATAATTTGTGGAAATTTCAACTACCACACAATGCCGTCTAGGCCCAAGCTAAGCAGAGCTTGTGTTATGGGTACTAGACAACTGATAAACATACTTATGTCATCGATAAAAGGCCTTTCAAGGCTGCGTCTGCAAGTCCTCACTCCAGAACCTTTCGGCCCCAACGGCCATCTGTTCTGCGAGCAATGTGCCCGGCCCATTGCTACTTAAGTTTCGCAATTCTTCGTTTTTGTGGTCTGTTCTTAATTTCATCATAGAAAACATTATATTTTTGATAGAAACTAAAATTCTGTTCGTATCAATGAATCAGTTCGAAAGTTTAATAATGAAAATTCGAAAATTTTAGACCATTTGTGGACTTAGAGTACCCCTAGCCAAGTTTGTAATCTGCAATCGTTAACGCTAGTAGAAAACTTCAAATGTACGGGAATGACGTCATCTCAACGCTCAGTCACGTGGTCAGAACAAAATAATCGGGGGTCTGGCCAACACTAGGCGTTCGACGCAAGAGAATCAAAACGAAACGGTTGTAAATCACCGAAGGGGGCTGGTTTGCAACTGATTTATACTCAGTACATTGTACTTGTATGTCTACGCTATATATTATCACAAAATATATAGGTACAGAAGTCAATCTACATACAAAGCGCGCTCGAGCAACGCACACATAGACACCACTCACGGACACGATATCTCGGAGCGTATCGGCCCGCTCATCGAACAGTTCCGGCTCAAACGCTCATTAGTGTGCGTCCACCGAGCGTAGGTATAAAAAGTGAAGTACATACATGAGATGGTTTTCTGTACCTATCTATTTTGTGGCTATATCCCCCACGTCTGAACACCCTACCTATAACATTATCAACAACAAACACCACATAGAATTCTCAAACAGCGTCTCTATTCAAATGTAAAACTTTGCTTATCAGTGGAATACGTCTACGCAGTAAACAGAGATTTTCTTATGTAAAATACTAAAGCTGTGCTAACCGTGTTTAGAGCAGGAATTAATTTAACTTTTTCTATATGTATTACCCATATTTGCAAAATAAAATTCTATTCTATTCTATTCTTCTTTCTACCCACTTCATTCTTCTTGAAATTTTCCTAGGATTTAGGTAGGTCGTAAAGAGGAGACCATATTTAGATCGAAATTTGAGGCTGCTCGCCCACATCCGATAATCGGTGACCGATTTTTTGTAAGAGAAAATAGAACACACTAATAGCAAAGTGCAACACACACGTCCTACAAAAAGTCAGTCAGAAATACAGAACAATGTTACAAATATACAAAATCGGCCCGATTATCTGTCCTACAAAAAGTCTGACGTGAGCGGGCAGCGTTATCTGGGACAGATCAGTTACGTAGGTTCAGGGTAGGTATGGAAAGAGGCCAACCTGGCCAATCGTCTATTCCGACTCAGCTGAGCAGCTTCGTCCGACAAATCACAATGTTCAAGACGAAGACCATTGTGTATTACCAGTGATAACATACGGGTTTGAAATGTGGTCGCTCGCATTGGGTCCCTTTAGAAGGCTGAAAGTCACCCAAAGCGCAAAGGAAAGGGCTATGTTTAGAGTTTCCTAGCAGGATTGAATCAGGAATGAAGATATCCGCAGGAGAATTTAAGTTACCGACAAAACTCAAAGATTTGAAAGATTTTTTAATATTTTTTTAAAAAACAACTTAAAAAACCATTTGAAAATATAAAAAATGTAGCCCACTGGCATCGGGAATAGGGTCCAAGCTACCGGTGGTCAGGGCTCCTGAGAGAGGAACCTCCGGACAATACGCGCCGTGTCCAGGAGTACTGCCTTCTGAATCAAGTCCTTGATTCAACTGCCTAACGAGAGCCTCCGCAGATGTTGGTCGAGGCTCTTGGCTATTAAGCTATTGGCCGTCACGACTATCGGCAAAATTATTATTATTATTATCATTGTACACCTTCGCCAGTAGAATAAAATAAATTGTAAAAAAAATACCCAGTCCCATTCGCATTAAATAATGAAGTAATTTTATGTTCTAATTACATGCTAATGATATGTGCAAGGTATGCATAAACGCAACACCTTATAAAATAATGCGTTAACGGTGCCAGAAATAAAAGGCGTCGATCCCAAGTATCACGTAATATACACTTGCATGCACTAAATATTTATATTTCAGTGATTGTGGCAATTAAGTAAATAGTAGAACCTGTTATAACGTTTCATCATTTATTATTCTTTATATATATATAATTATTTATTTAACAATTTATATCTATATGCATATATCATTTATATCAAATAGAACAATAGATGCAATGAAATTGGTAGAATCATTCGACGCAAGCTTTCGTCGAATTCTTTTGTTGTAACTACGTGACTGAGCGTTGAGATGACGTCATTCACGTACATTTGAAGCTTTCTACTAGCGTTAACTATTGCAGATTAGCAACTTGGCTAGCGGTACAGATATCGTAATTCGGAATGCGGCGCAAGTGTGGACTAGGATTATTGTTTACATTATAAACTGGTGGATATTGTTTTAAAATGTGACAATGTACTGAAAATATTCAAGTTTCAGCGTCATAAAATGTCAGCTGGGCCCCTACGTTTGCTGACCACTCTTTGAGGCGCGCGGCGACAGTGCGCGTCGTCGATGACTTGGGCTCCGTCTGGACAGTTACCGGACGGTTGGACAGCGAGTTATCCGCTCGCCGTCCGCAAGCCCACGCCTGTGGTGGCCGGAAATCGGGATCGGAATCCCGACGGTGGCTGGGGCGTGAGCGCCGTTGCCTGATGCGGTCGGCCTCCTCCTTTGCTAGCATTACTGCTTCGCAGAAGGAGGCGTCCGCCTGCCATTTCCCTCGCTCCGGACCATGGCCTGTACCAACGCCCGGTGCGTGAGATCGCCGCCGCTGATCGCCTCCACAAGGACACGGCAAGAAATATTCACATGTTATTATTTTTTATGAACTATCTATTCATTATTGTTTACACACAAAAACAGTATAATGAATAGTTTTTGAAAGCGAATCTCCAATAGGGACTAGGGGATAATCGAACTTAATTCATAATAGTGAAAAACAAAATCTTGACTATCAAGTAAGTATTATGTCTCCTGTACAACATCCTATTCAATCCTGCTTATCCTGGCTACTTGCGTGATCGATTTTCGTTCACTCGCCCTGCCGATGCCCCATGCAGATCCCACCTTAGATACCATCTCAATTTCCCAGCCCATAAAACCCATTTTTATTCCAACTCCTTCTCTTTTCATGCAGTACGTCTATGGTACTCACTTCCAGCTAAGATCCGTGACGCTAAAAATATTTCTGACTTCAAAATGCTAGTCAAAGAACACTATCTCTCTACTATCTCGTAAAGATATTTATTATAGATATATGTATTTTAATAATTTACTTATTGTATCTATTCATTTGTATATTTATTTACTGTTATTGTTATATAATGTATGTATTGTGATATTTATTCTGGAAAATTATAGTCTATTTCATTAATTATTTTGTTTATTTTTTTTTAATTTATACACACTGTGTCTACGTTTCTTATCCAAGTGTCCTGTCACAGGTCTGCTGGAAGAAATTTCGTTAGAGATAAGCAGATCCTTTGTACTCTTCTTTTCTTATTTGTTCTTTTCTTTTTTAAGTGTTTGTGTGTACATAAATAAATAAATAAGTTTTGAAACCACAAAAGAAATCTTGAATGAAGATGGATCAGTCATAACACAATGTATATAATTCTTGCAAACACATAAATCACATTAAAAACTTTCTAGATTTGACGAACGGACAATCTAAAATAAAAACTAAAACCTAGGAATCTTTACGTCAAGACTGAATAGATTACTTCTAGGCAAGCGCGCTCCATCGTCGACCACATCGTTGCCGTCGGTTTCCATCAGGTGAGACAACAAAAAATCGCATAGAAAGGGCTAAACAACAAAGTGGCCCTCGCCATCCAATGCACAATTACTGCTCGGTGCCCCGGAGACTTAAAAGTCGTAGAATTTTTGTTGCAAGCGTGAGCTCATCTCAAAGTAACGCGACGTCGGAGAGATGCGACCTCTGGCGGGAGAAGTTTATACCTCCTGAAGATTTTATCGAGCCATCGGAGAGCCTGTCCTGAACACAAGTTGCCATAGTCAACCTGGAAAACTCTAAACAGAATCCGCACCCAGGTTGAGCGCAGCAAATACAATCTCCACAGGTGGGGATTCTCGGATGGGTCCGATCTGCAGTGCTTGTGCGGCGTCACTCCGCAGACGATGTCTCACCTTCCAACCTGCACCACGTGCCCGGTTACCTGCTTACGTAGGGATCTCATGACATCATCAGCGGACGGCATTGCCGTGGCCGATTTCTGGGCATCGATACGCTAAGAAGAAGAATTTTAAAAAATTGCAAAACGCAAAAACTGCAATTATACAAGTGTAATTAAAATCTATATGTTTGTTGAACACCGGTCAACGGATACCAAAGGAGGATGCAAATCCTGAGCCCACCTTCTAA
The DNA here is from genome assembly GCA_949319445.1 of Mythimna lalbum. NCBI lineage: Eukaryota > Metazoa > Arthropoda > Insecta > Lepidoptera > Noctuidae > Mythimna > Mythimna lalbum. Next base: position 9,434,793 of record OX439365.1, read on the forward strand.
TAGCTATGTGTGCTAGGTACATCGTTGGAGAAGTAGAGCTGAATAAAAGTTACTATGGCACTAAGTTCCTATATTGGAAGGAGAACCCACATTTCTTAGAAACCCTGGCATCATTCTTCATAACAGATATCATCGCATTATTGGTATGAGAACATTTTTTTTTAGAGATAACCGAGATTATGAAAACAGGGAAAACACATTTGCCTGTTTTCATAATCTCGGTTGCTTCCGTGGGGTTGGAGTTTATTGCTCCAGTTCTTATTTATCCACAATACCTAGTTCAATTCATCAGCATCTTCCTGCCCTTGTCCCGTTTTATTTGGGGTCGGCGCAACACGTTTTTTCCTTCCATTCTGTCCTGTCACTCGTCAAGCTATCACTAACTCCCTTTTCTTTCATATCACTTCTCACACAATCCATCCATCTTTTCTTTGGCTTCCCTTGCATGATGTAATTACATGTAAACTCATAACTTTTTTAGCAACATGCGTTTTGTCCCTCATTACGACATGACCATACCAAGACAAACGATTCCCTTTCAACTTTTCAGTCACTGGCGCCACTTTCAAACTTCCCCTAATAAACTCATTTCTCACTTTATCCATACTCGTCACACCACACATCCATCTTAACATTCTCATCTCTGCTACATGCAATCTTTTTTCATCCGGTTTTTTCACAACCCAACATTCTGATCCATACAGTACGACAGGCCTTATTACGGACTTGTAGATTTTACTCTTCAACTTGAGGGGCACTTAGTTCAATTCGTGGCATAAAAGAGCATATGTTTTCAAATTTAAAAAAGTAGAAATGGTTTGACAGATTTTTTTTTACATTAATAGTAAATTTTTATATTGTTATAGGGTTGCGCTTGACCGCTATCTCACCTGATAGAAAGCGACGATGTGGTCAATGATCAAGCGCGCTTACCTAGAAGTAACCTACTCTTCGGGTTGTAGCCATCAGAAAATACAACATAACCTTCATAAGATACTCAGTCTTATAATGTTCCTACTACTGAGATCCAGGTCCCAGTAGTACCTTCTAAAATGACTACATTAATCTAATTGATTAGCCATAAAGACAAGTCATTAAGAATCATTTCTATCTTCACGATTTGCCGATTATTGCCGTCTATTGCTACTATAGCAGTAGTCATAAAACGGTTAGAAAACGATTAATTTGCATGAAACATGGTCGATTTGCTTTCGAGTGCAAAAATGCTGATTTGATTTTAAATTCCAAGATTTTTAGAAATGTACAAGTCTCAAGAAGGGGTGTAGAGAATGTTACAAGAGTATTGGTAGTGAGGGTAGTTTGACTACAATCCTTATCCTTACTAATAATATTATAAAAGCAAAAGTGAGTTTGTTTGTTACGTCTTCACGCCTAAATGGCAAAACCGATTTTGATGAAACTTGGTACACGGATAGACCATGTCGTGGAATAGGACATAGGATACTTTTTATCCCGGAAGTATGTTCCCTTGGGATAATTTTCTGCTATCACGCGGGCGAAGCCGCTGAGAGCAGCTAGTGTGACATTTAATTTATTTGACGTTAGGCAGTAGCCATCCGGCGGTTGACTGGAGTAGTTGTGTAGTGCGAATATGTGTGGTGAGCCGTAAATCCTTCCGAAACGCAATACAATACAGTAGTGATAAGCACTTTTTAAGCGACTTCTGAATAATAATAATAATATAATACATGCTAAGCAGAGCTTGTGTTACGGGTACTAGACAACTGATAAACTACTATCTATATACTTAAATATTTCTAAATACATACATTTTATAGATAAATTACACCCAGACACAGAACAAATAATCATGCTCATCACATAAACATTTGCCCTGGGTGGGAATCGAACCCACGACCTCCGGCATAGCAATCAGGGCCACTAACCACTAGACCAACAGGCCATCTACACACAGACAGAATAAGGAGTAGTTCTTGATAAGTTTAGTTTCCTTTGTATTTTTCTTCAAGCCGTTGAGTAGTCCTAAGTTGAGCTAAACGAATCAACATTGCTTGCACTTTTGGAACATGTCTACTCAAATCTGAAAGATTTTTTACATAAATACCTTCATAACATAAAGACCATAAATTTTTATGTTATGAAGGTATTTATGTAAAAAATCTCGAGTACAAACGATTTGTACATGTCAAAACCGTTTCTCATATACTGATGGAGTGTGTCCGAAACAAGGCCGACAGAATTTCAATTTTACCCAAGTCACTAGATGTAGGTAGATGTAACAGCATTCTTGCGTTCGCTTTTTCAAAGGATACAAGAGCTGTATATAAATTAGCTAGAATAGGATTTATAACATGATTGTATTTATAGAAAAAGTATTATTTGTAACGATGAGGGTGGCATAATCAGTTTTTGATTAAACCCTCTATAAATAAATAAAGAAGAAAAAACAAACCGTTTCTACTCCTCCTAATTTGAAGAACAAAGGCACATGTCTCCATGGATTAAAATAAGTATTTTGGCTGAATTAAAACTACAGGGCAATAAAATCCAACCCAGCTGTCAGTTTTCATAATCTCCTTAAATAAAAATAAAAAAGTTCTTATGGCAACAACATGATGTTAATTCTGGATCATTTATCGCAACCGAGTGTAAAGTATTTTATATTTGTTGTCAAAAACCGTATCAACTGAAATGATACATTTTGTGTAACTACGGCAGCAAAACGATTTACTGATGATTCGGACACTGTACATATATTTGAACACGGTGTCCAAATCGACACATTTTTATTTCAATATTTTTTTGTTCTGAGTATACATTTAGATGGATGAAGAGGGTAAGGAAGACCGAAGAAAGATGGATGGATTGTGTGAGGAGTGATATGAAGAAAAAGGGACTTAGTGATAGTTTGACGGGTGATAGAACAGAATGGAAGAAAAAAACGTGTTGCGCCGACCCCAAGTAATATGGGATAAGATAATATATAAAAGGGGAAAGAAACTTTACTAAAATCATTTTAGGCTGGATTTAGGGCGGCTACTTCGGGTAACAAATTTCTTCATACTATATTTATTTATGGATTACGGCCCATTCCCTCTCCCGAGGAGGCCTGAGTCCCAGCAGTGGGAACATTAAAAGGCTAATTATTACACTATTATATTTTAAGATTAATTTTCTGATCTGATCTGACTGGACTAAATATATTGAATTTTGGTGTCATTCGGAAACGAAACGTCAGTGAAAACTATTGCAAATAAAACGTGTTGAATCGGACACACTGTCCGAATATATTGTGTCTGAATCGTCAATAACTCTTTAAGCTTTAAATTAAAGTGAAATTGGATTTTCAGAACCGCGAAGTGGGTTCGACATGGGTAGAAAATTTTTGGGCTGCGGTAATGTTCGAAAGAGTTACCTCAAATACAGGTGGGTTGTGGTTTGTAAAAGTCAGACTCACTCCAACCGAAGTGGTAGAAGTTATTTAATAACTTTCCGCCTCAAAAAAAAAATAGATAGATAATTATTTTAATTTCAATGAGTCCCAAAAACAAAATCGTATACGATTAATTATATCGGCTTACAGTATGAGGTTTTGAAGTTCTGTGTAAATAATAAGATTTTTTTTTTTATTGGTTATTTCAATAAGTAAGAGGATGTTAAACATGTAGTATAGGGCCATATAGTTTTTAGTATGTACAGTACGAACAGTTTTGTGTGGGCGAGATGTCCCATAACTCTCTCATCACGTCATTGGTCCACTTTGTTATGAGGCCTTCCATCGCTACGTCTTCCAGTGCAAGCTCGCCCCTCCAGGATTTTTCGGCCCCATCGACCACCTGTTCTACGAGTAATAATATCCACTGCCACTTAAGTTTATCAATTCTTCGGGCTACGTCGGCAACCTTATGAGTTCTACTGCAGATATCTTAATACCTGGTGAGATCTGGCAAGGTAACACTGATAAAAGCCCTTTTTCGTTTCTTTTTTAAATGATGCCAGTCCGGCCCCTGTGACGCCCCTGCCAAAGAGTATGTAATATGAAAATCTATTAAAGTTTCACAAATATTTTAACACCTATCTTCAATTAACAGAAAACTCTTTCTCATTAAAATAATATTCGCAACAGCTAAGTAAGTAGCCACACCTTTTATATTTTGTAACTTTTATAAATTATGATGACCGGACTTATTTATAGCAGTCAAATTATCGTACATAGGAGTAGTTATTTACAAGGAGATTGTTGCAACGATGAGATACATATCAACTGCCTAGGTCATTGCAAATGGATGATTCTGTATATCTAATTTATATCTCATTCTTATTCTCTGTCATCATTAAAATAAATGGACAGTGAATTGGAACGGATGTCTGATTTTTTATTATATTTCTCAATCGATTATTGGTTTAAAAGATCATCTAGTGTGACTGTATTATCATCATTATGTATTTCATTCGATTCAGTAAAGTAATTTTCATCGATCATTCGTCTTTGTATTCATTCCTCATCAATCGCGTGTCATTTTACTTCATTTATTTTAATATTTACCAATCCACAGAAGTTTGTTGTAAAATATATGATAAAGCAACACTTGCCAGGCCTTGTAAGAAGGCCTAGATATAATTCAACGTGGCACCATAGCGGCGAGTGGCCATTACCAACAAAATGTATACAGCTCTATAGTTCTGAGAGGTTGCCAGTGTTTTATAAATTACCCTGTATATTATATATCGGATTTCCGCAACCCTCACCAGGTTATCCCTCCACCTTGTTGGAGCCCTACCAACTAAATTAAAATTAATTGAAATATTATTAAATATATATTGAATATACTTAATACCGTCTAATCTAGACAGACATTTAAAAAAATAAAACCTTGAGAAACTTAAATAACAAATGCAGCGCGGTGTGAACGGATGGCGAGGTTGGTCTATGGGGCCGAAATATTCTGGGATTGCGATTGTGTAGCTGAAGCCGTTGGAGCTACGTTTCACCTCTCTAACCAATCCTCAAAGAGAGGACATATCGCCGCAATTTCGACATTCTCAACATTGCTACCCACCGTTGAACGGTTACACTTCAAAGCCTTGAAAAATACTTACAACATTCCTCCCATCGTGAACAACTATCAAATAAAAGAAGTCAAAACAAAAAGGTTTAACATACATAATACTAATTACTATATAACAATCAAAACATTTTTCACAGCCTTCAATTTAACTATAGTTCATTAAATAATAGTTAAAACGTCAATTAAACCTCTAATCGTTACTACAATGGATAATAAACTAAACTGTAATCTAGATTTTATGTACCTAGAGTATATAAACCGTGAGAATATTACAATTTCGTAGTTTGGCGAATGGCTAGTGCTAATCTATCACTGCTCATCGACGAAGACCCAATAAATCATATTACAGTCAATAATGGCACAGTAGAACAACACAACCTAACCTGGCCACTTTTTCTCGTTCATTTGTCTTATCTTGTAACAAGCTTTTAATTAAAACCATTTTTCCATAGCAAGCTTTTATAGCCTATATAATTAATACTCGTCAAGACGAATCATACGAGTCCAAACTCGATGGGGTTGTGTCGTTTAACTACGAAGTTCCTATAGCCACCTTCCAGTTCCATCATTCAGATCAGCTCCATGTTAAATAATTTTGTATGGTCGTCTGATTTACACATGCGTTCAAAATATCAGCTCAATCGGTAACCGAAAAGTGGGTAAAATTTAATTCGCAAGATTTGATTACAGACAAACATCGGGACAGATGAAACTAAATTAAAGCTTGTAAAAACCACAGTAGCGTATGAAGGAGACGTTAAATACATGTTTAAGAACTTGTACTATGGCCCTGGAACGCAAGGGGCATCTGAAGGAATGCGAGTGATGTTTCAGTCCGTAAAAGTCTGACAAAAACTAGATATCATATTGCTACTGACTAAAAACTGGCTCCATACCGACGTTCTTCATCCGAGGGAAAATAAAAAGAACAACAAAAAAAGAATTAAACGTTCTAAATATTATGAAGTCTATGCGAAGCAAGCAATTTTATAGATTATATTGAGGGGAGGGGCGGTGTGCTTGATGCGCTTGCGTCGTGTCATATGGACGTAGGAAGGTGTAGCAAAATACGAGATGAAACACGTTAGATAGAACAAGGAAATCTTGAAGGTTTGTTTTTGGTAAATGAATTATATTTTGTAAAAAGTAACAATATTACAGTCCTGCAATATTGTTAGTGTTTTACAAATAACCCCTGCATATTCACTGTTTTACAATACGACGTCTTAATAGAGTCTAGACGAGCAACCACAAACAGCCCTCCGCTCCAAATAAGTGGGTCATTATCTCAAGGAAACAGCCCACTTACACCACTGCTACTAACATATATCTACTGTGGTCGCACTACACGTAATTATAATCTTCCAATAAATGTTCGCTTCACACATTAAGTAAGAGTGATAAACTTACTTAATTAAACTTGTTACCTGATGCTGTAGGTTAAGCAAAACTAATTAAGCTGAGCCAGTTTAGTGCTATGTTTACTGCAGTTGCTTGGTATTGCATGGTTGAGGATTTCGGGAATTTTGAAAAGATTAAAAAATTTTTTTCGGCCCATTTTCAGTACCTGCCTGCCTGTGAATCTCGTCAAAGCGTTGTGCTTAGGTTATCAAGAGACTGAAGTAATTAATTTTTGACATTATCAGTGACAATGGCCTTAAAGGCACTACAGGCCATACAGCATATAAGTTCCGATGGGATCTCATGGTAGAATGGGGACAGAGACTGTCTCTTGGCACGCCATAATTATGGCAGTAAGTCCAGTCTGGAAAGATCTCACGGCATCCTCACGTCAGAGGAAGGCCGAAGAAAAGATGGATGGATTGTGTGAGGAGTGATATGAAAGAAAAGGGAGTTAGTGATAGTGTGACGGGTGACAAGACAGAATGGAAGAAAGAAACATGTTGCACCGACCCCAAGTAATATGAGATAAGGGCGAGAAGAAGATTAAAAATAGAACTTAACTCCTCGGCCGCCCCGAGGTATTATTATTGCGTGTTTGCGCGGTTTTACTTGCGCGGTGGACATCCCGCCTACACGCACAAAACGTTTTGGAAACACATTCATTGTGCGTGCAGCTAAGGAATGGAATTCCTTGCCGGAGTCTGTTTTTCCTGATAGCTACAACCCAGGAATCTTTAAGTCGAGAGTGAATAGGTTTCTTCTAGGTAAGCGCGTTCCATCGTCGACCGCATCGTCGCTTTCCATCAGGTGAGATAGCGGTCAAGCGCAAACCTATCAATAATAAAAAAAAAAAAAATACTTAAATTACCAAAAAAATAAATAAATGAAAAAACTGTTTCTGGATTTTTCTAGGAAAAACAAAGATAAAGAATAGAAACCAAAATTTACGGCCAAATTTAGCGTTTTTCAAAGTCATTACAGCTGTACAGACACAGAACACGAATCATACAGATGTATTAATGGAAGCGAGCGTACGTGACCCACCGCCGCGCCGCTCCTGCGATGACTACCACTCCACTGCGGTAGCCGATTCTGAATTAAGTGCTCCATTGGTGTAATTGCTGCAAGGCGTTCCGATGCGAGGATAAACAAATAAATAAATAAATAAATAAATAAATAAATAAAGTATGTATAATCGGCGGTCAAGGAGGGCTGTTCACATTTATTGTACTAGGCATGCCTTTTAAGTTCTGTCGTTAAAACATTTCCCGCTAATTTAAAATTTACAATTTCTTTACATTTCCTAAAATTAAGAAAACTCTTCGTGGGCAAAATTTTCAGTCCAGTGAAGAAGCAGTCGACGCTTTCAAGTCGGCTTTTTGGACATACCGACTTTGGAGTGGAATAAGTGTTTTAATAACTGGTTCGAGCGAATGGAAAAATGTATAAAACTTCGAAGTGAATACTTTGAAAAACAACAAATAATACTTTAAGGCTCTAGTTGTGTTTTTTTCTTCAAACGAAAAAAAATAAAAGGCATTATTTATTTATTTAAACTAAATGTACAATAGTGGTACATAGGCGGACTTAATGCAATAAAGCATTCTCTACCAGTCAACCTTTGGGTTAAAAAGACAACACTGTGGTAGGTTTGCACAATAAACAAATAATTTAAAAGGAAAAAAAAGTACAGCTGAGGAGTAGAATTCCCTGCCGGAGTCAGTTGTGAAAGTTATAGTAGTGTCAGATCGAAAGCAAGTCTAGAGACCGAGCCCACAGATAAATGTATGGATGGACTATTATCGGGACATCCGCCTTAAAAAGTTTAATTACTTTATTTTAAACAGAATAAAAACTTCCGACGTAAGCTTACATATTTAAATAATAATTAAATTAATATTTTATTCACTGCCAGGCAACGCTTATATTAACACAGCGTAAAACTCGCATATGAAACGGAGTTAAGGACAAGGCAAAACTATAGAGTACCTATTTTTAAGTGTTCATGGATGGAGTTTTTTCTAAGTACCTTTAGAACGAAGGAAACTTTTTTTTACTTCTGTACATTTTTCGGTAAAGTCGTAACCCATATAGCATCACTTTGTTTTTGCAGCTTAATTCATTAAACCCCAAGCGAACGCCGGCGTTCGCGCTGTCATTGCCATTAGTATTGTGTCTCATATTGACGGTATATGAAGAGTAAAATTAATATATAATAATAATCAGGTCTGCCCCTCTAGACAAGTTACTGCCGTTTCGATTCGATTCTATTTCGTCTATCACCTCGAGTCGGCCACGCCTACAATTCCTTCTTTCTGACCACGTGACTGAGCGTTCAGATGTTTCAGAACAAAGGAATTTAAGGCGTGGCCGACTTGAGGCGATCGAATAGAAACAAAATGCTTGAAATTCGGAAATTCTAGGCTTGCAGGTCCTTCTTCGAACAGTGAAAAACTCAACCTTCTATGTCCACGCAATCTAAAAATCCGATGTTCCATTTATGGCACATATTTAAACACACGCACCTCGCAAGTAATGCAAAACCTATATGGTACTTCCCATTGAACTAGAATCCTGTAATTTGGCAAGAGCAAAGTCTCATAACACAAGTAAAGAAAGAAGTCTGAAAACTGTTTTTCATTTTATCCATAGCAGACCTAGGGATTGTCGGTCTATGCACCCGCCTTCGTTGGCTATTAACTCCCTAAGGTGAATAGTTAAAAAAAAAACTAAAAAACACGGTCAACAATAATAATCGACCAAAAATATTATGGTGAAAAAAGCGTGGGACGCTTTGTGCCATATCTTTCGTAAATCGAGAACCCCACGCTTTTTTCACCATAATATTTTTCGTTCATAATTATTATTTAGCGTGTTTTTTTATTTATTTTTTTTTAAACTATAATTATTTTTCACTTTTTAATGGAAAAGTTTTTCAAATAATTAAAATTTTATTTTTTTAAATATTTTTTTTTTAATGCTTGCGAATCTAATCAGGATAATCAAATATTTTAATCGGATTATTGTATCGTCATCGGTCCTTGATGGGTGTACAAAGTTTAAAGAAAATCTGATAACCCCAAGTTGGGCAAAATCGAGCTCAAAGGCGTTGGTTACAAGCAAACAAACAAGCAAGCAAACATACAGGTGAAGCTAATAAAAGTGTGTTAATATGATTGGATGACCTCGCAATTCCTTTAGTGTGTGATACCTGGTAAGTTTTTATTTAAACCGACCTGCAAATAGCAAAAAGCCTAATTAAATTTCAATTTCGCTCGTTAACTTAGAGTATCCCTCCTAACGTAAAACAAACTCGCACTAGACACTCTAGGCCTAATTAACACTCTCCTGGGGCAATAAGACTTGGACACAGGATAGATAACATAATACTAGGAACTAGGAAGCCGCAACTAATTAGGCACAACCGTGATGTTTGCTCCTAATTAGATCAGACACAAACATTCCCTTATCTTTGGTATATACTGCTTAATTAGGGTACAATAATTGACTGGCCTGTTGGGTCTAGTGGTTAGTTGCCCTGACTGCTATGCCGGAGGTCGTGGGTTCGATTCCCACACAGGACAAATGTTTATGTTATGAGCATGATCATTTGTTCTGTGTCTGGGTGTAATTTATCTATAATATGTAAGTATTTAAAAATATTTAAGTATGTTTATCAGTTGTCTAGTACCCATAACACAAGCTCTGCTTAGCCTGGGACTAGACGGCGTTGTGTGATAGTTGTGGAGTATTTTTATAATATGCTCAAGACGCCTTTACGTTTTTTTCCTCTTATCAAGCAACGATTTAAGTACCTATACTTAATAATTTGCTTATACATAATATAATGATGTTTAAAAAAATAAACAAAATTGTTTTACATTAACGATGACACTGCTAAACATTTAAATATAAAACTCAGACCAATAGAAATATGGCCTGTTTTTTTTTTTAAACATCTGCTACTGTTAAGGTGACCCAGAGAAACATCAGGATTTTTTTTCTAGGTCATCTATTCATTGGCGGTCTTAGGAAGTGGCGAGCAGGGTCGGTTACCCTCCAGGGTTCTGTGCTTGTAGGGGCCTCGCCTAACAGTTCGATTTTCAGGGATCCATACCTAAAGCCCCTCTACACACCAAAGCCGCCCGGCGGTTTCATCCGGCGAGAGTGTAGCCACAGTACGATAGACGCAAAACAAGCCCGGTTGCATTACCCGCCGGGTATAACCGCCGGTGCCCGTCGGCTTTGCTTTGATAGCTGTAGTCGGCAAAAACGGAACCCTTACAAGATCACTTTGTTGTCAGTCTATCAAAACCCTTTTTCACAAGAACATGTGAAGGTATGAAGTTGAAATTAATATCATTAAGGTACTCAAGTCTGCTACCTCAAGTAGAAATAAAAAAATCAAACTTCTTAGTGTGCCCGCACACGGGCCACAGAAAAAGCAAGAAGCGGCTACAAAAATAGCTAGAAACGGCCTCGGCATATTTTCAATATGAAATTCAAGAAGTAATTTTGTACACATTTTGTATTTCTCATCTACACTAATATAATAAAGAAGTAAAGTTTCTTTTTTTGTTTGTAGGAGGTAATCTCTGGAAGTACTGGTCCGATTGCTAAAATTTTTTCACCGATAGAAAGCTGCTTTATTCCTGAGTGAGATAAGCTATATTTCATGTACGTGGGTAAAACCACGAGCAAAAGCTAGTCTATAATAAGAAATACCCAGTTTTAATTAATTTACTTTGCAAAAAGAACAAGGCCCTTCCTCTCGGGGCCTCAAAAGGCAACCCCTGCATTTATTTTTTTTAACACGGTAGAAAAATTGCAATGTCACCAGAATTTCTGATTAATTCATGAATCCCCAAGCGACCACCGGTGGCCGCGCATCTATTGTCTTACTATTGTGTTTCTAATTGACGGTATCTGAAGGGTTAAAGGCATGGATAAAACTATATCTAAGAACTTTGATATCAAATACTAGAGACGATATTAATTGGTCAAGTCCGACCTTGCTATAGAAAGGCGCATGCTCTGCAAACGCAGCATTCCGGTTGCAAGTCTTGCAATCCCAATGTATTAAACTGTAAAATGTAGATCGAATTGGAAAGGTCATCCTTGGTATTCAAAATTAATATTTACAAAAGCAACTCTTCGATAAGCCCTAGGCAATTTGTTTTGGAGAGTTTAAGTATTGCAAAATAATAAAATAAAGCGGTGTAAAGTAAATATTTTTTCCAGTTTATTGGAGTTACCTACCTATGTAGCAATATCGCCCCAATCGCCGTTATTCTGACCCCGACTTTCAGCCACGATAGCGGCTTGCGGACGTCGAGCAATGGATAACTCGCTGTCTGGCCGTCCGGTAATTACCGGAACGAGCCCAAGTCGTCCAAGGCGCGTAGAGTACCACACTTGCCTCAAGGAGATGTCAGTAAAACCGTGAGGGCCCAGGAGTGTCGAAGCCTACTGAAGCCATGGGTTCTGAGAAAGAGAACCACGAGGCCCTGGAACGAACGCAAAGAAGGAACAGAGGGTCTACTCGCTTTCTCCGAAACGAAACTTTCATAAACGAACGATATTCATTTGACGTTAAAATTACAAACAATTCTCTGTCATAATTATGTTTTTTTTTTTCGAAACATTAGAGTAGGTTTAGAAATTCGGTACGTCAAAAAATTTTCGCTCGTACGCAATTTCGGGAATGAAAGGAACTGTGGTAAGAAACACGCGAAATTTCAATCGAAACTTCGTTTTTCGGAGAAAGCGAGTAGACCCCCAGAAGTTGATTGTAAGGTTAGTAAAAATCTGACACGCCCTCGATGCGCCCACGGCGAGATGTCTAAAAAAGTCAACTCTTGTAAAAATGAATATCTAGTTGCTTCACAATTTTCTTGTTAGCTCCATAATTACGAGTATGTGCTTCCAGATATAACTTGCAACGATTCAACAGCTATCTAATTTATGAAACCAGTAGCAACTTTGCACAATGCACTTCTGTCAAACGATGCAGAGTTTCGTCAAAATAATTACAGTTTACATACTAACTAGGTATGTGTGGCCTAGTTAAACTTTGCGGCGTCCATGTCTGAAAATAAGTAGTTATTTGCTAAAATAGCTGGCTATTGTTCTGACAGAAAGTTTTCTAGGACATGTAATTTTGTTGTGACGTCAAATGAGGGGTTTCTTTTAGTTGCTGGACTTCTTTGTGTGAGTAGAATGTTTTATATTATCCATACTATCTACACTAATATAATAGAGCGGTAAAGTTTGTTTTTTTGTTTGTAGGAGGTAATCTGTAGAAGTAGGTACTGGATAGAATGCTGCTTTATTTCTGGGTGACATAGGCTATTTCTAGTACGCGGGCAAAGTCGCGGGCAAAAGCCAGTATTAAATACTAACTGACTTGACAGACGTTTTCACCTATGAACAGTTAAACCTGGTGCATCCAGGATATGAGTGGGGTGGTTTTGATACCTAATTTGGAAACTTTTATTTTTAATAACGTTTCCCCGTACCCCATTACTTCTAGTTTGTCTGTACATTCACAAATATTAAACTCACATACACAAGATAAGGTACGGGATTCGAACACGCGACCCACAGCGCAGCAGTCAACCGCTCAACCACTGCGCCAACCGCGCCGCAATTTCGCTAGTTCATTTCAATTCTAAACAAACAAAACTTTAGCAATTGACAAAATTAATCTAAGTTTTAGTGCACGACTGTTGCTATTGTAAACGAACTTCATTAAAGTTTCACTACACTATTAAAATATTTATGAGACTTGAAATACTACATTTTGATATAAGAGCAGATATATCTTGTTCGTTTGTTCGTTTGTCATTGCGACCGAGGCTGAATTACAGTTACTTATGGAGCCGAGGGTTGCCATGACTTTGCACGTGTATCAAACAACTTTTTCCAATACTACTCTGTCAAGAAAGTACCGGGAAAAGATCAATAATACACAAAATGTCTGTTATTCATCCAAATTTATTTTATCACCTTCAAAGTATGCTCCTTTAGAAACGATACACTTGCGCCAACGAATAATCCATTCATCAAAACATTTTTAAACGCTGCTTCCTGAATTGAGTTCAGTTCTCGCCGCGAATTCTCCTTTATGTCTTCTATCGATTGAAAACGGGTGCCACGAAGTGGTAATTTGAGTTTAGGAAAAAGAAAAAAGTCAGCAGGAGCCATATCTGGTGAATATGGTGGTTGCTGGATGGTATTTGTTGAGTGTTTGCGTTTGGTCAAAAATTCGTTCACAATGATAGCCTTGTGCGAAGGCGCATTGTCGTGGTGCAAAATCCAAGAATTTTCTCTCCACAAATCTGGCCTTTTTCGTCGAATTTGCTCTCTTAAACGCCGCATAATGCTCAAATAATATTCTTTATTTACCGTTAGACCTTCCGGTAAGAATTCAGAGTGCACAATACCGCGATAGTCAAAGAAAACAGTCAACATGACTTTGACTTTTGATCGACTTTGGCGTGGTTTTTTCGGTTTCGGATCAGTTGAAAGGCGCCACTCCGAAGCTTGTTGACTAATTTGCATGTCAAACTCGTAAACCCACGTCTCGTCACCAGTAACAATGCGTTTCATGAATGTTGGGTCCGAACTGACTCGTTCTAGCATGTCCTCAGCGACTTTCATGCGATTGAGTTTTTGGAGAAAATTCAGATCTTTTGGGACTAGCCGAGCAGCAACATGTTTCATACCCAAATGATTAGTTAAAATGGTACGAATCGACTCGTGAGATACAGAAAGTTCGGCGGCTATCTCTCTCAGAGTTGAATGGGGATTTTCAGTCACTATTTCCTTCACTTTTGCGATGTTAACTTCAGTTGCAGACGTTGACGGCCTACCAGAGCGAGGCAAATCTTCCATCACATCTCGACCGCTTTTGAACGCTTTGAACCACTCATAAGCACGAGTTTTTGATAAAGTCGATTCACCGTAAGCCTTCTGTAACATTTTCAGTGACTCCGAACACGAAATTCCATTGGCGATGCGAAATTTAAGACAAACTCTTTGTTCGATATTTTAGTCCATTATGAAATTCGCAATACACACTAAATATGATATTACTAACACCAGCACTGTATTTAATATAAATAACAGATGCAACTCAAACTTCGCGCCAAAATGGAAAACAGTTGTGCCAATCTAACAACTACAAAAAAACAAAAATTTGAATTTGGAACCATAAACAAATCATCCATTCCCGATACTTTTTTGACTGAATGTAGATTTACGAAGAAATTAATGAACGGGGGATGACCGACGCCTTGTGGGGGCAACGCGCGCCCAGCCTGATAAAAAAAAACTGTAATAAAATTCTGGCGGAGAGAGAACGTGCATTTTTCTAAACTAGTGCGAAAAACCATCTACGCAATAGACTGTTTCCAGCAGAAACCCTACCGCCATTCCTGCATAAAAAAAGGAGGAGCCAACATATATTTTTTTAGTTCCTTGGGGCACATTCTTTCAGCTGATGCTGGACTTTTCCAAATAACAAATGAGAGTAATTGATGTCAAAAATGTAACAACAAATTTAATTGTTTAACATCATTGGCACCAGATTTAGCTGGGCAACCTATGCACAATATCTTAATGAACGTATCATCTAGCTTATAATATCTATCATAATCAAATAACATGTGAGAGAAGAGATTTCTTCTATCGGATCTCGTACTATTAGGACCTACATTTGGACTACGGGTTTGCTTGGGAGAGTTACCGCGAGCACATGTTTTTTTTTTCGGTAGGAAAAATCATTTTATGACAACCCCCGCTCTTGGGTGAAGCGGGAGATAGTGTCAGACTCTTACTGACTAAAAACCCCACTCCATTCCTTCTAGCCTTCATACCAGGGCTCGAGTTCCTTTCGGATAACCCTGGACTCCTGTCGCTGACAACTCCTTGATGCGCGCGGGAACAGTGCGCGCCGTCGACGTCTTGGGCTCGGTCCGGACAGTTACCGGACTGTCGGACAGCAAGCTTCAAATGGCTCGCCGTCCGCGAGTCCGCGTCTACGGTGACTGGAAATCGGGATTGGAATCCCGGCGGCGGCGGCGAGGGCGGTGTTGTCTGATGCGGTCGGCCTCCTCCTTTGCTAGCATTACTGCTTCGCAGAAGGAGGCGAACACCTGCCACTCCTCCTCGCGCGAGCACATGTAGGTTTTAATCAGTAAATATCAGACGCAACTTACTTTTTCCGCTTTGGATACTAGAGGGACAAAATAATTCGGTGATATCACACAAAAGAAAACCCTGTATATTTCGGGTTTATAGTTTCAAACTCTAATAAATATCTATATCACAATTTCGTAACGAATCATTTCAAAGTCGGTACATTTTGAAACACTTATAACATCTCTAATTTATTGCTGTTTTTAATATACACGATCTGATTTGTTAGTTTTATTACCAAATATTGACATCTGTTTCATACATAATTTATTTTACGAATATATCCACTTCACATACATCGACACTAGATAAAGTCTACCGTCCACTACACAGACTCACTATACAATTAGACACGTTGAAAAAACTTTTACGTTTTTTTATTTTTTCTCTAACACATGACACGTCTTCTTCTTCCTGCCCTTATCCCATATTACTTGAGGTCGGCGCAACACGTATTTTTTTCTTCTATTCTGTCATGTCACCCGTCAAACTATCACTAACTCCCTTTTCTTTCATATCACTCCTCACACAATCCATCCACCTTTTCTTCGGCTTTCCTCTCCCTCTTCATCCATCTACATGTATACTCGTAACCGTTTCGCTTGCGTCGAGCACCTCGAGTTGGCGTCAAGCCCCTGATTCTTTTATTTTGTCGTCGTGACTGAACGCTGAGATGACGTCATTCCCATACATTTAAAGTTTTCTACTAGCATTAACGACTGCAGATTATCAACTTGGCTAGGGGTACTGGTCCTATCAAATATCCAGTAATATTGAAAATCTTATTCTAAAATGATTCTAAGTAAAAACGAAACCTGAGCTCGATATTTTTTTTTAAGAAAGCGTATTATATTTTTTCGTGGTAAATTGGTAATTCTATAGAATGCCTCGAGGGTAGATCTCATTCGGCGACCTATCGGCTGTGAATCGAATTATTTGATTTATTGTACGGGATGGGAAATTCCATAGGAAGAACTCCTTTTCTCCAATGATATATTACAACATTTTTTTTTATAATGGATAGGCTCACGTTTGAGCCACTATCTCATCTAATGGTAAGCTATGATGTGGCTGATAATGCATATTTTTTAATACTGAGGACTTAGCTTGAATTTTTAAACTAATTACTTCATCATCATCTGATGATGATACAAAAATACAAAAAAAAATACAAAATATTTATTTTTCATCTAAAACATTGTAAGCATAAATAAAATGAGGCAGCCCCAGTAAGTTACAGTAGTACTTGTGTTGGGGCTGTCGCGCACTTCCCTTATCAGCTAACTGAACATGTTCTTGTTACATAAAATAAATCAAAAAATAAAAAGAGAGAAAATATAAATAAAAATTAAATAAATAAAAAATACAAAATAATACAATTATATACTTAAGCAGCTCTCAGTGTGAAGGGTGTATTCGTATGATGGTGTGAAAGTATGTGTGTAGGTGTGTTTGTGTGTGTGTGTGTGTATGGTGCAATGTTTTATTTCTTTAACTTATCCTTACCAGTATGTTTTCTGTTTCTTCATATGTCATGGATTTTAACCAAACAGTTATTGTTTTTTTTTACAGTCAAATAGTAGCAGAGATGATAATGAAGATGATGATGAAAAAAGACGCTGTTATTGGCTGATGCCAAAAGACGTTCAATGTTGGATTTAGACTACTTGGCGGAGGTCAAGTATCGTCACAACGGCTGGTCCTGAACATCTATCGAACTCCCACAAACCTCACCACATTATCGCTCCACCTTGTGCGAGGTCTTCCAACGCTATGTCTTCTGGTACGCAGTTACCACTCCAGGACCTTCCGGCCCTATCGACAATCTGTTTTGGGAGCAAGGTGCCTAGCCCACTTCCACTTACTAGGCATTTATGAAATCCATACTAGTATCAAAACCACAAAAGTAAAAATGTCTGTCTGTCTGTTACCTCTTCACGTCTCAACGGCTGAACGGTTTCGTATGAAACTTGGTACACGGAGAAACCATGTCTTAGATTGGAGCATAGCATTTGTTATCCCACGAGTATATTCCATTGAGATAACTTCCAACCTTTACGTGACTGAAACCAATCAAAACCAGATAATACTAATTAATTCAAAAATCTGCTTTAGCATTATTATTAATCTACCATATGACTACTTAATTAGGCTATCATAAAAGTCTAGAAAACGAAAATATTTGCGTATAATTTCATTTAAATATTTCTATAGAACTTAGTAATATCAAGTATGCTAATAAGGTTTCAACATGAAACCTTATTTTAGCTTTTATGATCGGAATGATAGACTTAGATTTGAATTGATTGAATTCAAAGTTTGAATGTCCACATGAATGTGTAAAATTAACTCAATGTTACGTCATTGTTGTCTTAGGTCCGAGTAGGCCACACATTTTTCTATAGTAGCGTTTTTCAATCTGTTGGTCGTAACGCCTAGGCGGGTCACAAACTTTTGCTTTGAGGGTCGCGTTCGCGAGCCAAGAAAAAGAGAAAAGTGAGGGTTACTGCTGCTTTCTAAACAGTGAAGGAAAACATCGTGAGGAAACCATGAGGCATATTCTAGAACCAAGAATTCGAAGACAAGTGACATCCACCAACCCATACTGAGCCCGCGTGGTGGATTAAGGTCCATTTCCTCTCTTACGAAGGAATACTGGTGTGTTAAAAAGGTCACCCATCTATTGACACACCTTGGCAAGAGATGCATGACCTTGAGGATCCCGCATTTCTCTATACATATCAATTAAATAGATAGTTCAGGGAACTAGGGACAGGAGTCAGGGAATTTATTTGCATTTATAATTTGATTGGGAATAGATTCCCTGATGATAGGTACCACTATCTGATGGCCATTTCGCATTAATAAATATTAGTGTGGCACTAATATTTATAGCGTAGTTCGTGAAAACGCACCTACGCACGAACTTGCGAGAGTGCAGATCTGCATTATCGTGCAGATCTGCATCATCGTGCGGATGCGATAAAAAAACACACACTCACGCGCGTAGGGTGCGTTTTGTAAATTCAAGCAGGCACGCACTCTCATTTCATACAGAATCAGGCACGGTACTACGACTCAGTGTGGCATACCATGCGTGTCGCCCCGCACCCACGCGCGTGAGTGCGTGTTTCTCCGCAAGTAGGTGCGTGATTTGCATGAACGCGCGTGGATGCAGTTTCCGTATGTTGGACTATGCGTGTTTTCTATACAAACTGAGATACTTACAAGCAACGGTAAGACACGCATTCACGCACTACGCTGCGGGGTGCATAGCAGTGTGATAATCGCCTTTATGCAAAAGTTTTGTGCCTATATGTTTGTCAATTGAACTAAAATAATGATAATTTTGGCATATACATACATAGTTGGGTGATGCGAAACAGATTTCTGGGGCCATAGAACAATGGCAAAGAAAAGAGGAACAGGAGTGGATTTTTAGTCAGTAAAAATCTGACACGCCCTCCCGCTTCGCCCAAGGGCGGACATATGTCACTTTGATGATTTGCCCACCTAAAAAAAAAATACCCCTTTTTGGGGCAGTCCTGTAAAAAATTTCCTATCCCATGGACATGAAAATTTAGGGGAGGTAAACACTGTGTGACTGTCATTCCTCCTGAAGATGGTGGTCAGCTCACTTCAAGCCAACTTCAGTAGACTTTAGTTTTTAGTGAGACTTTTACCTTTATTTATATCTACATACCTACACCCTTTATTTTCACATTGTTTTAATATTTATACAACGCAACGATGAATTTTCAAAGATCAATTTATTATTGCTTTATTTTCATTAATTAGCACCACAGTTCAGTAGGCAATTCCAGATTACTTCTAATACAGTATGTCCCACTTATTTCCTTAACTTTAACTAACATGAATTTAAAGAACATTACTAACGCCCTCTATTAAAGTATTGTGTCATTAAATGGCAAATTTAGTGTGTTACGACAACAGCGACACCTTACGGAGAAAACCAATATCTACAGCGCTTTTACGTGTAGGCTACACTTTCACCTCAAGCGAATAGCATCCACTTCGCTACACTATCGCGAGATGGTACTAGAATCGAATGCCAGACAAGGTAAAGGTAAAAACTTTTTGCAGTTTTACAAACGATGACTATCCAAAAATTTTATTTTGTAATAGATATTTTGTCATAATAAATGTAAATTTTTGAGTTATTTTACCTTTTTCAGCTGCCAGCTTAAGATTGATCATCATCATTTCAGCCGACAGACGTCCACTGTTGGACAAAGGCCGCCCCCAAGTGTCGCCACAATAAAAAGCCCTTTGCGTCTCACATCCACCGGATTCCCGCAACCCTTACCAGGTCATCGGCCCACCTTGTAGGAGGCCTTCCAACGCTACGTGTGGTGCCATTCCAGACCCTTTCGGCCCCAACGGCCATCTGTTCTGCGAGCAATGTGCCCTGCCCATTGCCACCTTTAATGAGTTACATAAATAATATTTAATTAGTCCCTACCTAAAATAATAAACCGCATGATTAACGCTATGTCCAGCCGGATGAACGGCCATGTTGGGTCTGCGGAAATGGAGCGCCCTTTCCGGTACATTTGCAAATTTTATACCCAGATACATGTGCCCTTTCGATATATCGGGGTACTTTGAAAGCAATTGACCTTATTTCTAAATAAAAACGGACAGGACTAATGCAATTTCGTATTTGACTGTCAAAATCTAGAAATAAATCTCAGTAAATATAAATACTTGACCCATAGATATGTATGTTGTGTAGGTTTTTATTCTGTGGGTAGATTATGTACCTACCTCCATGTTTTTTTTTTTTTGGTGGCTAAAAATCATCGAAAAGACATCCCTCGCCCTTGGACGGTCGGACAGCAACGGACAGCTCGAAACCACGGTGGCCGGAAATTGGGATCGAAATCCCGGCGGCGGTTCAGGCGTTAGCGCCGTTTCCTAATGCGGTCGGTCTCCTCCAGGACCGCCTACCAATACTCCTCGCTCCAGACCATAGCCTGTAACAAGGCTCGGCGCGAGTGATCGCCGCCGCTCGATCGCTCCTACAAGGACACGGCGATTCTCTGCCCAAGTGGAGCACACCTCTACCGTGTGCTCCACCGTGTCTGCCGAGCGTTCCACACAGAGGCTGCACCCGGGCGTCACTTCGTACATAGCATGTTTATGTATTGTGAGCAGTACACATATTGCATTAAAACCAAAACAAACGCGTTCAGTTCGCTCTCCCATTTTGTCTCTATTCACGATATTCGAAAGGTTATATACTTAACTAGCTTTTTCCCGCGCGGCTTCGCTCCCGATCTTCCCTACTCTACCCTACTATACCCTACTCTACTCTACCCTATTAAACCTTACTCTACCCTACCAAACTTCACATAAGCCATCTACTATATAGTCCGAACAAAACCTTTTGGTTAGGTTTGGATAGGTGAGCCCGTTCTTGAGTTATAATATAACAACGAAAAGTGGCATTGATTTTTATATATATAGATTACTGTAAGCTTAAAAGTGTCATGTTATCCACATAAGGTCAGTCGTTTGAGTGTGATGACGTAACAAATATATAGTTTATATGACACACAATCAATGTAATAACTGTCTACTACATAGTTACTTTACGAATTCATGGTTCCTTGAACACGTAAGGGGTCGATTACTCTGAAACTTACCAATTCTTGGTTTAGGTGCTTCCTAGAATTTGAATAGTTTTATATGTTTGAAGAAGATTTATGTTTGTAGTCATACAAATGAAACTTAGTAGTTGGTTGCTTTTTCTTCTTCATAGTAAATAGTGGTTTTATTGAAATCCTAAACAAGTAGATGTTTTATCAAAATAAAATTTGTAGTTTCGGTTTGATCTTTTTTTTTTCTAAAAGAATTCTTTAACTTCAAGGATAGCTACAAATCTTGGCTTCAGGGTTCAATAGAGACTCATAGCTCGACCTTTCTTTGAAAATGGTCCTTTACGAAGTCTGACAGTATTCAAAATAAATCACATTAAGCTGAAGAGAAACTTCTGAAATCCTAAAAAGGTTTTCTTTGATAGATAAATAATAGACAATAGGTTTTCTTTATTTGTTATTTATTCTGACTAGTCCTACCTTTTTTAAAAATATATTGTTGTTGCTGAAACTGTAAATGTTACTTTAGTAAAAAAATACAAATATTAAGTTCTATATCAAAATAAAATCTAATATTTAAATTATGAGAATACAATATTATAAGTTGTTCCAGCTGAGATTTTGTATTTTATTTGAGTACGGATTTATTCTACAAGTTGAGCTTATTAACAATCACACACGTACAAAATAAAGTATAAAAAGAAATTAAACAACATAAAGGGTTATCCATAAATTCGGTCATAAGAATTTCATGTTTTTTCCCCCACCACGTCTTCATCACATCATTTCGTTTTGCGATCTTACGATCATCGGTGTCGTCATTTAGATTTGCGATTTTACTAGTATATCTAGAAAGGTTTAAATAAAAACAGAATTTACGAAAATAAAGTAGTTTTGAAGTGACCAATGCGCAACGCAACAATACAGATCGTAGGTACAGATAGAGTAGAAATATTTTGAACTTTTTCGTTAGAATTTAATTAAAATTTTGCTTTATAATACTTGGAACTAGATTTTGAAATGTGATAAATCGAAACTTATGACTCCTTCTTTCTCTTGTCACACTTTATGAGCCCCGTCCCCCTTCCCTTTTCGCATGACATAATTTATGGATAGCCCATAAAGTATTATAGAATTAATAAAAAAAAAAAAACAGAAGAATTAATTGTATTCATTGCACATTTTCCTGTGGCAACTAAATGGAAGAATTCACGGGTTCAAAGTCTTATGTAATCTATTTATTATTTAAACTTAATAACATTCTCGTTGTAAAATTAAAATTAACCAGATTGAAATTGTATACGCAATGATGACACGCAAGATGTATAGGCGACGTGTCAAAGCGACAACGGTGCTAAGATGATTTTTCTATGAAATTGTTTTTACACCAGCAACCCACCCCAGCTTCACGTCAACATTCATTAATATTTTAAATTTTTTTGAGTTTTATAGCAGACAGACGGACAGGAATCTGGATAAGGATGTAGAAGATAGGATACAAGGATAAAGATGTAAGGATAAGGATGTAGAAAATAGGATGTTAGGATAAGGATTAAGGACAAGGATGTAAGGATAAGGATATAAGGATAAGGATGAGGATGTAAGGATAAGGATGCAAGTATAAGGATGCAAGGATATGGATGAAGGGATAAAGTTGCAAGGATAAGGATATAAGGATGAGGACGTAAGGATGAAGATATAAGGATGAGGATACAAAGATAAGGATGTAAGGATGAGGATGTAAGGATGAGGATGTAAGGATTAGGATTAGGATGCAAGGATAAAGATGCAGGGATATGGATGCAAGGATAAGAATAAGGATGCAAGGATGAGGATGCAAGGATTAGGATAAGAATGCAAGTATAAGGATGCAAGCATAAGGATGTAAGGATGAGGACGTAAGGATTAGGATTAGGTTGCCAGGATAAAGATACAGGGATATGGATGCAAGGATAAGTATGTAAGGATAAGGATGTAAGGATAAGAATAAGGATGCAAGGATGAGGATGCAAGGATTAGGATAAGAGTGCAAGTATAAGGATGCAAGGATATGGATTTATTTATTTATTAAAACTTCTTGCAACACAAAAGTACAAAGGCGGACTTAATGCCTTAGGCTATCTATACCAGTCTACTTAGCCAGGACTACCAGGATTCAAGGATAAGGATGTAAGGCTAAGGATGTAAGGATAAAAATAAGGGTGCAAGTATAAGGTTGCAAGGATTAGGATAAGGATGCATGGACAAGGATAAGAATGTAAGAATAAGGATGTAAGGATAGGGATATAAGGATAAGGATAGGAATGTAAGGATAAGGATGTAAGGATAGGCATACATATAATGGATAAGAATGCATGTATAGAGATGTAAGGATAGAGATGTAAGGATAGGGATGTAAGGATAGGGATGTAAGGATAAGGATAAAGGGTTTGGATATAAGAATATTATGTAAGGATGTAGAGATAAGGATCTGTAGAGCAATTTTATAATACCCGTTAAGTTTCTTGCCAATTCTGCTATACAGGAAACGACCAATTGGAACCGTGCTATGGCCGCTAATGTTTTATAAATATTTATTTTGTTACAATTTCGAAGAAAATGCGGCATAGCATCATTGTCGCACTCTCGCGTCACTGCTATCTGCGGGTGTCTTGTACCTAGTAGTTGGTATGTGTTACGCTAAATTGATATCGTATAATGAACATTTTGAGGGTGTTTTTAATATCGTGCGGTTTTCATCACGCAAGCGAATTTACCCCGCATGCGTAACTCTCGCAAATGTACATTGCATACAAGTATTTATTGTAATGCGTAGAATACGCATGCGTGATGAAATCTTAGCATATGATTTCTTAGCACTTAAAATAGATAAAATTATTAAGAATTTTCCTAAATTTAATTTGTGATTTGTATATCTTGGGAATATTGGATCTTCAATAGTTATATTTTGTCATTTACCCGAGTGAAGTTTTACATAAGAGCATACATATATATCCAATATTATTAGCTAGAGGCTAATATTATTGGATATATATGTATGCATTGTTTATTATTACGTATGATTATATGTAGTATACCTACTAAAACTGGATTTAATAACTAGTTAATCGAGTTAAAATAAGCTATATAAACAAAAAAATTGAAGAGGTAAATAATTAGTATTTGGTAAAAAATATTTGATTAGTTAGCTACATAGATACTATTTTAGTACTTATTTTAGTGATAACTATATAAAAAAGTGATAATATAAACCAAATCTATGTTAGTCTACATACATCACAAAATAGGTAACTTTTAATGCGCGCGTTAACTTAAAGTTAACTGTTATAGTTAACTACTTAATCTAAGTACTTATAAAGATAAGGTTTAGTCTCATCTCGACAGTGTCCCATTATTTCAGCTGAAAAACGACCACTGTTGGACATAGGGCCTCCCCAGTGTCTCTGCAACGACTGGTCTCACGACCCTCATCCGGTCATCGGTCCACCTTGTAGGACCTACCAACGCTGTATCTGGCGGTACGCAGTTGCCACTCCAGAAGCAGATACCGAGATAGGAATTTTTCGTAAGCACGGTAAATATATTAATTTGTGCCGAGATGAGACTAAACCGAAAATAACAACAATTAACAACATAATGTTTTAAGTAACTTAATTATCATCACGGTATATTGATGTGGTATCATTTTTAATATTATAATTTATTTTTATCTTAAATATTAAAATATAATAAAAGGTAACTTTTATACGTTTATGTTTATGCGAACACATTTAAGTGGATATCTACGTGAAACGATTAAATGTAAATATTTAAAATATAACCCCATTTTAATCACTTTAAATTTTTTCAGAGATTAGGTGTAATCCATAAAAGGCACAATTTATGTAAAAATCAACTCATTTTGGGAATAGTTATTTTTTCTTTCTTAGTGATTTTTAAATAATTTATGACCTTAATAAAAAATTAATAACTGAAAAATATTTGAATGGTAATAAAAATCAAGCTATCCTATACTAAATATAATATTAATAAAGTAAGATTATGAGAATCGATCGAATCTCTTACTAAGAATTTTAATTTGAAAATAATTATAATTACACATTTGCCCGACATAGGGAATCGAACCCACTGAAACACTAATTTATAACAAAATTAAATTAAATTGGCTAACTATTATTAATTAAATATTTATACAGTAGAGCCCCAGTTCGTAATCAAAATTAATTTCCAGATTATTTCAAAGGAAAATGTCTCTCTCGTAATATAAATTCCAATAAATGTTTAGAAATATTACAGATTGACACATTTTAGTTATGAAACATTAAACTCCAACTACAGGAATCAATTATAGTTTTAAAATTACTGTATTTGTTATTTATTTATTTTTTGTTTAAAAAGAAACTTATCGATACCTCACAAGCATAAGGGCGTTAGGCAAAGAGCATTTTTCTAGGCGAGCCATTTTTGTATACTTAATTCATGAATCCCCAAGCGACCACCGGTGGCCGCGCATCTATTGTCTTACTATTGTGTCTCTAATTGACGGTATCTGAAGGGTTAAGTAATTTGTGAAACACTTCAGTGAACACACTTATCCAAATTAATATGAAAGATATCCAGAACGAAGAATTCTAAAATTCTTTTTTTTTCGATTCGATTGAGACGTTTGTCTAGTTCTACTTGGCCATATCATGATGTGACCAATTTCTGATTTCTGGCTACGACATATACACCGCTAAATTTTTATCGTTTAAATCCCGTGGAAGGTCGATCCGGTACATGGAGCACTATCGATTTGTAACGATAAAATAAAAAATACAATAAGTACCCTTTTTTAACCTCGTATTAATTTCTTTAAGAAAACTTCAGCTGAGCGAGTCCAATGACCTGTAGGTAGTTAGTACGCAAAGCCGACTACTAACTACATTTAGCGGTGTATATAGATTTATTAATAACATAAGTTAACTCAAAAATATGCTACGACTTTATGCGACGGAGGTATCGTCATACAGATTTTGTTTATCATTGGAGCTCTAAGTATAAAATATAAATACTATGAGTATTACTACGCTACCCCATATTGCTGGGTGTCACAACTCCTGCGCTTGCCTAGCTGGTGACACAGCTGTGGTGAGCCCACGATGTCTCCCAGGAACACGCTGAGTAGGTAGAACTCTTTAGCCTGGTCGGGAGATCTCTTGTATTGGCTGAAAAAGAGACAAAAAGATTTTTAGAAAATTAATTCATTAAACCTCGAGCGAACGCCAACGTTCGCGCACCCATTGTCTTTCTATCGTGTCTTAATTATCACGATTGAAGAGTAAAAAATAAAACATTTTTGAATGATTCCCGTAAGCCATGGTGTTGATAGATAGCACTGATGGCAGAAAATTGGTGATCAAACTATAACAAATGTATATTGATATCAACACGATATGCTTAAAAACTTATAAGGAAAGGATATTGAGTCATTTCGTTACAAAAGGCATAAAGACGACTTTACTGAAATTGATTTTTTTTTCTATACTACTCAGTTTTTCATACTCTTTCGTTCAGTATATTTAGAGTGAAGAAGAATAAAGGATTTTATTGTTCATTCATATCATTTCCAAAACCTTTGTTCACAAAACTTAAACGTTTTTTGCTCATTGCCAAAAGTATGAGATATGGAGTAACGCCCTTTTACGGAGTCCATTCAATCCGATACCTGCTAGGACTGCAGATAGTTCGAAAGAGTTGTGGTGGCCTTGCAGGCAGTGGCCCTCACAAAGGGCAACTGAAAGAACATTGTGTGTTTCAGGCAGTAAAAGTCTGACACTCCCTCTCACTCCACTAAGAGGAGATGATTTGTTTCGATCTGGGTGAAGCAAGAGGGATAAAGCTAAAAATACATGAAACCGACGCACACGTATAACACGCCTGATTTGTACTTGGAACGACGTCGCGTGGTGTGTATTATCAGTGTTGCTCTACAAGTCTAATTGTCCGCCTTTGTACAATTCTTGTGCATGAAGTTTTAAATAAATAAATAACTCAACTCGGCTGGGCAGCGTTCGGGAAGCTACGCGGTGTCTTCTCGTCCAACATACCACAGTGTCTCAATACGAAAGTCTATGATCAGTGCGTGTTGCCAGTGATGACATATGGCTCCGAAACGTGATCGCTCACAATGGGCCTCATCAGAAGGCTTAAAGTCACCCAAAGGCAATGGAAAGGGCTATGCTCGGGGTTACCTTGCGTGATCGAATCAAAAATGAGAACTAAAGTTGCCGACATAGCACAAATAATTGCCAAACTTAAGTGGCAATGGGCAGGGCACATTGCTTTCAGAACAGATGGCCGTTGGGGCCGAAAGGTTCTGGAGTGGCGACGGCGTACCGGAAGACGCAACGTTGGAAGGCCTCCAACAAGGTGGTCTGATGACCTGGTGAGGTTTGCGGGAAGTCAATGGATGCGAGATGCACGGGAGCGTTCGTTGTGGCGACGCTTGGGGGAGGCCTATGTCCAGCAGTGGACTAAAAGTGTATCGGCTAAAATGATGATGATGATGATGAAATAACGTCCTTTTTAAAATGTATGAAAACCGACGCGACCAGATAGGCGTGTGTGGCACATGTGTGAGCAGTATAGTTCTACATTTAATCCCCATATAAAAAAGGAAGTTACGCCCATAGTAAGGTTATTATGTATATAAATAGTGCTACCACTACAAAATCTACCGTTAAACAAAGAGTAACATTTTCCTTTAAAACAAGCTAAAACCATGATAACCACAAACAACTCGACGTCGTCATAATAAACAAAAACTGACATACATTTGCACTTTGTCGCTACTTCGCTAGTTAAAACCCTTGCAGGCTTCAACTAAGTGATTAACTTCATACAAAAATACAAGCTTATTTCAAAGTTACACACTACCACAGCTTTTCTACAGAGACCCTACAAAGAATTCATCTTTTCTGAGAAATCAGCTTTAATATTTTGCAACTGGTATAAAACTTTGCTATGGTAGCAAATAGTAGCAATAGAATGTATTAGATTCTGTGTTTAAACATTAAAATATTTTTGACTTGTAATCGAGTTTTAGACGGTTACATTTTTCTTAGTAGAACTCTAGTGAAGTCGTCCTAATTATTTACCTAGGTCTTAACTGCAGACTTGACCGAAAAATCTTGCTCGAATGTTGATTGTGCTATTATATTAATAGAATCGAAGCTCGTTTAATTCCTCGTTTTAAGTTATCTCTCATAAATTCTAAATTATCCTACTAACCTAAATAATTATTTTTGTTTCAATATTACGGGGTCCAAAGGATCCCACGCGCCTAACAGTGTAAGTTCTTGACGCGGCATTATACAACGTGTAACGTTAATGCGCAAAACTTGAAAATAGTTTGATCAGAATAAGGAGCAGAATCAATCAGAATACTTTTTAATATAGGTTAAATTTTTCAAAAAATCTTCATAAAAAATGTCGCCCTGTCTATTTATGAATAGGTCAAGCCATCACGTGCGCAAACCCGGCGAAATAGGTAAACAAACACAAATGGTTGTAGTCCAATCAAATTTTCTCATACACGGGATAACAAAAGTTTTTATTTCAATGCAGATATTAATTTTAAACAAAGTAAAACTGCACATAAAACGTTAATATTTTTTTTTTCACATAATTAGGTCTTTTAAATTTAAAATCTTTTGGGGTGTCTGAAGTTTTGCGCATTTAACGTTACACGTTGAAGCTATCCTGAAACACAGATTCCAGCAGAAAACTCTACTTTTTATCTCAATGAAATTAATCCCAAATCGTTTTGTGCGTATACTTCTCGCCATCTCAGTCTAAGTTCACAAGCCTATAATAACAAATAGAAACTACAAGTTATTTTCAAAAGATAACAACTATTAAGCGAATGAGATGAGATAATACGGAACTGCATCTCTGTAACAATCTCCGCAAGCGGTTAACCACCAACCTGACAATTGCTATACAAATGTAAAAAACACACCGTATATAATTTTAGACTCAAGATGAAAAGTCTAAGTGTGATATTGCAATGTAATCTAGGATGTAGGGAATGAGCTTTGTTTCTTGGTGTTAAGGTGTATTTTTGCTTGAAGAGTTGGAGCAGTGAAAGTGTTTTGCGGTGTTGCATAATAGCGGCTCACCTCGGACGTCGAACGTAAAGTAGACTCTAGTCCTCCATACAGAAAGATAATCTACTAGTCTGCTTGGCCTTCGGATCGTTTTGTCGAAGTTTATTAAATGGTTGATGAAAAAAAGAATGCTACTTTTCTTACATGTATGCCACTAACTTTGGCAGAACACAGAGATTATAAATATTTTTACTACATTTGAATTGTACCTGTTTACACAAATAAATTAAGCTTGAATGATTATAATGATCTGCTCATTTTCCTTTAAAATACTTCATTTTCCTTTATTTTTTTCCTGTAAAATTAGTTTTTTATTATCTGAATCAAGAAATACCTAAGTAGATATTAAAAACTATAGTTTCTGGAAATGACTTCCAACAAATATAGATACTTAATTATAACGGTTATTTAAAGCAGTAAAATTTCCGTGAAAATAGTTGTCAAGGTACTTTAGACCGAACTTATCACCATGACCCACTAGTGATATTAGGTAAATAATAATTAAGTGTCACTAATTAGATAATTTGAATTACGATAAAATTGTTACTTGTTTAATCTATTCAAAGCCACGGCTGAAAAAACTTGTCAATAAAAATAAGTTTACTAAAGTCTGCAAATACCTATTGCGCCTGTGGACAATGGACATATAAATGGTAATTTTAGGAGCATGTTAATATTTTTTATACTCGCTTCGCTTACTCTAGCAATAATAGGTACTAAAACAGTTCTACATAAGGTGGCATAGTAACTTCTTTATCTGCGTTAAACCGGGGAAAATACAAGTTTATCTTTGGATTCACGGACGAGGGTTCGATGGTCGATGAGAAAGTTATAGCTACATCTATGATTTTAAGGTATTTGTAGAATGTTACTATAAATATTATGAGCACAACGTTAAAAAGTTTGTGCAATAATTTTTATTAATTCATGAATCCCCAAGCGACACCCGGTGGCCGCGCATCTATTGTCTTACTATTGTGTCTCTAATTGACGGTATCTGAAGGGTTAATTTGCCAACTCAACAACTGTTAAGTGAAAGTATTGTAATTAAAAAAAAAAACATAATTAAATTTTATAATATCATTAACGCAAAAACTATTTCAAAACCCATACAATTTCGCACAAAAAAAGCGAAATAAATATTCAACAGCTTAGCAAAAAAATTTCGCAACATTCTACGATCCTCATGGTTGGGCGACTACGCGAGCGTCGAGCGACGATGACCCGCGCGGTTGCGTACCGTGTTACATCAATGTCCCACTTGCGACCGCTGGACACACTTAGCTGCATTCTTGTACGAAACACTACCGACCACTGACCCGGTTCCTCACAATTGGACGTGGCATTGAAAACATTTGAATCAGCCGTTATGTAATATTCATAGAAACTCCGCGACCGATGGACCGACGTGTCAAGGTCGTTTGGAAATAAAGGGGTGGGTTAAGGGGCTGAAATTTATAGTAGGGTTGTATAAAGGATACGGCTTTGGCATGTGTTTCAACTCGATGTATTTCAATTTCTCGACCCGCAAACGCTAAACTAGTCGTAGTCAGATACTAATACTCGTAAATAGCTATAGTAAACAGCCTAGAGTCACTTGAATTATAGTCACTGGAAACGGATTCTGAGCTCGTTTTGAAGTAGTTGATATTTGTGAGGACAGAGGGCTTCCTCTATGACGTTCCTGAGAACAATTTGAATTTAGAGGACGGTTGCAGACAGTAGTCCGCGGCCTAGTTAATGTCATTAGCACTTTATGATCATAAACCGCGTTAACTCATATGTGTTACAATATACTAAATCTACATTCATATTATAAAGAGATAAAGTTTTTTTTTGTTTGTAGGTAGAGGTAATCTCTGAAAGTAATGGTCCGGTCGCAAAAATTTTTCACCGATAGAAAGCTGCTTTATTCTTGAGTGACATAGGCTATATTTTTTGTACGTGGGTAAAACCGCGGGCAAAATCTACTTCTAAATAAAAAGAACTTCTACGATCGTTGAATG
Organism: Mythimna lalbum; assembly: GCA_949319445.1. Taxonomy (NCBI): domain Eukaryota; kingdom Metazoa; phylum Arthropoda; class Insecta; order Lepidoptera; family Noctuidae; genus Mythimna; species Mythimna lalbum. The sequence continues at coordinate 9,466,226 of OX439365.1, forward strand.
CAAATGAAAGACTTCTTAAATCATCGAACTCAAACTCTAACAAACTTTTTAACTTAAAGTGTGCAACAGTTCTTAAGTTTTACAAAGTTCTTTACTTACGAGGGAACATTGTTCACTTTTCTATTGGTTGGAGCCGATCAAATTCCTCTGTATCGATTGGCTACTTTGAAGGAGAATTGAAATTGAAAGGGACCAGAGAGAACAATGCAGAGTTCACACGAATTGAGCAATGTCTGTCTTATTGATCAAATTATATAGTAAGCACTTGGTGCTACCTAAACTTTTGTCTCATTATTATTAAAACCAAAAATCTACTTACGTGTTTTATTTAAGTTAATTTTCACTGCTTTTTATTTTTTTATTTATACTATTTTATTAATTTAGACTGTTCCGCGGCAACAGGCCCTATAAAAATATGTAGAGCGCTGAGTTATTTTTACTTTTTAAATCACTGCAGCCCACGCTGCGATAAAAGTCTTTTTGGCCTTAGCACAGGTCGTACTATTTTCTTTTTTTTATGTATTTTCTTGTTTCTAATAGCAGAAATAAACAACTTGGTCTATACTGCTACAGGCTTAGTTGTTCACTGCTGGCTCATGAAGTCATGACCTATAGTTGACTGTGATAAAAGGACTGGGTGTTATAGTCCAGCATATGACCTAAACTTTCACCTTTTGCATTCAGTCTGACCCAGCCAGTTTCTGTAAGGCCCATGTTATCCGATGAACTGCTTCCACTCTAAGACTGCTCCAGCAAGTATCGATCCTGCAAACAACGGCCCACTACCGCTTTCGCTTGAGCAAGTTCAGTAGATCCCTATCAGTCATCATATTTTAGGCAAAATAAGCTTACTGTTAGACATGGCCTCTCCAAGTGTCACAACGAGAGAAGCAAAGCCACAAGGTGGACCGATGACTTGGTGAGGGTCGCAAAAGGCCGATAGATGAGAATAATTCAAATTTACCTAAAAACATCAGGCCAGTCAAACTGCGGGCGGGGTTGTGCTTGAGCTCTTATCGCATAATGAGCGCAAACGCGCTCGAAGATGCAAGCACGGGCGCCGAACTCGCCAACGATGTACTTCTCCACCTCGATGACGTCGAAGGTCTCTGGGTCTCCAGCCAGAGTTAGCTCACGACGGTTGCGGGAACGGTAGGTCGCTGAAACAGGTGAATTGAGAAGTTAGATTTGTTTATTTCGCTGAGGTGAATAAGAACTAAGAATAAGCAACAGATTTTTTTTAAAGAGAAAACAGACCCTTATCAAGGACTAGTAATAGCTTCATATCATATTCATTACTCGTGCTGAAGATGATCAAGTATTCAAACTCAGAAAAGAAATAGGAACATTTTTTCAAATTTTTCGCGCATGTTTTTTTTTCTGATATAAACTAGTGCTTGACTGCGATCACACCTGATGGTAAAGTAATGCAATCGTTGAAGGTGAGGCGCATTAATTTATTACGAGCCTTTTCACCTAGCCTTGAACACCCAAATTATATTTGGATGGGAAGACTGCAGCAGGTAAATTATTCCAGTCCTTCGATGTACGCGGTATTAACGCGGTATAGGATTCAACAACGTAAGGGTATCCACACTTACGTGCGAGTATCCACTCGCCGTACAACGGGTTTTCCGATGGTAGAAATGAGAAGGCGGAATCAAGTCATGCAATTCCCTCGCTCACTCTCCAAAATTTCCTTATCATAAATCTATAATAGTTTATACTTTTATAGATTTATGTTATATGATCTTTATATTTAAGTTATATGATCTTGATATCGCTATTATCTTGATCGCATGACGTGAACTCTTACAATTCTTAACTCATAAACCTACAGAATAACTTTAGTCGGTACCACGTCATCCGTCGATGGACCCTGATGGCGTCACAGTTGCGAGATTGATAGGTCATCGTTAAAACTGCAGACACGTTTGACGTTACATCATGGTGAACGTATGCACATCAAACTACGTGAGCAATGTCACGCAGAACCACGAAGATTCGCAATCGATATAAGACGAACTATTGACAAAATAAATTTCAACATTCATCAAACCTATCATGTGTAGCCATTTAATTCAGTACGTCTCTACAAGGACAGTTTCGAAAATGGTAATAATGTTGTTGTACTGTTGCACTAATTTAATAGCCCCCGTAAGTAATACCAAAGGAACTTTTAATTTAATAGGGTTTAATAGTAGCTCGTAATATTCATACATAAAAAATCAAAACGGTGAAGGAAAACATCGTGTGGCATGCCCTAGAACCAAACATTCGAAGATATGTGACATTCACCAACCCGCACTGGGCCTGCGTAGTGGATTACGGCCCATTCCCCCTCTTAGTGAGGAGGCCTGAGTCCCAGTAGTGGGAACATTAAAAAAAGCTTATGATGATGATGATACATAAAAAATATAAAATAGCCTACGAACTTTTATCAGATCTAAACAAAGAATTTTATAAAAATCGGTCACGAGATTTTATATATTAGATAGAAAAAATAGTAATTTCATAGTATTAAATCCTACATCAAAATGCGTAAAAGCCTTTTTATTGTCTCCAATCCCTGCAGTACTTATCATGAATTCCAAATCAAATCGTTTGAAATTCAAAGGAATACGTTTCGCTCAATCATCGTCAGGAAATTAGATTCAAAAGATGAGAAATGATAAACGATGTTTAAATGAATTAAGTAGTAAACTGAAAATGTAATGCAGTATAAATCAAATGTGAATGTATCAGCAAAATTTATGATTGAAAATAACTTGGAAGCTACAATCAAAATAGATATTGTGGGTCGCAATAACTCTACGGATTTAAAAAAACAAATAGGTCATTTGGGAATCAAGGCTCTATTTTATTTCCTTAAGAAACTGGGAGTTTTGGCGTCTGATATTATCATTTGCAATCATGGGTTGATAAAAATATGTAAGAGGTTTTTCGTGATAAAGTAGGAAAAGTGGAAGAGAGCAGAAAAGACAAATATGCAAAAAAGTAATATCTACTGTTATTAAATATTATCGTGTAATTCATAATTATGTTGCGGATTGTAGTGGTCAGATAAGCTGTTGTTCGATTTATCCGGTACAGTCATGTCATATATGACAAAGTTAAATGTGTCCAGTACAGCCAAAGGATGCGTTCCTTTGACTAACCAAAATTTCAGCCAATTTGGACGAGCAATCGTTATTGGACAGTCATTTGAGTAAGTCAATGTGAGATGCAGAAAAAGAAAATCCTTTTTCACCAAGCGAAACGCGCCCTCTCACACCTCAATGGTTGCCACCGCTAAAATCTACGAATTACGGTTTAAGCTACTTGATCATCCGCCTTACTCACCAGATCTAGTCCCAAGCCACTACTTTTGTGCCCTCATTTTATAATTACACTAGGATTGAGATTTTCGGCATATGCGGAGGCAAACTTCAATGGTCAAACGTGAGCCTATACATTATAAAAAAAAAAACAAAATAAACTTCGTGAATAAATATTTTGCGAATAAAAACGCCAACTACTATTTGAACGGGTTAGAGAGATGGAGGCATCGCTGGGTGAAGTATTTAGAGTTACAAGGAGACAATGTAAAAAAAGAAAAATTACTTTTAAGAAAAGATATCTTGTATCTTTGTTAGGTTGGAAACCTGTACAGCTTGGCAACCTGTACAGCTCTATTGTTGTCATTGTATAAAACTAGAAAATTGCAGGTGGTTATGCAGGATGGGCAGCAAAGCAGGTGCCGCATGTCCTATACTGAGGCTCCACACTAGCACTGTGTTAGAGATGGGTCGTGGAATCCCCACTTGGCCAGATTTTTTTTTACTGCGTCCAACCTGAGTTCCCAGTCGGCTTAGAGATTTCCAAATTGACCACTGTAGTTCGCGAAATGGATATTTCTGCCTCCACAACGCGCATCTCTTGTCCTTTGCACTGTCTTTCGAAGAGGTTAAGTTACAACAGAGTGAATTACTCAGTTATACAGCAACCATTTTTAATAACACTTTTAAATTACCTACTAGTACTTATCAAGCGCAAACTATCACACGCAAGTTATTCAAACAATTTTTTATCATCTAACGACCGTTACCCAGTTAATTGCCAGTGTCTTCGTCCTAATTACTTGTGCACTTTATCTCTGCCACCATCCACAGAGTTCAGAGCAAAACTTTTTCTTTTCTACGGTACTTCTGAAAGAAGGCACTCGAACAATTAATGGTTTTAAAAACTGCATTTAACTCCAATAAAAAAGTTCATATTTGATTAAAACCTTGGCCTTTAAACTTGGGCTCCACATTCGAATGTACTTTAAATGTCGTGAAGAGACTGACTGGCATCTTCAATCAGCCATCACAATGGGTAATTCACAATAATACCAATAATAATAATGGGGTAATACTCATACAATTGCCACTCAAACAAATATTTAGAATAAAAGTAGACTTTATATATTTCCCTGTTATAAAACAGAAAGATTTACAGAAACTGGTGTTTTAAATTTGGTTCATTTTGTAATGCTCATGGGCTTAAGCACCCTGTAAATGATCAAATTGTTTTTCAAATTCTATTTGTTGGTTGCATTTGATGAAAATCTCGATTGAAGTCGTGTTTGACGAACAAGTTCGAAAGTGAAGGGCAGTATTTGTCAAACAATATTTTTAAAATGTTGACTTCATGGAGGACGCTACATATAGTGAACAGACCAATAGGGTAGAAAATAGTAATATAATAAAAAATAGTGGCATAACGAACAAAGAGTAAGCAAAACTTGACCTTTGGCTTGATCATTAAAGCTATTGCTTGATGAAAACGATAAGTTAACCAACAAGTTTGTCAAATAGATTTGATCGTTTACAAAGCGTTGAATGCACCACATGTCACCACCAAAACAATTACAAACCTATTCTTTCAGACCCACATTCGACGCATCACGTAACATGTCCAAGTAGCTCATGTTTTAATCGGTAACACAAACACTGGAAGGACTGGTTAAGTTCCAGGGTAGTAATTAATGTGACAGACTAACGCAGCCACGCACCAAGTACGGTGATTTACCGACAACCATTATGCAGTTAGATGCAGCTAACACACATGTTAAGTAATCGATGTAACATGGAAAGGAGATGAGTGTGCAGGTCAGTAGAATGGAGATTGTGGTATTATGCTGGATAATAAGTAATCTTTATTATCGTCTGCGAAACATGTGGCAGTTGTGGTATAAAATCCCATCGAACGGTTATTGTACATACGGTTGTTTAATATGTATGAGCTTGTATAACGCTTAATTGTCATACTGTACACACGGGTGCACAAAGTTTATTCGGCCGATAATTTCAGTCTCTATATCTCCGTTATTCCCAGAAAAAAAACTTTTGTTTTTTGTGATTTTACTAAAAAAAAAAACGCGCAATTACGTAATAAAACTACCCCCCGCGCCGAGGGGTTAACAATCATGACTCGTAAGTCAATCAAAAAAATGATCCTAATTGCACATTCCAAAGCGTAGAGCTTGGAGAAGAATATGCAAGAAACTTCAAAGACACTCTTTAAAACGCGTTATGTAGATATAAAGTACCTATTAAAAATATCTTGGTTAGACATTTCTTGTTTTAACTGTACAAGTAAACATATATTTCAAAAATCTTTACTATTTCTAAGAAACATGTGTAACAGTTCCTCGTGTGAAAATTCTCGCAGGAAAACTAATCTTTTAACTTACGAATAGCAATTTGGCTTTCAACAAAATCTGACGGGTTTTTCGTTTGATGTGAGCTAAAAAACGGTGGATTTGAAAAAGTCAAAGAGAATGTTTTATCTAAGCAGCTTAACTTGCCAGACTTGGCACTATTCCGGGAAACACTAAACCAAAATAAAGTTCGTAATTAATTGAAGAGCAAACTAGAAAAGTCAGCAGCATTTCTTCGGCCATTTTTTTTATTTGGTTCTTTTAAATTTCATTCCGTATGTCGAGTCCACTTCTCTAGACAAGATTAATTTTGTTACAAGCCAACAATAGTGGCCAAGTCATGCCAAGACGACAAAAAACCTTTGTGTATAGTGTCTACTATAATATTTACGTTGGTACATTACACGCCCTTATATCGTCCCTTTGTACCTTTTCTTATTGTAACCTATATTCTTTCGCATGCCCTCGTTACAGAAAAGTATAAGTACCATTATTCAGGTTTATTTTTATGAAAGTGAGGTGTTAAAAATATTCGTAACGGTTTCTCGCGGCCACAGAAGTGCTGAAGAGCATTTATCATGCCAGAACTTGCACCAGTGGGGTGCTATATATTCCGCCTCTTGTCATGACGTATATATGTTTCATATGAAAATTTCCATATATTTTTACTAGCTTGGTTTCGCTCTCGAAGACTATTCCAGAGGAATCATGATCTTATAAGGACTAATACCTATATCTATTCCAAGGCAATAAAATTATCCAATGAGTAATTTTATGTCTAGGAACTTTTTTACAAACAAAAATATGCTATCCAAGTTATTCATATTAAAAAAAAACTTAACACGCTACGCAACATTCGTAGGTTACTTGATTTATGACAACATGAATTTTAACTGAATATGTGCCTGAAACTAAATCCTTTCAAAAGCTCGCTTTTTAAAATTGGTTATACCAAGTTTATTGTTTTATTAAACGTTAAAGGTTCAATGAATTTAATTGAATGAAATTGCTACGCCGCGCTGCGTAAAACTATCATTCCGATGAGTTATATGAATATTTTAAATATTTATACCAAGCCGAATCACATTTGCTACAAAATTAATCAGCTTTACAAAATCGTAAAGAGATTTATACCACTCACCTGGGCTCAAGGAATAGGAAAACCTCTTCAGAAAATTTGTAAGTTTCACACTAGCTACTATGAAAGGAAAACCAACCAACTGCACTGGTAATTCAAAATTATTTTCTTGACTGTAAACATAATCACAAAAATTAACTAATAACGGTGCTAACAGTAATATAAACGATAATTTTCTACACTTCATTTTCAAAAACAAACGAATGCTACAACCAGAAGAACAAAATTTGCAACGTCAGTTCGCGCCAAAATGCAACCACAGATGAAATGAAAATGTCAAAATTCAAATATCGAATGCCCGTTTGGCGCGCGGTAACCGCGGTCTTTGAGCATACTCAACTAGCCAGTACTACGGTTAAGATTGCACTGCAAAAGCTCTCTGTACGTGAGAAGGAACGTAAACACGTTCTCTTTGGTCCACTTTATGTAATGATTTTGTAGGTCAATCAATCTTAACTCTCGTTACACTTTTGCTTTGAATATAAGTATTACGGAATCTTTGTTTATATTTTTATAACAGTTATAGTATTACTTAATGTGAAATTACTTAATTTGAATAATTATTTTAATTAGTAGGTCTACCAATTGTTTGGAAATTATTGTTAAAGTTACGTAATTGATGTATTATGATTAACTGTCTTGATTAAATAATAAAACAGACGAAGTTTAATACAAGTTAATTCCTACTTTTTTTCTACATTGAATTTAACGTATATACGTAGTTGACAAATTCATAAAAAAAAAAATTAATACTTATATTATCGCAATTTTACATAATGAATTACATAATATAGATAATAATGTAATTTTAAAATTAATAACTTAATGTATAAAATAATTGATGGAGTAATAAATGTAATGAATCAGTAAAGATAATTAATTAATGTATGCAATTGCATTAATTATTTAATAAACAGTATAATGCATGCAATACTAAAGATGTCACTATGCCCTAACAGGGTTCATGTTTAAGGCACTACAATCACGCCCACTGACAACATGTATGCAATAAATAAATAAAATAAGTACGGTCAAGATCACCTCAGATCAAAGTCTGTTCTACAATTAACAAACAGACGTACCACTTCTTACTTTCAGCCAACACATAAGGAAATGGTGAAGGGCTAACTTAAATGGAATAGTTTTATGCAACCGATACCACTTTTGAAAAGTACTGTTTTTCGGCAAAATTAAAAAAAAAACGCAGTTTCAAACATGGAACGGAATAGACTTGTATTTTGCAAACATTAAGATAAATAGCTACGTAAATGTTCTAAGTTCTTAAAGCATGCAACATAAACATTAAATAATTACCTGGACTTAAAGCATAAGACAATTTCTTCACAAAGTTAGTTAGTCGGACAGCGACAATAATGAATGGGAATCCAACTAGCTGCACTGGCAGTTCAAACGAGGCTTCTTGAGATGAGCCTTCCATTAGGCATTCAAACAGAAGCAAGGACAATACAGTCCAGATGTAACACACTTTTAAAACTTGCATTTTTGTCTATGACACGAATTTAAATGTCGAATGGATTAGAACTGTCAACCGATTTCACACACTGCCAATCGATAAATGGAACAAATTATTAAATCACAATTCTGTTCTAGGCCGTGTATTGTATAACACTACGACCTTAACGGATTACTGTGTATAACTGACCGTGTCCAACACAACAGTCGACCACCTAGTTGCTGTTATTATTTCGTAATAAATAATCAATGCAGTCACATTACTAATCATTAGCCATAATACTCTAATGACGGTGTAGTAACGAGTTTCGACAATTTCGTAAAACGTATGCAATTTGGAAATTCACGAAATTAGAAATATTGGAAACCAATGCACTGAACTTATACAGTATTGAAATGCTAGCACAGATATAAATTCAGCTGCTATAAATAAACCAAAAGCTAGAGTTATTGATATTAAAACTGTGAGTAATATGTTTACATTTGAATACAAAATGTATAATTTGCGGTGTCTTCGTATATTTTACGTTGGTTGCCAATCCTTGACGCAATCTCATGAGTTACCTAAAACTGCCTTGGATTTTTAACAATCATTCTGTTTGAGCAATGCCTTTTGCGAAATTCTGAATGGTGTGACACTGCGTGTTTATAAATATATCAAGAGAAAATTGTGAAATAACTAAGTCAACTTTGATTGTTTTAAAATTGACTTTTGAAACAGTCTTTGTGAAAATTAGGTAGCACTATTTATACCTATAGCAAAACAACACTAGTTAGACATTAACTGGCCATCTATAAAAAAAAAACGCATCCAACACAGTTGCACCATCCATCACACATTCGAATTTCACATTCCTTTTTTTTTCTTTCGATACTAACACAGATAATGTAACGCATTTAGTTCACAAGAGCATAGATTAAAAGTGATCGATAAACGCGTCTACGATCAACAATTCGCGATAGTCAGACTATACCGCGCGGATCACTTAGCAGAACTGCTGTTGGGCCAGATAGATCTACACTCAACCCCTCCAGACATACCTAAACTAATAGCTTTTAACATTATGCAACAAAACGTACTCGAAAGGAATGAAGGTTGATAAGATTATGCGATTAAGTCTAAATACGGCAGGTTGGGTATATTATAATGATTATCTACTTAGTATTTCTACTGTGGTGGAGCAATTTTATAAAATAGTGATGTACAGTTAGACTTAGTTTAAACATTGAAAGCAAATTCTAAAAAAAACGATCGTTATATACTTTGACTAGGTGGTATTTAGTAAATAAAAGAGGCAGAATGATAGCGTCACTGTCGACAGGGGAAAATAGAAGAAAAATATCCCAAGTAACAAGGGGCAATGGGACGTAAATGATTCAAAATATATAAACATTAAAAAAATAATACAATCGATTTAACCCTTCAGATACCGTCAATTAGAGACACAATAGTAAGACAATAGATGCGCGGCCACCGGTGGTCGCTTGGGGATTCATGAATTAATAGATGAACTCTGGTAACGGTACAAAGTTATAACTAGTGCCACACTACAAAAAATATTAAATTATGGCAACCAAAATTTGGTAACCATATTTTACTCCTGTAACGATATACATAGGTAGCACATCAAAACGATTCACTATGCTAGTTGCCGTAAAAAATTTAATTAGTTCGTCATTTGGATTATTTAAGGACACGTATTTTTTTATTTGTAGTAAGTTACGTGTGTCGTATCCCGTACGAAAAAATGCAGTACGGCATGACGTCACACGTAACTTTAATAGGCTATATCTTTGCTATTTTTTGTTTAATCGAAAAAAGTAAAAATACGTGTCCAATATTCTTTTTATAATCCAAAATACGGACTAAATAAAATGTAGTTATTTTGACCCTGGAAACTACCCTGTTGCTTTTCCTTTTTAATTCAAATCTTATTCTAAACTAGCTGACCCGGTGAATTTCGTATCACCAGACAGTCAATGAATTTAGTATATCTTTTGATATAAAGGTAGTCAACCGATTGCGACGAAACAAAGCCTAAGTAATACACCATTTTCATGTTTAATGAAAATTTCGTAATGTGCGCATAACAAAAAACTTTTACAGATTTGTTATAATAACGTATAGACACATTAAAATCTTCAAAAACTAAATAAAAACTACTTTTTACTTAAACTTTTTGGTGATAAGAGACTTGGCTCTATGGTGACCTTACACTCTTTTTTCGCATTGATAATAGGATGTAAATTAAAGTCTCAAATTGAAAGGAAAATACTATATTAAACTAAATTATTACGATACTTACATACTAGATAGGTAAAATGGTAATGGTTTTGGTTTTGAACGCGTGTAGTTCTAACGAGATCTGAACGCGAACTGGTCCACATTTTGGTGAACGAGTGAAGGTGCATTGGGTGCGTTCGATGCAATTATACATTTTCGCTTAAGAAGTGGCCAAGGTGACCTTGCTAGTTTCAATCCGTGTAGACAGCAGTAGCAAAGAAGAAAGAAAGAAAATTGTTTTATTTGGCATACACACAATGTAGTAACAACATGTAAACACTAATTATATAAAAAGAAAGCGACAACCAACAATGTGTGTCTCATGGCGGCGCCAAATAGGTCCAGTTCAGTAAAAATGCCAGACTATATGGTAATTGCCTGACGCTGGTTTTCAACTGAACCTTATTTCGAGTGAACGGTTGAAAATTGGTTCATATTTAGGTACTCAGTTATTAGTGTAAGATGTAGGGTGAATAATTTTAATCCACGTCCTTCAACATCCTTGGTTGGAAAACACTTATCCCAACTAACGAACGTGTTAGCGCGCGGTTTACATCCATAGCCGAAACACAAACCAAACACACAAGCCAAGGTCACCTTGGTTGGGACATTGGTTTACATCCATCTGATCGCCCCTTTAATAAGTTGGCCACACGGTTGCAAACTAGCGTTCTAACCAAGATGTGGTAACCATGTGGCCAACCCATTAGTGTTCGATTAAAACTCGAACAGTATATTCGTCCTACCGCATGAAAGCATGCGGGCTGCTAGCCAAGTGCATTTTTCATGCGGTCTCTTTCGAACAGTATCTACAGTGTTTATATATTCAAACATTGTATACACAACACTACACTAAAATATTGAGTAACCATATATTACAATGTCGCTTTTACTGGTTTTAGCCACTTGAAATCAATGGACGACGATGAAGCTTAGCCATCTCAAAATTATAGACTCACAGATGGGACCTTTCAACTTTGTCTCTGGATGGGCATTAAGTAGCTAGCTACTTATTCTTTTAGAATATTAATCCGCAGAACAGATGATCTATGAGGACGAAAGGTTCTGGAATGGCGACTACGTACCGGAAGACGCAACGTTGAAAGGCCTCCCACAAGGTGGACCGATGACCTGCTGAGATTCGATGGACGCGAAACGCACAGGACCGATCATTATGGCGACAGTTGGAGGAGGCCTATGTCCAACAGGCTTTCAACTGGAATTATGATGATGATGATTAATTCAGAGGGCTAGCTCGTCCTTTGCCCAAAGAATTAGCATCGCCATTCAACGTGGCAATACTGTCAGTCTTCTGGGTAGTCGTGTCCGGATGTCAGCGATGTGGAGGAGCATTTCGACGTCAAATTTAATCATTTTAATAAACAGTTAGTTGATATTTAATTCATTAAACCCCAAGTGAACGCTGGCGTTTGTTCTCTCATTATCTTTCTACTGTCTCTCTAATAAGGGTATTCGAAAGGTTTTATATGCATATATTGTAACTAGCTTTTGCCCGCGGCTTCACCCGCGTACATAATCCCAGGATAAAAAGTATCCTATGTGTTATTCTGGGATATGGTCTACTCGTGTACCAAGTTTCATCGAGATCCGTTCAGTAGTTTTTGCGTGAAAGAGAAACAAACATCCATACATCCATCCATACATCCATCCATACATCCATCCATACATCTATCCATACATCCATCCATACATCCATCCATACATACAAACTTTCGCATTTATAATATAAGTAGGATTACATAAATTAAAAAAAATATTATGGTGATGTATAAGTTAGGATAGGCGAATTTATCGCATTAGGATTTTAAAAAAATACCTGTAAAGGTAATAATAAAATAATATTTACAGTTATATTACTCGTAATACTTATATATCTACCAACTATATAATATGGAATACCTATCGCAATTGCACTGGCGTACTCGTCGTACCAGTACCAATGACTCCTTTCAACGTACAATATCACCAATTCTCAAATAAAAATCACGAAGTTCTTCACACAACAAATCGCAATTTCAAATAAAACGCGTGTAGATTTCACACCCAGCTGAAGCCAAAAATATTTCGATTGTAAACGAGATTCACAAAGACACAGTAAAAAAGAAACATACCACAGACTACCCCTTGTATTATTTTAAGTTCTTGTCCATCCTAAGGTTGTCTGGAAGATATCGCTTTCAGCGATAAGACCGCCATTGTACCCATAAATTTAATTTTATGTATAAGATGTGTTACTTTTTGGTGTACAATAAAGTTTATTCTATTCTATTCTATTCTACACCACATTTCAAAAGAAGCTTTGAAGGGTTTCAGATGTACAAGACGAAATTTCTTGATAACTATATCCTAGGGGTCTTTAAATCAAGAGTAAATAGGTTACTTCTAGGCAAGCATATTCCATCCACATCACAGACCACATCATCGCTTACATTCAGGTGAGATAGTGGTCAAACGCTAGTCTATCAAATCAATAAAAATCTGAATTTCTTGCGGTATGTGTACGAATATTACAGTACATTGATAAGAATCAATGAGATTCTAATGGGAAATCAGAAACGTTTATTTCAAATAGACCAATTTGATTTGTGAAAATGTCGGTAAGTAAAAAAGTGAAGCTAAATTGCACGTTCCAAAGCGTAATCTTCACAGAACACAGGAATCATACAGTTCTTCTGTTCTGTGGTAATCTTTAAGGAGAAGAACGTGCAAGAAACTCCATGGACACTCTTGGAACTCTGTCCATGAACTGACCCTATTACATACTATGAAGTAATTAGATTGTAAAAAATATTGGTTTTTGGTCAGTGAATATGCTGGATCTTTAGAAAATGTTTTCATATTCTTCTGAAATGGAAACCGTTTTTTTTTTGGCACGAAACTCAAACCCTTCTATTACAACTAGAGCCCAAAGTATGTTACGGACTTCGTGAGTTTCGCAATTGTGAGACATTACATCATAAGGATGGGCTGCTTGCCATTTGCCTGTCGTGACCACTAATTACAAAAATACAATACTTGGCAAAAGTTAGGGGAATAGGAGCATAATGATTCTTTGAAGTATGCATTGTTGGTCTTGTGATCATAAGCTCCACGGCTGAGCATGAAGTCCTTCTATCATAGACTAGCTTTTGCCAGCGGCTTCGCCCGCATACATAAAATATAGCCAATGTCACTCTGAATAAAAGCTTTCTATCGATTAAAAAATTTTAACAATCGGACCAGTACTTTCAGAGATTACCTTCTACATACAAAAAAAAGTGTGAAAACAACTTTATTAAGATGTGGTACCAAATAACTTCTCTCTCTCTACTGTGGAACAAGAGACGTATTAGACTTTATATTTTTTAAATGAAACATAAATACTGAGCCATTTAACATAGAAATGAGAGCTTCCATATTAAATAAAGTAATAAATGTGTTAATGCGATACTTCCAAGTCTAAAGTGAAATCTTAATCCCACCGTTCAACCGAATGCCTTCAAATTAATATCTGAGTTAAATACGTAAGAAGCGATTAAATTATATGATCACCTTTCAAATTAAAGCTGTCTGGAAGAAGGTAACGGAATTATACATGAGTTTAGTTCTACAACATTTCAAGACAGTTTATGCACAGGAGGGGCCTATCCGGGTCGAAGCCTACCGGGGTCGGGGTTATCCGAAAGGAAACTAGAGCCCCGGTATGAAGGCTAGAAGGAACGGCGCGGGGTTTTTTAGTCAGTAAGACTCTGACACTGTCTCCCGCTCCACCCAAGAGCGGGTTTCGTCAATGATGAATTTCCCCGTCGACAGAAAAAAAAGACAGCTTATGTAATCCCTTCATGGCTGATTTTATCTACACTAATGTTATAAAAAGGTAAAGTTTGTTTTTTTGTTTGTAGGAATTTTTGAAAAAAGGAGGTAATTTTTGAAAGTACTGGCACTATTGCTCAATTTTTTCACCAATAGAAAGCTGCTTTATCACCTCCTTTTCTAGCATTACTGCTTCGTTGAGGGAGGCGACCACCTGCCACTCCTCCTTGCCGTATCAAGGCCCAACTAGGAATTACTTCTGTATCGTAGATGCGTTCACAAACATGACCATCTCAGACTTCAATCTGCATGGTCCTCATAATGATTTGACCAATAAATGTTTCCTGTATGGACTTTTAAAGAGACTTTGACTCCTGAGTTTGTTTTGGTGTTTCTTCTCAGGGTAGTCAGATATGAAATACCGGCCTCATCTAGTTTAAATTGACAAAAAAAAAAATACGTGTAAAAGTATTTTTTTTAAAACCTATTTATTTTATTTATTATATTAGGTTCACCAACGATTGTAAGCACTGAATATAGCAACATAACACATATTTAAAAAAATCGGTTATTAAACTTCAGCGCAACAAGCAAATAACAATAAATTAGAGAATTAAGCTACCAAAAAAATTCATAAAAAAACCTTAAATTTTTTATTTAAGGTTTCAAAAACATAACAATTTATAAAAATCCATAACAAAATCATTAAAAAAAACCACAAAAATTTACTATTTACAAAATAAATATCATTTATGTGAACTCACACACAACACTTCTTTCTATATATGAGTAAATTGCATTACTTCCAACCACCATTATATTATACTTGTTATTAACATAAGCTTCAGGTAACAACAACATACATATTTTCGTCTCCAAGTGTGCTGATGATTGCACAGCTCCTCGAGTGACAAAGGACGGTAAGTACCCCATTAGGGGGCGCCACTAAGAGCCTTGTTATTCCAGGATTATGGCTCTGCCTGTCACGAAATAAAAATAATGTTTACTTCGTATACTTTACAGTTTACAGGGAAATGAATTAATTATATTATAGAGAAATATTTGTTCACGTGTTACATAAGTAGGTACAATTTTTTTTTTCGGTTGGTAAAATTTATCCAAATGACATCCCAAGCCCTTGGGCGGAGCGAGAGATAGTGTCAGATTTTTACAGGCTAAAAACTCACCCCGTAACTTCGTTGCCTTTCATACCGTGCGTGGACTTTGACCCCTGAGTTTATTTCGGTGTTTCTTCTCAGGGTAGTCAGCTAGGAAACACCGGCCTCATCTAGTTTAAATTGACGAGAAAAATTTGCCGTGTAAAAGTGTTTTTATAAATAACCTAATCATTTATTTGGCAAATAGGTTTTACAAAAATACTTTTATACGTATTTTTTTTTTCAGTCAGAACTCAGAAGTTTGATATTTTCACAGCTTCAAGAGACTGTAGTTCTGAGTATATGGTTTTAATTTCAACTCGATACCTCCACGCGTTCTCGAGATAAATGACTGAATCTTGACAGACAGACGGCCAACAAGATCCAATAAGGGTTCCATTTTTACCTTTTAAAGTACGGTACCCTAAAAACTGAACAAAAGAGGTGTTTTATTTACTTTTATCTTCAAAGATAAAAATTTTCAAAAATTATATAAAATCAGAGTCTCTTGTTTCATCTTTAAATTAATTTAACAAAATGAATGACATGACGTTAGAATTTAATCAAATAAATTCTACCTTTTATACGCTCATTGTTTGATAAGGTTAAAACCCTTGGAATATTAAATTAGACATATTTATTCATGTTAAACAGAATAAATCTACCAACTCATAAACTTACTCTTGCTAATGAATTTGCTCGCTTTTAAGTAGATAATTTTTGCTCGGAAAAATATGTTATTATTATACATCGGATGCTATAAGTATGTATAACGGAATAAAAGATAGTACCTAAGTCATAATCTGGGATGTCTATCAGTGTGCCAAGTTTCAACCGAATGCGTTTAGCCGTTGAAGCATTATTGATTAACAAACACAACCTGACTACAATTTTTATTATATTTTACAAATATATGGAATGCGCCTGTGACACAGCTTTTTTTTATTACGATTAATACAGGTACCAACAATTATATTTAGATAAACAGATTTGGTATGAGCGCTAGTGATACTAGGAATTTCTTTAAAATGGTGATATAAAAAAAAATACTAAATTATATCAACATCTACACTAATATAAAGAAGTAAAGTTTGTTTTTTTTTTGTTGGTAATCTCTGGAAGTACTGGTCCGATTGCTAAAATATATCACCAATAGAAAGCTGCTTTATTCCTGAGTGACATAGGCTATATTTTATGTTCGCGGGCAAAGCTGCGGGCAAAAGCTAGTATGTTATAAACATATAAAAAACAATGTACCTCTCCATACTAGCATTTACGTGTAACAATTGTTTAATATTATAAAAATTGTAAGCCATGAAGTTTTATAAAACTGAACTATGTTTTTTCTCTTTTTCCACTTAAATGGAAGGCTTTAAAATTTAATATCGTAAAAGTAGTTCAAAGCAGTCTTTTGTTTCGAGCCCGTCACTGGCTACTTATTACTTAATGACTTACTTATTCACAAAGATTACATATTTTATAACGAGATAAAGTTGTCTAGCTGTAGCTTACATATAATAAAGTTGTTTAAGCTTACATCCTTTCCTTACTAATATTATAAAAGCGAAAGTAAGTTTGTTTGTTACGTCTTCACGCCTACATGGTAAAACCGATTTTGATGAATTTTGGTACAGAGATAGTTGAGAAAGAGGGAAGATAAGGGGAGAGGAATTAAAGTATATTAACAAAGGCGGGCGAAGCCGCAGGTAAAAGCTAGTATAACAATAATTTTACTTGCTTTAAAATGTTGTGCATTTAAGGACTTACATAGAATTGTGTTCACTGTTTCGCCGTTTACAAGCATACAAATATTCGAACAATTATAAATAGGGACTAAAAAGAAACAGGTTTTTAACACTACATTGAAAAAGTCAATGAATTTTTTTTAATTTATGTTACAAAAAGGCTATTTTGAATGACAAGATTTACAGTTAACATTATAAATTAGGCAATTTTAACCCTTCAGATACCGTCAATTAGAGACACAATAGTAAGACAATAGATGCGCGGCCACCGGTGGTCGCTTGGGGATTCATGAATTAACTGTCCTTTCGCAAACGTAAGTAGGTTTAAAAAAAAATATCTGGATAGAATACAAGTTTTCTAGAGAATATAGAATTTTAGTTTGTATTATACAGATTGATTTAGCAAATTATTCAAATACTCGCTGCTCCCAGCGGCTTCGCCCGCGTGATAGCAGAAAATTATCCCACATACTTCCGGGACAAAAAGTATCCTATGTCCTATTCCAGGTAATGATCTATCCGTTCATCAAAATCGGTTTAGCCATTTAGGCGTGAAGACGTAACAAACAAACTCACTTTCGCTTTTATAATATTAGTAAGGATGTATTTTTATTTCTAAATCACAAAAATAAAACCTTCCTTTGCATTATTCCTGTACCCTCTGTAAAAAGTATAACATATACCTTTATAAATATACTATGACTTTGGCTAATCATTTAACATTACATGAGACATTATTTTATATTTGCTTTAAATTGTATAACTTGTTCCACGCAAATCTGTTTTCAAATTATTATCATGTATCTTGTCTTTTAACCGCCAACCATTTTGTATAATAACTTGTGGTTAGAGCCCCACAACATCGCAACTATTGCGATGGTGGTCGGTGAAGGCTGGTGGATGTAACAACATAAATACTGTTTTTGGACGTTTTGTTAAAAAACCTTTCTATAAAAGAAAAACGAATGTAGCGACATCTATGACGCCACATAAGAACTACGAAGAAAATACGAAATCCTGCATCGCGCAATCAAAGTTCTTCGCGCGATTTGAACATATACGACAGCCCGACAACAACTACATCCAAACTAACTTCACAAAAAAATTTAATTTGAGGAGTTCCCTCAATTTCGCCAAGATGCCATCATCAGATCCCAACTTGATGACTGTGGGACCACTTGGGAAGTATATCCTTTCCAACAAACCTTCACAAAAAAATAATTTTTCGAAAAATAAATACAAACATCCGAATTGAGAATCTTCTCCTTTTTTAGGAGTCGGTTTAAAAAGACAAGGTAAGTTCGTCCTGTTATGATTAATTTCCTAAATATTTAACCCTTCAGATACCGTCAATTAGAGACACAATAGTAAGACAATAGATGCGCGGCCACCGGTGGTCGCTTGGGGATTCATGAATTAAATGCTTCTTTTGCATCGTTGTGGATACTTATTTATTAAGCTTTGTCTGTGTGGGTAATTGTGATTAAAGCTAGAATTACACTGCTCACACGTGTGCCACACACGTCGATCTGGGCGCGTCGGCCTCCATCACAGATTCTTACATAATTACTGTAATATGGAAATATTGTAACAACAACCTCTTTTAAAAGAGTAACCATGGAGTTTCTTGCCGATTCTTCTCCATAGGAGACGACCAATTTGGAACCATGCACTAGCTTCTGACGTTTTACAAGTGCCCATGTGGGCCTATGTGATTTTTTTTTTTAATTTTAGAACAGAAAATTACCCGTGTGCGTCGGTCTAATGTAGTTGTAGCTTTAATGAAATGAGTTTTAGAAAAAGTTGAATAACAATATTACTGCAAATGCACTTAAAACAAACATTAAGGTAATAACCACAATTAATAACCGTAATTAACAATAATTGAAGGTTATTGAGTAGTTTCTATGTTATAGTAACGTAATATCAAACCCATTTGAATAATGGCACCTCAACTTAGATTGTATAACAGAATTCCGGAACAATTAAATTATAATATGGATTTAAGACTTCCACTACAAGAGTAAGACGGTAACATAACTCTTCAACAAAACTTATGGCGAGTCCACACGTACAGTACAGACTTACGTAATGCCGATAAAATTTTGAATGTCACTTGTGGAGAGACAGTTGACATTTGGTAATGCAAAGAAATGTCAGTACATTGGAAAATAAGAGGCATAAATTGTAATTATAGTTGAAAGTAAGCAAAAACTGCACATATTTTTGGAAGAAAAAAACTTATTACTTAAATAAATTACTAACTACTTTTTAGACCATGTAGATTTTTTAATCTTTTTGTCCAATAAATAATACAAGCTGATTGGAATTGAAGTGGAGAGGAAGGCTGAAAAAAAGATGGATGGATTGTGTGAGGAGTGATATGAAAGAAAAGGGAGTTATTGATAGTTTGACGGGTGACATGAGAGAATGGAAGAAAAAAACGTGTTGCGCCGACCCCTAAGTAATATGGGTTAAGGGCAGGGAGAAGAAGAAATAATACAAGCTGATTGACGTCTTTTTGTACAAGATTTTGACCATGTCTCATAGTCTTTCTCGTTAGGTTCACTACGACTCTGAAAACCTTTTTATTAAACAGTACATTTGTAAAACAAAGGTCTGAAATAATGAAAAGTGAACACAAACATTTAGTCGACATATTTGCGTGAACTTTTGGAACGAAGTTCCTTATCGCTCGTTGTGAAAGGGGGCTAGACGGAAAAAAATCTCACGAAAAGTTGTAACGACACTTTTTCTTTTTTTTTCTATGTCAACATTCCTACAGATGGAAATTGTTTCTTTTTATTTGTATTATTTTTTTATAGTTTAATAAAAATTTATTACAATTCCTTCACTAATTAATCGAAAGGAACTTCGTTCCATCCGGGTGTCCCTTGACACTTCTCAAGTTTTTTTTAACTCATTCTTTTCAGTGTGTGTCTGGACAAAAAAGTCTATTAGTACGAAGTCTGGACGCACCATTATACCCGTTTTCAATTTCATTAGACTGTATTTAAATGTAATAACTAAACGAAAGTGCACTGTTTTATTACTAACAGTATAAAATATTACTGCAAAACCTTTTATGTATCTCCTAAGTCCTAGTTTTAGTGTGGTACGGCTATTAGGTATTTACGTTAGGTTACGTTATGTAAGTTAGGTTACGGTTTTCAAAATAGGTAAGCATAGTATATACACTTTCCGCCATCTTTGATAATGCCAAAATAAAATCACAGGCAAAAAAATCATCAAAAAATGTATATGTAAATAAAAGAAAAAAAACAATTCAGTTCAGCCGCAAAAGCCCGTATTTTTAGCTTATTTCCACTGTTATGCATAGTGCACATTAACCTCTACCCATAACAATTCGTTACAGGATACACCCGAGGGATTTCTTGCGGCATACTCTTCGGGCATACTTTGTTTCTACAGTCCCAACACGAGGGAATAATGCCAGAGATAAAGTTAAGCATAATTTAAAAATGTAGCCATGGCCTTATTCTTTTAATGAAAATGTTACCTACCCCTGCATAAGCACACAGGCAGGATATAAGAAAAACAAAATGGAAACCGTGTTCTTTTTTTGAAAATATAAATGAAAATAACATTGACATAAAGTCTGGTATAGTTATGTATTTGAATTTAGAAAACGACATAATTATGAAATTTTGTAACAAGAAAGTCTATTTCATACCTTATGTACAAAGTTCAAATTCCATTTCAATTAAATAAAATGATGTTTTCAAAATCAACTTTAAAAACACCGAAGTCCATACTTAAATTGATTGTCAGTGAATTATAAATTCAAGGTAAAAAAGGTACCTACTTTTTTTTCTTTTAAAAAGAAAAGTGGCTGTAGTTGTTCTTTTTTCAAATTGTTGGAATAAAAAGTGGATACAATTTATTACCGTTAACTGATGTTACCTTAATTTGTTCTTCTCAGAAAGAAAATGAGAAAAAATGACACTGCTTTATGTTTCTCTTTCATTTATGTACTAAATGGTTGTTATCAATCTCAATTTTCTTTACCAAGACTTTGTCTAACAATCATTTATGTAGTACGTGATTTTTTTTTCTAACTAACCAAAGCGTTTTGGGAACACATTTATTGTGCGTACAGCCAAGGAGTGGAATCCCCTGCCGGAGTCTGTGGTTCCTGATAGCTACAACTTAGGGTCTTTACGTCAAGATTGAATAGGTTACTTCTAGGCAAGTGTGTTCCATCGTCGACCACATCGTTTACCATCAGGTGAGATGGTGGTCAAACGCGAGCCTATCAAGATTAAAAAATAAAAAATTACCTGAAGGCATCTGTTTTACGATATCAAAATAAACAAACATTTAAATTGAATAAATTAATTTAATTATTTACAAAATAGCACGGTCTTAATGGAAATCCGTAAAAGACTTATTGTGGTCATTTTATACGAGCTTTGGTAAGCTTTGCAGTACTAAGATACCTTCTGATTTATGTTCAACGCATTAAAATTAATTTGAGCATTTCCTACTGTGAATTAGGCAGTGTTTTGCATATTAATTAACGTCTGCATAGCTCGTAATTGCCGCTGGTAAGACAAATTAGTACCTTGGTGATATAGCTTCTTCATTAAAATGGAATATTTGTAGAGTTCTGTATCTCAGTCGGCAAAAATTGTACTTATACAGGGTTATTTCTAAAACACTGGCAACCTCTCAGGACTATAGTACTAACATCATAAACAGCAACTTTTGTTCTATGACTTATGAATAGGCTCTATAAACTGGCGCGCCTCACCATCAACGATTATATCACTGCTTACCATCAGGTGGGATCGCACTCAAGCACTAGTTTACATCAATTAAACAAAAAATCCCAACTATTTACTGCAGCCGCCATTTGTACCGATTTTGACTTGAACGGACGGTAATAAGAGATTTTCATAAATGTCTAATGTTATTTTGAACACAGTAAGTACTATGTGAAATAAAAACATTTGAATTTAGAAGTACTTCTGAGATGCCCATAAAATCGTCTTCCATTCAACTGCAAACCAATCTTTAGTTGAATTAAGCAATTGAAGTCTATAAATAGTGTCGCCGTGTAACTCAACCACGAATTGCGCAAAAATATGTATCGCAATTGTAAAGGGGTTCCGTTTCACAATTCGATCGTATCCATTGCGTATCTCCAATTTCCGTCAAATAGTTTTTCAATTGGCAATGGATGACAACACGCGGTGTCTTCCCGTCTAATATACCAGTGTCTCAAGACAAAAGTCTATAACCAGTGCGTGTTGCCAGTGATGACTTATGGCTCCGAAACGTGGTCACTAACAGTGGGCCTTATAAGAAGACTCAAAGTCACCCAAAGGGCTATGCTCGGAGTTTCCTTGCGTGATCACATCAGAGATAAAGATATCCGTAGGAGAACCAAGGTTATCGACTTAGCTCGAAGAGTCGCCAAACTTTTCAAACGCCAGAATTTTTCGTCCCCATCGACCATCTTTTCTGTAACACTTAAGTTTGGCGATTCTTCGAGCTTTGTCGGTAACCTTGGTTCTCCTGCGTATATCTTCATTTCTGGTGTGATCATGCAAAGGAAACTCCAAGCATAGCCCTTTCGTACGCCCTTTGGGTGACTTTGAGTCTTCTTATGACGCTCTTTGTAAATGACCACTTGTCGATTTACTACCTAAAAATAAAAACTAAAAATCTCTCCGAGCATCTTCCTTCGCAATGTACGGTTGTCTACTATCTAAGTGTCGATCTACTTCAAATGGATGTTTGTAAAATACATTATGTATGAAACAAACGTCGATAATTGGTTCATGGTACAGAAACAGCAATAGATTAAAGATAATACGAAATATTTCAAAATATACCTATTCATTTTAAGAAATTGTGATAAAGATATATCAGTTTATGGAACTGGGCCGATCACATCTGCCACATATCGTAATAAAATTGGGCGAAGGTCACCACTGACTGGATTCCGAACAACAGGAGCCGGCGACGCGGTAGACCCAGAAGGAAATGACGTGACGATTTGGACTCCTACCTTAAGGATTGGCCAGAAGTACCTAGCTAAGGACAGAAAAGAGTGGAATAACAGAAGGGAGGTCTTTCCCCTGCAGTGGAACACAATGGGCACATAATAATAATTAAACTATCGTTGTTTATTTCAGATATATATGTAAAGATACAATTGCTCTAGGTGTAGTGACAGGGAGTGTCAGACTTTTACTGACTAAAACCAATCTCTGTTCCTTCAAATGTCCCTTGCGTTTCAGAACCACAATAACTTTAACTCGAACAATTCGAAACTCAACAAAAATTTGCCTCTGTTATAATTTAGGTGTCTTCAAGGCTAGACTAAATAGGCTCTTAATAAACTAATGCACCTCACCATCAACGATTTCATCACTGCTTACCATCAGGTGGGATCGCAGTCAAGTACTAGTTTATATCAATAAAAAAAACGCTTTTCAAACCATAACGCACGCGTTAACGTTACATTAAGACCATAACTACAAAGAAAAGAAAGTCTGGCTCACCTTTAGCTAATGATATCTCGACGACCAACAGCACCAGATACATAACAACGGAACACTTATTTCCTGCCATTACGGAATATTTATTACACGTATAATTTTTTGAAATAAAACGCTAACTGTCTCACACAGGCACTGGCAATGTTGCGACGGTTTGGACTCGAATGGCATTTTTTTACGCGAAACATTTCAAGAAACAAAGCAAATTATGACGAAAATGTTATTTAGCCTTCACGCCGTCAATGGAGCATTCAGTATTTTGGGTAAGTCATTGAGACCTGTTCATAGTGTTGAGTGTAGAACGTTTAGGGTCAGTGCAGAACGGGGAGTGTAATGTAATTAGTTTTCTTCTTAGTCTGAAGTTGCCTGAGGAGCGGGCTGAAAGTGATACTTTCCGTCCCTAGGGAGTTTTACTTTCAACTGACAGCTGTCAAATTATGAAAAAAAAACTAGGTCTATGTTCGCATTTCTATTGAACCATGTTCCAACTTTCTATCATCATCATCATCATCATCAGCCTTTTTAATGTTCCCTCTCCTAGAGAGGAGGCCTGAGTCCCAACTTTCTATGCAGCCAGTCAATTGCATCTGGATATAAAATTAAAATAAATACTTATCATAAGTATTAATTAAATAATATTATAATTTTAAGTTGCTTATTTTTTCAATTCCTTCTTTAAAATACTATATTTTTAATAAATTACAAATAATTCTCAAATTTTTCAATAATGAAAAATAAAGGCTGAATAGCTTGCCGGCCACAGAAAAAAAAATGGCGGGAAACTGGCAATCCGTCATTAGTTTTTTTTCGAGTTGTAGAGTTTTGTTTGTATTTCCGTACAGCAGAGAATGATAAGTCCATCAGATTAAAATAGTGATTTAACGCCTAATTTCTTAAGAGAAGAGGCTAAAGCAGCAATAGAAAACCTTTTGCCGCCTAATTCAGAAGAAAGATCCCTCCCTAAAATAATAGGTACGACGACTCAGGTTTTACAAACTTTTTATTATTTTATTTTTACTCATAATGAAAAGCACAGGGCTTACTTCGGGGTGAAAGTTACTTATTTAGTCCCTCGAATTGGGCGTTCCGCGTCTGGATGTCTTTGTGTAAGTGAATGAACCTATTTATGAACGTATCCACGATAGAGGAGTTCTTCCTAAAGTAGGGCTGTTTTGAAAAAGACTATAAGATAAATAAATAAAATGTGTTTTTAACTAATTACAGTTAGATTTTTATTAAGGAGAGAAATAAACACATAAGGGAGTATCCACCTCAAAAAAGGGCTCACAATACTAGGCAAAAAGCCCTTTTACTTAAAAAAGACTATTCACCATATATTTTTTGAGTTAGGAAATCATCAAAAATCTCCTCCTGCTCAGTGTGGAAGCGAGAGAGAGTGTCAGGCTTTTACTGCAAAAACCCATCCGCAGCTACAGTTGCCCTTTGAGATCCAGGGTCACGATAATTCTTTAGAGTAAACCCACCACCCAAACATAATGTTGAACGTGGTGCAGATAGGGTCATCTGAGAATCTGACAGGGCTAATCGATGTCACAGTTTGAGTCTAATTAATTGCGAAACCAATTAGATTACTCTGCCACTAAATTCTCAATACTCAATGTTCACAATATCCATTATGGGTATTTATCAAGGTAGATAGTGATATATACTTTCGATGTTTTTTTTTTTGTGAACCTGTTCTGAGCTTTGGTGTCCCGGGGCATAGACCTCTCTCCACTCCTGCCATTGTTAGAGAACCTCCCTCCTTTGATGGTTTCTCAACTTTAAAAAATACCATTGTAAGCTAATCTCACGCCAGTTTCTATGTTATGTATGACACCAAAACAAATAATTTTTCTGTACTTATAATGAATCTGTAGAAGTGAATTTGGATTGTGGCGCGCGGCCCCCTCGGATCGCTATCTTAAATTTTGTTTTGTCCTATAGACGGAGTCTGAGCGCGAGCATCGTACATTTTTTTAACTTTGATTTGAATGGACGCGGGACGTGTTGAGTGGCGAGCGTTCGTTCTTATTAGCATTCTATAAATTGTATTTTTTTACTGCTACAGTGCGACCTTTTTATTCCTTTTAGTTTATACTAAGTACAGTTTAAGGTAGAGTTATTTCGGTTTATTTTTATAAGTCGTATATGTATAGACTTTAATTTTTAAGTATTTGATAGTGTACGTAGTGACCGTAGGTAATTATAAAATATTGTTAGGAAGGATTCTACACAAATCATTTTTCATAGCAAGCTTTTATAGCTTGATATACCTAGATTTATAATTAATAGCCCAAACTCGATGGGGTTTTGTAATTTAACTACGAAGTTCTTAAAGCCACCTGTCGGTTCCATCATCAGATCAGCTCCATGTCATAATCATTTTGCATTGTCATCTGATTTACACGTGCATGCAAAATTTTAGCTCAATCGGTAACCGGGAAGTGGGTCAAATTTAATTTACAAGATTTGATGACAGACAAACATCGGGACAGGTGAAACTAAATAATCTATATAACGGAGGATCGATATCAGTGGGTCGCGACATCGGAAATAACACTCACAAAAACCTTTGATAACACCTTTAATTACTCGTAACACACACTCAGTACAAAATAATCAAGGATGCCTGAGATATGGCTTGATTAAGAATTTAGGAACGCAGAAAGTTTAGCGTGGAGTAACCAACGTCTGCTCGGACCGACGGAACGATTCAAAGTGGCCTCCAAATCAACCGTCACCCGACACGTGGACCTACCCCCATTCCGGTTAGCCAATTTACCTGTCAACGTCAGTACCTGTCAATGTCGAATAATCGATTATACCTCCGGATCGACATTTGACTCGACTATTCGCTCAGTGTTGCTATTACTCCACGCTAACCATCCCCAAGTTAATACTTGACGTTCCCAAACGTAAGTTGTTCAATCTAACTACATAGTTCCTCCAGTGAAAGATAGGTGGCGCTGATGCAGACCGAGTGATATGCGTCAACGCTTCGACATATATATATATAAAAATGAGACCAGTTTTTCGTTGTCACGACATAACATGAAAACGGCTTGACCGATTTGGCTGTTCTTTTTTTGTTGTGATTGTTATTGTGAGGATAAGGTTCTTATGGGAAAAAAAAATTAGGGTAGTGTAGGGTAGAGTAGGGTAGAGTAGAGTAGGGTAGAGTAGGGTAGAGTAGGGTAGAGTAGATTAAGGTAGAGTAGGGTAGAGTAGGGTAGAGTAGGGTAGAGTAGGGTAGAGTAGGGTAGAGTAGGGTAGAGTAGGGTAGAGTAGGGTAGAGTAGGGTAGAGTAGGGTAGAGTAGGGTAGAGTAGGGTAGAGTAGGGTAGAGTAGGGTAGAGTAGGGTAGAGTAGGGTAGAGTAGGGTAGAGTAGGGTAGAGTAGGGTAGAGTAGGGTAGAGTAGGGTAGAGTAGGGTAGAGTAGGGTAGAGTAGGGTAGAGTAGGGTAGAGTAGGGTAGAGTAGGGTAGAGTAGGGTAGAGTAGGGTAGAGTAGGGTAGAGTAGGGTAGAGTAGGGTAGAGTAGGGTAGAGTAGGGTAGAGTAGGGTAGAGTAGGGTAGAGTAGGGTAGAGTAGGGTAGAGTAGGGTAGAGTAGGGTAGAGTAGGGTAGAGTAGGGTAGAGTAGGGTAGAGTAGGGTAGAGTAGGGTAGAGTAGGGTAGAGTAGAGAAGAGCGGGAGCGAAGCCGCGCGGGCAAAAGCTAGTAGCTAATAATAATAGGAACAGCTTTTGAAAAACGAAGAGTTAATATTTGAATTTAGAATTCAAAATCGATTCGAATTATTAAAATGCTCAATTATAAACTGGAAACGGCCCAATATCACTATTATTATTTAGCATTCTTACCAGTATTAATATTGGACTTTTGTAATGGCTATAATACCAAATCGTTTTATTCAATTAATTGGAATCAAGCTATCTTACAATAAATTTCAAACTTCAATCAAAGTGACATATGACATCACCTATTTTGCGTGATAATCTTTAAAAATAATTTGAATTCCTGTAAATACTACTGTTTAATAATATTAAACAAGAACGTATAACAAAGAAATGTTCAAATAGACCTAAGTCCTTCATTGTTTCCTTTAAATTAGGTGAAGTAGGTGTAGCCCGCGGCATAGGCTCGTCTGCTCGGTTACCTCAAATATAACCTTTAATTAAGTACTTAGATATATTTAAATTAGACTAGCTGATGACTGCGACTCCGTTTGCGTAAGATCAGTACTTCCTACAGTTATAAAACTGCTCGCATGCTTTGATAAAAGTTGAAAATTGTCCCAAGAGAATAACCCATAGGATACTTTTTATCCTGGGGCGTACTCCCAAATTTCATCCAAATCTGTTTAGCTGTTTTAGTGTGAAGATGTAAAGGTACGACGGCGTTGTGTGATTGTTGTGGAATATTATTATTATATACGAATGTGAACTCGGCTCCTCTAGTGTAGACTCACCTTAAAACACACACATTCATAAAAATGGCGGTCGCCTCCTTCTGCGAAGCAGTAATTCTAGCAAAGGAGGCCGCACGCGTTAGGCAACGGCGCTCACGTCTCAGCCGCGCCGGCGGGATTCTGATACCGATTTCTGGCTATCGGGCACGGGCAGCCAGCAATGGGTAGCTCCGACTGGCCGGTAATCGTCCGGACCAAGCCCAAGACGTCGACGGCGCGTATCGATCCACGCGCTCCCCAAGGTGTTGTCAACAAACTGTACCTAGAGGCCCAGTAGGGTCGAAGCCTACAGGGGCCAAGTTTCTGAAAGGAAGGTACGGCCCTAGTAGTAAAAGCAACGACGGAACAGGAGTGGGTTTATAGTCAGTACAAGGCTTACACTATCTCCCGCTTCTCCCAAGAGCGGGGTATGTCATAGGATGATTTTCCCACCTAAAAAAAACACATTAGGTACTTTTATAATATTACGTTTATAATATTAGTGAGATGAGTCAGCCTGTTCACACTTCTAAGCTTATCAAATCAGTAGACATTCAAAGTTTGAGGCATTCGCTGACATTTTACTGACATTTCGTTTGGCCTTTCGTCGCCATCTAAAGTCGATCGACACTCGGCGATTAGAGTCGTCGTGAGAATTCTAAAACAAATATATTTTGGACTCTGTACCGAAATCCTTTGTCTTTGCCCGCCAAGTTACGTGACCACAGTTTCCCTCGTTTTGCCAAAATTATATGAAAAAGATTTCTCTTATAACAATAAAACCGTCCATTGTACATTGTTCTAAACTTCAGTCGTGGCTTTTATTTTATCTGATAATACACGGTTATTTAACGATCATTTTTAAGGTTTCGTACCAAAATATTAAATAAAGAACCCTCATGTCGCAATATGGAGATTCTTTTTTAGGGTTCCGCACCCAAAGGGTAAAATCAGGACCATATCGCTATAGCAGGGGCCCTGAAGCTTACTGAGGCCAGAATTAGTTTCGAGAGGTACTCAGTCCATGTCATGAAGTCATGAAGGCACGAAGGAACGGGGTGGGTTTTTAGTCAGTAAGAGTCTGACACTATCTCGGAGCGGGGTTTGTCATTAAATGATTTTTCTACTAAAAAAAAAAACCCTATTGCTATAACTCCGCTGTCCGATAACTACTAAAAACAGAAAAAAAATTAATTGGATCTCCCATACAACAGATGTGATTTTTTTCTTTTCTTCTGTTTGACTGTCACAGCTAAACATTTCTTGAACTAAGTTCTAATGGTATTAAAGACCCTTTTAAATAGCTATAAATGATTTAGCCCGCGGCTTCACCTGCGTGCATAAAATATAAAACTCAAGAATAAAGCAGTTTTCTATCGGTGAAAAAATTATCGCAATTGGACCAATACTTTAAGAGATTACCTCTTACAAACAAAAAAAAACATAAAAACAAACTGCAATATTAGTGTAGATTTTGATTTTGTTTTTGATTGAGGTTCACGGATGCTTGAGCAAGTTTTAGCAAAATAAAATACCTATCCAAATAGCTTTTTCACGTACTTATTAAATTAAAAAAAAAAATCCTTCCAAGATACAGAACCCTTGGTGAGTGAGTAAGACTCACTCTATGTCGGTTTTTTTTTCTATTATAACACAATCTTTTCTCATTTGTCAAAACAATAGCAAAATAAAGATGCAACCTATATCTTACGCGTGCCATGTATTACATAAACAAGTTAATACATAACAATGGAGTATCTAAACGTATTGCAAAAGTACAGTGCGAACAAAACTTGCGTGTCTATGATGCCATTAAAATAATATCACTTTCTCTTAGGAAATGATGCGAGGTGTGTGTTTTCTACAATATTTCCATAATCAATCTTGGCTGTAATCGAAGTCTATTAAATAAGTCTGAGGTAAAAAGTGATGAAGTTTTGAGTAAGATATTATGATAGATACCCCGGAATGATGGCAGCACGTAGAACGGACATCCTCACATCCAAACCATTTCCCGCGCGCCTCATGGAGTTGTCAGCAGCAGCAGGGGCCCAGCTGGGTTGAACTACCTGCCTACTGGGGCTAGGGTAATCCGAAAGGGGGCTCGAGCCCCGGTATGAAAGCTAGAAGGAACGGGGTGGGTTTTTAGTCAGTAAGAGTCTGACACTATCTCCTCTCCGCTCAAGAGCGGGGTTTGTCATAAGATGATTTTTGCCCACCGAAAAAAAAAGGTAAAAAGTGATGAAGCCTTGAGTAAGATATTATGATGGATACCTGGAATGATGGCAGCACGTAGAAAGGACATCCTCACATCACAACCATTTCCCGTGCGCCTCAAGGAGTTGTCAGCAACAGCAGGGGCCCAGCTGGGTCGAAACCTACTGTGACCAAGGTAATCCGAAAGGGGGCGCAAACCCCGGTATGAAGGCTAGAAGGAACGGGGTGGGTTTTTAGTCAGTAAGAGTCTGACACTATCTCCCACTCCGCTCAAGAGCGGGGGTTGTCATCAGAAGATTTTCTCCACCATAAAAAAAAACATCCCAACCATCGCCACAGGAAAACTGAACTTTAAGTTGAGCTCGCTTTTTTCCACGAAAAGTATTGATAAATAATGTCTTCTTGTTAAGTTTTGCGATACGACTTCTGGTCGAGGGCTCCAGGAACGTTTGCAAGTGTCACCGTGAAACGCGACAGGAAACTTAAATAACAGTAAAAGGATAACACTTTTTTTTTCGGTGGGATAATCATCCAATGACATCCCATGAGATAGTGTCAGGTTTTTACTGACTAAAAACTCACTGTGCCTTCGTTGCCTTTCGTACCGAGGCCGAATCTTCCTTTCAGAAACAGATCCTTGGCCCCGAGGCTTTGACCCTGCAGGGCCGCTACGGTAAAAGGATAAAACTGCTTCTCACTCCACTCCAGAACCTTTCAGCCCTATCGGCTAGACGCGGGCTCGCGGACGGCAAGCCATGGGTAGCTCGCTGTCCGACCGTCCGGTAACTGTTCGGACCGAGCCCAAGACTTCGACGGCGCGCACTGTCCCCGTCCCCTTGAGGCGTCAAGGAATTGTCAGCAACAGGAGGGGCCCAGCTGGGTCGAAGCCTACTAGGGCCAGGGTTATCCGAAAGGAACTCGTGTCCCGGTGTGAAGGCTAGAAGGAACGGGGCGCGGTTTTTAGTCAGTAAGAGTCTGACACTATCTCCTGCTCCACCCAAGAACGGGGGTTGTCATTGGATGATTTATGCCCACCATAAAAAAGACGCATCAATCTATTAAAATTTGTGGTACAACGTCTTAGTCTGCGTATACACTTCAGAACCTTTCAGCCCTTTCGGCCATTTACCACTCCCTCGTTTTGCTTTTGCCTGAATGAATAAAATTACCATAAGTACTGGAAATACCGACGATGCCGGCGAAGTCTCTGTTACGTTTTAAAATAATGAGAGTTTTCAAACAGAATAAAATATCTTACGAGTAGGTAGGCCCTAGAAAGTCTTTTTGAACTTTTTATACAGGTACCCACCCCGCCAGATTTAAATTGGAAAAGTTATATGAAAATCCTCAATAAAAATGATGTAAATGGGACGTTGGATTTTATATTTAAATACCTCATTACTTATGTACACATGGAGCCATTTATTTATTTTATTAAAGAGAATAAAAAATATACGGAGTAAAGTGGGGTAACTTTGGTTTTGGGGTATAATTTTGGCACAAGCTTAATTAACCAATAGGAACGTCAGAAACTGTGTTTACTGTGTTTCTATTGGCTAGTGAATTCGGGTAAAGTTATACCTCAGGGCCAAAGTAACCCCACTTTACATGATATCTTTTATTCTTTTTTTTTAAGGTGAATATTCGCAGCATCTGGCGAGAGTCGCGAGAATGCGGTGGATGAGAGACGCACAGAATCGGTCGTTGTGGCGACGCTTGGGGGAGGTCAACGTCCAACAGTGCGGGTATGTGGACGTTTTTCGGCTGAAATGATCATGATGAATATTTCAGGGGAGCCCGGGATTTTTTCACAGGCGTTATTCTCCATCTTCTATGCTCACTTGCTCCATAGTAGGCTTCATATATTGCTTAACATCAGGCGGGAACGCGGTCAAGAACTCGAATGTTTAAAAAAATACAGCATTGTTTCCATTTTATTAGCGGAATTTTTATAATTTTATTATTGTTTAATTTATCACATCTCTGTCAAGTTATTTCAATTTTTATTTATGGCGGTACTTAATCTAACTCCTACTTTCTATTTATTTTATAAAAATTTCAAATTATGGAACATGAAAAACTCAATATCAAACACGTCAGAGTTAAAATTTTCGAGTCTGTGGTCAATTAGACCCGCTAGATCTTGGTCCCGCAAGTTCACTTGACCACACAATTTATTTTCTGTGTTTTCACGGATTAAATGACCTTTTTAATACAAGCTATAAATCAATTTAAAATACAAAAAATTTAAGGTTGATTTTTGAGTTGCTGGCCATGGATTAAAATTATCTAGAATGATTATTGTTACCTGTATAGTGTATTTTTTTGTGGGTAAATCATTCAATGACATTCTCTGCTCTTGGGCGGAGCGGGAGATAGTGTCAGACTATTACTGACTAAAAATCCACCCCGTTCCTTCTTGCCTGCATACCGGAGCTGAGCTGCCTCTCGAAACTAATCCTGGCCTCAGTAGGCTTCGACCCAGCTGGGTCTCTGTTGTTACTGACAACTCCTTAAGGCGCGCCGGAACACTGCGCGCCATCGGGCTCGGTCCGGACAGTTACCGCACGGTCGGACAGCGAGCTACCCTACGGTGGCCGGTAATCGGGATCGAATCCCGGCGGCGGGAGCGCCGTTGCCTGATGCGGTCGGCCTCCTCCTTTACTAGCATTACTGCTTCGCAGAAGGAGGCGACCGCCTGCCACTCCTCGCTTCGGACCATGGCCTAAACCAAGGCCCGGCGCGAGTTGTATACTGTATCAATTGCGTGGATTACGTGAACTCATAATAGCTACGTAATTACTTATGTGCATAAAAATTAGGTCATTCGTCGCACCCAGCGGGCCTGGTTTTTGACACTCCACTGCTCGTTGGATAACACACGATTGTTCACTTACCTACGTTATGTAAACAAAACATAATGACGTTATAAATAACTCTGTTTTATTGTCTCTTTTGTAACATAATTCGTTCTTAAAATAAATTTTGTTCAGAAGGCGGAAGTTTTTTTTTTGTTACTGAAATAAATTGTATAGAAGGAACCTATTCTTAACGTTTAACGCACACAGATTTCCCAAAAAGTCAAAAGTTATATTTTCTTCGTTTGGCCCGCTGAGTTTTGTCTTACTCATAAAATCCTAGGCGGCCCGAACTATATGCTTCTTTCTTCCAAAAGTATAATTTAAAAAAATTATTGTTTTATATTGTTATATTTAAGCTGTTATGTATATCTATCTCTTATTATGTTACTGTTTGTTTTTCCTTAAATTAAAAAAAAAAATCTAGGTAGAGATATCACCATGTCGAAATATACTGGTTCTAAGGATTCTTTTCTGACAAGAAGGTTTTTGAAGGAACACGAGTGGGTTTTTTGTCAGCATAAGTCTGACACTATCTCACGCTCCGCCCAAGAGCGGGACATGTCATTAGATGATTTTCCCACCTAAAAAAAGTCCTAGCAGGCTTTGATCCTAAATAGTAACTAAACTAGGCACGCAGGAAGAGTATCCAGTAACAAACATTTTATTACCTCGAAAAAACATTGCCTGCAGTACACGTCAAAATAATAAACTCATTAAAATCAAACCAGTCAGTAGTCCACAACATGAGCAATTAATTTAATTACACGTAATTATTGGCCCAGTCCTTGAAACATCGCGTGATACCGTGATACCCAGCCAGGTGAAACTAAGGGCCTGCGCACATTTGAGACAAGATGTCTTAGACAAAACAGTTTTGTCTAAGACCTCTCAGACTTGTCTACGACGTCTGCGACAGGACTTTTTGGTGAAACTAAGCGCCTGCGCTCACTTAAGACAAGGCGTTTTAGACAAACAGTTTTGTCTAAGACGTCTCTGACTTGTCTACGACGTCTGTGACAGGACTGTTTTGTCTACGACACGGGGCGCTAGGGCTGTTGATAAAATATCGAAATATAACTCATTAAAATCAAACCAGTCAGTAGTCCACAACATGAGCAATTAATTTAATTACACGTAATTATTGGCCCAGTCCTTGAAACATCGCGTGATACCGTGATACCCAGCCAGGTGAAACTAAGGGCCTGCGCACATTTGAGACAAGATGTCTTAGACAAAACAGTTTTGTCTAAGACCTCTCAGACTTGTCTACGACGTCTGCGACAGGACTTTTTGGTGAAACTAAGCGCCTGCGCTCACTTAAGACAAGGCGTCTTAGACAAACAGTTTTGTCTAAGACCTCTCAGACTTGTCTACGACGTCTGCGACAGGACTGTTTTGTCCACGGCACGGGGCGCTAGGGCTGTTGATAAAATATCGAAATATCGATATTTATAACTAATACTTTTTAGACGATATATCGATAGTTTGGTATTGAAATGTAGATATCAACAATAGATATTTTTTTTAATTTATTGCCTATTCTTTAAACTACAACATTATCGTAAACATAATCTACTGTTCGTACCGGAAGACGCAGCGTTGGAAGGCCTCCAACAAGGTGGACCGACGACCTGGTCAGGGTCGCGGGAATCCGATGGGTGCGTGACACACAGGACCGGTCCTTGTGGCGACGCTTGGGGGAGGCCTATGTCCAGCAGTTGACGTCTTTTGGCTGATATGATGCTATGAATCTACTGAACTTTATTTAATATTTATATTTTGTTTTTCCTGTTATTGTTAATTTATTTACAATTTTGTTTTGAGACAAGTCTATCTAAGACGTCTTGTCTAAAGTGTGTGCAAGCCTTACGCATATAACCTTATACTATAAATATTACACTAGAGAAACCAACACTTACATAGTCCTCTTGGCTGAATTCGGTCATGGCAGCCATCTTCAACCTATTGGTCGACGCAGGAGAATAAAGCTAGAACTACATTACAATTCGACTGACGCACAAATGGACCACGCTTGATTTGTACGTAGAACGACGTCGCGTGGCGTGGATCTAATGTAGCTCTACAAGTCTAGTTTCCTTTACCAGACCAGCAGGTCAGTACCGGAACAAATAATCATGTTCATCACATAAACATTTCTGCCCCCGTTAGTAAAAAAGACGCATCTAACATTTTTTCCGTATTTGAGTTATATACATTGCCGGAATCAGGAAAAAAAGGCGCATCTGGTATTTTTTATATTTTGTTAACTTTCACCAGTGCGGTTTTAACACAAGGAAAAAGGCCCGATTTCTCGTTTCATGCATTAAAACATTTTTTATCCGATTTCGTTTTTGGTAGATACGTCTTTTTAACTATCAGGGGCAGTTACTTTGTCCTATGTGGGAATCGACCCTACGACCTCCGGCATAGCAGTCAGGGCCACTAACAACAACAACAGGCCTGTCAAATATGACCGAAGATAGATTACACAGGAACAAAATATTTTTTTATGCGGAAAATCATCCAATTACTTCTCCCACTCTTGGCCTATTTTTTTGTTGATAATTTATATGGCAGGACGACAAACATTGTTCGTTGTCGAGTCATCATCATCATATCAGCCGAAAGACGTCCACTGCTGGACATAGCCCCCCCCCAAGCGTCGCTACAACGACCGGTCCTGTGCGTCACGCATCCATCGGATTCCCACGATCCTGACCAGGTCGTCGGTCCACCTTGTTAGGGGCCTTCCAACGCTGCGTCTTCCGGTACGTAGTCGCCACTCCAGAACCTTTCGTCCCCATCGACCATCTGTTCAGCGTGCAATGTGCCCTGCCCATTGCCACTTAAGTTTGGCAACTCTTCGAGCTACGTCGGTAACCTTGGTTCTCCTGCGGATATCTTCATTTCTGATGCGATCACGCAAGGAAACTCCAAGCATAGCCCTTTCCATCGCCCTTTGGGTGACTTTGAGTCTTCTTATAAGGCCCATTGTAAGCGACCACGTTTCGGAGCCATAAGTCATCACTGGCAACACGCACTGGTCATAGACTTTCGTCTTGAGACACTGTGGTATATTAGACGAGAAGACACCGCGCAACCTGCCCGAACCGTCGTTGTTGGGTCACCTAATAATAAAAAAGCTCAAAACTTGCCATTAACGAGTCGTAGGTACTTGCCAACTGTGAGTAGTAGGTGACAACAATTAGGAACGGGGACAAACTGTTCGTTACATCAACATGTTCCCTCGGAAACTTCTGGAATGTTTCACAAACGACGGTAAATACGAATGGATCAACCGAGTCTGCCAGTGGACAGAATCCTCTGTTACTGGTATAGAAGTTTCCGCTACATTTAGATTATTTTGCTGTGGAAAGTGTTTTTTTTGGTGAAAAATCATCCAATGACTTCTCCCGCGTTGGGGCGATGAGGAAGAGTGTCAGACTTTTACTGACTAAAACCCACTCCTTTTCCTTCTTTACCTTTGTTCCAGGGCCGCGGGGTACAGCTTTGTACAACCGTGATGAGCTGTCGACGACTCGAGCTCGGTTCGGACGGTTACTGAACGGCCCGGAGGCAAGCTAGCCATTGCCGAAAGTCCACAAGCCCACGCCTATGGTGACTGGAAATCAGGGTCGGGATCCCAGTAGCTGAAGCGTGAGGAGCGTCCTCTCATATGTGCAGCCGCCTCCTTCGCTAGCATTACAATTTCGCAGCTGGAAAGGGCTGTTGCTCAGAGTTCCCTTGCGTGATTGCATCAAAAATAATGATGTCCACAGGAGAACAAAATTTACCAACATATTCTGAAGAATCGCCAATTTTTAGAGTGGCAGTGGGTAAGGCAAATGCAATGATTAAAATTAAAGAATAGAAAAATTCAATGCAACATGATAGAATGCAGCTGTATTCTCACTTTACGTAGGCGCTCTTAGTACAGCACGCGGATAATGTGCCTTCTTTGCTTTACGTTCCAGAACCCTGGGAAGCTAGCCCATGGTCCCAGTAAGCTTCAGCCCTGCTGGTACGATATTGCTGACATCTCTTTGAGGTGGGACACTGTGAGCCGTTGATGACTCGGGCTCGGTTCTGATGGTTACTGGATAGTCGGACGGAGAGCTACCCAAACTTACGGTATGATATGATATGAGATATTCCACAACTATCACACAACGCCATCTAGTATCAAGCTAAGCAGAGCTTGTGTTATGAGTACTAGACAACTGATAAACATACTATATATTAAACACATAGATGTTATAGAAAAATTTCACCCAAACACAGAACAAATGATCATGCTCATCACACAAACATTTGTCTTAGGCAGGAATCGAACTTACGACCTCCGGCATAGCAGTCAGGGCCACTAACCATAAGACCAACAGGCCAGTCATAGATGAACCTATGAACCGCCCCGTGACGGTGCAGATCATCATCATCATCATCATCATAATCTTCCTGCCCTTGTCCAGTTTTATTTGACAGTGAAGATCAAAATCCGATTGTTCTTATCTGCCTAGATACAACACCAGCTGCAACAAAGTATGTTGATATTACACGACACAAATACGTAACATATGCCTAACCACCAGTGGCTCAATAATTAATGTCGGCGGTCCAAAGTCATTAGCAAAACATAATGGTGGTGTTACATAGGCGTGTGTGGTTCGCATTTCTAATCGCCGCGCAATGTATAGTGCTCATGAATATTCAGCGGCCATCATGAATTGGCTTTTGACTCGTCTTCGAGGAACGGGATTTGATAAGGAGACCTATATTGATATTTTAAAGTATATTGTATTAATATACATATAAGTATGTTTATCAGTTGTCTAGTACCCATAACACAAGCTCTGCTTAGCTTGGGACTACACGACGTTGTGTGATAGTTATGGACTATTATTATTCCATTTATTAGGTAATATGTACACATTATTTACATTTTTAATTATTTCTTAAATAAAACACATAAAAAAAACATTTAAAAATATAAAAAATATTAGCCCACCGGCATTGGGAACAGGGTCCAAGCTACCGGTGGACGCGCCGTGTCCAGGAGTACTGCTTTCTGGATCAGACCCCTGATCCAGCTGCCTAACGAGAGCCTTCTTAGATGTTGTTCCAGGCTCTTAGCTATTAAGCTATTGGCCGTTACGACTATCGGCACAATGATTACTCTATCTCTTTATTATTATTATTATTTGGGCAAAAATATCTTATAAAAATTACTTTGATACAAAAAAAAGCAATCTAAAGTACGGCATCGAAAAACTTCTCCGCATCGCTGTCTACTGAACGCATAAGACTGGCGGCATTGCCACGCTGATTGACAAAGCCAAGTTCCTTTGTCCGAAGTAAATGCCAGCCATTGGGTCACGGGAAGTTTTAACTAGGCACTTTAGATTGCTCTTTTAGTTCCTTATGGCTTTTATTTTCATTTTGTAAGTTAGTTTTAATTACATTAAGTTAAGCATATTAATTTATTAGATGTATGTATTTAATTTCAATTTCAATATATATCCACTTTGATACAATTATTATTTTAAAGTCTTATCCCACCAAAAACATTAATGTGAAAAGAGAAGCCAAGTTAATATTGTAATTCGGTGTGCGAGTCTGAGGCCTGAGTCCCAACAGTGGGAACGGTATAAAGCATTGAAGACTATGCTATGCTATACTGTAATAGTGTAATTGTATGGAAAATTGTGTTTCTGGTGGCGAAATGTATCTACAATGAAACTTCAACGTTATTATTTGAATAAAATTAGTATATCATTTTACGTGGTTAGTTTAGACATACTATTAGTATGTAGTGGGCTTTTTTATTTACTTTTCCTGATCATTATATTTATCTAAAAATATACCCTGTCACCTTTCGCACGGATACTTTCTTCCAGTTACTGCACAGTTCTAACGATGTTCGCATTTCCGTTCAGAAAATATTCCATTTCCAGCCTGTTTAGAGTTCTGTGGTAAAGGAACAAGGAACCATAAATTTAATTTTATCTTGGTAAAACTATGAATTCAATTTTTTTTTTTCATTCATATGTGTTAGTAGTAATATAATATTCCACAACTATCACACAACGCCGTTCAGTCCCAAGATAAGCAAAGCTTGTGTTATGGGTGCTTGACAACTAATAGACATACTTATATGTTTCTAAATACATACATATTATAGATAAATTACAATCACATAAACCTTTGTCCTGGGTGGGAATCGAACCCACGACCTCCGGCATAGCAGTCAGGGTCACTAACCACTAGACCAACAGGCCAGTCAAGTAAGTAGTAATATAACTTAACCTAATTTTAGGATAAAATTAAATTATTATTATTGTTTTATTTTTGGTGTACAATTAAGAATTAATCTATCTATCTATAATAATAAACAATCAATGAACCAATGAACGAACAGTTCAATGGTTCATTAGTTTATTTGGATAAGTATGACTGGACACTCATCCAGCTTTGTAAGAACAGAGATTCCCACCTGTCTGAAAACACATTCTTGACGCCATTGGAGGCAAAAGGCACTGAGTAAAACTGCAGACAGATTAGATGAAATTTTATAGCGCACCCCCAATGCAGGAGCATTGCGCAGTAACGCTTAGTTGGTAGGGACCTACTAACATAATATACTAGCTTTTGCCCGCGCGGCTTCGCTCCCGCTCTTTCCTACTGCACCCTACTATACTCAACTCTACCCTATTCTACCCTACTCTACACTACTCTACTCTACCCTACCCTACTCTACCCTACTCTACCTACCCTACTCTACCCTACTCTAAATTTTCTTTGCTATAAACCTCACGGAGCCCAAGACCTTTCCAACGAATGCAAAACCGTGGAAATCGGTTCGTGCTTTCTGGAGTTATAGCGTCAGGAAGGAAAACCCGACTTATTTTTATATAGTAGATAATATAATATAATATTCCACAACTATCACACAACGCCGTCTAGACCCAAGATAAGCAGAGCTTGTGTTATGAGTATTAGACAACTAATAAACATACTTATATATTTCTAAATACAAACATATATAGATAAATTACACCCAGGCACAGAACAAATGATCATGCTCATCACATAAACATTTGTCCTGGGTGGGAATCGAACCCACGACCTGCGGCATAGCAGTCAGGGTCACTGACCACTAGATCAACAGGCCAGTCAAATACTAATAGTTTTTAGTGTTAGTTTTTACATGTAAAGCTTAAGCAAAATCAGCATTTAGATTACAAGCAATGTTCCTCTTCCTATTGAGGAGGCCTGAATCCCAGCAGTTCCCGTTTTACATAAAAAAGGGTATTTTAGTATTAGAACCACAGGGTGTATCCCCTACCATGAAGCCCATGTTTAACGTTATACTAGGTGCTGTCACCGATTTCGCCCACTTGTTTCCGGGATAAAAAGTTTCCTATGTGCTATGCCAGACCATGTCCTGCAATAGCACTAGTACCAAGTTTCATCGAAATCTTTTCAGCCTTTTGAGAGTGAAGAAGTAACAGACACACGAACACTCACAGAAACGTTAGGTTTAGTAGTAGTTAGTATAAGTGTGATACAGATAAGATAACTACAGTTTAAAACTATTTCCAAACAACCCGTGTAAGTAATAATTTTTTTTTAATATCGATATATTTTTATTGGTGCATTTTTTACATTTTTCTAGTGGTATATATAGTGGTGTATACAAAGTGTAGCGCCTCTGCCAAACCGGTACCAAAACAGTTTGTTGTGGCCATGTCTCCATTAACGTATTTGTGTTTAACCATCATGTTCGTTCATATCACAAAAACAGCTGAAATTCAAAAAGCTGTGGGTAATGCCGACGGATTTCGACCACACGTGCACAAGTATTTAGTTATGTTGCATATATACGAGTCTAACTATCGTGCAGAAGAATACATGGTTTCATGTAGTGGATCAATCATAGACAAGAGATGGATAATCAGCGCAGCGCACTGTTTCTCTGTTAATGTTAATAAAATTGAAATATTTACTCGAACTGGCTCGAAAAAAAATGTTCTAGGATTTGCAAAAGAATACTCAAATCATCCTAGTTTTATTGAGAATCTTCAATTTAGTTGTGATATTTATCAATACGATTTGGCGCTTGTGAAGACCTGGAAACCAATTCAATTCAACGCGTTCATAAAGCCTATTGCTCTGGCGCGGTTTCGGGAGTCTGGGCAACAAGGGATCGTTGCTGGTTATGCCTCGGGAATCCCTTTAGAGGGTGTTGTAGTGGTGAAACCCTGGGAGTTGGAGCTGTGTGGTCGTAGTTGTAGAATGCTGTACTCACAAAAACGGGCGTATGCGGAAGTTGGAGATTCGGGAGGAGCATTAACTACAGCTGACGGTCTGGTTGGCGTCGTAAGTGCGGGATCAGAACCAACCACGAGCTTTTTTGTTGATATTTCCTTACATTTTGGTTGGATACAAAAAGTAACGGGAAAGAAACTAGTTAATACAACATCGACCTGAAATAATTACACTTTGAACTTATGTGTTTTAAACCTGTTTGAATTTGGACGTAGAAAATAAAAATTACAAATTGTGCGACGTGTGTATTATTTCAATCTTATTACCAAATCTATATTTTATCTATTTGTCTATATAAATAAAAGAAAACCCTGCGTCACTAACTGATTCATAATCAGCATCATTATCATATCAGCCGAAGGACGACCACTGTTGGACATAGGCCTCCCCCAAGCGTCGCCACAACGACCAGTCCTGTGCGTTACGCATCCATCGGATTCCCGCGACCTAAACAAGGTCGTCGGTCCACTTCGTGAAACATATAACGAAGAAAACCACTAGTGTGTAAAAGACTGAATTCTGAATATAACGGGAGGGTGGGTAATGAGAGCCTCTTCTAGGACTGCGAGTACCTACGTTTGAAAGACTGATTATGCCTCAAGAACGCAAAAGGGGAATTGAAGGACACAGGTGGATTTTAGTCAGTAAAAGTCTGACATGCCTTCCCGCTACACCCTAGAGTAGGAAAAGTAATTGGATCTTAGTAGTAGATGGAATAGCCAGTCAAGTATGTTAAATAGAATTTTTTTTATCATTAGGTAAGTAAAGGATTTTAATAAATACGCACATAGCTCAAAGCTTCTTTTGATTTATTTCCTAAGTTCAAAAATAACTTCCTCATTTTTTTCCTACAAATGTATTACTTCCGATAAAAAGCTTTTTTTTTTTATAACCGACTTCGCTAAAAATTTGAATTGAATTTGAGGAGTTCCCTCGATTTCGCCAAGATTCTATCATCTGATCCCACCAAAAAAAGATTTTTTCAAATCGGTTGCCAAACGACGAAGTTATGCGCGAACAAACATAAAAAAT
The DNA here is from genome assembly GCA_949319445.1 of Mythimna lalbum. Lineage (NCBI taxonomy): Eukaryota > Metazoa > Arthropoda > Insecta > Lepidoptera > Noctuidae > Mythimna > Mythimna lalbum. The sequence goes on from OX439365.1 coordinate 9,508,931, forward strand.
CTTTCTTCCTCCTTTTTTAGAAGTCAGTTAAAAATAAATAAACAAATCAATAAGTTCTTATTCGGCGACAATGCCGTGAAGTTTCTTTTTCATTACTTTTTGAATCCACTTAAAATGTATAGAAATATCAACAACAATATATTGTTCGCCTGTTGACGATGATGCGCTTTCGGTCAAGATTCCGATCAGCCCGTTATTAGTGGTCAGTGCTGCTCCTGAAGACCTCCAGTGCTGACCTTCCATGTATGTTAAAGACTGGGCACATAGTATTAAACTGTCATTCGGTGCACATTCGCATTTATTCACCACAGCAACATCCTCTGATGGAAATTCCGAGTAACTTTCATACCCAGCAATGATGCCTGTACTCTCGAACGCACCGAACCGCGCCAGGCCAATCGGTTGCGTGAACGCGTTGAATTTAATCGGCCTCGCAGTCTTCACAAGCGCCAAATCATTTTGTCCATTGTAATAATTGAATTGGGGATCAATAATAAAATCAGGATGTTTAACAATTCTTTGGGAGAATCCTAGGATGCGATCTTTGGCACTCATTATTGTGACTTCTGCATTATTTGGGAAACAGTGAGCTGCGCTGATTATCCATTTCTTGTCTATGATTGATCCACTGCAAATGTTTGTTGTTGGGTATGGGTAATTGTCGTTGATGACATCTGCAACTGCACTTAATTTTACTAAATATTTATGGACGTCTGATCCAAGGACGTCGTCATTACATCTCAAACTTTGAATGTCAGCTACTGTATAAATAGCAGGACTATGAAATATCGAGATTGTTAAACACAAAAAATACTTCATTATAGACATAGTCACTTTCAAGTAAAACGTTGATATTAACTACTTTGAAACAAACTTTAATGTGTTTGACAATGGCTTACCCGTTATATATAACAGATCTATATTTTCAATTTAAAGAATGCAACAATAAAAAATAACTTGTAAATTTGTACATAAACGTGTTACTTTGAAAATATTTTAAATTTTGCGTCAAATAAATTCTCGCGATATTTTCCACATTTTTATGATGAACTATTTCATTTCGTGATGTGGTATTCATGATTTATTATCGCTATGGAACTTATTAAGCTAAAAAATATGCATTTTTCTTCTTTTTACGTACAATTTTAATTGTGTCAATACAAAATATAGCTACGGAAACTGTATAAAATTCGATAAATTTTACTTGTGGACGCTTTACTATACCTGATACACAGCGTTTTTAAAAATTAGCAGCATTCAGTACGACGGCCTAGTGAAAAGCTTTTTATTTAAAAAAATAATGTTCCCATCTTGCCATTTTTTTTTTGGTAAGAAATCATTAAATGGCTTCTCCGGCTCTGGTTCGAGCGCGAGGGCATCTCTTTGAGGAGCGCGTGGATCACTACACGCTGTCGACGACTTGGGCTCGGTCTAAACGGTTACTAGGATGGCAGACGGCAAGCTACGCATTACTAGTCGTTCGCTAGCCCAAGCCACATCATCATCATTTCAGCCGAAAGACGCCCACTGTTGGACATAGGCCTCCCCTAAGCGTCGCTACAACGACCGGTCCTGGGCATCTCGTACCCATCCAATTCCTGCAAAACTGACCAGGTCATCGGTCCACAAAGAGACAGAAGAAAAAAAAGATGGCGCTTGATCGCTCGGTTGACATTCGGTAGCTTCCGTTGCTCACTCGAATACTTACTAATATTATAAGAGCAAAAGTGAGTTTGTTTGTTTATTTGTTTGTTTGTTACGTCTTCACGCCTAAATGGCAAAACCGGTTTTGATGAATTTTGGTACAGAGATAGTTGAGACCCTGGAGACGAACATAGGCTATTTTTTTTAAAGTGAGAAAAGCGGGAGAAAGAGGGAAGTCAAGTACAAATATTATTATTAAATTAAAGTATATTAATAAACGCGGGCGAAGCCGCGGGTAAAAGCTATTCATAAAACTTGTTCCAGGAAATACACGTCTTTTTAAAATGGTGGATAAAGGTTTTGTTATTCAGAATCTCGATTAAATTCTTGCACAAGTTTCTAATAATATACTAGCGAACAAGATGATCCTGACCCTGACTTCCAGCTATCATAGCTTGTGAAAGCTGACCAATGGGCCGTACGGTAACCGAATTTCCCGAAAATCCGAAAATTATTTCCCGCCTAAAAAAGGTTTCTATGATTATATTTTCTTTTTATTATAGCTAGCCTATATTGTCCCACAGCTGGGCAAAGGTCTCCCTCAATCTTTCCAATGTGCACGGTTCCTTACTTTCTTATTCCAATTCTTAAGGAAGCCATCCAGATCGTCCCACCATCTCCTTCGTGGTCTGCCGCGGCCCCGTGTCGCTGTGTCTGGGCACCAATCTTGCGCTTTACGGTTCCATAGCTCGTTAGACATGCGGCAGACATGACCTATTAAAAAAAAATATACTATTACTATCAGCTGCTTCGCCTGCTTGAAAGTAGAAAATAACCCCAATGAAACATACTCTCGGGATAAAACGTATCCTATATGTGCTATTCTAGGACATGGTTTAAGCTAGAACTACATTAGACTGACGCACACGTGTAACACGCTTGATTTGTACGTTGAACGACGTCGCGTGACGTGGCGTCACGTGGCGTGGCATCGCGTGGCGTTGCGTGGCGTGGCGTGAATCTAGTGTAGCTCTACAAGTCTAGTTTCCATATAAAATAAAATGTGTGGAGACTGACGCGCCCAGATAGCAACTAGCTAAGCAGAGTTTGTGTTATGAGTACTAGACAACTATTAAACAAACTAATATTATATTTCTAAATATATACTTATTATAGATAAATTACACCTAGACACAGAACAGGTGATCGCGCCCATCACGCAAACATTTGTTTTGGGTAGGGACCAAACCCACGACCTCTCATAAAGCAGTCAGGGTTACTGGCCACTAGAGCAACAGGAAAGTCATAATTATTATAAATTAAAAATGATACAAAGATAGCTCATAACAATTTTTTATTTTCAAAGTCCAAATTGAATGCAAAAAAATATAGCTCATCCAATCTCACACTCGTAAGTAAAACAATTAATTACACATGTAAATCAATAAAATGTTCTCATCTCGAGCCGATGTTGTGTAGTTTCTTTTCCCGGAACCAAAATACATTGTTTACTTGTTGGCAATATTGATATTGAGATTTTCAATGAAATTAGGATGAGTCCCAGTTCAATTGCATATTCTCTCATACAACGTGCAACGTTAAATGCGCAAAACCTGCATTGAAATAAGAACTTTTATTATCCCGTGTATGAGAAAATTTGATTGGATTACAACTATTTGTGTTTGTTTACCTATTTCAGCGAGTTTGCGCACGTGATGGTTTGAACTATTCAGGTCGAAGTTTTTATTAAAGATATTTTTGAAAAAGTGGTTTAATTGATTCTGCTCGTTATTCTGATCAAACTAATTTCAGGTTTTGCGCATTTAACGTTACACCTTGTATATTGCATCTTAGGCTGCACCTCTCTGAGCATTTTTTTTTTTTCGTTTTTCTTTCAGTATTAGGGCAACTGTATATTGCTATTTATCCTTTTCTTGTCCATATTCATACCATTTGCAAGGTTGATTGGGTTTACACAAATATACTCTTATCTTTGTTCCAGCGCCTTGGGAACTTATTTCAGCTGCTGCCGTTATATGGATTAACGATTAACAGGATTGATAAACATAAAAAATACTTGAATAAATACATGGCAAGTTTCACGTATTACTTTGCACTACTGAATGTGGTTGACATTTTTTTCCCCTTTATACACGAACAGTTTATGTATTATAGATACCTATGTCTAAAGTATATTTCAAATTCAAAGAATGTGACAAAAGAAAACTAAATGTTTAAGTATATTATTTACTAGATACTTACTCGCATAACTTTGTGCATATTAAGTAAAATATTACAAGTAGCTGTTTTTTTTTTTTTTTTTTTTTTTTTTTGTCGACGGGGAAAATCATCTTTGACGAAACCCGCTCTTGGGTGGAGCGGGAGACAGTGTCAGACTCTTACTGACTAAAAACCCCGCGCCGTTCCTTCTAGCAGTAGCTGTTATGTCCGCATATTTTTGATTAACTATTTTATTTTATAGTTCGGCGTTCATGTTTATCAGAATCGAATAAAGTAGCGGTAAAGTGAAAAGAATTAATCCTTTTACTAGTGGTATTGCGACAACTTCCATTGATAATATAATAAATATTAAACATTTTTTAGGCGGGAAATCATCTAATAACTTCACTCGCTCTAAGACAGTGCGAGAGGGCGTGTCAGACTTTTACTGACTACCTACTCCTATTTTTCTTTCAGAAGCGAACCCATGGCTCCAGTCAAGGCTTCAACCCTTCTGAGTATTTAATGACAGAAAAAAAAATAGGAAGTGATACTATCAATATGCACCATATATCCGAGCTTCTCAAATTGTTCAACTAAATTCTTTCAGTCGTTTGAGCATGGAGAAGTTTCTTTCAAAATAGCTTTCTTTCAATCCATCCAAAAGTTGTCTGGTAGAAATTGCCCTGTGCAATAAGACCACCAATTGTACACTTATTTTTAAAAAATATCCTGTGATAAGTTAAGGCATAATTATATTATATACACACGCACTTACAAACTTTTGCCTTTATAATCATCATCATCTTCCTGCCCTTGTCCCGTTTTATTTGGGGTCGGAGCAACACGTTTTTTTCTACCATTCTGTCCTGTCACTCGTCACGCTATCACTAACTCCCTTTTCTTTCATATCGCGTCTCACACAATCCTTTGCCTTTATAATATTAGTACAATAAATAAATTCATAACTATAAAACTCGTTAAAAATAGTCTTCCGAAGAGAATGAGATTAAAATTCCTCGACCTGAAGAATATTTGGTTACAATAAAAAAAAAAATTGTGAGTCGAGTGGTAACGACCCCAACTTACAAGTTGTGGGTTGCGGGCAGCCCAGCCAGACACATCACCACTGCCCTCAAAACGGCCTCAAACATCGTGACGAAACTGACATGTCCCAGAACCAAAAATTCGTAGACATGTGACATTCACCATCCCGCACTGGGTCCGCGTGGTGGATTACGGCCCATTCCCTCTCCTGAGTGCCTGCATTGGGAACATTAAATGGCTGATTATGTTCCATGCTTGGGCTATAAAAAAAAACTGCCAACAGAAACAAAAGGAAGTCAAACATGCTGCCGACCGGTTTCGGTGAAGAAGAGGGCACCTAATCTTAACGCATACATACAGTTAATTTAACGGGAGATTAACATTAACAATAGCGATACACGAAGCAGAGGCCGCTCTACTGTCGGAATGACAATACAATACAGCGAGGATACAGTCCGGCCCCTCGCCACGGCCGGTCTTAGCGACAGCATCGGACTCCCCGACTGGAGAGGTCCAACGTCGTCTTATAAGCTACGAACCAAGAAAACTTTGCTAGCGCGATGCAGGCCTCGGCATCCCATTGGTCCATCCGCAGTCATATTTGAATTTCGTGCCGTTCCACTCATTGCGCTGAAGCAAAAAATGGGGGCCACGGAAGTTATAGCGGTAACAGTCATTATTGCGGCTTCGAGCAAAGTTTAGTTTGTAATGTACCGTGAAGGCTTGTAGTCGTTAGGTTTTTTATGAGTTTTATTTCTATATTTGATTTGATCATTGATTGGAAACACCTGCTTTTGAATTTGGCAAAAACCTAGACGTGATCCTGAATGTCTATTGTTACTATGTTGTTTATATGATATGGGTAATTATGTCGTGTCCTACTTATGTTTTAAGTGACAGAATGTACCAGGAAGTGCTCTTCTGGGGTCTTACCATGACGTGTTAAAATGTCAGATACATGAGCGAAAAAGAGGGATGGAACTATATACACTATATAGCTCTATCCCTTTAACAGTTCAGTTTAGGTCGTCAAATGGATCGCGTTAAGAGCTCATGGTAGACAATTTTTTTTGTTTGGAATAATTTTAAAACCCGACAGCAGCTGTCTCCAAATTGCCAAGTTATTGGGATAGTTCAAAAGAGTTACTGCAATCCTGGAACACAGGTGGACGTTAGCTAGTCAAAGCCTGATTCTGTTTTGCTCAGCGCAAAGATGGAGGAAGCATTTGATGATTTCTTATCAAAAAGAAATAAATGGGTGCGTCAGGTTGAAGTAGCAACAGTCACAGTCGGCTAGATACCATTGCATCAGTTTACGGTTATATTTTGTGCCAATCTTGACGAACGGTGTTTATTTATTTATTTAATCTTCATGTAACACAAAGTACATAGGCGGACTTAATGCCTTAGGCATTCTCTGCCAGTCAACCTAGGGTGGTGCAGAGACATTATGGTAGGCGCATATAAAGAAAATTTTATTTGAGAAAGAATAAAAAATAATACATATACTTAAAATAAACATACATATAAATTTAATATAATATATATTATTTATTTATTTATTCTTTATGCACACAATAGTACAGAGGCGGACTTAATGGCTGATGGCTGTTTTTGTTAATGGCGTTTTTTCATCATCAAATGCCTCCTATTCCGCATGGGGTGAGACGTCAGGCTTTTACTGACAAAAATAGGCCTGTGTTTCTTCAGCTGCTCTTTGCGTTCCAGGGTCATGGTAACTCATATTTACTATATTTGGGTAACTCTTTCGAACTATCCAGCAACCAAAAGAGACAGGAAGGGCCCAGCTGGGTCGAAGCCTACTGGGACCAGGGTTATCCGAAAGAAAGTTCGAGCCTTGGTTTGAAGGCTAGAAGGAACGGGGTGGGTTTTTAGTCAGTAAGAGTCCGATATTATCTCTCATTGTCATAAGATGATTTTTGCCTACCGTAAAAAAAAACAGCAACCAAAAGAGAGGTGATAGCTAACATCAAACCGATTGTTTACTTAATTACCGCTATGAAATTAAACGTTAAAAATTAGTTTTTAATTACTCATAACTAGTGCGCCTCACCATCAACGATTGCATCACTGCTTACAATCAGGTGGGGTCGCAGTCAAGCACTGGTTTATACCATGAAAAAAACGCTGTGGAATTTATTTTCAGTAGCCATATCCTTACTAATATTATAAAGAGAAAGTGAGTTTGTTTGTTACGTCTTCACGCCTAAATGGCAAAACCGATTTTGATGAAACTTGGTACACGGATAGACCATGTCCTAGAATAGGACATAGATTACTTTTTATCCCGGAAGTATGTTCCCTTAGGATAATTTTGTTCTATCACGCGGGCGAATCCGCAGGGAGCAGCTAGTCTATAATAAATCTGTCAAAGTTTTTAGTTGTTGCGCGCATCATGTAAAATGTACGAAACCGATGCAGCTAACTTATACATACTTAGGCTTTGTTTCATCGCAATCGGTTGACTATATCGAAAGATACTCGTATACTACATTTATTGACTTATGTTGTACGAAGTTTGCCGGGTCAGCTAGTTAGTAGTAAATAGAATAGAATAAACTTTTGTACACCAAAAAGTAACATAGCTTGTACATAAACTTAAATATATGGGTACAATGGCGGTCTTATCGTCTTATCGACAGCGATATCTACAACTTTAGGATGGATTAAACGACTAAAATAATATCTACAGTCTGCGGTGTATTGCTAACAATTTAATCAAACTTAATTATTAGTTTAAGCATTTATATGAAATAATACTAAAATTGTAATTAGGAAGCCGCAACCAAGTACGAAGTTCAAAACGATCAGGAACAAAATAGATTTCTCGAGATGGGTTCTGTATGAGGTACCGAACGTCCACATGATACGGATAGCTTTCAAATTGAAGTGAACCTTTTACTAGAGTAAAGACAAATGGACCTTTTTACTGCGGTCCCGAGATATTACTTGACAACAGACGAAATACAAGTAGATATATTACTTTTGTGCGAGATTGGGATATTCTTGATGAAATTATAGATTCAATTCAAATTAATTTTAAATATATTTATGTGTTAATAGAATGAAGACTTTTTACAAGGGAAATGTCAAAAGTTAAGTGTCATAGATAAGTGTCACATTACGCATAGATTATAGCTATATACTTCTTGCTGTGGACCTACGCAGACCCTCTAACAACTTTTTCACTTAAGAAGTTCCTTTGCCTTAATGTTGGCAATACCGAAAAACAGTGTTGCAATACTAAATTACTTAATATAACGGAGATTAACTGATACTTCGCTACTTTTAACAATTGCCTTTTTTTTGTTTTTAAACTATTTTTGAATAAAGTATAGGACGCTGGGCTCCATTCCGATAGTCCTGCAATTCTTTCAAGTACCGAAAACGCCACGCCACAATATCGTAGGTAACTAACTCTCTATTAACAACTTCCTTTTAGACCTGCTTATTTAAAATAAAATCCTCATAATTCTCCAAAAAGTGTTGCAACTACCGTTAAAATCAATTTTGTTCCGCATTTCGGGCAACAATTTTGGTAGAGTAGGTAACTCTTTTCTTTTTTGCCTTCTTTTTTCTGTAGACAGACAGGGGAGCCAACGTTACGGCAAAACAACTTCTTAAGTGAAACGCACTGTACTTCCGATTCTTTATACAAAAACTACTTCAAAAGGCTTTGGCCTGTATTTTTTTTTATGTAGTATACGAGTATCATGAGAGACTGGAGAAGTTATTAATTAGATTATTGGCCTCATTAAACCAAAAAAGTTTGACACACCTTTTGGTGGGTAAAAATCATCCAAATGACATCCCCCGCCCTTGGGTGGAGCAGAAGATAGTGTCAGACTCTTACTGACTGAAATACCCACCCCGTTTCTTTTTGTCTATCGTACCGGGCCCGAATTTTCCTTTCGGATAACCCTGACTTCAGTAGGCTTCGACCCGGCTGGGCGCCTGCTATTGCTGACAACTCCTTGAGGCGAGCGGGAACAGTGCGCGCCGTCGACGACTTGGACTCGGTCCAGACAGTTATCGGACGGTCGGACATCGAGCTACCCATTGCTCGCCGTCCGCAAGACCGTGCCTTCTGTGGCCGGGAATCGGGATCGGAATCCGCCGTGGCTTGACAAGCCTTGCCTCTAGAAGCACCTGTATTTTTCAGTAGAATCTTGTTCAGGATCAGATATTAAATTAAAGGCAAGTGGACTGAATGGGAGTTTATTCTAATCTTAGCTAAAGTAGATTATAGTTTAAAAGTACGTCTATGCGCGATCGTGCCGGACGAGGCAATGCTTGATATGTACTGTGTTGCCGTGCCATGCCACGTCATCGTAGTGTGTGTGTGAACACCCCTTGTAATTTTGTACTTCGAGTTTCGTTTTCAGAATTTCCCGGTGGCCCTAGCGGGTATCGACCCCGCTGGGTTCCTATCGTTTCGCTATCATCTCTTTGCAGTGCGTGTGGGATACTACCTGCCGTTGACGACTCGAGCTAGGTCTCGGACAGCCGGACGATACAGAAGTTAATCCTAGTGTAGGGCAAAAAAAAGGATTAAATACCCACTTTATGAAATGCCTAACTCTCCCTTCCTAATTCCTATTTCCATATTTTATTCCTATTATTTATATATTTTATTCCTATCTCCTTACTAATATTATAAAAGTGAAGGTAAGTTTGTTTGTTTGTTTGTTACGTCTTCACGCCTAAATGGCAAAACCGATTTTGATGAAACTTGTTACACGGATAGACCATGTCCTGGAACAGGACATAGGATACTTTTTGTCTTGGGATAATCTTCTGCTATCACGCGGGCGAAGCCGCTGGGAGCAGCTAGTTTTCTATAAAAACTCAAATCAAATTAATCAAACCATATAAGTTAATTTGTGCACACAGTGCAAATATTTAAGTGTATCCGTGTTCTGTCTCAGTAAGTGCCTTATAAATATTAATAATGATAAAAAACTTCCCCAACGTAATTGGTACGTAGGATTAAAGTTGGTAAAATAACTTGTAACTATCAAATTAATAGAGTCAATTAATCTACACTTTGCACTAATATTATAAAGAGGAAAAGTTAGTTTTCTTGTTTGTAGGAGGTCCTGAGTAGCATAGGCTATATTATTTTTATGTACGCGGGTGAAGCCGTGGGTAAAAGCTAGTAAACTGTAGTCATTAAACAATTTGTTTTTATAGTAGCAATTAAAGAAACACAGTATGGAGTGGCCGATAGATAAGAAAACAGTAATAAATTAAACGATTTTTTCTGTTAAATTGAATAACAACGTAGTGATAAGATCGCCCATTGTTACACTATATTAAGATATAACTATTAAAAAAAACACCTACCATAAAGTTTATTCTATTCTATTCTACGCAAACGTGGGCCAGGTACGCTAGTCTGGGCACGTCGGTCTCCATACATGTTATATGGAAACTAGACTTGTAGAGCTACACTAGATCCACGCCACGCGACGTCGTTACACGTACAAATCAGGCGTGGTTAACCAGCTATTATTATTATTATTTTGAAGATATGGGGCTATGCATCTCCCGTAGTGTGGATGTAGTCACTGCGACCTAAAAGATCTATTGTGACTCGCCACCTTGTTAGAGTAACTCTTTTAGCCCGGAGGCTTCCAGGAAGTCTAGAATACTCCTAGCTTTAAGAGTTTTAACTTCCTCCGGGCGAATAATGTGTCGGCCCAGATGGATATTCCGTTTGTGGATAAGGGGCCCGCATTCACACAAAAGGTGCTTAGGCGTCTCCCTCTACTGATTACAGTACCGGCAAACATTACTCAGTTTCATGTGAAATTGGTGCCTGTTTAATTTGCAGTGGCCGGTTAAGGCGCGGGCTATCGCACAGATGTTCGTCTTGCTAAGCTCAAGAAGCTCGGCAGTTCGTTTTTGTGAGTAGCCTTCTATAAGAGATGTGGCGTGTAGCAGTTGAATCGCCAAATAGGTTGCCCTTAAGGATTTGCATGGCCTGGTTCTTTGAGTTACCACAGAAGGGTTCTGGTCCTATCTGATGACCTTGAGCCCCAGTCCTTGTAAGTTCAACGGCTTTTTCATTGGGACTAATTCCAGAATGACGCGGTACCCATCTCAAAATAACTTTATTCCTATGGGTAACCAGTTAAACACATGCCTATCTCAAGAGAAAGCAATTACCCAAACCGAATAACAGCGTAAAAATAATATTAATGTTAGGAAAAACATTTCTATGATGAAAGATACGACTGACGTTCCCCACAACGGATACAATAATAGATATAAGTTTCAGACAAAGGCTGAGCCAACCTTCTCTTCTTACCCAGTTATTATTTCTTCCCTACCGCCAAATACCTTTCAAATCAGTGTTTTCGTTGGGTTTCATTCTTCGCATTTTCGGCGGATAGTATTTTTCTAATGTATTTATTTTACAATATTAAAAATACCGAGGGACGTTATTGAAATAACTATTTTCCTTTGATATTTTTTTTTCTGCCTTTTTATAAGCGTTCATGTTCAAGTTTTTTGTTTGTTTGAGATATATGTATGGCCAATGGATTCTGGAACAGTTTTGTTTTCACATTCAGTAAACTTTACTGGAGATGAGGCATGATTTAAAGTTACAATTATTTGACAAAAAAATTAAAAAATGACGAAATAGTCAGATTTAGTTATTAAATACATCATGCTAATAGTATCTAAATTCGACTTTTTTTAACTAATTTTTTTTTTTCTAAAAATTTTAACTTTAAATCGCTTTATCGTAAAATTTACTGAATGTCGCTTAGTAGTTTTTCCCTTTCAAGCGTTGTTATGTAGGTAGGTACCATTTATGTGCCATCACAGTAATTTCTGCTGATAAAAAAATTTCGCTTGAATCCCGAAAAATTAACTAAGCGGTCATCAGGCGGAAGTGTCTTTGATGGTATAATTAAAAATACGACTTTAAAATTAGAACAAAGTAGTGATGCCATTTGAATAAAAAATATAAAATAATTCCAATTTAAATAAAAATAGTTTTTTAATAAATGATTTAAAAATTTCTAAATGAATAATTTAATTATTTTTACAATATTTCAATAGGAAGGAAAACAATCTAAAATTTTACACAACAAACGTTAAACAGGCCGATATATGATTTCGCTGAAGTGGGGGTCTGACAGACTCCCAATAAAGTTCATGAGCTACGGTAAGGGTTAGAGTCAACAAGGAAAACTATACAATGTACGTAAGTGTGATCTTATCGTTTACCGTTACCGTTTAAACCCATTTATGATAACGTAAATCTTTTAAACTATCTACATTGTACACAGGTGGTCTGAAAAGTTTCTGACCTGCAATGCGATTCACTAACAGTCTCATCATAGATGTTAACAACGACGATACTCACCGATGTTGCATCGTAAATATCGCTTTTAAAAACAACGTTGATGAAAACCGTATTCGCTAAGCTACATAGGCTCGTCGACGATCTGTCGAACAACGATGACGAGAAGGATGTTTACAGTGTTGCTATGTTTAATCTAAAGTATAATCGAGAAAATCTCGACTAACCTATTTTAAAGTTATTTCGTCATTTTAAATTAATACAAATACACAATAAGTATGTATAAAACACGTTATATTTATTATGCAACGAATATTTAATTAATTATATCATTTTCGACTTGGAAAATATTTACCTATTCAAAAAATCTTTTGACATTTGTAATTGTAGGTTATGTATTTCAAAACAAACATTCAAACAACTTCACGACTTGATCTTTTATCTTGCTTAGAGTTTTTTTTTATCGAAATACGAAATTCCAAAGTTCCAAGTGGTTTTAAGTGGTTAAGTGGACAAAAAATTCTGCACCCCTATCCAATGGCGTTCTACTTGTTCTGTGTTTTAGTTTGGTTCCAAACCTATCGAAAGTGAGTACACAGTAACATTTCTATTTAAATATACAGCACAGTTTCTGGAACAACTATCTAAGTAACTAAAATATTTATTTTTTAGTGTCTCGCAACGCAGCTCCTTCGATAGATCAGCTGGAAAAGTTAGTAAGCTTTTTGGAAAGCAAACCATGGTTGGCTATGGGCCATGCTCGTACTGCAAATGCTCGCATTCGAAGTCGTCAGGCCTGGTCTGAAATAACAACAGCCCTGAACAGTGATGGTAGTGGGTGTACGAAAACATCCGAACAATGGTGTAAGGTTGGTATTATTTATATGTAGGTACCTAATGTGTATGTATATTTTTGTGATGAGCAGGTAGCCTTCTACGGTATAGCATCTTTTTACATTGATAGCCCCCTGTGCATGTTTTTTATTACTAACTACAGGCATATATATTGTAAATTTAGGCGAGGCTACAAATTGCAATTATAAAAGCATTTAAAATTGCAACAGAAAGTTAAACCAAATCAAGGTAAATAGATGTTTCACATCAAACCATATAATTCTTACTTGTGTTGCAGTACTGGAAGGACAAAAAAGGAGCAGTTAAGAGGAAGTCCAGCTTAATTGCAGCTGCGAGGCGGCGTACTGGTGGTGGTGTAGAGGATTTGCCAGAACTCAATGAAATTGAGTTAAAAATCCAAACAATTATGGGAGGAGAAAGTTTTGGTTGTGGAGATCAGAACTTAGAAATAAATCCTTTTGAGGTTTGTAGTTTCCAAGGCTCAATAGACCTTTACAAATCGATTGATTTCATTGAAATAAATAAATAATACAATACTTTTACATTTTTAGGAAGAGCCATTGGGTAGAACTGTGGAAAGTGAAGAGTCTCCCAGCATTTTAGTCGTAAGTTTTTTTTTGTTAGTTTAATGAGTTAACCTATTATAAATATAATATTGTGTAAACTTCTATTTTCAGAATGTTGTTACTCCAAATGAGCAGCAGGCTGACCAAAGCGAGATTTTTATATGTGAGCCAGGCCATGAAATGCAATGGGTATGAGATTTGTTGATTCTTTTATTTACTTATGTTGTTACCTCTCATAATAAGTACAATAAGGTGCATAACACCCATTTTAGGCCTATGTGTTTGATTAATACAAGGTATATACAATAAATAAAATAGGATCAAACCTATATTGCTATAAATACTGGACATGGTATCGCTGTGGGCTGCAAGTGTAATTTTAAATGCAATCTCGAATACCTCAATAAAAGAACCTAACAACACATTCTGTTCCAGTCTAATCTTGCTGCTTTTGATGGGGATAGCGTGCAAGACAATCTGACACAGGTACCATCAGGATCACAGCAAGAACCAGCACCAGATGCTCATAGTCCAGTTGATGAAGAAAACAGGGTATGGTCTTGGAAAATTATGATTTAAACTACATATTCTATAGAAGCAAACCAAAGAATATTTCATTAATTTTACATACATTTTCAGGTTTCGTTTACTGAGCCAACAAGACCTGCATCACAGCCAAATGACGTTTTGGAAAGGGGCAATCAAAGTAAGTTGCATTCTCTAACCCAATATTTAATATGAAATAATAACTATCATGTAGGACACAGACAAACGGAAAGAGGGAAGAGAAACCTTTGCCCTGCAGTGGGACACATGATAATGTAATAATGGGGCTAATAAGATAAGAATAAAAAATAAGTACAAATTTAATGTTAATTGCAGCTCCTACTCAGCGTGAGCGTAGGGAGACATTACGCGGTCGCCGACGCACTCTCCAGTCATCTCCTCGTCAATCTGCAGCGCGCCGGCGACTATTGAGAAGGTCACCTCCGTCACAACGCCGCTCGGAAATGGTTAGCCTCACAGAGCGTTTCATAGCCATCGAGGAACGCCGAGTACAGGCAGAGCTCTTGATTGCCCGAGCAATTAGCCAACAAGCTGAGAATCATCGGGCTATGGTTCAGGCTCTAGATAAAATAGGTAGTGGAATTAGAGACTTGATAAATAAATAAAAATAAGAAGTATGTTAAGATTGTTTTATTTCTTAAATAATTATACTAAAACAATGTTTCCTAGGTACATACTATTTTGTTACACTATACTAATTTAATTTTTAGGTAAAACATTATGTATATATAAAGAATAAAGAACTCCACTTTCTATATTTTATGATGAATAATATACATTCCTATTAACATACACTATTATTTTTAATAAACTAACTGTCATTCTGAATTAGTAATATCTTTAGTCTATTGTTAGTATTTACTTCTAATTATTAACTATTTTGTCCACGCCACAGTCTATTAATTAGACGACCTCTAACAAGACGTCCACTGTCCAAATCACTGATAGAGGTCTGGCTTCCTTGTTGTAGTAAGCGGATCACCCTCGCTTCTTGTCTCTGTAAATGCGCTGGCAATTCTACTGGAGGAACTCTGGCTTGATTACAAATGTTATGTAACACACAACATGCTTTAATAATTTTTCCCACCATCTCTGGATCATAGTGAAGAACACGATGAACCAAAAGGCACCTAAAACGGCCTTTAAGTATGCCAATGGTTCGTTCTGCAGTATTTCTTGCAGTGGCATGCAGATTATTGTAGTATTCTTCCCTTGTGCCAGGCTCAGGGTTGTTACATGGAACCATCATGTATGGTCTGAGAGCAAAACCGGAGTCCCCTGAAATATATAGGAATTTAACTTAATTTTATAATAATAGAAATATCTGAATTTATTATTTATATTTATATACCACCGAAAACAGATACAATTTATACTGTAAAAGCAAAGAAAATTTTTAAAATACATACCAAGCAGATACACCATTTCTCCTGTATTATTTAGCTGCTCCAAATGTGTTTTTATGACAGAATTATTGAATATAAAGCTGTCGTGTGTTGCACCTCCAAAAGTTACATCCACATGCATTATATTTAAATCTGGATCATTTATCTTAAAATGAAAAAAAAATTAAAGATTAAAAATGGTTTGAAACAGATGGGTTATTATTCCTAGTTTATTTATTTAAATCACGTTAAATATAGTTATAGATATAAACATATTATATTCCTAGTTTATGTTTAATGAAGTAATAAAAAAACTTACAATAACAGCATTTCGAGCATGATACCCTTTTCTACAATAGTATCTTTCTTCATGTTCTTTGGGCCGAACCATTGATACCAAGGTACCATCAACACAACCAATGGTTCCAGGCAGTTTGAACTTTTCATAAAATCTAAATAACAAATAGACAATTTTAAAATAACAAAGGTAGTGGATTTATAAATATTATAAGTATATGTACATATGTATGTAACATAACAACAACACAAAATATCTACTTAGTAAAAAATAAAAACTAAAGTGAAACTGTGTGAAACTTAAGAAATACCTACTTTTCTTTGAGAATTTGCCTTTCATTTGTATTTTGGGGAAATCTGATGTACTTATTAATAATAAGTGGGTGGTTGATGGCATCTACTACGCTTCTTATAGCCCTTGATGCAGATGCTTGTGAGATATAGGTTCTTGCATTCTCACATAAAATTTTTTGGTAACTCCCACTAGCCAAAAATGCGAGAGTGCATAAAACCTGGAATGAGAGTAAGTTTTAGACATTAAAATAATTTTCTACTGTAGGGTGATTTATATTATAATAATTTAGTAGTAATACCTTGGTTCTGTTGCTAATTCCTCCTCGACGTTTCGCCTTTGCTAGAAATGGGGAAATATCTTCTTCCAATTGTTGAATTAGCTCTTCAGTCAACCTGAATACCTTAATATAATTTGTATCAGTAGTAAGAAGACCCATATTACGTATCATGTAGGCCTGACGTCTTTTTTCTAAATTATCCTGACGCTTGGCTTCTTCCAACAAAAAAATCATACAGGAAATACGAACTGCCATCTAAAACATTGAAAATAGGCATAAACATTTCAGGAATTAAAGTACGATAAACAAAACAATAATATTAGGCATTTTAATTTAAAAAATAACTTGTTTTACTTAAATTGTAATCGTCTACAATCACGGAATTGTATCTACAACCAAGGAAACATCTACAATTTACAAGCTTTACGGTTTGACAGTTAAAATCGAAGGCGAAGGCACCGTTGTCGTTGAAGGCGAAGATGATTTGTGTTTCTGAATACCGTTTTTCATACATTTGGAACCATATTTTAGTTCTATGTCGCGCCGACGACATCGTTGAGGCGCTACGATCGCGCAGTTGTAACTAAAGAATAACGATATGTTTACATCAGAGGTTTGAACGATGATTTCTTGGTTGTAAAGATGTTTTGCCTTAGTGAATCGCACTCCTGACACTTTGTCTTACAATTTATTTTTCTTTTTAGGGTTCTGTACCTCAAAAGAAAAAACGGAACCCTTTAAAAAAAATATACTCAGCGGGCCATCCAGTCGACTGAGGGCTTGCTTTGCACTTACACCCAGCTGTTTGCTAGCTCCTAATGCCCGCTATGACCTTCCGTGACCTTTTTTTTTTTTTTTTTTTTTTTTTTTCTGTCGACGGGGAAAATCATCATTGACGAAACCCGCTCTTGGGTGGAGCGGGAGACAGTGTCAGAGTCTTACTGACTAAAAACCCCGCGCCGTTCCTTCTAGCCTTCATACCGGGGCTCTAGTTTCCTTTCGGATAACCCCGACCCCGGTAGGCTTCGACCCAGATGGGCCCCTCCTGTTGCTGACAACTCCTTGAGGCGCGCGGGAACAGTGCGCGCCGTCGACGCCTTGGCTCGGTCCGGACAGTTACCGGACGATCGAACACAACGAGCTACCCATGGCTCGCCGTCCGCGAGCCCGCGTCTACGGTGGCTGGAAATCGGGATCGGAATCCCGGCGGCGGCGGCGGGGGCGCCGTTGCCTGATGCGGTCTGCCTCCTCCTTTGCTAGCATTACTGCTTCGCAGAAGGAGGCGACCGCCTGCCACTCCTCCTCGCTCCGGACCATGGCCTGAACCAAGGCCTGGCGCGAGAGGTCTCCGCCGCCGATCGCCCCCACGAGGGCACGGCGTTGCTCCGCCCAAGCAGGGCACACCTCTACTGTGTGCTCCACCGTGTCCTCCGGGCGTTCCGCACAGTGGCGGCACCCGGGCGTCTCTTCCGCCCGAATCCGATGCAGGAACCTCCCGAACTTGCCATGTCCGGTGAGGACCTGCGTCATGCGAAAGGTAAGGACGCCGTGAGGTCTTTCCAGCCACGCCTCAAAGAGGGGACTTACCGCCATAATTGTGGCGTGCCCAGCACTGGGTTGCGATAGTCGCTGACGCCATTTTACCGTGAGATCCCGCCGGAGCTCTGTCCGCCATACCTCGACCTGTCGCGGTAGTGGACTTTCACCCCGGCGTTGCATCTCCACGCGCTTATCGTGCATGTGTGCAAGGACTGTTGCCTCCAGATCCCACGGTGGTAGGCCAGCCAGAAGGCTCGCCGCTTCGCGGGAGATCGTGCGGTAACCCCGCACCATCCGTATTGCCATGACCCTCTGGCAGGCGTTCAATATGGACGTCGGTGGTGTCCAACTTATGACCTTTTTAAATATTTTGGGAAAAAATATAACATGGTGTAAAAACTATTGGAATCTGTTCAGTTACTGATTCTGAACAAACTATATTTAGGTTTCGCATATACTAAAAATTACATTGTATACTTATATCATTATTTTTTAATTAGTACAAATACTTAATGGGCTTGTTAGAATAGGTCTTGTTATTATTATGTAAAGTTCTCAATAAGTAATATTAATAAACAGCAAAGTCATTAGCGTTTGTTTATATCCCAAAATGTCTGTCTATTTATGGAAATATGGTACAGGTACATGACATTTTTATAAACAGACATGTTATACACTCATAAATCAACCGAAAAATGTGTTTCGCGCAGCAGCGGCAGCACTTGTGGTATGAGATCCCCTGTGTTTTATTTACTTTGGTATCATAATTGGTACACTTTCTAAACACACACGAAGGCATTTTTTTATTTAATTTCGTAGCAGCGCGCAGCGTATGACTAGATCCGATGCGTGACGCCTAAAGGCAAGGATCCCAATAAGGATACTTTCGAGTCTTCACGAGTGCGCGCTCCTAGCAAATCTGTTTATTTAAATATCATTGGGCTATTGGTTATGAATGAATAAATGACGATCTAAATGGAAAAACACTGCGCGTGGTACTTTCTAGTAGCAATGGTTATGAATGATTGATTCTATCATGAGTTTACAAATTATGACAAAATTTCGTGGATAATTGGAATTACGTTATCTTTACTTTTCGACTACAAAAATATGATCAGTAACGGATATGGACACAGCCTCATTTTTTTTTTACTAATAAAAAAATAAGGGTGTATCATCATCATCATCATCATCATATCAGCCAAAAGACGTCCACTGCTGGACATAAGCCTCCCCCAAGCGTCGCCACAACGTCCGGTCCTGTACGTCAAGCATCCATCGAAATCCCGCGTCCCTGACCTGACCAGCGTTGGAAGGCCTCCAATAACGGGTACCGATCATCTGGTCAGGGTCTCGGGAATCCGAGGGGTGTATAATAATGTATAATTATTATCTACACAAATATTGGTTATGTGTAGGAATCGAACCTACGACAGACAGCGCAGCAGCCAATCGCTCAACTGTTATACTAACCGTGCCGTACTGAGCCCTTTTTTTTCATGAGTAATTTGCTACTTTGTTACTGAGTGACATTTATATTTTCTACTATTATACGGGCAAAACCATTGACACAACCTAGTATTCAAATAACGGAAGTAATTGTAGGGTAAGAGTTGGCATAAATTTAAAAAGGACATTATTTCTAAATGATTGGCTGTAATTAAGAAACGTTTTAGCAATTAAATTTCTCTTTCTTTTTACTCGTTGCAAAATAACCTGGAGCAACTTTCCTGAAACCCGAAGGGACGTTGTAAAAGATGATTAAATTAAATTAAGTATGGTTTAAAAGAAGAAGGGCGGAGTCTGTTAAACGTCTTATAATCAGAGGTCGGAATTAGGTAGAAGTTATGCATGTACTTGCATCGAAATGTTGATATTAACATGGATCTTCCCGGGATTTGTAACAAAAACATCCAATCCATCATTTTACAATATGACAAATAAAATACGAAAAATTCCACCACTGGGGAGTCCAGAATCATGTACTGGATCCATGGTATTCGTTTGTGCATCGATGTCAAAGACACCCTGTATAAGACGCAGAGAAATGAGGAAATCAGGGATTCCACGAAATCCTTAGAGATATCAAGAAATCCCTAGGGATATCATGAAATACCGGTAGATATCGTATTTTCTTGTTAATTACGTCTTCTTACTAAAAATATCTAGTGATATGACAGAACAACCATTTATCATCAGTGATATGATGTCGTTTCACCAAATTAAATCTAGTAAAATGTCAGAAAAGAGGATACGGTGGAATAAAAATCGAGCCATGCATTTCTTCCACGGGTTTTACGTACGGGTTCGTAGACAGTAGGCCTTATGTAGCTTTTTATTGCTGAAATAATTCTAATTTACAAACATAGATAAATCAATCAACCTTCTTTTACATAAATATCTATGGTGTTTAAATTTCTTCTGTTTAGCTTTCATAAGCACACAAAATATCTCAATATTAGGTATCTATTACATTTAAGCGGGCTGAAATCCTAAACACTACCGTATAACATAATATAATATGTATCTAAATGGCAAAACCGATTTCGATGAATTTTGGTACAAACATAACTGGACTTAGACAATTTTTTTTTAAAGTGAGAAATAGGGAATAAAGAGGGAAGTCAAGTACAAATATTATTATTAAATTAAAGTATATTAATAAACGCGGGCGAAGCCGCGGGTAAAAGCTAGTTTATTATAATGAAACCCTAAATTACCAAAAATGAAAATGAAGAAGACACCACAATGAATTTGCGACAAAACTGCAAAATCACTCGCCTTTGTCAACTTGAGCCATTAAAGCCCCGTTTGTTAGTACTTACCGTCCTGTGACGTCATAATCTAGCAAACGTTATGTAAAAAAAATCACATTATAATAATAATAATATTAAAAAACTATCACACAACGCCATCTAGTCCCAAGCTAAGCAGAGCTTGTGTTATGGGTTAGGACAACTGATAAATATACTTATATATTTCTAAATACATACATATTATATACAACGTGTAACGTTAAATGCGCAAAACCTGAAAATAGTTAGATCAGAATAACGAGCATAATCTATTGAACCACTTTTTCATTTAAAAAAAAAAATCTTCATTAAAAATTTTGCCAAAACACAAATGGTTGTAGTCCAATAAAATTTTCTTATATGCGGGATAATAAAAACTTCTATGCAGAAATGAGAACTTCAATGCAGATACGAATTTTAAACAAACTAAAACTGCTCATAAAACCTTTAAATGTTTCTTTCTCACAGAATTAGGTCATTTGAATTAAAAATCATTTGGGGTTTCTGAGGTTTTGCGCATTGTGGTTTAGGTTATACCCAGACACAAAACAAATGTGCTCATCACACAAACACTTGTCCTGGGTCACAAACTACTAGACCAACAGGCCAGTCATTATGACGAAACGTTGCAGCCACGATCCTACACAAACTCATTAGCTTCTGTGAAGTTTTCATGCGGAAAAAGCTACTTTACTTATTTATTTATAAATAGCAAGAGTTGCTCTTTCACAACTGTTTAAAAGATTCATGTATTTGGAATGAGAGAGGAAATATAACTTGTCATTTTGAAGTCTCCTGCAATGACATCAACATCACAAGGGCCTTTAGTATAGATTGTGTTGTGCACTGTACTATACCCAGGACCGTAACTAGCGTTTTAAACACCCGGTGCGAGCTTCGATAACTGCCGCGGTGCCGCCCCCCTTAAAAAAAGTTTATATCCTACCTTTGTTTTTTCCTAAAAGTGACTGGATATAAAAAAAATATACTTGACGTGATGCTTCAAACACTCCCACTATAGTTACACTATTTTACACTCAGAGTGTTGGAGTCTCAGGGCATCTACAGAATCGGTAATCTTAGTAGGGCATGTCTACGACAGTATTATGTACACGATAAATAATTTGATAACGTTTTTAAGCTACTTACTATCAAGCATGATACCTATTGATTGATTTATTTAAATGATACGGAGGACTTGCAGCAAAAAAAAACAGGTAAGGAACATTAAGTTCCAAAATTTGATGCTAGTTTGATAATTTTTACGCCCCTCGATTTTTTTTTAGGTGGGAAAATCATCTTCATCATTATCATCAAAAGGGAGAGCGTCTTTTACTGACTAAAAACCCACTCCAGTTCCTTGGTTGCCTTTGAACCAGGGACGAGTTTTCCTTTGGCCACAGTATGCTTTAATCCTGCTGAACCTCCATGGCTTTTTTTATGGTGGGCAAAAATCATCCAATGACAACCCCCGCCCTTGGGCGTAGATAGTGTCAAACTCTTACTGACATAAAACCCAAACCGTTCCTTCTAGCGTTCATACCGCGCCCTGTGCCTGGGCACCCCTGGCTTACTTACGGCACTGACTACACGTATTTAAATAACCCAGCTGTAACAAACGATTCAAGGAAGATATTAAATATAGCCATTTTCACTAAGCCAGGCAAACATATTCATGTCGCGAGATCTTTATTGCACAGGGAAATATTCTCACTCATCATCTTGACATAATCCCTTAAACTCGCATCTCTTTTGAAGCCCCTTAGGAATAAATTGAAACGCACATGATTTACTAGCCCTGGTTGAACGACGTCAAAGAAAAAATGCGACCAAATAAAATTAAGTCGTGGAGTGCGTTGTGAAAATGTGTGGTTGTTTCCATCAAAGCTGTGCGAGGAGGCGTAGCTAAGATGTGAAACTGTGTGTAGTTGAGTAGCCAGCGGTGCAGTTAATTTTAGCTGAACGCTTAATGGTCTTTGGCTGAAATCTAAACGTCTAAATTCAAGCTTTGACATTGCCAATGTACTATGGAGCGCTGCATACTATGTGTTAATTAACAGATCATGTTCGGAATACTACACTGTGCTCCAAAATGCTGCAACTTATATGGGACTTGGCAGGATATATCTTCTGCATGCCTGACAAGCCTTGGGGCCTACAGCTTGTAAAATACAAGATTGATGCCCTGAAACAGTAACATAGTAACCCTATGTTACTCACCACAAAATAAGCCGGCACAAAAAAAAGCCAGAAGCGGCCACAAAAAAAGCTGAAGTGCGCGACAGCTTATACCCAAAGAAACTTGAAGCGCCTTTTGTTTTTTTCTGTGGCAGCACAGCCGCACACAAGCCACAAAAAAGCCCGCCACAAAAAGAAGCTTGAGTCGGCTTTTTTTTTCACTTATTTCGGATTCTATAAAAAATCATACAATGTTAGAAACTTAATAAATAATACCTAAAATCTATCTCCGTCACCATTTTCCACAAGACATTGTTAAATTGAGCTTGAAAAATGAAGCGATCCCGTTTTTAGTTTTTTTCCTCGCTCACCGCTTTACCTCGCTCATCTCTATAAAACTCGCAACCTAAGTGAGCTGTTTGGTAGGCATACGCTTAAAGCGGCCTATTCGCAGTGCGGCGCCGATCTGAATTAATCATGAGACGTATGAGACAATCTCACCTGAACCAGATGAAGTGCGACACAGCCGTCAGATGAATAGCTCCAGCGAACCTCTGCGACGCTTGCGTGCGGGACATGGAGCTATTTACATACTAATGTCCTGCTTTTTATAGAAATAGGAGCTATTATTGTGGTCGTTAGTGTACCCTATTATAGTGTATCATCAGTATAGTATATCATCGGTATCAAATGGGTGAAGGAATAAAGAATTTAGTGTCACGTAACATCATATTTCATGAAGCTTGCGGACTTTTGCAATTTTTAGGGTTCCGTACCTCAAAAGAAAAAAATCGGGATCCTTATAGGATCACTTTGTTGTCTGTCCGTCTGTCTATCTGTAAAGACCCCATTATTTCAAGATCGTGTGGAATTATCGAGTTACTATAGTTTGTTGCCCAGTTTTTTAGGGTTCCGAACCCGAAGAATGTCAACGGGACCCTATTACAAAACCTCCGCTGTCGGTCTGTCTGCTTGTCCTTCCGTCTGTCACCGAGCTGTATCTTATAAACCGTAAGAGTTAGAGTTTAAATATTCACAGAATGTGGATTTCTATTACCGCTACAACAACAACAATTTTTGTTTGAATTAATTTTCAAAATTAAAGGCGCTTCATGAGAAGCCAGCTGCAACGCTAACAAAATAACGTTTCCGTACACAAGAAACGTTATTTTGTCAGCGTTTTATGCTCGATTTTAATATTGTAGTAAAGAACCCTTCGTGTGCGAGCCCGACTCGCACTTGCCAGGTTATTTTTTTATTTGTCCTATACGGAAACATGGCTTCAGTATTGAATTAGCTGTAGTAGTTATCACACCATCAAAAAGTGCCTTTGTTTAAAACGCATGCAACGTGTAACTGTAACGTGGATTTGCAATAATGTATCATGAGGTCGGAATTAGGTTTTTTTTTCGATAGGGAAAATCATCTTATGACAAAACCCGCTCTTGGGTGGAGCGGGAGATAGTGTCAGACTCTTACTGACTAAAAACACCACCCCGTTCCTTCTAGCCTTCATACCCGGGCTAGAGTTTCCTTTCAGATAACCCCGGCCCGAATAGGCTTCGACCCAGCTGGGCCCCTTCTGAGGTCAGAATTAGGTTGAGAGTTGTTAATGTACATGCAGCGAAATGTTGATATTAATATGGAGAACTCCCAAGCCGCCAAACGCAGAGCTACTGGTATGACATTACGAGAGAAGCGGTGGTGCAAGACTTGACCTAGACATGATCATGATCACTCTACCAAGAGTGAATGAGAAGAATAATTTTGCTGTTATTTAACACAATCACATCACACATTTTCACAAACAATCAAATGAATTAAATGAATTTATTTTATCTATCAGTTTATAACTTTATTTTTATTTTACTGGCTTTTACATAAAATGTGGCATATGTCACTCAGGAATAAAGCAGCTTTCTATCGGTGAAAAAATTTTAGCAATCGGACCAGTACTTCCAGAGATTCCAAACAAAAAAATAAAAAAACGGACTTTACCTCTTTATTAAATTAGTGTAGATTTAATGCTTTTAATTTTATCTACTGTGTTGTAATGTAATTTTATTTGTTATTTATTACTGCTTTACTTTAATTAGTAACAATATTACTTATAGTTAAATCTGCTTAGATCGAAATCATGCTTTATTGTTTTTGATTATATTGCGTATATATATCGTGTATATGCTGTAACCACAAATAGAACATGTGGTGAAAGCATATACTTAATTAATTGTAACACTTATGAATGTTTTACTTTTAACTTATTATAAATGAATAGAGTTAATAATTGTTTGGATTAAAAATGGTTTTTAAATAACTCACTCGAATATCCTTATTGTTTTGAGGCGCCAATGTAGTGTGTTTTGTACCTACTAGTGCGAAGAAGTGCAAGCAAGCTAGGTCACGGCAAGATTATGTTATTTATTGTTTCAACCTGGTCATCGGGAAGCCCTCACCACGAAGCATGAAAACCAACCCACGAGCCATTTCATGCAATACCTAATTTCTTATTTTTATAAAAAGTTATAATAAATTACATACATTTGAGCCTTGTAATGTCAAAGTTTTCCTATTTGCAACAAAATGTGCTGTTTTAAAAACGATTTGAGAAAGATCTTATCGTGCTAAAGTTAGGTGGCCATTGCAGACAAGATTATGATAGAAACTTGTTTCGAGCGTCTATGATAAACGTGAAAACAATTTTCTTTATAAAAAACATATATTAAAGAGGTCTTATTTTGAATTGAAACTCATCAAAAAGCTCCTCCATTCTGAGAGGGAGTGGCAGACACTTTTACTGACTAAGACCCACTTGAGTTTCTTCAGTTGCCTTTTGAGTTCCAGGGCCACGGAAACTCTTTCGAACTATCCCGCAGCCCTAGCACATAGCTGCTTGAACAGTCAATCTCAAAATACCAGACAATTTTTCCGCATGAACAGTAGCGTGAGATACAAGCAATAAGCGAAATAGACATCTTTAGATTAGTTCACAAATAGATCTACCCGAAATGTAAATCAGAATTTCTTGCTTCTTATCATGGTCAATAACGCGAAATTCTTTCCTCTCTAGTGTGATAATTAAATATGTATCCTAGCTTTTTCCCGCGGCTTCGCTCTCGCTCTACACTTCTCCGCCTTACTCTACCTTACCCTACCCTACACTACCCTACTCTATCCTACACTACCCAACACCAACCTAATTTTCATTTTTTTCAACTTTTGTTCTATTTAAAAAAATATCATATTTTAAATTCATCAGATTTTCATACAAAAATAAAACTATTTAAATTAAACGTTCTAAATATTACGGCAAAGCAAGATACAAGCGGCAAGCAAGTACTGCTAAAAAAACCCCAATAAAACGTGCTTATTGACGGGAGCGCATTATAGAAAATTTAAACTATAGAATCTTGGAATAATGGTGTAAAAAGTAGAGTATCCAACACGGGGATAAAGCTGTTTTGTTTTGTGAGGCTTGTATTCCTCACTTCACTCAGGTTTCTTTATTAATTATATAAATCCCTCACTGGCGTTCGGGATTAAAACTTTCGTTTCGTTCGGACTTCAACATGCCGCCAGCGCCTTAAAGATACTACTTTATCCCCTAGCCACATAATCTACTATTAACATTGAGGCGACAGAAATTCGACAGATATTCATAGCTGCATCCGAACAACCACATTCACAACGTGTTCTATCAAAACTTTTCCGATTTAGAACTATTTTCTCATGCATTTGTTTCATGCTCGACGAAATTGGACGTCACATCTTCGAATAGTTTTAGGAGGAACATTTTAGAATCTTTTCCTATGTTTTCTTGTAGGATAGACGGTATTACATTTCAGTGTTAGGCTGTTAGTTTATTTGAATACATACTGGATGTATTAGCAATTGTGCTAAGATATTATATTTTTCTTAGACCAAATTCATCAATTTACAATTCAAAATCATTTTTCCAAAACTTCTGTGGCTGATTGATGAATTCCCTATAAGTAGGTACTGTTCATATGAAAAGCCTAACCACACTTATATAGTACGCTCATTATTATTATTATTCATTTATTTGATTTTATTAATAACTAGCTTTTGCCCACGGCATCGCCCGCGTACATAAAATATAGCTTATGTCACTCAGGAATAAAGCAGTTTTCTATTGGTGAAAACATTTTGAAAATCGGTCAAGGAGTTTTTGAGTTAAATCGTAACATACAAACACAAACAATCAAATCTATTCTCTTTGTAAAATTAGTTTAAGATTTCAGTACTTCCAGAGATTACCTACTACAAAGAAAAAAACAATCTTTACCTCTTTATTGTATTAGTGTAGATTATTATCGACTTTGACACGGGTTTTGAATTGATTGAAGAGATATATGTAAGCACTCACACTAGTTTGTAAGTTGCGTATGTATTTACTAACAATAATGGTATGGTGATGGTAGGTCATCATCTTCATCATCATCAACAGCCTTTTTAATGTTCCCACTTCTGGGAATCAGGCCTCCTCTCTATGAGAAAGAATGGGCCGTAATCCACCACGTGGGCCCAGTGCGATGATGTGCGATGGTAGGTATTATTGACAAATACGCGTATCCTTTCCTATATTTGTTTTCTTCACATACTGTTTACATTTTTAAATATTTTTTTAAAACAATTATTAAAAAAAAAACATTTAAAAATATAAAAATAGCTAGTCCGCCGGTGTCGGTAGCAGGGTCCAAGCTACTGTTCTTATTATCTGTAACGCTAATCCGATCACAACCCCTACATTGACGTAACATAAGATGTTGTATGTTCTCCGGAGATTGCAAGCGGTTTATGCAGCTTCTAACCCAATTTCCCTAGTCTACTTTAACAATATGCTCCAGTTGATAGACTGCCTACATTCTGTTGATCTTTAATTCCTGGGTGAATATGAAGCGATTAGGTGATTATCGTGCTAGTTACGTAACAATACCATAGTGGCCATTCTCGTATGAAAGTACCTTTTGACATTATTCATAACTAGCGACCCGCCCCGGCTTCGCTCGGGTAACAGTATTTCTCCACTATTTGATGGATGTTATTATACATATAAACCTTCCTCTTGAATCACTCTATCTATTAAAAATAAACCGCATCAAAATCCGTTGCGTAGTTTTAAAGATTTAGCGTACGTAGAGATATAGGGACAGAAAAAGTAACTTTTCATTACTCATACTCTGAAAGTAGGTCTGAACTTGCCTGAGGAGTGGGCTGAAAAGTATCGTACTTTTCATCCCTAGGGAGTTTTACTTTCAACTAACAACCGTCAAATTATTTAAAAAAAAACTAGGTCTATCTTCTTGTATTCGTAATGAAAAGCACAGTGCTTACCTCGGGGTTAAAGTTACTTATTTCGTTCCGAGAAGGAGTTGGCGGCCGAGCGTAGCGAGGTCGCTAATTCGAGGGACTAAATAAGTTCACCCCTTCAAGTCACCCCTAGAGTAACAATGTACTATTGTTTTATACTATGTGGTGAAGAAAAAGCGACTTTGTTTTATTTTATACTATTTAGTGTACAGCATTATTGACGAACCATATCCTATTCATCGTTATTAGTTAACTTTGTGACTAGCCACTGACAGATTTATGCTTTTATATTCTCGAGGCTCTATCATTTTTTCCATATTTCAACCAAACGTTGACTTTGATTTATACGAGTGGCAACAAAAAACTGTGGCGGGAAAACCGTGAGCTGTCATGTCGTAACACTGAAATGGTTGAGTTTTTTCTGTTGGTTTTTAAAGCAATTATAAATTTGATCTCGTAAAGATATGCCACTTAGGTAATTTAATTTAAAATTTTAGGTTGTTTTTTCACATAAAAATGCCTGACCGTAAAATACTACACGTAAAAATTTTTACAAGTAGGCTATTCGAGCAAAGAACCAACATTGGGAAAAGGATTGGTGGATTAATGGTTACAGAATTCAAAGTTTTGTGACGGTTGTCTACATATTCGTCTAGTGTATAGCATAGATACATCGCACCTTTGGTAGAACAAGGACACAATTGCAGTTTTTGCAATTTTACAGGAGAGTCATTTTAAGATATTTTTTGTACTTAATGTGGTCTAGCTATGTTAATAATGTTCTAAGGTTGTTCTGCTTTGTATGACATAAACTATATACTATATTCTTTTAGGTGTATCGTTTACAAATATTGAAAACTATTAATACACAATTACAATTATGCCCTTGTTCTACCAAAGGTGCGACATATGGGATTTTGGGGATTGAGAAATAAAACAGAGCCCTTTTATCAATGAAGACATTCAGCGTACCAATATCGTCGTCGTAATGTGTCTGTTTCATGTTATCCTTCCTCTCTTTCTCGCACTTACCATCTCATTCATATAGCTGCGTTCAAAATCTCCATGTAATTACATCACATTAACGTATGACAAAGTGTTTTGTTCATATTAGCATACTCTAAGAAAGTGATATGGATTTGAAAAGTGCTAAGGAACGCTATTTTATAAGTTAGCTTACCTGCTCCTGACGATGGCTTATTAGTATTTTTGATGTTTTTAATGTTAACCTTTTTTTAAAAATTACATAAAGATTGCGTAGCCAAAATAAATTATTTGAACAAATAAAGAGCTGCTTGTAACACATACCTAGACATATTTAGGCTACGTATACAATTAAAAAAAAAAAACCCGTAAAACAATGTCGAGTTACAAAATTTGATTAGACAATGTCCTTTCTTTATGTCCCGTCTTATTTAAATTGATAAAAGAAGCAATTACAAATCTTTTTTTCTAGTACAATAATTGATCCGAAGATAAATTACTATCCACCCCGACAGACTGTGTAACTTCTAATTTATGCAGATTGAAAGATCGAAGAACTGGCTTCGAAACAATCCAATTCTCTTCTACATCGATTTCCATTGCAGCCTTATATAGGTAGGTATATAAATACAATAAAGAGCAATGTATCGTTAAAAGTAAGTACGTTATTGTTTCTAATAGACATCTAAACCTGCTAAGGAAATTACCTGTTTTGGTTTCAGATCCAATAGTTTTTGACTGGCCTGTTGATCCAGTGGTTTGTGGCCCTGACTGCTATGCCGGAGGTCGTGTGTTCGATTCCCACCCAGGACAAATGTTTATGTGATGAGCATTGTTCTGAGTCTGGGTGTAATTTATCTAAAATATTTGTTTAGTTAGAAATATATAAGTATGTTTATCAGTTGTCTAGTAGCCATAACACAAGCTCTGCTTAGCTTGGAACTAGACGGCGTTGTGTGATGGTTGTGGAATATTAAAAAAAAAACGAGACCTTGTGAGCTATAAGTTTGTTGGATGACGAACTCCATTATAAAAAATGGAAGAGGAAATATCACGACGCACTCTCGTTCTATATGTTTTCAATGGGTATATTCTACAAGTACCTTAATTAAGTTATATATAACTTGCCAATGTTTAGGAAAACAACAGACTTCAAAAAATAGTACAACCGCCTCCCACATAAGAAAAACTAAAACGTACAAAACACGTAAACGCAATTTAGCAGGGCAATGTTAGATGAAAAGGAAACAAAACTAGAAAAACCGTATTTTATATGGAAATTGGTTGTATTTTTATGTAAAAACTTTTTTGTTACCATCTAAGTTACATAGTATCAATTTTTTTATCGCTAGAAATCATCCAAAGGGCAATGGAAAAGGCTATGCTCGGAGTTTCCTTGCGTGATCGAATCAGAAATGAAGATATCCGCAGGAGAACCAAAGTTGCCGACGTAGCACGAAGAATCGCCAAACTTAAGTGGCAATGGGCAGGGCACATTGTTCGCAGAACTGATGGCCGTTGGGGCCGAAAGGTTCTGGAGTGGCGACCGCGTACTGGAAGACGCAGCGTCGGAAGGCCTCCTACAAGATGGACCGATGACCTGGTGAAGGTTGCGGGAATCCGATAGATGCGGGACGTACAGGATCGATCATTGTGGCGACACTTGGGGGAGGCCTATGTCCAACAGTGGACGTCTGTCAGCTGAAATGATGATGATGATGGTGAGAAATCATGGTTATCCCCGCGGCTAGTAAGATAGCACGATCTTCTGATTTTTATTTTAGCCTATATCATATTTAATTTTAAGATCATAATATTTGCCTGCTGCGGTCTTTCCATCCGATTATAATTTAGGTGTCTTTAAGGCTACAATGAATAGGCTTTTAATAAACTAGTGCGCCTCACCATTAACGATTGCATTACTGCTTACTATAAAGCGGGTTTTTTTTTTAGTGCAAGAATATTTTTTACAGTATCAAATACTGTAAAAAATAATCTGTACACTTATTGACATGCAGGATCTGTGTGTTCCAATATAATGTTGTCATACTTGGTATGCGCCCACTGGTGTACCCACATTAATCCGTTTTATGTTATTCTGCTGTCACAGTATCAAGTCGTGTGGCCTCTTAAACCTTCTCAAGTCTAGGTTTTAATCAAGTTTGATAGGAACCAGTTTATTACTGACATTTACTTGAATTTTAACTTTATGCAATTTATTTTATTATATTTAATGCAATTCTTTAAATGTCTGACTGGCTAATATTATAATTATAATTTATTACAATTTAATTTAATTTTAATAATTTCAATTGTATGTAATTTATTATATGTATTGTCTATATGTTTAAGACATGTAACTAAAATAATACTTTGATACTTGAAATATTTATTTATTTATTTATTTCTCCCTTACAACTAACATTACAGGTACACCTAATGCGATAGTGTCGTCTTAAAATTAACTTAAATACAATTATAAATAGAAATAAAACATGAAAACAAAAATAATCTAGTACCTACTTACCTAAATCGATAACATCATATAAAAACACAATACTTAAAATATACCTATCGCCTACGCTAATCAACCTTATAACATAAAGCAAACAATAGGATTTTTGCGAATTCACTCGAAATACACGTAATACATAAACAATAATAATAATTAGGATGGGTCGTGATCATATTCTTGTAAGCTCTGTTTGCGTCTTCTTGTTGGTTTCAACAATTTAAATGCACTAGCGTCTGACGTTATATAAAGTGCCCAAGTAGGCCTATGTGAAATAAAAACTTTTGACTTTGACTTTAACCCTTCAGATACCGTCAATTAGAGACACAATAGTAAGACAATTTACATGTGGATGGACGGCGGGGGATAGGGAGGCCAAAGAAAAGATGGATGGATTGTGTGAGAAGTGATATGAAAGAAAAGGGAGTTAGTGATAGCGTGACGAGTGACAGGACAGAATGGAAGAAAAAAACGTGTTGCGCCGACCCCAAATAAAACGGGACAAGGGCAGGAAGATGATGATGAGATGCGCGGCCACCGGTGGTCGCTTGGGGATTCATGAATTAAATAAATCAGTACTTACCTAAATGATGTATTAATACCATGTATATATTTGCTTCATTGTTAGACTTAAACCAACTTCAATAGTCTCGTATACCCTTAAGACGGTCTACAACAGCTACCCCACAAGTTCACATTATAATACAACAATAGCGTATAAACCATACTTGACTTACTTCGACGCTCCAGGCCATCAAGTTACCAACTTTACTCGTTCAACTAAGCTTATATAGAAAGGTACACCGTACAAACTACCCTCCATTCCCAGAATAAAATTCTCTTAAAAAATAAATGGGATTCCACATGATGCGGCCGCCCGACCCAGCAGCATATTCATTGGACCTAAAACCCGGTAGATATCATCTCTCTACTAAATTACCATTTTAATTGAATACACTCGCCAAATTAATTTTTCAGTTAACTTTTTTACTTTTATTTTTTAACGTTTTCGTCTCCGTTTGTAGTTTGCTTTTCATTTCCAGTTATCATTCCGCTAAATTAATTGTTGGAAATTAAATTTTCATGCTGATTCTGTTAAAATGCGGACTTCGTGGAATTTTGGGTCAGCTCTTTCTGAGAATTTGCAGGTTACAATTTGGGGAGTGTGCCAGATCCGTTCCATCATTTAAAACATAAAACATACGAGGATGGCGTATGGTACCTAGTAGACATCCTACCCAAGGAATACATTCATTATGCGTTCAGCTGAGGAATTGAATTCCCTGCCGGAGTTTATGTTTCCTGATAACTACAACCCAGGAATAGGTATTTAAG
This sequence comes from Mythimna lalbum, assembly GCA_949319445.1. Lineage (NCBI taxonomy): Eukaryota > Metazoa > Arthropoda > Insecta > Lepidoptera > Noctuidae > Mythimna > Mythimna lalbum. The sequence goes on from OX439365.1 coordinate 9,542,097, forward strand.
TCAAAAATAAATAGTTTAGACAAGCGTTCTCTACCGTCGACTATCAGGGAAGATAGTGATCCAACGCGACGCTATTATTAATAATAAAAAATATCTATAAAAAGATCTGAAATATCATTTAGTGGATACTAATATGAAAAAAAACTTGTTAAAGTAACTAGTGGGAAATCGTTAAACCACTTTTCCAACTTTGAGTGGGGCGAATGGGAATTTTGCACTTTTACTAACTAAAATCCACTTGTTACCTTCAGCTGCCCTTTGTGTATCAGGCTGCGGTAACTTTTTTGAAATTTCCCGCCCCATTTTGCAACCACTGAAAGATTACATACATAAAAAAACATAGGACCACAGAAATCCAACTTCAGAAACAAATCCATATAAAACTGATAAAGCCCGCACGTGCTCATTACCTATCATCGCACTACTTTCAAACTTCTAAGCGTTAACCCCTTACACTAATAACCGCAAAGCCGCTTACAGGCATTACGGCAAGACACGTTTCAGGCGTTCAGTAGCGTGGCGGCCGCAGTGGAGAGAGGCCGCGTTTTCGACGCCCCTGTACCAACCCTCTCGAGAATCCACGAAAAACTCTACGTAACTTTATGACGTGTGACAAACAAAACAATAAAAATAAGGGTTATTTTTGCGTGATGACGTTTTGAAAAACAAATGAGTGCTGTTGTTGTATAGTGACGTAAACTTGGATTGTTCTTCGGGCCGCAGTCAGGACAATTTAAAGTTGGAAGGTAAGTCAGTTTGTTGTATAACCCATGTCAACCCCTGTTGGTTGGTGTCGGCATGAGTAGACGGCTTTATCCAGACAAGGTCGAAAACTCCTTGACAGGTGATGGAAAAGTTTTTATGGTGAAACTTTGCTTTACGATAATGTCAACGCTGAGGTATCGTGGTAGAGAGGATTATTTTAATGCAGTAGTTGAAAATGTGAGGCGGTTTATAGTGGATGAAGTTTTCGATGTCCATAGATTTCTTTTTCTAACTGTTTGTACATATTGTTATTTTTAGTTTGTCTACATAGGCTATTAAGATTATAGTTACTTCTAGATATTTATACAATACAATTTTTTTCTGACCTCAAAAAAATGAATGACGTTCTGTTTTCGGTTGATGTTACTTCAGAGATTTCATAATTTATGTACTGAAAACAAAAAAAAAATACTTACCAAATAGTTTTATTTGTGATGATTGAATTCTAGGTTCTGGTTTTGTTTACTTTTTGTGTACTTATGTTATGTTCCATAATTTTTTCCCGTCCTTATGGAAAAAAGGCGTAATTTCATGCATATGCATTCGACGCACTGGACCGGTCATTGTGGCGACGCTTGGGGGAGGCCTATGTCCAACAGTGGACGTCTTTCGGCTGAAATGATGATGATTATGATGTATTTTTATAACAAGCTTTTATTTTGTTTCACATGTCTCGATGTTTCACGGCCACATCATCGCTTACCATCCGGTGAGATAGTGGTCAAACGTGAGCCGATACATAACAAAAAAAAAGTATGTAATATAATACCTTGCTAATTAAACTTGATCCACTTCCCGATTACTGGCTAAAATTTTGCATGCGTGTGTAAACCAGATGTTAATGAAAAATTTTTATGACATAGAACTGATCTGATGATGAAACCGGAAGGTGGCTAAAAGACCTATGTTGACCCTATCTTGTTTGAGTTTTTAATTTATCTTATCCACAGAACAGATGAAAGATGTTAGAATGATCTTGTGGGCAGTAATTATAATTTATTTGTAATATTGTTGGCCAAACGGGATTTTTCTTTAGAGATCCCGAGAAGATCCATATAAATATCAACATTTCGATACAAATACATGAATAACTGTACCCGCACACGGGCTTCGAAAAAACGCCGCTTCAAACTTCATTTTGAGGGGGCCTTTTTTGTGGTCGTGAGCGGCAGTGCCACCAAAAAAAAACGCTTGAATCGGCTTCAAGCGCCACCGGACACAAGTGATGTCGCGTGCTTCAGCTGTTTTTTTTTGCAGCCGCTTCTAGCTTTTTTTTTGTGGCCGCTTCAAGCGTTTTTTTGAGGGCCGTGTGCGGGGACAGTAAGTTACTGGACCTAATTCCGACCCCTGCTAATAAGTTATTACTATATAACTATCCGTACGCTAATGTATTTCTTGAAAGTAGGTGGGCATCATTAAGGCCAAAATTCTATTTACTTCGATAACAATATTCTATTATCGAAGCAAAATTAGGGTCTAGTCCTATTGTAGTGCCCCCACGCGCTAATAACTTGCTGAAACTAATGAATGACGAGGTATTTGGTAAAGAACTGAGTAACGATTTACGTGTATCTATTATGTTATAAAGGCGAAAATTTGTTTGTAATTGCCACGTTGATAATTCTACAATTTTTAACCCCAGTAGAAAACTTCAAATATGTGTTAAGTCAAAACGTAACGTTAAGTTACGAGGTCAGAACAAAGGAATCGGAGGCGTTACAACAAACAGTCGTAACTTACCTAGGTCTTCTTTTGTCGACGTGGAAAATCATCTTATGACAAAACCCGCTCTTGGGTGAAGCGGGATATAGTGTCAGACTCTTACTGACTAAAAACCCCACCCCGTTCCTTCTAGCCTTCATACCGGGGCTCAAGTTTCCTTTTGGATAACCCCGGACCCGGTAGGCTTCCACCCAGCTGGGCCCCTCCTGTTACTGACAACTCCTTGAAACTTAGCTTGGCCTGCTATGCGTATATGTTTATTACTTCTTCACGCTCGAACGACTGAACGGACGGCTTGGTACGCGGGTGGACCATGACCTGGAATAGGACATAGAATACTCTTGGGATTGTTTTCGACTCTTACGCTGGCGAAGTCGCTGACTATAGCTAGTCTTTAATAAATTAACTATATTCTTTCTATCTCTTGTCAAATAAAACAAAAGGTCTCAAGTTATTTTGATAACAATCGTTCGCTATCCATTCTCTGATTCTATCATATTAATAGTAGGCTTCCTTCTTCAGATATATCGGCTTTTATCTTCATCTTCTTCCTGCCGTTATCCCATATTACTTGGGGTCGGCGCAACACGTTTTTTTCTTCCATCCTGTCCTGTCACCCGTCACACTATCACTAACTTCCTTTTCTTTCGTATCACTCCTCACATCCTCCATCCATTTTTTCTTTGGCCACCCTCTCCATCCATCTACATGTATATTCAGAACTCTTTTAGTAACATGCCTTTCATCCCTCCTCTTCACATGACCATACAGAGACAAACGATTTCTTTCAACTTTTCAGTCACTGGTGTCACTTTCAAACTTCCTCTTATATATTCATTTCTCACTTTATCCATTCTCGTCACACCACACATCCATCTCATTTCCGCTACATCCAATCTTTTTCATCTTTTTCGACCTACTATCGTTTATATTTCGGGGAGCGTGCATTGGAATTGCACAATTTAATTTTGTTAAGTCCGTTCCATCATCGGACCACTGCGGCGCACCTACAGCGTTGCGCCATCGGTACATAGTGGACATCCCACCAATAGGTAGGGAACACATTCATTACGAGTACAGCTAAGGAGTGGAATTCTCTGCCACTGTCTGTGTTTTCTAACGGCTATAACCTGCTAGGACGTTTAAGTCAAGAGTGAATATTTTAGGTTAGGTCAGTGTGTGCCCCATCGCTGGCCACATCATCGCTTACACTCAGGTAAGATAGTAGTCGAACATAAGCCTGTTAATAATAAAAATAAAAAAATCGATCGATCTAACTGAAATTGTTATTCACCAACTGTTCCCACAAAATGTCTTTGTCTATTACGAACTTCGTTAACATAATTCGTATTGATTTACCTTTGTTTCAGTGACGCACAACTTTCACAGCAATAAAGTGTCAAAAGTTAGCAATGTACAACTATTTGAGGTTAATAACTCAAGTTGAGCTAAAAGAACTGGCTAAGTCTGATAACAATGTGATATCAAAATTAAACTTTACTTGCAACAGGTGAAGGATTGCTATTTCTGTCTGTCTAACATTCGTTTTAATATAGGCGAAACCTGAAACATCTAGTATATTTATGTAAATAATCTATGTACAAAATTTCATAACTGTATCATGAAAATTCATAAAGTTTTAAGCTTGTTATGTCAGCAAAAATACATAGCCACCAGGTCTTCCAGGCAACTGAAGGGTTCTTTTCCACTTGCACCCAGCTGTTTGCTGGCAACTAATGCCCGCTATAACCCGCCGTGACCAGTGTCGTACTTAGTGTCGGTGGTGTCTAACTTCTGATCTTTTTGAATCATATCATCATCGTCATATCAGCCGAAAGACGTCCACTGTTGGACATAGGCCTCCCTCAAGCATCGCCACAAAGACCGGTCCTGTGTAAAAGATAACATGGTGTAAAAACCATCGGAATCGATTCAGTTACTGATTCGAATAGATGTTCGAATCACAACATTCACAACACATTTTTACAGAACTAGACCTATTTGGCGCAGCGTACAGAAATAACCATATGTTCTACACTCTCCACCCTAGAGCGAAAGAAGCCACTGTATAATTTCCCACTAAAAAAAGTGGATGAAATCATTGTATAATTTCCCACAAAAAAAAAACTTGCCATAAAAACAAAACATCTATACAACACTTTTTAGACCATATTTGGCGCAGCCTGTGTGTTCTACACTGTGTGTGTGTGTGTGTGTGGTAAATAAACACGTGTTATATTTCTTTCATTCAACATTTTACCTACAACATCAATTCGTTCCCATTAACGCAGCCTTTGTCATCAAACGCTCCAATATTTAGCAGCCATTGAAAACCGTTGATCAAAGCCATTAGGCCAAATAACAGCGCTATTGTTCCACGTAGGACATGGCCACACTATCAGTTTAGTTTGACTCAGTTACCTAACTTCTGGGAACTTTTGACTAAACATCTAAAGTCGGTATTAATTGATGTCTTGTCTAATATACCTTAACTTTATGTTGAGAATTACCATAAAGCTAGAAACTACATTAAGCCGCGTACAGGACAAACGGCGCGAGGCGTGCGTCGCAAATAGTTCGTCTCGCATGCCTCGGGCTGTGTGGATGTGTGTGCTCACACTGAGCATTCGCGTCATACGATCGTTGCGAACGCCCGCGGCCTCAGTATGAGCCGTGCGCTCCGTGTGGGTGTTCTATGCATTTTCTACTGACGTACACCGTGCGTGGTGATTTGCATGCTCAGCTTGAGCATGTGTCGTTCGGGACGCATGCATAAATGTACCATCGTATGCCTCAGCTTGAGGCATGCGAGTTGAAACATTCGCAACGCACGCCTCGCGATGTTTGTACGCGGCTTTACTCTGACGCACACGTGTAACACGCCTGATTTGTACGTAGAACGACGTCGCATGGCGTGGATCAAGTGTAGCTCTACAACCCTAACCAACCTAAAAACAATGAAAAATCAGTTCCAATTTGTATTTTGTATACAAGGAGATCAATAAACACACTTAATATTAATCCAATTAATAATAGAAGCAACCTTTTAAGATTCCTAAGGGATAACAGTTGATTGTATAATGGCGTAAACTATACCCATTTAACCTTCCACCATATAGATACAATAAACAAAGGTATAATAGCTACATAGGACCCTGAAATTAATAGTCTTAATGGTTGAAATGGTCATCAATTTGATGTCCAACCCCCATTGTCCACAGCGCCGTCAAACCCGCACTAAAATCAAAATTAACTGTAGAAACCAATTAATTGGTTTCGGGCAAATTGAATTCATTGAATTAGACAATTAGTTTGTGACAGCGGCCGACGGTGTTAACGTTAAAATTAGGGTACGATCACAGGTTCAAATTAATCTATCGAGTTATCGACGAACTTTAATGTTACACGTTTGATCTAAATTACTGTTTCTGACTTTAGGTTAAGCATGATTTATAAAGGATTTAATTGTTTTTCCTTGTGCCATTAGCTTCTAGCACCATTGCTGAGGTAAGGCACCTTTACGGCATTTTCAATATTCTTCTGCTACGCCATCTCGCATCACCAATTCTTATGGTAATTGTTTAAATCATCGCGCCACTTCTTTTGAGGCCGTCCTTGATGGGACTGTCCATCTGCAGGAATCCACTGCTTGGATATTGTTGCCCAGTGGACATTGCAAGCTGCTAACCGATAACCGATCGCTCCACGTAAAATACTGATCTGCTGCATCCATTTCTACTGGAAGCAATACTTTGATATTTTTTATATTCTACTACCTAACTGTTTTGTTGATCTAGTGTTTCCATACGCTACTGTTGAACGTGAGGTACAGTGTGGGCGTTTTCAAAGTCTGGGTACGTACATTTGGGTTTTCCATCTGGAATTTGTCAGTCGTCAGTCATTCCAGTTGATGTGTTGATTGAAGATGAGGACGCCGTGTTGCCGCTCCAGTCACTCCTCAAAGAGGGAACTTACCACCGTGATTATACCGTACCCAACACTGTGTCGCGCCAGTCATTGTCGCCATTTCACCATGTTTTCTCACCGGAACTCTGTGCACCATGTCACGAGTTGTCGCGGCAGCGGAGTTTCGCCCCTGCGTTGTACCTCCATGCGCAAATGGTGAACGCGTGCAAGGACTATTACCCCCAGATCCCATGGCGGCAGGCCAGCAAGGAGGCTCGCCACTTCGCGGGAGACTCTCCGGTGTCCCCGCACCATCCGGATAGCCAACAACTCGTAACGCAAGGCTACTGGGCCATCACCGTTCTTAAAGTTTCTGAAATTTTAGCAAATTTTATGTCGTTTTTGAGTTATGCATGAATAGTTAAATTAAAATACGCTTTTGAGGACCTTTACAAGAGCGACAGCAGGAGGACCTGAAAATAGGAATTTTCAGCGAAATATTACTGAAATTGAAGCCGAACCTACTTCGAGACACTTTAGGCTATCAATTTTAATTACAGCAACTTGAACTGAATTTGCTGTCTGCTTCGTTGGGTCCCATGCAGTGATGATCGTGAATTCGATTTACGAGTCAGCCATATTGGTATCGAGTTTTATTTCGTTTGTGAATCTCCTGGCGTGGAGTTATGCGATGTTATATCAATCTACCGGTTTCCGACTATGTGTTCGCGATAAATTCAATAACTACTGAACAGATTTTCATCAACAAACAGAGTAATTAATGAGGAAGGTACATATAGGTGTATGCATAATTTACAGTAGAGAAAAAATCAAGAATTTCAACGATTTGTAACAACCGTGCGAAGTTGGGGCAGATCAGTAGTATTTATTTATTTTCAATACACTTGCTCATAAAATGACTCTTATTGCACTGCACTTAGGTATGTATTGCACTTGTTACCAAACTGTGACATTTTGATTACCATTACGCACTAGTGCTACATTGTGGTTAAAACCTTATTGTTCAACCTCTGCCCCGCCATAATTTTATGACATTTATCTTATCAGGATGGGTGCAGATCGTCCCCCACGTGGAAAAAAAAATGGGCGCGCATATGAAAACAGATTTTTACCGCCTCAAAAGTTTACTAGTTTAATAGTTATTTTATTCACAAGTGTATTAAAAAACGTCGTATGATACACGTGAGTAATTAATGATTACCGTTCTCGGCTGTCTTAAGACCCTCGCCATGGCTCGTGTCTAAATAGCGCCTCAACGGTAATCACTAACAGTACACACTTATATCATAATGTACTATTAATTTATTCTTCATGCACACAAGTTTACAGAGGCGGTTCGGCTGTCAAGTAGGACTGAGACTAACCGCGTCTCAAAGATATGTCAGCAAAACCATAGTGACCTTGTAGGGCTGTTGCACACTAAGGCCACAGCGAATTTCTGAAAGAGCAGCTCATTAGCTGAATCTAGCTGTACAGTTGTGTAAGTCAATAGAAGCCCTTAGCTATTTGTATAGGTTTAGCGTTCGCTGTGTAGCGCTGATTGAACAGTAATAGGTTTTACCAGCGTAAATACATTCCGACGTTCAAAATGTGCTGATTGACAGACCTAATTTTGATGTAACCTATAATAAATCTGTAGAAGTTTTTAGTTGTGCGCGCATCACAGAAAATGTACGAAATCGATATAGCGTACCGCGAACGTATAACTTTTATGCGTGTAACTTGATATATTACTTAGGCTTTGTTTCATTGCAATTGGGTAACTATATCGGAAGATATACTACATTCATTGAAATACAAAGCGCGCTCGAGCAACGCACACATAGACATCGCTCACGGTCACGATATCTCGGTAGCGTCTCGGACCGCTCGTTGAACAGTTCCGGCCCAAACGATCATTAGTGTGCGTCCACCGAGCGTAGGTATAAAAAGTGAAGTACATACATGAGATTGTCTTCTGTACCTATCTAGTTTGTGGTACGGAGTTTACCGGGTCAGCTAGTTGATATGTAAAAGCAAAGGCACCAATGTTCCCTTTTTTTGCAATTTTTATTTAAAACCAAAAGTTTATCATAACTCAGTACGTTGCGCTGACTGTTGCAGTCATCCATCGTACAATGTAAAATTCAGTAGGTATGTAAAACTCATCTAATGTTTTTATCAGTAAAAATGGATTTTAAATTAAAAACAGTTTTTTGTAATATTACTGTAAATACTGTGTAATATTTACACAAAACTGAAAACTTTTGGACACACCTAAAGAAACCATTTAACAAAAAAAAATAAGATACCTTTAATATAGGGCTTGAATTGTAATTCCAAGTCAATCCGAGGATATCACAGTTCCAAAAAAGTAAACAGTTAAAAAAAAAATTTTGCACATGTATGTACTTTTTTTGTGTCTTCTTTATCTTAATTTCACACAAAATAGTAGCTTTAGTTTAGCAACCTGTAACACAATTTAATGGTCCTTCAAGAGAATCTCGTAAAAATTAGAAATACTCGTACAGTACATATATTACCTTATACTAAAATGTAGGTAGTTAAGGGTTAAATAATTAAGCTACAAGTGGTGTATCAGCTGTTTTTGTCCCACGCAACTGTAATAAATGTACATGACATAACTGTTATATAGTTACCACCGTGTATGTGTTGTTCTAATACCTACGCCCCAAAAAAAGTCAACGGAAAGCGACGCCATTTTCATTCGGTTATGTTCGCGCATACGCGTGAAACGCATACTATATGTTACTGATGAAGCAGGCTAAAGAATAGATGAATAGATCGTGTGGCTATTAAAAAAATGCAAGTTAGTAATGGGAATCACGAACAAGTTGTCAGGGAAGAATGAACAAAACGTATTGCTCATCCCTAGCAACCAAAAGTAACCATGGAGTTCTTGCCAGTTCTTCTGCATAGGGCGACTAATGGAATCCGTGCGTCAGCTTCTGACGTTTTTATGTGCCGATACAGGCCTATGTCATATACAAATGTTTCGAATTTTGAAATTTCAACATGGTGGAAGAGCAGGAAGATGTAGACACACGTGTGCCCCATACGCTGATTCAGATCAGCGTATGGGGCACACGTGGGCATGTGTCTCCATACATTTTATATGGAAACTAGTAGTCCTAGAGCTATACTTGATCCACGCCACGCGTCACACGTTACACGTGTGCGTCGGTCTAATGTAATTCTAGCTTTACTGTTCCATCAATCTTCTAAGATGATCCAACATGTAATTAAACTTGGTAGACAGTTTGATGACCCCAGGCTCTTGACGTATCGCCCCCGACAACTGCGGGTTGGACAGTATTAGTTTCTTCTGAGAACCAAATCCAATCAACATCGTAGTTATAAAACCAGAGTAACAGGAATGGAAAAGTTCTGTATTGGTATCCGGGTACCGGAGGACGCAGCGATGAAGGTCTCCCACAGGGTGGATCGATGATCTGGTGAGAGTTGAGGGAATCTGACGACCGGTCTTTGAAGCGACTCTTGGAGGAGGCCTATATCCAACAGTAAACTTCTTTCGATTGAAATGATAACAGAATGGGGGAGTTTCACCCCTATTCCTATCCGAGTACAAACACGGCAATCAATAGCTAATTACTACTTTACCATGTGTAATGACGGGTTTTATGACCGTTATAAAGAGCATAATAACATATCTATCAAGGTAACGCAGGTTTATTATCGAAGCCATTTAGAGAACTCTAAACAGTCGGTCACCTATACTATCCTACCCACTATCTACTAGACGAAAAGCGATACGCCACCGCACCGGTACATGGTGGATATCCTACTCCGGCTCTACTTCAGGCTATGGTACAGAGAAGGCATCGGAAGTCATCTCCTTTTGCGAAGCAGTTAGATAGCGAAAAGCGTGACGGAGAGATATTCCTCATACCCCAGCCGCCTCAAGGCTCGCAGCGCAGTTCCCTCTCGGAACCGCGCTGCGAGTCTTGAGGTGGCTTTACCCCGAGCGGAAAAGGTATTTGACGATTTCCCACCTAAAAAACAATGTTGGGCATCCTATCCATATGCATAACGTTTTGTGAACACATTAATTGTGCATACAGCTATGTAAAGGAAATCCCTGCCAGATTCTGTATTTCCTGATAGCTGCATCAGCTAGAACCTTGGTAGGTGCTGCGTGGCGCCCCAAAACATATGGTGACATCGATACCGAACCGCAGTACGTTCTGAGCGGGCTCTTGTATACCGCGTATATCGACAAAGCTAAACCGCGCACCGCCACATGACGCCTCGAGGCATTCCGCGATATCGCGAGTTGTCTCTAAGACATCTCTTACTAGAATGAGCACTTTTTCTGTAGATTGCAAATATAGAGCATCGGAGCGGGCAATGCTTGGAGTTTTCTTGCGTGATCGCATCGGGAATTGAGATATTCGCAAAAGAACCAAGGTTACCGACAGCCCGACGAACCGCAAACTTAAGTGGCAGTGGGCAGGACTCATTGCTCGCAGAACAGATGGGCGATGGAGCCGAAAGGTTCTAGAGTGGCGGCCGCTCAGAAGACGCTGCAGAAACAAGCGGAAAGAGGTACCTATGGAACTATACGAGTATGAGCTATATAGCTCCATCATTTTAACAGTTCAGTTTAAGAGAGCTCGTGTAAAGCCTCTGAGCTCTCACGTACAAAAAAAAATGAACGTATATGTTCTTCTTTCACTGCTAAAACTAATTAACTTTGACACGCATTTTTGTGGACACAAATTCGGTTATCTGTGTTTTAATTAAGTGGCGTACCACGCCTATGTGCTCAGAGATAAGGCATCCCTCCCACTGCCACACTTAGTTACAAGGACAGTATCATAAATAACACTATCACTTTCGTTATTATTAGGTCGAACTGATACGCCAAAATGAAAATCTCGTCAAATAAATTAATTAGAAAAAAAAACTAGGTAAGCGCGACTCGGACTCGTCCACTGAGGATTCCGTGCAAATTACAATTCTCGAATGGAGTCTTGAAGATTTTTCCGAATTGCAAAAAAAATTTTTTTTTTGTGATGTAAGTAACATCAAAGTTGGAGGTTTCAGATTTATTCCTATACTTGTGCTATAAGACCTTGCTTTGTGAAAAATTTCAGGATTCTGCATCAACGAGAAGTACCCTATGAATTTCGATCTTTGAGAGTATCGAAATATACGTTTTTTGTGACGTACATTTTTTTTATTCATTAGCTTAGAAGATTGATATTTTAACAGCTTGGACCGCAAACTTAAGTATATGGTTTTAATTTCAACTTGATACCTCCACGCGTTCTTGAGATAAAGGGTCTTGACAGACAGACAGACTGACAATAAAGTGATCCTATAAGGGTTCGGTTTTTTCTTTTGAGGTACGGAACCCTAAAAAAGGACGTTACTCAACACTAGAAATTATCAAACAGGAGGTGTAAAAATGTATTGTTTACTTACGTCGAATTACAAGTTCAACGGCCATTTTCTAAATGTGTGTTCGTACACACAATTTAGAAAGTGGCTCCTGAACTTTATGGTTGTGTAGAGGTTCTTCAACGATCAAGAATAGAATTAAATAGAAATACTTTTATTCTGAACAGACACAGCGCAACAGTTGTAAACATAAAATATAAAAAAAAAATAACAAAAGTACGCGTATCTGACGCGTCACTTTCGCTGTTTCGTAGATTTTGGTTCAAAAGGACTAATAAACAGAATGCTTTAATCCTATAAGAGTTAATTGTTTAAACGTGCACTAAAGCAAGTCTTCCCTCATCTAATACATCACATAGCTGGCTTGAGTCCTTCTCAAGTAAAGTTCCAAGTAGATACTGGCATAGTACCTACTCAATACTTAGTTTTATGTTTCTAACTTCACACTTGACTGTTTTTACGGAATAATGCAACAAGGTGTATAATGAAACCTCTTTTTTCGTAGTCATAGGCTACATATGACAGTTAATACAGTTATTGATATCGAAATACAATATCCTATGCATGACTGAAGTGATATAAATTTCACAAGTTCTAGTAATTCAACTCTTAAGGCGTTTTTAATATTGTGCGGATTTCATCACGCATGCGGAATTGCCCGAATGCGGAGCTGCTGTCCGGTATTACGCTCCGCGTCTTGCGTTCCATATTCAACGCAATACTTGTATGAAAAGGACATTTGCGTGGGTTACGCGTGCAGAGCATTCCCGCATGCGTGATGAACTCCGCACAATATTAAAAACACCCAACTAAGCAACACACAAGTAAGGAAACCCGCTAGTCTAATCTCTGACCTCTCACTCATCAACCATTTGACAGTTTCTGGCTGCAATCCAAAAGCCAAAGCAGCAAAGAGGTGATAAAAGTTCTAACTAAACTATTCCAAAATTAAATAATCTAACTTTTCTTCTGAAAATGAATCTGCCTTACATAGCGGTTCAAAAACTTTGAATTAAAATACTTGATCGTGATTTTTTTTTTGTTACTTGATTCTTTTTTCAAAAAAATTCACGCGACACAAAGAAATTTTATTGTGCTCTGACATAATAAGTAACTAAATTTTTTAAACCACCTCGTGTAGGTTACGTTCGAAGTTTGAAATGCGTGTTGCGAGTTTCCCTAACTTGTTTTTTTTTTTGTTTCGTACGATTTGTGCATTTAGCAAGTGTCAAGTTTAAAAAGTATTAAGTTTTCAGTCATTATAAGTTACTTTGAAATCCATTAGAATGTAATATTATTTGTAGTATTTGGCAACAAATAGACAGGACAGCCTTCTCGGTGAGCTTCGCTGTGATAGAGTTTACTAAAATAATTATCAACTCAATTTTACCGAGATCGCATCTGTTTCAATAATTCTACACATTGCCCTATTGCGCAGACTCACACACAATTTCGACTGGAAATCCATTTGAAAATACTTAAAACAGCCTCTGAACTACACTCAAAAAAATCCCGCCAAAAAAACCCTATTCGCTTCACACACTGCTGACACAAAGAAAACACGACATAATAAATACCAAAAACTTTTTTTTACATTCGAAGTTTGAAATACTCGTTGTAATTTTTCGTTCCAATTTCAAAAAAGGAAATCACATTTTACGAAATAGAACAACGTCATTCAAAAAAAAAGATACTAAAAGCTTTTTGGCTAATGTAGAACAATGAAAATATTATTTAAAAATACTTAGCTTTTTTTATTAAACAAGACGTGATCAGTGTGTGAGGTTGATATCGATCGGTGTCGTGCCACTCGGTCACTAGCCCTGCCGACATATCGATTTTAACCACAAGCATTTAGACATTTACTATTGTTACCAACTTGTATTATGTAATTTCCATTATTTAGTACCAAATTGTGTTTCACTATAATAAGCCGTGAAACGTGTAATCTAAAGTAAGGCTGGAAGAACTTTGACAATCAAGGAATTCTAGTGTTGTGGTAAGAAGGGGCTTGGATTATTACAAACAATATTTATCTAGGTCGGTAATTTTAGTATCGGTCAGAAATAAAATAGTAGTGATGGAGTAGGATAGATTTGTTGTTGCTTTTTCTAACATGTTGAAAGCTTAAAAATACTCGTAGTACCAATTTCCTATGGCATCCCACCCTCTAACCATAACAGTTACCGACATCTAAACTCGCCATCATCATCATCATATCTTCTGAAAGAACGCCCAATGTTGGATATAGGCCAAGTGTCGCTACAACGCCCGGTCCTGTGCGTCACGCATCCATCGGATTCCCGCGACCCTGACGACCTGGTTAGGGTCACGAGAATCCGATGGATGCGGTCCATCAGTCCACCTAAGCTCGTTAAAAAATAAAAGGCCTGTTTTGACATTTGAGATACACCCTAGAATGTAACTTAGAACGAAACTGAAAGAAATTATAAAATAATAAATTAAGGATTAGGTAGTTTAGTAGTAGCTACACTACTACTAATGTATAAATACAAAAGTCAATCTACATACAAAGCGAGCTCGAGCAACGCACACATAGACACCGCTCACGGACACGATGTCTCGGTAGCGTCTCGGACCACTCGTCAAACAGTTCCGGTTTAACCCTTCAGATACCGTCAATTAGAGACACAATAGTAAGACAATAGATGCGCGGCCACCGGTGGTCGCTTGGGGATTCATGAATTAAACGCTCATTAGTGTGCGTCCACTGAGCGTAGGTATAAAAAGTGAAGTACATACATGAGATTGTCTTCTGTGCGTAACTATTTTGTGCCACTAGGTAGTCAAAATACAAATGTCAAAAGAGCCCTTTTATTTTTTGACAGCTTTACCATTGCTACCAACGCCTAATTATTTAGCCGATCGCACGGTATGCGTGATTCCTGAATAGTTTATGGTACGTATACGTTCTAGTTTTGGGGAACTTAATTGTATAGTATGGTTAATAGATTGAATTATAATAGGTATTTAATTGTTTATTAATGACATTGGGATATGATTTTTTAATCCTTAAAAATTAAACCATTAGATTCTTATTTCCAATTTAAATAACTTTTTCCTGCTTTTGTCCCGTTTTATTTAGAATGTGACGCAACACATTTTTTTTCCATTCTGTTATAAAGCTTTATATATATTATATCATAAAATTAAGTACCTAAAAACATCTATAATTATATATAACATCTAGATTCTGAATGTTACACTAATATTATAAAGAGGTAAAGATTTTTTTTTTTAGGAGGTAATCTCTGGAATTACTGGTCCGATTGCAAATTTTTTTTCACCAATAGAAAGCTGCTTTATCCCTGAGTGACATAGGCTATATTTTATGTAGGTACGTGGGCGAAGCCGCGGGCAAAAACTAGTTAATTATAAAGAAGAAATGTTCCCCTTGACATTATAAAAATTGTAAACTTCATGGTGCCAATCTTACAAAAAAAAAAATGTTACCATTTTTCATTTAGGTAAGAAAATCCAATAAAAATAGTTTCATGACGTAAGCCGAGATATATTTAACTTGAACTTGCGTGAAGAAAGCTCGAAACTAATAGTGGTTGCAAAGGCACCAACACGCGATTCATCATTTAGGAGGGGCTGCAACAAAAGAAGCCTTGATTTATTCAGCGGGATTAGTGGGAGTTGTGGGAAATATCCACACTGGCAACACTTATTAATCAGACGGCCCGGACGTGACGTTTGCTTTGCTAAATGACACTGCTGTTTCTTGAGAAAGTTGACTGCAATGTGGCGGTGGGAATGACTTTAACGATAATACACTGCAGTGTTCTATTTACTGAAACTTTTTTTTACGCTTTAGTTTACAAGCAATGCCACGTATATGATAATAGTACATTTTGATATGTAGCGACATCTATGACGCCACATAAGAACTACGAAGAAAATACGAAATCCTGCATCGCGCAATCAAAGTTCTCCGCGCGATTTGAACATATACGACAGCCCGACATCAACTATCGGGCAGTCGCCCACCAGACTATAACATCCTGTCCGGTCGAAGGATCCTCCCTTTTCAAAGGAGGTATGTGGGACTTTACCCACTGTTCCACCTACCTCCACAGATACAAGTCCAGAAAGTGTGTCATTGCAACCGAGGTAAAATTTGCACGAGCCGTAGGCGAAAGTGTGTTTTGGAGGCGAGAGGTGCAGTGATAAATTTGCACGTTTATAAAACGACTTTTTTCAACCGTTGACCGGCGACTCGTGGGAGTCGACGCGGGCTCAGCCTGATACGATAAATATAATTAAAATTGTGGCGAGGAAGAGCTCGCGCACTTTTCTGCACTAGTGCGGAACACAGCCTTAAAAGAAAATTAATTAGAACTTATTATCCACGTTAGCCAAGGCCCTTCACACCGCCAGAGACAGGAATAGACAGACGAGCATCATAAAAATAAAAGTGATGAAGCAGGAAGGTTAAGACCCTCAGCATTGAGGAATACAGCCCAAAGAGGAGGCGAACTCAATCACCTACCGACTTTATTCCAAAAGTAAATTTATTATCCTGGCTCTATCAGCGTCCTTGCTCGAATAAAAGAGGAAAATTATCCTAACTGAATAAACTCTTGGCATAAACAGACATACCAGGACATAAGTCTACCCGTCTGTCATGTTTTATTCAAAACTGTACAACCATGGCATGGTTGCCGCAGTGGTGAGTGATTGCCTGATAAGCTGCGAGTCGTAGATCCGATGCCCACATGAAACTAATATTTTTATGGCCTACAAGTAGGTGTTCCGAGTCTGGGTGTCTTTTATATGTGGGTACATGTTTGTGAACGCACTCACGGTACAAGAGATATTCCTAATGCCTACGATATATTTATTTTTAAACATCAAAACATAAAGGGGTAGAAAATAGACAGACATAATTACTTTCACATCCTTACTAATATTATAAAAGCGAAAGTGAGTTTGTTTGTTTGTTACGTCTTCAGGCCTAAATGGCAAAACCGATTTTGATGAAACTTGTTACACGGATAGACCATGTCATGGAATAGGACATAGGATACTTTTTATCCCGGAAGTATGTTTCCTTGGGATAATTTTCTGCTATCACGCGGGCGAAGCCGCTGCGAGCAGCTAGTTATTAATAACTAGCTTCTGCAGCGGCTTCATTCTTGTGAATGTAGATTTCTTTATACAGACTTTGAACCCCCGTTTTATCCACTTAGGGGGTGAATTTTGGAAAATCCTCCCTAAGTGCTCGCTTACGTCATAAAAGAAAACCTTGTACAAAATTTCACTTTCCTAGTCTCTGTAGTTTCGGCTGTGCGATGATATGCCAGTCAGTCAGTAGTTCCTTTCTATGTGAATAGTAAAAAACGCCCAGTGTACTATATGTGGTGTTCTAGAACACACGCTACACTTTATATATTTATTACTGTGTCCGGAATCCGGTCTGACACGTCCGACTCGCTCCGTAGCTCACAACTGAAAGTCGACTACCCGGCCACGCAGCGACCTACCTACGCATTATACATGACGTGCATCATCATCATCATCATCATCATAGAACAGCCGAAAGACGTCCACTGCTGGACATAGGCCTCCCCCAAGCGTCGCCACAACGACCGGTCCTGTGCGTTACGCATCCATCGGATTCCCGCTACCCTGACCAGGACCTAGACCATGATGCTTAAAGTAAGATTGTTTTAATCTTGTTTCAGTGTAGGTAAGAGACAGAGCTATACAAGTTGTCTAGTGCCATCTCTTACCCACACTGAAACAAGATTAAAACAATCTTACTTTGAACGTTATGGTAACCCCGCAGGTCGTCGGTCCACCCTTTTGGAGGCCTTCCAACGCTGCGTCTTCCGGTACGGAACGGACGTGCATACTGTACACCAAACTATACAAAAAATCTTTTAAATAGTAGTAAGTAGAGTACGTACATAAACCATTTTGCAGTTTCCACTAAATGTAGCAAAACCTTTTATTTAGTTCCTGTAATAAGTTGCAGCATTCTCTTACTCAACTTAATTTATTGTGCACATACATTTGTGGAAACTACTGTATAATGACTACCTGCGGGTCACAAGAGAATATCTCAACGACTATGTTAGCATATTTTTGCTGCAGTCTAACTTGATAAATGTGTTATCTTTCTTTAATCCTAAAAATAAATGTATATTATTGTAAAAAAGCGTGGGGTGCATGCATAGTGTCAATAGATATTAACATTTCATTGACAGATATGAGTAGAAGGATCAACACTTTGATATTATCTTTAAATGCACCCCACGCTTTTTTACAATAATATACATTTATTCCCTTTTTACACTATTCTTAATCCAAATTTATTGAATTTTATTTTCTGTTTTTTAGTTTGATTTCCTATAAAAGCGTTTTTTTTAGTTTTTTTAAACTATTATTTATTTTTCATTTTTTAGTTTAAGTAGAAATAAATTAATTAATCCCGGCGAATCTAATTAGGATAATCGGATATTTTGATCGGATTATTGCATTGTCATCGATCTTTTACGGGTGTGCAAAGTTAGAATTAAATCTGATCGTTCAAAGTAGGACAAAATCGAGCTCAAAGGGGTCGGTTACAAACATACATACAAACATACAGGTGAAACTAATAAAAATGATAAAAATGTATTTTTTTATAGTACATTATGATATACTTAAGTGTGTAATGTTAATGATTACCGTTGAGGTGGTATTTAGACATGAGCCATGGCGAGGGGTTTAACCTATTGAATGCTAATCACTTGTAATTAATACACTTATGTCGCACTGTGGAACTTAAAGCATTTAAAGAGAACCGAGAACGGAAATAATTAATTACTCACGTGTATCATACGACGTTTTTAAATACACTTGTGAAAAGATAAAACTAGTAAACTTTTGTGGCGGTAAAAATCATTCATGGCCTCTACTATGGTGTGTAAATGCCATTATGCAGAGCAACACAGACAGGATGAAAAGCCACTATCCCTTTTTCACTGCGAATTTATGATAGCAATTACACATCATAGTAAGAGAAGTAGCCAAGTTAAAAACAGTAGGTAGTCCAAAAAGTGTGAAAGGTCTCCTTTTATGAGAAATAATATTTTATGGCGGTCATCAATGAAACCCAATCGGAATATTTAGCAGACCTAATACCCGTTCGGACGGAGATATCATGAAAATGTTCCAAGTTAATAGCGAATAAAATGGTGATGTTTGGTGTCGTTATTATTTTTAAATGTTTCATAAAAATGGTGAAGAACTCTTATATTCAATTTATGGCAACATTCTTTATAGCAACAAAGTCTATAAATGTCTATTAAAATTTAGCTTGTCTATGTTGTCGCTATGCTAAAGCCATTTTCAAATTTAGAAAACCAAACCAATTAAATAAAACAGCGTCATATTCCAAGTTTGAAAATATTTGAACGTTTTGTTTATTCATAAACGTAGCATATAGAAAATGAAAACAATGAAATAAAATGGCGTCACATTCCAAATACGAAATTATTTAAACGCTTTATTTATTCATAGATGTAAAAACAATTCCCTGTAAACGTTCGTTGGTTAATCTGTATAAAATTCGTATATACCTAAATACTACACGGCTAATGGCCGCTATGGAAACGGCAGCGGAAATACAGAGAAAAACTATCATGAAATATGATTTCATAACTGATTTTGTTCTTGTACCAACAATCTGTTGTTTTTCTTACTGAATTTGAGCAATAAATCATCCTAGTCGCAATATTTTTTACGATGAATTTATCTTTTGTATGTTTATTTCTTTAGGATATTAGTAAGAAGTGGGCTCTTTTTTGAGGTTGGAAATCGTCTAATTACTTCTTTGGCAGGAGGAAGTGTCAGACTTTTACTGTCTAAAACTACAACTATGTTTCTACAATTGCCCTTTGCGTTCTTAGACTACAAGTTACCTTTTCAGAAGTCCTCCCATGACACTGGTAAGCATCTACAAGTCAAGGCATCTCCTTGAGGCACACGCGGAATACGACTCGGACTTGGTCCACACAACTGGCTGGTAGTTGTGGCCGGAGTCTCAGCCGCAGAGGCATGAGGACATCCGTTCCTTCTTGCGTGCAGCCATCTCCTTCGCTATCATTACCGCTTTGTATAAGGAGGTGACCGCCGCCCATTCTCCCTCAGACCATGGCTCGAATCAAGGCCCTCAGCAAGAAGTGGCCTAGAGCCGAAAAGAATGGGAGGAGTGGAGCTTCTGCAGATCTTTGCCCAGTTGTGGGCATTACAGGCTAGATATTATGTGGCTATAGCTTAAAATCATAATATTTTATGAAATTTTGTAGGTAGGTCTGTACGTGTACTTGTGTAGTCATTTTAAACCGTTTACTTAGAGATACCTAAATGAGTAAACACTGATCGAATTTCGAAAATTCTTTTCTCTTCTCATCTTCTCTCACGCTAAGTACCATAGTCTCTTATTTTCGAAAAAATACACGGTTCTTGTAGGTTTAACAAAGTGAACGATGACGAGGAAACAAACTAATAACATTAATATCCTGAATCGAAAAAAAATACTGGTGTAAAAACCTACTAGTGCAAATAAATCAAATTCTGCAGCATAACATAGCGATGTTCTATTACAAATTCCGTGAAAACACTGGTTGAACATTTTTCGTTCAAATTAATTTAACTTTTAAATAAATTTCCGTTTAAACTTTCCAGTTATTGACGTTTAATTTTATGTAACTTTTGTCGGTATGCAGTTTAATTGTTGTGGTGTTCAGTTACCTATCTATTTTGTAGTTCAGTTTTTTAAATAATGCGATCGTAATTTGTGCTATAAAAAAAAAAAAATAACCGACTTCACTAAAAAATTGAATTGAATTGGAGGAGTTCCCCCGATTTCACCAAGATTCTATCATCAGTTCCCAACTTGGTGACTATGGGACCATTTGGGAAGTATACCCTTTCGAACAAAAAAAGAATTTTTGAAATTGGTTGGCAAGCGACGAAGTTATGCGCGAACAAACGTAAAAAAAATACAGACATCCGAATTGAGAACCTCCTCCCTTTTTCATTCAAAAAACATTTAAGTTTATAAAAAATTAAGTGAATTCTAGAACAAATTTTGTGACATATTCGGGTAAATGACGGAGTTACCGAGTGTACCGAGCGTTTATGCGTTATCTCTCTTTTTTTCACGTTGCCTCTTTATCAAAAATTGCATTGGATTGCGTTGGTTTAAACAATAAGCTTTTAAACCATGATCACGTTAACGATAGACGGACCGGGAAGAACGCTGAAGGCCAACATTCTGTTACTGATGTGGAAACTGGTATGTTCTATAGAGTCAAAAATTCGAAGACATGACGGTGACATTTACGAATCAGCACTGGACCCGCGTGCTGAGTGCTGGCTGCCCATTCAGTAGAGACTAGCATTTTGCAGTTTTCGGACACTAACTTAATAGCTAGTTTTCAAAAATTGTTTTTTTTTTAACATTTCTTACATGTTTTATCTGATATTTTGAATTATTTCTAACAATAAAAAAATAAGTTTTTTTAATAATTGAGTCTTTCAACAATTTTGAACATTATATTCACTTTCACTATTGCTTCATTTGTACGCAACACTTAAAACTTTGAACAAAGTAATTAGCACTCGATGCACGTGGAACATGCACCACGATCGGCCATTGTGTGCACCGCCATCCACCATTATGTACACCACCATCAGCCATTGTGTAGAAGAGCCATTACACCTTAATGACGTCAGTTGGGCAACTTTATAGGCCACGCGTTTATTTTTATCGAGGCAGTTTCAGGTGGGTATTGGCTTTTTGGTATTGTTTTGTTTCAAAACCTGTTTTTGTTACTTCACATTTATGTAGCCAACAAAGACTTTAATATTTTGATGGTCTACGTTTATGTTTAGTCATTAGGGAACCTTTTTTAAGTTTATAATTAAAAACTCAAACGCTACGTCTTTTCGTACAGATATTGCCCAGTCACTCACAACACAAATAAGCCGTGCACACGATGTGTTTTTATTCTCTTTGAGAACGTTTTTTCAAAACCATTGCTTAACTTTTTAAGACTAAATTAACTCTAAACTTCAGATAATAATTCTAAATCATTTTCAAATTTTAGAACAACTAAATTGATTTAAAATTTTTGAACAACTAAATTATTTTCAAATCTGAAACACTCTATGTAGAATATTTTAAATAGGTTTTAGTATAAATAGTTTATTTAGTATTTAAGTTTTTTTTATGTATATATGTAATAAATTTCTGTCAATAAAAAAAAAAAAAAATTTTAAATACAAATCGTCATTTAAATAACAACTTTAAACGCACAAGTTTAAAGTCGATACTTGAGTTGATGGCAATGGATTGAAATTATATTGAATTATTTATGCAAGTAAAGTGGAAAATTGCGTGCTTCTAGGCCCAAGGGACTGCGGTAACCCGTTCCAACTACGAACCACACTTTAGAGTGTCCCTAGTGCCCGTACACTTGCACTTTGAAAGACTTAATACATGCTACTACGGGCCAGCGGTTTCGAATATAGGTAGGTACGTACGACTGGTACAAGTACGTTGTCTCTGCACCGACAGGTTTCCGGTGGGATCTCATGGTGAAATGGCGACAGCGACTGTCGCAATCCAGTGCAGGGCATGCCGTAATTATGGCGTTCAGGAGAAGGTTCTTACGAAAAGAAAAGTTTAAAAAATTACAGAAAATTAAGACCACGCGCGTTCGACAGTTCATTGGTAAGCTAGTATTTAAAAAAAAACTAATAACTACAAAGAAAATGACACTATGACAGAGTTAGTCCTTACTAATATTATAAAAGCGAAAGTGAGTTTGTTTGTTACGTCTTCACGCCTAAATGGCAGAACCGATTTTGATGAAACTTCGTACACAGATAGACCATGTCCTGAAATAGGTCATAGGATACTTTTTATCCCGGAAGTATGTTCCCGTGGGATAATTTTCTGCTATCACGCGGGCGAAGCCGCTGTGAGCAGCTAGTACATAATAAGCAAAAAAAAAATTATATTTAGTAATATACACAACGAACCATAGTTGGCGAGAGAACGGCCCATAACCAATATTTTTACACAAACTAAAAAAAGATATGTGTTGCCATTTAACTGAGTGTGTTTCACGCATTATTATAAATACTTGTATGTAAAGGACATTTGCGGGGGTTACGCATGCGGGAATGCCGCATCCGCATGATGAAATCCGTACGATATTAAAAACATCCTTAGTGGTATATGTGGGGTAAGTTATGCCATCCTTCCTTATACTGTAACTACTATTCTTGAAAATAATAATAATATTCCACAACTATCACACAACGCCGTCTAGTCTCAAGCTAAGCAGAGCTTGTGTTATGGGTACTAGACAACTGATAAACATACTTATATATTTCTAAATACATACATATATAGATAAATAACACCCAGACACAGAACAAATGATCATGCTCATCACACAGACATTTGTCCTGAGTGGGAATCGAACCCACGACCTCCAGCATAGCAGTCAGGGCCACTAAACTACTAGACCAACAGGCCAGTCAAAATAAGTGTTAGTGGTATGTGCGGCGTAAGTTACCATCCTTCCTTATACTGTAACTACTACCCTTGAAAATATAGTAGCCCTGATATGAGATCAACGAACGAAAATCTGGTGGTTAAGACGAGCTCATAAATTTATACCAGCAGATAATACGTGTCTCAAGCTATCTTTACGAGGGGATTCGTTGCGATCGAGCCTATAAAAATGAACTATAACCGTATGGCGTATTCTGTCACACATGTTTCATACTGAATATATCATTTCACCAAAAAGTTTTATTAACCTAAAATCTTGGGAACATATTTGGAAGATTCTTTTTTTTTAATTGATATAAGTTAGCGCTTGACTGCGATCCCACCTTATGGTAAGCAGTGATGTAATGTGATGGTAAGCGTTGATGGTCAAGCGCACTAGTTTATTATACAACGTGCAACATTAAATGCGCTAAACCTCAGACACCCCAAATGATTTTTAATTCAATTGACCTAGTTCTATAGGAAAAAAATATTTTTTTTAAATTTAAGGTTTTATGGGCAGTTTTAGTTTGTTTAAAATTCGTATCTGCATTGAAATAAGAACTAATATTATCTCTCTTATGAGAAAATTTGATTGGACTACAACCTTGGTTACCTATTTGGGCGGAATTGCGCACGTGATGGCTTGACCTATTAATAAATAGACAGAGCAACATTTTTAATGTAGATTTTTTAAATGTAAATTATATTAAAAAGTGGTTCAATTGATTTGTTCGTCATTCTGATCAAACTATTTTCAAGTTTTGCGCATTTAGCGTTATAGGTTGTATACACTCTTGTCTTAAGACACCTAATTATAAACAGACGGGAAGACCGCGGCAGGCAAATTGTTTCAGTCTCTAGATGGACATGGTATAAACGACGAGCCGAAACGCTTGGTCCGGACCGTAGAGGTTTCAACAACATAAGGGTAGATACTCGCCATTCGTCGGCTTGTAACTCTATTGACAAAAGCTAGAATTCAAAATTGATAGTCCATCTTTAGTTCGAAATGAGAATTTAAGAAGCTTTAGCATTTAAGTTGAGCTTAACAAGTTCTTAACTTCGAATTGTTAATTCAGAAACCGGAGGTAAGTCTCTGGGGATTAAAATAAATAACAGATACAAGATGCCGCAAATTCAACTCGGTTATTAGCATGCATTCGCCATCTTACAAGTAATTTACTATCTGTTCGGGTCAGCACCAAACAATAATAAACCTGTCACCGTAATTGCAACACCGCGCTCTATAACATAATATAAACATAATCAGCTTTTTAATGTTCCCAATGCTGGGACTCAGGCCTCCTCTCTAGGAGAGGGAATGGGCCGTAATCCAACACGTGGGCCCAGTGCGGGTTGGTGAATGTCACACGTCTTCGAATATTTGGTTCTAGGACATGCCAATTTCCTCACGATGTTTTTCGTCACCGTTTTGAGAGAAATGGTGATGAAATGTAAGTAACATGCTTCTCGTTCTTACTCAAAAAGAAAAAGAAGCATATTACTTACAGTTTGATTGGCCTGTTGGTCTAGTAGTTAGTGGCCCTGACTGCTATGCCGGAGGTCGTGGGTTCGATTCCCACTCAGGACAAATGTTTATGTGATAAGCATAATCATTTGTTCTGTGTCTGGGTGTTATTTATCTATATATGTGTGTATTTAGAAATATATAAGTATGTCGAAGCGTTGGCGCATATCAGTCGGTCTGCATCAGCGCCACCTATCTTTCACTGGAGGAACTATGTAGTTAGATTGAACAGCTTACGTTTGGGAACGTCAAGTATTAACTTGGGGATGGTTAGCGTGGAGTAATAGCAACACTGAGCGAATAGTGGAGTCAAATGTCGATCCGGAGGTATAATCGATTATTCGACATTGACAGGTACTGACGTTGACCGGTAAATTGGCTAACCGGCATTAGGGCCACGTGTCGGGTGTCCGTGGATTTGGAGGACACTTTGAATCGGTCCGGCGGTCAGGGAAGACATTGGTTACTCCACGCTGAACTTCCCGCGTTCCTGAATTCTTAATCAAGCCATATCTCAGGCATCCTTGATTATTTTGTACTGAGTGTGTGTTACGAGTAATTAAAGGTGTTATCAAAGGTTTTTGTGAGTGTTATTTCCGATGTCGCGACCCACTGATATCGATCCTCCGTCAAGTCCCGGAGGACACGGTGGAGCACACCATCGAGGTGTGCCCTGCCTGGGCGGAGCATCGCCGTGCCCTCGTGGGGGCGATCGGCGGCGGAGACCTCTCGCGCCGGGCCCTGGTCGAGGCCATGGTCCGGAGCGAGGAGGAATGGCAGGCGGTCGCCTCCTTCTGCGAAGCAGTAATGCTTGCAAAGGAGGAGGCCGACCGCATCAGGCAAAGGCGCCCTCGCCGCCGTCGCCGGGATTCCGATCCCGATTTCCGGCCACCGTAGACGCGGGCTCGCGGACGCCGAGCTATGGGTAGCTCGCTGTCCGATTGTCCGGTAATGGACCGAGTCCAAGACGTCGACGGCGCGCACTGTTCCCGCGCGCCTCAAGGAGTTGTCAGCACCAGGAGGGGCCCAGCTGGGTCGAAGCCTACTGGGGACAGGGTTGTCCGAAAGGGAGCTCGTGCCCCGGTATGAAGGCTAGAAGGAACGGCGCGGGGTTTTTAGTCAGTAAGAGTCTGACACTGTCTCCCGCTCCACCCAAGAGCGGGTTTCGTCAAAGATGATTTTCCCCGTCGACAAAAAAAAAAAAAAAAATCCTCCGTCAAGTATATTTGTCAGTTGTCTAGTACTTGTAACACAAGCTCTGCTTAGCTTGGGACTAGACGGCGATATGTGATAGTTGTGGAATATTATTATTATTATACTTTAACCTATTCTAAGCTAACATATTTATGAAAACTTAGTATGAAGTGACGGTAATTATAGCACGACTTACCCCGCGAGGGTCATAAACGTTGTGTGGCGAGGTCATAATGTGATACATCTTTTACTTAAGCTTTCCTCCGAAACAGCAATAAAAAAGTTTGGAGAAGCAATTACTAGGGAATATGACGATAAAAATGCAATAATGATCTTGTAGAGCCTCTTTCATCAGGACCTTTTTAGAGGGTGTATAACTGGCACTTGATGAACAAAAGAAAAAACAATAATTCGAATTTCGAACAAATATTATTGTCAGATGAGATTAGGACGGCTGGCAAGGCGATAGCCGCGAGTGATTATAAACTTTTATTATTTTGTTTTCCTATGTTTGTTTAGGCTTAATCCTTCAAATTTTACAACTAAACTGAGCTGAAATTTTGCAGACACTTTCAGTTGAGAGTGGAGTCATTTCAAATTCAATATGACGGAGTCCTGAAGATGACTAGTTATTTTATATGAATTTTAATGATATGGGTATCAATTAAAAAAGTATGTCGAGAAAAATACAAAAAAAAAGAAAAACGAAGCAATATCGTTCAATGTAACAGACATTTTTTTTTAAGTTTTTTTATAGCCTGCCTTTTCTTCATCTTGAGTCCCTACAATCTAGAGGCCCTGGGGCAAAAACAAACTGGGGCCCTTAAATTGTTTCATCATCATCATCATTTCAGCCGACAGACGTCCACTGTTGGACATAGGCCTCCCCCAAGCGTCCCCACAACGATCGATCCTGTGCGTCCCGCATCCATCGGATTCCCGCAACCTTCACCAGGCCATCGGTCCACCCTGTAGGAAGCCTTTCGACGCTGCGTCTTCCAGTACGCAGTCGCCACTTCAGAACCTTTCGGCTTCAACGGCCATCTGTTCTGCGATTAATGTGCCCTGCCCATTGCCACTTAAGTTTGGCGATTCTTAAATTGTTTAGTCTTTATCAATATATTTATATACAATTTTAAAAAGGCATCGACTTTATCTTTTATAAATTCCAAGTTATAAGAAGATTTATCAGTAACATGCACACACAATGATATGGGGACATGGTCGTCGTTAATATGATCGGTAACTATATCTTTCACAGCTTAATTACCAAATCTTCATGAGTAGGCTTTTCAACCAATACTGCAGTGGTCACATTATCTGATTCACTATCACTATCAACAGAAATATTTTCGTTTATTCAATAAGCGGTTTGTTAATCAGATTTTGGGCCCCCCCGTGCTTAAGGGCCCCGGGGCACTGCCCCGTCTAGCCCTTTAGTAGCTACGCCATTAAATGAAATGCAATGTTTATGAGTTATGATATATGAATAGATAACGAGTATATATGAATTAGTTACCGACTGCTATTTAATTCATGAATCCCCAAGCGACCACCGGTGGCCGCGCATCTATTGTCTTACTATTGTGTCTCTAATTGACGGTATCTGAAGGGTTAAAAAAGTTTCAGTGTAAAATACAATATAAGCATTTAATAAATAGTTGTAGGTCGCGGGTTCGAACCCAGCCAAGCGCATTACTTTGTGTAATTTATTTCATCACCACTGCTCTCAAAACGGTGAAGGAAAACATCGTGAGGAAACCGGCATGTCTTAGAACCAAAAATTCGACGACATGTGACATTCACCAACCCGCACTGGGCCTGCGTGGTGGATTATGGCCCATTCCCTCTCCTAGAAAGGAGGCCTGAGTCCCAGCAGTGGGAACATTAAAAGGCTGATGATGATGATGAATAAATAAATAAATATCACAAGAAGACAGTTCTTATTTTAGCACACAGGTTGCCATGAAAACTGCGAGCGACACTGGTGGAACACAAAGCGGTTTTAGTCAGTAAAAGTCGTACATACTAACTTGCTTCACCTACCTCCCAAACCAGGAAGAGTTATAAGATGATACCACATAAAAAAAGTCTGCCCTTAAAAATAAAATAATTTATGTAACCCGAAAAATTACCGTAACATATCTTAGTTCCTACAAAATATGGCACCAAGATGTTTCTCCAACTTCCCGTATTAAATCCTTTACATTTATATCATGAGGGTTATTCTCATACGATTCAGGTTACTTAAACACGAGACGGGATTAGGTTATTTTTTTACTAGGTCAAGAGGGAGCTGAGAAAAGTTAGAATTAGAAAATATGACGTCACTTGTCGGAAGCAGTTTAATAAAATTGTCTCTTTCTACGTCCGAGATGTATAAGGTAAATAGTTTAAGATTGCTTTTTTTAAAAGTGGAAAATCCTCCAATAACTTCTCGCACTGAAGGGCGGAGTAGGAGGGCCAAACATGTCAAACTTTTACTAATTAAAACCACACCTATATTCCTTTAGTCGTCTTTTGCGTTCTAGAACTATGAGCATCCTTTTTCTTTCTTTTCCCTATAGCCCCAGCAGGCATCAGCCTTGCAGGCCCTACGGTTTGTTGACATTGCGCAGCCCGCGCCTACGATGGATTGCTGTGCGATTTCCTACATCTGGGGCAAAATCTACACCGCTAAATTTTTTTTTTATCCCGTGGAGGGTCGATCTGGTACATGGTACACTATCGATTTGTAACGATAAAATTAAAAAATAAACTAGATTTTTTTTTAAACTCGTATTAATTTACGCATGTACGAAATTAATTTCTTTAAGAAAAAGTCAGCTGAGCGAGTCCAATGACCTGTAGGTAGTAGTCGGCGTTGCGTACTAATTCCATTCTGTTGGTGTTTTTGGTTCAATCAAAGCCGTTTCTCTATGTGCAAATATTCTCTTCTAGATAAATAGTCATCACTCTTGAATGTTATTTATGTCTTATTGATAGGCTCGCGTTTGACTACTATTCCTGAGTTACTAGCCATTTTGACGTAAATATTTCTAGGTACACAGTAGGAAACAGACTCCGGCAAGCAAATCTTATGAAACTTACTTACGAGTATCAAAAGCATTTACAGTTAAAATATGAATGCTTTTAGAAGTTTTTGTTGATCGTAAAGTTTCCATCCATACCATTACCAAAACTTTAGGTAGGTATGCAAGCACTTAAGATCTCCACATATTACATTATCTACTTAAAACTTTGAAATGTTATTGTGAACAGATAGAGAGAAGATCCTAGTTGGTATCTCAAGGTACTTCGCTACATGAACACTTCTTCATAGAAGATTGATGGGATGATGCTCCAAGTAATGAACTGACCTGTTGACTGACCTGTTGGTCTAGTGGTTGGTAGCCCTGACTGCTATGCTGGAGGTCGTGGGTTCGATTCTCACCCAGGACAAATGTTTGTGTGATGAGCATGATCATTAGTTCTGTGACTGACTGTAATTTATCCATGACTAGCGGCCCGTTCCGGTTTTGTGCGGGCAATAAATATAGCCTATGTGACTCAAGGTAAATGTAGCTTTCAAATGGTGAAAGAATTTTTGAAATCGTCGCAGTAGTTTTTGAGTTAATTAATTACAAACATACACACAAAAATATTTTTTTTTTTCTCTTTATTTATAATATTATATTAATGTAGATAGTGTAGATATGTATGTATTTAGGTATTAAGTATGTTTATCAGTTATCTAGAACTAATAACACAAGCTCTGCTTAGCTTGGGACTAGACTTCATTGTGGAATCATCACCATCATTTCAGCCTATATACGTCCACTGTTGGACATAGGCAGAGGCCTATTCATGTGGACTGTTCATTGTGGCGACACTTGGGCTCCCCCAATCCTGTTTGATTGAGGAATAGATAAAAAAGGTATCTCTATGTATACTTCGGTACATAGACACTTCTTCATAGTTGTAAGATAGATGGGATGATGCTCAAACTAATGGATATCACTCATAGCTGAGAGCAGTTGCCATTAGAACTTTTATGGAATAGCATTATGATGGAGACGTTGTCATATATCACGACATTGCTTTTGATGGAATATTGATAGGCACCATACTTAGTTATGTTGTTATCCTTTAATTAATAGTGTGGCAATGCCACCGGTCTTTTGAACAGTGATGCTGAGTTTTTCGATTCCATATTTTAAATTGTTTTTATTTTTTTTTGTTTTTGTTTTAATTGTTTTGTTTTTGTTTGTTTGTTTTTGTTTTTATTATTTATCTATCTATCTATTAATTTAAAAAAAAATATGTGTTTTTTTTTTGTCTACATCATTATAGTTACCTAAAAGATTTTAAATAGGTTAGTATTTAAACGAGTGACAGTAAATTAAAGTTTTAAGTGACAAATATAATTAACTTAGGAATACAATTAGTGAGCGACTAACTGCGAGTGACGAGAAATTCAACAAAATAGCGATTTAAAAACATTAATTTGACTTACTTGAAAAGAAAAATGAGAAGTTTCATAATATTTGAGTGACCTAATATTTGTTTGAGTGTCAACGTTACGTCCTGTGTTTTCAATATTTGGTTGATAATTTATTTATATTGAGCGGCATTTTAACTTAAATAAAGTTTTTATTTATTTATTTATTAAAAACACACACTATCTTTACAGGCTTGCTGGGCCAGTGCCCACAACAGTGGTTTTAGAAACAATAGGAACAAAATAAACCATCAAAAGTGTTTTAAATGTCCTAAATATTAAAGTACACAGTATCGAATGTCCTAAATACCGATATAAATTTATGTATTGATAAATAATTGATCAATCAAGGTAGGTAATTTGTTAATTCGGAGATTGCGAAAACCCGGATAATTAGAAAAAGGCGAAATAAAAACTGCGCGCAACTTAAATACAATTTTAAATACCTAAGGCTGACCCCACATTTGACGTGCGCGATCCTCGGGCGTGCGAGCTGCACGGACGCAGCGCTCGCGTAGCGCGCGCGCTGCGCGAGCGTCGGGTGTTACCGCCGTGTGACGTGTGTAAAGCGTGCGCGCGGCGCTCGCCTTGGCGTTTAACCCCCTTCAGACAAGTCAGTCACAATTTGGCCAGTGCCGTGTTAGCACACGCCGTTGCGTTACTGTTGTACAATCACTAACAAAATGGACTCAGGCGAGGAAACACTACTGTTAGCTTTGTTACTAAAAATAAATAAGACACGTAATAAAAAGACTAAATGCCTCTGGCAAGATACATTATGGTCTTCTTGTTCACAAGAAAGTGATTACTATATTTTGTATTGTAGACATATAAAGAATAGTGAAAAGCATTATTTTTTATGATTATTTACGAATGCCGAGGGCGACATTCAGTGAACTTTTAGACATCATTGAAAGTGATATTCAGTGCCAAAATTCAAAATTATTGGGGCAAAATTAAGGGGATAGCGGGCGAAGGGGTAAGAACGCGACTCGAGCGTCGCGAGCGCGCCGCGCGCGTGTTGCGCGCCCGCTGCATGCACATCACACGGCGGCAACACCCGATGCTCACGCAGCGCGCGCGCGGCGATCGCGCTACTCGCACGCCCGAGGATCGCGCACGCCAAATGTGGGGTCAGCCAAACGGAATAATTACCTCCCACTTTTAATATGCTCATTCTGGATTTTATTACTAATATATATTAGTCGTTGGTTTAGTTAATTTGTCGCTTACTCAAATTCATACACTCAAGTTATTGAAAGGATCTGCATCTGTCGCTAAGTTGCCTACTGGGGCCAGGGTTATCCGAAAGGAAACTCGAGCTCCGGTATGAAGAGGCTAGAAGAAACGGGGTGGGATTTTAGTCAGTAACAGTCGGACACTATCTCCCGCTCCACCCAAGAGCGGGGGTTGTCATAAGATGATTTTTGGCCACCGTAAAAAAAAATCTGTCGCTAAGTTTTTTTTATTCGCTCTTTTTATAATTTCCCTACTTAAATAGGGGGAATTATAAAACGAGCGACTAAAAAAAGACTTGGCTACTGATGATGAGATACTGTTTTAATAACTTGAGCGGTATGAATTTGAGTAAGCGACACATTAACTAAACTAACGACAAATATTGATTAACAATAAAATCCAGAACGAGCTTACTAAAAGTGGGTGTTTGAAATCCTAGTTAAACGATTAAATTAGAAAGTGAG
This sequence comes from Mythimna lalbum, assembly GCA_949319445.1. NCBI lineage: Eukaryota > Metazoa > Arthropoda > Insecta > Lepidoptera > Noctuidae > Mythimna > Mythimna lalbum. The sequence goes on from OX439365.1 coordinate 9,574,427, forward strand.
TGACTAAAATAATAAGTGAGCGACTAAATTAATAAGTGAGTGACTAGAAATAAAATTGAGGTTTTACGTAACGACCAAAAGTTAGTTAACAAATTATGTTATCACCATTGTGTAATTATCTAGTCGCAGGTAGATTCATAATTTTGAACTGGGTGGTTAGGTTGGGTTAGAACTGTGACCTACCAAGTTGCTCGCAGATTTTATTTTACCATTTTCTAACTATCCGGGTTTTCGCAATATCCGAATTATCAAATTACCTGGTGAAATACATAATACATAAATATCGATATTTAGGGCATTCGGAACACTTCATTTATGATAAAATGCCGCTCAGTATTTAATAAATAAATCCAAATATTGAAAAAAATGCAGGACGTAATGTTGACACTTAAACAAATATTAGGTCGCTCAAATATTATGAAGCTTCTCATTTTGTATTTTGTATTTTGTACATTTTAAGTAACTCAAATTTTAGTTTGTAAGTCGCTGTTCTGTTGATTTCTCGTCACTCGCAGTCAGTCGCTCACTTATTATTTCTATAACTCAAAATAATTATTTTTGTCACTTAAAATTTTAATTTACAGTCACTCGTTTAAATACTACCCTTTAAATAGTAGTACTCGCTTTACCAGTGAAAATAGAAAATATATTTGTATTTAGTGATAAATTAACATTTGACTGGTGAAAGAATTTAGGAAATCGGTCTACTTGACCGATTCTTAACTTTATTTATTCAAAAAGAAAATAATGATTATTTCGATGGTTCATAATTATGTTTAATGATGGTATATTGTTCTCCTAACGCAATAATTAATACTATTATGTTACTAATACCAATTTATTAAAATTAAAGCTTCAGCAGGTATTCAAGTCAGCTCATAATTAATGATATATTGACCTAATTGCAACCAGTAGAGCTTGATGAATAATTACATAATTAATATTCAAGCGTTAATTACTCGCTCTATTAATATTATTATTATATATACAGCTTACTGATTACTTACTAGGACATTAGGATTGCAAAGCAGTGAATGCAATCTGTACATCTGTCAGGGCGTCAACGGCGCGCACTGTTCCCGTGCGCCTCAAGGAGTTGTCAGCAACAGGAGGGGCCCACCTGGGTCGAAGTCTACCGGGGTCGGGGTTATCCGAAAGGAAACTAGAGCCCCGGTATGAAGGCTAGAAGGAACGGCGCGGGGTTTTTAGTCAGTAAGACTCTGACACTGTCTCCCGCTCCACCCAAGAGCGGGTTTCGTCAATGATGATTTTCCCCGTCAAATTTGAAGTGTCAGTTTATTCTATATGAAACAATATTCGATACTTACCAAAAATGCATTTCTTTTTATTTTTTGTCTATCGGTCTGTTTGTTTCTTTAGGCTTCGACTCGGCTGAACTGGAGTAATTTTCAATAAAGCAATTTTTTTAATTATTTGCCTGTCTGTTAGCTTGTTCTGGTTTGTTTTAGAAACGACTGTACCAATTTTAATGGGAATTTTACTGGTAGATAACTGATGTTATAAGGAGAGGATCAGGCTAATTTTTTTTTTTTTTTAAATAAGAGATATCAGTAACCCGTTAGAGAGCCCAGCAAGGCCGATGCCTGCTACGGCCACGAGGATTTTCTGAAAGGGAAAATCGTAGTCATAATACAGGTATGCTTTTAGCCAGTAAAAGTCTTACACACCCATTCGCGAGAGAAGTAATGTGCAATATCAAAATAAAAAAACACCATTAACATTATATAAATATTTGACAGTTTTATTAACAAAATTACGTTTATCTTGATCTTCCGAGCGCAGCCTACATTCCGCAAAGTACCAGGAGACTAGGAAATAATAGTAGCTCGTAAATAATGGTCAGCCTACAAGATGTTCAGCGACGCAGAATAAGGCAGATTTTAACTTGGAACGTTTGCATTACGTAGATAGCCAAGTTGTAAGCATTCGCACAAGGATATCAGCCAAGAAAAGTTTTGTTAGACTTTGAAAGATCAAATTAAATGTTAGATACTACTAATAGGAACATTATATATTTTTTGACCGAAAACTTAAAATAAGAAGATATATATAACTTTTTTTAAATTATACGCGAGGTAAAACGCGTCTCTCAAGACCGTTTGCGTTGCAAGGTTACTATAGATGCCCTCTGCCTCAATTAGGGGACATAACCAAATCACATCTTCTTATATTTTGAACATGGCAGCTTTCATGCCGCTACAATTCTCTAAACATCTTCCAAAACCATTTCAGATTTAGGTACGTGACAAGCTAAACTAAATAGAACAATTATTTAAAATTCCTTTTACTACGTAAGGCCCACCCCTCACAATCACATTTGCATAGCCACAGTTCCCCTCTGTTTACGTACAGGAATATCTTAGTACAAAGACACCGCAAGCCACGCTATCAAGACAGGTGTACACTGGCGTATCAATATTTAACGTTGAGTAGTAAAACATGGGTTAAAACGGGTGACACAGCGGTCCCTGCACAATGGGCGTATAGTAGGGTAGAGTAGGGTAGAGTAGGGTAGAGTAGTGTAGAGTAGAGTAGTGTAGAGTAGAGTAGTGTAGAGTAGAGTAGAGTAGTGAAGAGTAGAGTAGTGTAGAGTAGTGTAGAGTAGAGTAGTGTAGAGTAGAGTAGTGTAGAGTAGTGTAGAGTAGTGTAGGGTAGAGTAGAGTATAGTAGGGTAGAGTAGGGAAGAGCAGGAGCGAAGCCGTGCGGGCAAAAACTAGTAGGTTATATAAGCTACCCCAAACGCGAGTGACGCTGCGAGCTAGGATAGTTATACAGCTGACGCATTGAAAAGTACACCGCATGTGTCACACAGTAATTAGCTAAGCGAGCAAAACAAACCTATGTGAGCTAAAATTGATGGCGGCTCCGTCTTACGAGTTGTAAGTCACGGGTTCAAATCCAGCCAGGCGCATTACTTTGTGTAATTTATTTCATCACCACTGCTCTCAAAACGGTGACGGAAAACATCGTGAGGAAGATATTGACATCCACCAATCCGCACTGGGCCCGAGTGGTGGATTACGACCTATTCCCTCTCCTAGAGAGGAGGCCTGAGTCTCACTAGTGAGAACATTATAAGGCCGACAAAGCAAGCACCAAAATCTAAGGATATCTTTAAAAGGAGAAACTGACTGACTGACATGTCAACGTACAGATGAAATTACTGGGACTGGGAGTGTGCAATTTTGCACAAGGGTTTCTTTTATGACGTAGGCGAGCACTAAGAAAGGATTTTCCGAAATTTGCTCCCCTAAAGGGGTGAAAGTTGTATGGAGAAACCTACTTTAACAAGAGCGAAGTCGCTGATAGAAGCTAGTATAAAATAACATAGCACACGCAATAGGGAATTGAGGCAGTGAATTGTAGCTAGAAAATGGCAAGCCTCATAGCTCATTGTTCAATTAACTCGCTTAGCTTAGCTCTGCAGTGTGAAAAAGCTGTAGCTTCGTTTACAAAGCTAAGCCTAACCTAGCCCTCGGTATACGCTATTCTTAACCCGTGTGTCCGCGACCTTTCGATTACCAAATGGAGGTTACAATAAATTCAGCGTTATGTGCCCCTTTGGAGTCACTTAGATATTCATAGTGAGGGAGCAGATCGAAGTAGGTATTAGGTACGAATACCTTATTTTAGTTATATTTCTAGACAGAAGACTTGAGAATAAAGACACTTCGCTGTCTTTATTCTCAAGTCTTCTGTCTAGGCAATTTTTATCGTAAGGCTCTAACGCAAAACGTATCCTTTAATGTGTACCGTAGCGTTTGGTAAATGCAGGTCTTAGTTCTAACTAAAACCTGCAGCATTTACCAAATGCAATTTTTTTTTTTTTTTTCATAATTTTACTAGTATTAAAAGGCAAAAGTTTATATGTTTATACTCCTTTATGTGAAAACAACTCAACGGGTTTGGATGAAATTTGGCACCATGTCTTTGAATAGCACATAGGATAATTTTAATAATTAAATTTAAATACCTATACCTGTAACAATTGTTTACTTTCACGTGGTTGATGCCACTAACAGAAACCAGTAATTTCTAAATAATATTTAAAACTAGCTGCTCCTAGCGGTTTCGCCTGCCTGATAGCAGAAAATTATTCTAAGGGAACATACTTCGGGGATAAAAAGTATCTTATGTCCTATTCCAGGATATGGTCTATCCGTGTACCAAGTTTCATCAAAATTGGTTTTGCCATTTAGGCGTGAAGACGTAACAAACAAACAAACAGACAAACTCACTTTCGCTTTTATAATATTAGTAAGGATGTCACTTGAGAAATCGATGCAAAACTTAATGAAAGTGATTTCATTTATCACGGTAATATGGCATTGTTTACCCTAAAAAACAAGTAAACCAAAGCCTACCTAACAAATAGATTCCTTTTAGTAGCCAAAATCGCGCTTGACACAAAAAATCTAATTACCCTAAATTCAAATTCGAAACGTTGCCTAGCAAAGCGAAAATCCAGCATTAACTTCCATTTACTAATGCAATGAGTATGAAAACAGAAATATACCGGTATCACCTTGCCAAAGTAAGTCGGGGCACTCAAATTAGAAGGTGACCTGGTTTCCGGCCACTAAAATAAAGTTATGTCCAAAGAGCTCAGTTCACAGGTATGACCTTTTGGAATTAGGTGGGTAGTCTGAAATAGACGCGACAACTGTTGTCTGTGGGACTGTTTGATGAGCCGAGACCGCAGAACGACTGTGACGGACCTCTGGCCCACACGGAATTCACGTTGGAAGGGGAACTTTCAGTTGTGTAACGTTGAATTTAACGACATGATGAAACATTTACTACAGTTATGCCAAAGATAAATGAAGTTCTGTTTTAGAGACATAATTTACACGAGTAGAAACTTGAACAAACTTTTTTATGGTGGGAAATCATGTAATGTCATCTCCCGCTTTAAGGCTAAGTGGAAGGGTGATTCAGACTTTTACTAACTAAAATCACACCTATGTTCCTTCAGTCTGTTGTATTTTGCATTCTAGGACCACGAGTGCGGAGGAATTCGAATAAATTAACAGTAGGTAGGCGCGGTGGTTGAGCGATTGGTTCTCGGTCGGGAAAAAACATTTTTTAAATTTATTTCACCTACCGCTACTTTTCTCTGCATCATCCAAATTTTGACTAGTAGAAAATCCCTCAAATATTAAATAAACCTCTGTACTTGTGTGCGAAAACTTTATTAAATGACGATGTCTATTATGTACTTGTAAAGTAACTAGAAGTAATCATGATGCACGAGGAGTACGACAACATTCTACATAGGTACCTAAGCTTCATAGAATTTTGTCATATTCAACACCTTTGTAGTATCGGCACGATCTGTCTTGAATAGCTTGGAGTGCTAAATCGATTTGCCAGTCAGCAAGATTGGACCGAGTCGTATGCCTGGCATTCATGTATAGGTATTCTACCCTCTTACCACGTGACTGAGCGTTGAGATAACGTCAGAACAAAAGAATCGGAGGCGTGGCCGACTCGAGGCGATCGACGAAAGAGAATCGAAACCAAACGATCGTAACTTGGCTAGGTCTGACGTTCTCCACAGAAAACCTGTAAAAGTATTTACTCTAACATTAATATATAGCGCTTATTAGACATACAACTTACGGTACGTGCCATACGACGGTTGAACAACAGCCAAACTTTAAGCTAAGACGAAACGTACAAAAATTTGGCCACTCACTACTTTGGCTGGAGAGCCAAGCTAATCATCACACTGTCTCATTGGCACATTCTACTAGCAAGCCAAAGTGTTGCTATTTAATTTTGTAGTACACGCTATATAAGATCGAGCAAAACTTGAAATTAAACGACACAAATCATGGCCTTTTCCCTCCATAGCTAATATTAATAATAATATAACAATAATATTCCACAACTATCACACAACGCTGTCTAGTCCCAAGCTAAGCAGAGCTTGTGTTATGGGTACTGGACAACTGATAAACATACTTATATATTTCTAAATAAATACATATTATAGATAAATTACACCCAGACACAGAACAAATGATCATGCTCATCTCATAAACATTAGTCCTGGGTGGGAATCGAACCCACGACCTCCGGCATAGCAGTCAGGGTCACTAACCACTAGACCAACAGGCCAGTCAATATAATTAGACATGTTTTGTCAAAATCGGCTAATACCCTTGCCTTTTTAAAGCAAGTTTTAGGTGCCACAGAAAAACAGACAGACGTACATATAGCGATCAAACTTATAACACCCCTCTTTTTGCGTCAGGAGTTAAAAATTGCTATAAAAAGAAAGTTAGAACGTTCCCGTCTGCTAGCAACTTACACTAAAATAAAACTACCTTGAAAGCGTGCTCCATATTCTATTGTTCCCCAGACACCAATAAAAACAGACATTTCTTTTAAAAATAATGTTACGTCTTACCTGGTGTCAATTCCAGGGGTACTACACTCAAAGTAGATTCATAAATACGGTTCCCAATGCCCGCCTCTTCACTTAGTTTGGATACGAAGCGCTGGCACAAGCACACGACACAAACACAAAATAGATAGGTACAGAAGACAATCTCATGTATGTACTTCAATTTTTATACCTACACTCGGTGGACGCACACTAATGAGCCTTGAGCCGGAACTGTTCGACGAGCGGGCCGAGACGCTAACGAGATATCGTGTCCGTTAGCGGTGTCTATGTGTGCGTTGCTCGAGCACGCTTTGTGTGAAGATTGACTTCTGTGTCTATATATTTTGTGGCACAAATGCTACACAACAGGCACTTTCCAGCAAATTGGATCTACTGAGTGCACTGCACAGGGGTTGTCGAGCACATTTCTGCGAATTCAAGTCTACCAACCTGTCGTACTTAAATCTAAATGCTTGAATGGTTCACGTAGGTAAACGTGTAAGGACGCGATTTCACGGTAGGAAAGCAGCGAAATATGATTATATTTTGTGCGCAGATGCGTATTTCCATTCTATACATGGCCTGAACGCAGCCATAGGACTGCGTTCAGGTCTTACTGCTTGAGTATACTTTATATTGCATTTTTTAAATCTGTAATTACAATGTATTCACGAATTCTGCGTACTAGGCTTGTATAGTTTGTAAGATGTACACGCGCATCCTAGTTCTAATCTGTATTACAATTAACATCACAAAATCTGAGATATACAAAAAATCATTTATTTAGTGAAATAATAATGACTTTTAGCTTAACCTGACCCAAATGATTCACTAACATTAGAAGAGAATCTAGATCTCTATTTGTCACCGTGACTATCTAACCTAACCTAACCCACATCATCGCTTCGGTCACTCGCCATCGTGTTCTATCTGTTCCTAGTCAAGTTACAACCGTTTCAATTGCGTCGAATGTTTCGAGTTGACCTTGTCACCAATTCTTTTGTTCTGACCATGTGACTGAGCGTTGAGATGACGTCATTCCCGTACATTTGAAGCTTTCTACTAACGTTTATTATTGCAAATTGGCAACTTGGCTAGGGGTACTGTACTTGTACGGTCGCCATTAGAACAAAATAATTCGACAAAAGCTTGCGTCGAAGCTTTCAACGCCAGTGAAACTGTTGTAACTTGGCTAGGGGGGCTGACCTATTCCAAGCGCGATTATTCCGATCTACGCATGATTTAACTGAGTCCATATTCATACTGGCACTGTATAATATGGAATCAGGTTAGGTAGTTAGGTCATTACGAAGTATATGCGAGTATTTTCGTACTACTCTTGTATACATTGAAAAAAGTGATTTCAAATCTATACGCGACTAGTTTCACACCCTCTGGCCACGTACAGAATGTAAATACGCCTCGCAGATAATCAAAGGATGTTCAGCATTCGTTACTGAATAAGAATACCTTTTGTAAGAGCCGTAAAAGAAATACGGAATGGGGTTAAACGAGGCAGAAATCATAACTTATTACACTCCATATCCCCTGAGCAAATTGTGTGGGCCCTGAGGAGTAAAATAGAGTTTCAAAATAATACTTAAATTATTGAATATGAATTTGGCAATAATTTATAAATAACGCCAAATATACCATCCCCCCTAACCAAGTTACAACCGTTTCGTTTTGATTCTCTTGCGTCAAACGCCTCGAGTTGGCCACGCCTCCGATTCCTTTGTTCTGACGTCATCTCAACGCTCAATCACGTGGTCAGAACAAAAGAATCTGAGGCGTGGCTGACTCGAGGCGTTCAATGAATCGAAACGAAATGGTCGTAACTTAGTTAGGGGGCAGGTCCCCTAGCTAAGTAGCTAATCTGCAATAGTTAATGCTAGTAGAAAGCTTTAAATGTACGGGAACGACGACGCCTCAACGCTCAGTCACGTGGTCAGAACAAAAGAATTGGCGGCAAGGTCAACTCGAAGCGTTCGACGCGAGCGAAACGGTTGTAACTTGGTAAGGGGAGCTGGTCTACTTGGGCAAATGGGAACGTTTTTTTTCTTCTTGCAACTGAAGGACACAAGTTGATTTTAGTCAGTAAAAGTTTGGCAAACCTTTTAGCTCCACCAAAGAACATGAGAAGCTAAAACTTTTAACAATACTCGAAATAACTTTAACACAAACATTAACAAAGTAACTACGCCGTTCATAGGTATCCCAGAACTTTGTTACCTACCAATATCCCTATCCCTACTATATTATTATATTATTTTATTATTAATATTATAAATGCGAAAGTAACTCTGTCTGTCTGTCTGTCTGTTACGCTTTCACGCAAAAACTACTGAACGGATTTAGATCAAATTTGGTAGGTAGGTAGAAGAGACACTGGAATAACACACAGGCTATATATAATTCCACTGCTGAGCATGGGTCTGCCCGCGCGATGTAAACTGTAATCCACGTGGGCGAAACCGCGGGCGGAAAGCTAGTAGTACTATATACCTTTAAAAGCTCTTACGTTAATAGAATGCCTATCTCTGTGACCTATTTACCTATCGTATCGTGCTTCATGAACTGCAGCAGTCAAGGGTAATATAATTGGATGTTAATTACGAATGAATTGTGATTGAAGGTGTTAATTAGTTAGAGTGCCTAGAATGTGGAAAGACTAGATCATGACGTCAGTAGACTTATATAGGACATGTAAAGGCCATGTTGGTTGTTTCAATGGAATTATTTGCCTAGTCAAGAATGAATATTATAAGCCGGTTGTAGTCATTAAGTATTTTGTATGAAACTCCATTCGGGTCTACGTCGATTTCACGGGGAATAAAAAACATGAATTATTCAAGGTTTTGATTTCTGCGAGGCCCTTTTAAAAAACAAGCTTTATTTTTTTTTTAACGTTCAAATATTTCCAACGTAATCTCGTAAACACACACGTTTGAAATCGACATAACGTAGGGGACCAATGTCCGGCGACGAATGGGTAGCTAGCTCGTTCAGCCGTCCGGTAACCGTCCGGACCAAACCTGAGTCGTCCACGGCGCGTAGAGTTCCACGCGCTCCTCAAAGAGATGTCAGCAAACAGTAAGGGCTCAGAAGAGTCGAAGTCGAAGCCTACTAGGGTCATAGATTCGCTTGTGAAAGGAAAACCTGGTGCGCTGGAACGCAAACCACAAAAGGTACATAGGAGTGGTTTTTGTCAGTAAAAGTCTGACACGCCCAACTATAATTTATGACGTGATTGATCGGCAACGTAACAGTGACGCGACGGAGGCGTGTACATGAGCCTTTCTTCCAGTAGTCTGCAGTCTTGATTCGTTACGCACGCTCCTAAAGACAATAAATCTTTGGATTTTGATAAAAGAAGGATATAAAGCGTTTCTACGTCGAAAACGATAGATTTGTCGCCAAAACGTTCGATTTTCATTCCTTCAAGATTTCTATTCCAAATCTTTCGACTAAAAAATTGTGGAGCTCCCAAGCTTACATAAAAAGGAATTTCTTAGAATCAACAGGTATTTTAAAATAGAAAACCATCTTATTCTACTAAATTTCCTTTTATTCTAACAATTTTTAGGAAAAAAACGGAGCCCCTTGTCCGTCCGTCGGTCTGTGTCTGTCAAGACCCTTCATATCTGAGGGACGCGTCGAGGTATCGACTTGAAATTAAAGCCATATTATTTCTCAGGTCTCCGGACTCTTCAAGTTGTAAAAAAATCAAACTTTTAAGTTAACGAGAAAAAATATAGTTTATGTGACAAAAAACGTTCATTCTCGAAAAAATCAAAATTCATAGGGTACTTCCCGTTGACCCAGAATCCTAAAATTCAGCGTAAAGCAAGATCTTATAGCACAAATATAAGAATAAATCTGAAAACTGTAAACTTGTTGTTTCGTCACAATTTTTATTTTGCGATTCAGAGAAATCTTCCGAGACTCCATTCCGGAATTGAACTATTTACATCTATAGGTAAGTTTGTACGGAACCCTCAGGTCGCGAGTCCGACTCGCATCTGTCCAGTTTTTTTTATATCCTTTGTTCCAATTAATTACAAAAATTGATAGGCACAGACCTGTTCCTTTGAGACTAACCAGAAAGTGAAAAATTCTAGACTGCAGGTAAATTAATCAGTTAACCCTGTCAGCACCGAGGTGGGAGAGCAGAAATTAAAGCAATTTACTTCAACTACATCCAACTACGCTCGACATTAACATGAATTATGAGTGGATGGCCGGTCGGAACTTTACGCCAATATCATAGAACAAGGATTTATAGAAGCGACATATGGATTTATTATATCTTCTATCATCATCATCATCATATCAGCTGAAAGACGTCCACTGTTGGACATAGGTCTTCCCCAAAGGGGGGTCGACATAATCGCCACGCTTGGCAGGCGGGTTGGCGATCCTAGTCATGTGGTAGTTGAAATCCACAGAGAATGCTGCTGCCCATTCTTTGGTACATATGTCCCTGAGTCGCCTTTTACGACACCCACGTTAAGAGATGGGATGGTGTGATTCTTTACGTCCGAACACCATACGGAACCGATATCTTCTATACGTACCTATAATAAATCTGTCACCAACCCGCACTGGGCCATTATGGTGTATTACGGCCCATTCCCTCTGTCTAGAGAGGAGGTCTGAGTCCCAGCAGTGGGAACATTAAAATGGCTGATGATGATGATGATGAATAAATCTGTAGAAATGTATAGTTGTGCGCGCATGACGTAAATTATACGCAATCGATGTAGATAACTTTTATTCATTAAAATTATGTATAACTTGATATATTACTTAGGTCATTAGGCTTTGTTTCATCGCAATCGGTTGATTATACCGAAAAGTATACTACATTCATTGAATGTTAGGCGGTACGAAGTTCACCGGGTCAATTAGTCCTTAATATTTATTCAACGTGGCTTCAAAGTTAAGTTACACTTGCCAAGGTCGGTCTTGTGGATGGGTGATCTTTTTAACATATCAAGATTCTTCTGTGCCTCGGAAAGCACATCAAACCAATGGTCTTCACTGTTGTGTAGATATTAGTTGTTACGCATAGTTAAGTAGCGACATCTATGTCGTCAAAATGGAACTAAAGTACGAAATCCTACACTTAGAGTTCTCCGCCTGAATCGGACATATAAAAAAGCCCAAAACGAACTATGGGACAGTTGCCCAGATCAGACGTAATACCCGTCGAAGGATCTTCCCTTTTCAATGGAAGACACTCCGTTCCGCATACCTCTAAAGTCAGAAGTCAGGAACACTATAAAATAAGTAATGAATAACATGTCAAACTGTTGAGAAAACACTAAGAACGCAAGTACAGACCAAGCTTTATATACCTGAACTTTTAATAAAACTTCATGTATCATTTACATTTTTCCTCTGCCAATATCACCTCTATCCCATTTCATTACTCTATGCCAACCCCCAGTGAAACAAGGGGCGCGTATAATTAGTGAGTAACAACACACTAACTAATCCGAACGTGTCTGTCCGAACTTTATAGCAGTATCGACGAAAACGCCCGAACTCATCCGAACTCGCCAGAATAGTAATTATTGACCCTCTGAATAACTTTGACTGAGCTGCCAATTTTAAAAAGTTTGGGATTAAAATTAGTTTTTAAGTTAAGGTAAATGACTGTCAATTTAACGTCATGTTAACTTACTGACAAAGTATCCTTAAAAAACTGTTCAAATTCTAGACCGTAATAGACAATATCATCTCAGTCTCAATCAATGTCAAAAACGTGTAAAAATATAAGTCGAAAACATCTTAATTTCATATATTTTTACATGAGTTTTGCTTCTTAGATGTTAGAGTGTTAACTTTTTTATTTTAATGGATAGGCTCGCGTTTGACCACACCTCACCTGATGGTAAGCGGTGATGTGGCCGTCGATGGAACACGCTTGCCTAAAAGCAATCAGTTAACTGGGACCTTAGATTATCCTAGAAGTCCAAAACTTTGTATTGACCACCTGGCATTTTTATAATCCATCATCATATTCCTGCCCTTATCCCGTTTTATTTGGGGTCGGCGCAACACGTTTTTTTCTTCCATTCAATTAATTTTTTTCTTCCAACTCCCTTTTCATTCATATCACTTCTCACACAACCATCCATCTTTTCTTTGGCCTTCCTCTCCCTCTTCATCCATCCTCATGTAAATTCATAACTCTTTTAGCAATATGCATTTCATCTCTCCTTTTTACATGACCATATCAAGCCAAACGATTCCCTTTCAATCCGCATTTTTATAATCCATACCAATTTCAAATGAAGGGTGCTAAGTTCACACAATGTATAAGATCGACATAAATACGCTATCTAATGACTTCTCCTCTGGGTGGAGCCAAAAGGCGTGTTAGATTTTTACTGACTAAAACCACACCAATGATTTTGCGTTCTAGGACTACGGGTAACCTTTTCAAAGTCATTTTAAAGAGCGCGTGAAACAATACGCGCCGTGGACGTTTCGGACTTGGTCCGGGCGGTAACCTGACAGCCGTATTTCGGAGTTTTAGTAATCGCAATTACTAATAGAAAATTAATGTCTACAGCCCTATACCCCTAGCCAAGTTGCTAATCTGCAATAGTTAACGCTTGTAGAAAGCTTCAAATGTACGGGAACGACGTCGTCTCAACGCTCAGTCACGTGATCAGAACAATAGAATTGGCGGCAAGGTCTCGAAACGTTCGACGCAAGCGAAACGATTGTACCTAACTTGTCTAGGGGGGCAGATTCTGATTTCGTTATCTAAGTGACCATAGATATTCTGTACCCCTAGCCAAGTTGCTATTCTGCAATAGTTAACGCTTGTAGAAATCGTCAAATGTACGGGAAACGTCGTCTCAACGCTCAGTCACGTGGTCAGAACAAAAGTATTTGCGGCAAGGTCAACGCGAAGCGTTCGATGCAAGCGAAACGGTTGTAACTTGGCTAGGGGGGCAGTTTTTCACTCGCACATAAAGGGACTTAACGATAACGTTTATTGTATGATATGCGGTAATTTAAATTTTCTTATTATTAATGGCAATCGAAATACACATTCTGTGAAAATTTCAAAACTCTGCCTTTTACGGTTTATGAGATAAAACTTGCTGACAGACAGACAGGCAGACAGATGAACAATGGAGAATTAGTTGCGTTCGACGCAAGCGAAACGGTTGTAACTTGGCTAGGGGGGCTGATCATCATACCATACCATCCATTATCAAGCAGTAAGAACGCTTACAAAATAATGATATAAAGATGTTAATTATCCGTCATAATTAAAAACATATCATGCAGCTTAACTACACACACACACACACACACACACATCGATATATCTTAGACTAAGCGGCACGATGCTCGTCGTGACATAATGACAGATTTTCAGCTCCTCGGCGACAAGTGCCGTAATAATCCATTTTACGCTGCTGACATCTTGACACGGATGATACATAATCCCGTAACACGGTGAAAGCAGGAGTGGCGATGTGAACTGAAGTTATTTATGTGTTTCTTTATTTGTGATATTTATAGTCCGTAATAATTTTATAATTGTATAAGCATAGCCCACCTTGTAGAAGGCCTTCCAACGCTACGTGTTTCGGTACGTGGTCGCCATTCCAGAACCTTTCGGCCCCAACGGCCATGTGTTCTGCGAGCAATGTGCCTGCGAGACGCACAGGACCGTTCATTGTGGCGACACGTGGGAGAGGCCTATTATTATTATTGATAGGCTCGCGTTTGACCACTACCTCACCTGATGGTAAGCGATGATGTGGCCGACGATGGAGCACGCTTGCCTAGAAGTAACCTATTCACTCTTGACTTAAAGACTCCTTGTTTGGTTCAGTTCTGGCTTCCGGTTGTTGTTAACGACGGACATGCAGGAAAGGTGGGGTCTTCCTCCCTTCTTCTCGAAGAATGATGAGTGACTAGCTCCAAATAATTGGTTAAGATAAGATAGAATGAGTATTCAGTAAGTATTCCATACATACATTTAAAGTTGGATAAAAATATAATTTTAGGTGTGCTTGTTACAAAAAATTAAACAACATTCACACTAATATTTTTAAGCCGAAAGTTTGTATGATTGTTACTTCTTCACTCTGAAACCCCTGAACGGGTTTGGTTGAATGACGGGAGTATGTTCCCTTGGGATATTTTTCTACTATCCCGTAGACAAAACCGGTAGTATCAGTTAGTATACCTATTTCATAGAAAAAATGCCCTGGAAAAATGTTACCTTACAATTCTCGCTCGCTCGTGTAAAACAGTAACCAACATTATTATCAAGAAACCAACTTCGACCATTTGTTTCACTGTTCAAGATAACATCAAGTTATTCCTGAACTTCAAACTTCTACAATTTGATAATTCATAGCCAACTTCAACCAACTTCTTATCCTACAAGGAGATTTCTTAACTGAAGAATATTTTCAAATTAAATTTTGTCAGTTGAAAAGTTTGTTGTTTTTTGACAAGATTGAAATTTATAAACGTAGGTCGGTAATTTAATTTGGGGAAAATCATAATAAATAGTCTCCTTGTTGAGACGTGGCTGGAGAGTCATCACGGCGTCCTCAACTTCTGCATGATGTTAAGCTATGACGCCACTTAAGAACTACGAAGAAAATAAGAAATCCTGCATCGCGCAATCAAGCCCTATGTCGCACAAGCACCACTCCGACTCACTGGAGCCAGCAGCACTACTCCGACTCACTGGAGCCTGCAGCATCGTCCCGACTCACTGGGACAGCGCCACCCCGACTCACTGGGGCATCATCCCGACTCACTGGGACAGCAACACCCCGACTTACTGGGGCTTCATCCCGACTCACTGGGACATCATCACCCCGACTCACTGGGGCATTATCCCGACTCACTGGGATAGCAACACCCCGACTCACCGGGGTATCACTGCAGACAGTGCCAAGTCACCGAGAACTATGCCGCTACCTGCCGCTGGCCTGGTACACATCAAGAAGCATCAAGAATCATCGATCTCCGATCTCCGGAGGGGAGTGATGTAGCGACATTTATGTCGCCACATAAGAACTACGAAGAAAATACGAAATCCTGCATCGCGCAATCAAAGTTCTCCACGCGATTTGAACATATACGACAGCCCGACAACAACTATCGGGCAGTCGCCCACCAGACTATAACATCCTGTCTGGACGGAGGATCCTCCCTTTTCAATGGAGGTTTGCGGGACTTTACTCTCTGTTCCACTTACCTCCAAACAGGTAACTTCAGACCTTACTGGACATGGTAACTTCAGGAGTTCCCACACCGGACTCAGGCGGAAGAAACGCCCGGAGCCGCAAAGCACCGCCGTATCCTTGTGGAGGCAAACGGTTTCGGCGACCTCTCGCGCCGGGCCCTGATTCAGACCATGATCCAGAGTAAGAAAATGAGTGGTTGTAGCCTCCTTCTGCAATGCAGTAATGCTAATGATGGACACAATTACATGCGTGAAGGAATGGACATCCTCACGCCCCAATCGCTGCGACCACGACCCCGTCTACCAGCCACGGTTGACGTGGGCTTTTGGATGACGAGCAATGAGTAACTCACCGTCCGATCGTCCAGTCCGAACCCAAGTCGTCGACAGCGCGTAGTGTTACAGGCGCGCTTCAAAGAGATAAGGAGCAACCGAAGGAGACAGGTGTGGTTTTAGTCAGTAAAAATCAGACAGGGAGTGTCTGATTTTTACCACTTCATTCTAGAATGGGAGATGTCATAATATTCCCCCTTTTTAAAAAAGTACCTACTTACCTCTTAAAGAGCATTTAGCTCTCATCATTTAAACAATTTTCTCGGTTACTTAGTTTCGTTTTTATGAAAACTAATAAAATAAAGATTAGACATGTACCTGTGAAGTCTCTTGACTGATTATGTGACTAATATGTATCACTTTCAGCTATTTTCGTAAATCAATTATTTCTTTTTTATTGTTGGTTGTTTTGCGCTTGACCGCTATCTCACCTGACGGAAAGCGACGATGCGGTCGACTATAGAGCGCGCTTACCTAGAAGAAACTAATTCACTCTTGACTTAAAGATTCCTGGGTTGTAGCCATCAGGAAACACATTTCTATGTACTTCTAGATAAACAAATATGATGAAATTTGTCCTGTATTTTTTGTTTGAGGTATACAGTAAAGAAGAAATATTTTTTTACAATAAATAACTCTTAGTCTCTCGGTCCACGCAAAGCGGAATGACATATCTATCGATATCATACTAAAAAAAAACTGTTCCATTTCGTAAATACCAATCCTATTGATGGATAGCACGCCAGTACCAGGGCACTATCACACACTCGCAGGTATCTGCAGCGCTACAAGCACTCATGCCTGAAATAGTTCCCTATTTGGCTGTACCACGGTCAAAGGACGACCACTGCACGGCAAATAAAATGTCCCCTTTTCAACGGACGACGTTTAAATCTACTGCGTCAGCGGAAACACCGAAGACCACTTACAAACATTTCATGTTTGCCTGGTACATTCGCAACGTAATTTTGAGTTAAAAACTGTAAATTAAGAGAAATATCATACACAAACTGGTCAAATGCGAGTCAACACTTGATCAGTACCCCTAGCCAACTTGATAATCTGCAATCGTTAACGCTAGTAGAAATTTTCAAATGTAGGTACGTGAATCAGAACAATATAGTATCAAACGTAGGCCAGAACAAAAGTGTTGCGGGCGTGGCCAACTCGAGGCGTTCGATGCAAGAGAAACCTTTGTAACTTGGCTAGGGGGGCAGTTTTTCACTCGCACATAAAGGGACTTAACGATAACGTTTATTGTATGATATGCGGTAATTTAAATTTTCTTATTATTAATGGCAATCGAAATACACATTCTGTGAAAATTTCAACTCTCTGCCTTTTACGGTTTATGAGATAAAACTTGCTGACAGACAGACAGGCAGACAGACGAACAATGGAGGATTAGTTATAGCACCCTCCGTTGGCATTCTTCGGGTACTGTCTATATATTTTCCATCCGATGGATGGAAAATTATCACCCAAGACACATACATGCACACGTTATTTTACCAATTAAAAATCAATCATAAAAATAAACAATCATAATTATAAGTACCTTCAATATGAAACAGCAATAAATTGGCTCCCAACATAAATAATTTAAAGGTACACGCTACTTTAATATTAACCAATTGAAAGTTAATCATAAAAGCAAACAGCAATTATTTTCATTCGACCGACCTGCGACTGATATAAAACCATATTTATCAGCTGTTTATCTGACCGTGCACACTACATATGGGAGTGAACCTATTACCAGCGGCACAAAATAGATAGGTACAGAAGACAATCTCATGTATGTACTTCATTTTTTATACCTACGCTTGGTGGACGCACACTAATGTGCGTTTGAGCCGGAACTGTTTGACGAGCGGGCCGAGGTACTCCGAGATATCGTGTCCGTGAGCGGTATCTATATGTGCGTTGCTCGAGCGCGCTTTGTATGTAGATTGACTTCTGTACCTATATATTTTATGCCAGGGGCCAGACAAATGGATATGGGTCTCAATCCCTCTAGCACATAAACTAACAACGTACCTTTTACATGTATTAACTTAATAGAAACGATTATATAAACCACCTCAGGCTATTCTTGTGTATTCAAAGGGATGAATGTACCTAAAGATTTGAATTTGGGTTGTAATTTATTACTATAATATTTAATTTGATTAGTAAACTCAGTGCTTTTGTGGCCAAGAAACTGTAGTGTTTTATAATTATTTTGTAGTTGTGGTGGTAGAAAAACAGATATGATAGAACAAACCGTATTTAACTCTTAACCGAATAATATAATATAATATTCTACGACTATCACACAACGCCATCTAGTCTTATGATAAGCAGAGCTTGTGTTATGAGTACTAGATAACTGATAAACATACTTATATATTTCTAAATACATACATATTATAGATAAATTACACCCAGACACAGAACAAATGATTCTGCTCATCACACAAACAATTGTCATGGGTGGGAATCGAAACCACGACCTCTGGCATAGCAGTCAAAGTCACTAACCACTAGACCAACAGGCCTGTCGAATGGCAGATTTTTTTATAAATAATAACACTCATTCAAAACACACAGAGCTCCTTACGTTATGTGTGTCAGCTTGCCTCAATTTTGAACATATAAGTTATGATCACAGCCGGGGCAAAAGGGACCGAGCTCTTTGCCCTGTCAGCTTGATTATATTTACGCTACTTAGTGTTTCAGGTTAGATATCAATTTATGATAGCAATTTGGAGGTATTCAGAACAGAGTGTAAAGTCCCGCAAAACTCCGTTGAAAATAGAGAATGCTCCGACCGGACTGGTTTTATGTCTGGTTTAGGCAACTGCCCTATAGATGATTTCGGGCTGTTGTATATGTCCAAATCACGCGGAGAACTGTAATTGCGCGATGCAAAATTTCGTTTTCCACAAAAATTTTAATTCTATATTATAGTATGTAGTAAAGTTTCCAAGAGTCTTTAATGGCTACTATATCAATTGTAACATGTGACACATGCAATGGTCCGGGACGTTCTACCATTTTGCCCCACATTATACCACGTTGCCCCACATTGTTTCAAATTGCGCCATATTGCCGAGCCCGAACATATTGCCTTCCAGTGCGAGTTAATATTGGGACTGGTAGTCTAATATTGCCTATAATACTTATAGATGTTAATTAATTATGTTTCACAGATAATTACAGATACCATTTCAAACTTAAAAACATGTGCTGTGACGAACCAATTCATGAGCACAGATTAAGTAAATAAGTAGGTACAACCTAAAGCATATTTTATAACACCAAAAACATACTTTTTGTTTTGTGTTGGTATTATTGTTATATTAACACTTCATAATTTACCTAAAAATTAAAAAAGTAAAACTAGAAGAAAATTTTATTAAAATTCTAAATGACGACAACTTTTTGTTCGACAACGTTAAATATTCGATTAAAAAACAGAGTTTTCAGGCGTTTTCTCTCTTTTTTTTTGCGTTGCCTTTTCGTCAAACATCGCGTTGGATTGCATTAAATGAAGTAACAAGCTTTTAAACCATTTTCGATGTTTACGATAGGCGAGTGGAAAAGGACCTTCTTAAGTCAAATTTGAGAAAAGAGAATAAATGGCAATTATTATTATTATTATTATTTTTTCAATCCATCAAAGTTACCTCTTTCGTATTTATAAGCTTTTA
This sequence comes from Mythimna lalbum, assembly GCA_949319445.1. Classification (NCBI taxonomy): domain Eukaryota; kingdom Metazoa; phylum Arthropoda; class Insecta; order Lepidoptera; family Noctuidae; genus Mythimna; species Mythimna lalbum. Next base: position 9,594,111 of record OX439365.1, read on the forward strand.
ACTCTAAGGAGACGATCTTTCTTTACCTTTATAATGGGGTCGAACAACAGTAAGCTCCGTGTGCTCTTGATAAATATGATTGAAGACGACAGAAATGTCACCAGTAATACTTTGATAGATGAAAGGACCAACCGTTTTTGGAATTTTATATCTACGTTGCTTACTAAGACCATTTATCACGCAACGTTTTTTTAGCAACTTTTTAACCCCCTTCTTTCACCTGGTGATACGTGGGCTTTACTTTCCCCCCTCTACCTTAAACCACGTGTATTTTGTTGATCCCGGCTCGAGTATCAAGTCAAGTTTCTTAAAATTTCTTTAGCGGGGAAATTGTTGCGCGGAAATAGCGACCCTGACTAAGTCCACCTTGTGGGAGGCCTTCCAACGCTGCGTCTTCCGGTACACGTTGCCACTCCTTTCGTCCCTATCGATCATCTGTTTTATATAATATTTGTATAAAACTAACTTTCTGTGAGCAGCTTTGCGTAAAAATAGAAAATTATTCCAAAGGAATATACTCCGGAAAATTTTGTATAATTATATGACCTATTCTAGAATTTTTCTATCGGGTATGCTAAATTTCCTCTTAATTTGTTCTGCCGTTTGAACGTAAAGGGGCTGTTGCCCCTTGACGAGAGAGCTTCTACTTGTATGCGTGTGTATGTCTGTTGACATACACACGCATACAAGTAGAAACTCTCGCCTTTGTAACACTCACGGATATCTATGGTAACATTAGCTTAATTGTCAGCAAATCACTTCGTTTCCCATTACGCCCGGAATAATAAATACAATAATAACATCATGGCAATATAACTGTTATTCAATAACAAAGAAACGCAACATCACGCAATCGCATTCGTACGTGCCACCAATATATTATATTGCCGCTCGTTTTCCTATATATACATAATACAGGCTGATTGGACATGACCGATTATACAGAATATTTATTTTCCTTACTTATTTACATGTGAATGGATGGAGAGAAGGAGGCCAAAGAAAAGATGGATGGATTGTGTGAGAAGTGATATGAATGAAAAGGGAGTTAGTGATAGCGTGACGAGTGACAGGACAGATTGGAAGAAAAAAACGTGTTGCGCCGACCCCAAATAAAACGGGATAAGAGCAGGAAAATGATGACCCTCCCATTGCTTGGTCTGCTACGCAGACGACACGCTGGTTCTAGCGCAGGGAGAGTCGCACCAGGCGGCGGTCGCTCTAGCGACACGCGGGGTTGCGATAGTCGTTGGTAGGATCCAGGAGTTGGGACTCGAGGTGGCGCTGCACAAATCTGAGGCCATGTTTTTCCACGGCCCTCGGAATGCGCCACCATCAGACTCCCAACTTACGGTAGGAGGAGTTCGCATCGGCGTCGGGTCGACGATGAAGTACCTGGGACTCGTTCTCGACAGCCGATGGAATTTCGGAGAACACTTCCGACGTTTGGCTCCCAAATTCAACCGGGCCGGGGCTGCTCTCAAGCGGCTCCTGCCCAACCTTGGGGGTCCAGACGCCTCCTGCCGGAGGCTCTACGCGGGGATCGTTCGGTCCATGGCCCTCTACGGGGCGCCGGTGTGGGCGCCGTCGCTGGCAAAGCGACCGGCGTCCATACTGAACGCCTGCCAGAGGGTCATGGCAATACGGATGGTGCGGGGTTACCGCACGATCTCCCGCGAAGCGGCGAGCCTTCTGGCTGGCCTACCACCGTGGGATCTGGAGGCAACAGTCCTTGCACACATGCACGATAAGCGCGTGGAGATGCAACGCCGGGGTGAAAGTCCACTACCGCGACAGGTCGAGGTATGGCGGACAGAGCTCCGGCGGGATCTCACGGTAAAATGGCGTCAGCGACTATCGCAACCCAGTGCTGGGCACGCCACAATTATGGCGGTAAGTCCCCTCTTTGAGGCGTGGCTGGAAAGACCTCACGGCGTCCTTACCTTCCGCATGACGCAGGTCCTCACCGGACATGGCAAGTTCGGGAGGTTCCTGCATCGGATTCGAGCGGAAGAGACGCCCGGGTGCCGCCACTGTGCGGAACGCCCGGAGGACACGGTGGAGCACACAGTAGAGGTGTGCCCTGCTTGAGCGGAGCAACGCCGTGCCCTCGTGGGGGCGATCGGCGGCGGAGACCTCTCGCGCCGGGCCTTGGTTCAGGCCATGGTCCGGAGCGAGGAGGAGTGGCAGGCGGTTGCCTCCTTCTGCGAAGCAGTAATGCTAGCAAAGGAGGAGGCAGACCGCATCAGGCAACGGCGCCCCCGCCGCCGCCACCGGGATTCCGATCCCGATTTCCAGCCACCGTAGACGCGGGCTCGCGGACGGCGAGCCATGGGTAGCTCGCTGTCCGATCGTCCGGTAACTGTCCTGACCGAGCCAAGGCGTCGACGGCGCGAACTGTTCCCGCGCGCCTCAAGGAGTTGTCAGCAACAGGAGGGGCCCATCTGGGTCGAAGCCTACCGGGGTCGGGGTTATCCGAAAGGAAACTAGAGCCCCGGTATGAAGGCTAGAAGGAACGGCGCGGGGTTTTTAGTCAGTAAGACTCTGACACTGTCTCCCGCTCCACCCAAGAGCGGGTTTCGTCAATGATGATTTTACCCGTCGACAGAAAAAAAAAAAAAAAAAAAACCCTCCCATTGCTGGGCAAGAGTCCTTCTAGACATTCTTCTCCCGTGATACTAGTCCAGATCATCCCGTCACGGCCGTCATCTCTTTCTAAGCCAGTTTAGCCAGATTTCAGGACGAAAAAAACAGTTTTGTACACGATAAATGATTCAAAATTAGTTTTCAACATAACAGGGTTTTATTTAGGAAAAAATTTTTTTTGCGATATTTTACAATCTTACGGCGTTTGCAATTGTACGGTTGGCTGACCTGTTGGTCTAATGGTTAGTGGCCCTGACTGTAATGCCGGAGGTCGTGAGTTCGATTCCCACCCAGGACAAATGTTTATGTGATGAGCATGATCATTTGTTCTGTGTCTGGGTGTCATTTATCTATATTATGTATGTATTTAGAAATATATAAGTATGTTTATGAGTTGTCTAGTACCCATAACACAAGCTCTGCTTAGCTTGGGACTAGATGGCGTTGTGTGATAGTTGTGGAATATTATTACATACATATGTTACATTGTTCATTGCATTATGTAAACCTGAATTATTATGTCTTTCAGTAGATACCTACTCGTATGTCCGCAGTTTAATCAGTCCAAGTGTATTACGACTGACAAATTCAATACTTCAATATCCCGACCTCAGTCAGACTCGAGCACCGCACCGATAAACGAGAATGTCGTGTACAAACCAATATTCAGTTAATTGCGGTTATCCTGCGGCCCACGGCTCGGACCAAACTCATTAACTCAATTTTACAATTCTATTATCGCTAGTTCCATAAAATCCTTTCATTTTTGCAGTAAACATCTGGGATGCATTTTTTTGATGTGCTAACGAAGGTTTCTTTCAAACTAAGTAAATTCAAAGTGAACAATATGGAGATCTATACCTCAGTAGGCAGAAACGGAACCTTAGTAATATTCAGGTCTTCTCTATCCCTTGGAGCAATAAAAAATCAAACTTCTATGTCAAAACATACCGAGTTTATTGCGCATGGTGCTTTCAATGGAATCAAAATCTATAGGGGACTTCCCGTTGACCAAGTTATGATATTCAACAAGAAGCAATTTCATATAACAAGTAAAGGAACAATCCAAAAACCGTAAATTCGAAGTTATTTCACAAACTATTTACTTTTTAACCGACTTCGAAAAGGAGGAGGTTCTATGTTCAGCTGAATGTATGTTTTTTTTTTTGTATGTATGTTCATCGATATTTCGGTCAATAATGGACCGATTTTGAAAATTTTTTTTTTGATTGAAAGGTTATGCTTCCAAGTTGGTCCCATAGAAATATTGTTATGATCTCATCATGAACTTCGAAGATATGGAACAGAACTCCTCATAGAATCATAGCAGAATTGTCGTAACAAGTAAAATTGCTTTGTTTATACGTGTAGTCGATGACTGACTGAAAGAAAAGGGGGAGGGGAAAGGGGGAGGGGGTGAATTCATGTAATATAACCGTATTTGGGATTATAAGAATCGTTATGAGGATGCACTCTGGCTATAAGGTAATTTATGTTTAGCTGAAGGGTAGGTACTTTTTAGTGGTGCTACCATAACTAAAAAGTGAAAAATAAAAAACTTTTTACAAAAAATATTAAACCGACTTCAAAAAGTACAAAATAACTTTAATTTCGGAAGTCGGTGTTAAATAACGAAGAGACAAGATTAGGTATCTATTATAGAAACACCGACTTCCGAAATTAAAGTTATTTTGTACTTTTTGAAGTCGGTTTAATTTTTTTTGCACTTATAAGCTTAAGTTTGTACAGAAATCGCGACGTGAGAAACCGACTTGCACTAAGCCGATATTTTTCTTATTCCTTTGCTAACCGAATTAGGTTACTACGAATAAGTCTAAGATAGAAGCAACAAGAAATATGTAAACAAACATTATATGTAACACATTTAAAAGAGTGTCCATGGAGTTTCTTGCACATTCTTCTCCTTAGAAATCTACGCTTTGGAACGTTTTTTTTTTTCTTTTTTTTTCTGTCGACGGGGAAAATCATCATTGACGAAACCCGCTCTTGGGTGCAGCGGGAGACAGTGTCAGAGTCTTACTGACTAAAAACCCCAAGCCGTTCCTTCTAGCCTTCATACCGGGGCTCTAGTTTCCTTTCGGATAACCCCGACCCCGATAGGCTTCGACCCAGATAGGCCCCTCCTGTTGCTGACAACGCCTTGAAGCGCGCGGGAACAGTGCGCGCCGTCGACGCCTTGGCTCGGTCTGGGCAGTTACCGGACGATCGTACAGCGAGCTACCCATGAGCGCCGTCCGCGAGCCCGCGTCTACGGTGGCCGGAAATCGGGATCGGAATCCCGGCGGCGGCGGCGGGGGCGCCGTTGCCTGATGCGGTCTGCCTCCTCCTTTGCTAGCATTACTGCTTCGCAGAAGGAGGCGACCGCCTGCCACTCCTCCTCGCTCCGGACCATGGCCTGAACCAAGGCTCGGCGCGAGAGGTCTCTGCCGCCGATCGCCCCCACGAGGGCACGGCGTTGCTCCGCCCAAGCAGGGCACACCTCAACTGTGTGCTCCACCGTGTCCTACGGGACGCTTTGGAACGTGCCATTTAGCTTCACTTTTCTTGGACTGACCGACATTTGACTATTCAAAAGTGCCTGCAAATGGTCTATTTGAAGTAAATTATTTTTAATTTGATTTTGAATTTGACAATCAACTAATTATTACTCCGGGATTCATTGAGCTCTCTCTAATATATCACAACCATACTGAAAACAATAACCACATTGGCTTCAAATAGGCCACGTATCACAACCGCTCCATTATTCATCAGCTCATCAGAGTTTATGGACCTGTTTATCCAGCCTGACCACTTACGAATATTGTAACATGACAACACCAATCCCAACAGTGTTATTTGCGGTGTCATTATGTTATTGGAACTGAGTATACAATGTTAATAACCCTTCGAAACCATTAAGCCTTTGACGTGATGTGTAAACCGCGGACTGAAATGACATGTTAATATTTAAAGCATTTGAAATGGGATGGCGGTTACCTATTCATTGTTAAATAGATTTGTAATTTGTGTTTGACATTTTGGTTGCGATATATTGCACATTGGTCCAAAAATTTAAAAAAATACTAAAGTATGCCATGCCTTGTTAGATACAACAACAGAATTAATGATATTTAAATAAACAGGTTTGCTATGAGCGCGCACTCGCGAATACTCGAAAGGATCCTAATTGGGATCCTTGCCTTTAAGCGTCACGCAGCATGCAGCAGCGCGCAGCGTATAACTAGATCCGATGATCTAGTTATACGCTGCGTGCTGCTACGAAATTAAATAAAGCAATACATTCGTGTGTGTTTAGAAAGTGTACCAATTATGATACCAAAGTAAATAAAACACAGGGGATCTCATACCACAAGTGCTGCTGCGCGAAACACATTTTTCGGTTGATTTGTGAGTGCATAACATGTCTGTTTATTAAAATGTCATTGAACAGAATATGTAAATATGAACAGGATTGACATATCATCAAATGTTAGCGTTTAACGATGTGGCCAGTTTTAGTTGGCCATTTCGTGAAGTCATCAATTCTAAGATCTGGCCACGATATACACATTCATTTAAAAATTTTGAAACAAACCAACATCATAATTGAACACCAATATTTTAACACAGCTCTTTTACGAAATTTATGTATTTATGTACACTTTATTGTACACCAAGATAATAAATAATACAACTTGACCATAAAAACTTAAAATTAACGGTCTTATCACATTCTGCGATCTCTTCCAGGCAAACTGAAGTGGACAGAGATTTCCTGAACACAAAATTGAGGTACTTGGTACTTGATGCAACATTAATCATCCTAACGATAGTTTCATAAACGCAAAAAATCTGGAGCATCTTTTTCAAACTACATTTTCAGAACATCTTGTTTTTTATTCTATCTAAGGCATAATCTAGACAATCTAAGCATCCGCTGGAGTGTAAGTAATAGCGATCGTAACAATAACTAGACCTTTGCCAAAAACGCGATTGTCTTCAACTCAGCGAACGGGAAAGCGTTCATTACAAGGTGGACCTTAGGGTATGAATAAGACAAGGATTTTCTTATTTTTATCCTTTTATAGACAACTAGCTTTTGCCTACTTTAATTCCTCTCCCATTTTCTTCCCCCTTTCTCTCCCTTTTCTCACGTTAAAAAATAATTAACCTATGTCCGTCTCTAGAGTACGCCAGCTGTGCGAAAAATACAGAGGTGCGCATAAAAACTTGCACATGGTATTCGTTGACCTCGAAAAGGCATACGACCGGGTACCTCGTGAGGTTCTGTGGTGGGCCCTTAAGGAGAAAGGTGTGCCTGGGAAGTATGTGCAGTTGATCCGAGCGATGTACAGTCGGTGCAGTACCCAAGTCCGGTCTACAGTGGGCACTACTGGCAGCTTCAATGTGGCTGTCGGCTTACACCAAGGGTCGGCTCTCAGCCCTTACCTCTTCCTGATGATAATGGACGCTCTGACGTCGGACATTCAGGAAGAGGCTCCCTGGTGTATGTTGTTTACCGATGACATTGTGCTGGTTGCCGAGAGTGGCCTAGAGGTCCAGAACAGATTGGAGGTGTGGTGGCACAGACTGGAAAGTGTTGGCCTGAAATTGAGTAGAACCAAAACGGAGTACTTGTTCTGCGATTTCGGCGGTCTCTCCACTCCAGTGCCTTTAGCTCTCGCCGGAACGCCCATACCGATCTGTTCCGACTTTCGGTATCTCGGGTCGCTCGTCCAAGGGGATGGTGAGGTAGACCGGGACGTAACTCATCGGATCAACGCAGGATGGATGAAATGGCGACAGGTCACGGGAACAACTTGTGATCCACGGATGCCCCTCAAGTTGAAGGGTAAAATCTACAAATCCGTGATAAGGCCTGTCATACTGTATGGATCAGAATGTTGGGCTGTGAAAAAGACGGATGACAAAAGATTGCATGTTGCGGAGATGAGAATGTTGAGATGGATGTGTGGTGTGACGAGAATGGATAAAGTGAGAAATGAGTATATTAGGGGAAGTTTGAAAGTGGCGCCAGTGACTGAAAAGTTGAAAGGAAATCGTTTGTCTTGGTATGGTCATGTAAAGAGGAGAGATGAAACGCATGTTGTTAAAAGAGTTATGAATTTACATGTGGATGGATGGAGAGGGAGAGGGAGGCCAAAGAAAAGATGGATGGATTGTGTGAGAAGTGATATGAATGAAAAAGGAGTTAGTGATAGCGTGACGAGTGACAGGACAGAATGGAAGAAAAAAACATGTTGCGCCGACCCCAAATAAAACGGGATAAGGGCAGGAAGATGATGATGATGTCCGTCTCTAGAGTCCCAACTATCTCTGTGCCAAAATACATCAAAATCGGTTTTTCCATTTAGGCGTAGAGACGCAACAAACAAACTCATTTTCGCTTTTATAATATTAAGTATGGATAACTTACTGGCCGTATTTGGCAACATATTGTTCACTAAGCCCGTGCCTTCACCTGCGTGAAATCAGAAAATTGACTCATTTACTCTGGGTATAAAAAGTAACCTATGTACTATTTCAAGACATGGCCTACTCGTGTAATAATTTTTATCGAAATTTATTCTTCATCGTTATTGCGCGTTTGAACGTGAAGATGTAACAAGACAATGTCGCGACAAATCGTAAACAATTGTTTGTAAATAAGGCACGGCTATTTTAAAAACTACTGAACTAAGATGTAATTATAAGGTATACAAAACGGTTTTTTTATCCTACTAATATTATAAATGCGAAAGTTTGTATGTATGGATGGATGTATAGATGGATGTATGGATGTTTGTTACTCTTTCACGCAAAAACTACTGAACGGATCTCGATGAAACTTGGTACACGAGTAAACCATATCCCAGAATAACACATAGGATACTTTTTATCTTGGGATTATTTACGCGGGTGAAGCCGCGGGCAAACGCTAGTAATATATGTATATATATTACTAGCGCCAATTTTTTTAAAATTTATAATGTAATAAAGATTTATTGCGATCATTCGTACCGTTCATCTGTAATTTTCCAGTGATTTTTTTTTTTTTTTTTGAATTGGCAAGTCAAAATGCCACCGATAGGTACATTTTAACATTCATACTCTGGGTCACTTAAATTGTGTAACTCGCCGCAGCTTACAAAAGCTAACTTTTTCCTCAGCTTTTGATTTCGATCGGAAAACTTGCGGCCTTTGTTTCCAGTGAACTTTGCTTTATAATCTTGAACTTAACTTAATCTTTCCGTGTTTACGACCTAAGCACGACCCGATTACTTTTTAACGAGGATTTCCAAGTAATTTATAATGGGGGTTCTATTAAAATATTTGAAATTGTGTAGGTAACAAGATTTACATTGGAAGGCACTTTCGAGTAGCCATCTTTTTTTCAATTCTTTTTTTAATTTTATTTATACAACTGCTTGCTATAATTACAGTTTGTACCAAAGCGTACAACAAACCAGCAAACTAAAAACTAAAAAACTTATACAAACATTGGGCACAGTTTTAAGCTAATGACAAACTAACTCCACGTGTGTTACGCATTGAGACTCTTCAATTTGCTTGAAAAGAGACGACCGTCGTATGGGACGCGTGCGACGTTGCATATGCGAAGTATTTTTCGAAGTCATCTGTACCAGCCTCAAGGAGTTGTCAGCAACAGGAGGGGCCCATCTGGGTCGAAGCCTACCGGGGTCGGGGTTATCCGAAAGGAAACTAGAGCCCCGGTATGAAGCTGACGAATAAACTAAATAACATAAAATTGAAATTATTAAAATAGCCTTAATTGTAATTACATTCTCGGTCGGTCAGTAGGTACACTACTTTAATAAAATAAATTGCAGAAAATAAAAACCAATTTAATTTCAGCAATCAATAGCAACCTTTACGGCAGTTCTAGGGAACCATTGATGCCAACCATTCCCGCGACAAATAGAGAATTTAGGCTTTCCCAAAAACCCAAAGAAAATAACTACAAAGGCTTGCATACATCGGATTCTCGAGCTAACATATTGACCCTCACAAATATTTAAAAGGACTTGGATCCACACGATCTAGTAAGAGATTTTAGTACTGTATACGACTTAACCCTAAAAAGCGAGGCCCATTTTTCGTCCTTACCGTCCACATCGCGATCTCCGAGCCGACTCGGGTCGTCTCCGACGTAATTTCCGACGCGGGTCCAAACGACCTGCCTCAATGAGATACCGTTTTGATAAAACCCTGTATCGAGCGCGCTTGAGAGGGTTAAAGGGCCCCGTTAGTGGGCAGTTTCATTGTAATAATCCGAAAATGGAGGTACAGAGTAATGGATGACACATACAATCTATGAACAGTCCTGGCTGTGACTGGCTTGTTGGTTAGTGTCCCTGACTGCTATGCCAGAGGTCGTGGGTTCGATTTCCACCCAGGAAAAATGTTTGTGTGATTAACACAATTATTTGTTTTGTATCTGGGTGTAATTTATGTATTTAGAAATATATAAGTATGTTTATCAGTCGTCTAGTACTCATAACACAAGCTCTGCTTAGCTTGGGACAATACGGCGTTGTGTGATTGTTGTGGAATATACATATGCCATCAAAAACATAACTTGTAAAAAAACCAAGGCTCGCAACTCAGTTCTTTTACCGTAAAAAGTTGTGAGATCCATGCAATACCAAGTCGATTGATTTATTCAGTCCGTACTTAAGGAACCTTGATGACCTAGATTGACTTGGCACTCTTTCTTCTTCTTTCTTTCTAATTTGATATGTCTATGTATGTTTTACTTGTCTAATAATCTAGGTCATCAAGGTCCCTTAAGTGCAGACTAAATAAATTAACCAGTTTTACACACAACAGAGTTATACGAGATCGAAAACGGCCTAAACTGTTTCGAGAAAAGAATGGAAAGGCCGTGTCATTTTTGTGCTCGTTGCTTGCCTTAGTGAGGGCACTACCATGCCCCCTAATTATTATAATCCATGAGAAGGTAGTTTATCTTAATATTTGAGATCGAATGGGTATCGCCTGTATTACTTTGGTAGGTGATCCTATTGTATTGTAGTTTCTACTTGTCTATTGTTTTCTACTAAAATGATGAAGATAGGTGACGAGGGTTACAAAGGCCTGGTCGCTTTTGCATTAATAACCCGAAGATGGTATTAATAAAATATTATTATGTAGGTACGTTCAACAAACAAAATTATGAATTTACTAGCTCTGGGTCCGCGATTTTGTTCGCAAGTCTTTTCTTCTTCTTCTTCTTCGTGCTCTTATCCCATATTACTTGGGGTCGGTGACACGTTTTCTTTTCTATTCTGTCCTGTAACCCGTCACACACACTATCACTAACTCTCTTTTCTTTCATATCACTTCTCACACAATCCATCCATTTATTCTTTGATTTCCATCTCCCTCTTCACCCGTCTACATGTATCATCAATTCAGCTGCTAAACGTCCACTGTTGGACATAGTCCCAGTGTCGCCACAACGAATGTTCTACATGTAGGTACACTCCGAACAATTTAGTAACACGCGTTTGATCCCTCTTCTTCACATGATCATACCAAGACAAACGACTGCCTGTCAACTTTTCAGTCACTGACGCCCCTTTCAAACTTCTTCTAAAAAGCTGCAAAAATATTTTCATATAAATTTTAAAACATCTTAAACCATATTTTGAGGACCGTTTAAAAAAAAAACAAGTAAACAGCATTAGTATTTACTTAGCTTTGGTAGCATTTTTGCTAACTTGCCACTATATTGACACATGGGATGTGATAATTGCAATTCCCCATTTTCAACCCATTAAAGGTTAGAACAAAAAACCCTTTCTTAGTGCTCGCCTACGAAACTTAAAGCTGGGTCCAGTAGTTTCGGTTGTGCATTAATATGTCGATCAGTCAGTTTTGTATATGTCATGGCCAAATCTATGAAATTGTTCTCTTCATGATATGGCAAAGTAAAACTGGTCAGATTGTTTTAAACGTTAACATTTGATGTTTTGTTAATCCTATAAAAGGTCTAAAGAAAGCAGGCTAAACGATGATTGAAATATCATCAAACTTTAACGTTTAAAACGATCTGACCAGTTTTACTTGGCCATATCATAAAGTGAACAATTTCTTAGATCTGGCCACGACATATTAGATGACGAAGGAAGTAAAAATGTTCGGTTACAAATTCTGACATGTATGTTTCTTACTGCTACGCCAAGCTAGGCCATAAGTCTACGTCGTAGACGGTGCTACGAGACCCTGCTACGCGGAGCTACGCGGCTAGCCGCTTTGGTAGTACGCTTTGCATCACGGGTGGCTTTTTCCTACTTTATTTGAACACTAAACTCTTTATTAACACATTTACACGTTTACGACGTATCCGTATAATACTAAACTTCGCCTATAATCGTAAAATGCACAACATTATCGCAGCAAATACCACACATACATCCGTTGAAATTGAAAACATAAAATAAGACGAAATTCCCACATTATCTCGGCTTTTCCCATGTATATGCCGAGGGGCAGACCATGTACTTATTCAGGCAGGCTCAGAGTTAACAGGAATGAAACGTGAAGCCTGCAGGCCTCATCTGTATTCATCTCACGTGATATGATATAAAAATAGGGGCTCATTACAAAAGTCAGAGGTGTTCTTGGTGGTATAAGTTACATCATGTGGTTATACAGCATTAGTTTTGGTATATGCGAAACTAAACTGGCGTGTAATGCTTGGTATGACTTACCGTGACCTGTGTTGTACTTATTGTCGGTGATGTCTAACTAGAGACCTTTTTTAAATATTTTTGGGAAAAAATATTACGTGGTATAAAAATAAACAGTCAAAACTCATAACCGTGCAAACATTAGTCAAAAATGCTTTTGACCGATGCCCTTATTTAAAACCACTTTTGACTGCAAAAATCAGTCAAAAGTTGTTTTAAGTAAGGGCATCGTTTTAACTAAATGTTTATGTGAGGTACAAATAAACGGTTTTCTTTCTTTCTAACTGCAAAAAACCAGTGAAAAGTGGTTATGCCTAATTTAAAATTTAGATTGTCGGTTAAACTCATAAAAAAATGAGGTGGTTGGTAAAAATTACTATATATATTCCACAACTATCACACAACGCCGTCTAGTCCCAAGCTAAGCAGAGCTTGTGTTATGGGTACTAGACAACATATTATAGATAAGTTACACCCAGATACAGAACAAATGATCATGCTCATCACATGAACATTTGACCTGGGTGGAAATCGAACCCACGACCTTCGGCATAGCAGTCAGGGCCACTAACCACTAGACCAACAGACCAGTCAAAAAATGGTTGATTTCGTTGCCAAACGTCGCTATACCTTACTGTCTGATAAGTGTAAAAGTATACTGCAGACTGAGTCTACGTTCACACTGGGGATGACAGCGAGGACACTCAGTCAGTGGCGGATAATCCGTTTGGTGTGAATATTGCCTTAGTACAGCAAGTTACACCAAAACCCAAAACTCAACCGTGCACCCTCATCAGTATTCCTCAGCCATACGCTACTTTTATTTTGCCTACACAAGGGAATCAATAACTTTCCTACGTTATTCCGATGACCTATAAACAGCCCCCAAAGGTTCTCGGTTCCCCTCCATTTGTTATTATTGCCCCCCATTACTCAAGCGTGGGCTACCGGCAGATTCCCACGCGAGCTATTAACATGGAGCTCGGTATATCTTAACCTTTTTCTTATATTACCTTCGTGTAATTTACGGGATAATTAGGCGGAATTCACTCTCGAATTTTGGCTAAGGGCGCTTACATATGTTTATGGTTTTCTTTTGAGGTGGGAAATCATCAAATGACTTCTTTCGCTCTAAGAAGGAACGAGGAGTGTCAAACAATTTTTGACTAAAATCCACCTATGAAGGATCCTACTGGGGACAGGGTTGTCCGAAAGGGAGCTCGTGCCCCGGTATGAAGGCTAGAAGGAACGGGATGGGGTTTTTAGTCAGTAAGACTCTGACACTGTCTCCCGCTCCACCCAAGAGCGGGTTTCGTCAATGATGGTTTTCCCCGTCGACAGAAAAAAAAAACCCAAGAGCGGGTTTTGTCATACGATAATTTTCAACATCGAAAAAAAAAAACCTATGAAGGATTCATTTGACAGCATTGGCTTTAAGAGCACGGCTGGCGCAGTAATTAAGCGATCGACTGTTGCCCTGAGTGTCGCGAGTTCGATTCTCGCATGGAACAAATATTTGTATGGCCTATAGATCGGTGTTCCGGATCTGGGTGTCTATGAATTTGTAGGTTGTTAAATGCGCTCATAGTACAGAAGATATTTCTAATGTGGGGCAACTTCTTTTTTTTAAATTGCCATTTGTGTTTTAGGCCCACGGTAACTTTTACAAATATTCAAGCAACACATGCTTTAGGTGAATTAGCAGTCGATTAAAGACATTGAGTTTCTTTCGCATTTTTTTTTCATAGAGATCTTTCGCATTGAAATGCGACATCATTTCGCATTGAAATCTTTCGCAGTGAAAACTCTAACTCTACTTTTCTGACTGACCGTCTCTTTGACAGTTCAAAAATATCTAAAAATGGTTTTGTTTATAATAAATATATGCTTTTATTTCAGTTAGAATTAAACTGACCTTTTGAAGTATAGCATAGCATAGTCGACCTTTTCATGTTCCCACTGCTGGGACTCAGGTCTCCTCTCTAGGGGAATGTCGGATGTCACATATCTTCGAATTTTTGGTTCTAAGACATGCCGGTTTCCTCACGATGTTTTCCTTCACCGTTTTGAGAGCAGTGACGATGAAAATAAATTACACAAAGTAATGCGCCTGGCTTGGTTTGAACTCGCGACCTACAACAGTCGTAAGTGACCTTTTGATACATTATTTTACATTACACATACACACACACCCACACACACCTACATTATTTTACATTTTTTAAATTTTTTTTTTAATTTTTTTTTTTTTTTTTAGATACATTATTATATATATAGATCTATAAATAATGTATCTATCCATGTGGTGTGTCTACGTGAAAACTCTTCGAAAGTCCATTCAGTTGTTTTTGAGTTAACCACGCGCTGCAGAGTTTATTTTTTTAATATGATGTGGTAAGGATCCGAATAACACACGCCAAAAACATAGGAAAGTCACTTTTAGATTTCAAGCAAATCATTCACAATTCCGAATAACTATTATACCAATTACAGTCAGGAGGGCCGCAGTAGATTTATCTTCCTTGTTCCTGTTACCTTCCTATTGATTAATCTTTCAACGCTTAACAATTGAGCTGGAATCACAGTCGCACTAATTCTCTAAAGGCGATAGTTTTTGTGTGTGTTGTTCTTCACGCTCGAACGGCTGAACAGATTTAAATGACACTTGGTACACGGATAGACCGTGTCCTGGAATAGCACATAGGATATTTTTTATCAAGGAATTATTATTATTATTATTATTATATAGCTTTATTGCACACCTTAACTTAAAAAAGGACAAACATTTACAAATATAAGTGTACAATAGGCGGTCTTATTGTGTTTCCTTGGGATAATTTTCTACGATCACGCGAAAGAAACCGCTGGCGGCTGTTAGTCAGCCTTAAAATGACTGTTGGAGATAAAGTTCCTGATCGTTATGAGGTTAACTCATGCTGTTATGATATTTATATATTATACAACCTTATTTTTAGTATTATAATAATATTCCACAACTATCACACAACGCCGTCTAGTCCCAAGCTAAGCAGAGCTTGTGTTACGAATACTAGACAACTGATAAATATACTTATATATTTCTAAATACATACATAATACAGATAAATTAAACCCAGACACAGAACAAATGATCATGCTCATCACACAAACTTTTGCCTTGGGTGGGAATCCAACCCACGACCTCCGGCACAGTTGTCAGGGACACTAACCAGTAGACCAACGGTCCAGTCAAGTATATGCGAAACTTAAAACACCTGTCTAGTAATTTTATGTAAAGAAGCTATGTACAAAATTTTATATCTAACTATAAAAAAACTATTAGAGATAGTTATTAAACATTTTAAATTACGGGTTCTAGAACAACCAAGTCCACTTGTGTGTGTAAGATTTTCGTAGTCTCTAGACAGTCTTTCCTTCCTAAAAAGTCGATCATTTTCAAGGTCCCAACAAAAACACAAGAATTCCAGCACACATTTTCATCTAGAGATACTAAATTCCCCAGTAGTCGTCCGTATTCACCCGTCCAATTAAAAAAGGTAAAATATTCAGATCATGAATACTGGGCCACTCGCGGCGTCGAATGGGATGGATACTTAAATTTATAATTGCCAAATTTAAAGCAGAATTGTAAAAGAACTCCCGCTGCGTGTAACTCATATAAGACTCCAGTGAAAGGCAGTTTGAGGATTTTGAAACGAGTATTTTTTGAGGGTTATTGATGCTTTTGAATGAAGGGAATTGGGGAATTGAAGTTGGTTGTTAAGTCGGAGCTGTTGAGAATCTGAGTGGATATATAATATGGCTCAATTTTAACCCTTCAGATACCGTCAATTAGAGACACAATAGTAAGACAATAGATGCGCGGCCACCGGTGGTCGCTTGGGGATTCATGAATTAAAAGTACACTGTTATTTGACAGGTCTATGCCGTGACCGCTATCCGCTAAAAACCTTTAGGAGTATGCAGAACAGGGTGTATCATGATGATACAGTCCAACCAAGAGAGATGTTTCATAGCCATAGGCTTGCCCAAGGGATAATAATAATAATGTCCGCTGCGTGTCGCGGGATTTACCTGTGTTGAGATATACAAAAAAATAAAAAATTTAACTACGTAAATATTAATATTTTCCAATTAAAACAATACGAATAATCAATACATACGAGTACTAAAATTGAGTATGTATAAAAATTGTGTAATGACATTATAAGTTAATCGTAAAAGTTTCAAAGGAAACTTTTTGACGCATTTAATTAAAAGCTAATTTTAAAAATGTTTTTTTTTTTTGTTAGCTTAAAAATCAATACAAGGACGACAATAAATAGGCAACATTATAATAAGGACATTTGATTGCGTAGGTCGCATCTAAAATTTAGATCAAGCCAATACACTAAATTCCTTTGTAGCATAATACAAGCCTACCCTTTTGTTTCATGACGAATAATATTGAGAAAGGCATTCTCGAAGTTCAGCGAAAACATCTAAATTGTTTGCGAATTGTTTCCGTTTCTTTTAAAGTCACATTAATTTTGTCAAGAGTAAACAAAAACTCGTTGGCAAGGTTTTGTAATAAAAGTTGAAAGTATCAGTGACCGGAGTTTACACTTTTTACGTGGAGTAAATAAACTATTCATCTCTCTAAACCTTCTAATCTAAATATGAAAGTCATAAAATAAAAATTGTGTTGAAAATTCTATATTTTACGTAAAACACCAGGTAACAAAAAAAGTATTTATTATTTTTATAATTCATTTATTTCAAGTAGATATCTAACAAAAAAACTTTATACATTACATCATCAAATAAATTAAATTACACAAAATTTAAACGATTAAAATGAAAATTAAACTGCATTAGATTATAATTTTAATTCTTCTTCTTATTCTCGTGTCGATCTCATGGACTTAAATTTTGTGCCACCAATATGTAGCCAAGTTGCTAATTTGCAATAATTAACGCCAGTAGAAAGCTTTAAATGTATGGGAATAATGTCATCTGAACGCTCAGTCACGTGGTCAGAACAAAAGAATTGGATGCGTGACCAACTCGAAGCGTTCGACGCAAGCGAAACGGTTGTAACTTGGCTAGGGGGGCTGGACAGCTTTGTTGTTGGCCTCGCATAAGTCGTGGAAGGTGCTACCTGCACCTTCCACGACGTAAACTCATAATTTTAATCAGTCAGTCATATTAAAAAGAAATTGCATAAAATCACACAAATACCTGTTCGTTCCTCAAAAAAATACAAAAACATTTCTTCCGCGCCTCCTGAAACGATTTGCTCTACTAATTCATTTCGAAATATAACATGGCAGTACCATCTCTACGCGTTTAGCAAATTATTCCCAGTTACCATTCCCAAAGAGATATCGTTCGGAAGATTTTATTCGTCCTATATCCTTAAGAAGATAGGCCGTTAGCCTGTATTAAGGAGGTAATGTTCACATTTTTGCCAGCAAAGACTTCGCTGTGCCGCCGTCGAGATTAGCATATCTACACGTAAGCTTGCTGTTCTGCTCATATACCGAACTGCCTAATAGGAAGTGCGCACACTGCAGAAACTTTTACTGCCTCATTGCGAATTCGCTCATGTCTGTTGAGCAAGAACTTTCTATTTACAACTACATTGAAGAGCATCAGGGTATAGGAGATCTTCTTTATTTATTTTTTTTGTAATGTATAGGCTCACGTTTGATGTCTGATGGGAAGTGATGATCCACAAAGGAGCACGTTTGCCTAGAAATAACCTATTCAATTTTGCCACAAAGACCCCTAGGTTGATATAACCACAGAACAAAGGAATCATACAGTAATCTTCTGTTCTGTGGTTATAACCAAAGGAAACACAGACTCAGGCAGGGAATTCCAGTCTTTAGCTGTATGTTGCGCCGCACGTCTAGTGGTCGGATGATGGAAGGGATTTGGCGGAATTAAATTGTGCAATTCCAATGCACACTCCCCGAAATTCAAACGATAGAAAACCGATATTCTAATGAATCGGCGTCAATTCTCAAGACTTTGGAGTTTTGACTTGACAAGTGCATCATTGCTGATGATCTTCTTGTTGTGAGCTCGTTTCTCAAGCGACTCTAGTACCTCATGCTGGTTTTTGGCAGACCCATCCCAGAGATGAGAGCAGTACTCCATACACGACCCAACTTGCGCGTTATACCTTCAGGAACTATATTTAACCCTTTAACAACTTACATCGGATTATTTCCAGAAATATTTTCGTGTCTATTTCGCCAGGGTTGGATATTCACGACCAAATGTTCCATCTCGTCTAACTGTTCGATGTACAAGTTGTTACAGGGTTTAAAAATCTTCAGTGCGCGAGTCCGACTTGCACTTGCCCAGTTTTTCATTATCATTGGTCCGATAGAGGATATAGTCGAACAAAGACTTTTAAACAGCTGACTCCGGCTTTATTATCTCCGATCATCCTCTTTGAAATTGCTTACTTGGCCAGAAATCCGGTACGACTTTGTTCCGAGTCCACAATGGACTTCGATAGTTTGGAAATACAAAGATAGTTTGGGAGGATTTGAAACTAGTATATTTGAGTAGTGTTGTAGAACTAAGGCATTTTGTTTCTGCTTAAACATACTACTATATATTTTATTTATTTACCGACAATATCAATAACAATTTATGAACATAACTGGCACATCACGTCTATATTTGACAATATTTATACTTAATTGCATGTTACATGGAAACAAACATCTTCCGCTCTGGGTGGAGCGAGAGGGAGTATCAGATTTTTACTGACTAAACCCTACCTGTGTTCCTCCAGTTGTCCTTTGTGGTCTAATACCACACCCCTTTTTTGAGTAGGAAAATGATCTTACAACCCCTTTCGCTCTGGATGGGGTGAGTGTCAGTTTTTTTCTAACTAAAACCTACCTGAATTCCTTAACCTTTTTGACGCCCATCCATATAATACGCGATGTGTCCTCCAGCACCACGCAACAAATTGTTTCTATGTTAAACTAACTAACAAATGTTTCTGTTGAATATAAAACAAACAAGAACTTATGATGTGTGAAAAAGTTAAAAATATGGCTTATAACAGGGCAATTTTCCATTAAAACAAAATAAAAGGTCGTTTAAAAGTCGTAAATTTATTTTATAATATTATTACTTCTAATCAAGTAGTGGCGACGAAAATTTCGAACTTGTATACAAGTGATTGGCGTTCAAAAGGTTAATTCCCTTTTGCGTTCCAGGGCCACGGTAGCTTGATAAAAACCCGTAGCTCAGGGCTACGGGTTTTTATGAAGCTACCGTGGCAACCTCTGCATTTTCAAGATCTGACAAAAATGGTCCTATTGTCCTGGGCAAAGGCTATCCTTCACTCCTTCCATCTTTCACGCGCCCGCTTTTCCTCTTGCTAATTCTAGTGGGATCTGTCCAGTTCGTCGCGCAATCTCCGTCATGGTCTGCCTCGACCCCGTCTCACTGTTTCAGGGCACCAACTTTGTGCTACTTTGGCCCACAATTTGTTGGGCATGCGGCTGACGTATCCTGCCCAGCCCCTTTTCAATTGGGCAGTCTTTTCTCTTCCACATAAGTTGTGCAACTTTCACCCTTACCATCCTTTTTTACTAAGTGTCCTAACATTAAAAAAAAATTGAACATTGATTGTCGCTGACATGAAATTGCGACTTGAATTCGACGTTTTTAGTACAAAAATTATCCATCAAGACGTCTCATCTTTCAAAATATTTTATTAGGTGTATCTTCGTACCTATTATAATCCATTACCCAAATTATGATTCCGGCTCTGAGCTCTACGTCAACATTATACACAATGTTAGGGAGTCGTACATTTACGTAGAATTATGTCCGTAATATTAAGGAAATCCCCGGTATAGCAAATTTTGAAATTTTATATAATAAATAGAGGCTGAATGAGATTGTTAGTGTAATGATTGCAAGCGCTGAATATGAATAATGATATGAAGATGTAGCGACATCTATGATGCCACATAAGAACTACGAAGAAAATACGAAATCCTGCATCGCGCAATCACAGTTCTCCGCGCGATTTGAACATATACGACAGCCCGACATCGACTATCGGGCTATAACATCCTGTCTGGCCGGAGGATCCTCCCTTTTCAAAGGAGGTTTGCGGGACTTTACTCTCTGTTCCGCTTACCTCCAAACTGGTGACCTTCGACAAAGAACGTCAGCGCAGCCTTCGTGTAGCTACTACTTCGTGACGTCATCATCACTTCCTCGAGCTTTCGAAATTCAATTCCCGAATTAGTAAAGCTATTCGATTTGGAATTTCTACCCTTAACTTTCAGCAGTTGTAATCCATGACCTTCAACGCCCTTGGTTGGGAGGCGCGTTTTCCCAACCACCGAACGTTTTCGCGCGTGCATTACATCCACGTTGCCGAAACACAAACCAAACACACAAACCAAGGTCACCTTGGTTGGAACGCTAATTTGCAACCGTGTGGCTAACCCTTAACAGTAGCGTGTTTGCTAGCTATAGCCTATAGCCAAACACAATGGTACTAATGTCGGTAGAAGTAGAAATGTACAACCACTTTTAATCTTCAACACATCGTTTGCGCCGAAAGTATACTTCTGACGAACTCGTAAACAAGCGGCTAACCTTTTTTGTACCTTTCCGTAACTTTTATTTTTGTTTCGTCAAACTCAAGGGTAACTAATTTGTTACTTCCAATTAACCTCGCCTAAGAAAAAGTTTGTGCCAAATGAATTAAAATAGACAGCTGTGGTGTCCCGTACGCCCGGGTGTCGCCACTGTGCGCAACGCCCGGAGGACACGGTGGAGCACACCGTCGAGGTGTGCCCTGCCTGGGCGGAGCATCGCCGTGCCCTCGTGGGGGCGATCGGCGGCGGAGACCTCTCGCGCCGGGCCCTGGTCGAGGCCATGGTCCGGAGCGAGGAGGAATGGCAGGCGGTCGCCTCCTTCTGCGAAGCAGTAATGGTTGCAAAGGAGGAGGCCGACCGCATCAGGCAACGGCGCCCTCGCCGCCGTCGCCGGGATTCCGATCCCGATTTCCGGCCACCGTAGACGCGGGCTCGCGGACGGCGAGCCATGGGTAGCACGCTGTCCGATCGTCCGGTAATGGACCGAGTCCAAGACGTCGACGGCGCGCACTGTTCCCGCGCGCCTCAAGGAGTTGTCAGCAGCAGGAGGGGCCCAGCTGGGTCGAAGCCTACTGGGGACAGGGTTGTCCAAAAGGGAGCTCGTGCCCCGGTATGAAGGCTAGAAGGAACGGCGCGGGGTTTTTAGTCAGTAAGAGTCTGACGCTGTCTCCCGCTCCACCCAAGAGCGGGTTTCGTCAAAGATGATTTTCCCCGTCGACAAAAAAAAAAAAAAAAAAAAGCTGTGGTGTCCCGTGATGTATCTTATATGTAGGATGTTGTTGTTTTCTAACATTAATTGATCAGTACAAAAAAGTACCACTCTTTTTATGGAAGCGTCTTTGTTCCACTCTCCTCTGTTTTCTGTTTTAAGCCTTTAAAGTTGAGTGTTTCTCAAAATCTATTTATGCCTGAAAATCTGTAACAAAACGGGTGGTAGACGCATTACATTCCAACGACGCTTTTCAATCCGGCGCGCCTACTTGTAAAACGACGTATTATAAAACGTAATTTTAACAGTTTATTCAAAGTATCGAATTCAAATTAGAATCAGAATGTTCCATTGTTAAAATCCATATGTCATTTTTCGCAGCCAGACCCACCGAGCATTTTATTCTTCAAACTTATGACAATCTGAAAACAAATAAATTGCATACCCCGCATACCTTTCGGTTAAATTATTTTCATGATTTTTAGTAATTAAATGAACATTAAAATTATTAGATACCCATTACGAAATTCAAACTTTTGAAAATATTCAGTTTGAAAGAGTGATCCTAGCCCTAGAACACAAAGGGAAACTGAAAGACCCAGGTATGATTCATTCAGCAAAAGTCTGATATGCCCTCTCGGTCCACCTTTGGACGGTCGAAGTCGATTGAGCGGATGATTTCCCACTTCAAAAAAAAACCCGGAGGACACGGTGGAGCACACGGTTGAGGTGTGCCCGACTTGGGCAGAGCAACGCCGTGTCCTTGTGGGGGTGATCGGCAGCGGCGATCTCTCGCGCCTGGCCTTGGTACAGACCATTGGTCCGGAGCGAGGAGGAGTGGCAAGCAGTCGCTTCCTTCTGCGAAGCAGTAATGCTAGCAAATTAAGAAGCCGACCGCATCAGGCAACGGCGCTGACGCCCCAGCCGCTGCCGGGATTCCGATCCCGTATTTCCGGCCACCGTAGGTGCGGGCTTGCGAACCGCGAGCAATGGGTAGCTCGCTGACCTAAAAAAATATCGTATAGAATGACAACAGGCCTAGCCAAGTTACGACCGTTTCATTTCGAATCTCTTTCTGCAGACGATAACGCCTCCGATTCATTTGTTCTGACCACGTGACGTAACGTTACGATGATTTCAAATGTATGGGACATTTGAAGTTTTCTACTAGCATTAAAGATTGTAGATTATCAACTCGGCTAAGCCCTCAGACATATTACATTTTATACATGTAGATATCTAAGGGTTTAAAAGTCGAAATGATCGTTACATAGGTATGCAAAACGGTTGAAAGGATATTGATAGGCTTAAGGGTAGAATATATTATTCCGGTTACACGCCCTATCTACTCTCCCGGGTGATGCGAAGGATTTCATGTTTATCATCCAATCACACCGTAAAGGCGGAATGGATTTCGATGAATCTTGTTATCAAAATAGAATATGAATTCGGTGTTTAGGTATTTCTTATCTCATGTCTGGACGAACTTAAGAAGAAATACTTTTTTTTAATATAATGTATAGGCTCACGTTTGACCACTATCTCACCTGATGATGATGATGTGGCCGACGATAGAACACGCTTGCCTAGAAGCAATCCATTCACTCTTGACTTAAAGACCCCTAAGTAATAGCTATCAGGAAACACAGACTCCGGCAGGAAATTCAACTCCTTGGCTGTACGCATAATGAATGTATTCCCAAAACGCTTTGTACGTTTGGGTGGGATGACCACTATGTACCGGTGGCGCAACGCCGTACGTCTTGTGGTCTGATGATGGAACGGACTTGGTGGAATTAAATAATACTATTAATATACAATATAATAAAGTAGTAATTTGCAATCGCTGGGCTTAATAAGAACAGACTGAATACGGAACGACACACTGCGCTACATAACGGGTATAATAGACGTGGGCAAAAAGGCCGCCAGGCTCCAATGGGATTGGGCGGGACATGTCAGCCGCATGCACAGGGACCGCTGGGCAAACGTCGCCACGCGGTGGTTTCCTACCACGGATATATGTTGTTCTTACTGAAGGGAAGCGCCTTCGAGACCGGCCTAGAAAGAGGTGATGGGATGATTTGGCCGCAAACCGCTATGACTGGTTAGAGACGGCGCGGGAGAAGAAAATTTGGAAGGACTTGGGTGAGGTCTTTGTTCAGCAGTGGGACAGTAATGTCTAGTTAAAAAAAAGAAAAACAATTTGCAGTCAGCAAGTCCTCCTTCAAAACTTTGAAGGAAAACAAGGACACGCAGGTCGTCATATTAATGTCCCATAGTCATGCTTCAGAAAGTTCAGAGAACACCACCACCACAAAGGCACCCTTATACCTTTCCACCAGAAATGTGGCAGCTATGTTACGAGGTTTGAAAGTTAAGCTACGAAACCACAGAAAAAATGAAAGAGGTTCGAAAGAAAATACTTTCCGATTTATAATGCAACAAGTGTCGACGCTTGTCTCACATCTATTATCTCCACTACAGGCAATAAACGAATACGAACACGCATTACGCATTACGCAATTAGTAGACTACGCACACTTAGATCTCAAGTTTGCTATAGGTAGTTGAACTATGAGCATTGTCCGACTTTGTGGCACGCCTGCTCCGCCCACAAGGTAGATCTAAAACTGAGTACCTGTTCTGCGATTTCAGCGGTCTTTCCAATCCAGCGCCTTTAGCTCTTGCCGGAACGCACATACCAATCTGTTCCCACTTTCGGTACCCCGGGTCTGGGGGTGAGGTAGACCGGGACGTAACATCGGATCAACGCAGGATGGATGAATTGGTGACAGGTCACGGGAACCTCTTGTGACCCACGGATGCCCCACAAGTTAAAGGGTAAAATCTACAAGTCCGTTATAAGGCATGTCATACTGTATTGATCAGAATGTTCTACTGTGAAAAAAAGACGGATGAAAAAAGATTGCATGTAGCGGAGATGAGAATGTTAAGATAGAGGTGTGGTGTGACGAAAATGGATAAAGTGATAAATGAGTATATTAGAGAAAGTTTGAAAGGGCGCCAGTGACTGAAAAGCCGAAAGGAAATCGTTTGTCTTGGTATGATCATGTGAAAAGAAGGGACGAAACGCATGCTATTTGGGGCGAGACAAAACGTTTTTTTCTTCCATTCTACCCTGTCACTCGTCATTCTATCACTAACTTCCGTTTCTTTCATATCGCTCTTCACGCAATACATCCATCTTTTCTTTGGCCTCCCTCTCCCTCGTCACTTATCCACAAGTATACTCATCACTCTTTAAGTAACATGCACTTCATCCCTCCTCTTTTCATGACCATACCAAGACAAACGATTCCCCTTCAGCTTGCGAAAGCATATACTAAAAATAATTATTACTATTCCGCCTAACGTAGCTGTATTTCTGTTGGGTTTATTGTGAGCGACTCCCTTTTGACCTGCCGTCCGTCCTCAGAGGGAACAAATTTTTGTAGTACGATGTTATTGAAGTGAAAGTGGATATTGATAACACATATCATTTTACTCACTAGAGTTATTACAACTTCGACAATTATAAGGGTGAATCATATCTATGTAATGACGTTTGGGAGGCCTCTGGAAAATCGATAAGATCTATTTTTTGGTTGGCCTATCACACATATTAAGGGTGTTTTTTAGATGTGAAAATAATCCAATGACCCGCTCTTGGATGGAGTGCGAGGGCGCGTCAGACTTTACTGCCTAAAAACCCACTTCTGTTCCTTCGAAGCCTTTCGTACCGGGGCCGTGTCTTCCTTTCAGAAACAACGCCTTGGCCCCAGTAGGCTTCGACCTTACTGAACTCCTACGGTTTGCTGACATCTCCTTGAGGCACACGTGGAACAATACGCGCCGTTGACGACTTGGGCTCGGTACGGACGGTTATTGGATGGTCGGACGGCCAGCTTCCCATTGCTAGCCGTCCGTAAGACCGCGCCATGAACTCTGCTCTACACGAGACATAGCTAAATCACTCGCGACCACTCATAACACGCATACAGAACCCGATTCCACCACTGTAAAGCTACATAGACCAATGCATATGATTGGTGTATATTAACAAACGCATCCATAGCAACGTAGCATAGCACAGTCCTGTTGGAAAACCGCCCTTACATTCCATGGCTAAATGCTCAATCAAACTTAGACTCTAATTCAGATAAAAACTAAGCACAAAATTGAACGGCATCCAGTCGTTGTTTACACCGGTATCATCAGATAAAGCTAAGGCAAGGTGACAGACAAAGCCTGTGAAATAATAATACGGTAAGCAAGTAGGTCAGACGGTCGGGTTGACGCCTCATCCAACATTAATGCTTATTGTCCTGTGTTTGCGACAGAATGGATTGGCCACAGGAACCATAAACAGGCATTGTTTAGCAGCGATAGAGGTGAGCATATGAACCTTCCAAGCCGTGGTCGTTCATATACTCACTGCTGACGCAATTAGCTATTTTTACAAGCTTTTATTTAGTTTCACCTGTCCCGATGTTTGTCTGTCATCAAATCTTGCAAATTAAATTTGATCCACTTCCTGGTTACCGATTGAGCTGAAATTTTGCATGCATGTGTAAATCAGATGACAATGCAAAATTATTATAACATGGAGCTGATCTGGTGATGGAACCGGAAGGTGGCTATAGGAACTCAGTAGTTATACGACACGACCCCATCGAGTTTGGACTCGTATGATTTGTCTTGACGAGTATTAATTATAAATAAGTATTATACCGTGCTATAAAAGCTTGCTATGAAAAAAAATATTTTCATTTAAAACTTGTTTAAGGCAGAAAACGCGTTATAAACGCGCCGTGTACGTACATACGACGTGCGTCGCTTGCATGGATCGCGTGTTTAGAAATCACCGTTTGTATAACCCTAAGTGGCATATACGTTTTAAAATTAAGTGAAGTCAACCGCCCGATACCATAATAGTGACCATATTTCCATTAAAACACTTAAAAAGATTGCTGTTATTTTCATAAAATCTAGGCCAGTACATAAAATCAATATAACAACCATTTCTCATACCAATGCTTAATAATAACGCTAGGGAAATGTTGTTGGCAATACGGAACGCCTCATTACTGAAATCCACTCTACATAAATTCTAACTACAGGAGTTTATAAAAGCGAATTATTTGGTCGAACGAAACTAATGGTTTTACTGTCCCCGCACACGGGCCTCAAAAAAACGCCCCCACAAAAAAACGCTAGAAGCGGCCACAAACAAAAGCTTGAAGCCGCCGCAAAAAACAGCTGAAGCGCGCGACAGCTTGTGGCCGAACAAACTTGAAACGCCTTTAAGCGTTTTTTTGTGGCAGCACCGCCGCAAGCCGCCGTAAATAACAGCTGAAGCGCGCGACATCTTGTGGCCGGAGATACTTGAAGCGGCTTCAAGCGTTTTTTTTTTGTGGTGGCACCGCCGCACATAAGCCACAAAAAAAAAGCCGCCTCAAAAAAAAGCGGCGTTTTTTTGAGGCCCGTCTGCGGGAAGGCTTAACTGGACTACGTTTGGCGTGAGGCCATTCACTAGTAGTTTTTATGGCGCTTTGTTTATTTGTTGCTATGTCATGCAAAGTCTACGGACGGCGGAATTGGTAAGTTTATAGCCGGCCGGGTCGAATTACTGCGGTGCGAAACTTGAGCTCGTTAGGTATGTAGGTACATCTTCGTGAAATATTTTGAGGTTCGTGTCTGCGAGAGGGCAATTTGAGGTTCTATTACTCAGAATTCAAAGCATATCTCTCTGGATGATTTTAAGCCTTACGAACAGCGCTTCGGTTCAGAGAGGCGAACTGTGGAAGAAAAGTTACCCCAAATTTCATTTCTTCAGCAGAACATCTGCCACTGGGACACAAACTGCAATGGCCAATCTAGAAATCTCTTAACCGACTGTGGACACAGACCACAGGAGCTCGCTGCATGCGAAAAGTACAGGAATGGTCAATGCGGTTTTTTATTGGTGGTTAAAATCATCCAAATGACATCACCCACCCTTAAGCGGAGCGGGAGATTGATTTAAGACTCTTACTGACTAAAAACCCCTCCCCGTTCCTTCTTGCTTGTTTTTTTTTCATCTGATCTAAACTAGTACTTGACTGCGATTCCACCTGATGGTAAGCAGTGATGCAATCGTTGATGGTGAGGCGCATTAGTTTATTAAGAGCCTATTCACTCTAGCCTTAAAGACGCCTAAATTATAATCGCAGCTAACCCTGGCTCCAGTAGCTAACCCTGGCCCCAGTTTCGTGACGACTCTTGGCTCGATTAACTCGATAGGTCCTGAGTATACCTATCGAGCAACCAATTTATTTATATTTCTAATCAAGCCAGCTCGTCCCTGATTTAAGCGGGCTGTCCTCAACAGAAACCTTGTTTGGACAGGCAGTAATTGGGTTCTGATTTTCTAAATTAACGTAGGTAAATGTGTTTGTCCCTGTGTTTGTTGACGCAACCGAACAGGCGTATCACTCAGAACCTTAAGGCCAGGTTACACCCATTTTGAACCTTTTTAAAAGTCTGGAAATCCATTACATATAAAAGAGAACACCATGGAATTTGTTTTAAATGAAAATTGACTTTGAAAGATGTGGCTCAAATCCGGGAACATTGGAAGGAGTGGATTGAGGCCTTTGCACAGCAGTGGACCAGTATGGGCTTGATATAAAAATAATAAAATTGACTAAGTACATGACCAACTGGGGCAAAAATCAAAACATGATATAAATTAGTTGGCTTGATAAAAAAAAGTCTACGAGATTACGTCACGGAAATATTTCAAAGTTACAAAAAATAATAAAGCTTGTTGTTTAAAAAAAAGCAATAATTTTTTTATATAAAAAATAAAAACTAAAATGTTACGGGGCCGCGAAACCGACGTAGACACAGGCGACTATAGCCAGCTCTTAATACGACTGACGAGAGAAAATTTAAGCTAACTAAAATAAAATAAGATGCGCCATTTTTATTTCAGGACACAAACCTAACATTACTTTTTATGTGAAATGTATATATGAATGTCGGAAGTGCTGGCAGATACCTACTATAAATTCAACATGGCGATAGAAGCCGTTTGCATAAAAAAGGTAAAAATGAAACTCAGTCCATACGTATGTGCATTCAATGAAAAACAGTTCAGTGAATTTCGATCCGGTCCCACGGAACAGTAAAAAAACTAGTCTAGTGCGATTTGGACTCGAGCACGAAGGGTTCCGTACCGTCCTAAAGAAAATTGGACAAAAAAATCGCGTTTGTTGTATGGGAGCCACCTTAAATATTTATTTTATTTGTTTTTAGTATTTTTTGTTATAGTGGCAACAGAAATACATAATTTGTGAAAATTTCAACTGTCTAGCTATTGCGGTTCTTGAGATACAGTCTGGTGACGGACAGACGGACAGACAGCAAAGTATAGAATATAGAATAGAATAGCATTTATTCGGAGCAAGCAACACAATTTACCACAACAAAAAATAATAATAAAAACTAAAATAAGAATACAGAAATACAATACAGTTGCATTGTATGTGCCTGAACCGAAAGGGTCACCTACTCAGCAATTGCTAGGCGTCAAACACCCAGCGTTGATTTGAAGCTAAAGTCTTAGTAATAGGGTCCCGTTTTAACCCTTCGGGTACGGAACCCTGAAAACGGTCCGCTGTTCCCGAAGAGTCATGTTCAGCTTTTAACACGTAAAAAGTTAGTTCGTTTTCACGTCACGTTTTCGAGTTTGACAAAGAAAATCAAACAGCGACCGAAAACCATCTCAAAACTTTAATCTGTTTTCACTCACTTCTACCGGGAAAGTTTCGAGAGCTGTTCAGAACTCGAATTTTCATCAAGGTTTATATTAATTTTCTTAATCAACGCAATTAAATGATGATTGATAGAATTAGCTTAAATCTGAAGAAGTAAGAAAGAAAAACAGTTTATTTTCGCGAAATAAGACGCAATCTTAAAGCGATTATCCTTAATCTGTATTTATCTTTTTATAGAGAGTAGTGGTGGCCTTGTAGTAAATCGAATCAAATCACTTTTATTTTGTGTACAGATTTACAAATATTATATTTGATAAACAGAGCGCTATGTTATGCCAGGAGGCGTACAAATATGGTGTGCATCTAGCTATCTGCCCCAACTTACGAGTTTGTACATCGTGGGTTCGAACGCTGACTTAGTCCTGCTTTATGTGATTCCTTTCATAATCACTGCTCTCAAATGGTGAAAGAAAGCATCGTGAGGAAACCGGCAGTACCCCACTCAAACCCCCTAGCGAACGCCGGCGTTCGCGCGTGATAAAATATTGATCGTTTCATTTAGCCTTTCGAACGTCGTCAATAA
Source organism: Mythimna lalbum (assembly GCA_949319445.1). Taxonomy (NCBI): domain Eukaryota; kingdom Metazoa; phylum Arthropoda; class Insecta; order Lepidoptera; family Noctuidae; genus Mythimna; species Mythimna lalbum. The sequence goes on from OX439365.1 coordinate 9,624,161, forward strand.
GAGACAATAGAAAGACAATGACAGTGCGAACGCGTACACTTGAGGTTTAATGAACTAAAGGGTATTTATCCAAAAACGTAAATAAGAAGTTCTTCATAAAGTAGTCTTTAAATATCGAAAATAATCCGTTTTTCCTTCTCAATAGGCGTGGACTAAAAAACTAGAACCAAAACTTCGCAGATCACCAACCCTTACCCGGCCCTCGAGGTGAATTACAACTCTCCCCTAGAGAGAAAGCCTGAGTCCCAGCTGTGGAAACATTATAAGGCTGATTATGTACCGTATATCCTTGGCCGCCATTTTCCATTCCACTTCAGTTGTCATTTAGCTTCAGGTAGTGTCCCAATCGCGCAGTCTGCCCTCCACCGCATTAAACATTTACGTAATACAGAGAAATTCTGTCACGGCCATCTGAAAATAGACAGATCTAGGGGTCCCTTTTTTGCTCCAGCGAATTCAATTCCTTATACAAGCTAAGATATCGAGGAAACAGAAATAAGGCTGGGGAATAAAAAGTTTGTAGCTTATTACGAATACTTAGTTCGTTCTTGCTATGCAAATGGGTTTCAAGAAAACAGTAAAAAAAGCCTCCGACCTTAATGTTCTTTTACTTGGAAAAATGCGCAGTACTAGATGTAAATCTAACTGCTTTCATAAAAAAGTTCCATAGCAATAAGCTCAACGTATAAACAGAATAGAAATCTGGACACGCATAGACTAATAGAACATCTATCATCTTAGCGTATCGATGGCAAAACTAGTTAGATTCCCTGCCTGGCCCAGTTTTCGGCCACGGCAATGCCGTCCGCTTATGCTATCATTAGGTCCCTACGTGAACAAGTAACTGGGCACGTTATGCAGGCTGGAAGGTGGGACATGGTCTCCGAAACAGAACGGAATAGAACATTATTATTTTTTTAGTTTATTACACAATTTATTAGCTGTTTATACATATACAACATCTCAATGCTGCCAGTCTTCTGGGCACATTTCCGGATGACAGCTATGTGGAGGAGTACTTTGACGCCTGAGCGTGCTTTGTCATTTTGTGTTATATTTATGTACATAGTTAGGTTTTAGTATATTTTTTTTTTTTACTAGCCATTACTGTCCACTGCTGGGCAAAGGCCTCCCCCAAGTCGTTCCAAAATTTTTTTCTTGCGCTGTCTCTAACCAGTCCTTGTGGTAGGCGTCCAAATCATCCCGCCATCGCCACCTCTTTCTAGGCCGGTCTCGACCCCAGCGCTTTCATTTTCATTTCGTTTATTTAGTACTAGCTTCTGCCAGCGACTTCGTACGCGGATCCTGTTGCTTATTCCGTCGAGTAATTTCTCCCGTTTCCCCAACATTTCTCTTCACTGCTCTGCTCCTATTGATCGTAGCGTGATGAAAAGTATACTATAACCTGGCCAGGAGTATGAAGAATGATTGTACCAAGTTTCGTTAAAATCCATCGAGTAGTTTTTGTTTCTATAAAGAACATACAGACAGACAGACAGACAGACAGACAAAAATGGTACTGTTTGCATTTTTGGCATCAGTATCGATCACTAATCACCCCCTGATAGTTATTTTGGAAATATATTTCATGTACAGAATTGACCTCTCTACAGATTTATTATAAGTATAGAAGATATAGATTTAAGTTTTTTTAGGTACATATGTTTTAAAGTGAACATTAAATTGTAACTGATATTGCCATAAACAAAATAATTAATCAGTCCTAAAACAATAATCCATAAATAGGGCTTACAATGAGCAATGTAATTAATTAAATAAGTGCCAAATACACATAAGCAGGGATATTCGTTGTAGCAATAGTTTAATTAAGTTGGCAACACCGGCCTCATGTCAGATAATAATTAGCAGCACCGGGTGGCTCGTGGCTCACTCCTGCTTGAATATCAAGTTTTGCTGTATGTGAATAGGATCAAACTTGGTAGTTGTAATTAGCTGTGAGTAAGCTCGGGTCGGGTTTAAAATAACATTTAGACTAGAGGATGAAATACGATGGTTTTGCACTTTTGAATGAGCCTTTTAGCTTGTATGTGTAGTTAAAACTGTATCTTCTTTAGTACAACTCCTGAACTGTCCAACAGATTTTGATGCGGCTTTCACTAAAAGAAAGAACAATAAATGAGGAAAGTTTATATATATATAAATAGCTTGTATCCGCGGCTTCATCCGCTTTTATAAAGTATTAATTTAAAATATCAGCCTTACTATAGAAAATGTTAAACTTGATTGGACAATTTGTATGGCGAGGCGGATTTTTTTTTTGTTTCCTGAAAAAAATCTTGTAAAAGGTTGTTTAGTTTCGTCTACTGAGCAAGCCCTTAAAGTTTATGGAGGGCTGTCCTTAACACCTTATATTATAATCAATAAAGCTAAATCGACTCCTTTCATATTTCTTTAGCCTTTCATTTAGCCCAAGGTACAGAATGGTCACACCCAAATACGCACAATATTTTCTCGCCACTAATATTAATGCTACTGAACCATTCGGTGATATTGTCAATAAATATACATTCGGAAAATATATAAATTCTTCGTAGATCTAGACAGTAGAAGCAAGATTAATGAAGTTAGTCAGTTGTAAGAGTTTCGAAATAATCTGCTCTGAAATATTTAAGTCTAGGCAAAATCTGCTTCAATTTATAGTGAGAGATTTTATATCACTTCAGAGAAGTCAAATTTATTAGCAAAATGTTGGTTCTGAGTATCAGTTAGTCTGTTCAAATTGTTGATACATAGTTTTTAATGATATTTGAGTTTTCTTTTTACAAGTTTTTATTTAGTTTCACCTGTACCGGTGTGTGTGTCATCAAATTTTGTAAATTAAATTTGACCCACATCTCGATTACCAATTGAGCTGAAATTTTGCATGCATGTGTAAATAAGATAACAATGCAAAATTATTATGATATGGAGCTGATCTGATGATGGAACCGGAAGGCGGCTAATGTGGCTATAAGAACTTGGTAGTTAAACGACACAACCCCATCGAGTTTGGGCTCGTATGAGTATTAATTATATAGGTAAACCGAGCTATAAAAACTTGTTAAGAAAAAAATCATTTCATTAAAAGCTTGTTTAGTTAGGGAATCGTCCGGAAACTCGTATCAAACTTTTACTGACTAAAACTCACTATTATATTGCTTTTTTGCTTTACGTTCCAGGGCCCCAGGGTTTTCCTTCCAGTAGCGGGTCCATGGCAACAGAAGAGTTCGACCGTACTGTTTTGCCATGTAATCACACTAATATTATAAAGGCGAAAGTCTGTGAGTGTGGATGTTTGTTACTTCTTTATGTACAAAACGGCTGTTTAGAAACGCAGGCTTTAGATGTTTGGCACATGCGTAGACTATGTCCTGGAATATCCCATCCCTACATCATCGCGTTGAAAGGCCTTCCACAAGGTGGCTCGATGACCTGGTTTCAGCCTGGTCCCACCGCATTTACCTGGTGGTATTCGCGGGAATTACCTGGAATGGAATTACCGGGAATGCGGTGGATGCGACACGCACAGGACCGTTCGTTGTGGCGACGCCTATGTCCAACAATGGACGTCTTTCGGCTAAAATGATAATATGATGATGCCATCACTTTTTATCCCGGGAATAAGTTCACATAAGACAATTATGTTTTACCACGCGGGTGATACCGCTGGAAACAGCTAGTCTTATAAATAAATGAAACAAAAATAGTTTGTAGGATGAAATATTTGGACCTCTGATCTGATTATGATTCCTCCAACGGAAGAAAACACTTTCACTGAGTGCCATGCCATAGTAATAATACCCGCGGCCATAAGATCCGTTTTATACGAAAAAATATACGGTTACATGAGACCAAAATCCACGAAAAAAACTTAGTTAACTTGGTAGGTATAACGTAGTTACGGGTTTTTTTTTGTGGTGGGGGCAATCATCCAATGGCGACTCTCGCTCTTGAGCGGAGCGGGAGATAGTGTCAGGCTCTTACTGGCTAAAACCCGCCTCGTTCTTTCGTGCCTTCATACCGGGGCTCGAGTTACCTTTCGGACTAACCCTGGCCCTATTAGTCTTCGACCCAGCTTGGCCCCTGCTGTTGCTGACAACTCCTTGAGGCGCGCGGGAAACGTAGTTACAGATTTTTTTTTTTTTTTGTGGTGGGGAAAATCTACCAATGACAACCCCCGCTCTCGGGCGGAACGGGAGATAGTGTCAGACTCTTACTGACTAAAAATCCACCCCGTTCATTCGTGCCTTCATAGCAGGGCTCGAGCTACCTTTCGGACTAACCCTGGCCCCATTGGGCTTTGACCCAGCTGGGCCCCTGCTGTTGCTGACAACTCCTTAAGGCACGCGGGAAACGTAGTTACGGGTAAAAGTTGACGATGGTTTACCCGTTTACCTATTAGAAAAAAGCCAAATGGGTATCCAATCGCAGCCTCCCTGTAAGTTTAAGCTAAGAATTTTCAATATGCTGCTACAACACTAAAATACACGGTTTCATGACAGCAACGTCCACAAAACTTAGTTAACTCGGCAGGTATAACGTAGTTACGGGTAAAAGTTGACGATGGTTTACCCGTTTACCTATTGGTAAGAAAACAAAGGCGAATAGGTATCCAATCGCAGTCTCCCTGTTGGTTTTGGCTAAGAAATTTCAATATGCTGCAACAACACCGCAAGCTGATCGTAAACCCGACAATATATGCAGCCGAACGTAATGCACAGATACCTATATGCAGCAGTGTGAGTCAAAACCGCTTTGTCACCGAGTGTCGCCGCACATGGGCTATATGCTACAGCCACAAACGCCGCCACGAGAAGCTAGAAGCAGCCACAAAGGAATCTGAAGCGCGCGTAAGCCACTTGTGGTCAGTGGCGTTTTGTATCCAGTGGCTAGTTCAGACCACAAGATGCCAGCAGCGGCGATTTGTAGCGTGTGGCGGCCACCGACGTCAACTGTGTGTGGCAAATGCAAATAAAATGTATGAAACCTATATAGGGTAACTGGTAATTAATGACCGATAATTATACACGTGATTGTACTCATGATTTTGAACAACTTTCCCAAAAGAAACTTATTTTTATACTCATTAATTTTATCATAATAACAAAACAGCTGTTCGCGCTCATTTGCGCCCACCGCGGTCACCCGTCGTTATTCACGTTTCACGAACACCGATGGGTTTGCCAGCAGCGCGGGCGCTTTATCACTATTGTAATATGGTAAGTTACATGAGACAACGGCGTTACGCGGCTAAAAGCTGAGTTTTGTTATTGTGATAAAACTAATGAGTATAAAAAAAAGGTTTCTTTGGAAAAGTTGTTTGTAATCATGAGTACAATCACGTGTATAAGTATCGGTCACTAATTACCAGTCGCCCTATATATGAAATATTCCGGTAACAGCGCGAGCGTTTTGTAGTTGTGGCCCGTGTGCGGCAACCCTAATCGAGCTCCAGATATCGTGCCTTGGAAGACAAACACACGACCGGCGCGACAGAAGTGTCACCGGTAAACTTGTACGCAAATAGTGTTTGTAGGTACACAGGTAAATGTGAATTTACATGGAATATGTAGGTACACAGATTTAGAGTTATGAGATAGATTTGTACGTCCTTTGTATAATACTCGTAAGGTGGAAGTACATTACCACTCGACAGCGATGTGGAAGAGTTTTTGACGCCATATTTTAGTTTGATTTTAGTTCGTTGTAATTAGCGTAGGGTTTAATTTTTTTACTGTAATTATAATTAGTTAAGTAGTTTTAATAATAAATAGTAAGGCGTAATTACTTGTTTTTTTATTATAGATACGCTCGTGTCTGATCAGTATCTCACTTTATGGTAAGCGATGTGGTCCACGATAGATCGCGCTTTCCTAGAAGTAACTTGTTCACTCTTGATCTTCGAACAATCCGCAGCCTTGGCAAACGTCGGCCCTACAATTTTGTAGACACAAGCCGTCAACCCAGGCTTGGTCCTAACTGGACACCCGGTTGGTGAGCTTCCAGTTTTCTTAGGAGTTCACAGTTCAGTAAGCATAAAATTACCAAGGTAATTAAAAATTATTGACTACTAGCTGCTCCCAGCGGCTTCGCCCGCTCGACAGCAGAATATTATCTCAAGGGAACATACTTACGGGATAAAAAGTATCCTATGTTGGACATGGTCTATCCGAGTACCAAGTTTCATCAAAATCGGTTTTACCATTGAGACGTAACAAACAAACAAACTCACTTTCGCTTTTATAATATCAATAGTAAGGATTTAGTTTCATTATCATGATACTTAAACAAACCTCACCACTCACTTGAGACTTAAAGTTTTTGGGAGATTATTCAAAAAGTCTTGTCAATTACGTTACTTTTATTAATGACAGTCAACATAAAAATAACATCAAACGCTCGTGGCTCCTATTCTGCCTCACAAGACAGTAACCTAGACTATTTTAAGACATTATGGCGATGCTTTATCGAGCTTGACCCACATACTGGCACCGGCGAGTCACGTCCGAAGCAGCACGAGACGAGCACGAGCAGCGCACGGCACTTCTGTGAACCATGCATTATGCATGCCTGCTTCCTTATCACTACTGAAACTTCCTAACAAATGGAATAAGACCGCCAAGAAATTAGATATTTTTTATACCGTGTGAGAAGTAGTCCATAAACACACTGCAATTGTAATAATATTACAGATAGAGTGGAGTGGAATTAGTTTATTGTGCACTGTAATAAAGAGGTAAAGTTTGTCTTTATGTTTTATTGTTTGTGGGAGGTAATCTCAGAAAGTACTAGTCCGATTGCGAAAATTTTTTTACCGATAGTAAGCTGCTTTATTCTAAGACGTTACCGCAGTGCTTATAGAGCTTGACCCACATACTCGATAATGGTGAGGCGTGTCCGAAGCAGCACGAGACGAGCACGAGCAGGCACACGGCACTTCTGTGAACCATGCATTATGCATGCCTGCTTCCTTATCATTACTGAAACTTCCTAACAAATAGAATAAGGCCGCCAAGACATTAGATATTTTTTTATACCGTGTGAGTAGAATTACATCTACGCTGTAATAATAATTAATAATTATATTATATAGAGGTAAAGTTTTTTTTTTTGTTTGTAGAAGGTAATCTCTGAAAGTACTGGTCCGATTGCGAAAATTTTTTCACCGATAGAAAGCTAACAAATAGAATAATGCCGCTGAGACATTATGTTTTTATACATGAATAGTATTTAGAGACAAGTGTAGAAACTTTGTCATTGCAACTGAGGCGGAATTTGCTCGAGCCGTAGGTGAGAGTGTTATGGAGCCGAGTGCTGCAGTGACAAACAACGTGAAACAAACGTCGTTTTTCCATACACTTACGAACAAATAAATAAACGGGGGATGCTCAGCGCCCAGCTTGATACAATAAATGGTAGTAGGGGAGAGCTGGAGCATTTTTCCGTATTAGTGTGAAAAATAGTAAATTGTGTACCTAGAAAGGGGTAGGAGCGGTTTTTCGTATACCTAAGTGTATCAAAAATGTGTATAGAAGTACCTACTTGAGATTTATTAACCAACTTGTACATAGCCGATGTGTACGCTAAAACAATTTTTTTTTTATATTTTGTTAAAAAAACAGGATATTCGGTTTTTTCTAAAGCATTGTTGGATGGACATTGGTTGGATGCAAAATCGGATACGACATAGATGAACATAAGTAGAAACACTTTTTGTGTTAAAGTCCCGGTAGAGTTTTGTACACGTTTGTAAATTAAGCGGCTAAGGCGGTGGCTGATGGCCGATAGGGCCAAAAGTGCGTAAAAGAAAACGCAGCGTAGGAAGACTTCGCCTAAGGTAGACTGACGACCTGGGTGAGGGTCTTAGGAATCCAACGAGTGTAAGACGCTCAGGATCAGTCGTTGTGGTGACACTTACGAGAAACCTTTGTTCAGTGACAATGATTATGATAATGATGATTTTTATTAATTTATTAATCCCCAAGTTCGCTCTCTCATCGTCTTTCTATTGTGTCTCTAATTACGGTTTTCGAAAGAATACATTTATTTATTTATTTAAATCTTTATGCACAAAGTTGAACAAAGGCGGACTTAATGCCTTAGATATTATCTGCCAGTCGACCTTAGGGTGGTGCAGAAACATAACATGGCAGGTGCAACTTAATAAATGAGAAAACAAATCCAATAGTAAATACATACTTAGATACATACATATAAATAAACAGAGCTATAGTGAAAAAAAGAAATCAGTGCGATGATGATTCTGCCAACATCCTGCGAATATGCTCTCGTGCCTTCACTTTAATTCATGAATCCCCAAGCGACCACCGGTGGCCGCGCATCTATTGTCTTACTATTGTGTCTCTAATTGACGGTATCTGAAGGGTTAAAAGAATATCGACTAGTCGCCATCCTGATATTCGGAGGCAGCGCATTCCAAAGGGATATCGCTTGAACGAAAAAGGAGGAGTGGATAAGCCCGGAACGGTGTGAGGGACATCGTAGAAGTCGATTATTGGTAGACCGAAGATTTTTATTGTGCCCAGAGCAAAGAAATTGAAGTTCTGAAATCAGATAAGAAGGGGAAGAAGGATTATCTAAAAAAGAGAACAGGGTAGTTAAGGTCCTTAGCGCTCTGCGCTGACGGCTGAGTAATCCTTTCGTATTTTATTTATTTTATCACCACTGCTCTCAAAACGGTGAAGGAAAACATCGCGAGGAAACCGGCATGTTTTAGAACCAAAAATTCGACGACATGTAAAGAAAGAAAGAAAGAAAAAGAGTTTATTTGCGTCCAACATGACGCACATCCTAAAAATAAATAAATGTAACAAGTATGTAACAATATCGTACTTATCGCAACGATTGCATCACTGCTTACCATCAGGTAGGATCGCGGTCAAGCACTAGTTTATATCAGATAAAACAAAAAATAAGTGGGAACATTAAAAGGCTGATTATACTATGCTTGTATATCCTTTCGACAAACACACCCAATAGAACGTAGATCTAATATTAGCCTACAATAAACAATTCCCACGAGACAAAAAGAAATACAGAATGATTTAAATGGAATTTTCCGCACGAAAAGCAGTCTACGGATTCATGGACTAATTGACGTGATTAAAGATTTACAGCTAGTGGTACAGCCAGGAGTCTCGGGAGGCTGGGGAGCTAGGGGCAGACTGAATTACAGGAATTGCTTCCTAACCATTGCTAGTTGTTAGTAATGTGAGCACACAGGATAGGTATTTTTAACACGCTTTTATTAGTTTCACCTGTATGTTTGTATGTACGTTTGTATGTATGTTTGTATGTATGTTAGTAACCGACCCCTTTGAGCTCGATTTTGTCCTACTTTGAACGATCAGATTTAATTCAAACTTTGCACACCTGTCAAAGATCGATGACAATGCAATAATTCGATCAAAATATCCGAGTATCCTTATTAGATTCATTAATTTCTTTCTACTAAAACTAAAAAATGAAAAATAAATAATAGTTTACAAAAACTAAAAAAAAAACACGCTTTTATAGGAATTTCAAACTAAAAACAGAAAATAAAATTCAATAAATTTGGTTTAAGAACAGTGTAAAAAGGAATTAAATGTATATTATTGTAAAAAAGCGTGGGTTGCATTTAAAGATATTATCAAAGTGTTGATCCTTCTACTCATATCTGTCAATGAAATGTTAATATCTATTGACACTATGCATGCACCCCCCGCTTTTTTACAATAATATACATTTATTTCCTTTTTACACTATTCCTAATCCAAATTTATTGATTTTTTTTTTTCTGTTTTTTATTTTGATTTCATTTATAAGCGTGTTTTTTTAGTTTTTTTAAACTATTATTTTGAACATTAAGCATTAGTACTTCTGAGATATGTTGTAGCATTCTTACACATCACAAAACAGCTACACATTTTGGGAATATTATCGTTGTGCGTACAGCTAAGGAGTGGAATTCCTTGCCAGAATCGGTTTCCTGATGGCTACTACCCGGGAATCTTTAAGTCAAGAGTGAACAGGCTACTTCTAGGTAAGCGCGCTCTATCGTCGACCGCATCGTCGCTTTCCATCAGGTGAGATAGCGGTCAAGCGCGAACCTATCAACAATAAAAATAAAACCATTTCTGTATTAGCCACATGATCAAATTTCTCATTTTAAAACTAACCAACGGGAAAATGACGTAGCCTCTAATAAACTAAATCGCCTTTATTACAACGCCAACTAAATATACTTAGTCCAAGAGCGAGCGAAGCAAACTCAGATTGTAGGGCACTCCGACGACGGACAGGTTTAGGTTTGAGGGCCTTCGCTTTAGTGGTTGTTTTTTTTAGAATCACGTTTTATTAAACCCTAGCCTAGTTGATAATCTGCAATCATTAACGCTAGTAGAAAACTTCAAATGTACGGAAATGACGTCATCTCAACTCAGTCACAAGGTCAGAACAAAAGAATCGGGGGCGTGTCTAAGAATCGGGCCTAATGCCTGTGATGACCTGCCGTGACTTAGTGTTGTGCTTAGTGTTGGTGGTGTCCTGACCTTTTATAAATATTTTTAGGAAAAAATATAACATGGTGTAAAAAGTTATTGTAATCGATTCAGTTACTGATCCTGAACAAACTATATTCAGGTTTCGCTTAAACTAAAAATAATATTGTATAGCAATTATTCTTCCTAACGTGGTCGTATTTCTGTTTCGTTTGTGAGCGACTGCCTTTTGACCTGCCGTCCGTCCCCAGAGAGAACTAACTTTTGTAGTTCGATGTTATTGAAGTGAAAGTGGATATTGATAACACATATCATTTTACTTACTAGAGTTATTACAACTTCGACAATTATGAGGAAGAATTATATCGATGCCGATGTAACGACCATGGAGCAAGTATAGAAGGTAACGACGACGACGCTTAGAAGGCCTCTGGAAAATCGATACGATCTTTCTTTGGTTGTCTCTATCACACATATTATAGGGGCTAAAGTTTGTTTGTATGGTTGCTACTTCTTTACACTAGAACAGCTGAACGCCTTTAGCTACAAGCTAGGAGAATTTAAGTCAAGAGTGAATAGATTACTTCTTGGCAACGTGCAGCATCATCGACCACATCGTAGCATCGTCTTTATTAAAAATGCAGCATGTCTCTGAGATAAGGGATAGGGAGACTAACGCTGAGCGCTCGCAGCGGCTTGGTAGGCAAAATGTCATAACATCGCAGGCCCGTGCTCGGGAATCCAGCGCTAAACGTGCGCAGCGTCTATCTCATTTAAGGCAGCATGTCTCTGAGACAAGGGATAGGGAGACTAGCGCTGAGCGCTCGCAGCGGCTTGGTAGGCAAAATGTCATAACATCGCAGGCCCGTGCTCAGGAATCTAGCGCTGAACGTGCGCAGCGTCTAATCGAGTGTAATCTTATTTTAAATCAAGAAATTTTCCGCGGACGAAGTCGCGGGCAGAAGCTAGTACTATATAAAGGTAAAATTATTAAAGTATGTTTATTTCATCTTCACGGCTGACCACTTTTTGGGCAAAATTGGGCACATGGATAAACCATATACTAGAATAGCACAACATACATTTTTTATCCCGGGACCCGGGTGTATGTTTCCTAGAGTTTTTTTTTTACTATCATGCGAGTGAAGCCGCTGGCAGGACCTTGTGTCCACTGGTAGCAATTTTAATGCTATTTTAATTTAAAGCTATTTTAATGAAAAGAAAGTTGATTTTACCAACATCAAAAACATAGTATCTACCTATTTTTAGCCAGCAACGTTCTATGTATTTTACGAAACTTTGATCACTGTAGCTCTATCTATGTATTTTACGAAACTTTGATCACTGTAGCTCTAGTTTAAATATCCGTAGTGGAACGTAGCACAGCTACTGGAGCGAGTTAGTCAAACAGGGCACCGTCAGAGACAAGTTGAGTGCCACTAAATGGATTAATCCATCACTGGTTCATACTTTATGAATGCACTGTCAAGTGGAAAAGTAATTTGTTAGACTAACCGGGGCTGTGGTTTCGCTTCCAATTTTATTTTATCATTCTGCCGGGGTTTTTCTCAACAATGTTTTTTATTAAGGCGGAAAATTATCTACGAGTAATTACCTATCCCGCTCTAGGATGGAGATATTCGCAACGATGTGTCGAGTCTTTTCTGGGTATCGCCGGAATTCCGATTCCAATTTCCGGCTAACGTAGGCGCGGGCTTGCGGACGGCGAGCAATGGGTAGCTCGCTGTCCGACCGTCCGGTAGCTGTCCGGACCGAGCCCAAGTCGTCGACGGCGCGCATTGTTCCCGCGCGGCTCATGGAGCTGTCAGCAACAGCAGAAGCCCAGCTGGGTCGAAGCCTACTGGAGCCAGGGTTAGTTCGAAAGATAGCTCAGCCCCGGTACGAAAGGCAACAAAGGAACAGGAGTGGGTTTTAGTCGCGGGAGATAGTATTGCTCCGCCCAATAGCGGTAGATGTCATCAGATTATTTTCCCACCGGAAAAAAAAGGATCTTTATGTGAAGAGTGAATAGGTTATTTTTAAGCAAAATTACTCCATCGTCGACCACACCAATGCTTACCATCAGATAATATAATTTTCAAAAGCGAGGCTATCTTTAATAAAATTGGTAAATCAGTAAATAACTCTCCTTGCTCTCGTTGGTGCAAGGGATCAGAATTTCACTAACTAAAACCCACCAGTGTCTCCACCCATACGGCGAGATATCTATTGCACGACATCTCTCGCCATTTCCACTGTCCCTGGTGACCAAGTTAGGTAATGTACCTGTCCGACAGGTAGGCCTCGACCACACGATAGAGGTAGTCGGGCACCCGGTGATGCCGGAGTGCCCTCCTAATGCTACTCCAGGGCAGGGAATTAGAGGCGTATACTTTGGACTTGGATTTGGAGTCGAACCTATATATTATTCTGGTACGTTACGTGTGCTGAATTCTCCTGTTAATTAGAAATGCGATGTTCCTAGTACGCAGTGCCACAAAATAGATAGGTACAGAAGTCAATCTCAAAATCAATCAAAATCAAAGCATTTATTTCAAATAGACCATTTGCAGGCACTTTTGAATAGCCAAATGTCGGTCAGTCCAAGAAAAGTGAAGCTAAATTGCACGTTCCAAAGCGTAGATCTCTATGGAGAAGAACGTGCAAGAAACTCCATGGACACTCTTTTAAATCATATTATGTGTTACATATAATGTTTGGTTACATATTTCTTGATGCTTCTATTATTCTCTTGATCTCATGCATGTACTTCACTTTTTATACCTACGCTAGGTGATCGCACACACGCCAGCACGTTGCGCCGAACTGTATGAGCGTGACCGCCGATCGAGCCGAGATATCGTGTCTGTGTGCTGTGTCTATGTGTGCGTTGCTCGAGCGCGCTTTGTATGTAGATTGTCTTCTGTACCTATCTATTTTGTGGTAATGCAATAAAGATAATGGAAGGTTTGTTTATCCTTGGCCCCTTTACGGACATGGCAATCGAGTATTCTGGATTCGGATCTAATATAGAGCCAAGTGTAGGCCATTCAGAGATACTGTGGGCGTTATTGTTTAGCAATTAGTATTGGTATATGGCTTTGTCTATGACTGTACAGATTATCATAACTACAACTACAACATGTAACTAGAATGCGCGAGGCAATAGTCCGAGATTCCGACCCCGATTTCCGTCCACCGTAGGCGCGGGCTTGCGGACAGTGAGCAATGGGTAGCTCGCCGTCCGTCCGTCCGGTAACTGTCCGGATCGAGCCCAAGTCGTCGACGGCGAGTAGTGTACCACGCGTGCCTAAAGGAGTTGTTAGCAACCGTAGGGGCACAGCAAGGTCGAAGATTACTGGGGCCACGGGTAGTGTGAAAGTGAAACCCGGCGCCCTAGGACGAAGGCAAAGAAGGAAAAGGAGTGGATTTAGTCAGCAAAAGTCTGACACATCCTCATGTCAATTAGATTATTATCCCAGTTTAAAGAAAATATAACGAAAATAATGCAAACCCTTATACACCCCAATTAAACAATTAAGTTACAAACCATAATAAGTATTTTTTTTTCAATCGACTTGGGTAATGTTTTTTTAAGATTTTATTTTTTATCACAAGCAAATAATATAGGAATCAATACATTACATTGATATAAATTCAGTGTTGCAGAATCTGTGTTAAAAAAATAATAATTTTGTTTTTGAATGAGCGGAAGGATATTTCTTTGTCAATTTCATATTTAAAACAACATCAACTGAAAATCTGCTAGAGATTCTTTTAACTCAACAAAATAACACAACTTACAAGACTAGTATTTTTTAATTATGCTACTGTCGAGTTCTCTCATTAAGTACTTCATACAGTAACATTTTAATCAAATTGTAAAATCCTTTTGTAAAAATGAAACGAAATTAGAAACTTGATATAATATTGTAGTAGACAATTATTTTAGCTCTAAGCTTAATTACGAATTAAATATTCAGGGATTCTATTTCTCACTAGTATTTGCGCGCGGTTTCGCTTGCTAAAAGAAAAGAAAACTATACGAAAACAGACAAAGCCTAACAGCGTTAGCTTAACTATCAGTGATGAGGAGCTCAGGGCTGCATAACAACAATCACAGATTGGTATGATAAAAAATAAAAAAATAAAGAAAGAAAAAAGAAAAAAAGAAAGAAAGAAAGGAAAAAAAGAAAGAAAGAAAGGAAAAAAAAGAAAGAAAGAAAGGAAAAAAAAGAAAGGAAGAAAGAGGTAAAGTTTGTTTTTTTGTTTGTAGGAGGTAATCTCTGGGAGTATTGGTCCCATAGCTGTGTACGCAGGAGAAGCCGCTTGCAAAAGCTATTAATTCATAGAAGTAGAGCTCTCAAAACGGTGAACGAAAACATTGTGAGGAAACCGGCACGTCTTAAAACCGATTTGAAGACATGTGACATCCGCAAACCCGCACAGGGCCCGCGTGGTAAATTACGGCCCATACCCTCTCCTCGAGAAGACGCCTGATTTACAACAGTGGGAACATTATAGAGTTGATTATGATTATTATACTCTACTTGATAATATCAACACTTTTATAAACAGTACAGACATAAGCAGGTTTTACGATATCAGTAAACAGACAGACTGATTTTCCGACGAAAAAATCTGTTTAGGTACAGTTTTTTGTGAGCCAAAAGCTGAGCAATGTTTCTACAAAATAAAATACAATTTTGGCATGTTCAGACATTAAGCCCTTTACAGTTATTTTGTACTTAATAATATCTGTAAATAAATTTAACAAACTGGCCAATTGCGAGTCGTATTCGCGCACGTAGGGTTCCGTAGTATTAAATATGTTACATTAGACACTTATTGAAACCTTTGTTTTTGTTTGACCTGCCCCAGTGTTTGTTTATTGAAAAATTACGTTTGTGGTATAGGAGTCCCACTATATATTTAGTGGGACTCCTATACCACATTATATTTTACTAGCTATTGCCAGCGGCTTCGCCCGCGTGAAAGTAGGTTTTTTCATACAAACTTTGGACCCCCGTTACGTCCCCTCAAGGGTGGAGTTTCGTAAAATCTTAACGGATGTCTACAACCCATAAGGAACACACCTGCCGTAGGTGTTATAGTTTCTGAAATTTCGTGATTATTCAATGAGTGGTATTTTGCTTTTATATAGATTCTGTTGTTTTTAGTATTTGTTGTTATAGCAGCAACAGAAATACATCATCTGTGAGGATTTCATCTGTGTAGCTACCAAGGTTATCATATAGCAGTAGGATCCCGTTTTTAACTTTTGGGTACGGAACCCTAAAAAAGGATTAATTAAAAACATAAAATGTACAAAGTATAGCCTAAATAATTTGGAAGTATTATTCAAATTGAATACCTACAAAATAACAACGAAAGAGGGTAAATTAGGCATGCCTAATAATGTGCTTGTAAAACATAAATTTCATAGAATACAAAATAAATTACAATATTTAAAATACAGGTCTGTTTCTTCGACTTTTGAATAATGAGATACCAAGTTTAGTATTGAATGCCTGAAGCAGTAGCGTAGTTATGCGTGGGCGAAGTGGGCCCCCGGCCACGGCCTCGCACCCAAAGGGACCTCGCGAGTGCGAGGCTTTTTTAACAACAAGGGTCTTGTTTTATAATTTACTAGCTTTTGCCCGCGAGTTATATTAAATATAGTCTATATCACTTTTCTCTAGCAACTTTCTAATGGTGAAAAGATTTTAGCAATCGGACCAGTACTTCCAGAGATTACCTTCTAGAAAGAAAAAAACCTAAAACAAACTTTACCTACTTACTTATACTAAAACCTAAAAAAATACATAACGTACATAAATAAAATACAAAAACATAAAGTACACTCAGGCGTCGAACTACTCCTCCACATCGCTGTCATCCGGGAATGTGCCCAGAAGACTGGCAGCATTACCACGTTGGATGGCAATGCTAATTCTTTGAGCAAAGAACGAGCCAGCCCTCTGGTCACGCAAGGTGTCGAATCAGTCGGCGAGAAAGGAGACGCACACTCGGACCCCATGACCCAAGCGTTTCAACTCCAAACTTTACCTCTTTAATATATTAGTGTACGAGTAGATGTAGATGTAAATAGGATCGCATTTGACCACTATTTCACCTGATGGTAAGCGACGATGTGTCTCGCTTTCGGATTTATGAAGCAAAAACTGGACAAATACAAGTCGGACTCGCGCACCGAGAGTTCCCTACAAACGTACCTACATATTGTTCAATTCCCGAGATTTTTTTGAATCACAAAGAAACTTTTTTGTGTTGTCACAGCAAATTTACTGTTTTAGATTGAATCTTGTATTTGTGCTATAAGACCTTGCTTGATGCCAAACATCAGTATTCTGAGTCAACGGGAAGTACCTTATGAATTTTGATGTCGAAAGATAAGTTTTTTGCGACATAAACAACCGTATTTTTATTGTTCGTTAACTTAAACATTTGATTTTTTTTTCCAACTTCAAGGGATACGGTCCCTTGAAGTTGTGACCTGAGTTGGTTTTAACTTCTACTCGATACCTTCAGGCGTTCCTGAGATAAAGGATCTTGACAGACAAAGACAGACGGACGGACAACAAAGTGATTCTATAAGGGCTTTTTTTTTTTTTTTTTGTCGACGGGGAAAATCATCTTTGACGAAACCCGCTCTTGGGTGGAGCGGGAGACAGTGTCAGACTCTTACTGACTAAAAACCCCGCGCCGTTCCTTCTAGCCTTCATACCGGGGCACGAGCTCCCTTTCGGACAACCCTGTCCCCAGTAGGCTTCGACCCAGCTGGGCCCCTCCTGCTGCTGACAACTCCTTGAGGCGCGCGGGAACAGTGCGCGCCGTCGACGTCTTGGACTCGGTCCATTACCGGACAATCGGACAGTGAGCTACCCATGGCTCGCCGTCCGCGAGCCCGCGTCTACGGTGGCCGGAAATCGGGATCGGAATCCCGGCGACGGCGGTGAGGGCGCCGTTGCCTGATGCGGTCGGCCTCCTCCTTTGCAAGCATTACTGCTTCGCAGAAGGAGGCGACCGCCTGCCACTCCTCCTCGCTCCGGACCATGGCCTCGACCAGGGCCCGGCGCGAGAGGTCTCCGCCGCCGATCGCCCCCACGAGGGCACGGCGATGCTCCGCCCAGGCAGGGCACACCTCGACGGTGTGCTCCACCGTGTCCTCCGGGCGTTGCGCACAGTGGCGACACCCGGGCGTCTCTTCCGCCTGAATCCGATGCAGGAACCTCCCGAACTTGCCATGTCCGGTGAGGACCTGCGTCATGCGGAAGGTAAGGACGCCGTGAGGTCTTTCCAGCCACGCCTCAAAGAGGGGACTTACCGCCATAATCGTAGCGTGCCCAGCACTGGGTTGCGATAGCCGTTGACGCCATTTCACCATGAGATCCCGCCGGAGCTCTGTCCGCCATGCCTTGACATGTTGCGGCAGTGGACTTTCACCCCGGCGTTGCATCTCCACGCGCTTATCGTGCATGTGTGCAAGGACTGTTGCCTCCAGATCCCACGGTGGTAGGCCAGCCAGAAGGCTCGCCGCTTCGCGGGAGATCGTGCGGTAACCCCGCACCATCCGTATTGCCATGACCCTCTGGCAGGCGTTCAGTATGAACGCCGGTCGCTTTGCCAGCGACGGCGCCCACACCGGCGCCCCGTAGAGGGCCATGGACCGAACGATCCCCGCGTAGAGCCTCCGGCAGGAGGCGTCTGGACCCCCAAGGTTGGGCAGGAGCCGCTTGAGAGCAGCCCCAGCCCGGAGAAGCTTGGGAGCCAGCCGTCGGAAATGTTCTACGAAATTCCACCGGCTGTCGAGGACGAGTCCCAGATACTTCATCGTCGACCCGACGCCGATGCGAACTCCTCCTACCGTAAGTTGGGAGTCCGATGGTGGCGCGTTCCGAGGGCCGTGGAAGCACATTGCCTCGGATTTATGCAGCGCCACCTCGAGTCCCAACTCCTGGATCCTACCAACGGCTATCGCAACCCCGCGTGTCGCTAGAGCGACCGCCGCCTGGTGCGAACTTCCCTGCGCTAGAATCAGCGTGTCGTCTGCGTAGCAAACCACGCTGACCCCGTCAGGGAAGTCGCCGCGCAGCACGTAATCGTAGCCGATGTTCCACAAGGGTGGGCCTAGAACCGACCCCTGCGGAACACCGCACGACATCTCTCGACGTTTCCAGTCTCCCTGGTGACCGGGGTAGACAATGTACCTGTCTGACAGGTACGCCTCGACCACTCGACAGAGGTATTCGGGCACCCGGTGGTACCGGAGTGCCCTCCGGATCGTACTCCAGGGCAGGGAGTTGAAAGCGTTGGCAATGTCCAAGGACACTGCCACGACACACCTACCCTGGGACACCGCTTCCCCTGTCGTGAGGGCTCGCACGCGCATGATGGCGTCTATTGTAGAGCGCGCCCTGCGAAAGCCGAACTGTCCGTCCGACAAGTCCGGCCCCACCCGTGTTAGCCGCACGACGAGGCGGTTTGCAATAACTCTTTCAAAGAGCTTGCCCACCTCGTCGAGCAGCACAATGGGCCGGTATGCGGACGGAGAGTCCGCAGGGCGCCCTGGCTTCGCTACGAGGACCAGTTTCCCCGTCTTCCAGCGAAGTGGAAACTGGCCCCTCTCCAGGCATGCGCTGAAGAGCCCCCTCAGTCGAGGCCCGAGAGCCTCCATGGCCAGGACCCAGGCTTTTCCTGGCAAGCCGTCGGGTCCTGGGGCGGTGTTTTTGGCACTCAGCCTTGTCACCGCCACTCTCAACTCTACCTCGGTCACTTCTGGAACATTGTCGTCGTCGTCGCTGTTGCGATCCGCGTCAGACACCGCTGGCGGAGGCGGAGCCATGGGCGGGGGGGAGTGTTCCTCCTGCGCAGGGAACAGAGTGCTAACCACACCCTCCACGAGTTGGGGCCGGAGACTCTGAGTCAGCGGCGGAGCCCAGGGGCGAAGCTTGTCCCGTACCAACTTGTACGGGCGCCCCCACGGGTCCGCGTTCAGAGACCCCAGCCACACGTTGCGGGCCTCGAGTTTGGCCCGCTTGATCTCCGTTCGGAGGGTGCGTTTTGCCTCTCTGTATCCCTCATACAGCTCCGCCTCTCTGGCCTCCGCATCCGGCGGGCGGATGCGGCGCCTGCAGTGCCTGGCGTACCGGCGTCGCGCGTGATTGCACGCGTTGCGCAGTGCGCCGATCTCCGGCGACCACCAGTACACCTGGCGCTTAGCTCGTCCTGGACGGACACGGGGCATTGCCGCATCGCAAATTTGCGACATGGCCTCCTGGAACCACTCCGCCTCGACGTCGATGTCGACAGGCCTGTCCGGTGCTTGCACCCAGGCCTGTACCGTCGCGGCTTCCAGGAGGAGCTCCCGGTCCATCTGCTTAAGCGCCCACCGCGGACCGCAAGGGCTCCGTCGGACCGGCGCGGCCGAGGTTTCGGCGGAGACGTCAAACCGGATGTACCGGTGGTCGGAGTACGTCTCCACCTCCTCCATCACGCGCCAGTCGACGACACGCGGCGACAGAGCGGGGCTGGCGAACGAAATGTCCACCACCGACTCACCCCGCATCCGCACCAACGTGGGGACAGAACCCCGGTTCAGTACGACCAGGCCCAGCTCCAAGGCCCAGTCCTCCACCATCCGACCCCTCTGGTTCGTGAACCGGGAACCCCAAGCCGTGTTCCAGGCGTTGAAGTCCCCGCAAACAACCATGGGGAGGGAACCGAACCCAGCGACGACGGAATTTAGCTCCATCAGGGAGACATGGAGTTCGTCGAGAGATCGGCTCGGGGACAGGTAGACGCCTACCACGGCGATGTCCCCGAACCGTGCTGCCACGCAACCCCGCCCCCTCGTGACGGACTCGGGGGGCGGGGTACCGGCGGCGGTCGACGTAATTAAGGTCACCGAGCCGTCCAGGTCCTGAACCCAGTCACCACTGGGCAGGACAAAATACGGCTCGGTGACCACGGCGACATTGATCGACCACTGCGCCATGCTCTGGAGCAACAGATCCTGAGCGGCGGCGCAGTGGTTGATATTCGCCTGGAGGAGCCGTAATAGGGCCGTTATTGACACTCCATTACGGTCTCCTCCCGAGCCCCCCTAGGGGGCGCTGCCGCAGCGGCGGCGGGTGCGGCGGCGATAGCGGCGGCGGCCAACGAGGTGGCTGCGGCGGCGAGGACCTCGGCGGGGATGGGCCTGCGGGCCTTGCCCTTGGCCTTGGCGGGGGGGTCGCAGGACCTGCCCCCAGCCCGGTGGTCGGCCGGCTTGCCGGCCGCCGCACATGCGTAGCAGTGCGGCGTAGCACGGCAATCTGCAGCCTTGTGACCGGGCTGGCCACACTGGTGGCAGCGGTCACTGCGATCCTCCGCGGCGCAGTGGGCTCCCACGTGGTGCCCCACGTGGCAGCGGAAGCACCGCAGAGGTCTGGGCTCCAGCATCTTAACCTGGGCCGAAACCCAGCCCACCAAAAGCCTTCGGCCCCCGGCCGTGATCTCTTTGGCCGCCTGCACGGGGAAGCTCACCGTTACGGCTCGCATGCCCGTGCTATCAGCACGGATGGTGCCCGCCCGAACTTGTTCGGTCGTGCACCCACCCGCTTTGACAATGGCGGCCACCACCTCGTCCACCTTGACGGAATCGTCCAGGCCCATGATGCGCATGTCAATGCACTTTGTGGGCCTGGACACTCGGGCCTCTTCCGCACTGAGGGACGCCCTGATCCTTGCGGCCAGGGCATCTGCTGCAGGGCCGCTGGCCGCACCGGGGACCTCGAGAATTCGGGCCCCGGTGATAGTGCGCCTCATGCGGAAGCCCGCAGCGGCTCCGAGCTCGCCAAGATGGGGCAACACCGCCTGCTTCGCTTTCTCCATGACGTCATCGTACGTCACGCCCCTCTTTTCCGCTTCAGGCTGTAGCGTAATTACTACAGCCTCGGAATTCGGGGCGCGAAGACGTGCCGCCATGGCCCGCTTCTTGCGCTCCTGCCGCCTCGCGCGCTTTTTGGCCGCCCTGGCCACCTTGCCCGCCTGCCTTTTGGCGCCGACCACCGTCCACTCGGCGCCAGGCTCCTCGGGTGGAGGAGGTGGCAAGCGCGGCCTAGTCGCCACAGCGGCAGGAGAACCTGCCGGTTTAGCGGCAGGCACCGCCGCACCCTTTATTCGCCGCTGCTGCTGCTTGCCCGTCGGGGCCGGCCTCGCAGGCTCCGGCCTTGGCCTCGCGGGCTCCAGCGCCGCAGCCCCGCGCCCCACTTGCCCCGACGGGCCCGCCTTAGGCGCAGAAGCCGTGGCCGCAGCAGCGGCATAAGAAGCCGCCTTTTTCTGCCCAGAGGCCGCCAGTGGAGGACGGAGAACTATACCCTCCAGGAGAGAAAGCTGCTGCCGGATGCTCTGCTGGAATTCCAGCTGCTGCTTTTGCAGCCCCTGCTGAAAAGCAGCGAGCTCCTGCTGCACGAGTGACAGCAGCTGACTCTCCGGCTCGGACTGGGGCTGGGGCTGGGGCTGGGGCCGGCTTAGCCCCTGCTTCTGCTCGCGCTCCTCCTCCATGGGTTCCTGGCGGCCTCTGTTCGGTGCTCTGGCGAGCTCCGCCCGAATCTCCGCTCGGAGTTCGGCCTGGAGCTCCGCTCGGAGCTCCGCCACCCTCTTCTTGACGGAAGCGTCTAAGGCCCCCTGGAGGGACGCGGCGTGGCGACGGATCGTTCGCTCCCGCGTGGCCTTGTCCCTCTGGCGGGCCATGTCCCTAAGCAGGGTGACGGCCAGCTCCTTAAAGGGCACCGCAGCCTCCCCACCTGACTCCGCCTCGGTGCGCCTCTCGCTGCCGGACGGCTCTGAGAGATCCCTCCCAGAGTCGCCCGCACCGGGGTGGCGCCCCTCCGCGGCAAGCCTGTTGGCTCGCTCGGCGGATTTCTTGGCCGTGAGGCCCCTTCCCTTTCCGCGGGCTCGGCCCGCGCCACGGCTGCTGGTGGGGATCTTTGCCCGCCCCTCGGAGCAGGACGATCCGTCCTCCTTTCTAAAAGAAGCGGAGCGCTTCTTCTGGGAGAGACTAGAGTGTCTCCCAGAACCGCCCGCTTCCACCTCACTCTCCGAGCCCTCCGAGCTCCTTCTGGATGCCGCGTCGGACTCCGACCGCGCATCACTCACTTGTGGTTTTATGAAAAATTTCGAATCCATTTTGTTCCCACGAGTATATATATTGTTGTACTGGCTCAAATACGTGGTTCGCACTAGAGACTAATTTAGCTACCCATTAGTCAAGCTAACAACCTCCCTCACGGTGCGCCGCCGCTTGGAGGTTTGGGGTAATTTTTTATAGAGGTTGTCTTCCTCGCGGCCCGGGCGGTTAAGCCAAGGCCCTCGTCCCCCATCAAGAGTCAGAAACATGACCTTGGACAATCTCTGGGGCTACGAGACTAACGGTGGCAGAAGGAGGAACACGTCTTCCTCCTGCCTGCCCGGCGGCAGTGTGAGTGCACACCGAGCCCGCTCTTACTTCGCCACTGTGCCCTCTGCTATAGCAGAGGGACACGCGTTGAAGCGTTCCGTCAGACAGAACATTCGCAGACGGCCATAGAGGCCCTTGGGTAGGAGTGCCCAAGGGGGTCTATGGCCGCCTCCCAGGGTGCACCGTCCCGCAGACTGGTCTTCCCTCAGGACGTGTCCGCAAGGGAACTACAGTCCGCGGGCACTCGTGGAGGTTTTCTGTCGTGGCACCCCATTCTATAAGGGCTCTGTTTTTTCCTTGTGAAGTACGGATTCCTAAAAAAGCCTCCCTGATAAGCCTTCGCCCAATTTTAAATTACCCCACGCTACGCCTCTGGCCTGAAGTACAAAGCTTCCAAGTTAGTGTATTATCTAAGGAAATTATAGACGAAGAGAATTTAACTTGTTAAAGTACAAGTGAGGTAACCGCTTTGTTTTACTTCTTCCTGAGGCCCTACCACGAGCTCTTAAGAGGGTCCTTCTCCACTCGCTTATCGTAAACATCGAAAATGGTTTAAAAGCTTGTTACTTCATTTAATGCATTCCAACGCGATGTTTGACGAAAAGGCAACGCAAAAAAAGAGAGATAACGTCTGGAAACTCTGTTAGTATTCGGTAATTCCGAGATTTACTCGAAAATTTCACAAAACTTGCTCCAGGAAATAGCTGTTTTTTTTAAACCCTTAAAAGTTTTTGGAAAAAGTTGTCATCATTTATCATCTTAATACAATTTGCAAGGTCTCTAGAGGACTACTTTTTTGACTTTTTTAATTTTTAGGCAAATTATGAAGTGCCAAAGTTCATACAAAATAGGACATTTTCAGAGGTTCTTACTGGATTAGTTTTACACAAATTTAGAAATTGGTTTCTTTAGAAACCTAGATAATATCCACAAGATACTGTGTTTCCAAAATATCTAATGAAAAGTGTGTAATAACGTCATAATCAGTTATGAGCGGTTGTATGAAAAACAGTGAAAATGTGAGTCGTGATGCACCACCTTAACGCGATCCATTTGACGACCTAAATTGAACTGTTAAAGTGTTGGAGCTATGTAGAGTGTAAGTTCCATCCCTCTTTCTCTCAAGCACGCCTGTCATTTTAATTCGTCATAGTGAGGCAGTAGAGTAGTGGTACCCAAGTTGTAAGGGTCACGTGTTGAAACTCAGCCAGGCACATTACTTTGTGTAATTTATTTCATCACCGCTGCTCTCAAAACGGTAAAGGTTAACATCGTGAGGACACCGGCATGTCCTAGAACCAAAATTTCGAAGACATATGACATTCACCAACCCGCAATGGGCCCGCGTGGTGGATTACGGCCCATTATCACTCCTAGCGAGAAGGCCTGAGTCCCAGCAGTGGTAACATTAAAAGGCTGATTATGCTATTATGCTATGATAAGGCCCCTGTTCTACCCGGTTGTCAAACTTCCAGCCGTTTAAGCGTAAAAGAGTAACAGACATACTCACACATACAAACTTTCGCCATTATTATAATTTGTAATGTGTTTGCTTAATCTTAATAAATTCTCTCTATGAGCTGAATAAACTTAGTTTTACGATCTTCAAAAGCAGACAACACGAATAAAACTAATCTCCTTGCTAGACAATTCCTTTAAACGACTACAATTTCCTTTTAGTATCGATAACGTAAGTGTCGGCCGCCAACTTTAAGTAACGAACTTTGACGAAGTTAGTCCAAGTTGCCCCAGGGATACACAATCATCGGGGGACCACCCCACAGTGCTTACGTCCACGTCGTGTCCCCTGGAAACGACCCAGTCCTGACCACCGTAACGGAGTGGCAGGCTGGGCTCGGCCAAAGTGCACTGTGCTTCGTAGCTATCACTATTTTATTTTATGCGGGTTTTAATTTTATTGTTCGGAGAGCTACGAAAATTTGCGGGCTATGCCTAAACAGCCAGCGCGGGACGCCTCCGGGCGGTTCCTTAAAAAAGGCCCTTCTAAGGGCCAACCAAAAGGCCCTTCTCAGGGCCAACCAAAAGGCCCTTCTCAGGGCCAACAGGACGCTTCGGCGTCAGAGGCTAGCCGCGCGCCGTCTGCGGCTAGCTTCTACAGCAGGGCGGACGAGATGTCGGACTCCGACATCGAGTCCATCGAGCGGTTGTCGGACGCGAATTCGATTGCAGCCGAGGAGGGCGAGCCCAGATCACGGAAGCGGGCCTTCTTAAAGGACGGGTCTGAGGGCTCGTCGGGTTCGGCTATCGGAAAAAAGAAGAAGGCGAAGACCAAGAAGGCAACGACGGCGGCGGACACCCACAATGTGGGTCTTGCAGACGCCGAACGCCAGCTGAACCTGGCTCGGCGGGCGCAAGTCCAGGAGGACTTGGAGGAGCGGGTTGTGGCCAAGGAGCAACGGGCGCGCGTCGCCCGGGCCAAGGCCGGGTACGGAGCGTCCCGCGTCCTGTACGCCGACCACTCCTTGGTCGAGCTGGAGCGGATGGCGGAGGAGGACGCGGAGGAGATAGCAGAGGTCGCTTCCAAGTCCTCCAACCTCAAGGGCACTTTCCAAAAGTCCCTTAAATGCAGGGCTGCGAGCTTGCGCAGCATCGTCGCGGAGCTGGTGGAGCGCAAGGCTTCGGATGAGACGCGACAACTGCAGGCGAAAGTGGATCGCCTGCAGCAGGAGGTCAGCCAGCTACACCAGAAGCTGGCTGAAGCCACGGCCCGGCCAAGCCAGACCGAGCCAAGACCGGTGGCAGAAGGCCCACCCTCCAACCTTGAGGACATCCTCCGCAAGGTTGTGATGGAGGAGAGGGCCTTCACGCGAGCCTGCATCGCAGGCATTGAGGACCGGCTATTGCCAGAAAAGCGCCTGCGACCGCCGCTTGCCGCGGACAAGAGGCGCAGTGAGCCGGGGCCATCCTCCGCCGAGGACGCCCTCCTCCCTTCCACCACCCCATCCAACCAGTGGACGGAGGTGGTTGGGAGGGGGAAGGGCAAGGCCAAAAAGGCAGTGGCAACAGTCCCTGCCGTCCCCGCCACCGCCCCTCCCAGCCAGTCGCAGCGGGCGACTGGCAAGGGAAAGGGGAAGGGGAAGGGGAAAGGGGGGAAAAAGTCGGCCCCCAAGCCCGCTGCCGCTGCTGCAGCTCCAGCGGCCAAAGGGGCCCCCGCCGGCACGAGGAGGAAGTTGGCTCCTCCTAAGTCCGCAGCCGTCGTGGTGACGCTCACCGCAGAGGCTGCGGAACAGGGGGAGACCTACGCGTCCGTGTTGTTACGGGCGCGAGCTAACGCCGATCCCACCCAAATGGGGATCGGCAAAGTCACATGCCGCAAGACCCAAGCCGGTGCTCGAATATTCGAGTTCCCGGGGGCCGACGGCGGTGCCCATGCTGATATGTTTGCGGCCAAATTGCAGGAGGCAATTGCGGACGTGGCCAAGGTTGCCAGACCGGTCAAGCTGGCGGCCTTGGAAGTTAGTGGCCTGGACGACTCTGTCTCCAAGGAGGAGGTGGTGGCGGCGGTCGCAGCTATTGGGGGCTGCGAAGCCACAGCGGTGCAAGGCCGGGACATTAGGCCCGGTCGCGGCGGCATGGGCACCATGCGCATTGAGTGCCCAGTCGCCGCTGCCAAAGCCGTCCTTGACAAAGGACGACTTGCCGTCGGCTTCAGCTCGGGTGCAGTCCGGGCACTTGTGGCGCAGCCCTTGCGGTGCTACAGGTGCTTCGGCATTGGGCACACCCGGGCTCTCTGTCCGTCCACGGTAGACAGGACGGACAGTTGTTACCGCTGTGGCAAGGAGGGCCACAAAGCCATCACCTGCCAGGCCGCCACGCCGCACTGCGCAGTTTGCGCTGCCAGTGGCCGCCCGGCGGGTCACGTTATGAAGGGGAGGAATTGTAATCCTCCCCCTAAGAAGGGAAAAGCGCAGGCCACGATCCGGCCTGCCGCTACTACCGCCGTTCCCGTTCTTGAGGCGGGAGCGTCGACGTCTGCGGCTGCGGAGGGGGGTGCGATGTCCGATTGATGGCTACAGTCGAACATCGCATCCTTCAGGCGAACACCAACCACTGCAGGGCTGCCCAGGATCTGCTGATGCAGATCATGGCTGAGTGGTTGGTGGACGTGGCGGTGGTTGCCGAGCCTTACTCGGTCCCTGGCCATTGGCTGGGCGACCGGGACGACTTGGTGGCGTTGGTGACGCGGTCTTCCTCGGACTCCCCTCCCCTCTCGCTTTTAGAGAGGGGACCGGGATACGTGGCCGCCGCGTGGGGAGATATAGCTGTTGTGGGGGTTTATTTCTCCCCTAACCGCCCTCTCGAGGATTTCGAGAACTTTCTCGGAGTCCTCACCGCAGTCGTCGGGAGGGCGGCGCCGCGCCAGGTCGTCGTGTTGGGCGACCTGAATGCCAAGTCGGCGGCTTGGGGCAACCAAGCCGCCACGTGCAACGTCCGGGGACGTGCCGTCGAGTTTTGGGCGACTTCGTGCGGTGTGTCCCTCCTCAACAGGGGGGCGGTCCACACGTGCGTGCGGCAACGGGGAGGATCGGTGGTGGACGTCTCGTTCGCCACCCCCGTGCTGGCCGCACGCATCGTAAACTGGCGGGTGGAGATGGTGGAGACCTTATCGGACCACCGCTATGTGCGGTTCGACATATCCACTCGGGGCCCGCGGGAGACTGTCCGCTCTGGCCAATCTGCCTTCCCGCGGTGGGCTCTGACCCGCCTGGACCGAGAGGCAGCCCAGGAGGCAGCCTTCCTTCAGGACTGGCTCTCGCCCCCTGTTGAGGTACAAGACGTGGACGCTGCAGCAGCCCAGCTGCGGGAGTCCCTGACCGAGGTGTGCAACGCCAGCATGCCTCGGTCTCGCCGTCCGCCTCCCCGACGCGCCGTCTATTGGTGGTCGGAGGAATTGGCGGGGCTCCGCGCCGCTAGTGTGGCGGCCAGGCGGGCCTACATGCGGAGCCGTCGACGCAGCGCCCGAAACCAGGCCGAGGAGGACTGCCTCTACGCCTCTTTCCGGGAGGCGAGGAAGGTCCTCAAGTCGGCAATAGGCGCTGCCAAGGACGCGGCGAGGGCCGAAATGCTGGAGGGTCTCGACAGGGATCCGTATGGGAGACCATACAAGGCGGCGCGCAGCAAACTGCGCCCACATGGTCCCCCACTAACGGAGACCCTCGAGCCGGCGCTGTTGGATGGGGTGGTCCGGTCCCTGTTTCCACGCAGGACCAACTTCACCCCGCCAACGATGGACCCTCCAGAGGGGGCCGCTTCACCGGAGGAGGAGGTTCCCCCGGTGACGGCTGGCGAGCTTTACGCGGGGGTACTCCACCTCAGCGGGAAGAAGACGGCCCCAGGGCCAGACGGCGTTCCCGCACGCGTGGTGGCCATCGCCGCCACGCAAATGGAGGAGAGGTTTCGGGACCTCTTCAGCGCGTGTTTTACGGCTGGGAGGTTCCCGAAACCTTGGAAGGAGGGCAAACTTTGCCTCCTTCGCAAAGAG
Organism: Mythimna lalbum; assembly: GCA_949319445.1. Classification (NCBI taxonomy): domain Eukaryota; kingdom Metazoa; phylum Arthropoda; class Insecta; order Lepidoptera; family Noctuidae; genus Mythimna; species Mythimna lalbum. Next base: position 9,652,629 of record OX439365.1, read on the forward strand.
GGACGCCCGGCGGACTCCCCCTCGGCTTACCGGCCCCTCGTTCTGCTCGAGGAGGCCGGTAAGATGTTCGAGGGGATCATCGCCGCCAGGCTTAACAGCCATCTGCAGGGAGTGGGGCCGGACCTGTCGGACGCCCAGTTCGGTTTCCGACAGGGCCGGTCCACCATCGACGCGCTGACCCTGCTCAAGGGCCAGGTGAAGGAGGCGACGGAGGCGGGGGACGGAGTGTTGGCGGTGTCATTCGACATAGCCAACGCCTTCAACTCCATCCCCCATTCGGCTATACTGGAGGCACTCCGGTATCACGGAGTGCCCCAATACTTGCGAGATCTCCTGGCCAGCTACCTGGAGGACCGCGAGATCCTCCTTGCGGACAGGTCGGGCTCGGTCAGGAGATACAGCGCAGAGTCCGGTGTTCCGCAGGGGTCGGTACTGGGGCCTCCCCTGTGGAACATCGGCTTCGATTGGCTCCTGCGGGGGATCCTCCTCCAGGGCACGAGTGTCATCTGCTACGCGGATGACACTCTCCTCCTTGCCCGGGGGAGGGATTTCAGGGAAGCGGCCTGTCTGGCCTCGGCTGGCGGATCCTTAGTGGCAGGGAGGATCCGCCGTCTAGGGTTGAAGGTGGCGCTGCACAAGACCGAGGCCGTGTTCTTCCACGGGCCTCGGCAGCGCTACCCTCCTGACGCCCACATTGTCGTGGAGGGCGTCCGGATAGAGGTGAAGGCCCAGATGAAATATCTGGGCCTGATGCTTGACAGCAGGTGGCGCTTCGGTCCGCACTTCAGCGGGCTGTCGACGCGCCTGCTGAAAGCTGCGGACGCCCTCTCATGGCTCCTCCCGAACCTCGGGGGACCCAAGGCGCGATGCCGGCAATTATACGCCGGCATTCTGAGGAGCATGGCCCTCTATGGGGCCCCAATCTGGGCGGACTCCCTCCATAGGAGGGAGAATGCGACCGCCATCCGCAGGCCACAAAGGGCCATTGCACTGCGGGTGGCGAGGGCCTACCGGTCGGTGGGCTTTGCGGCGGCGTGCGCTCTGGCCGGCACCCCTCCTTGGGAGTTGGAGGCGTGGGTGCTCGCCAGAGTGTACGAATGGACGGCGCGGCGCAAAGCGCTTGGTGAGCGCCCCGTCGACCAAGAGCGGGAGGCCGTGCGGCAGGAGGCGAGGGACGCGATAGTCCACCACTGGACGGAAGACCTCGCCTCCGCCGCCTTTGGCAGGCGGACCTTGGACGCGCTCGGCCCAGTCTTGAGAGACTGGCTCGAGCGGTCGCACGGTTTCCTCTCGTTCCGTCTGGTGCAGGTGTTGTCCGGACATGGCTGTTTCGGAACGCACCTGCACCGGATCGGGCGGGAGGAGACCGCGGCATGCCATGACTGCGGCGCTGCGGAGGACACGGCCCAGCACACCCTCGAGGCGTGCCCGGCCTGGGGTGAGCAGCGCCGCAGACTAATTGCGGTTATTGGGCAAGACCTCTCGCTCCCCAGCGTGGTCGAATGTATACTGGGGAGTGAGGAGGCCTGGACTGCGGTCGCCTCCTTTTGCGAGGATGTTATGTCGCAAAAGGAGGCGGCGGAGCGTGCGCGGGAGGACGACCCTCTCGCCGCACCGCTCCGCAGACGAAGAAGGGGAAGGAGAAGGCGAATGTTCGATCGCCTTCTCCCACCCCCAGGTGGTGATTAGCGGGCGACAGGCGCGGGGGCGCCTTCGCCCGCATTGCACTGATCACCACCACCGTCGGGCGGGAATGGCCGAGCGCTCGCGGCATTCCCGGGCCCCTCCTTGCTGAGAGGGGCGTGTAGGGCCCGCCATCAAGGCGGGCGATCGTCGGCGAAGGACTGGACGTAAAGGCTCTGCCAGCTGCCCAGTCCTCCGCCACTCACAGACGATGCGGGAGCGCCGCTGGGTCGTTTAGTGGGTATACCGGCTCCGACCGGGGAGTCCCACATACCCCTCCCTCCCCCGAGGGAGGGTATGCGTAACGCATTTTTCCCAGCGTATAAAAAAAAAAAAAAAAAAGGGATACACAATCAGCCTGAATAGTGAATGCTGATTGGTCGATATTACTTTACAACCATTCACTCAATATTGAACCCTACCCCAAAGTTTATAGAAGCATTTTCCGCTTGATGTATCGACGCCAAAAGCAAACATCTGTTACATACCATGGTTTAATAGCGGTCGGATGATTTTATACGAGTAAAGAAATTTTAAGAGTTCTTATTTACTTATTATTCTTGTACAATCATGGAAGTTTAACTGGTACAAACAGCTGGTGTATAATTTTATTGCGTCCTTGGAAAAAATATCTATAAAAAATACCTCTTGGACGTTTATTGTCCCAATCCTACGAAAAAGCTTGCTCTCAATTACGTGCACTGAAATCACACTAATGTTATAAAAGTGAAAATTTGTATAAATATAGGTCTATGTAACATAAATGTAGGTCTACGCTAGAAGAGCTGAGCACAAGCGGAGCACGAGCCGAGTGTTCGTGTAGTGTGGACTGACTCTAGAAGAATCGGTTCCTCTACAGTCTGTCCTCACTACACGAATTTCTTGAACCGAAAGTACTCGGGCACAGGCGATACTACAAGAATTTGAACTCGGCTAATGCTCCTGTTGTGCAAAGCTCCTATACCTTTAAATTACATGTTGTACATAGACCAATATTTATACAAACTTTCACTTTTATAACAAATGTTATAAAAGTCACACTAATGTGTGATTTTATGCATGTAATTGAGGGCAACCATTTTTGTAGGACTGGGACAATATACGTCCAAGAGGTAATTTTTACAGATGGTTTTTCTGAGGACGCAATAAAAATAATACAGCAGCTATTTGTACCAGTTAAACTTCCATGATTGTACAAGAATAATAAGTAAATAAGAACTCACTTAGTGTTTTGTAGTGGGTGACCACCCCACCCAAAGGCCAGATCGGCAAGCTTGAAGATTGGCTAATATTATATTTGCCACTATAATAAATAAAACAATATTAACGCAAACACAAGCATTAACGCAAACAGAAATGTTTAATTTAATTTATCTGCAAAACAAAACCCACTGCAATAATTAAAACTTTCCAAAGAAACATTAAAGCCGTCTGTTGCGCCAAACCACGCTAGAACATAACTCTGTCGCAGCAGCCACACGTCAACGTCTCCGGGTAACGTTTCTCTCTAGCCGAAAACTTGCACAATTGTATAATCCAAACTGCAGAACAAATGCAGTGTAACACATGTAAAGTACTAACAAGTGGGACAGTTTAATTTGTTTAGATTTGATTGTAAAAAATATTGGAGTACATTACAATCCGGTGTCCAAATTTTTTTCATTTTTTTATTTTATTGTTGATAGGTTTGCGCTTGACCGTTATCTCACCTGATGGAAAGCAGCGATGCGGTCGACGATGGAACGCGCTTACCAAGAAGAAACCTATTCACTCTCGACTTAAAGATTCCCGGGTTGTAGCTATCTGGAAACACAGACTCCGGCAAGGAATTCCACTCCTTAGCTGCACGCACAATGAATGTGTTTCCGAAACGTTTTGTGCGTGTAGGTGGGATGTCCACCATGTAACGGAGGCGCATCGCCGTACGTCTGGTATTCCGATGATGGAACGGGCTAGGCGGAATCAGGTTATGCAATTCCGACGCACACTCCCCGAAATGCAACCGGTAGAAAGCCGACAGGCTAGCAACTCGGTGTCGATGCTCTAGACTTTGAAGCCTCGAATCGACGAGTGTATCATCGCCAATTATCCTTTTGGCTCGCCTCTCAATTGCCTCAAGTGCATCAAGCTGGTATCGGGCAGAACCATCCCTAAGGTGAGAGCAATACTCCACGCACGATCGAACTTGCGCTTGATATAGTTTGAGCAGCTGTTCCGGCGTGAAGTACTGTCTGGGATTCCCAGCTTTTTTGCAGCCAGTTGAGCCTTTGCTTCGATAAAGAGGGCGCTTTCAATTTAGACGGTTCATGTCGGATTGCTGCCGCACGTTTACCATGCATACGTTAGCAGTCCGACAACAAGCGCCTAAATTGACCGCCACCGGCGGGATTCCGATCCCGATTTCCGGCCACCGTAGACGCAGGCTCGCGGACGGCGAGCCATGGGTAGCTCGCTGTCCGGTATAAGTCCGGACCGAACCCAAGACGTCAACGGCGTCTCAAGGAGTTGTCAGCAGCAGGAGGGGCCCAGTTGGGTCGAATCCTACTGGAGCCAGGGTTACCCGAAAGGAAGCTCGAGCCCCGGTATGAAGTGGTTAGAAGGAATGGGGTGGGTTTTTAGTCAGTAAGAGTCTGACACTATCTCCCCCTCCACCCAAGAGCGGGGGTTGTCATTGGATGATTTTTGCCCACCGTAAAAAAAAGCGCCTAAATTGAAAACGTATCTGCCATTTTAGTACGCCAGTAACGCGATATTCAACACCGCACTATTCAACACCGAATTGAATACTTGGTGCTTGTGATGTTCCCGTCCTGTTGTCGATCGTTTGCCGCACGGTTGCTGCACCGCGCGCTTTGTATGAAAAATACGATCGTCCGTACGCAGTACAACTAACGCAACACATCAGCACGGCAGCAAGCCGCCAAAAGATGCAAGAAGTAAGAAATAATGTTTTCCAAAATTAACAGATTTTGAACCAAATCTGATATTTCAGACGATGTGACATAAGTAGAACCAAAATAACAAAAAAAATACAGATTCAATTAGATTTAACGTAACTAGTAAAGTGGGGATACCTCAGGAAAAACCAGAAGGGATCTTTACAGGTATATAGATACCTGTAAAGATGCCTATGCCCTAAAACTTGTAGTCATAGCAACCTACGTCTACCACTAATGATTTCGTGGTATCAGCGAAGTAATGGGGCAATAAATTGTACGAAGAATAGGGATGATCCAATCTTACAAAAAAATCTAATCAACCAGCTTCTTCTTCTTCTAACAAGGAAATGATATCTGAGGGCAAAAACTAATCCAGTTACTCGATTCAAGGAGCAGAATAAATGCAACAAGAGTCAACATCTCAGTCAAACTGGGTCACTGTCGCAGTATTTTTATACAACCTACGTAAATCTCAACCCTCAATGGCTCTCGTAAAGGTACACCTCACAGAATAATATACATATGGATAAATCATATTATTACACTTATAGGAACTAACGCATAATTGATGTGTTCAGGAGACTACTACCCCTCTATCCAAATTGCGAGGATTTCGTTTCGATTCTCTTGCTTCGAACGCCTCGAGTTGGCCACGCCTTCAATATCTATGTACGTCAGGCTGGCCCGGCCCCATGGAATTTAATAATGAGATTGTTATCAATCCAATGTACCCGGGTATACTAATATATGTAACACCTTCATTTTCAATGTAACTCTTTTTAAAAGAAATTACGTGCACTTCTTAGTGGCCGGGCCAGCCTGACGTTTTCAGCCCGGCCACCTTGTTTCCCACTAATCTACAAAAAATACTGGCAATATTGTGCTACAGATGAAATGTACCCTATAATTTATGCATATGTAACACAAAATCGAATCCTAAAATACGAAACATTAGCGGTTGCAGGTGGCCGGGCTGAAATTATTTCGTTACTATAAAACAGTAAAACTGCAACACCTACCAAAAAATAATACCAGTACATAATGAGATATAGAGATATAGAATACATGTAACGCTTTTATTTTAAATTATAATACATATTTAGAAAGAATAATCACTTGAAATTATATTTCAGCCCGGCCACCTAAAAGCGGTAATATTCCCTAAAATCTTATGCTAATTTGTACAGTAAAACCTGATACAGCTATGAAATGAAAGTTACATTCGTTTTGTTTTAGTCGTATACCTTTAAGCCTTCTGTTTGACTAGATTATCAAAATCTGAGAAACTTTCCGAAGAGTGACTATCATTTATTAACTAATTTCAGGACATTTGGTTTGTTGAGTGAAACAAAATTGGTAATTGTCATATTTTTTTAATAATCATTTTTGAAATTAGTTAGACAACATTTGTACTTATATTAATTAGGTACTATAACAATTGTTAATTATAAATAATGTAAAAACAGGTTACACATTGATAATAACACAGTTATCAAAAAATTATAGTAATATCAATATTACCTTAACATCGAACATTCATTCATTCAGAATATTAGAAGATAATTTTTGGTTAAATACTTATTATACCTTGGTAAAAAATCACAGATTTTCATAATGATTTTTTCATCAACTTTGAATTTAAAGTTTTGAAAACTTTCAATTAAAATTATGCTAATATAATTATTACAACAATTCTTAAATAAAGAGAGAACCATAGTTCTTTCAGTGGCAGCTAATGGAAATATAGCTATGTAGTATATATAATTTAACATAATATTAAAATCACAGCTAAAAATCACAATGTTAACTTGTATAATTAAACGTATGCTAATATAATAATCATTGCTAGCCTATATCTGGCATTTGTACTATAAGTATTTTGACTAATTCAAATTTAAATCTATTGCTTATTAGAATCGATAAAAACGTACTAATCACTTGATTATGTTATTTAATCAAGCTAAAATGTACGTCAAGGAATGTAAAAATATTAAATCCAAATTACTTTTTTTAACACTAGACTGTAAATCGTCATAACACATCCACAGATCTTGATTAAATAAATGGCATTTATAATGTCCTAGATTTTCCCCCAATACTACATATTCAATAGCACCTACAATCACATAAATATTAGTTCTAACTTTGATAGATAAAGGTATATCGTTCAATATTATTTGATCTGTTCCATTTAAATCAAAAGATATAATATTCTTTACATTATAGCTGGACAAAACAGTGCCCGGGCAATCGTGTTCACAATCCTTCGAAATAACGTCTATACAAATTGAGTCTTCTAGGGCTGATATTCCAAATGTTTTAATTACGTTCATATTAATGGGTAAAAATGGTACTGTTCTTTGAAGTTGAAATGCACATTTTTCTTCGGTACATGTTTTTGTAAATAGAGCGCTATAAAATAATTCTAAAATCATTTGTTCAAACAAATTTGCGACATTGCATTCACAATTTATATCTATTGTATTTTTCGAGGATAGTTTGTAGTACTTTTTACATATGGTATTTCTTAGTTCGTATACTGCGGCTTCAGATATGTTTTTGTTACCTATAAATTGTATATAATTACATAACATATTATTATTATTTTCAGTCTGATCTATTTCTAATTTAAAGTTATTAAATGCAATATAACCATAAGCTATTAAATATGTAACAGCATCAAAACCACATGTATTTGTTAAAGTGGAACCAGTTACAATATTTCCATTTTTTATAAATTTTAACATTTTATAAATCGGTACGGTAACTGGCTCTTCAGCTTGTCCTTTCCAATTTTCTACAAAACTTGGCATATCACTGAAAATAGAATCTTGAGGAAATAACCGTTTTTGGTGTGTTCTTTTTTGACGATTCTTTTTGATTTTAATCTTTCGCTCTTGAAGGGGCGGTGCCTCATTATTTTGTAGTTCACTAGCAGCGATATTAAGCTCTCCATTTAAATGATTAATATGTATGTTTAGAAATTCGTCAACCCTGTATTTTCTTACTTTAGTTTTGAGTAATAAATGTTTTATTGTTTTAAAATAATCCTCTGATGCACTAGACGATGGATTTTTGTTTTTTGAATTGTATAATGGAGCCATAACGTTTGACCACATGGGCAATTTTCCCAATAAACGTTTTAGAGTAGATATTAGAGGCGGATAATATAATTTGTTGGGGCGTTCACAAGATTCCTCTTCTTGTTTATTTTTACAAGCAACAATATTATCAAACCATACCATAAAATTGCTTACATCTAAAACATTCTCCTCATTTAGGAATCTTTCTTCATCTACGTAATTGTGTGCGTTGTTAGAATCTTTTTTATCAATTGTAATACCTTGAATTCTTCTTTTCAAATTACAGTGGGCATCAAAGCAAATTTTTGAATAAAATTTAGTTAAAATAACAGTTAACATATTTAAATTATCTCTCTTATGACTACGATACACTCTGCTGTTATAATGTAAAGAATACAACGAACAAAGAAAAATTTTACATTTTCTGTTGTATTATTGAAGCACGAAAGATTATGAATAGTTTTGACAAAGTGACTTGTATCTATTCGCATATATACTACAGGCAAACTATTTGTATGTCCCTCTAATGCACTGTAAGAAGCTTCTAAGTAATCTTTTGTAGATCTGTTTCTGTCTCTAACGGTGTGAAGAGTATTATATGTATACTGTAGAAACAAGAACTGTTTAAGATTGTCAAAATAATTTCTTGCCATATTTCCGAAGTATTACACTCGGACGACAGCAGCTTTGAATTTTGAACGCTTATCAAAACACAAAGCATAGATGATCGAAAGTTATTGTAATCGAATTGTGTCTTGCTGTCTCAATAGTATTACCGCCTAAGTGGTCTGGGGTCAGCCCTGCACGTGCACAGATCACCGCAACGCATGCTAATTGAGATGATAGCGCTAATGATCATAGTTATATTGCAGATGTAGACGTTGTACCTGAGTGAGTTCAATCATTTTCTTTGAATGAATGTAGTAGAAGTGGCATTAAATAGGGATAAACATACTCGTAATTAGTATTAAAACATATTACAAAATACGTCATCGTCATTATCGTCTATGGCTACGGGAACGTTTAAATGACTGCGGCCCGAGTACGCCCTAGAAAGATATAAGTGGTTTTTTGTCATCGAAAGCCTGACACGCCTTTCGTTCCTATCTAGAGCGGGAGATGTCAGTGAATGATTGAATACCTCAAAAAAAAATACATTGTCATCTTTCTGTATTATCCAATGTTATTTGAAGTTGGTAAAATCCGCTTATTCATTTATACGCATAACAAGGGCGGATCAAATTGCATCGACCCCAAATATCTTGGATAAGATTAGGAAAATGGTGATGATAAATGATGTAGGCTGTAAAGAGGGATTTTATTTCTTATGCTCTCTTATTCACTCATTTATCATGGAGTTAAATATATAAAATGGTCCAGCTGTGGTCTCCTATAAGTGAAGAACACCGAAATGATACTGGAACCACTAATTATAAGATACAAATATTGGGTATATCTTTTGTTCGAGATCCTTAATGAATGAATGAATGATATGTTTATTTGCATGAATAGGTATGTAACATGTTCTTAACATTTAGTGGGGTCACTATATTCGGCATTTCAGCCGTACAAATATTTAGATTTTACATCTTTAGCATGCAGTAGGTACACATTTTAGTCATTTCAATAATGTCGAGATCGTTAGATGGTTGATTGTATCCGCTAAGAGATTCTTAGCTCCCCAGACCAGGGTTGCGCCCACGCCCATTAACACCAGCACAACTACTGGAGTCACCGGGCACTTGGGGCCTGTCTTAGATTCTTCTAGCCATTTGACTTTGGTTTGGACCATAACCCGCCACGCTGGTCCAGTGCGTGTTGGTAGGTAGCGATAGGTCGCAGTGTTGAGAGGCCTCCCACAAGGTTGACCGATGACCTGGTAAAGGTTGCGGGAATTCGATGGATGCGAAATGCACGGGACCGCTCATTGTAGCAACACTTGGGGAGGCCTATTTCTATCGGTGTAAGTCTTTCGACTGAAATGATGATGATGAGATATAATGTGTCCTTGATCCCTCCATTTGTTGTCCACTCCGTGTCATACAAACACGTTGGTCCCTTAATCCCACGTGAGCCGACCGCCACCGTCACGACGGCAGCCATCAATAATTCAGCACACAATCTGGCCTTCCACGAATATTATTTTAATAAAACAACTTGTAATAAAAGAGACACGAACTTCGTTATTCTTGCTTAAATTAACTGGGATTTTACAATTGTGGTAATTACCACTTTTCCGGGAAATTTTTATGATGTATATGTACTGCTCCAAGCTATCTTGTCAAAAGCCGCTGGGAATTTATGAAAATGAAATCATCAATCCTAGAACGGAAAAAGAAAGAAAGAAAGAAAAATAATTTATTTGGTACAGCACAAGGCCCAAACACAAATACAAGAAACAAAAAATAAAAAAGATAAGAAAATAAAAGATAAAAGTAAAGCAACTGGACATAAAGTTTTAGTCAGTAAAAGCCTGACATGCCTGCTTCACCGTAGACCTAGAGAAGTCATTGGATGATTTCTCACTTCAATAAAAGGGTAACTTGTCAAAAATCAGATTTTTGACAAGTTACCCTTTTATATACCCTTGGATTTCATACAAATTATAACTACCTTACACGTTTATTCTCCAAAGAAAAGATGGACGGATTGTGTGAGAGGTGATATGAAAGAAAAGGGAGTTAGTGATAGCGTGACGGACATGACAAAATGGAAGAAAAAAACGCGTTGCGCCGACCCTATTATATAAAACGAGACAAAAGCAGGAAGATGTTTGAGAGAAGTGTTGATTCTCCAAGTATAAAAGTATACTACACATTTTGCTGGTATTTTCTTATTCTCTGCTTTTACGAAGAAATGTGGTACCCAACCGGCTCCTACCTACTTCAAAAAGTTCATCTATACTTATAAAGTTCGTTTTTTTTTTGTTTGTAGGGTGTAATCTCTGAAAGTACATGTCCGATTTCTAAAAATTTTTCACCGATAGAAAGCTGATTTATTCCCGACTAGCGTGACATAAGCTATATTTTATGTACGCGGGTAAAACCGCGGGCAAAAGCTAGTCAATCATAAACATACTGTCACATCTCAGTTACCCAATCTGAAAATCTATGCAGATTCTCTTACGACTTCAAGAGCAATATGTGTGGACACTAGCACATTGTAACGAACGTTTACATTCAGCTAGACGGCAAAGGCATTCATCTCAGAAGATATAATCTAATCTGCATGTTAGATTAGGCTTGGCAATTTCCTCACACAGATCATGCGAGTGGTATCTGATGTTCTGCAGGAAACTACAGATATAGAGATAGAGTATGTATGTAGTGTGTAAGTAGTAATCCTGTGTACTATTCCTGGACGTGGTCTACCTGTGCACTAAGTTTCATCGAAATCTGTTCAGCCGTTCGAGAGTTAAGAAGTAACAAACATACACTCACAAACTTTCGTATTTAGAATATTAGTGTGATGTATTGATTGATTCGCGCTAGACCATTATCACCCGATGGTAAGCGACAATGTGGTTGTCAGTGGAGCACGCTTGCTTAGACGTAACTTATTTACTTTTAACTTAAAGATCCCCAGCTTATAGATATCAGGAAACACAGACTCAGACAGGAAATACCAATCCTTAGCAGTACGCACAGTAAATGTGTTTCTGAAACGTTTTAAGCGTAATGGTGGGAGGTCCACCGTGTATCGTACGTCGCATGCTTCGATGATGGAACGGGCTTAGTTGGGCTTAGCGTAATTAAGTTATACAGTATACTGGTAGAAAAAATCCGACCGCCTAGCAACTCGGCTCAAGATTTTGAAGCAAAAATATTTCAATAAAAAGCTAGAACAACACTGCGCACACGTGTGACACACACGCCGATCTGGACGCGTCAGGCTCCATACATTTTATATGGAAACTAGACTTGTAGAGCTACACTAGATCCACGCCACGCGACGTCGTGCTACGTAGAGATACGGCGTGTTCCACGTGTGCGTCGGTCTAATGTAGCGCTTCACAGTTTTCTCGCTAACTCCTCCTGGCATTTTTTTACCTGTTGTGATATGTCTTTGCCTTTCTGTTTAGCTGAAAATTTATTACACCTGAGCGGATTTACGGTTTTTGTGAATATTTTAAGGTTGTGCGTGTTTTTTGTGGTTGTGTTGCCTAAAACGCTGATATAATGTCTACGCTGCAAACCTGGTATTTATTTTGTTATATACTTATAGAAAATCCAAATCAATTTGACTGGCCTGTTGGTCTAGTGGTTAGTGACCCTGACTGCTATGCCGGAGGTCGTGGGTTCGATTCCCACCCAGGACAAATGTTTATGTGATAAGCATGATCATTTGTTCTGTGTCTGGGTGTAATTTATCTATAATCTATACTTATAATAAATCTGTAGAGAGGTCAATTCTGTACATGAAATATATTTCCAAAATAACTATCAGGGGGTGATTAGTGATCGATACTGATGCCAAAAATGCAAACAGTAAAATTTTTGTCTGTCTGTCTGTCTGTCTGTCTGTCTGTCTGTCTGTATGTTCTTTATAGAAACAAAAACTACTCGATGGATTTTAACGAAACTTGGTACAATCATTATTCATACTCCTGGGCAGGTTATAGTATACTTTTCATCACGCTACGATCAATAGGAGCAGAGCAGTGAAGGGAAATGTTGGGAAAACGGCAGAAATTACTCCATTTTTTAAGCTTCCGTCGCGTTTGCAGCCTTAATGGTTAAAGCTACACAGAAAACATGTATAACGGAAATGTTCTCCTCAAAATTATATAAAAATAATGTTCCACGACATCATATGTCTATCTTTTATGGTTAACTCACAATAACACGTGTATAAAACGTGCATAATTTTGTTTTTCAAATTATTCTGTTTATATTATAATAGTTAGTTAAAAGTTTTAAATAATATGTACTTCTTACCAATTATTAAACTAAAGTATCATGATAAAAGAAACTATGTAATTAGCTAGTTTTTTTTTTAAATAATTATTATTAATTATTTTAATAAAAATTGTACTGATCTTCTCCTGTTTTTACAGACAGTACCTTTATACTCATATTTACAATGTATTTTGGTCCGTTACTGTTTTTATAAGTACGAAAATTAATAAAAATATAATTCCTAGAAGGGAATTCTGGTAATCCATGTTTGGCTTGCCGATGAGAGAGATACCTATACTACTACTAATACTTAAGGGCATGTTTCCAGTTCTGCATTGAGCTCGTATGCAAGTTAGTAAGTAGCAATACAATACGATTCGCTCGATCCATGCTCGATTTAGCCCTACAATGTAAACTTGCGAATGCAAGACACGGTCTAATGGGCCTACCACATGCACAAGCTTCATCACAGTTTTGCTTGTGCAGGCCTAGTTGTACACAGAACACCGTGTAAAACTAAATGAGTTTTATCAACCACACGCACGGTGTTCCTTGTAAGTACAAACCGGCCTACGCAAGCTAAACTGTGATGAAGTTTGTGCGTGTGGTAGGCCCATTACAGGTCGTCGACGGCGCGCACTGTTCCCGCGCGCCTCAAGGAGTTGTCAGCAACAGCAGGGGCCCAGCTGGGTCGAAGCCTACTGGGGCCAGGGTTAGTTTCGAAAGAGTAGCTCGAGCCCCGGTATGAAGGCTAGAAGGAACAGGGTGGTTTTTTAGTCAGTAAGAATCTGACACTATCTCCCGTTCCGCCCAAGAGCGAAGGTTGTCATTGAATTGATTTTCCCCACCATAAAAAAGGCCCATTATGACGAAGTGCCAAACGACTCTATCCCTTCAAGCTAATCATATTAAATACTAGCTTCTGCCAGCGACTTCGTACGCGGATCCTGTTGCTTATGCCAGCGACATTCAGTGTTATAAACGTAAGAGTAGACAAAAATAAACAGAAAGCTCAGAACTGCTAAGCTATCGGGAGTTAGTGTTATTGTGAGTTAACCATAAAAGATAGATGTATGCTATCGTGGGACATTTTTTATATAATTTTGAGGAGAACATTTCCGTTATACATGTTTTCTGTGTAGCTTTAACCATTAAGGCTGCAAACGCGACGGAAGCTTAAAAAATTGAGTAATTTCTCCCGTTTCCCCAACATTTCCCTTCACTGCTCTGCTCCTATTGATCGTAGCGTGATGAAAAGTATACTATAACCTGCCCAGGAGTATGAAGAATGATTGTACCAAGTTTCGTTAAAATCCATCGAGTAGTTTTTGTTTCTATAAAGAACATACAGACAGACAGACAGACAGACAGACAAAAATTGTACTGTTTGCATTTTTAGCATCAGTATCGATCACTAATCACCCCCTGATAGTTATTTTGGAAATATATTTCATGTACAGAATTGACCTCTCTACAGATTTATTATAAGTATAGATTTAATATGTTGTCAAAAAGTAAAGGTTCTAAAATAGCATAAAACCTTCTTGTATAAAAAAGGGCCTTCGTCATTATTTTCGATAGCTTACCTACGATACGATTTATTTTATGTGTCGTCATGACTTTCACGCGTCGATAATCTAAGGTATCATTAGATCGTCCCTTTATAAAGCCTTTTTATGAGGGTTTGTATATTATTTAACGTATTTTATGGAAGCTTTTTTAGTCACTATTCAGTAAATTGATCCAAGATTGAATCAATTCATTAGAGAATTTATTTCAAATAAACCATTTAGAGGCACTTTTGAATGGTCAATAAGTCAGTAGGAAAAAATATGCAAATTGCACATTCTCTATAGAGAAGAATGTGCAAGAAATTCCACACTGGACACTAGTTACATGTCACAAATATCTCGGTTTACATAATTCTTGCCGCTTCTATTATGTGAGAACAAAATCAAAAATATTTATATATCAAAATACAAATAAGCCACTGGCAGGTAAGAGATGACCAGTCTCAACTTACATTGTCCGTTCACGGACATGACGCGTATATCAGAACTACTCATTTCAAACGTTAGATAACCATTTTAACCAAGTTATCTTTATTCCAAAAAGCAATTAATTTTAATTTCAATAAAAATACGCTTCATTCAGATTCTGGAAAATTATCTTTTAAAAGAATAATATTGAAATGGCATTGTGTTCATTTTTAAATTCAATGTTGCATTGTTAATTATATTTTGCAAGATTAAATATTAATTGGTTGCATCAACACGTTTTATTTATTGGTTCTATATGCGGATTATATTTGTAGGTAGAATAATACATATTTAATGAACATATTTATTTGAAAGCAAATAATATAGAAAACTAACTGCACCCAGCGGCTTCGCCCGCGTGATAGCAGAAAAATATCCCAAGGGAACATACTTCCGGGATAAAAAGTATCCTATGTCCTATTCCAGGTCATGGTCTATCCGTGTACCAACTTTCATCAGAATCGGTTTTGCCATTTAGGCGTGAAGACGTAACAAACAAACAAACAAACTCAATTTCGCTTTTATAATATTAGTAAGGATAAATAGCAGTTCAGAATCCCACTTAGTGTAAAAACGATAACGCCATTTATACTGGACTTACTATTTTCCCTTTTTTACTCTCGATTAATTAGTTATTGAGGAAGCTACTAATGAATATGAAAAAATCTGTGTATGGGCGGAGCTCCCTTTTCGTAGGTACGGCCTACGAGTATTTAAATTACACGCTCAGTTTCCGCATCAGGAAAATCGAAATAGCCTATATTTGTGCGCAAAACTTTAGAAATAAAGTTATAATAATCTCTTTGCTTTGCAATTTGGATAAAAGGCCACTGCGATTAACCGAGCATTCACGCAGCTGATGAAGGAAAGGTTTAGGAACGGTGTTTTACGGACCCGAACCTATTGTTTCAATCCCTTTCTGTTTGCTGCTTGGTTGGCTATGAGAACCCACTCACACAAGTAGAGAAGTAGTGGTCCTCGGCACCAGGCTGCAAGCAAGCCAAAGAGGCTGTGCAATTTCTAAACAAAAACTGGACTGGATATAGGCAGACTGAGCCTGGAGGCAAGGTCTCCTTTACCAGACACTGCTAACTAAACAAATAATTTTACACAATAGACATAACGAACAGTACGTCTTTCTTAAGTTCATGGGAACCTAGAGGGGCTTTAGTCAGTAAAATTGACACTCCCTCTCGTTCCACCTAGAGCTGGAGAAATTATTTGATAATATACCATTAAAAAAGTACTATTTTATAGGGTAGATATTTTATATAATTACAACGTAGATATCCAAAAAAAAATCTCCGATGTCATTTAAACAAGGCTAAGACAGAAAGATGACAAACTACCTTTTTATTAACATGAACTTTGTTTTCTCCAGGAAGACGACGATGACGGCCGCCCACCCTTCAGTATGGAGGTGAAGAAGCATGACAAACCCGGCAGCCTATCGCCCGTGAAGCTAGCAGTAAAGAGAGACAGTGGAGACGAAGGCAAGACCTCCAGATCCAGCAGTAGATGCGACAAGGAACTCAGGCTACCACCAGAGAAGTCGCCCAGCGAAGATGCTGCGTTGAGACGAGAAAGAAGACTCTCCAAATCGAGTGACAGCTCTAAAGAGGCTTTAGAGAGGTAGGTATGCAGTTTCTTCTTTATTAACCTTGACCTTCTACTGGCACCATCTATAGTAGTAAATGCGACAAGAAACTTACCAGAGAAATCACTCACTGGCTTTTCAGACAGAGACAGCTTTAGAGAGCAGAGAGGTAGGTATGTCATTTCTAGCGCCATATTATCATTGTCTTACAAGTAAGATTTTTCTTTAGAAGTAAAGAAAGATAGCCACAGTTCCTTGTGCTACAACACACACACAAGGAACTGTGGCTACCACCCGAGAAATCGCCCAGTGAACATGCCGCATTGAGGCAAGATAGGAGGTTCTCTAAAACAAGTGATAGCTCTGAAGAAACCTTAGAGATATGTATGTTTCCTTTTGTCTTAACACTATTACTCTGCTAAAAAGATCATTCAGTATTGTATTAAATGCGATAAGGAGCTCAGGCTACCACTAGGAAAGTCGACAAATGGACACGTCAAGTTGGAAAAAGAAAGGAGACTCCAAAAAAGGGTCACTTATGTTAGATGCAGGTATACACTTAGATTATATACAAATATGGCGTATTTTTCAGTTTTTGAAATAAAAATCGCTGCAAAGTTTAACCACCTAGTGTTAGAGAAGACCACCAGTGTTCCTAAAAATACGAATCGAAATTTTAATCTAGCACTAGCTCAAAAAAATTGTTTAGTACACAGCATTCATTGAAATATAACCTAAGAGCAGAAACAAATATCGAAGAAGCAAACAATAGGTACAAACGACACATCCTAGATGCAAAGGTACTAGGCGCGCATAAGCAGCCAAGAGACTCGTAATACTTGATAGCACTGTTGGCCCGTATATATCAGCAAAACGGTTCTAGTCTTCTTTGAAATATGCATCGACATCGATGCACCTTCGAGCCCCATTACAAGCGAATATTTCAAATGTAGCCTAGATATTTGAGCACACTGGACACAAACGATCTAAGATGGCAGTCAAAGAGTATAAAGTTCTTGCTTCATTATCGCTGAAACATTTTCAAAGAGCATCTTTTGTTACGGCTACGTTTGTTTTAAAGCAACGATATTTATATATGAAGTTGTGGTTTATTTTTGACTTAAAATGTTCATGTTGGAAAAAAAAACAGTTGTTTATTTTATTTTATAATACAATTGTTTTAATAAAGTGTTTTATTTAATTTATTTTTTGGTTATTTTTAGTTTAGGGCATTATTTTAAATTAATTCGACCAATGTATATTGTTTAATTTCTAGACCAGATCACAGTAAATTAAATATGAGAAATAAATATCTCTAATCAGTACTGAACACTTTACATTCACCCTGTATGATTAGTTAGAACATACAGGATGAATGTATGTGTTGATTTTACTTACAGCACTTATTACTGAACTTATTCCAGAAGCGGGGACTATGAACCTATGAACTATGAATTCTATACTAGGAATAGGGGAAACAACAATATTTATATTTAAATGAATGGAAAAAAAAACACAGTTTAAATTCAAACTGTTTTAAACACTGTTATAAACATGTGTTTTAAAACAATTGCTTTAAACATGCCTACCCTAGTTATGTTACTAAATTTAGATGCCTATAACCACCGATTAGCCTTAATAACACCAACAAAAACGTAACAAAGGGGTCGAAAACCCTTAATTGAGAGGTATCACGTAATCCATCACGTTAGCCAGATGATCGATGACTTACGTATTTAGCAGGGCCTCATAACCAGCATACTTCGTGACAAGAAATATTCGTAATCAGTTTGGTTTCATCTCGATGTCATAGTTCCGCAGCTTGCTCGTTAAACTTTATGATTTATTAGCAGATTCCAGCAGGATTTACTACAGTTCAAAACAATGCGTTGAAAATCGCATACAATGGATAATTTAATGCCGATCCCAAATTTTAGAGGGTAGAGATCTCATCAAGATTAGGTATATGTAGACTTTGTATTGTGTGAGCTGCGAAGGGATGAAGACGAAACTAGAGAAAGGGTGTTTTTCCACCAGAGAGGTGTTATACAGCTATGATTCGAGACTGTGAAAGCTAAGCTACGAAACTATATGACCGTTCCACTGATGCTAAGTTATGTAACAGAACGAGTAAGCTGGGGTTTGAAGATGTGCTACCACGAGCTAGCAGTGCTTTCAGTGACAAACACGCGCCTGCTGCAGGTACTGCACATAGGGATAGCTATACCGTTCGCACAGATCCGCAGCTCGCATCCATCCATATAAAAAATTGCTTACTTGAACCCGTTTCTACCAGCACTAATACGGCTGCGAAGCGATCCGATGCGGTTCACACGAATTCAACGCGACGCGACAGCTTAGTTGGGCAATCTTTGTTACAATCGCGCCGCGTCGCTTCACGATCGTGATTGCGTTGTATCGATAAATAGATATACTCTTTATTGTACACCATAAATACAGTTACAGTTTGAGCTTCAAATTAATAGGGTGTCGTCACAATGAATGGTGTTATTGCTAAAAGCAATTTTTTACGGACAACCTTTCATTTACGTAGCTGACCGTGTGTGCCACATGGACCAATGAATATGATTCTCCCAGTCATACACTCCTGGCGGAGTGGTCGAAGTCATGGGTCGTCTGGTAGTTCGGTTGCGGCTTTTGCGAGACTTCTCCATCTTTCTCTATTCGTGGAATTGCGTGCGCATTCAAAGACGGAACACTAGTAAATAATTTTATGAGATTGGTCCATCTGGTAGGTGATCGACCGCGAGAACAAGACTGGTGGCTATCAAACGCTTCCTTAGAAACGTAGCAAAGCCCAACTTAGATGGAAAAAGCACCCTAACGACGGTCTTTTATATCTTAGTTCTCAACAAGTTATGACAATGTAGTAAACCTTAAAAGTATCTCCTTATTTCCTTTGTTCTACCAGGCGCTCATAAACGGTCTGGCCATACTGTACAAGTTTTTACTGCAGTGTCCATTCAATCGTAAATTGCATCACAAAAACAGAACACATTTCGTCGACTGGAACTGATCGCTGGACGATTTGTCACTACTAGCGACAAATATACGTAAAAATATGGCCTACTGCTGAGCGTTTTTCATTGTCACTAGCCGATTACATATTCAAAAGGGAAAAATCAATATAACAACACAAACACGGAGCCGTGATGTTCACAAATAAAGTTCTTGAAATATTTTTTGTACCACTGTGTACCTTACAGTGTATACTGGGATGGTTACTTGCATAGCTATATAGTCCCGAAATCGCGCCTGTTTCAATGTTTCAACACCTTTTTCAGTTGCGTTGACACTTGAGATACAATACTCTTCTTCTTCTTCTTTTCGTGTCGATGCTCTCAAACTACACTTTTTCTGACCAATATTTGGCAACCTGTACGGCTCTATTATTGGCCTCGTATAGATCCTGAAAACTGCAGGTAGTAAAGCAGGATGGGCAGCACACATACAATACTACATCACATAATATCAGAGAACTCCATTCGAAATTCGAAAAAGCCGCGAAAAGTCTTTGGCTGTTTTAATAAACAATTATTGACTTTAAATAAGGTTTTTAATAGACAATTCAACAACTCTATTTATAGCCATGCTAATACAAAATAATACAAACATGTAATACACAGTAATACGCATTACAATGCTTGACAATAAGTGTTATCTCTATCGTCAAGATACAATCAAATAAAAATTAATATGCAATCAAATATGAACCGGCTTTTCAAGACACGAAACCAAATTAATGACTTGTACAGTCAGAGCCAAACAATGTACAGTAGAGATAAAAGAAGACAGCCTTTAATGTTGCCAAAGCTGAAAAAAACTGGGCAAGTGCGAGTCGGATTCGCGTACTGAGGGTTCCGTGCAAACTACAATTCCCGAATGGAGTCTAGAAGATTTTTTCGAATTGTAATTTTTTTTTTTGTGACCTAGGTAACAACACAGTTTTTAGATTTATTCCTATACCTGTGCTACAAGACCTTGCTTTGTGCCAAATTTCAGGATTCGCTCTTAGGTGGAGTGAGAGATAGTGCCAGACTTTTACTGATTAAAAACCCACTCTTGTTCCTTCGTTGCCTTTCGTACCTGGGTTGAGCTACCTTTCGGAGCTAGCCCTAGCCCCAGTAGGCTTTGACCCAGCTGGGCCCCTGCTGTTGCTGATAACTCCTTGAGGCGCGCGGGAACAGTGCGCGCTGTCGACGACTTGGGCTCGGTCCGGACAGCTACTGGACGGTCGGTCAGCGAGCTACCCATTGCTCGCCGTCCGCAAGCCCGCACTTTTGTATATGTTCTGTTCGCACGGAGAATTCTGATACTGCGATGTCAGATATTCAATTTTAGTTTCTATGCCGTGACATAGATGTCGCTACAGGCTATTATCTCTATGAAGACTAGGTCGTACTCCACCACACGAGCACTGTTTGGGTTGATAGATATCGCGTGCTCTCAATTCTTTGGTAATAAATTAGTATAGGTACAATCAGAAAAATTCAAAAATAAATGCCTTGTAGTGTTGGTACCTATCGACACGAAATGTGATACGATTCTATTTCAAAATATCTATTTACTAGCTTCCGCCAGCGGCTTTGCCCGCGTGGAACTAGGTTACTCCACATAAACTTAGGACCCCCGTTTTACCCCCTTAAGGCCTAAGGTTTAGTTTCGTAAAATCTGTTCTTAGCGGATGTCTACACCCTATAAGGAACCTAACTGCCAATTTTTAAGTTTGTAGTTTCTGCGATTTCGTGATCAATCAGTGAGTGGGATATCGCTTTATATATATATGTCGAAGCGTTGGCGCATATCAGTCGGTCTGCATCAGCGCCACCTATCTTTCACTGGAGGAACTATGTAGTTAGATTGAACAGCTTACGTTTGGGAACGTCAAGTATTAACTTGGGGATGGTTAGCGTGGAGTAATAGCAACACTGAGCGAATAGTCGAGTCAAATGTCGATCCGGAGGTATAATCGATTATTCGACATTGACAGGTACTGACGTTGACCGGTAAATTGGCTAACCGGCAATAGGGCCACGTGTCGGGTGTCCGTGGATTTGGAGGACACTTTGAATCGGTCCGGCGGTCAGGGAAGACATTGGTTACTCCACGCTGAACTTCCCGCGTTCCTAAATTCTTAATCAAGCCATATCTCAGGCATCCTTGATTATTTTGTACTGAGTGTGTGTTACGAGTAATTAAAAGTGTTATCAAAGGTTTTTGTGAGTGTTATTTCCGATGTCGCGACCCACTGATATCGATCCTCCGTTATATATATATATAATATATATGTAGATACAATATAGATTGTGTACACGTACCATATTGTAGTCTTTTTTACCCTAACGTTGACTGTTAGTATTCACTAACAGTCAACGTTAGGCTTAGTTGCATTTAGTAAAGTTTAAATAAATACCAGTCACAGAAGTATCTATATGTAGATGTATACCTATACCGCCACGACGCCTTATATTTCTACTACTAGTGAATTATTTATTAATTATTTATTTAGGTACTTATTTAATTTAACCTCTTTCTAAGTATCCTTATAATTACCTATATAAATAATATAATTAACTATAATAATACCTTAACTATTATAGTTAAAAACTACTAAACTAATCTACACTTCGACACACGACAATATTATAAAGAGGTAATTTTTTTTGTTTTTTTTTTTGTTTGTAGAATGGAATCTCTGGAAGTACTGATATTTTTAGTATTGCTATTTTTTTCTACGATAGAGGGCTGCTTTATTCCTGAGTGACATAGGCTGTATTTTACTACTACTATAAAATAAATTAAATTAAGTAAATTCACATACATTTTCGCCCTGAACTGTACCAACCTAATAAAACCAACTAATCAAACATTTTTCTCCCCAGACAAGACTCGAAGTCCACTTCGCTCACAAGCCCGAAGGTATCTCGGAAGTACTTCACGAACTGGCGCCAGGCATGTGACAAGACGAAGGACAAGACCAAGGAACTGCTGAAGCGTTGGAGGACGTTGCCGGAGTCCGAGGGGGCGGAGTCTCCGATGCAGGCCGCGGGGCATAGCGACGAGGAGAAGCATCGAGGGTGGAGCGTGCACGTCTGGAGTGAGTGTTTACTTTTTAATGTAGTATAAAACATAAACGTAATTTTAACACATAATACATTTAATTACAACTCCAAACTAATCAAAAAGTTTAACACCGTGAAAGGGGCGCGTAATTCCTTATTTGAATATCAAACATGTTAGTGCGGGGACGATCATGCGCGACGCCATAAGTGATGCGCTCAATCATCGACTATTTAGTCTAAAGTAGCTAACCTAAATTGTCCCACATGTGGGCAGAAACCCCCATCTCCGTTTTCCACACTGTTTAATTTATCTCCTGTCAGTGCGGAAATGTCGGTCTCCACTTCAATATTATTAACTTGACGTAGTAAATGAATGATCACTCACGACTTGATCACGACGCAGCGCTGTGCGGAGTACTTGTTTTCCGCTGATGAAATGGTCTTGAATGGTTGCAGTTTTAGCAACGACGGGACGAAAGACCATTCTTGATTATGTATCACACGATTGTGTTCAATACCACATACCACAGTATTCGCAGCTAGCCGATGTGTGATAAAGTTATTATATGTTTTTACATTTAAAAAAATTGTGTTGCAAGTTTTTTTTTATACTATACTATACATATTATAAATCTGTAGAAATTTTTAGTTGTGCGCACATCAGAAGAAAAGTGAAAATAGTCGTGAATGGATAAACCTTACCTTATCTTAAGAAGAAGATGATGAAGGAGAAGAAAAGTAAAAGATAGACGCGACCCTTTTTAACCGACTTCCGGTGTTAAATAAATACAAATTAAAGTTATTTTGTAAGTTAAGTTGTTTTGTTAGTGTTTTTTTAGTGAAGTCGGTTATTTTTTACTTGAGCTGTTTGTTACACGATCTATGGTCATTTCAAATAGAAACGTAACCATACTTTTTTAAGGTGGGAACTTATTCTATGACTTCTCTAACTCTACGGTGGTACGAGAGGATCAGTCAGTTATTGACAAAAACAGATCTATGTTCCTTCAGTTACCCTTACTTTATTACGTGACATACTTACTGTTCTTTCAAAGGAGTATTACCAGGATACAACGGTTCAAACCTTTCATACTTACGTATTCATCGGGGATACCTCATACAATAGTTTGCCCGAAGCAATGAAAATGTCAAAATAATTTACGCTCACTAAACCTTTGCACAGAAGAGTTTCCGCTCCGAAATTTCTGGAATATTCTCCTTTATTACGTCACTAATTCCCGGAATAAAGGACAAAACATGTTCGCCGGGCGCGTGCCGAAAAATGTAGGAAGTTACTTTAAAACGAAAGTGGGGATACAACGATTACATCAGTTCTAACTTTACTCGGACTTGGGTCACGGAATATATTTTTATACGAATATAATTTATAGAAATAATGTTTTTCTAGTACATGTGAAACCTGTATATAGTTTAACTGAATGGATTCCAATAGTTTTTACACCATGTTGTATTTTTTCCCAAAAATATTTAAAAAGGTCACAAGTTGGATACCACCGACACTATACAACACAGGTCATGGCAGGTCATAACGGGCATTAGAAGCAGCTGGGTGCAAGTGCAAAATAACCCCTCAGTTGCCTGGATGGCCCGGTGACTATGTATTTTTGCTGACATAAGCTTAAAATTGTGATTTTTCCTGATACAGTTATGAAATTTTGTACATAGATTCTTTATATAAAAATACTAAACACGTGTTTCGGGTTTCATATATACTAAAACTAATGTTGCAAAACTACAATTCGTCTCGAAGATTTTTCCGAATTGCAAAAATTTTTTTTTTTTTTTTGTTGACGTAGGTAACAACAAATTTACTGTTTTCTAGATTTATTCCTATACCTGTGCTATAAGACCTTGCTTTGTGCCAAATTTCAGCTTAGGATTCTGGGTCAACGGGACTGTACCAAAATAAACTTTTTTTTGCGACATAAACGGCCGTATCTTTTTTATTCGTTAACTTAGAAATTTTATTTTTTCACAACTTCAAGGGATTGTAGACTTGAGTATATGGTTTTAATTTCAACTCGATAGTTTTACGCGTTCTTGAGATAAAGGGTCTTGACAGACAGACAGACGAACAAACATCAAAGTGAAGTGTATAAGGGATCCGTTGTTTCCTTTTGAAGTACGGAACCTTAAACAAGAAAACCAGACAAGAGTCACAAAGTGGACAATGGACTCAATGTAATTCGAAATGAAAATCATCACGACTCGTTATTCCTCGTGTCTATGATTTCAGCCCCTGAACTGATTTCACTGAGCTGCCGCTGAAATATGATAATCAGTGTTATATATGCTAATGAATTCTGGAACAATGTTGGCGGGTTTCATGTGTTTTCATATATATTTCGGGCGCATTGCGTGCTAAGGATGGATTTTAATCATATGTTATTGTCATAGGAGATTAGGGTGTATTTAGTTAGCACGAATATGTTTTCTTAATGAAACTAGAGCAAATAGTCTGTTATATATAATTATATTTTAGTTTTTTTTACTAGCTTTTGCCTGCGGCTTTGCTCGCGTTAAATTCGGGGTAACACGGTTCCCCTTTCGACTATTTTTTCCCGACATCTTCAACAAATATCGTTAATGTACACAGAAACCAATACAAAAACTTAAAAAATTATATACTGAAACCTTCCTCGAGAATCACGCTATCAAGTGGTGAAACCTGCTTGAAAATCGGTGCAGTAATTTTAGAGTTTCTCGCGAACAGACAAAAAACAGACGTAGCGGGGGACTTCGTTTTATAATATGTATCGCCATACAAATTCATCTTAAGATACGAAAATATGAAATATTATTTATTATCTTCGTCGTGTGTGCCATTGAAATGTATGGCGAGCGATATTGTATCTTAAGAGGGTCCTTCTCCACTCGCTTATCGTAAACATCGAAAATGGTTTAAAAGCTTGTTACTTCATTTAATGCCATCCAACGCGATGTTTGACGAAAAGGCAACGCAAAAAAGAGAGATAACGCCTGGAAACTCTGTTAGTATTCGGTAATTCCGAGATTTACTCGAAAATTTCATAAAACTCGCTCCAGGAAATAGCTGTTTTTTTTTAAACCCTTAAAAGTTTTTGGAAAAAGTGGTATCATTTAGAATCTTAATAAAATTTGCAAGGTCTCTAGAGGATTACTTTTTTGACTTTTTTAATTTTTAGGCAAATTATGAAGTGTCAAAGTTCATACAAAATAGGACATTTTCAGAGGTTTTTACTGGATTAGTTTTACACAAATTTAGAAATTGGTTTCTTTAGAAACCTAGATAATATCCACAAGTTACTGTGTTTCCAAAATATCTAATGAAAAGTGTGTAATTACATCATAATCAGTTATGAGCGGTTGTATGAAAAACAGTGAAAATGTGAGTCGTGATGCACCACCTTAAAAAAAAATATTATGGTATGTTAGCCGTATGCAGCGCCCGACAAACTTATTATTTTAAGTTGGTACAGTAATAGGTCTTTTTTTTACGGTGGGCAAAAATCATCTTATGACAAACCCCGCTCATGGGCGGAGCGGGAGATAGCGTCAGACTCTTACTGACTAAAAACCCACCCCGTTCCTTCTAGCCTCTTCGTACCGGGGCTCGAGTTTCCTTTAGGATAACCCTGGCCCCAGTAGGCTTCGACCCAGCTGGGCCCCTCTCCTGTTGCTGACAACTCCTTGAGGCGCGCGGGAACAGTGCGCGCCGTCGACGTCTTGGGCTCTGTCCGGACAGTTACCGGACGGTCGGACTGCGAGCTACCCATGGCTCGACGTCCGCGAACCCGTTTATTACGACCTTGTTCGTTTCAAGGATTAGTTTGTAGAAATAACAATATCTCTTTGATCCTAGCTAGATCGTTTATATTTTGCAACCTATCCGGATTACACGTCCTCTTCAACGCCTACTAAGTTAAGTAAAATAAATACGATCACATTTATTTCCGTCTCTTTTATTTTCAGCAGATGTTATACCAAGTCTTTTGTATCAAAATAATTTATATTCTTTTTTGTTAGCGTTGTTTTATGATCCCGTGGGAATATCTGAAAACATTGGAGTACCTACTTAGGACGAAATATGGCTGAAAGCAGTGTTTTGATATGTCTGCAAAGTTTTCCTTTAGCTCTTGTAAGACTTGTGTCAGCGTAGGCGGTTAACGACGATGTGAGTACCTATGTAGGTACCTTAAACCTGCTATCCACGGACGCGTAGCTTCATTGACGCGTATTCGTCATAAATACGCTTGGCGGGGTAAGGCTGAGCCAGGCTTATCCAAAAGGAAACTCGAGCCATAGTATGAAGAGGCTAAAAGGAACGGGGTGGGTTTTTAGTCAGTAAGAGTCTGACACTATCCCCCGCTCCACCCAAGAGCGGGGGTTCTCATAAGATGTTTTTTGCCCACCAAAAAAAAAACCTTCGATAAGGTTATTATATTTACACTGTTTGAGAGCGCGGGGTTTGTCATTGGATGATTTTTGCCCACAAAAAAAAGCCGCTCCACAGTACAGCCTGCCGTACTCAGATGAAGGGTGTCGACACAAGATGCACTCCGCACCAAAGGCCTACCAAATTTCACTACCTACACTAGCAAATGTTACTAAACATGTTTTAAACACTATAGAAAACATGTTTAGTAACATTCAATCACTATATGATGAAAAATGCAACTCTAGTTGTGTATCGATATATCGGCCTCCTACAAGGTGGACCGATGACCTGGTGAAGTTTCCGGGAATCCGATGGATGCGGGACGCGCAGGATCGATCATTGTAGCGATACTTGGGGGAGACCTATGTCCAACAGTGGATATCTGTCGGCTGAAATGATGATGAATGATGAATTGTATATCAATCTAACTACATCAAGTTTTGGCCGTTACTCACTTCATTAGGGCCTCATGAGTATCTATGGAAGTGTAATGACATACATTCCTGATTGCGATCCAACACAATGACATACATATCATGTTAGGTATACATGGAGGCTTTTGTGACTATGGCTTAAAGTTTCCAGACTTTGTGACGGTAGTTTCCATGTAGAGAAATATGTAGTTGAAAGTTATTTAAACTTTCAATAATGATTTCAGAAAAACTGGCCAAGTCCGAATTGGACTTGCACGCGAAAGGTTCCTAAAAATCGAGCAAAACAAAAACACCAATAAAATCAGTTTCTTGTATAAACTCCCTTTAATTTTTTAACGTCATCTTAATTTTATTTGTTTTGTAGCGGCGATAAAAATACACATTTGGTGAAAATTTCACCTCTCTACCACTTATAGTTTATGAGATACAGCCCGCTGACAGACGGACAGACCCACAGACGGACGAACAGCAGAGGCTTAGTATAGGTTCTCGTTCGTGCCCTTCGGATACGGAACCCTATAAATGGCATTTATTGACATGTAGGATGTCAATAGACTCAGTATGTCATTTTGATAAATTTCTGTAAATTACATTACCTAAATTACTTAAACCATAGCCACAAGTCTTGACCTTTCATAAATAGACAAATACAATAAACAATCAGAATAACTTGCTCTACGAAAATAGCTCTTGCTCCAACACAATAAAGTGCTGTCAATATCAAATTGTAACACTTGACGTGCACACCCACATGACAAAGCACAATTTCTCATATGTCACACAGCTAGATATCGACACGGATGCTGCAGCGAGCTAATCTTGGATTCAACCACTAAATGGATTTCGATGCTCGTCCCACTGTCTCGAGTCTCGGAACTGCATATATGCTGACGTTACGTATGTATTCTCAATGGACTAAATAGATATGCTGTTATAAATTGGCTGAGCAGGTTGTCTGTCACTCAGTGTTTTGTATAAACTCCGCCCGGGTCTAGGTCAATTTCGCGGTCCCGTCACAGAGATTTTATTATTCAAAAAAAAGATTACTAAAGAAACTAAGGTGTCTTCAAGGCAAGAGTGAATCGGCTGTTAATTAACTAGTGTGCCTCTCCATCAACGATTGCATCTCTACTTACCATCAGGTGGGATCGCAGTCAAACACTAGTTTCGAGAAATAGCTCAGCCCTGGTATGAAGTCACGAAGAAACGGGGTGGGTTTTTAGTCAGTAAAAGTCTCACACTATCTCCTGCTCCGCCCAAGAGCGGCAGTTGTCATTAGATGATTATCCCACCATAAAAAAAATATATATCAAATTAAAAAAACAAAACAAGATTTTTGTTTTTGCAAGGCCATTTAAAAAAACAAGCTTTATTATTTTTTGTAGCTTTCAAATATTCTCGTGACGTAATCTCGTACATACAGTATATATACACGTCTCGTACATACAGTATATATACAGTATATATACACGTTTGAAATCATAAGTTAGAGTCAGATTCGCGATTTTTTTATCGAGCCAACTAATTTATTTCATGTTGTGGTTTTTATCCGGCGGTTGTTCATATAGTCAATGTTAATAAAATAATTTTTCATTGTGTTTTCTTTCATATTTATGGATTTCCAGAGGTTTAAAAAAGTTCAAAATGATAGAACCTGGCCTTAATATCTAAGACTTTGAACTACGGTGCCACAGGCATAATTGTAGACTTTAGAATTGCACGTTGTTTATCTTTGAAAAATCCAGTCAAATCGGATGAATTTAAGAGAAATTAAATTACTTTTTCAGAATCTTTGAGATTCTGACAAAGTAATTTAATTTCTCTGCAAAAGAGAGATAAGAGAATTCCCTAATTATCTGATTAATATTATCCAATTCATTCATTGCGCTTTTGTTTCTTTTTTGAGCCATGGTGTTCACCACGGCTAATGGGAATATTCTTTTGAAGTGAACTAGATAATGATGTTCACTTCTAAAGAATATAATTTATAATACAGCTGGGTGCAAGTGCAAAACAATCCCTCAGTCGCCAGGATGGCCCGATGACTATGTATTTTAGCTGACATAACAAGCTTATAACTTTGTAACTTTTCATGATAGTTATGAATTTTTGTACATAGATTCTTTACATAAAAATACTAGACACGTGTTTCAGGTTTCGAATATACTAAAACTAATTGTGTATATGTAATTAGTTTTTGAGTGTCTCCGACTGTTACCTGTGGAGCAGTACGGATGGCGTGACCCGCCTATTCCTGTTTAAACCTGGCAGAATTTTTAAACGGTTTTATTTAGCTTGACCCGTTTATTGTTGATGTTGTTTGTTTTTTGGGTTAAAATTGATACTGAGCCAGACCCTGGGTTACTGAAGAGAATAGCCAGATAGCAATATAATGCCACGTTCCGTGACTAGAGAATCGAACTGATTACCTCGACTTCCTAACTCTAATGCTGCTTTCGACCATTATATCAACGAGACAGTAATGAAGTCATTTAGTACCAATGTATATATCCAGTATATTCCACGCTTAATCATAATAAGACCTAAGTCAAAAACGATATAGTAGACAATTTAATTATAAAACATAAGTTTTAGGATTCGATTTTCAAATCCCTCTTTTTTGAGTTGGGTTTCCTTATGATCAAAATTGAATCATAAGACGAATGTTTTTAAGATTCAATTTTCAAATTACCTTTTTTTGAGTTGAGTCTATTGACGATCAAAATTGGACCTTAACGCGTATGTTTTTAAGTTTCAGTTTTCATAACATCTCTTTATTGATTGGCTCTCATTATGACCAAAATTGAATTATAAAACGTACGTTTTTAGGATTCGATTTTCAAAACACCTCTTTTTTTAATTAGGAGTCTATGATGAACCGTCTATAATGTCTCCATCCAATTAGCTGCCAGTGTTGGAGCTAGGCTACGCTAGATAGACAGCCAGTCTTCTATTTTTACCAGGCTAGCGTCGACGTTATATATAACGACACGGTTCGCCTCTCAATTTTGCTTGCATCGCATTTTTGATGCTCGTGTTTCCAGTTTGATAACTTTAGACTTTATAAAAGACTACCAAAAGGCATTCCGAAACTTCCATGAGCAAGAATTTATAGAGTACCTAACCTACCTACCTATTTACTTTTTAGCAGTTAATTAACCATCAAACGAACGGTGATGCGCTACTGGTACTAGCTACAACCAGGGATTCTTAAAATCAGGAGTGAATAGGTTACTTCTGGGCAAGCGTGTTCCATCGTCGACCACATCGTCTTTTGGTACCATGATATTGCACTGTTCTTTTTGTGGCATTAACTTAAATGTGTCATAAAACTGGTCCCAGATCTTCTTTAGTTGCCCATGGGCCTTGGAACGCAGAGCAACGAAAATAAATGAATTTTCGTCAGCAAAACACTGAAGCTGCTTCTCGCTACACCCTGAGCGGGAGAAGTTATTTTGATGATTACTACCTCAAAAACAAATGTAAGTTAGTATTTTGTTTTGAGTCTGTGGCCAACTGGACCCGCTCGCTACTGGTCCCGCGGATCCTCTTAAAACGTGTCAACACTGACTTTTAACCTTTGATTGATCTTCAAACAAAGCCATTTCATGTTGGAGTACATCCATAGACAAAACCATGTTTACACGGAAACAAAGTCCCCGGTCGATAAAACATGTCGTGAAGAAAATTGACTCTAACTTGGTCATCAATCAACTCCAAAAGATACTTATATTTAATCGTTGGTATAATTTTCTGTCTTTTGATGGGGAAGTACTTAATTGAATGTCGATGTCGGTAGGAATTGACACTCCTCGGAATAAGCTTGTAAAAGTGGTTCTTCGAATTACTGTTAGACATAGCACGCACTAGTGTCAGAGTGACAATACAGGGTTATTTGTAAAACACCGACAACCTTTTAGGACTATGTTACTGACATCATAAACAACAACTTTTGTTGTATGTGACGGCGTCGCCCTCACGAAGTCGAAGACGGCACGTGCAACAAGCAATCGTTCGACTGTCACGCCACTCTCCCCTCCAGAATTCTATAAAAGGCAGCGCACGAGCTGCGGAGCGCTCAGTCTTGGAACGAACGTCGCCTGGTGAACTTGCCGTATTCGAGTACTACGATATATTATTAGAATAATTAATATCCATAAGGTGTGATTTATGAAGTGTGATTTACGAAGTGTGATTTACGAAGTGTGATTTACGAATTGTGATTTATTAATTGCGAAATAAAACTGATATAATTTGGTGAACAATTGGTGTTTTTGTTATATAAATGGAGGAACATATGCCGACATCAGAAGTGGTGGATCCACCCCAGGATCATTCTTCGGGGGGTTCAATGATTGAACAGATTTCATTATTTTCCGCTGGTATGGAAGCAATTTTCAAGAAAATTGCTGAAAATATTACCGCCTGTCAACCTGTTCAAAATACACCTACTAAATTTGTGAAGTTTGATCCGGATGAACCAGAGTCTGACATAGAAAATTGGTGCAAGTTAGCCGAGATGATAATCGAGAAGAAAAAGATCGAAGGTATTGATCTGCTACTTGCTCTCACGCACTCACTGAAGGGCCGCGCTGCTACATGTCTGACCAAGATACAACCTGAACAGTTATCATGGCCAAATATCAAAGAAACATTAATCTCGATGTTTTCTAAGCCAATGACAATGCAAGACTACTTTGACCGGATTATAAAATTTCAAATGGACACTAAAGATAGCCCAGCTGAAGCGGGAATGCGTCTATGGCATCTTATCGAAAAAATTCCTGATGCAAATTTACCTGAGAAGGTAATCACTGGATTTACTATCTCCGTATTGTCACAATGTGATGACCAGGTTCGTCGAGAATTGAATTCAGTCGTGATAAATGACAAGCACCAACTGTTTAGAACACTACGGGGATTCACGCTTAAACGTAAAAACGATGAATCCGTTACAAATGAAGCAGACGTGAAACGTTTTAGAAGCTCAGTTCCTTTTCGTGGAAACTGTAATTTCTGTGGACGAATTGGACATCGCGCAAATGAGTGTCGTGATAAACAGAGGCAGCATTCAAGAAATACGAACCCAACTAAAACCGAACAACCACATCAGCCCGCGCCAAGTTCTCGTCCTCGAGTAACCTGCTACGTGTGCAACGATTCTAGTCATGTCGCTTCCGCATGCCCCATGCGCTATAGGAAGAAAGAAAACACCGCCCCAGCTGCTGCGCCAGGCCCTAGCAAACATGTCAACGTGTGCTCCAGAACCTCGCATGGTGTGTTACAGATAAGTGATATCCAGTTACCTTTTATTTTTGATTCTGGATCTGAATGTAGTTTGATAAAACAATATTATAGCCATTTATTGAAAGGCGAACGGTTTCATGAACAGGTTGTTTTAAAGGGGGTAGGTGGTGATAACATCACCTCAACATTACAAATTAAGTGTCCCACTACTGTGCAGGATATTACATTTGAAGTACTATATCATGTTTTACCATCAAATAATCTTTCTGAAGACGTATTGTTGGGGCAAGATATTCTTAAATCGGGCCTAGCTGTAGAAATAAGCGACCAAAAATTAACTTTTATTAAAAGTAAAACTTCAAACTCCTGCTCCAAATCGGGACCATTCCACCAATATACCATTGATACTGACTTAACGGGAAACGACAGAGACCGACTACATTCTATACTTATGAAATATTCTAACGCTTTTATTCAGAAATTACCAACCACTCGTGTATCAACTGGCCAACTCAAAATAGATCTAATAGACCCCTCTAAAACTGTACATAGAAGACCTTATAGACTATCCCCACCTGAATTAAACATAGTACATGAAAAGATACAAGAAATGTTGGATGCCAATATAATTAGAGAAAGTTCGTCACCATTTGCGAGCCCCATTCTTTTAGTAAAGAAAAAAGACGGAAGTGATCGAATGTGTGTAGATTACAGGGAACTAAACAGTAATACGCGTCCAGATAGTTACCCACTTCCAATAATTAATGACCAAATAAATAAGCTTCATGGTGCTCATTATTTTTCTATAATTGACATGGCTTCCGGTTTCTATCAGATTAGTGTACACTCAGATTCTATTGATAAAACTGCCTTTGTGACACCAACGGGCCAATACGAATTCTTGACTATGCCATTTGGACTTCGTAATGCTCCACAGGTTTTTCAACGAGCAATTAACACTGCATTAAAACCACTTCATGATGACAGAATTTTGGTTTACATGGACGATGTACTCTGTGCATCAGAAACAATTGATGAGGGACTGTCTCGACTTGAAAAACTCCTTAAAATATTATCGGATACCGGGTTCTCATTTAATTTAAAAAAATGCTCGTTTATGAAGCAAGAAGTTGAGTATTTGGGCTATGTTGTCTCTGCCGGGGAGATAAGGCCAAACCCTCGCAAGATTAAAGCTCTCCAAGATGCCCCAAAACCAACCAATGTAAAACAAGTTCGACAGTTGATCGGACTGGCGACTTATTTCCGCCAATTTATTCCAAATTTCTCAAAACTATTAAAGCCTTTATATCCTTTAACGTCAGGAAAGGGACCTATCATATGGACTTCGGAACATGATAAAATTCATAACGAAATTGTCAATCATTTGGTAACAGAACCTGTTTTAAAAATATTTGACCCCAATTTACCTATAGAATTGCATACCGACGCAAGTAGTGATGGGTACGGAGCTGTTTTAATTCAAAGACATGATAATCGACCGCATGTAGTTGCCTACTTTAGCCACAAGACATCAAGCGCTGAAAGTCGTTATCATTCATACGAATTAGAAACGCTAGCTGTTGTTAAATCTGTGGAACATTTTCGCCACTATCTTTATGGCCGTAAATTTACTGTATTCACCGATTGTAATGCTTTGAAGGCATCACATTCCAAGAAAGACTTGACACCCAGGGTACATAGATGGTGGGCGATCTTACAGTCTTATAATTTTGAGATCATGTACAAAGAAGGCAAAAATATGGCTCACGCGGATTTTTTGTCTCGTAATTCCCTGAGCGCACCATCTACTGTCGAAAAGGGTTGCCCTATAATCCCAAAAGTAAAAGAAGTAAATTTTTCAGAGCTTGAGAAAGGATGGTTATCCGTAGAGCAAAAACGTGATTCTGAAATTTCGAGTACAATTGCTAAGATTAGATCTAGTGAGTTGCCTTCAGATATCGCCCATACATATGATATTAGACAGGGCATACTATATCGAAAGGTAGAACGTTATAAAACAACCAAATGGTTACCTATTCTTCCTCATTCTTTAATTTGGTCCCTTATAAGTCATGTGCACACTGAAATTAAACATCTAGGATATGAAAAAACGCTTGATAAGTTATATGATCTATATTGGTTCCAAAATATGGCCAAATATGTCAAAAAGTTTGTAGATTCTTGTGTAATCTGTAAGTCATCAAAAGGCCCATCAGGCGCAACCCAAGTACGTTTACACCCAATACCGAAAGCATCAATTCCATGGCATACCATACACATGGATCTTACGGGTAAATTAAGTGGCAAGAGTGACTGCAAAGAATACTGTTCCGTTATTATCGATTCTTTTACTAAATTTGTTCTATTAAAACATACCTTATCTTTAAACTCTGCCGATGCTATTAAAGCTATTAAAGATGCCGTAAATTTGTTTGGGGCCCCAAAAAGAGTTATAGCCGACCGCGGACGTTCATACGATAACGCTGATTTCAAAGCCTTCTGCAAAGATAATAATATTGAACTACATCTGATTGCTACAGGGTCTAGTAGAGCTAACGGACAGGTTGAACGTGTGATGCGCACCTTAAAAGCCCTTCTCACAGTAGTCGAAAATAGTTCCGATCAATCCTGGCAAGAACAACTGGGAGATATCCAACTTGCCCTGAATAGCACACGGTGCAGAGTAACAGGATTTACCCCCACTGAATTGATGTTCGGTATTCAGGGAAATTCTCTTAATATTTCTAAAATAGCAACAAGTAGTGGTGACCCTAGTAGGATAGATCTTGAATCCGCACGATCCATGGCCTCTGATAGTATTAAAAAACTAGCCCAAACCGATACTATCCGTTTTAATCGCGGGAAATCTAAAGTGAAACCGTTTTCAGTAGGTGACTTTGTCTTTGTCCGAAGCGAGGAACGACATCAAACAAAGTTGGCCCCAAAATATAAAGGTCCTTTTAAGATTACAGCGGTGTTAGATAACGATAGATATGAATTGCAACAGATAAACGGCTCTAACAAGGTGTACAAGTATGCCCATGAAAACTTACGTGAAGTACCCCGGGGACCTTCTAATTTATTAGAAATATCAGAAAATTACTCTGACGATGACGTGACGGCGGCATGCATAGAAGATAACGATCCTGTTCATGAAGACGATCGCAGTGATACTTTTTCCACGAATAGCGACACTTTGTCCGCGAATAGCGACACTTTGTCTGCGAATAGTGACACCTTGTCCATAATAAGTATCAATTCGGAAGGGTCTTCTTCCTCTGAGAGTCCACATTCAGAACAGATTACAGTTCATGCAATTATACATGGAGTAAAAGATAATTAAAAAAAAAAAAAAAAGAAGTAAAATAAAAGAGGATTCTAAATGTGTAAAGAGGGTTATCCCGGTCTAGCACAGTCCAGTCCAGTTTCCAAACTGAAGGGACAATATTTGCACCTGAAGAGTCTGAGAGACTAGTCCAGGAATGCAAAACCTGAAGGGTCTGAGAGACTAGTCCAGGAATGCAAACCTGAAGGGTCTGAGAGACTAGTCCAGGAATGCAAACCTGAAGGGTCTGAGAGACTAGTCCAGGAGTGCGCATAGTCTGAAGGGAATGCTTTCCAGACCAGACTGTATTGTATCATGCAACTAATTACTACTTTGTAAATTGTGATATTATGTGAAACAATCCATGGTCAGGATGAACGAACGAATTCCTTTTTTTCAGAAAACATATAGACACGCGCACGAGGACGTGTGCTCGTCAGTATGGCCGTGACGGCGTCGCCCTCACGAAGTCGAAGACGGCACGTGCAACAAGCAATCGTTCGACTGTCACGCCACTCTCCCCTCCAGAATTCTATAAAAGGCAGCGCACGAGCTGCGGAGCGCTCAGTCAAAAAATATCATTCCCCGCTCGACGCTCGCCCCGATCGGACGTGCCGCCCTGTGCTCCGCGCCCGCTCTGTGCTCCGTGTCTCGCCCCACCACTCGCCTACGTCGCGCCCCGCCGTGACGTCATCAGTGGTCGCCCGGCCACGCCCACTATCCGAAGCCGCCTTTTTCAAGGCAGTGAACGATAGAATATTTCCATACGGAAATTGTCGAAACACGTTGTGCCCCTTCAGGGAAAAGCCACAGTTTCGTGGTCCTTGACGGGAAACCAAACGGTGTCAACAAAGTCAAGGGGGTGTTGCCCCGATACACCCGCCGAACCCCTTCAGGGCTAGGCAGTTAATTGGAGTCGGGAGCTAGGTCTTGGCCTTGGGGGTGGCCCCTAGTCAGACCTATCACTCCGAGTTCTCTTTCAGCCACACACCTGGTGTCGGTTGGGGTGTCTATCCCTTCGCACCAGACCCAGTCAGGGCCCGATCGCACAATAAGACTGGCGATCGGTTTACAAGCTTAGGGCTCACCCTTGGGTACACACCTCCCAGCGTGCACAACCCTTGCTGGGAGGGTCACTCACCCCTGGGCCCGTCCACCCAGGGACTTAGGTGCTAGGGACGTAGGAGAGAGTCCTAGGACTCATGTTCCCCTATTGGTAATTCCTCCCTATATTTTTCGGTCATCATGTCGGAAACGACTATGACCCCGATGCCCCCGCTCCTTCAAAAGGAGGTGATGACTATCGTCGCCTTCTTCAAGGATGTCCTCCTGGAGGACCCCTCCTTCCTAGAGAAGTGGGGAAATCCCTTCAAAGAATACGCTGGCCCCCGACGGACGTCACTCGATGACGTCCACACCCCCCCGCCCACGGGTAACCTTCCACCCCGGAAGCTGACCCACGTCGAGGCGACCCCATCGTCGGACTCCTCCGACGATGAGGATTCTACCCTCCCGCCCAACCGCCCTGCTTCTTCCCAGTCAAAGGGAAAGGTCGCCCCGATGACCCCAGCGTCCACAGTCGAGGCTATGGACACCACCGTCCCGGTCGAGAGCTCGTCGGAATCCTCCGACGACGCTCGTTCCTCCTCTGGCTCCGACGACGAGTTCCAGCTCGTCGTAGGCGGCAAAAGAGGTAAACGCAAGGCTAGGGCCTCCAAGGCCGCTAGCAAGCCGAAAAAGGCCACCACCGTGGCCCCCGCCCCCGTCATCACCAACTCCGCCCCAGCTACCACCAAGCCCGCCCCAGCCGCCCCCGCTTCGCAGGCTAGCTGCTCCACCTCCGCTCCCTCTAGGAAGCAACGCCCCCCGCCTCCCCTGTACATACAGGACAAGTCCAAGTGGACTGAGGTATCCAAAATGTGTAATGATCGTAGGATCAATTACACAAATGCCAAGGCTTGCCAGCAAGGCATTAAGGTAACAGTTCCCTCCGCCCAGGATTACCGCGACCTTACCCGATCCTTAAAGGAAAGAAACGTATGTTTTCATACGTACTCTCTTCCCGAGGATACGCCGACCCGTGTGGTCATAAGGCGCATCCCCAAGGAGATTTCTACGGACGACGTCAAGTCGGACCTCATTGCTCAGAAGATCCCCGTGACAGCCGTCCACCGCCTGCACAAGTCCCGTGGCCGCGAACAGTACGATATGGTACTGGTCGTTTGCGAGCCCACCGAAGGTCACCACCCGATCTTCAAGATCAAGTCCGTTTGCTCCCTGTCTGGCATCTCCATCGAGAAGCCATACAAACCCGCCATCGTAGGGCAATGTCACCGTTGCCAGCTATATGGCCACGCCCAGTCAAATTGTTTCGCCAAACCCAGGTGCGTCAAGTGCCTGGGCGAGCACGGAACAGGTGACTGTCCCCGTCCCAAAGATCGCACCCAGTGCACAGAGCCTCCCAGCTGTGTGCTGTGTGGACAGGCAGGGCACCCGGCTAACTACCGGGGTTGTCCCAAAGCCCCCCGCATTTCTCCCAAGATGGCAAAGCGGTTCGCCGCCCGCCAGAAAAGGGAAGCACCCTCCGCCCAGCTCCCCGCGCGCCTCGCTCCCCAGCGGGATTCCGCGTGGAACAAGCTGGACCACCAGAGAGCCTTCCCGGCCTTGGTGCCAGCCAATCCTCCTCCCCCAGCTCTGATGGCCAAGCCCATCCCAGCGCCTACCCCCGCCCCCGCGGCTCCTGCAGCCCCAGCAGCCCCAGCAGCCCCAGCAGCCCCCAAAAAGGCCCCCAAAAAGACCCCCCAGCCAGCTGGTGTGATCCCCCCGAGGACAAAGTCCATCGGGCAAATCATCACCGAGCACTACGTCATTTTCATGACGCAGGACGCTAGGGACCTCGCCGATAAGCTTCACGCCGCTGAAGCAACCGGCGTACTGACCCAGGCAAAGCGCCTGGAATTCTTCGAACAGCACGAGTCCGTGCTGCTCGAACTTGACAAGATGCCTGCTGTCGCCCCATAATGGATAGACAAAAGAAAGTAGTCTGCACCTTTAAACCCCGTTCCCTAAAGTTAGGTTTCTTCAATGCAAACAGCATTACTTCCCAGCGTGATGAGATCGCCGCATTCCTCCGCGACCATCAGCTAGACATCTTCCTCGTACAGGAAACCCTCCTCAAGCCCCACTGTAAAGACCCTAGAATTGCGAACTATCGCATAGTCCGCAACGATAGGACCCGCTGTCACGGTGGTGGCACTCTCATATATTATAAAAAAGAGCTGTACTGCACTCCCATAACTCCCCCCCCGCCCTCATCTCATCTCGAATACTCGGCTTGTCGGCTGGGCATGACCGGTCATCAATCGATCACCGTCATCTCCGCCTACTGTCCCCCCTCGTCAGACAAGACCGACGAACTCTCAGCCTTCTCCAGTGACCTCACTGCCCTCTTCAGCTTGAGCGACTCCGTCATCCTGGCGGGCGACCTCAATGCTAAACACCCCGCTTGGAATAGCACCCTGACCAACCCCCGTGGGAAGGTCCTATTCAACTTAGGTGCTTCCCTCAACTTTGACGTCATCGGTCCGATGAGTCATACCCACTTTCCCCACAATCCCAACCATAGCCCCGATGTGCTCGATGTGGCGCTTCTAAAGAATGTAAACCTCCGTATGCAATCTATAGAAGCGATACATGAGCTCAACTCTGACCACCGTCCAGTGGTCATGCACCTTGGCTCCCGCTCGGGTAACCTTGACCCCGGCCAGCCCCCCCCGTCCCAAATGATTACGGTCACTGACTGGAAGAAAGTAAGCGAACGGCTGAAATCGACCGAGTCACCCCATTTGGATTCGATCCCTGACCACATAGTCTCAGCCACTGAAACGGCGGGGGCGATCGACTCGCTCACAGAGCACGTACAATCCGTCCTGAACGATTGTTCAAGGGAGATCCCGGCGACAGAGGACTGTCGCTGGAAAATCCCGGACGATGTACGGGCTCTGATGACCGAGAAGAACGCTGCTATCCGCGCGTACAGCTCTTTTCCCTGCGTCGCTAACAAGGCTCACATGCGTAAATTACAGCGTGCTGTAAAGAAGCGCATGATTGAGCTGCGTTCTGCCCGCTGGGAAAAGACGCTCAGTGAACTCGAGCCCACCCACCTCGCCTTCTGGCAACTTCAGAGGAAGCTTCGCTCCTCCGAAGAGTCCACCATGCCCCCGCTCACCCGCCCCGATGGAAGCGTCGCTTTTGACAACTCCGAAAAGGCGGAATGCCTAGCCGACAGTCTCGAAGCCCAATGCTCGCCTAGCACTCTCCTAGTAGACCAAGCTCACATCGATATTGTGGATGCTGAAGTCGAACGAAGAGCCTCCCTTCCTCCGGTCGAAGACCCCGACAATCCACTGGCCCCCGTCACCCCCGACGAGGTAGTGGAGATAGTCAAAAAGCTTCAGCCCAGAAAAGCCCCTGGAGCCGACGGCATCACGAACAGAGTATTCAAACTCTTCCCCCCCCAACTCATTGTGCTAATGACCGCCATCTTCAATGGCGCATTGAGCAACAACATGTTCCCCCAAGCTTGGAAGCAGGCCACCGTCATAGGTATCCCCAAACCAGGCAAGCCCAAGTCTGACCCCACCAGCTACCGCCCCATCAGTCTCCTAAACGTTCTCGGCAAAATCTACGAGAGGCTTATTTATAAGCGGCTCAAAGACTACGCCGAAACAAAGGGTCTCATCCCCAACGAGCAATTCGGGTTCCGTACCGAACACTCGTGCATCCACCAAGTCCACCGCATCGTAGAGCACATAAGCGTTGGTTTCCAACGTAACGCGATGACGGGCGTCTTGTATTTCGACATAGCAAAGGCTTTCGACAAGGTCTGGCACAATGGCTTATTATATAAGCTCTACCAACTCGGCGTGCCTGACCGTCTCGTGCTCATCTTGCGAGACTTTCTGTCGAACCGTACCTTCCGCTATCGCATCGAAGGAGCGTTGTCCTCCCCTCATCCGATTAGGGCAGGAGTCCCTCAGGGCTCCGTTGTTTCCCCTCTTGCCTTCACGCTGTTCACCAGCGACATTCCCCAAGACAAAAAGGCCCAGTTGGCTCTATTCGCTGACGACACGGCCATTTATTGCTCCGGTCGTGACCCCAGGGCTATCGCTCGAAACCTTCAAAACTCCGCAAACCATTTGGGTGAATGGTTCCGGAAATGGAGGATCGAGGTTAACCCTGATAAGAGTCAGGCGGTTCTCTATCGGAGACCGCTTAAAACCGTTCTCCCCCCCCCTCCGATCACCATGTACGGCAAGCCGATCCCCTGGGCAAAGCAAGCCAAGTACCTCGGAGTGATCTTAGATCAGAACCTTTCCTTCGCCGAGCACATAAAGCAGGCTCGCTCGCGAGCTGCTTTCGCTCACGGTAGGCTTCACTGTATGATGACTGCCCGCAGCAAATTGTCACGCAAGTGCAAATTGCGCCTCTACACCGCAGTCATCCGCCCGATCTTGACGTACGCCGGTGCGATCTTCGCACATGCCAAGGCCCGTCACATCCACCGGATGCAGACCCTCCAAAATCGTATCCTCCGTAGGATCCTAGGAGCCCATTATTACGTCCGAAATGAGAACATCCACTTGGATCTCAGAGTCCCCACCATACAGCAGTTCATGAAGCGCCTGTGCAAGCGCTTCTTTGACTCTGCTGTGAAACATCGAAACCCCCTCATCGTACGGGCAGCCCGTTACGAACCCTCCCGCATCTCAAAGATTCGCCGACCAAGGCACACTCTCGTGACCCCAGACGACCCCATCACCCTGCTCCAAGAGAGCCGTAGGGAAACCAGTACAGTTCGTAAACACTACAAACCGACATCCTTCAGGCCTCGCCGCCGAGGTCCGCCGCGAAACCCACATAATCGTCCTCCCCGACTTTTGCTCGAGCCAGCCCGCGCCGCTGAGCTGTAGTTTTAAAAATTCCCTTAATAATAATAAATATTATTGTTTTTGCTCGATCCAGCCCGTCCCTTTGCTGCCCTCCCCCAGTGACGCCCTAAGCCGAGGCTCGTACCCCACAGGGGGTGCCCTTAGCGTTGTCACTTAAATTATAAGTAGTTTTTAAGTAAGCCCTGGCTGGAGGCTTTGAATTTATTCAGGGCCGCCACAGGCAAGTTCGGTTGAGCAGACGACAACCTCAGAGGTTGACCTGCGAGAGGCCACTCAAAAAAAAAAAAAAAAAAAAAATGCGGAGCGCTCAGTCTTGGAACGAACGTCGCCTGGTGAACTTGCCGTATTCGAGTACTACGATATATTATTAGAATAATTAATATCCATAAGGTGTGATTTATGAAGTGTGATTTACGAAGTGTGATTTACGAAGTGTGATTTACGAATTGTGATTTATTAATTGCGAAATAAAACTGATATAATTTGGTGAACAATTGGTGTTTTTGTTATATAAATGGAGGAACATATGCCGACATATGTATATTTCAAAAATAAAAATATTTAAATAGAACATTCGAAATATTACGATGTCTATGCAAAGCAAGCGATAGTACAATAGCGGAGAGTGTCCCTGTGTAGCGGCGGAAGTGCTTGATGCGCTTGCTTCAGTAGGTATAGCAAAATACAGAGTTGAAACGTAAAACAAGGAAATCTTGAAAGATTGTTTTTGGAAAATGAATTATGTTTTGTAAAAAGCCATAGAACAAAAGTTTTTGTTTATGATGTTAGTGATACAGTCCTGCAAAGTTGTTAGTGTTTTACAAATAACCCTGTATAAGTAGTATGTACATTCTGATACAAGTGCAGAAAGTTTGTCATTGCGACCGAGGCAGAATACGCACGAGCCGTAGGCGAGTGTGTCATGGAGCCGAGGGTTGCAGTGACAAATTTGCATGTGTATCAAACGACTTTTTTCAACACACTTACGAAAAAATGAATAAACGAGTGTTG
Organism: Mythimna lalbum; assembly: GCA_949319445.1. Lineage (NCBI taxonomy): Eukaryota > Metazoa > Arthropoda > Insecta > Lepidoptera > Noctuidae > Mythimna > Mythimna lalbum. The sequence continues at coordinate 9,695,357 of OX439365.1, forward strand.
ACCAGCGACTCGTAGGGGTTGACGCCCAGCCTGATACGATACGTATAGTACCTCCATTGTGTTCTTTTTTACCCTATTCTAATCCATTTCCTTTGACTCTCCAAATCAAAAATCTCTCTAAGTTCTGATACTTTTAACACATAATTTTGAAAATATATTCTTCCCGAATTCTCTCTCGTAGGAAGCCCTTTGCTCAGACCTCTCTCTAAGTCAAGTCAATCATCGCTCATCTCAAGAAACCCCTTTCAACAATTAAGCTCATAACGTAATTCGAAATTTAATATAATTTTATTTAACCGTCAACCACAGTTAAATAAAATTACATTAACAGGTTAAAATTAAATAACGTTGTCCCCAAAATAGCCTTCGCATTCCCGCAACGCCTTTTATCTTCTCCTTCTCAAAGGACAGGGGCTTTACCATGACGTTTTAAAATGACAGGCGTGCGATCGAGAAAGAGGGATGGAACTCTACACACTATAGGGCTCGATCCCTTTAACAGTTCAGTTTAGGTCGTCAAATCTATCGCGTTAAGAGCTCATGGTAACCCCTCAAGGCACAGGAGGGACCCAGCTGGGTCGAAGCATACTGGGGCCAGGGTTATCCGAAAGAAAGCTCGAGCCCCGGTATGAAGAGGCTAGAAGAAACGGGGTGGGTTTTTAGTCAGTAAGAGTCTGACACTATCTTCTGCTCCACCCAAGAGCGGGGGTTGTCATTGGATGATTTTTACCACCAAAAAAAAAGCCAACACTCTTCGTTTGACTCAGAACGAAAGAAGTTATTGATGATTTCTCTCCTTATAAAAAAATGACATCGTCAGTACAAGCACTAAACCACAATTTAAAACTACGATAGACACAAAATTCTCCCCGCACGTTAACCATCCGGTAAGCAAGTAGGTTATAAAACCACTTCAATGCCGGTAACATGCCACATAACTCTGATAACGTTAATAGCTGGAACCGCAGCAAAATGGAGGTTCCAACCAGCTCTTGTGTACGTAAACACCGAATAAAATTTTATTTTTAACGTTTTGGGAACACAGTCATTGTGCGTACAGCTAAGGAGTGGAATTCTCTGCCGGAGTCTGTTTTTCCTGATAGCTATAACCTGGGGTTCTTTAAGACCTAGCGCAAGCCTATCAACAGTAAAAAACACCTGGTCAAGTGTGAGTCGGTCTCGCTCATTGAGGGTTCCATACAAACTTACCAGAAAACAATTTAATTCCCGATTGAATTTCGAAAATTATTCCGAATCGTATTTTTTTTTGTGACGTAGACCTATCTACAAAAACAGCTTTCGGATTTTTTCCCATACTTCTGCTATGAGACCTTGCTTCATGCCTTTAAGGTCATTCTAGGTCAACGGAAAGTACCTTATGAATTTTGATTCCTTTAAGAGTGTCGAAATACACGTTTTTTGCGACATAAACGGCCGTATATTTTTTTTCCGTAGATTCAGCTCAGTAGATTGATTTTTTCACAACTTCAAGGGCCCGCAGATCTAAGTATATGGTTTTAATTTCAACTGGATACCTCCACGCATTCCCGAGACAAAGGGTTTTGACAGGCGACAAAGTGATCCTATAAGGGTTTCGATTTTTCCTTTTGAGGTACAGATGACCTAATTCTTTGTAGAAATTTCTCGATCAAACACCACAAAGTGCGATGCATCAGACTTTCATTTTAAACTCTGTTCGCAGCTGCTTCAAATTGAGTTATAGGAAAATCCGAGGCTTGCTTAAATACATTATGTTCTTCTTACATATACGTACATCGAGTTATGTGTGTAGCATAATGTTTAGCTTTTTTTATTCCTAATACATTTTTGATGGACGCGGCTGACATCACGCTAATCTTATTTCTACCAGCCGAAATCGATACTTTGAAAACACTTTTGCAATGGCAATGGCCTCGACTTACAAGTTATACGTCGCGGGTTTGAACCCAGCCAGGCGCATTATTTTGTGTAATTTATTGCATTACTACTGCACTCAAAACGGTGAAGGAGACCGGCATGACCTAGAACCAAAAATTCGAAGATATGTGACATTCCCCAACACGGGCCCGCGTGGTGGATTATGGCCCATTCCCTCTCCTAGAGAGGAGGCCTGAATCCCAGCAGTGGGAACATTAAAAAAAAGGCTGGTGATGATGTTGATGATGAGTATTCATACACATAGCAATTTGCCTACAATATGTATGTATTTAGAAATATATAAGTATGTTTATCAGTTGTCTAGTACTCATAACACAAGCTCTGCTTAGCTTGGGACAAGACAACGGTGTGATAGTTGTGGAATATTATTATTATTAAAGTCATTCGCATTATTTTGACCATCCTTTGAGTTGGTCACTCAAAAGGACGATAAAGGTAAAATAACCCCGAATTCTGAATATCCCTGAAATGTTTTTGGTTACCGTTTCAAAGCATTTTCTTGGTCCCAGGATTGAACAAAGAAACCATTATTATTAATAAACTTTGAATGAAATAAGCTGTAAAGTATAAGAATTCCATTTTCCAACTCAACGAAAGGATATCAATTGTCGCTCGTGAACTTAATCCGTTCATTCGATTATAACTGGGTCGTTTGTATAGGGCCTTGAGTGAACTCCAATGGGTAAAACTGGTGCTTATTTGGTTATGCAATAACTTAACTTAGGGTATTTCAGCCTTTTGTAGACCATCGTTTTTTGTGTTGACTAAATCTGGCATTCTTTTCGGTGGGAAATCATCAAATGACTTATCCTGCTTTAGAGGTGGACCTAGAAACGAACCGAAGATCATTAGTAATGATGCACTCGTCGATTTGAAGCCTCTAAGTCTTGAGCGCCAACGCCAAGTTGGCTGTCAGTTTTCTGCCGGTTGCATTTCGAGGAGTGTGCATCGGAATTGCATAACATAATTCTTAAAATTACTCTTGTTGAATGGGACCCCCTTAAATATTTATTTTATTCTGTGTTTTAGTACCTAATTCTTGGTAAAGCGGCAACAGAAATACATCATCTGTGAAAATTTAAATAATCTAATTATCCCGGTTCATCAGATACAGTCTGGTGACAAACGGACAACGGACTCTTAGTAATAGGGTCCCGTTTTACCCTCCGGGTACGGAACCCTGAAAGAAGGTGGAATGAGGAGTGTCAGACTATTACGGACTAAAACCCACGAGTACTCTTTCAGTTGCCCTTTGTGTTCCAGGGGCACGGTAACTCTTTCGAAAAAGCCTGCAATCGTGGTAGGTATTCGACCTAGCGAGCCTCGAAGCACAGGACCGATCTTTATGGTGACACTTGGGGGAGGCCTATGTCCAACAGTGGACGTCTTTTGGCTGAAATGATGATGATGATAAACCTCAATCAATGTTCTAAATCTGACCGGAATTCATTTCGTAATAAAGCAATACAGAAGTATTTTTAGTACCCAAAATGTTTTTGTTGTATCACTAAATACACTCCTGACGTAGCTAAGTCACTTATCTCGTGATTGCTTGCGTGGAGTTGCTAAATTATTCGTGCTATAACATCGACAAATGACGGCATCGTCACGTCACGACAAATCGAATGTCGCCTATTTCTGTCACACGCTAATGGCAAGCGGCGACCCAGCCTATTGTTTGGATTTCAGTCGGCGCCTACTTATAGCTTGAAAAACAAACCCAAAGCGCCTACTGTTTGTCTAGTCTAGGAGCTACTATGATAATAGTTTTCTGGTCTATTGGAAAGGACTATGCTCGGGGTTTCCTTGTGTGGTCGAATCAAAAATGAAGATATCCGCAGGAGAACTAGGGTTGCTGACATAGCACGAAGAATTGGTGGCAATGGGCAGGACGCATCCCTCGTAGAACAGATGGCCGTTGGGGCGGAAAGGTTCTGAAAGTTATTAATTTAGAATGAGGAAAAATTAAATTAATTTTAACAATTTTTCAAAGTCACTTGTGACTTTGGGCCTTTTTTGAGAAATTAATATCTTTAAACCTAATAATCCACGTGGTTGAAAGACCCCTTTTAGTCGAAATTAGCTGAGATGCAACCAATTCCGGATTTGGCGAACTCTCAAGCTTGAAATTAAGCCTCAATCCTGCGCCTGAAGCCTGAAGCCCCCATTCTCTGGATTAAACTGCAGTTTACTGATCTTAGTAACAATACTCCGAATTAAGCCGCATTTCCCCGATTTAAGCCACAAAATGTAGATATGGCTTAAGTGCGATTTGGCTAAAAATATCCTCTCTGCCAACCACAATTTTCCGAATAAACCGGATTTGAGTGGATATTTGAATTGGTTTGGTTAAAGGTAATAAAATCAATGTGGTAGATGATGTCAAGGGTTGTAACTGGATAGGTAATTTAAATAACATTTCATTTATTACTTCTATTTATTTCTGAAGCATAAACGAATTAGATGAATACTCAGTTTCCGGACAGTGAGCAATGGGTAGCTCGCCGTCCGACCGTCCGGTAACCGTCCGGACCGAACCTAAGTCATTGACGGCGCGTACTTTTCCAAGCGCGCCTCAAGGAGATGTCAACAACCGTAGGGGACCAGCAGGGTCGAAGCCTACTGGGGCCATGTGTGATGTGAAAGAGATCTGCGGGGCCCTGGAATAGTGGCAAAGAAGGAACAGGAGTGGGTTTTTAGTTAGAAAGCGCTCAAGCGGAGGATGTCATTGGACGATTTTCTCACCTAAAAAAAATGATAAATATGATACTAATTAATTATGTTAGCCCTTTACATTTCCAAAGAGCTCGATCGTTCTTTGCCCAAAAAATTAACTCAGCAATGTTGCCAGTCCTTTTGGGCACGTTTCCAGATGACAGCAATGTGAAGTAACACTTCGACGCCGGAATGTATTTTGATTAAGTCAAGTGATACGATTGGTTGTTGACCCACTCGTTTTGGTATTTTTTTATTTGTCACATTCATTGAGCGATTGTTTTATTATTATTTTTTATAGTAATTTTGGTTACAATATTGACTGGTCTACACTGTCCTCACATATACCTATTAAAATTCATCATCATCATTTCAGCCGATATACGTCCACTGTCGGACATAGGCCTCCCCCTAGTGTCGCCACAACGAACGATCCTATGCGTCTCGCATTAAAACTATTAAAATTTAAAACCAATTTTTTTTTTAAATAGAGTAGGTAACCATACTAACCATCTAGTTAGTTACCGGTTTTTCTCCATATAAAACGGCCAATTAGAACCGTGCACTAGATTTTGAGGTTTTGTAAGTGCTCCTGTAGGCTTATGTGAAATAGATTTCTTTAATGTTTTTATTCCAGAATCTGCACCTAAGGAACATAAAAGGAATAAGACTGTACCACTTTCTTCCTTCTCGTTATTAAGTGTTCAAACAAGGACCGCCATTTTACTTCATTTCAGCCGTTAAAGTTATCAGTAATGCGAGCGCGTTAACAGCGTATGAACGCGTTTTATTACAAGAAGGTTCTAACCTAACAAAACAAAGGGTAAAGCGTGTCGTATTTCTGGTGCTTAGCTTGCGACTTTCTTCAAGCAAATTCCGGTTTTTGCCATAAAAACTTCGACACCTCTTTTTGTCACTGGTTTTTTTTTTCTTAAAGGGACAGATGGATGCAAACTAGCAAAAACCTAACACATACCTAAAGGGTTACCACACGTACAAAGGTCCGCTCTTCTAGAGAGAAGGCCTGAGTCCCAGCAATGGGAACATTTAAAAAAAGGCTGATGATGATGATGACAATGGTCCGCATAAGATAAATGCGGAAACCATTCTAAGAGATAGACAAGAGTTGGCCACACGGTTGCAAACTAGCGTTCCAACCAAGGTGACCTTGGTTTGTGTGTTTGGTTTGTGTTACGGCTACATGGATGTAAACCACGGCCGCCAACACGTTTGGTGGTTGGGAAAACGCCCCTCCTAACCAAAGGCGTTTAAGGTCACAACTGCTATCTACACGGATTGCAAGGTCACCTTAGTTGAGACGTTGGTTTAAAAACATCCCTTAATTCCGTAACCAATGATCCAAATACAAATACAAAAAGTTTATTTAATGATAAGTCAGAAGCACTACAAATGTCGAAAAACTAGCGTTTTGATATCTACGCCAAACCGTGTTGGCGTTACTATGTAATAATGACTTCGTTCCATTCGACATTCCGTAAAAATGACGAATTGATTTCTAAATTAGAAATTATTTTCCACTTTTTAGTTTCTTTCATCATTAAAGCGTGTTTTTTTAGTTTTTTAAACTATTATTTTTATTTCTCCTTAACTTGCAAGTTTCATTTCTTTACAGCTTCAAGAGTCTGGTGACCTGAGTATATGTTTTTAATTTCAACTCGACATCTCCACGCGTTCTTGAGATAAAGGGTCAAGACGGACAACAAAGTGATCTTATAAGGGTTCCGTTTTTTCCTTTTGAGCTACGGATCCCTAAAAAGACAGACGGACAGAGAAACGTAAACCTATTTACATCAGTATGGATGTGATGACGTCAACAATAACAGTGTCGTTTTACATAGCCCTTTGCTTTCCTATGCGTAGCTATAAAAATGGATGCCTTTGAATTCTTAACGTAATACAAAATATTGGCACACACACCCTTTTAAGAAAATGCTCGCGGTTTTAGTAATACAATCTCTTTTTGTTGATGTATACTTTCGGAATGCCAAGGGCAACTGAAGGAAAAGGGATGGAGTTTACTTAGTAAAAGACTAACACTCCCTCCCTTTTTATCGACTGGCATGTTGATCTAGTGGTTAGTGACCTTACAGCTATGCCGGAGGTCGTGGGTTGGATTCCCACTCAGGACAAATGTTTGTGTGATGAACATAGTCATTTGTTCTCTGTCTGGGTGTAAATTTATCCATAATATGTATGTAGTTAGAATTATATAAGTAGGTATGTTTATCAGTTGTCTAGTACCCATAACACAAGCTCTGCTTAGCTTGGGACTAGACGGCGTTGTGTGATAGTTGTGGAAAATTATATTATTATATTTAGAACGAAAGTTCTTTAATGGTATCACACCTCAAAAAAAAGGGAAAAGTTAAAAAAAAAAATGTAGATACCATTCTCATGATCTTTTCCTTTTCATGATTTCTTCGTACATTTATTGTTTAATATTAATTGGCTCGCGTTTAACCTAGTGGTCTAACCTGATGGTAAGCGATAATGTGGCCAACGATGGAGCACGCTTGCCAAGAAGTAACCTGTTCACTTTTGACTTAAAGACCCCTAACTTGTAGCTATCAGAAAACAAAGATTCCGGCAGGGAATTTCACTCTTTAGCTGTACGCATAATAAACTAATTTTTTTAAAACTATTTGAGAGTTTTGAATTAAGTATAGTTTTGTGTATAATTTTGAATGACTTTTCATCACTTTTATGATTATCATCATCTGAAATGGTCACTACAAAGTGTGCGCGAGTATTTGCATAACACTCGTGTATAGATTGGAAAACTATTTTTAATGAAAATCATTTTTTCATTGCAAGCTGTTATAATGCAGTATACCTGTATAGTTACGGCCACCTTTGGGTTCCATCATCAGATCTCCATGTCATAATAATTTTGTATTGTCATCTGATTTAGGTACACATGCATGCAAACAGCTCAATCGATAATCAGGAGGTGGATAAAAAAATTGCCATATTTGATTACAGACATAATTATTACAAACATCGGGACAGGTTAAACTAAATAAAAGCTTGTAAAATGTTTCCAATCCATACACGATTAGTTTCACGCCCTTACGTTATTGCCGTGTATAGAATGAAAAGACGCGACGTAGACAAGCTCTTCCACTACGAGTATTCGCTTAGCGCAACAATAAAGCTTAAACGGATCCTTTTATTGGAAGAAGCATCGCCATTGTCGAGTTCTCAGGACGATCGATACTCAATAAGTAGTTCAATTTGATCAGAAAACGTCTTTATAATGAAAATTGCATAATTTTATATCAACTGACAACTTCACTACGATCAACTGCGTCAGTTTCTCGCCTTCACTGTAGAGCGGGAACCGTCATTCCATTACTTTATTTAAATCGTCGGTTCGACGTTCGACGATTTAAATAAAGAACATGGAATGCTGATTTTCTTGCTCTATGGTCTAAATCACAAGTTTTTGGCGCCCTTTTTTCGAGTAAAGTTCAGTGGCAGTTTTAATTATTTACAAATTGATTCCTAGTGGATATCTGTGACATAAAATTAGTGTAGTTTTGTATCTCAAGTATCTTCACAACTGGAAAATATGTGGAATCATTGAAACAGGTGCGATCTTGGTAAAATGGAACTGAATTTTATCAAACGAGTAGTTGATTACCAGTGAAGCTTACTGAAAAGCTTGCCACGAATGTGTAATATTCGCATTGTATTGGAAACAAAACGACTGTACGTATTACATAAAATATTTTCTAAACTTGATACTGTTTGATTAGCTAAATGCTTCGGCGAAGCCATATTTATTTCTTTTTTTTTAATATTTAATCTATGTCTGGTTTGTGTTCTGCAAATAAAAATGAGGTTACTTCAATGGAGATTTTACTTAGAACTCCAAATAAAAAGATTTATATAAACCGTAATGGCATTTTTCCAAACATCGAGCTTGCTGATAGGACTATTAAGTACAACAAACGGTAGCAATCAAAATTCACAGTTACCTTGCTTATACTTGCTTACGTGGGAAATCGAGATCACTGCTTTATCTTTAGTTCAATGTCCAAAAGTGGAATCCAAAAATGTTTCCTTTGAAAAATAAGCCCTCACTTGTGCACACAAGCTCAGAAACATTGGATTTCATGTTGATGATGAGTGGCTGTGCATACCTACTCCTGTTTACAGGGCTGCCTGAATCATATAAACCCATGATCATAGCCATGAAAAGCTCGGGAGTGACCATAAGTAAATTATCCTTCAAACGTAAAATTCGGAACTAAGTACTACTTGAAGTCCTCTCATCCTAAGTTCGGTCTTCGTCAGAATTATTATTATTATTGAGTTATCTTAATGATTTGATTTCATAGTATTTATTAGTTTATTATTTTAGCATATTTATGTATTTTATTATTATAAATGACTTATTTTATATTTTTCCGTTTGACGTATCTCTTATTTGTTTATTGTGCAAACCTACCACAATGTTGTCTTTTTTAGCCCAAAGGTTGACTGGTAGAGAATGCCTTGTTGCATTAAGTCTGCCTATGTACCACCACTGTACATGAAGTTTAAATGAATAAATAAGTACAGATCTACTAAAAAATCCTTCAGGATGTTGTAGCGACATCTATGACGCCACATAAGAACTCCGAAGAAAATACGAAATCCTGCATCGCGCAATCAAAGTTCTCCGCGCGATTTGAACATAAATACGACAGCCCGACATCAACTATCGGGCAGTAGCCCACCAGACTATAACATCCTGTCTGGCCGGAGGATCCTCCCTTTTCAAAAGAGGTTAGCGGGACTTTACTCTCTGTTCCGCTTACCTCCAAAATGTCATGGATGAAAAGGATTCAGCGGCTTTTTTTCAAACTTTCGCAAGAAAAATGCAAAGGCTTCCAAACCTTCAGGCAAAGGGTCCCCGCGCACACCGCGGGCACAAATCACGTCGTGAAATGTGCTTTAATCCTTATCCTTACTAATATTATAAAAGCGAAAGTGAGTTTGTTTGTTTGTTTGTATGTTACGTCTTCACGTCTAAATGGTAAAACCGATTTTATTGAACCTTGGTATACGGATAGACCCTCCTTCCTTTTTTTCTTTCTTCTTTCGGTCCTTGGTATTGGAATAGGATATAGGATACTTTTTATCCCGGAAGTATGTTCCCTTGGGATAATTTTCTGCTATCACGCGGGCGAAGCCGCTGGGAGTAGCTAGTTTTTTACATATATCTGCATTCTACAAAAACTGCGGACCTGCAAACGTGGCTGATGTGGGTAAAAACCGCTTCGTGAGTTCTTAGCCTAAGTTTCTAAGTAAAGATTTAGTTAAAGTCTAGTAACATTATCCCTCCGTTCAATTCAATTTTAGATCGTGCCAGATTCCTATGTTAACAAGGAAATAATATTTGTTCCATAACGTTCCGCATAAGATGTTTTTACATAACATTCTCAGCTTTATCTGGTGTTAACACTTGTTTTTACTTTTCTTGAATGGAAACCCTGAAGGATTTTCGAGAACATTCAGACGTTTTCCATTTATCTATTTATTAACTACACCAAACTCATTTTTATAGTTAATTTCATTACCTACTCCAAAAGCATTTTGTGGGCTTGCGGACGGCGAGCAATGGGTAGCTCGCCGTCCGGTAATTGTCCGGACGGAGTCCGATTCGTCGTTGACGCGTAGTGTTCCACGCGCGCTTCAAGGAGTACCAAAAGCATTTTGTGGGCTTGCGGACGGCGAGCAGTGGGTAGCTCACCGTCCGGTAACTATCCGGACGGAGTTCGATTCGTCGTCGACGCGTAGTGTTCCACGCGCGCTTCAAGGAGATGTCAGCAAAATCGTAGAAGCCCAGCAGGGTCGAAGCACACTGGGGCCTATTGTTGTGCAAAAGAGAACCCCGAGGTCCTGGAACGAAGGCAAAGAAGGAACATAGGAGCGGATTTTAGTCAGTAAATGTCTGACATCTCACGGTCCACCCCAGAATGGGAGAAGTTATTGGATGATTTCTGACCTACTTGGCGCAGTAGTGAGACACACTTTGTATCAGTGTCTTTTTTATCTTAATTTCCTAAGATTTGTTTTTACAGTATGTGTAATGTGTATATATGCGTGCCAAATAAAATATTTTTCTTTCTTTCTTTTTATACAACATCAAAAACGCATTTTTATAGTTCTATTTTAATTCCCATTTCTTTTTCTTTTCCAACTTCATTAAAAAAGGCGATATATTTTTATAGCTTTCGCAAATGTTGTCAACTTGAATCTGGCAACACTTACCTCCGCGAACAAGGGCCCTTGAATTTTAATAACGTTTGAAAGTTTCTCCGCCGGTATTTTGTTAGTCACCTGTTAACTTAAACCAAGTTGTATGCACAGTTCCTGACGATGTTTGGACTTTGTTATCTGATACTAGCTGGTACTCCCGGCTTTTTTTATAAAATGCGAAGAAGCATTTCATCACAATTTCAAGAAGTTTTATGCCCGCTACTCATTTTTTTCCTAAAATTAAAGTAGCCTAAGTTAGACCATATAACATAAGCTATCTACTAATGAAAGTCCCGTTAAAGTCTGTCATACACTCTGTCTCTGTCTGTACATACAGACAGACCGACAGAAATATGGACGCCAATTTCCACACAGCTTGTACACTTCAGCATCAACGATTGCATCACTGCTTAGCATCAGGTAGAATCGCAGTCAAGCACTAGTTTAAAACATATAAAGACAGGCAAACATACGCGGTATTTATTTTATATTATGTAGTGCTTGATAACACCTTTAATAAAGAAGATTTACGCACCACAAGGAAATGAGAAAATAAGCTTCCGCTGATCCAACAAACACTACATCCAGTTCCGTTTATTCCTTTTGTGCACAGATTAATAACATAAATATGCATTATATGCAGTAGCGTAGCTATTATAACGGTCCCCGCACACGGTCCTCAAAAAAATCCCGCCACAAAAAAAAACGCTAGAGCCGGTGTCAAAAAAAGGTAGAAGCCGCCGCAAAAAACAACTAAAGCGCACGACAGCTTGTGGCCGGAGAAGCTTGAAGCGGCTTCAAGCGTTTTTTTTTTTATGGCGGCACCGCTGCACGCGAGCCACAAAAAAAAGCAAAAAAAGAAGCTTGAAGCGGCGTTTTTTTGAAGGCCTGTGTGCGGGGACACTAAGCGTGGGCGAAGTGGGCCCTCGCCTACCGCCTCGCCAAAGGGGCCTCGCACAAGCGAGGGCTCTATAAGAAAGAGTTTCTTTAATATATAATTGAAACGCTCGCGTTTCCATTCTATTTTTTTATAGAAGATGGTGAAAGGTGAGGACGCTGTGAGGTCTTTACAGCCACGCCTCAAAGAGGGGACTTACCGCCATAATTGTGGTGTGCCCATTGATAGGCTCCCTTGGCAAATATTTCACCTGATGGTAAGCGACGATGTGATTGAACACTGGTAACCGTGGTGGCCGGTGGTGCGACAGTCGCTCTCTTGTTTTCGAATTTATGAAAGAAAAAGGACTCGCTAAAATGCCTTCGCCCACGTCTAAATTAGTCCACGCTACGCCCCTGTTTATATGTAGAACGACCGCACACTAGGAGTCTGGGAGAACAGAATATTAATAAGCTATTACAAAGTGGAAAACAAATATTCTGTGAGGAAGAAAAATAATTAAATTCGAGCCGCAGTAGCTGTTCTTTGTTCCGATCGAAAAAACTCATTACAAACTTAATAGAATGGGAGGAGAGTAGAGCATGCATAAAAAGATCATTAAAAATTTATTAATGGAATATCGATCGCTGCTTAGTTAATTTCTAAGCTAATTTTTTCGAGTTACTGATGATTCGGACACAGTGTCCAAATCGACACATTTTATTTTCAACTAGCTGACCCAGCGAACTTCGTACCGCCTAAAAGTCAATAAATGTAGTATATCTTTCGATGTTATCAACCAATTGCGGTGTAACAAAGCCTGAGTAATTTATCAAGTTACAAACAATTTTAATTTATAAAAGTTATCCATTTCGTATAATAAATAATGACACTGATTTAAAGACGCAGTTGTAAATAGCGGTTTTGGTAAGTTAAAAATTATAAATGGCACGTTTAATAACTAGTTCAGCAGTTAAAACTAAGCAGTATTGTAAACAAAAATGAGTAATAAAAAATAATGAAATGGATCAGTGACTACATAAATGAGCAGGAAAATAATTAAATGGGCGGTAAAAATTATTGAACGAGCGGTTACGTGTGAGTAGTAATAAATCGAAATTTTTCATTAAGTAAAATTGTATGTAACTTGATATATTACTTAGGTCTGGTTTCATTACAGGACTATATCAAAAGATATAACTACATTGACTATTAGGCGGTACGAAGTTCACCGGGACAAATAGTATTAAAATAAAAATGTGTCGATTCGGACACAGTAGGTATGTCCAAAACATCAGAAAGGCATTTAAACAACAACCATCGAGACATAACGTCCAGTTCTTGTTTTAAAAAATAAATAATTAAGTCACGCGTTCGTGTTTCTTTTTTTATTGTAGAAAAGCGTTTACGGTCGGCACAACAAAGAACTTGTGAGAGTAATAACAAAGCAACATGTTTTCCGTGATTTGTGCCGCGGCTACGGCCCCACGGCACGCATAACCGTATTCCTCCATCGATTATTTCCTACGTTTACTGTTAAAGTATACTATTTCCCCGGCGAGAGACCTCTACGTGTATTGAATTTAAAAAAAAAAGAAACTGAGAACGGTTTTTTTCACGCAAACGTATTCGTGAGCGTGAAATATGAGCTGAAGTGCGTACTGAAAACTAAATTCCTATCGAAAAATTCTGAAATCAAACGGACGAGAACTGTAAATTGCCTTTTTATTTGAACTCTTATAATTTTACCGAAATCTTACGGCAGAAACGTTGAAGTTTAACTTCAGTTTTCTCTAGAGACCTTCTGTAGATAATAAAAAATCGGCCAAGAGCGAGTCGGGCTGGTGCACAAAGGGTTCTGTACCATTATCTATAAAAACGGCAAAAAACCATTTCTGTTGTGTGGGAGAGCCTTTACATATTTATTTGATTCTGATTGTTATTATAGCGGCAACAGAAATACTTAACTTGACTTGACTTAAGTTCCTGTGTCCCCTAGATGGGGCAGAGGGCGTCAACAGTGTGCAGTCATCCCGTTTGGTCTTGAGCTTCGCGTTTCATTTCGCTCCAGGTCTTCCAAATGTAGTTCCTCCTAGCCTCTGCGATGACCGTTCATCGCGAGATCAGCTTAGGGCGATCACGTTTACGCTTTCCTCGAGAGTTCCAATCTAGGGCTTGCCTTGGTATATGTTCAGGATCCCTTCGAATCGTGTGGCCGATCCAGTTCCATTTGCGGCGTTTGATCTGCTGGTCGATCGAGGTTTCACCACAGCGCTTTCACGGATCTACATTTGAGATTTTCTCGGGCCAGTAGATACCGAGAAAACGGCGAAGACAGCGGTTGACAACGACCTGGAGTTTATGACGTAGACGCACAGCGGAGTCTTAGTAATAAGATCTCGTTTACCATTTGGGTACGGACACAAAAGCGTAAAATTAAGTAATCTTAACGCGCATGAAAGACCACATTCTCCATGAAAGCGATATTTTACACGGAATAGCTTTGCAGGAGAAAATCTATAAAATTAACGACTTTGAGCAAAAAAGTTTCAAACTTAATCCTACGCTTCTCGCCTTTCCTGAAATTACATCTAAGTTTGACGAATAGGTTCTCAATTCCCAAAATACCCATCAAAACTTTAGGAAAACTACACAGAGCTCGATCTAAACTTTTTATAACCATATTGAAATAAGTCAACTAGATTTAAAAGGAATTGATTACGTCAAGATTTTCTGACACTGACAAACAAATAGCTATCCCGTAGGCTTCATTTGAATAATGATTTTTAACAACTAAAAGCTTCCGCATAAAGGTAGGTACTTGAAAACATGACGAAGGAACTGAAAGAGAAGGGGAAAGACAAACGGAAGGCAAGCAAACAGAATGATAGCAAAGTGAAGACAGCGTCGACGTCCGACGCCGAACAGATCAATAAACGCACGAGGACGAGCAACATCAAAGAGGAAGGATTCTACAAGTTCAAGAACATGATGATACGTAACATTAAACTACAATCAAAACCTACGCCGCGGAAGGTGACCAAACGCGGTAAAAAGCGCTTGAAGAAAGCTGGAAGGCCCTCAAAGTAATCTCCAAATATTCCGGCTCTTCAACTACAATACGACGCTGATGTCCTTTTCCAGTGAATCTTATGTGTACGTTTGTAAATTTATTTCTACTGTTACAGTATTGAGTATTTGAATAAACATTATCTGATATACGAAACACGTTTTTCGCAGCTTGGATTACTGTAGACATAACGTAAGCCTTGTTTACATATTATGGCTCCTGGAAGCTTCCCACAAAAATATCGTGAAATAGAGATTTTAAGCCGCTTTGGTTAAAATATTACACAATCCGACAAGAGCCTGGAGCGAGCCCGACATGTTTTATTTTTGTTTTCTTTACTCGAAGTGAATAAAGGAATATCGAGACCGAACTAACGTTTGATTCGTTTGTGTTCATTCATGAAATATTAATCAGGACATGCCCAGCGTTGCAGAGCTTTGTAGAGCAGTATGTAAATACGAGCTTTGTTTGTTAAAAACACAAAGTTTCAAGAAGACTTTTGAACCTGCTAACAATGTACTTTTTCCCAGCAAAGCTCAGGTGCTTTAAATAATTTTATCTGTAAGTTCGTTTTATTTTTGTCACAAAACTTTTGAGTGGAAAATGTATGAATCGCGTCGAGCTCTCCGCACGGCCCGACGAACTTTATTGAAAACCTCTGTCTGAATGGAAAAATACGATATATACGTAGAATACGTCTCGGTTTACGACGTCAAATAATAGACTCGTCTGAAATATACGTCATTTTACGTGGAAACTTAATGCGCTTGCAATAAACCGCTTTTCCTGAGTTTGAACAACACGGCGAGCGTATTACAGAACTATATCATGAATGCAATACTTATTTAGAGTTTTATATACTTTTTTTTAAGTGGGAAATGGGGAGCGCGAGAGCAGACTGGGTGAGACTTTTACTGACTAAAGGCCACTCCTATATTACTTCTTTCCTCGCGAACTCATGGCCCTAGCAGATTTTGGCCCTGCTAGTAGCTCACTGTCCGCAAGTCCACACCTAGAGTGGCTGCTATTCGGGCCAGAACTTTGATGGCTGGGGCGTGAGGAAGCCCATTCCCTCTCGCCTCCTATGCCTTTTTCCTAGTGTTACTGACTAAAACCTACTGGTATCCTTCAGTTGCAATTTGCATTCCAGGAGCCCAGTATTGTTTTCAGAAATTCCTCCGAGGCCCTAGCAAGCATCACCCCTACGGTTTTCCGGACGCCTCCTTGAGGAGCGCATGGGACAGCACGCGTGGTCGACGACTCGGGTTTGGTCCTTACCGTATGGCACAATGGAAACTATCTATCGCTCGTCATCCGCAAGCCCGTGCCGGCGGTGGCCGGGCATCCTCCTGTGAATCCCAATGCTCGGAGCGTCTTATGTGGTGACGGCTGAGGCGTAAGGATGTCCATTCCTTCACGGTTGCGGCCTTTATCTTCGCTAGCATTACCTACTGCTTTGCGGAAGGAGGCAACCGCTTCCCATTCTCTCTCGGTCTGAACCAGGGCCGGACGCGAAAGGTCACCTCCGCCGATCGCCTACACCAGGACCAGTTGATGCTTCACTCAAGAATGGCACACCTCCACCGTATGGTCTACCGTGTCCTCCAGGCGATCCGCACAATCGTGACTCGGACGTTTGTTACGCCTGAATCCGAAACAGGATCCTTCAAAAATAGCCATGTCCGGTGAGAACCTGCATCAGGCTGAAGGTGAGAACGCCGTGGCCCTTCTCCAGCCACTCCTCAAAGAGGGTCTTTACCATGGTATTGTAGCGTGCCCAACCCCCTAAAGGGATGAATCGAAAAAGTTTGAAAACCTACTTTCACGCGGACAATAACAGTACATATAAAATATTAACTTTTTCCTGCAGCCTCGCCCGCGTACATAAAACAGCCTAATATAGCCTACGTCACTCAAGAGTAAGGCAGTTTTCTATGACTGAAAACATTTTTCGCAATCGGATCAGCACTTTCAGAGATTTCCTATAAACAAAAAAGACACACTTTACCTCTTTATAATAGTGTAGGTTTGGAAAAACCTGAAATTAAATATTTGCGAAAAGTCACGTTTTTATTCAGCTTTATGTAATATGATTATGATTAATTAGATGTTTGCTAAATGACATCACAAATAAACAGCCGTGCCCCCAAAGGACATAATATTTGCCAAACGTGTGCGACATATTCTGCAGGTAAACATGGCAAAGATTACAATTTACATTTGTCTTGTACGTCAGCTGTTTCCACTTTATATTAGTGTATCGTAACTTAAACAGTCTGGGGTTATATATTGTGGTGAATCTCGACGTTTCGCAATAGTGTGCGACTGTGCGAGCCTCTGCTGAAAGTGAAAATGTACGAGAAGATCTCCAATGATTTCGTTCTGAGTGAGTTTATTTTGTTGTTTATTTTTGTGTACGTTTCTTACTCCTTCATGCTGAAATGGCTAAACGAGTTTGGATAAAATTTGGTACACGGGTAAAGTTGTGTCAGGTCTGGGCAACTGCCCGATAGTTGATTTTGTTGTTTATTCATTTTTTTTATTATTAATAGGCTCGCGTTTGACGTTATGTTCTAATCATGCAGATACTTCTGCTACTATCTGCAAGTAGGGTTTTGTAATTTATTTCTCTATTTATTTATTAAAACTTCATGCAACATAAAAGTACAAAGGCGGACTTAATGCCTTAGGCATTCTCTACCAGTCTACCTAGGGTGGTAAACATCTATTTATTAATTTATGTACCTACACACACAAACACTAATAAGTAATTTACTATGTAATATTATTTCATTCTTATGTGGCGACATAAATGTCCCTGCACCATGTCCTGGAATAACACATGGGATACTTTTTACCCCGGGAGTATTTTCCCCTGGGTAAACTCGCCAACAGAAGCTAGTTAGTTTATAAACTGCACTATATTTTAAAAGAGAATTTTCAAGTTTAGATCCGATCATAAAAGGACAAAAATGTTTTCAAACAAATTAATAATTTTGCAGAGTTTTTTATTAAAAATGTCCGTCGTCCTCTTGACTTTAGTTTTAGTGTTGGCTTTAGTAAAATGTTGAAGTAATTTTGTCTACAGTAAAGATACTTGAGACAGACTTTATTGCTCCAAGATTCCTTTGTTGATTGTTCTACAGTAAAATCTTTGTTTGTAAACCACAAGGAGATACATAGTTTGTTTGTTTGATGAATATTTGAATTGTTCAATCATAAAATTCGTTTTTAAACTAAGCTGAGTATCATAGAGTCTTTGAAGAACCTAAGTTACTTTTCTCAGATCCCAAATAACTTAGGATAATCCACGATAAAAAGCAATACGTTAATCTATATGTATATGTAAAAGGAGGAACTGACTAACTGACATATTTATTTATTATTTATTTATACTTTATGTACAATAGTGGTACATAGGTGGACTTAATGTAAAAACTTTTGGGTTAAAAAGACTACACTATGGTAGGTTTGCACAATAAACAAATAATAGATAGGCTCTTCAAACTGAAGAAATAAAATAAGTTATTTACAATAATCAAATTATAAACTAATTAAAACTATGAAAAATATCAAATCATTAAATAATGATGTAGGCGAGCACTATTTTGAAAAACACTTTTTTGTGGGTGCTGAAAATTCGTTTGTACTTGGGCAATATTTATTTTGGGTCCATATAATAGAAACTTAGCACAAATTCTAATTAAAAACACTCTCAAAAGACTGTCATTATTAGTTTTTTAAAACTACCCTCAAACTACGGTTTTAGGGGTGTTCAAATTTTATAAAAACATTCTCGCGAACGAAATCGCTGACAAATTGCTAGTTACAAATGTCCATACAACACACGTCATTACAGACACAGAAAACAAACCCCAAACTGTAAAAACGTCAACATTTATATCACGTCGTATTATTTATCCACAAAGTTAAATCCGCAACTTGGTACAAAAGTTTCGCATTGTCCGAAAGAGAAAGGGTACGTTTACTACAATTTGAGATTTTGTCAAAACACAATGGTTTCCGCAGTGCGACGCAATAATTCGGCCGCCCTTAAGGGTGCCTTTCCATCAAAGATGTGCGAGGTAGCGAGGTCGTCAGCGAGCAAAAAATGGCAGTGTTTGTACTAGGGCGAGGCTAGCAGTGCCCAAGCACAGGGTGCAGTCCCTGGAGGGGCGCAAACTTTTTATATCTAGTTCTCTCTACTAATAGAACTATTGCCTCGTCTGGCATAGGCTTAGCTAACACACTGTTGCAAATACCGATTTCAATATCAAGTCATTTTTGTTTGTATTATACGAGTATCTTTTCTTAGAACGCGGTTATGAAAGGTCAGTTACGGCACTGACTTATAGGATCGCTTCATTTTCCTTCCCAAGCTTAGCACAGTTCTAGTAGAAAAGGGCTACCGATGCTAGATATTTTTATATACCAAAAAGCGACAAATAAGAGCGAGGAATGTATGCATTTCAAACGTAAGTGGTTGAAAAGAGTCCGCTACGCAACCTCGCGCTACTCAGCAATATCCCACAGCTTCGCTACGCATCCTCGCACCGCGCAAACTCCTCGCAAATCGCTGGAAAAACACCTTAAAACGAGAGGAAACTCGCCGCGCTTGTTTAATAAGTAATCTTCACGTCCCCGCTGAAGATCTTTTCCTGGTAATTTATCGTGATGTGGACGCAAACCTTGAATTTAAATTACACCTGAATGCTGTCGTAAGTCTTCGGGAAACTTCGGCTTTTATGAAGATGAAGTAATTTATTGTCGAATGAAAACTTGGGGGACGATTGATCGAAGTTGTTTTAGTGGCCATACTGTATTTTGATGGCATTAACACCCGTACCTATTTCAAGTTGTTTCATTCACATGACTCAACCTTCCTCCATAAAATTGACAGTTAAGGTAGAACTACACTGCTCACACGTGTGCCACACACGCCGATCTGGGCGCGTCGGTCTCCATACATTTTATATGGAAACTAGACTTGTAGAGATACACTTGATACACGCCACGTGACGTCGTTCTACGTACAAATCAGGCATGATACACGTGTGCGTCGGTTTGATGTAGTTCTAAACTATAAAAGGTTGTTATTTGTAGTAGAGTTTCTTTTTTTCTTTGATACGGCAACTGAGTCGAGTTATCAAGTAGTTTGGAGAAAGTTTTATTCAAAGACTCGGAATAGAAGTCATTGAATGTAGTTACATATCTTTCGATATAGTCAACCGATGGCGATGAAACAATGCTTAAGCAATATCTCAAGTTATACACAATTTTAATGTTGTGTGTCACTATACTACTCGTATACTATGTTTACTTCCTGTGAGTTTCTTTAGAAATAACTACATCCAATAAGACCTACCTTACAACAAACGATACAAAATTGTGCCGTGAAGCAATTACTTTTTCTAAGCACCCCGTGGGGAGCAGAATGTTACAATGGCACGCATGTTCCAACATATTATGTCAGTAGAGTACGACACAACGTGAAGGTTCCAACGGGGTGATTCATCAACGGTGATATCCTCAGATTAAGTATGACAGTAAAAACCAAGTCTATAAGTATTTACACTTAAATGACTTTAAATTACAACTAGCTGTTGCCCGCGACTTCGTTCGCGTCAAGTTCGTAAAAATACACGAACGTAACTAATAGTTCTGTGCTTGTAATTCATGTCGGAAACATATAATTAATTTATTGTATTCTAGCTTTGGTCAGTGGCTTTGCCCGCGTACGTAAATTATACGTTGAGTTAGGTTCAAACATAACTCATCCGCAGTTAAGCTGGCAATAAGTTAAGTTAAGTTAAGTGGCAATGGGCAGGGCACATTGCTCGCAGAACAGATTGCCGTTGGGGTCGAAAGGTTCTGGAGTGGCGACCTCGTACTGGAAGACGCAGCGTCGGAAGGCCTCCTGCAAGGTGGACCGATGACCTGGTGAAGGTTGCGGGAAACCGATGGATGCGAGACGCGCAGGATCGATCGTTGTGGCGACGCTTGGGGGAGGCCTATGTCCAACAGTGGACGTCTGTCGGCTGAAATGATGATGATGATGATGAGTTAAGCTGGGTTTCATGAAAATCGAGCTTCGCGGTTGTCAATCTATTCTGATGTGACGTCACACTTTTTGTATAAAAATCTATTGCTATTGGTTTTGCGGATTGCAAGTTGATTGAGAGCACTGACTGAAACCGCGAAGTAATAAATAACAAATGCTGAGTTTTTTAGATGTAGCTGTTAACAAACATTTATAAAAGGCATAGAGATAGAACTGAAAGGAGCTTGCCCAAATGAGGAGGCCATCAGTTCTTTAATTCTTTATTGTAAACAAAATCATCTCTTAATACCACAATTATTTAGCATTTCCTCTAGTAACAATAATGTTTCTGAGAATAACCCGTTATCCAGAATGTGTAATCATTATAATATAATATGCTCTAAGGTAGACTTGTTCTTGAACAGTTTTAACGAATTTAGAAATAGTTTGTACAAATTGTAATTCCATTAGTTTCATTTATTAACTTCTTCATATTACGTCACCTTTACTGTCACTGATGAAGCATATATTAAGCATTGAATGCTATGTACAGCAATAATTGGATTTCAGATTTATGTACTGTATTTTGTATGAACTGTGTAGATTGTCTTAGTCTGTAGTCTGTCACTGTACTTATTAAAATAAAATAAAAATAAAATAAAATACCTACATGGACATACAGACAGTTCATGTATAAAGGTGAGCTTAAGTAAGCAATGAGTTTTCTTAGCAAACTTTTGAGTTTTAAAGAGAACATATTCGAGGGTAGGGTCCAGGGTGCCATCTTGTAGACGTTTTCTAAGTATCTAATTCTATTAAGATTTAAAAAGTAATATTTGATGTCCATCATTAGCCTGGAACACCGTAGAGGGTGGGCAATCTCCTTTACGGCCAATTATCCGGTTTGGACTCCAATTTCAATTAATCGTGAGTGAAAATTTGAAAGCTCTATCGGTTTTTAGTATAGCAACTCACATTTCAACCCCCAATCAACAACGATTTTCCATTTCCACATCGCCAAAAATATAAACGAATCCACATATTTGATTCCATTTCCAAACTATTTCGAACACAAACTGAAAACTATAAAAAAGCATTTCATGAAATATTCACTTCATGTACTTGTCAGGAAATCTGAACGTAGAGCAAAACTCACGCGAAATAGTTCACAGAAAATATTTTCAATAAATGGAAACAGCGGACTGAGTTGCCGGAAATATCGCGAGCGAACGATTACATCGGGCGGACGAAAATACATGTCTTCATTTCTTCTTTCTCATTTTAATTAGGGTTCCGTTTCCATTAAAGGGAATAACGGAACCCTTATAGGATCACTTTGTTGTTCGTCTGTCTGACAAGACCCTTTATCTCGGGTGGAGATATGGAGTTGAAATTAAAACCATATACTCAGGTCTACAAACATTTGAAGCTGTGAAAAAATCAAACTTTTAAGTTATCGAAAAAAAAGATACGGCGGTTTTTTTTTGGTTGTTTATTATTATTTAATACATACATCTTAATTATTAAATATTATAAACTAATAGGCGGCGGTAAAACCGTATATTTCGTCAAGACTATCAAGAGAAACAAATTTCATAGGGTAGGCTACTGCCCAGTTGACCTAGAATCCTGAAATTTGACATAGAGCAAGGTCTCATAGCACAAGTATATGAAATAATCTGAAAATTGTAAATTCGTAGTTACGTCACAAAAAAAAAACTTTTTGCGATTCGGAAAAATCTTCTTAAGTCTATTCGGGAATAGAACTGTTTTCATAGGTCTATACGGAACCCACAGTGCGCGGGCCCAACTTGCACTTGTTTTTTTTTGTTTTTTAATTTAGGCTGAGGCAGCAATGATTGCTATACAATTATGCCTGAACTTTACTCTCATATTCTCGTTCAAAGGCAGGTCATGAGGGAAGCTCGTCAGTTAATCAGGCGTAGCTAGACAGTTCCCAATGGATTCTTGGTCTAACTACGTTATCCATTCTATTACCTAAATGTTGCTTCGGGCTAATTTTGAAGTGCCAAAGGTTACTGATATGACGTAGGTAACCACTTACCTTATTGTTTAGACAGTTTAACTACATTGTTTCAGTTAATTTCACCCCAGAACAAGTTTATTTGTTTCTGAAATGGGGATGTTATGAAATAACTCCTCCCGCTCTGGTTGGAATGTGAGGCAGCGTTAGACTGACTAAAACCCAGCTGCGTTCCTTCATTTGCGTTTCAAGACAGCAGCAACTCTTTCAAACACAATCTCTGCTAGAACAAGTTTTTTTTTTATTGGTATTATCTAGTACTTAACTCAAATCAAATCAAATCAAAATCATTTATTTCAAATAGACCAAATGTAGGCACTTTTGAATAGTCAAATGTCGGTCAGTCCAAGAAAAGTGAAGCTAAATTGCACGTTCCAAAGCGTAGATCTCTATGGAGAAGAACGTGTAAGAAACTCCATGGACACTCTTTTAAATCATATTATGTGCTACATATAATGTTTGGTTACATTATTTCTTGTTGCTTCTATTATGTGAGCACAATGTAGATAATAAAATAAAAAAATATATATTAAAAGATAAACTGCGATCCCACCTAAAGGTAAGCATTGACGCAATAGTTGATGGTGAATCGCACTTGTTTATTAAGAAAATTCACTGAAGCCTTACTACCCGTAATTTAGGTACACCAATATTTCTCCATCAATCAAGATCAACCAAGAGGGCACAAATCAAAACATCGATATATTCTAAATGGAAAAACCCAAAAACTTCTTTAAATGAGACATACCATTTCTCTAGGTCGAATATAGAAGAAAACAAAAAGATCCAGTAGATACATCGAATCTGCATTAAAAGTACCCAACAAAAGCGAGTCCCAGACTTGAAATAGCTTTGAATATATTCATATGAGCCGACTATTTGACTCCGTACTAAATTCATGCACGGTCAAACTTTGTTTTATTTGTGGTGAGCGCCATTCTCGAGGGACGAACGGAATCGTACTGTCATTCTATTTCAATCGAGCAATCGATAGTCCCACATTTTAGCTGGAGTAAGCTTAAAGTTTTGGCTTTGTGTCTAGTTAGGGAAAATAGGTTAAAGTTTTGGGCGCCTTTCGCAAAGGGAGGTACTTTGTAGGGGCCGAGAGGGCCCTGTTCTTGCGGTAGCTCGCCGTTCGCAAGAACAGGGCCCTCTCGGCATTGCTCCGGTAACCGACCGGACCGTCAACGGCGCATATCGTTTCACGCGCGCCTCAAGGAGTTGTCAGCAAACCGTTGGGGCCCAGCAGGGTCAAAACCTGCTGAGACCAAGGATCTGTCTGAAAGGAAGATTCGGCCCCGGTACGAAAGGTAACGAAGGAACAGGAGATGATACGCGTGGTTACGTGGTACGAGAAGGTTTTTAGTCAGTAAATGTCTGGCATTATCTCCCGAGCCGCCCAAGAAAAACAAAACAAAAAAAAAATTGTATAACTTTTGAAGGTAGATTTTGAATGGGTCACAGAAAAAGCCGCAGCCATTCAAATCATTTGACATTAGGATTTTAGAGCAGATCAAAATTGAATAGGCTTTCAGAAAGTGAGGGAGTGTCGCCTTTTATGAGATACCCTTGGTAGAATGCGGGTTGAGCGTATCTTTGGCGGATGTCATACTATGTTTACTTTCGTATTTCGTGCGAGTCTTGCGAGGTAAGCGAAAGGGTTTACGATAACAATAAAGGTTTAAATGGCTGCGGACGCCGATATATACCCAACCTTTTTGTGCCACATAACTTTTGCCATCAAACTTATACAGGCTACATTTCTGCCTTTATTTATTTTTGAATACACTTACTCGAACACTCGCTCTATCGCTACCGTTCTTAGATACGCAATTTACTGTTATTCGCACCAGTGCGGAAAAGTGCGTGAGCTCACCCTGTTACAATTTATTGTATGTAGGTATCGTATCAACGTGGGCCCTAAACGAACCTTGTTTATTTATATATTCGTAAGAGTATTGTAAAATTCACGTGAAAAGTCACTACAGCACGTGGGTCCAAAATACCCTCGCCTGCAGCTCGGGCGAATTCCACCTCGGTCGCAATGATAAACTTCCTCCAGTTGTATCTAAATGTACTTACTATTGCTAAACATTTAACTTCTTTTACAGCGACATGGGTGAACCGGTGCAGCGAAGACCTAGAATGTCTCGACCTAGAAGACGACCAGCCCCTTGCCCAGCTCAGCTCCATGCAAACAGACAAGTTGACCCTCTTCTTCACTGAACTCCTGGACCATGACAGAGATGACGTCATCATCGACACCGATTTCGATCAATTCTTCGAGGTAGGAAGGTATCAAATTTGTCACATCTTGTCTTAATAAATCTGATTGTCGAAGTTAATGGGCCGCGTGATTGCGTTCTATTGATCGAAAAATTTTGGCTCCGTGACGATTTTCATTACTTTTCGAAGAGTATATTACCAATGAGTAGACTCGACATACATTTTCACTGTTTTTCTTACAACCGCTCTTACGCGATTATAACGATATTACACATTTTCCATTAGAAATTTGGGAAACACAGTATCTTGTGGATATTATCAAGGGTTCTATTGAAACCAATTTATAAATTTGTATAAAACTAATCGAGTGAGGACTTCTGAAAATCTGCTATTTTGCATGGTCTTTGACACTTCATAATTTACTCAAAAATTAAAAACGTCAAACAAGTATAACAAGAGAAACCCTACAAATATCAAGATATAAGAAGAATAAGACAATTTTCTTCAGGGTTTTAAAAAAACATTTATTTTTTGGAACAAGTTTTGTAAAATATCCGAGTAAACCACGGAATTACCGAAAGCTAACATAATTTTCAGGCGTGATCTCTCTTTTTTCTCGTTGTCTTTTCGTCAAACATCGCGTTGGATTGTGTAAGACGAAGTAACAAGCTTTTAAACCATGCTCGATGTTGACGATACGCGAGTTGAAAATCAGCCTCCATTGAATTAGTCATTCTGAGTAATACTAAACAGAGACTGTCTCAATTAACTTATTAAATTAAGTCTTAATAACTTCAATCGTAATCTCGTTCTAAATATAAACAGCTCGTACTTTAAATACAATTAACTCGGCACAGTTCAAATAACTCAGTTAAAAGTTGAGCGGAATTAAATAACAAAGTTATATCTTAAAAGCTCTCGACTTGGGTCGAAGTCAACACAACTCCTGGGTGAATGGGAGAATCTGACGAGCTTTACATGGCAAATAGACCGGGGAAAAGGCAAATATAGAAAATTAAGCTCCTATAACTCAACATTAAGTCATTTTAACCTCACATAGCTTACAGAGAATAATGAAGGAGAATAATTAAATTTGTTTCTGGTAATATTTCACAGAGGCTGGCGCATTTTGCGGACTGGTCGCCAAACTCATCCGAGTTCCACATACTGCTTGAAGTCAAGAGGGAATTTATAGATCACTTCATCAATCCACTACCGACCAAGTAAGTACCTTGTGTGATAATTGTCTTTTTAAACGATTTCAAAAAGGAAGAGGTTGCATATTCAGCCATTTTGTATAGAAATACAAAACAAAACAAAACAAAGAATTGTTATGTACATATTCTGTGTTCACCGATTTCTCAGTCACTGTGGACCACTTTTGATTTCTAGGCGTATTTTTCCGAATTAGTTCCATAGAAATATTGTCATAATCTGATAATGGATTTCGAAGGTATGGAACGGAACTCCTTAAAGGATCATAACAAAACTCTTATTTGATGTCGGTTTTATTTTTTATTTAGTAATATATTTTTATCTTATTCTAGTATTAGTGTCCTTTTCAGGCATTAAAAGATTATGACCTATAAAGGGATTCTTGGAAATGGGGACTCCTCATTCGGAATTATAACCTTTCTGAGATTAGGCCATCTTAAAAATTCTTTAGAAATACATTATCCTTGTTTACATAACTGTAAAAGTCGAGAATCTACCTAAAATACACCTGAACAAATACGTGCTGGAAACCGCCATTTTGTAAGGACTATGATATCCTATAAAAATGAATGCTAGCCAGCTGCTTAAATTTCATGAAATTGCCTAAGAAATATGAGCAATTTGTATTGTAATTTGCAATTCTGTAGGCTCTATATTTTTCCTAACTGACATTTTCATGAAAAACCGACCATTTCTATGATCATGATACTGTAGAATAACTTTAGGTCGGACATCAGACTTCTCAAGCAGGAAACGAATGAAAGAAAGCATAAAGTTTATGACAAAGGAACACAAGGGAACAACGAACAGCGAACTATAGCGCAGCGCAGCCAAGCGTAGCGCAAGAAATATCACTAGGGACTGCGCGGCATTCATTCTCTAAGTCACGTGTTTTGTAACTTTCCTTCCTTATTAAATTCCCTATGTTATGCCAAACTTTTTTTATGACTTACCGCATGTTCTGTATAAGAAAAGAATGTGGAAAATCTGATATAAATTCATGTTTTTCTTTTTGTAATATATGCACGACCGACTACAAAGGGTTGTAGACAGGTCTACTCAAATCTGTTTAGTTTTTTCTTCAAAAGATCATCTGAGACATCAATATGCATAGTTCTCATATGACTTGACAATTACTTGTTTACTGTATGGACTTTAAAAGAGACTGAACTCCGAGTTTGTTTCGTTATTAGTTCTCAGGGTAGTCATAAATTGACGGAAAAAAAAATTGACCCATTTGTAAAATAAATATCATTTACTTTGTCGGAATCTTTAGGTTCTTACTTTCCTACCTTTTAAATTCTTGTTACCTTTTCTTAATTAAATTTCTTGTTCCATTTGCTAGATGGGCCGAACTGCCGTACTACAGAAGGGTCTGTGGGCCGGAGTCCAGCGGCATCAACATACCGGGACGGACTACACTTGAGGGTTGGCTGGCGCGGTGGGCCCTACACCTCAGTGAGATGAAGAGGTTCAGTGACCTGCCGCTGTACCTGCAGTACCTCTGCAAGATACTGTTCCATGTTGTCGATAGGGCTGGTAAGTGATTATAAATATCAGTTGATATCTTGTGGAAAATTGAATGATAGACTGACGATTCAACCTGCCTGCCCGTTACTGTGGCCCTCGCAAAGAGCAACTGAAGGCATACCGTAGGTTTAGTCAGTAAAATCTGAAGTTCCCTCTCACTCCACCCAGACTGGAAAAAGTGATTCGAAGATTTCCGCATTGAAAAAATATATAAAAAGAGTGAGAAAAAAACGTGTTGTGTCAACCCCTAGTAGGAAACACGAGAAAGAGCTGTAAGATGATGCAAAAAATAATTAAAAAACTGAAATGAAAGCCATTAAATTATATCAATTACCTGTTTGATGGTTACGTAATTAATAACAAATTATCGCACTCTTATTCCTGGAATGGCAAAGATTTAGAAAATGTGACAATGTAGGTATAGTTATATCGATCGTGACTGTACCAATTTATTAATTAGTTTCGTATCCAACTAATATCTACACCAACATTTAATTTAGATATTCTAGAGAAAATCACACTTCAGGCGGAGCACTACTTAGCCCCAGAAACCCTCACGAGTTTATTTATTCAGGAACTGTCTAAACTTTTGGTCTGCTCCTCACTGCCGAAACAAAGTTAACTTTATCCTTATCCTATTTTTATCCTGAAACAACTTATTTTCTAGTTGATTGTGAACAAACTTCGCGGTGTTCAAGTGACGTGTGTCGATTCCCTTGGCTTTCTACTTGATAGACGGGATTAATTTGACGCGAGAAAGTGACGTCACTACCCGTCCCCTCAGACCTCCTGAATCACGTTAATGGTCCTACATAGGGTTACCATATCTCAGGGTTTGTCCTAAAATTACAGGATTTTTGGGTTCTTCTCAAGTTTGCGCCTGGATTTTGAAAATCTTATGAAATCTCAAGATTTTTAGAATTTTTAACAAAATACCGCGGGAGGCCCCTTTTTTGTCGACGGGGAAAATCATCTTATGACAAAACCAAAAAAAAGGCCCCCTTTTTTAAAAGAAAGGCGGAGGAGGGGGCAGCTGCACCTCCTCTCCCCGAGTGTAATGTACAACGCGTGATACGTGAGCGAGATCTTTAGTGTATAAAATCGATAATATTACGGTTTTTTGAAAATTCTCAAACTACCCATTTTATTTGCCTAATGATAATGATAACATTTCAACCGCTTACGCTAACACAATCTAAAATAGGTACATAGCGCGATATCCGGTATTAAAGTAACACTCAACTGGTGAAACAATATTTAAAATCGGTCCAAAAATCTCAGGATTTTTCAATGGAAGTCAGGCCTTTTCTCCGGACTTTTGATTTTTTCATCTGGTAACCCTAGTCCTACATGAAATATCCCCCTGCACCATAGGGTTGAGCCTAAATTTATTACTAATTTCAAGTTAATTATTATCGTAATTTAGCCAGAATGTTTGTTAACGAAGCTATTGTTGCTGCATTGCTGCTAAAATTATTCTCGCTCGAATTATTTTATGCGCAAAATGAAATTGTGTTAAGAACTTTAATTTGTAACATCACAGCGCGTTCATACTAAATCATTTCACGTTGAAGCAATAAGATTGTCTACCGTTCAGATTTATTGCGCCATAAGTAGTCAGAAACTAAAAATAAAATGACAACGTTTGGTTGTTCTCCAAAGGTTTAAAAATTTGGCGCCTTACTCGACGTTTGTAGCCAAATCTCAGCGGGTGCACACTGAAGCGAGGCAGCCTTTCCTGTGGCGCACTTATTTTTCTATCGTGTGCCTTTGACTTTATTTTAGCTTTTTAATCTATAGCGAGTACTTACGCTGATATTCTCGCTGTTCCACAGAAGAATTATCGGAATATTATTCTGTGTCAATATTTTATGTTACGTGACCTATATTTTACTACTTTATTAAAATTGTGTCTTTCACAGTCGTTCGATTTTCGCTGAGAGCAGTTGTGTTGCATGCGATCGCGCGCGTACCACAGTGTAAAGTGCTTACTCATCAAAATAACGCCGTCGAGTCCGATGCATCGCAATGACCTAGTTTTTGCGCAATGATGACGACTGACGGCGAATATTATTGTTAAGGCGAAGCTAATACTCAATTATATTTTACAATGAGTTCGAAAAAGGAGACTCTGGGTGATACCAGAATAATCTTGAATACACAGACTGAACATTTGTTATTTAAATATTTTTGTGAAGAACAGAATCAGCGTAAAAAACTGGAAAAAGACTTAAATGACCTGAAAAGTCAAATAGAAATCCTCCAGCAGCAACTGAAAGTTCAAGCGGTAAACTCACCGCAATCAGCATCTACCACCAATGAAACTTCTCTCCCACCTGTTGAATACAGCACAGATGAAGAGGAGCTTGCTCGAGAAACAGGTTGGATAAGGCAAAAAAGCAGGAAAAAAAGGAAATTGAACACCTCTCCCGCCCAACCTACTCAAACTGAACACGAAATTAAAGAGAACAAAGGTAAGGAAAAACATATCAGAACTCCTATGCCACCACCTATTATCGTAGATGGTATCCAGGAATACCAAAAATTCTTCGATTTCCTATGCGAAAACCAATCTGCTGACACATTCAGCATCAAAATGCTGAACGGGGATACCGTCAAAGTAAATGCTAAATGCGAAAAATCGTACAGAGCAATTACTAATGCTCTTAAAAACAATAATTGTCTTTGGCACTCCTATGAGAATAAGCAGGAGAGACCAATAAGAGTTATGGCGAAAAAATTGCATCATACATGCATCCCAGAAAGAGTAGTAGAGGACTTGCGAAGCAAAGGCTACAAGATTTTAGAAGCAGTCAATAAATTGAGTTGGAAAACTAAAGAGCCACTCAATATGTTTATGTTGTCTTTTTCAAACGATGAAGAAACCAGTAAAATTTATAATATAAAATATATAATGGGATGTAATGTAGAAATTCAGCCCCTTAAATCTACAAAACTGGTACCACAGTGCAAAAGATGCCAGGCATACGGCCATACGCAAAAGTATTGCTCAAAAGAACCGAGGTGTGTAAAATGCACTGGTAAACATCTCACCAAGGATTGCAAAAAATCAAAGGAAGAGAAGCCAAAATGCGTCCACTGTGGAGCTCAACATCCTGCCAACTACCGGGGTTGCATTGTTGCTAAAGAAATTCAGCAGATTAGAAACAATAAATCAAAAAACCATCATACCACCCCTCAACAAAATGCACCTACTGAAAAAGGTGAAGGTCCTTATTTGAACAATCCAAGTCAAATGACGAAGAAAACCACCACAAAAAACATTTCATACGCCCAAGCAGCTGCAAGAGGTGTAGCAAAGGCGCCAATGGTTGATAAGAATAGCGACAAGAAGTTGGATGAAATATTAAAGTTAATGTCATCATTCGACGAGAGGCTGAAGAAAATTGAAAATAGCAACAAAATTGCTACTCTTAAGCTTAAAAAATGACCATTACACTGAAGTTTATGACATGGAACTCAAATGGGTTATTAAAACACCAGAACGAGTTACAAGTAGTATTAGACCTAGAAAAAATAGATGTGTGCCTTATATCAGAAACACACTTCACAAAACAATCTTATATTAAGTTTAAAGGGTACAAAGTATATCATGCACTTCACCCAGATAATTCTGCAAGAGGCGGTAGTGCCGTTATTGTAAAAGAAAATTTACAGCACTATGAAGAGCTCAAATATGAAGAGAAAGATATTCAAGCAGTGGCGATTTGTCTCCAAACTAAAAAGTATCCACTAACAGTGTCTGCCATCTATTGTCCACCTCGGTATATGATAAAAAGAGATCACTATATACGTTTCCTTAGCAGCCTTGGTAGTCGTTTTATCTTAGGTGGAGACTTTAATGCTAAAAATACCCATTGGGGCTCCAGACTAACTACCTCTAAAGGCAAAGAACTACTGAGTGCCATAAAAGAGATGCAATGTGAAGTTATATCTACAGGAAAGCCCACCTACTGGCCAACAGATCCGAATAAAATTCCAGACCTAATAGATTTTTTCGTAACCAAAAATCTATCAACTAATTATATAAAAACAGAACAAAGCTATGACATGAACTCAGATCACTCGGCAATCTATTTAGAAATGAGTGAAAACATTTTGTACAAACAAAACAGGCTCACTCTTGTCAATAAATACACAGATTGGGAGAGTTTTAAGACCACATTGGATGATCAAATAGATCTTAAAGTTTCTTTAAAAACACCCGAACATTTAAATATCGAATTAGAAAAGTTTGTAACGCAGATTCAGCAAGCAGCGTGGGAAAATACACCCAATATCAACAAGAGAACGAAGGGAAGTATCTATCCCTTCAGTATCAAGCAACTCATTATGGATAAAAGAAGACAGAGAAAAACGTGGCATCAGTCTAGGTGCCCTGATGACAAACGCAAACTAAACAATCTAACAAAAAAAGTAAGAAGACTAATTCAGAACTTTAAAGATGATTCAACCAAAACCTATCTTCAGGAACTAAGTAACGACCTAAAGACAGACTACTCACTTTGGAAGGCTACCAAGCATCTCAAAAGACCGATCACACAAATTCCTCCCATCAAGTGTGAAAACGGGCAGTGGGCAGTCACTAGTAATCAAAAAGCCCAGAGGTTTGCTGAGCATCTAGAAAACATATTTCAACCAAACGAGGGGGAAATGATACAGAACTGCACTTCAGTTAACATGACACCAGAATATGAAGATATTAAACTAGTAACACCGAGAGAAGTCGCAAGAGAAATAAAACAAAATATAAACCGTCGAAAATCACCAGGTTATGATTTAATAACAGGGGAAATACTACATAACATACCAAGAAAGGGTCTAGTTAAGCTGACAACCCTTATTAATGCTGCACTAAGACTTAAGTATGTACCAGACTTATGGAAAGTTGCTGAAGTGATCATGATAGCAAAGCCTGGGAAACCTGCACATGAAACAGCATCATATAGGCCAATCTCCTTGCTACCTATAATGTCAAAACTATTTGAAAAGCTGTTACTTAAACGGCTCAAAACAATAATACAAAGCAAGAACATAATACCAGAGCACCAGTTTGGTTTTCGAGAAAAACACTCAACTATCGATCAAGTGCATAGGATCACAAACGTAATAGAACACGCCCTTGAAGACAAGAAAGTTTGTTCTACTGTGTTCCTAGACGTGGCACAAGCTTTCGACAAAGTATGGCATGAAGGTCTAATATATAAACTAAAGAGCCTGTTACCGAAGCAGTTTGCAGATATCCTGGAATCTTACATTCTAAACAGAGTCTTTAGAATAAGGCAAGAAGATGCCTACTCAGAACTGAAGCAAATAAAAGCCGGCGTACCGCAAGGAAGTGTATTAGGTCCGGTCCTGTACCTAATATACACTTGCGATATTCCAGAATCAGAGCATAATACCGTTGGGACCTTTGCTGACGACACAGCCCTCATGGCTGTAGGAAACAGCCACGAAGAAGCAGTTGAAAAGGTTCAAATGGCTGTCAACCAAGTTTATGACTGGACTAAAAAATGGAGGATTAAATTAAATGAATCCAAATCTGTACACATAGACTTTAGTAACAAGAAACACCAGTATTCTCCAGTTTATATAAATAATAAACAAGTCCCATATGAGAATACAGCCAAATATCTGGGTATGACTCTTGACGCTAAGCTACGCTGGAAAGCCCACGTGAAGAAGAAAAGAGATGAACTCAACTTACGATTTAAGAGAATGTATTGGCTGCTTGGAAGAAATTCCACGTTGTCTGTACAGAACAAATTGCTATTATACAGACAAGTCCTGATGCCAGTTTGGACTTATGGTATTCAGCTGTGGGGCTGCGCCAAACAGACCAATATAAATATCATACAACGATTTCAGAACAAGGTACTAAGGGAAATTGTAAATGCACCTTGGTACATACGAAATGATGACCTCCATCGGGACCTAAAAGTTGAGTTCATCGATAAAGTGATAAAAAAATTTGCAGAAGCTCACGAAAAGCGACTTCATCAGCATGTGAACATCGAGGCAATCCAGCTTCTCGACCACACGCATATAGTGAGAAGACTAAAAAGAACAAAACCGTTCGAGTTAGTGTTTAGTGATAGTGAATAGTGAAATGTAGCATAATTGCTACCAAATAAATACAAGAACGAAGTGTATTCGCCTTAATAGAGACAATAAGAAAAGTGCTATTGGACACATTCTTAGTAAAGACAATTTATTAGTTTAGGATATAATTAAATTACTTATTAGTCTATATATAAGGCTAGATTGTAATAAAAACTAGGGTTCATCCTTTAGATGTACTCGAGGACTAAGGAAAAAAAAAAAAAAAATTAAAATTGTGCAACATTCTGTTACATTATGGACTTGGTATTACTGCAATTTATTAATTGAATTGCTTTGTAGCTTTTCGATAATGAGTTTAGTTTTTATATTTTAAAGTGTTACTTAAAGTAACACCAAGTATCAAGTAATGTTCTTTGATTATTCATAGATTAGATATATAAGAGCTTCATTTTATTAGATAACCCAATGTATTTACCGTTAGTAAAATAAACCTGCAGGTATAATGTAAGTACGTAGGTACTTGAAAATATCATCTCTCTGGGATTTTTTCCTAAGTTGCTATATTCTGTCATGCTGATTTAGAAAGCCGAGGCGATTTATCACAAAGATATCTCCATGGTGAACGATCTCATTTGCTTTAGGGTCGCCGCACACGAGCCACATGCCTTAGCCACAAACACTGCCACCACCAGCGGTGCTATTCTCTAAGAAACCAGCCTTGAGCGCAACGCTGGCCGTAGCGCAGAGTCGAGAGCGCAGCACATTGGATTAACAACCGAATGTATAGGACGAACCTGTTTGGATTTCATCTAGGTACATTGGATTTGGATTTTATCACTGCGGCCAGTGCTGCGCTCAAGGCTGTTTTCTTTAGAGAATAGCTCACCAGCTAGAAGCAGCCACAAAGGCAGCTGAAGCGTGTGGCCTCTTGTAGTAGCTGCAGCTTTTTTTGACCCATACGCGCAGTATCATAATGGACTCTGACAAAGAAGGTTTAAGTGCACGAGTGGCGTATGACGGCGGTTAGTGGCCGGTGAGGGCCACATGAAGCGAGCAGCAGCGATTTGTAGCGTGTAGCGGCCACCGGCGTCAACCGTGCGGCGTGCGGCGACTCCGTATAAAATGTATGATGAAAACTATAGGAAATATGTGGGGGGGGTTTTGTGGTTGTGGCCGGTGGCCCCTGTACGGCGACCTTTAGTAACATCGTCGTATTTCACCAGTATGAGGTGAAAGCCAAGCTTCTACTTCATTTGTCATCATGATGGATTTGAGACATGTCAATATTTTGGTAACACAACATTCATGTGACGACGCAATGGGCGCAATGGTTGAGGGATCCGCTCGGCTGCTGCGCTTCGTGTCGCTGGTTCGATTTCCGCAAGGAAAAAGTACCTATTTAGTTAAAAAATCTTATGACTTACTCAGAGGTGGCCTGAAACTAAAGAATGCCACCTGCCTAAGTATATTCATTGAAACATCTGCATATCATAATATGCAACGGTCTTTCACAGTAACACGTACATAGGTTGAATGATACCACCATAACCGTGGTGTACATTGATACCTTTTTTGTATTACGTGGGAAATCATTAAATGCCTTCTCCCGCTCTAGGTGGATCAGGAGAGAGTGTCTGAATTATTCCGACTAAAACCCACAGTTCAGTTGCCTTTTCCCAGAGTCACAGTGCTTAACTCTTTCAAACCATCTGCAATTCTAGCAGGATATGCATAGATATCGAAAAACAATCATCATCTTCCTACCCTTGACCCATTTTTATTTGGGGTCAGCGCAACACTTTTTTTTTCTTCCATTCTGTCCTGTCACTCGTCACGCTATCACTAACAGTTTTCTTTCATATTTCGATGCCTAGTGACAATAAAACAAACAAAAAACTCAATTATAAAATTCCAGACACACGCACAGTGACTGTTGACCCCATAATCAGCTGTTGTTACAGTAATGTTTACGCTGCTCGCCCAAGTCCGATAATCGGTGACCGATATTTTGTAGGAGAAAAATAGAACACACTGATAGTAAAAGTGCAGCGCACACGTCCGAAATACAGAACAATGTTACAAATGTACAAAATCGGCACGATTATCTGTCCTACAAAAAGTCTGACGTGGATGAACAGCGTTAAGGTGGTGCATCACGACTCACATTTTCACTGTTTTTCATACAACCGCTCATAACTGATTATGACGTTATTACACATTTTTCATTAGATATTTTGGAAACACAGTATCTTGTGGATATTATCTAGGTTTCTAAAGAAGCCAATTTCTAAATTTGTGTAAAATTAATCCAGTAAAAACCTCTGAAAATGTCCTATTTTGTATGAACTTTGACACTTCATAATTTGCCTAAAAACTAAAAAAGTCAAAGAAGTAATCCTCTAGAGACCTTGCAAATTTTATTAAGATTCTAAATGACGACAACTTTTTCCAAAAACTTTTAAGGGTTTAAAAAAAACAGCTATTTCCTGGAGCAAGTTTTGTGAAATTTTCGAGTAAATCTCGGAATTACCGAATACTAACAGAGTTTTCAGGCGTTATCTCTCTTTTTTTGCGTTGCCTTTTCGTCAAACATCGCGTTGGAATGCATTAAATGAAGTAGCTTTTAAACCATTTTCGATGTTTACGATAAGCGAGTGGAGAAGGACCCTCTTAAGCTTTGGTTTCCTAGGATAGCGGTGCGTCATATAGCGGCCGTTTTCCGGAACAACGACTATTTTCCTCTTCTGATGATCGTTCATCCTCCAAGTAAATTACTAAAGCTAAATCAAGGTCGTCCATTTTCTATCTTGGATACTTTTCGTATGACGTTTGTGACGTTTGTTTTGAAAAAATGACTGACAATGTGTTAAAACGGCCGCTATATGACGGCACCGCTTTCCTAGGAAACCAAAGCTTTAGTGTTTTGTACCGCTTTAGACATTGATTCTTCGGTTCGCTCCAATATACGATACCTATTAGTTTACTGTTGAAGTAATACAATTTCCTCCTACCACTTTCCTTAATTAAACCAGATTGCAAAACCAACTCCGTGACGATTCCGAGTACATTCCCCAAGCCGACCAATATTGTATTTTTAACGGGATTTCGAGCAAAACCCAATATTTGGAACAGTGCCCGGTAAATATCAATAGGGCCGTGGTATCACACGGGATCCAATCCCGGAAATGTCGAACAGACGGTGTAGGGGTGTACCAATAAATCTCAACCGGCCTCCTTTGGGATTTCAGGGTTTGTGTTGCCATTTAAATATGTTTTTCTTTTTTTTATTGTTGATAGGTTTGCGCTTGACCGCTATCTCACCTGCCTCCCTGGCCAAGTTACAACCGTTTCGCTTGCGTCGAACGGCTCGAGTTGGCCACGCCCCCGATTCTTTTGTTCTGACCACGTGCCTGAGCGTTGAGATGCCATCATTCCGAACATTTAAAGTTTTCTACTAGTGTTAACGATTACAGATTATCAACTTAGTTAGGGGTACTGATGGAAAGCGACGATGCGATCGACGATGGAGCGCACTTACCTAGAAGTAACCTAACCGACTTAAAGATTTCCGGTTTGTAGCCATCAGGAAACAGACTCCGGCAGGGAATTCCACTCCTTGCCTGTACGTACAATATAATGTATGTTTTTCTTACAGGCACAGGCGCAATAACGAAGTCGGCGTTGGCTGCCTTCTACCGCTCCGTAATAGGGTTGAACGCAACAAGAGTTGATGAGATAATTGACACTGCTTATGATCGGATGACTAGCGTAAGTTGTTCAAGTTTTTTACTGATAGTACTTTTATAAAACACTAGTTTTCGTAGGTATATGCGGAACCTGAAACAGGTGTTTAGTATGAAAAATCACAAAGTTATAAGCTTGTTCGGTTAGGTACTTGGTTGTCCGCACAAATACATGGTCAACGGGCGACTAAAGAATTGTTTTGCTCCCGCACCCAGCTGTGCGCTGGTTTCTAATGCTCGCTATGACCTGCCGTGATCTGTGTTGTACTTAGTGTTGGTTTTGTCCTACTTGTGTCCTTTTTTAAATATTTTTGGGAAAAAATATAACATGGTGTAAGTAAAAACTATTGGAATCGATTCAGTTACTGATTCTGAACAAACTATATATTCAGGTTTCGTATAATATCAAAAAAATTGAAAATGAAAAAAAATAAAATTAAAATTATAAAATAATAATTAATTGAGTAGGTAATGTTGTATAAGCATGGGGTCGGATGGAGCTTTTAAGACCAATATTATGTTACTTTAGTGTTCCTTCACAGCATTATATGCAGTCGCAGCAGCCAATCTGCTGAATGGTTTTTTTTACTGCAGCTTCCAATCAGCCTGGCGTTTATCCCTGTTAAATTTATAGCACTTAGCCATAGTGCAGCTACATAATTACTTAGTAAATGAATTTTCAGAATCGGTTCACTAGTATCTGTTTAGGGATTACCGCCCTACATACAAACTTCGAACCTCTTTACACAATAAGTAGGTATAGATTTTCTCGTACTGAGACTAGAGAACACTGCTACAGATTACAAGCGTAGTAAATACCATGAAAATGTAATCGAGAAACTCTTAGCTAGAGAAATTTATTTCGGAGTTATTTTTTTTTATGTTGTCTTAGAAAAGATGGATGGATTGTGTGAGAAGTGATATGAAAGATAAGGGAGTTAGTGATAGCGTGACGCGTGACAGGACAGAATGAAAGAAAAAAACGTGTTGCGCTGACTTCAAATAAAACGGGACAAGGGCAGGAAGATGATGATGATGACTTGTGTGTTGTCTTATAATTTGAAGTCTAACTATCAGGTTCTAAATTCTAAAGGATTTTCATTCTGAAAACAAGTTCTGATATTGAGTATTTTTGTTGCTACTTTTCATATACATAATTAAAACAACTTGGTATTAAGATTGTATAATTAACAAACTGTTATTTCAACAGAACGGCTACCTAATATTGGACTACGGCACCTACGTCCACTGCTTCACCAACTGGCTGATGGGGAAGAACCCCAACGGCCCCGGCCAGTGGGTGCTCGTGCCCCCCAAGGACTCGCTCCCCCAGCCCCCATTCCCCGTCGACTACAGTGCTCTCAACACGGAACCCGCGAAACTAGAACCTTACGCACCAGACAAGAAGACAAACAGGCATTCAGTCATAGTGTAAAGACTCAAAGCATTCCTACGTATCCCTAACAAGTCAATTTTTATAAGTGTTCCATTTTGGTACGTTTTGGACACTTGACTGCTATCATAGATCTGTAGATCTTTAAAACAATGTTGACTTAAAAAGCATCCAGGCACGTTGCTTGTCTGAAAACCTGCCATTGTTTAACAAATTCTGAGAAAAATTTAGGAATTGATGCACTGAGCTTCTTCAAAAGGACGTTTGACGTAGTGCGAAATATCAGTTCTGGACAAGATAACTTTGTATTGTTAGTGCTAGAGTAAATTATCATAGGTTTCTAGTTTAATTGACGAACATTAATAATATCCTCTGCCGATATCAGTGCAATTAAACTTAATCAAAATCAATGTGAGCAATTACCTACCTAATGTTATTAGTACTTATCTAAATAATTATGATTTATTGAGCTGATCCACAGAGAACTTTATCTAAATAGACTAGTTGCCGTAAAAAATTTAATAAGTCCGTCTTTTAGATTATTCAAAAATAAGGGACACGTATTCTTTTATTTGTAAATTAAACGAAAAATGACAAAGATATAGCCCACGTCACGTCGTGCTGCATTTTTTCGCACGGGGTAACGTCACACGTAACTTTAATGGTCTATATCTATGTTATTTTTTGTTCAATCGAAAAAAGAAAAAATATATGTCCAATATTTTTTTATAATCTGAAATACGGACTAAATACTTGTACTACTATGTAGTTATTTTGACCCTGGAAACTACCCTATTATATTCAAATCAGACACAAGAACCTACGTTTGTTACAAAGTTCTAGATAAATTTAGAAAAATTCTCTGGAAAATGTCCTCAGAGCGAGGAAAAAAGTTCAGATAAAATATATTAGTTACATAAGAGTCTCTGTAAATGCCTTAAATCTAATGATTTACTTTAAACCTACTCTAGTTTCGCTTGAACGTAAAAAGGAACGCTTTATCTAACGTGTAAAACGTGCAATTCGACCAATTCTTGTCTTTACTCCTAGATTTAGACGTAAGTCGATGTAAATAGTAGTTTGTAAAGATGCACGGTATGCAGAACTGCCTTAAAGTTAGCATATTCACATCTCACGACATAGCCTTATTTTATACCTTAGATGTAATATAGGTAATATTGTTAAGTTACTTTAAATATATTAGATATCTACACTTTGATTCACTGAAATAAACCCTTTCGTTTGTTAAATTGAGTTTTATTTTTTGTCTTTATGATCAAAAAGTCTTGGAGTTTTTTGTTCTAGGACATGCTGTTTTTCTCATGATATTTCCATATTTTTGAAATTTCGATATTTACGTCATCAGCGTCGGCCACATCATCAGGTGAGATAGTGGTCAAACGCGAGCCTATCCATAATAAAAAAGGGATGTGAAAAAATTTCAAAGACATGTGACAGCCACCAACACGCACTAGGCTCGCATGAATTACGGCGCAATCCCTCTCATAAATAAGCGGTGTGAGTTCCAGCAGTAGAAAGATTATAGGCTGAATGCTTAAGCAAAGCTATGTACACTCTAAATAAGGTTCAGTTGAAAACCAGCGTCAGGCAACTACCATGTAGTTGTCTGGCATTTTTGCTGAACTGGACCTATTTGGCGCCACCGTGAGGCACGCATTGTTAGTGGTCTGTTTCTTTTTATATAATAATTAGTGTCTACATGTTGTTACTACATTGTGTGTATCTACGAGTGTGTATGCCAAATAAAATAGTTTTCTTTCATTCTATGTGATCAACATCAACAATTTACCACGGATTGCATCAGTTCTTTGCCAAACACTGAACTGTATGCAATAGCAAATTATAATCACTAATCAATCTTATACATAATGTTCACATTGCTGGGACTACTTCAGGCCACAGGATCATGTCCTGTAAAGGAAACATCGAATTACCAATAACCCTCTACCTAACTAATCTAATTATAACTTCTGAAAGAACAACTCGAGATCCTGGGACAAAGAAGTAACATAGGTGCGGGTTTAGTCAGTAAAAATCTGACACGTTCTGTCACTCCGCCCCAGAGCGGGAGAAATATGCAGCAAACTAGATCTACAATCATTATCTATTCAACTCCGTAAAGTACTAATTAGCCCTCTTCCTCTCTCCTACATTTTGCTGTGCCCGACAGAGTCCATATTGATCTATAAATTTTCAAAACCATCTATGTATTGCATAGATGGTTTTGAAAATTTCACACATATGGATTGCAATAAAGAATTGAGTATTGAAATCATTAGATGATTTCCCACCTCAAAAAAAACGGATAATCTAAATATAAATCCAACTTTTCAATTCAGCTTCCTTCCCGGAAGCAATTAATTCGCTTATTTGTAAAACATGAGAAAACATGTCGGGTCTCAGCCTCGACCTCAGGAACAGAAGCTCTTTTAAAAGCCTGTTATGATTGATGGAGGGTTTCAAAAGACGCTGGCGACGACCGCACCGCGTAACCCTGGCTGCTCGTCCATCGCGGTTCCCTCCATCCCTCTCGGACAATTTCCCAAATTACCATTAATCATCCAACGCTCTGACAAATTCGTTATTTCTAACATTTTTTTTACTTCTTTATTTGACTGGAAATCTGTTTTCAAAGGACAGGAAGCCTTTATATAAATTTCGGGTAATCAGTCCCATCCAATCTCTTTGAAAAATAAATTCTTTTACCAAAATAGTTGAGCTAAATGAAACGAGACATGAAAGTTTTACTCGTCGTAAAATTTGTGTTTCGCGTCAGCCGGTTATTCGGAGAGAAATTCGTATTTTTGTTGAATGAGTTGAGAGAGAACATGATGCAGATGAAATGATCTGAAGCTCTGAAAGCACGGACGCGTTCTCATGAATCATGTTTGTGTACAGGGTTATTTATAAAACACTAACAACCTTGCAGGACTGTATTACTAACATCATAAACAACAACTTTTGTTCTATGACTTACAAAACAATGAATTTACCAAAAACCAACCTTCAATATTCCGTTGTTCAATATAACACATTTCAGCTCTGTATTTTGCTATATCTACCTAATGTATGACGCGACGCAAGCGCATCAAGCACCCCCACCGCCCGATCCACTATGACCACATACCTCAATACAATTTTCAACGTGTTGTTCGGGATATCAGAAAGCAGCTGGTCGACTCTTTGCGTGACTAGAGGGCTGCGCTTTTCTTCGGCCAACGAATGAGCATTGCTAATCAACGTGGCAATGCTGCTAATATGTCTATGATGCTGCTAGCGTTCTGGGCACTTTTCCCATTGACATCGATGTGGATGATTTTTTTTATGCACAAGTTTATTTTATAATCGATTTTATTTTGAAGTAAACCTTTTTCTTAACAAACTAGAATTACATCCCGAGCGCATTAACATGGCACGGCTCGAATAATTGCCACATTGTATACTCGAAATTAGTTTGTATTGTCACGCTTAAAGCATCGTAAATACGTAAAGAATTAATGTCATAAGAATTACTACTCAGTGCAAAATAAATGTTGATATTCAAAAAACTAAAATAAAATTCAATGCACTCAATACTTCAAACGTCATTCATCAGGCGCCATGTTGTAAAGCATCCATCCAATAAATAATTTACAACCAATTAAACACAAGAGATAACGCACCTAAGCATCACATTAGTAAGTGACAAACCGACAAAAGATAAAGACATGCCATTACTTTCTGTCTAATTAGCTTCTCCATCACGTCTACAGAACGTTAGTATGTATTTCGATCAATCGTTCCTAACTAATGGGAAACGATTTCCGAAGAAAAGTGTGTTCATCCAACCGAAAAATTCAACCACATCCACGAACCCGGAAATAAAGAAGTAGATACAAGGGCATCATTTATTTTGCAGCGATATCTCGGAAGAGATAAAGTACTGGTAAGAAGGAAATATCTTTACGCGACAATGGGCAGCAACAATGGACGCTATGTATGCTTTGAAGTATACGCTCTAGGACTAATTACTTAATGTTATTTATTATATTAATTTGGAATATAAAACAACAACAAAAAATACAAGAATATCCTTAAGACTCAGCCCAAACATTGTAACCACTTCAATGTCCACGTCAATATGTAACAGAACTACAGAAGTGAACGACTGTGGTAAAGTCGTAAGGAGTTTACTGAAAAGAGTATTCTGTGATAGCTTTATGTTATGTACATAATTTACTTTCATTTTGTCTTAATTCCATTTACCTAGTTCAATATGTTTTTACTTAAACCTATCTAATACAGTTCAATAAGATTTATTTGAATTCAATTTATTTTTATTTTACTCGAGCCAATATTTTTGTAATGGATTTTAGTTTTTCATTTGATTAAATTCAATTTAATTCGATTCAATATAATTTAACTTTTTACTACCTAGTAGCTTTTTGACAAAATATACCAGGCATACCTAATCACATTTCGTTCGTAGATTTATGATTATAGAACCACATTTTTTAGGCGCTTGTTATGAAAAAGCAACGATAATACCCTCCCGGCCTTTTTCCCCGCTTTTTTTTGTGATCTGTCAACAGCTTGCCCATCGTCACAACAAGTACGGCCTTTGCGCGTCATTAGCAAACCGTTAAAAAAGTTGGCTATATAAAGGCAGGTCGTCTCAATTATTATAGGATCGTCAGGCCGCTCCTGATATTGTTTCCCGACTCAGTAATAGCATCATTAAACGCGGGCGGGCCAGCATTTTTCCTCTGCAATATACCGCTCATGATAAATGGAGCGCAATATTTATCGATGTTGGTAGGAAACAACGCTTGCAGGTTTTTTGTAAGGCAACGGCAGATGAGGGAAATGCCTATGTTGGAGTGAGTTGGACCGTAATGGTGAAATTATTGGGATTGGAAAAGGTTTTCTGTTACTGGAGATGGTATTTAAATCAATTGATTGTAAAAGACATAGCTACTACGAATGACAACG
Organism: Mythimna lalbum; assembly: GCA_949319445.1. Taxonomy (NCBI): domain Eukaryota; kingdom Metazoa; phylum Arthropoda; class Insecta; order Lepidoptera; family Noctuidae; genus Mythimna; species Mythimna lalbum. Next base: position 9,739,494 of record OX439365.1, read on the forward strand.
GGACGTAGTACGATTTTCTTTTGTTCTAATGTTTTCGCAGTATTTAGCAGCATGTATCGAATCAGCCATCTCAGCTAGCTTCACTGAGGTTTCAGTGATTCCACTTATTGTTTAGTTGTGACGAAGTTATGCGCGAACAAACTTTTTTTTTATACTAGCCATTACTGTCCCACGGCTGGGCAAAGACCTCCCCCAAGTCTTTCCAAAATTTCTTCTCTTGCGCCGTCTCTAACCAGTCCTCGTGGTAGGAAACCAACATTAAAAAAAAAAACATCCGAATTGAGAACCTCCTCCTTTTTAGAAGTTGGTTAAAATTCCCGCCAAAATCTCTGTCATAGTACGACTTATTAAGTAATGAAGCTATAGTCGCGTCGCGCGCAATAAAGATGAAGGAGTCTTCTTTATCCGTCTTCGGGGACATAGCGTTCTACTTCTTTGAAGTATTACACTCTACTACGACGTAGACTTTTATAGATATTTTGGTCTAACCTGAATGGCCTCGCTTGATCGATACACATATTTATTAGTAAGTATCGATACTCATATACGGTGCTATATCGTATCTTTCTTCTACGGCTTTTTTTTTCTTTCTTTATTTATTTATAGGGGCTTTTACGCATAGCGTATGTCAGTCCCATCGTATCCTAAAAAAAAACATACATCACAAAACATGGGCCATGAATTTGAACAAATCTTTTGCATTCTCATAATTTGGTTGGGCTAGAATGTTATGGAACATGCTACGGGTCTTTTATTGCATCACACTTTTTGTACAAAAAAGAAACATCATCATCATCTTCCTGCCCTTGTCCCGTTTTATTTGGGGTCAGCGCAACACGTTTTTTTCTTCCATTCTGTCCTGTCACTCGTCACGCTATCACTAACTCCCTTTTCTTTCATAACACTTCTCACAAAAATTCATCCATCTTTTCTTTGGCCTCCCTCTTCCCCTCATCTACTTTAATTAAACAGAAAACTATGGCTATCAGGCTATATGAAACCGTTCCACATTTGAGATTACATAGAAACGTGATTGATAATAAATCTCCAGTAGTATAAAGGAACAAAGGCTTGGTGGCTGGGACGCGGGTGGTTTCAAGATAAAAGACACGCTTATTGATTCGATAGCGATTTTATAAAACAAAGGCTTATAACTATTAATTCTTATAACTATTAATTTTATCACCCAAAGGGCAATGGAAAGGGCTATGATCGGAGTTTCCTTGCTTGATCACGTCAAATGAAAATATTCGCAGGAGTACCAAGGTTATCAACATAGCTCGAAAAATCGCCAAACTTAAGTCGCAATAGTGACCACGTAACGGAAGACGCAGCGTTGAAAGACCTCTCATAAAGTGGACCGATGACCTGATGAGGGTCGCGGGAATCCGAAGGATAAGTGACGCACAGGACCGGTCGTTGTGGCAACGCTTTGTCCAACAATGGACGTCTTTCGGCAGAAATGATGATGATGATAAACGATTAATTTTGACGAATAATATCTTTCATCTTCCTGACAATATTCTCATCTGTGACAAAAACATGTTCACTATCACTGGTCCCCATACTTAAACCATTTTTAATTTGGGGCAAATATCGAATTCTCTTGCACGAACTGTGAACTATCTTGCAGCCAATATCAACAAAAGTCTTCGCATTGTTCAGATTAATTCCCGCTCCAGGCATAATCTGTACTTTATCGCCAGCACAGCTGATGAGGGACTTTATTAGTTCTATAGCTTCAGCGTCATCAGCTGTTTCCTTCTGTCCGCTTGTAAGCAGTCTGTCAAAACCAAGTTCAGCCACTTTCGTAATGGATAAAAGAGGGGCAGTGCACACGTCAAACGCTCTATGAAAGGTGACAGGAACAGGATGGGCTTGTAGTATTATTTTTTCACAGTTTATCACGTCTATGTGTTGTGTTTCAGTGAGGGCACCAAAAACGAATCTGTCTACGCCACACGCTTTGAAGACGTCCACATCAGATAACATTGTATCCATCTCCTCCACAGAGTAATGAAAGTCAGAGCCCGTGCGACATCTGATCATTACGTTCACTTTTGATCTCTGGAATAAACAAAGAACAAACAGTAAATAAATAGGTCCTTATGCGAACACACTCCATTTATCAAGTGGACCTACCTTCATTAATTTATCGCAGCCACAATCGTGACATGATTTACGGATTGGTTTCCCGGCCGCCATATTATTCGCCTAAAATATAAAATATTATTACTGAGATACTGATTTGATGCGAACTGCAATAAATATATGATTGATGGCCTCATCAGTCTGGTGGGCGCTTGTACTCGTATTGGTGAGTAATGACAAGGGGTCCCGAACAAGATTCTCAGGCTAGGCAAGATTCTAAGTAGGCTTTTCGTTATTAGTGAAACATATTTTTTTTTATAGGTGGGAATTCATTCAATCCATCCAGACTTCTCAGGGCGAGTCAGACTTTTACTGACTTACACCTTCAGTTGCCCTTTGCATTCTAGGACAATGGATTTCCTTTTCAGAAAATCTCCATGACCCTAGCGATCATCGACCCTGAGCCTGGATTATTTCCTAATTGAATGTAATAACTTTAAACTTAGTTACCTACTACTTCACTATTTACTTGAGTGTAAAAAATAACGATTAAACGATTTCTGGATAGAACGAATGTTTTAGTTACCATTTCCATGATTTGTTTGACGAGCCCCACTGAAGGTGTCAGTCCCCCTTCTGTGAGAGAGCTGCACACTTCCAGCTCGTCGGCTCCGCCATGAATGGCGTTTATTGCAGACTCCAAACTGTCTATACAAACCTCTAGCATCGTCTGCGAAATTAACAGTGAAGATTGAACTAGATCGATCTGATTGACTAGTAATAACAAGAATGAATCTTGGAGGAGTTAGACACATACAATAACATATAATGTTACCACAATCGGGACCTCGGGCCTCCTCTCTAGATGGAGGAATGGGCTAAAGTTTACATGCTCTTTGGAATGGGCCGTACAGGGGTGGATGTTAAAGTCATGACTAGGTGGATCCTGAGGATTCATTTGAATAAATTCCATAAAATGCAATATCCGATCTCCACGAATACTATTTCCCTAACATAATGTACCCATACACTAAAACATGAAGTCGGTAAAAATAAAGAAAAATAAGTTTAGCGCCACCTAGCGACCAGATCTCCAAGCGAGGGCTCGTAGCTTTCACCTTTAGCGGTAAATTATTTAAAAACTCAAGTTTTAGTTTGTAGTGCTACAACATTTACAATGACAATATTAAAATATAAAGCTTTAAAAAGTAAGTGTGTGCGTATCCTGCTTACGATTTAGCGAAACAACAAGAGTGGAATTATAATAATAATAATATCAGCTAGATGCCAACTGGTTATTGTTTATACATGAGTTCAATAGATGACGCTGAATAAAAACAAGCACCAGTAAAATCCTTGTCAACCTGTCAATAGATGGCGCTGAATTACTACATGCAAACCAATGCAAACACCCCAAACACCACAATCAAGCAGTTTTACGGTTTTTTATGATTCCATAAGTTTTCAAAGCGTATATCGTTATTAAAAAAATGCATACTAAAATAAACAAGATCAGCATAACAATGCATATTACTGCTTACCGTGGTTTATCTGCTTAGATTAGAATTTTAAAACTTTTATATTTTTAATCAGATTAAATGGATGATGGATTGGTAAGTTGGTAAAGCAGGGAAACAAAGTACAATGTTGCCCTGATGAAATATTTATGTTACACGATAACTATACTACATAAACTTCATATTATTTTAATTGTATATTCTTACTGTGTTGTATTATTAACGGCAATATTTCAAAAGAAAACCCATAACTACTCATGTTATTCGTTTAGAAATTATTTACCTTACCTATACAATAAAATTTTCTTACCCGAACTTCAATTATTTCGATCATTACCATAGTAATGTCATAAGTATAATATTAATTGATAATAATAAAATGCTATTTTAAATCATAATTATTAGTCTTGGACGTAATGCCACTTGGCTAAAAAATTAGTACATGGTGCTATGTTCACGTTGGTTTGTTCCTTTTGACATTTCGAGTTCGATGTAAAAGGACACGCGAACGTAGGCAAAGTTTCGCCAGCGTTCGCTTTCTTTTATCAGGTATTTAGATTTTCCCTATAGTTCGGTAAAAAATTACAAGACCAAACATTTTTCTGAAGTAAGCCTATACTGGCCATTTCATAATAAATAATTATTCACGTCCGAGAGATTGAGGTTATATCGAAGTCTGTGCCACATATCGTACCGTTGTTTTCGTATATTTTCAATTAATTGTGGAGAAAATTTAGTGCTAAAGTGTAATTATTTGGTAAACAGTTATGTCTCGAAATAGACACCATGAGGAGACCGATAAACTCACGCGTATCGCTATCGTGAATGCGGATCGCTGCAAGCCCAAGAGATGCAGGCAGGAGTGCAAGAAGAGCTGCCCCGTGGTGCGGATGGGCAAGCTGTGCATCGAGGTGACGCCCAACGATAAGATCGCCACTATCTCTGAGGAGCTTTGTATTGGGTGCGGTATTTGTGTCAAGGTAAAACTTTCCACTATGTTTTTAATTTTGCTGACCAATGTAAACACTTGGTGAATGGTGACTTAAAACTTCCATATGTTCCTTTCATAGATCAAACACAGATATTTATGGGTCGAAGTAGGTTTACAAAATGGTTACACATTTGTTTATTGTATTCCAACAAGGAAACTGCCTATTATTTTGAACAAATCCATGCCTAAAAACTAAATGCTACGAACATAACATGTTTAATTCATGAATCCCCAAGCGACCACCGGTGGCCGCGCATCTATTGTCTTACTATTGTGTCTCTAATTGACGGTATCTGAAGGGTTAAAACTATACTCAAGATCAATAATTTTTCAGAAATGCCCCTTTGATGCAATTACCATCATCAACATCCCTTCCAACTTGGAGAAGCACACTACTCACCGATACTCAAAGAACTCCTTCAAGCTCCATCGGTTGCCGATCCCTCGGCCTGGAGAAGTGTTAGGGCTGGTCGGTCAGAATGGTATCGGCAAATCCACTGCACTGAAGATTCTTGCCGGAAAACAGAAGCCAAACTTGGGACGTTTTGCTGTAAGTGGTATTTTGTTATGTTTTCTTATGATTAGTCAGGCCATGTAAACTATTCAGCTGAATTTGGTAAAGCTAAAACATATGAATCAATCAATTTAGGCTGATTGATTGAATAGTTGTGACATGTCACATGACTATTTCTAGTATCAACACAATAACGCTTGCTCTAATAACCATGTAAACCTTATAAATTATGCAATCCACCTGTTTGTCAACTCAAAGAGAGGCTGCATTCCAGTTTCACAAAATTAGCATATTTTTACTGTTAGCAAAATGAATGCTTCCATATGGTATCAGAAAGACATAATCTAAAGTGTAAATCCCTATTCGATAGCCTTTTAATCTCTTAAACTATAGTATACTTGTGTTTTTGAGAAAAACATAAAATAATAAATGAGATAAGCTTTTGATATTTGTAATGGTAATTAATTCATGAATCCCCAAGCGACCACCGGTGGCCGCGCATCTATTGTCTTACTATTGTGTCTCTAATTGACGGTATCTGAAGGGTTAAGTTAGGATATTAAGTTTGTCTATGCCCTAGTAAAAAATAGAACTGTTCCTAGTGCAACCACTTGTAACAATCAAGCTGTTACTAGAGTATATAATTATGTAAATTATGGCCATTCTTAACATATTAAACAAATCAAGCATCTGTTAACATGCCTTATCAATCTTTCAACAGGACCCTCCAGACTGGCAAGAAATTCTGTCTCACTTCCGCGGGTCGGAACTGCAGAACTACTTCACGAAAATCCTCGAAGATGATCTAAAAGCCTTGATCAAGCCTCAATATGTGGATCAAATCCCTAAGGCCGTTAAGGGCACTGTCGGTTTTCTCCTTGACAAGAAAGATGAGAGGAAAAATCAGACTGAAATTTGTAGAATGTTGGGTAAGTTATGTTATTATAAAGCACCAGCTCTGTGAGTGTCTGTGGCAATATTATCGTCCCGCTACTTTATTCTATAACAACCCTATGAAAGTCCACACGGTGAGCGATGTGACGTGTGACGTGTGACATCTACTAACAAAAGGTCAAAATCGCGCCATATGCCTGAGGCGAGAGGTACGACGTAATTGTAGTGCACGTACTGCCCTATTTTAATGACTGTGAACGAATCGTGATGCCGTGGAGGTATACTCCACATGGAACACGCACTCATGCAAGCAACACTCATGTCAAGTCACACATTGCTTAAGTGGTCAATCAGACTGCTCTAGCGAGTGCGGGGGCGGGCGCGGGCTAAGGGAAGTTTACAACTGCGTGTTCACAGTGCCGAAGGTGCTATGAGTCTTTATATCCATGACGGCACTTCGGATGGTGAATCAAAATGGTTTAGAACCACACGTGCAGCCACCTAACAGACGCTAATCGCTGAACGATACGGCCGGACTGAGTCATTAAAAACAACCGCGACCGCGCCTCGCGGGAGCACTGTGAACGACACTGGCATCTACATACATTTTGAATCAGTTCGCGCCCGCGCTACTAGCCCGCACTTGTCTCCACTCGGAAAGAATACTAAGAATTCACAATCACCGTTTGTCGATAACAGCCCAATACTACAGCTTAGAGACTAAGAGTTAAGATCTGCACTGCTGCTGTAGCATCTAATGTGGTCTACGGCAGATAATTCTTGCAAATAATTGTGTAGTAAATGGAGAGAATAATCTGCCCTGCAGTGAGATAAACTAACTTACATTGTCTCACTGCAGGGCAGTTATTTCTAAAATATTAATTGTGATCAGAACCTGATTCTGACCCAATCCATTTCTATTTAAAAAAAATTTCAGCCAACTAATTACTAAAAACATTTTGCCTTTCTGTTCAGATCTATCCCACATCCGTGACCGTGAGATCGCCGCGCTGTCCGGTGGAGAACTGCAGCGCTTCGCTTGTGCCATGGTGTGCATCCAAAATGGAGACATCTTCATGTTCGACGAGCCCTCTTCATACTTAGATGTCAAGCAGCGTCTTAACGCTGCCCGCACCATCCGGTCGCTTATCCATCCTGACAAGTATGTTGACTGTTACTGCTATGCCCTATGCATCGCAATCACGTACAACGTAAAAGAACGCATAGAGGAAAATTGGGGTCAATATTTTTTTTCGTTTCATTCATGTTCTATGTTCAAATCGGGGCAATACAGGTTTAGTTCTTATGTAACGCCATAGATGTCGCTACAATAACATTTTCGTGGCCAAAACTTGGGCCAGATTCAATTAGCAATAATGCATTGAACTGGGCCCCACTTCAGAAATGGTGCTGTTGTCTAAATTCGATATGTTGAATATAAAAGATACTTGTTTCTTTGTCCAGGTTCATCATCGTAGTGGAGCACGACTTGTCAGTATTAGACTACTTGTCTGATTTCATTTGCTGCCTGTACGGCGTTCCCGGTGCTTACGGTGTTGTGACTATGCCTTTCTCTGTTAGGGAAGGTAAGATTTTAACGACGATGAATATGCAATAGTTTTGATATGGAAGATATGCTAATTTATTTGTTTACGTTTTAGGTATTAATATATTCCTTGATGGGTTTGTGCCCACTGAAAACATGAGATTCAGGACTGAATCATTAGTTTTTAAAGTTGCTGAGTCTGCTACTGAGGAAGAGGTTTGTTTGATACACAAGCTTTCAATATATATTTTCATTAATGCTGCTAAGATTTTTTTACGCCCTTTTTTGTTTTAACAGATCAAAAGGATGAATCATTATGAGTATCCTGAAATGTCCAAATCGATGGGCGAGTTCAGTTTGAAGGTACACCCAGGTGAATTCTCGGATTCCGAGATTTTGGTGTTACTCGGAGAGAATGGTACTGGCAAAACTACATTCATTAGAATGTTGGCCGGTAACTTGGAGCCCGATGATGGTAAGAAACAATACATTTACCGAAATAAATAATTTTACAGGTTGTTCTAGGTTCCATAATTTTTTTGGATGCGTATCCGAAACTGCTTTTGAATTTAAAAAAATATTAGTTATGGCAACACTGAGTAATGAAATGTCAGAATTGTGAAAGTTGTCAAATTGTCAAGAATAGGCTTCGGTTTTGTTGTAAAAAATTCTTAATTTTACAGATTTATGTTTAATCCTAGCTTTTACTGTGATATTTAACGGAAAAGAATCGATTATTTTGAATCTCCAATAAATATGCCTTACATAACAATGTAGACATCGCTTGAAAAATGAGGTTATAGGTGTATTGTAATAAGTGTATTTTAATGAATTTAGACATATTTAAGCTATTGAAATGGCTAGAACTGAGTTATTTGATTTGTTTTTTCATCCTGTTTTTCAAAAATGTTTAAAACACGCGGAATCGTGTGCTACTAACGAAGGTATGTCATGAAAATGTTTTTCAGACCATAAAAGTCAATATTTGTAGATTCGTTGTCGACGTAACTATTCATGTATCAATAAGTTATCATTTGCGTGCTAATTAAAGTATATTTTATAGGTTATTATTACATTTGCAAAATACTCTATATAGCCATTCTTTGTTAATATGTCTTAACATGAATGCCAGAATGTTATCAAATATAAAACAAAAGTATTGCTTTATAAATAAAAGAGAGCATGCTTGAACTAACGAAGTGTTATGTTTTCATGTGAGTTAAAATAAATACAAATGTGACTTGGCTACTTTAAAGTAGAAAGTATTAATTTTAAATAGATGGTATTGTTTTAAATAGTAAAATAATATCTACTTCATCACTAAAGTTTATTTTAATACACTTGTATTTGGGATGGCAGTAATAGTTCTTTCTACAAATCCCTCTCACAATCCAGCTATTTCATAGTGCTGTGATGTGTAAAATGACTTACAAGAACGCCTTGTCCTCAGGTTCCGGCACGCTACCACAGTTGCACATTAGTTATAAGCCGCAGAAGATATCGCCCAAGTCACAGGGATTGGTGCGCAGTCTACTGCACGACAAGATTAGAGATGCTTATATTCATCCACAGGTAATTTTATCATAGACTATTATCCTGCAAGTTCACCCGTGTTTTAGTAGAATATTGTCCCAACGGAACATTTCTCAGGATTAAAAGCATCCTATATACTATTCCAGGACATAATCTAACTATGTACCAAGTTACATCAAAATCTATTCAGCTGTTTGAGCATGAAGAAGTAACACAAACTTATGTATACAAATACACAAGTTTGTGATTTAGAGTGAAGTGTGAGAAATAATTACAACAGAAACTACAATCATTTATTTGGTTATATGGGTAGACAAAAAAACAGATGATACTGTTTATCACCTGTAGTTTACTGTAGAAACCTATTCATCAATTCAGCCGAAAGATGTACACTGTTGGACATAGCCTCCTCCAAGTGTTGTCATAATGACCAGCCCTATGTGTCTTACATCTATTGAATGAATATACTTCTAGCATCTATAAAGCATTATACTTTATAGAAACCATAATAAGGTTTCAATTAAGTACAAATTATGCAGAAAGTTTGTCAAACTCAAATATAGGATCATAAGATTTGCAAATAATTTTGTGTGTTTTGTTAAACACACAAAAATACTGAGGGAGAAAACTGAATACTGAGGTGAGATACTGAATACTGATCAAAGGTCAACTGTTTGACCTTTGATCAGTATTTCACCTGATGATAGGATTTGTTTAGAATGGAAGAGGCTTACCCTGATGTGACCTATGAACTCATGACTAAGACCCTCAAGTAGTAGCTATCAGGAAACAGACATTACTTCTAAAGAAATATATTCATGCATAATTTTGCAGAAAGACAGAACCTCTAAAGTACCAAACATCTTAACAAAAAGCATTAAAATAATAAACATACCTTTTACATTACAGTTCATCACAGATGTGATGAAACCGATGAAGATAGAAGAGATTATGGACCAGGAGGTTCAGAACCTGTCTGGTGGTGAGTTGCAGCGAGTGGCCCTGGTGCTTTGTCTTGGCAAGCCAGCTGACGTGTACCTTATCGACGAGCCCTCTGCCTACCTAGATTCAGAACAGCGTTTGGTTGCTGCTAAAGTTATAAAAAGGTACGTTTTGAGGGTAGAATAATGATAGTTGTAAAAAAAATTGTGTAGGCACTTTACTCATTTAGTTGAAATTTTTGTTTTGTTAATGTTTTTGGCTTTGATACTAAATCCTTTAGGGTATGTCTTCTTATGAATACTTCATTTGTTTACCATTAGATGTATGCATTCCCAATAGTATTTAGCAGCTAATGTGTTGAATCAACTGTCTTGGCAAACTTCGCTACAGTAGCCAATACTACAGTAAAATTCTCAGCTCCATTTTACCAAGATTGCACCTTTTTCAATGATTCCACATACTGTTCAGTTGCACAGTTTCTTGAGTTGCAAAATTACACTAATTTTACTTCACAATATCTACCAGGAATCAATTTGCAAATAATTAAAACAGCTACTGAACTTCACTCAAAGAAATCCAGCCAAAATCTTTTTTTCAAACACTTTTTATACATATCGGAACAAACCACAGAATAGATAATGTGGTCAACAAGTGGTGTTGACCACATTATCCATTCTGTGGTTATATAGGACCATATTATCAATTCTGTAGTTTCTCACATATGACAATATTTTTTTTGCCTCCCTTTTATTATTATTTTTTTTTTTGACTAATCAATCATTTTATTAAAAATTGGCTTGTAATTGACCTGTCGAGTGTGACCTGTAAGCGATGATTTGGTTGACAAATTATGACTTGACGTACAACCTTCCAATATTCTTATGGGCATGATTAGAACTGTGGCTGAGCGATAGGCTGATGAGGTACAAGTCTCGGGAGGTGCTGCAGACTGCAAACTGCAAGCGACACCACAAGTTTCTATTGAATCTCTTGAAATAGATTCTGTGCGCGGCGGAACACTGCGGCCGCGGAATGAAGCGAATGCAGGACTACGCGAATCGCGGAGTTGACACGTACTAAAATGATGATCTTTTTCGGAAGATGATGAAGAAGAGTTGATTAACTTTGTTGCTGGTCATCCTCACAAGTCGCCATCGTCTTCTTCTAACAAGTCAACAATTCCGAGATGAGCTGTAGCCGACAATGCGGTTGACTGCATTACTGGTGTGCGCGCAGTGTCTTCATCATATTTCGCAGTGTTGTGTAGCGTAGTGTGTCGGAATTTTACCTTTACGCTTTATGTCATGGGTGTGATGAAAAAAAATTGTATGGCCCACAGATATTTATACCACGTCTGGATGTCTTGTGTATGTGAGTTTAAATGTTTGCAAATGCACCCACGATACAGGAGTAATTCCTAGTACGGTGGAACTGATAAAAGAATCATTATTAAGTAATTCACTATTTTTCCCCAGGTTCATCCTCCACGCAAAGCGTACCGGTTTCGTAGTAGAGCACGATTTCATAATGGCGACGTACTTAGCGGACCGCGTCATCGTGTTCGAAGGCACGCCGTCGTCCAACGCCACGGCACACGCCCCGCAGTCGTTGCTCAACGGCATGAACAAATTCTTAGAGCTGCTCGGCATCACCTTCCGAAGGGATCCCAATAACTTCAGGCCGAGGATAAACAAACACTCTTCTGTGAAGGTTAGTGTACTTTTGAAAACTGTTAGTTTGGCCAATTCAAGCCAAGGATGTTTTAATAACCGAGTGCCGGAGCTTCAATTAAAAAGCGTAACCATGGAGTTTCTTGCCGGTTTTTCTCCTTAGAAAACGACCAATTTGGAACCGTGCACTGGCTTCTGACGTTTTATAAGTGCCCATGTAGGATATTTAAATGTTGTTTTTTTTTTAAATAATTTATGTAATAAAGTGCCAAGCCAGGCTACCTTGATATATCCAGTAGGATCAATTGATAGGTTCATTGTATAAATCCTATTTGGACAGGGCTTTCAGATTGGATTCATGGGGACAGCTTGTAAAAAATAAACCATTTTGTAAAACTAAGTTAGCCTCTTTATTTTGTTCTCTATACACACGAAAGAAGTTAATAGCATGATGGTGGAGAATTCTTTGTGACATTAAGTTCAACCACGTGCCACCACTGTAAACGAAGCTTAAATAAATAAATAAACAACATACATAATGCTGCATACTTGAAAACATTGTTAGACTAATCATATGTATTATTTTTGTTACAGGACATAGAACAGAAAAGAGCAGGACAATATTTCTTCCTGGAAGATTAGTGCTAAAGACAACTGTATTTATATATATTGTATCTGTCACAATGGTGATGGCCTGCCACCCGTGTATTTCCAATTAAATGTATTACTGTAATAAATCATGTTTTATACAACCAGCCAATCCAATAACTTATTTCTTATGCTATTTGTTGATGGGTTACCAACAGCTTATATTTATTGAGTTTCCAAGGCCCAACGACTAGCGAACTAGCTTGATGATACATAATAATTATGTCATAATAATTATAAAAAGTACCTGATAACAGTACTGATAGCAGACCAGTGATTCAAAGAGGTCAGACTCTTAGACTTGTCAAAATATGGTTTTATTGAAGTGACCTATCCCAGTTCGTTACCACCGGCTTTTCTGTGTGTTCTGGTTTCCGCACTTAGGCTGGTTTTACAGTGGCACTGACCGCACGCTAACCGTAGGCGTTGACAGCCGAAACATATGAACTTCTTGGAAGCGTTTTAGAATAACGCGTAGTTATCAGCGCGTGCGATAGTCAGCGCTGACGGGTTAGCGGCCATACGCGTTGCACGTCGGTGCCGCGTAGCCTTCGGCGCTGACCAATGCACGCGCGCCTCTATCCTCAGTGTTAGTCCTTGGTAGACCATTGTACGTGGGTTATGGCGACCTTTATTCCAATCAACCTACATCTCTCCAAAAGCAAATGAGTCCCTTCAGTATGCTGTGGGCGTTTTATGAGTGAGTTCGGTGTACCCAAAGTGCGTGTTCTTATTTTTCTGACGGTTCTGCACTCGAGGAGCACATGCGCGATAGTTTTCTCCATGCATCACAGCAGCACTGGTGCTGAAATGGAATGGAAAAAGTTCTATCACATTGGTTCCTGTTTTTTGCCACAGGGGAACATAAATGATTGTGTGTGAACATGATGAATGAATGATTGATGGTATATTCCTAATATCTCCATTTACAGTACCACAGAACCTAAACCGGGATAACTAGGAATCAATGTATTCATTTTCTGGTATACATTCTTAATTATGCTGAACAGAGTTTCTTAATCACTTTGAGTTCTTTGTTGTTGTTTTTTAGTTCTATTCTTTATATTATTTTTTATATATGCATGAAGTTTTAACATTCCATGTTTCTCTTCACCACCCTTGGTTGACTGGTAGAGAATGCTTAATGCATTAACTCCGCCTTTGTACCTTTGTGTTGCATGAAGTTTTAACAAATAAATAAATACCTATAACGCAGGCAAAAGGCGATCCTACCATTTCCAAAGAAACTTCCACTAAAATTATTGACTGTATTTTTCTTTCATAACTATGCATAATCGAGATATAAAATTGTTGTAAATCCACACTGTGTCCCCTCTTTGAAGAGTGTCTCAAAAGACCTCACGGCGTCCTCAGCACCTTCCGCATGATGCAGGTTCTTACCAGACATGGTCAGTTTGGTAGCTTCCTGCACCGGATTCGTGCGGAAGAATCGCCCGGGTGTACCACTGTATGAACCGCCTGGATGACACGGTAGAGGTGTGCCACGCTTGGGCAGAGTACCGCCATGTCTACGTGAGTGCGATCGGTGGGTCGCGCCGGGCCTTGATATAGGCCATGGTCCTAAGCGAGGAGGAGTGGCAGGCGGTCGCCTCCTGTGAAGCAGTAATTTTATTTTATTTTTTATAATGCTAGCAAAGGGGACGGCCGCACATGCAATGGAATGCCCCTCACGCCCTAGCCGCCGGGACTCCGATCCCGATTTCCGACAACAGTAGACGCGGATTGCGGACGTCGAGCACGACCGTCCGGACCAAATCCAAGTGGTCGCGCGCCTAGCAAACCGTAGAAGACCAGCATGGTCGAAGCCTACTTGGGGCCATGGGTTCGCTTCTGAAAGGAAATCCCGGCCCTGAAATAAAAGGCAACGAAGGAACTATGAGTGGGTTTAGTCAGTAGAAGTCTGACACGTAGCGGGAGGGAGCCCAAGGGCGGGAGAACTCATCGGATGATTTCTCACCACAAAAAAATTATTAATACGTTTATAAATGTGCAATTTATTTTCACGGTTAAAGTTCACTACTGAAGCAATTTTGATGAAAGCACGAAATCCTTGAATCTCAAGTAGGACATAGGTAAGTTACTTTTCATCTGGTTTCATCTACGACTTCGCGTCCGCAATACACGCGACATTCAAGCGGACGAAGCCACTCGCAAATCTAAACTTATTGACTTATTTTCCTAGTACCTATACCAAAGCAATACAGACATTCGGGAACATTCGTGTCATATTCCTATGTCCTAACTAGTGAAATTATCGGTATTGTTATTCTAGTCTCGTCACTAGTTGTTTTTTTTAATGTAGGTAGGACATTATCCAATGACTTCTCGAACTCTGCTTACTTGGTACTTTTTAGGTATTGGTTTACCGGTAGACTTGACCAGCGCGCAGCGTAGGTAGTGATTGGATTGGTAATATTAATTTCCATGTGTAAATACAAGCTTGGATGAAAATAGGTACTGTAGGATGAGCAAATTGGTGGGTAGGTGTACCAAACAACTAGCAAAAGCTACACTGGATGTATTTTAGATCGAAATCTAAAGTGTAAAACCGTGCCGGTAGGTATATGATGAAGAATATACCTACCTATACACAGTTGCAACTGATTTCCTGACGAAAAATACCCACCCGGGATAATGAGCTATGCCACCGGTGTGTAAAGTCGAAATCACAAGGTACCAAATTAATACTGGAGTCCCAAAAAGCAGTACGGTAAAACCAACTTTTTGTTGTACTGATGCTACGGATCTAACTAACTTTATATACCGATCTATTAATAACTGACATTCATTCCCCCTGACCTTTCTTCGTTAAATAGGTCAACGGCACACAAAAGCCAGAACAATAATTATCCGATTGACATAATTTATCGACATAACATCACCAATAAAAGGATTGATGAACGAAGTCGAATCGATAAATAGCCATGGAATTATGGGTCACCATTGTGGACTCATCGATTGACGTGCCTATTGTAGGCTAACAATTACGGGTAGATTAATGATCTAACTATTCAGAATTAGTAGCTTTTAAAATTGTTTCCTATATCATTCGACTCGAACATGGAAAAATTTTATAATAGGTAGGTACCTACCAATCAATATTCGTGCATGCTGCACAACTCGCAAGTAATTCCACGCGATACCTCCATTAAATTAATGACTAGGTACTGTATGTATGACCCGTCCTATGACCCCATTTTTAAATCCACACATCAATTCTTAGTAGGAACAACATAGTATAATTAACAGGTCAACGGTTTTCCGCGTATGACCACCATATAAATGAACCACTTCGCATTCATTCAAAAGGTTTTTTAAGTATTCCATATTGCACGTTGGGAAAACCAATTCATGAATATCCTCCATTTAAGAACAGTGGGAGGTGATGTTGTATTTGTCATAACGTTTGTGACCAACGGCCCTAAGGCAAAAAAAATCTGGGGCCCATTTTTATGTGAGAAGTCTTCAAATAACTTCTGTTCTGGATGGAGTGGAAGTGGATGTGTATCAGATTTTTTCTGATTTAAATGAGTTGTCTTAGTCAAAGTAGTGTTGCAATCTATTTTATTTAGATTTCGAAGGTGGGAGAATTTTTCACTAGTAGTTTAACCCTTCAGATACCGTCAATTAGAGACACAATAGTAAGACAATAGATGCGCGGCCACCGGTGGTCGCTTGGGGATTCATGAATTAATGTTTGGACATAACATCCACAATGAAAGCTCTTCGAAACGTTAAGTGGTATAGGATAGAGTAGATGGCCAACGTTTTCGTGGTCGATCACCTACCGGATGGGCAGACCTCATAAAATCATCTTCAAACTGTCCCCTCATGAATGCACATGTTATAGTACCGCTAATAGAGGCAGATGGAGAAATCTCGCAATAGCCGCGACCAAACTACCAGACGATCCATCACCACGACCACTCCGCTAGGACTGTGTATGACTGAGAAGAAGAGTTTAACCCTTCAGATACCGTCAATTAGAGACACAATAGTAAGACAATAGATGCGCGGCCACCGGTGGTCGCTTGGGGATTCATGAATTAATAACAGGTTTGCTAATCAGGTTTCAGGGCCCGCGAGCTTGTGGCCCTGGGGCTCTGGCCCGCCCAGCGCTTCGATAGATATACCAGTGGCACAAGTTACACTTGAACCTGCTTCCAAAATCTTCGAGAGAACTGCTTATAAAGTACCGAATAGAAGCCATAGTGCCGGTGTCGCAAACTGCCTCCGTTTTTGGAAAACCATTGCTGAAAGAGGTTCATGGAATTTTAAAAACAATTCCTACATTAATCAGGTACCTAACGCAGGATGGAAGGTGGGTCATACTGTCATGCAGACAAAGACATCACAAACTCTGAAGATCGGACCGTCCGAGGACACCTGTGGTGATATATTGTCTTTGCTGTGCCCAATCTGAGTGCGAAATCTGTTTAAAGTTTTCCACGTTGGCCATGCTCGATGAATCGATGAAATCATCAGGAGGCTTAAGCGTCTCCAGCCAGAGGTGCTTTGCCTGTTACCATTCACGTAGGGATCAAATGACAGCGTCAACAGAATACTGGACCAGCTGAAGAAATTAATTGAAAAAGTAATTGCTTCTATAAGTAGCAATTTTTTTAAGCTAAGAAGATTAATCAATAAGGAAGGTACACTATCGCATCAGAGGCCCTACTACCACACTCTTAATTCATGAATCCCCAAGCGACCACCGGTGGCCGCGCATCTATTGTCTTACTATTGTGTTTCTAATTGACGGTATCTGAAGGGTTAACGCGATCCATTAAAAGGGATGGAATTATAATAGGGTGTATAGTTCCATCCCTCTTTCTCGTTAACATGAAAGATATTTTAGCAAATCATGGTTGGCCCCAGTTTTTGGCCTCATCTCTAATGAGTTCATACTTGCCTAGTCAATGTCTAATACAATATTTGCATATATTTACCGAGGATGACAGAATGCTAATGTACTCGTAGACTGAAAATTTCAAGAACACTGACGCGCCAGCTTTCTAATTACGCGATTATCACGTGCCGGTTGGCTTTCGAAGAAAATATGCTGCGATAGTGTCAACATTGTTTACCTTGTTGTTCATTAGAATTAAGATTAAGAGAACACTGTTTAGCTTAGACACAGAACAAGTAATAGACTTAGACTAGGCCGAGTTCTCTCATTGATTTGCATTATTTTTGATAAAAATATCATGGAGTCCATTATTACCTAGATACTTATTATACCTCATCAATTTGTTTTTCTGGCGAAGTCTTGGTAAGGCTCCTGGACTGTGGGGAAATGGCCAGGGAGTGGGCATTCTTACCTCACAAAAACCACCCCGGCGATGGCGATAACCATTAGCACATGGAATCCATTACCTTCCTCTTAAAAGACTACTCCGAAACTTCTGTGCAACGCCTGTTAGGGCATATCCCCAAGGAAACTGTAAAGCGGTTTCCCCTGAGCCAACACGCTTTCACAGCACGATATCACTAGGTGGGAGTTCAAGGCCCTCTCTGAGCTCCTGTGCTTCCAAACTATCACCTGCACTAAATGATGAAGGTGAAACTTCGGCATGCTAGGCATCGAGGTCATTCATTTACCTTCCCGACGCCATCTCAGAGCGGGATCGGCCTTTCCATTATCCCACTTGATGACCTCCTTCTGAACCATAGTGGAGATGAGTGTTTGGCGTCAAGGTGGTCGCCTCTCCAACGCCTACTTTTCCAAGTGGGATAGGCCTACCAGCTCGGCTGGACTAATTCAGAAGGAGGCAGCCAAGTGGCTAACCTACACCTACCAGTATTTTCATACATCAAACAACGAGTGCGATGTTTTCTCTGATGAACTGAAGACGTTACTGATTCCATCTGTACTACAAAAAAAAACTAAGAACAATATTGTAGTTCTTTTATTCTCTTGCTTAACCACTCTTGATAACTAATATTTACAGTCTTAAACTGAACATTAAAAATAGCTGATAAGACATTCCAAACTCGCCAGTGATGTTAATAAATAACAATAAGTTTATTTGAACTCACAGACAAACAAACCAAAAACGTAAATTATTTTTAGTTGAGTGTCCTAAATGTCCGCCGTACACTTACACGTCTGCTGGTCTCAACAACACCATCGACGCGGTTAAAATAGTAACCGTCGAGGAGAACAACAGGAAAAAATAAGGATAGGTACTGAAGGTATCGCAGCAGTCGTATACTCGATGAGGTAAGCTTGACAAATCAAGCTACATAGCTATAAGTCTTGATTGCTGGATAGTTCGAGTCACAGCCACTCTTGAATACAAAGGGCAACTCTAAAAACACGGATAATTTTTGTCAGTGAAAGTCTGACAGTAATTTGATGATTTTGCACCCCAAGAAAGCAAGTCACCTAACCCAAATGCACTTGCGCTTCTGATGATCTGAACAACACCAGCGATGCCATTAAAGTGGAAACGTAAAAAGAACAAGAGGAAGGAATGTATAAGTATCGAAATGTACATATGGATAGGGTAAGGCATATCCATTCTAGCTTATGTACAACATTGTACTTGTACAATCTTCTACATAGAAACAGTAGATAAGATCGAACTTCCAAACGAGCGCGTAAGGTTAATGAAATAACAAAAAAACAAGTTTATTTTAATTCTCATAACACAAACAAACGCAAAACTCGAATTGCTCACTCCGTCTGCCCTTCAACTGACAATGTAAATTGAATGAATGCTTTACCCTACTTCTAGTTACGAGAGAACGTTTGTATGAATCAGAGAGTACCCTACTGCCTGATGATCTAATGATTGTGAATAAGATTGTGACGACACGGTAACAACAGAATGCTTAACTAGATGACGTAGATTTGTTATGTCTCATAATATATCAATTTAACCATTGAGTCAGTGTAGACTTATGACTGATCAACCTGATGCTAGAGTGATTCCGGAAATCGACGGTTAGAATACAGATGTTGGTATGGAATTAGCAGATGATGCACAATTTGCAGTGTGCACTTGTTAAAGGAATGCCACAAGGGTCTATAATAAGTCTGGTTTTAATTTTGTCTGTCTGTTATTCGGTATTTATGTACGTCTGAAGGTAAATATATTATTTGACAGATTTTAAAACGCTATAGATATGATAAGTTAATAGGTGCGGAGGTTAGAAGACCATTTATCCTGTCAACATTGAGGAAAACTAAAATAGAATACTTAGAGTATTTTTTACTTCTATTTTCGTTTTCCTCTTTGTTAGTATAGATAATAGTATTCTGAATACTATGAAAAAACAAATTTTCCGGCTTATTTAGTTAGGTGTATAATGTTTATATTTAACTTTATCCTTTTGTATTTTATGAAACATAATTAACATGTAAATAGAGTTATTAAATTCATTTTGTTTGGTTTCCTATTCAGTGAAGCTTATCCACAATACACGACAAAACCCAGAAATCCAGTAGCGAAGTAAACGCAAATATTTTAACAGGCTGTAAATATCTGTAAGCCGTGCTAGGCCTTGTGATAAAGGAAAAGATATTCATAGACAACTAACCAACCGGGTAGCCTTTTAACTAAATAGTTGTCTGACTGCACCTCTGGGGATAACTTTCACTTCAAAAAATCAGGCAGCGCGCCCAGACAGAAAAATGGGATCACTAACCTATGCACGTTGCCGCCTACATAACAATATAATGCATAACAACAAATCTGGCGGCATCGGCTCCGCATACTTTCCAACGACGAAAATGCCACTAAATACTAGCTATACTAGTAAGCAAGATGAGGAAACAAAATAAGGGTAATTTAGAGCAGTTTTCAATTGTTTGATAGGAATTTAATGAAGGTTTGATGTTGTTGGAAAGCAAGGAATTGCGGTTGGATGTCTGTGGCTAGTGGCTGGTGGCTAGAGGCTTCGCGGGACCGCGTTGCCGGTAACGCAGCGGTGGCGGCGCGGCGGCGGCCCGCCGGCGGTGATGTCATCGGCTGGCGAATAATACGTGGACCAGGGGTTGGAAGAATGGGGCTCTTTGTCATATTAATTTAACTGAAATCTTTAAAAGACTGCTTTTAATGAATAGCTGCAGTAGAGTAGACGATATAAGGGTTTTTTTTAATATCGAACGAATTTTATCACGCATGCGAGCATGCATGATATTTATTTTGCAAAACTATACATATATAACTAACCAACTTAAAAAAATAAACACCTAAAATACAACTATGGAAAAAGTACCTAATCTTTGATAAAAATATCTGTTCTAAGTAGGTATGTAGGCTTATCATCAAAAATTGAGATTAATCACTTACATGGATTTGTCTTCTGATAAATATCAGTAATACTTAGGTATATTGGAATGTTTACGCTTTACAGATAGGTACGAGATATCTTTTAATTTGTTTTGGAACAATATGATTTAAAGTCATCGGTTCGTGGAAAAAAAAACATCTTATCTGTGTTTTGCATTAAAAAAGCACATCTACATAATAAAACTGCAGTGAACCGAGCAAAGGTTTGTAATCTCTGAACGGAGCGAGAGGCGAGAGGGCGACGAACAAAAACGGCTTCGACCGACCTCACCGCGTTTCATTCGAGTCGAGCGTATTTCGGAATTCGGTCTGTAGTGATTTGGGTGTGTCGTGTCGCTGACTAAAGTACGTACAATTTTATAGCATTTACCTTGTTTTATGCTTTGAAAATGTGCTAGCAAGCTTTGTAGTAACAGTTTAGTGTGTATAAATTAGTATTAGTTGCAGTATTACAAGTGTAGGTCGATATTTGCCGGCAGGCGGTGGCACGCCGATGTTTGTTCATTAAAAGCCGGTCCGCGTTGATAGCAATTGAGTTTTATTTTTAGCGCATACGTGAAAGCGACTGATTGTAATATTATTTTCTATTCTTCAGGAATCTATCAACATGAGTGGACAACAGTACTACCCTTACAAGGTAAGCTACCACCTACTTGACTATACATGACCATAATTCTATAGATTTCTCACGGGATGATGTCATCCTTTCAGCGCGAGGTTGCCGATAGGCACAAGGTGCAAAAATACATTGTAATTGGCGATGATATCCATACAATTAACACTAATTTGAAGTGATTTATTTACAAGGTAAAAGAAGAAAAAGTTTCTTTTAGACAGGCACTTAGAAACAGTTGCTGTTGGCACAATGTGACCTTCTCCTTCCCCCAAAAAAACAAACTAATCCATTAAGTAGGTATCTATATAGATAGCTATAAAGAACAAGGAACCTTTATCGTTAGGGGAGTGGAACAAATCGCTCCCTTTCCGCCCCATGACTAAGCCAAACGTTTCCAAGGCCAGACAAGTTGACTGCGGGGAGGAAATCTCCATAAACATACAGATATGTACAAAATGACGTAATGCGCGTCTCCATTTAGCGGTATAATGTTAATTTATTGCCGGTGGATAAATGAAGCACTATATTAAAATATTCTGTCTGCTTTGCCTTAAAATGGAGCAAAAAAGCAACATTAATATCCTTTGCTCATAACGTCATCTTTATATCGAAGCTAAGTTTCAAGTTTGCCTATTACTCATCAATGAATACTATGAATTTGAATAAGCTAGCCAAACACTTGTGATGCGGGTTCTTGTACTGAATAGCAAGGCAATGTCTCATCTTGTCGTATACAAGATGCTGTAATAAATCATGACTTGTTTTGTTTTTTGGCTTCTGGTTAAACAACGATCTAATCTTTTAACCTGTATTATGCCTTATTTAGTAGTTAAATAATTACCATTACTATGTACTTAGTTAATATTTACTATCCATAACGCACATCACTGCATGTCCTGTCACTAAATAGGATGTGGCACGTTTGCTGGACCTTCAAAACTTTTTCATTTATAAAGCATATCTTCAAGACTTTAGCACCCTAGCTACGCTCTAAACCTATGTTCCTCTTCATTCATTAAAGAAGCTATGATACTTTTGTGGACAACTTCTAGTCGTAAGTTGTAAGACCTTAACTAAGTATAAAAATGACCCTCAAATCTTCAGGACTTACATTATCTACAGTTTGCGAAAACCTTTAGCCTATTTAGAAGACCGATTCCAATTAGTTTTATGGTACTTATAGACAATAGATCAATATCTGATGTTCCTTTTTATAACACAGTGCACCCCCACGGTGTACCCAGCGGAGCCCTTCGACCCCGCTGCGGATGCCGAGACCCTCCGCAAGGCGATGAAGGGAATCGGCACAGATGAGAAGGCTATCATCGACGTCCTCTGCAGACGCGGCATCGTCCAGCGCTTGGAGATCGCCGAAACCTTCAAGACCAACTACGGCAAGGTAAGCTGAAGTTCCACCAGTTATTTTGCAGATTTTATTTTGTGTTTGTTTGTGTATGGGGCGAGGCTTTCTACCCTTTTGAAGTCCGGACTTCTTGCTGGTACAGAAAGTTAATACCTGCTTTTAATTACTTTTTCCCTGATCTAGGATCGACTAGAACCATTGCTCAGTTGAATTTTCATCTACTAGATCTACAAAACAATCAGGCTCTCTTATCCTCTTCGTCATTGTAAACCTTCCTTTTGCGTTGGCCTCCAGTTGGTTTCGGTTGAATTTAATGTCAGTGTTAAGATTAAAATCTGACCTCTACAATGCACGATCCTAATGGACCGTAACATTAGATAGCATTGTCTATATTCAGGAGTTCAATCGGTGTTTACAATAGTAAACAACGATTGAACTCCGCACGATTATGATCGTGCGGAAAACAAAACATGTTATAAAGAGCCCCTTTCCACCACCATCCTTCCAATCTTTTTGTTGTCTTGATTGGCCTAAATGGTGGTAGGTTGGAGCTTATTATCCTGTTACTTTGTCAATATTATCGAACTCCGATTATGTGGAAAGCTTTAAAAATTCAACCTTGACGTAAAATTATCTATTCTAGTACGTATCTAGGTACAAGTGGAGTGTTTACATGAAGAAATGCTGTATTTTTTCCTGAAGTACAACTAGTTAATGAGTAATTATAAGTATTTACAATGACCTTTCTACTCCACTTGCTCTAGTCATGTTACTACTAAGATAAGATTTGATGTGTCATCGGAATCGTTCACGGATTCTGGGTATCAAGTTGAAAACTATGCATACTTTAATATTATAAAGATTTTTTCCCTGTATCCACGGATTTCTAGGAAATTTAGCGTCGAGTTACGGCATAGGATGTTTTTATCCTGATATTATATTAAGCTTTCATGCGATACCTTCCGCGCTTCAAGCGAGTGAGCATTCCGCTATAAGCAAAACCTAATGATTATAAGTAGCAGTTAATCTCTCTTTCGTTACAAAAATAGACATTTCATATATGCTTAATATACATAATATATATAATATACTTAATTAAAAGTGATAATTCCTTCGTGAGACACGATAAAAAGAAGCCATTATATTACAATCGCTCATTATTCTCCACTATCTGGGCGCCATTGAAAATATTCAGATGCACCTAGAAACAAGTAGCAAAACTGGAAAACATAATCCCACGTAGGTACACTACAGTTACGTCATTGTTAATTATCTTAATTACGATTATTATTTTGAGGTTTAGGCCTCTTACAGAACCTTGTAGTCTTATAAATGGTTCAACTGTACACGGCCTTGCCAGCCAGTCAGTCTTCCGTTGTTAGTCATCGTTGATTCATGTTCATGATTCTTATTGCATTGACATTAGAGCAATGATTGTTTTTTTCTTGTTTCACGGATGCTGTGAATCATTTAACACTGATACTGTTGTGTTAACGTTGTTTTTAGGAGTATTTTCTCGTTAATTACTTTCAAATTAAATCAAATATATAATTTGTTTGCATAATATCTATTGATAACTGATGATAATTATATTATTATGAATGTTAATTTTTTTTTTATCATCTTCAACATTTTCATAACCGTGGCATCAAAAAAGTTTTAAGAATTTAAAAATGCTATTTCCTGCCATCCATATTTAAATAATAGGTAGGTTCTTGCAAAACCTGACGGGTTTTGAAAAAATCATTAATGATTTTATTCTTAGGCTAATTATATCTTTCCGAGGACTTATTAGCCTGAATTCAGGTTTAAACCATAATGTGGTTGGGTGTGAAACCTTGGGTACGCCCATGAATAATAGTTGCAGTACACCTATAGGTTACAGCTGTGTTTTTCTATCACATAAGATACAAATGTGCATAACAGATGAGAGTCAAATGTTTCTAAATTGCTCCAAAGATAAACGATTTACAACATGAATGATGTTAATATCTGCTATCTACATTCTTGTTTGCGTTTGCAATCTAATCACATGTTATGTATGGCCACATGTTACATTATATTATGCTATCTATATTTTTAGCTGGTTGTGTACCTACCTGGGTTGGTCTGTTTTGTCAAAAAATAGGTATTTCCTGGTTTTGCCTTAACGCAGTTTTGTATCCAATTTGCACATAGAAATCTTATAATAGTAAATAATGGTGAAATGTCGACACTGCCGTTTTTTTATAGGTATGTTGGTACACAGAGTGGGTTTTAGTCAGTGCAGTGCTGACACTCCCCCCGCACTCTCGCTAGCTAGAGTGAGAGTTTTTTGATAAAGTCCCGCCTCAAAAAAAAATGCTTATTACCTCGGTTAAATTTTTAGGTTTTCCAATACATATAGCTTTATCACAGTGTTCAAGTTTTAAGAACTTTTTTGCTAATAATTCCATAAGTAAATACCTAGTTTGTCGAAGCGACCTTCTCTAATCAGAATTTCATCAAAATCAGTTCAGGCGTTTAGTAGTGAAAACGTAATAACCGTACTAACACTGACGTTATTAATAACGTTAGCAGCTTAAATGAATGTCGGACTTGATTAATTATATGCTTATAATTATATTTTTATGGAATACTTTTAGCAAAACTAGTTTTAATTCACAATTAAAACGTTAGCTTTGCTAATTAATACTACATAATTAAATAGGTACATGAAACGGGAAAAAATAAAACAGGGAAAATATTCTTACAAATTCTATTTATGTGCCTTTGGAGGTATGCGGGACAGAGAGTAAAGTCCCACATACTTCCGTTGTAAAGGGAGGATCCTCCGATCAGACAGGGTGTTATAGTCTGGTGGGCGACTGCCCGATAGTTGTTGTCGGGCTGTCA
The DNA here is from genome assembly GCA_949319445.1 of Mythimna lalbum. NCBI lineage: Eukaryota > Metazoa > Arthropoda > Insecta > Lepidoptera > Noctuidae > Mythimna > Mythimna lalbum. The sequence continues at coordinate 9,765,014 of OX439365.1, forward strand.
TATATGTTCAAATCGCGCGGAGAACTTTGATTGCGCGATGCAGGATTTCGTATATTCTTCATAGTTCTTATGTGGCGTCATAGATGTCACTACATGCCATTTAGTAGCATACCACTGATTCAGCATATTTATAATAATGCCCATCACTACTTCAATTCAAAGTTCTACTACCTTATACCTACCTACATCTGTTATTCACTATAAGTATGGTTTTTTTATCTTTATTGTGGATCATAGGTTTGTACATAATACAGGTCTTAAATAAATTAAATAAACACGTTTAAATAAATAAAAACGTAGCTGATCTACGTCCCGCCCTTGGGGCATACAATAGTTAATTAGAAATATAGGTACCAACATTATTTTACAAATTATTGATATTTTACATAAAAATAAAAAGATACAACCAAACAGAACGAATCAAGGTGGGCATGCACATAACAATAGGCTACTGAACACATGACTGAGAGAGGACTATATTTGAGCGTGTGTGTGTGATTTGTGGTTCTACTCAATATTTTCATTAAACCCCAAGCCGGCGTTCGCTATCTCATTGTCTTTCTATTGTATCTCTTATTACGGTATTCGATAGGTTAAAAGATCTAACACCTACATAATCATGGTACCGGTCCACCAAAATTTTTGAATTAGGTAAACCGGTCTAAAAATCCTAGCTATACACGTACCTATTTTTAACACGTAGGTAGGTGTACCATTAAAATGCACGGTTGACATAAAGATCGGCTCATTATGTGTGCAGTGCCCCGCCGCGCGTCGTATCGTGTCGAATGCGATTAGACAGCGCCTGCGCAACTCAAACTAGCGAACAATGAGTGAATTACTCATTGTTCAAATATTCCATTTTCCTCAGTTTTCTTGGCATAGGTACGCTGCATATCAGTGTTCAGTCGACTCGATAAGAACAGCCAGAAATCAGTAATAGATTCGTTTTATTATGTAGGAAACCCAAAACACGTAGCTAGTATTTTTATGTGAAGAATCTGTGTACAAAATTTCATAACAGTGCGACGAAAAATCACGGAGTTATAAGCTTGTTATGTTACCTGGTTGGCCGCACAAATACATGATCACCGGGCCACCCGGTCGAATGAGGGGTTGTTTTACTCCAGCATCCACCTGTAGCTAGTGTCGCTAGTGTCTAATGCCCGCTATGACCTGCCATGACCCGTGCTGTACTTAGTGTCGGTGATGTCCAACATGTGACGTTTTATATTTTTGGAAAATAATATAACATGGTGTAAAAATTTGTGAAATCGATTCAGTTAAGAGGGTCCTTCTCCACTCGCTTATCGTAAACATCGAAAATGGTTTAAAAGCTTGTTACTTCATTTAATGCAATCCAACGCGATGTTTGACGAAAAGGCAATGCAAAAAAAGAGAGATAACGCCTGGAAACTCTAATAGTATTCGGTAATTCCGAGATTTACTCGAAAATTTCACAAAACTTGCTCCAGGAAATAGCTGTTTTTTTTTTAAACCCTTAAAAGTTTTTGGAAAAAGTTATCGTCATTTAGAATCTTAGTAAAATTTTCAAGGTCTCTAGAGGATTACTTTTTTGACTTTTTTAATTTTTAGGCAAATTATGAAGTGTCAAAGTTCATACAAAATAGGAAATTTTCAGAGGTTTTTACTGGAGTCGTTTTACACAAATTTAGAAATTGGTTTCTTTAGAAACCTGGATAATATCCACAAGATACTGTGTTTCTAATGAAAAATATCTAATGAAAAATGTGTAATAACGTCATAATCAGTTATGAGCGGTTGTATGAAAAACAGTAAAAATGTGAGTCATGATGCACCACCTTAAGTACTGATTCTGAACAAACTATATTTTGGTTTCGCAAGTACGTAGATACTAAAAATAATGTTATATAATTTTATGTCTCAATTTGATTCGCCAAACTAAAATGGAACTAGCCAGGCCACACGCCTACCGTATGTCGCAACGAAATTGGGCGAATGCAACCACTGACTGGATTCCGAACAGCAGGAGTCGGCGACGCGGTAGGCTCAGAAGCTGGCTTGACGATTTGGACTCCAACCTAAAGGATTAGCCGGAAATGGCTAAGGGCAGAAAAGAGTAGAAGAACGGAAGGGAGGCCTTTGCCCTGCTGTGGGACACAATGGTCCCAAGCAAGGTGACCGTGCTAGTTTCAATCCGTGTAGACAACAGTTAACTGTTGTAATCCATGACCTTCAACGCCCTAGGTTTGGAGGCGCGTTTTCCAGCTACCGAACGTGTTGGTGCGTGGTTTACAATTTTACATCCATGTAGCCGCCACACAAACCAAAAACAAACAAGCTCCAAGTAAAAAATCTTCAAGCTAGTTTTCAACCGTCTGGAAACCCCTTAATCAAGCGCAAGCGCCGACTTACAATGTTGTGACTTATAGTTGTTGACCGAGTTAGGAATGGTCCGTACCGGCAGGTGAATGGCTCTACCTACCTGATTGAATGATTACGGGGCCGTTCGGGGTCGTTCGTTTCGGGGGGATTGTATTTCAAATAGAGACTACTCTTGGCAAGCTGTTGACAAAGTAAATACATTCATAGCGGTTCCATATTGCATCTAGGTATTTTAGTATTCATTTACCTATGTTATTTCAATAAAAGATAGACTATGATAACCTGCTTACCCACATATGCGATTGCAGAGATGCACACTAAAATGTTAATAGGTAATAGACACAGCAACCCGTTTGTCCACTATTTTTCTAAATCACGAAGATAAAAAAAAAGTACGATTGGCCTGTATGCAGGTGAGCTACTTGATTTGACTTACAAACTCGTCCAACTGTTCAGCAACGTTACCTCTGTTGGTTATTTATAGACAACGCCCAACCGACTAGAGAATTTCCTCATAAGTAGGTACTACTGGTGGACCGATGACCTGGTCAGGATCGCGGGAATCCAATGGATGCGTGACGCACGAGACCAGTCGTTGTGGCGACGCTTGGGGGAGGCCTATGTCCAACAGTGGACGTCTTTCGGCTGATATGATGATGAACTGTTGTGCTTAGAATAAATGCTTGAATATTAATACCCAAAATAAAAGTCCTAATTTTTCCTCATTTTCTCCCAGGACTTGATCAGCGAACTGAAGAGCGAGCTCGGCGGCAACCTAGAGAATGTGATCGTGGCGCTGATGACCCCCCTCCCCCACTTCTACGCCAAGGAACTTCACGACGCCGTCGCGGGGATCGGCACTGATGAGGAGGCCATCATCGAGATCCTCTGCACTCTCTCCAACTACGGCATCCGTACCATCTCTGCTTTCTATGAACAACGTAAGTTGTCTTTGTTTTTTGTACCCTAGAACTTGGTTAGTTTTTGGCGGTTTAGTGTCAACATGAATGCAGTGTAAGAGAGGTCGAGCTATACATGACTAACCTTTATGCCTGGACTCAGGACAAACAACAATGACAAATTGATTCCTGAGGTGAAATAAATTAACCGAAGCTTGGGCCTTTCATTAGCTGTTCTAAACGATATTAGCAATTTTCAATTTTAAAAGCCCATTTACAAAACTACAAGTCGTTACTTTATGCCGCCGCAATTGATCAATAAATTATAAACGATACTTCAAAGCTGTGTTCGCAATAAAAAAAAACTTCAAACATTTAAAACAATTGTGTAGGTAATCGAGGAAACCTGATTACGAAACGGCCTGAAGGCCAATCGTAATTATAATGGCATTTCAACGGTTTTCATAAACACATGACTCACGCGAACTGAATGAAATATTTTGTACTCGTTATAAATAAATAAATCATACGATAACACAGTAGCTCTTATTTGCATTTCATTTTAATATTTTATAAGGACTTGGCCATGAGGAGTAGGCCAGGCAAAGGATAGGTACTGGCTTACGTCAATGTTCGTGACAGTACACTGGGTGCCAACAAAACTGACGCAAATAAATTATGTTCATGTAACTAACTTAGCATAATTAATTGGTAGGCTAGGCATAGTGATAAATATTGTTATTAGATAAAAAGTATTTAATTATGTAAAAACTGTGAATTTGATTTAATTTTAGCGTTCTAATTAATATGGCAACAGAAGTGAAATAAATTGGTTTCCGAAAGCCGTTTTTTTTATATCATAACTAGCTTGCTAGCTCGACTACAACCCACCTGACGGTAAGCACTGACGCAATCGTTGAAGGTGAAGTGCACTAGGTTATTAATAGCCTAATCACTCTAATTAAGAATATGTATTAATTGTGCCTTTTACAAAAATTATTTGTTTGAAATAGTTGTTGTAAATATTTTGTCTGACTGTTATAGTCAGACAAAATATTTTCTTTCAAAATTATTTATTTAACCTTGACAGCAACTTTAATAACATTGAGAATGTGATTACTGAAGCTGGTGATACACAATTTTATTATAGATAAAATAATCATAAAATAAACTTTCTCTGGCCAATTAATTAAGAAATTAATGAAGCAAATTATCTTTTTTTTTAATTGATATAAACTAGTGCTTGACTGCGATCCCACCTGATGATAAGCAGTGATGCAATCTCTGAAGGTGAGGCACACTAGTTTATCTACAGTTTCCTACACAGAAACTTATGTGTGTGTGTCAAATATTAAGGTCTATTTTCCTCTATCGCAGTGTACAACAAGAGCCTAGAATCAGACCTGAAGGGCGACACATCCGGACACTTCAAGAGGCTGTGCGTCTCTCTCTGCATGGCTAACCGTGATGAGAACCAGGGTGTGGATGAGGGCGCCGCCAAGGCTGATGCCGAGGCGCTCGCGTCTGCCGGTGACGGACAGTGGGGCACTGATGAGTCTGTGTTCAACTCCATCCTAATCACACGCTCTTACCAACAGCTTAGACAGGTGAGGAATCAAGACTAATAAAAAATTGAATTATTGGCAGCTGCCCACACATTGCCAAATTCGATTTCTACAAGAGACATCTGACAACTATTTATTTTTATAGCCTAATCATGGAATACATGTCAAATACATATCGCTATATGTTTTAGCTATTTTCGCCATTTGTGTTTGTAAACGTGGGACAAAATTTATAAATATTCATTTTTCTCATAAAAACCGGTCTTACAATGCATGCTAAAATTGATGCCTCAAAATATTAAAGTTGGTTGGTTTCTATTCTGTCCGCTGCAAATGTGTTTGTATATGAATTTTATTAGTATTCGCGTACTTTAGAAATGCTTCTGTGGTTCTTGTTTTATGTCTCCAATACCTATATTGTATTAATTTATCTATGCTTCGATAACTTTTAAAAATAAAACTGCAGCTCTAATACTGGATTTTCCACTAAATTTGACATGCTATTATTACAAAGAATTTTTTGGCAATACATGTTTGTTAGAAATATGTTTTATTCAAGCGTTTTAGTGTAGATGTGTAGACGTCTAGTGAGAACAATGCAAAAATGCTGATGCAGAATAGTTAATGAGAATTTTAATAACTTTTCCTGTACGATGCACATATTTGTATAGTTGTTCCATGAGTAGATCCAAAATTGTGATGGAGGTGACATCATCAGTCTTATATTTGTGTACAATAATTTGCCAGAATTTTAACTTGTATTTTACAATCTTATATTTTTTTTAACATGACATTAAACACAGATCGTTCTGTTTTGTACAGCACAACAATATTTCATGTCTTTTTGACTCATAAAAATCTAGATAACTCGATACAATTGGGCGGCCAGACTGCAATCACATCAATTACTCAATGTTCATTTAATGTAAACGTCTGACGCATTCGTCTAATTGTCTGATGACTTCCAGATCTTCGCTGAATACGAGGCTATGACCGGCAAGGACATCGAGGACTCCATCAAGAAAGAGTTCTCCGGAAGCATCGAGAAGGGCATGCTTGCTATTGGTGAGTGAAACGGACATTCAAGCTAGGGACAAATCAAAGTTGAAAAACGGGAAAGCTTGACTGTCTATTTATCAGCTTTGAGACCAGATGGTTGCAAACCAACGTCTAGTCTAAAATAAATTATCTTTGTTGCTGTTGTCAACAACTAAAGAAGAATTATTCTTCTGTAACAACTTCAAACGGTTCAGAAGTCTTGTCACTGTGTTTTGAGTTAAAAAAGGTGTGTCCAAATATCATTAAAATATGTAACGTTTAGCTAATTCCCGGTGCGTTTATCCGTTTAGACAATCGGTCACAACACCACTCATTTTCGATGATAACACACCTTTATGCTTTGTAAACTAAATCACAAAATGGCCAAAAAGATTCCATTAGTCACCTCTACACTACAGTCAAGGTCATTTAACAGGAAGCTAGTGCCGTAGCCTTGTGCAGTCGTTCAACTTTTTGTACTCGCTGGAAATCACCGGCGTAATGTTCCCAGTATTGTTACTTGACACTACTAGATCAGTATTAATCTGACCTTATGTGTCTTAGAGCCCTTTTGTACATTTCAAGTCATTTGATATCCGACATATATTCGTAAATATGTTTGTAAAATTGTAATGCTTGTTTTAAAAATATATCTGCTATTGACTAAATATGGACTGAACAGCATCAGTATTTTATTGATTGTCAATTTACGATGTTTTTTTGCCCTCTAACTCATAGTTCTCATTCACAATTCCAATTTTTCATACTATAATCAAACGTTTATTATAACATCAGTCTTTCTATATTCAAAGAACCTATAAATGTTATTATATAGGCACATGAGGCCCAACCACGAGCTCTTAACCCTTCAGATACCGTCAATTAGAGACAGAATAGTAAGACAATAGATGCGCGGCCACCGGTGGTCGCTTGGGGATTCATGAATTAATGCGATCTATTTGACGACCACACTGAACTGCTAATGGAGCTATTTAGGCCTCTGACCTTGTCCTCAACTCCTAAAATAAGCAAAATGGAGTAACATCCTACTTACCTACATGGTTCATGGTTCATGAATCAGCAAAATTACGTTCTTGTACTGTAGGGTCTGTGTTTAAAATTGGATCTAATACAAAATTGGTTCCATTTTGCTATTAAACATTTTACACAGTTAAAATGTAACAGAAGCAAATATGCCAATAAACCCTTGCTTGAGATAAAGACAAATTAATCCACAAAATATACTTATAATAGGATAAACTTGAACTTCACTCCGAATATTTAAATTTTCTAGTAAAATGCGTAAAGAGCAAAGTTGGCTTCTTCGCGGAGCGCCTGTACTACTCAATGAAGGGCCTGGGAACCAACGACAAGACCCTCATCAGAATCGTCGTCAGCCGTTCAGAAATTGATCTCGGAGACATCAAGCAGGCATTCCTCGACAAGTACGGCAAGACCCTGGAGACCTGGATCGCTGTAAGTCATTCCTCTTTTATATTTGCATTGATTTTGGGAATTACTTAAATTCATTATGACATCATTTGGGATTTCATGGTTTATTACCGCATTCGTCAACTTCAATTGACTTTAATTAATGTCGTTTTGGAGAACACACTTTATGACGTGACCTCTAAATCAGACATGGCTGTTAACTTTAAAGTTGATTGAAGAAGATGCAATGAGATCTTTGCTGTGATGTTGTTAAAATTAAAGTCAATGTGATTTTATTGAGATTTATTTTTTTGTTGATGATTTAGTGGCTTTTATTTTGTTTTATGTATATACATGTATTACCCCATATAACATTCAATGTTCTAACCAATATCTATAGTCAAATCAATATTAATATTAACCATTCATTCCATTCATTTCTCTAACCATAAAGCAATCGAACCTTCTCATTATTCAAAATTATAACCTTCATTCACAAACTTTTGTCTATAGTTTATTTACCACCAACTATTTATCTTAATACTAACAGCATGAATATTTGTGGTATTCTATACTTTAAGAAACTGACCCATACTTTATGATTTGTAAAGTTCGACACGTCTAAGCTTAAATAACTAAAAACTTCTCAACGCGCATGTGGGGTGCATAGCGTACGTGTGACGTAGAGAGCCACTGGAAATCATCTAGTCGATACCATACTATGTAGATATTGAAGTCCATCTATTAACTGAAATACCATCTTAACCAGATTATACAGATCTATTTATGATATTTATTAAAAGGAGATATTATACAACACATTATTTTTTTAGTTTTTTTTTTTCTGTGAGTTTTGTTGGATTTGTGTTTACGTGTATTTTGCTAACTATGTGTCCATAAAAAGTGATAAAACACTGAATGTGTCTAAATATGATAGTCGTTTAGAATAGTGGCCATTTTGATTACAGGATGACACTTCCGGAGATTACAAGAAGGCTCTGTTGACTCTAGTTGAATAGATAGAGAACGGTGTCTCCAGACTGCAAATGCGATACCTAGCTCCACCTAGCTCGTTAATTTAAGTTTGTCTGTGTCAATTTGTTAGGAATCTAAGTGATCTGTTAGGGTACCGGCACACTGACGACTTTGCCGTCCGATGCTCAAAGCACTACACCGTGGAGGGCCGTATTTCTATATTCCAGCGGTCAGTCTAGTCTTCGGTGTGCCATTATCTTTAGGTTATCCACCGGGTGTACATTTTATTTAAAAAGATCTGTATATTTTGCTTCCTATTAGCCTTACTCACGTTCATGTAATTCCTGCACTGTAGCTAACTGCTTCGTGTCGTGTGCGTGCATGAGGGTAGCGGTACACGTCGCCTGCTCGTGTATCTCTGACTAGAATTACAAGTAGCTATTACATTTTCAGGAGGACTTAGGAGGTCCGATCGGTGATCTCCTGTCAACAATGTGTTACTAGCCTCACACATGCTATCATATAACACTCAGTATTACGAGCGCCATAACGTGTGACAATGCTGGAGTGTGCAGTTTTGTTCTAATCACAATACGCGCGTCCGCATAATCGACCGAGTACAATCACCTATGTTGCATTTTAAAGACATTTATCTGATAATTGTAAGCTTTTTCGTAAGATTTTTTTTTGTGATAAAATTTCGAATACACGTGTGAATAAAATCATAAGTAATGGGCCAGTTTCTTTAATATTCCTCATGAACTGCGCAAGCGGTAGATTTTTATTTGGATATTCTTTCCAGGATGACCTAGGGGGTGACTTCGGATATACGCTAGTCACACTTTGTGCTTAATCCTGCAGAATGAATGAATTATAATTATTTTTATTTACTTAAAGTTATTATTTTTATACAAGTAATGTTTTGGCTTAGCATGCTGTGTTTAATAAAACTGAGCTAACGTTACAAAGTACAATGTAATAATTTGCAGGACGATACGAAAGGCGACTACAAACGCGTGTTACTCACGATAGTCTCGTAAAGTATGAGCATAATACTACGCGTTACGCGATGAGATCCGCTGGATATGTTCCGTTTAACTTAACTACTGCCTTTACATTGTATAACTGTTGAGATGATGTAGAAATTAAAGCTTGATATTTTTGTGAAAAAATGAGATATTTATTGGTGCTGTAGTTTTGTTTACAATATACACATATTTACATTAATTATTAATTAAACTACTATGTATGTTGTTGTGTGTTTTATTCAACGTCCCGTATACCCTCTGCTGTGATCTGAAAAACATAATTTTGTTCTTGGGAATTAGTTTGAACATGTCAGAGCTGCAGGATTTTTCGAAAGAGTTACCGTAGCTTTCGTAAAGGGCAAATAAAGAAACTCGGGAGGGTTTTCAGTCAGTAAAAAAAAATGGACACTTCCTTTCGTCCTGCCCGGAACGAGCATATTGATAATTTCCCATAGAAAAAGAGGAATTTAGTATCCAATACCTTGTGAAAGATACAGAAAAATGGTCAGTTTCACGTCAACGACGCCGTGCCTTTGTATGTGGTCAGACCCTAAATATTGTGTCATTGAAGGAATACTTTCGACATAGTTTATATACGCGTGCGTATGAACTTGGCACTGCGTCAAGTAGTGAGTGAGCCATTACCAGGAAAGCCCTGTTTACGTTGGCGCCGCTCCAACATGTTCATCAATGATCTGCTTCCATCAAATATTGATTTAAACTTTCTCAGTAAACATCTGGGTCAACCGTAATGGCTTTTTACATACAGGTTACGCCGGTTACGCTTTATAAATTGCTGGGGAATTCGTTGCATCACTTCTTCTCAGCAGTGCCGTAACTAAGGTAGGCGCCAAATAAAATTGGAATAATTGTCATTGACCATCATACGTTTATTGACATACAGCTGTCTTGAATTGACACTTATCGTGATCATTACCTTTTCTGAATTGATGGTTTTTCGGGTACATTCGATATATTGGAGATATTAAGTAAAGGTCAATGTACTTTATTTTAAGTTTATCTGGCACCTTGTATAGGACGGTGTTAGCGGTGTCCAAGCACAGGTCGTAGACCCTGATGGGGCACGGAAACAATCAAAGCAAGAATGTGTTTTGTAGTAGGTTACCGATTCCCATACTGCCATACTACCGATACATCTCAGCTAATTTTATGCTCTCAAATAATAGGTACCGTAATCCTTCCAACCGAATTTCGATCACAGTGGCCAATCACAACAAAGATCAGTCCCAAGTACGCCGGAGATAAAATAGTGTACAAGTGTGTGCGTAAGCAACGTACACTGTTTGTTCGGTTACTCTCATAGTCCGATGGGCCGGCAATCCGACGCAACCGGAGGGAGATCAGGTGCAGGACCTAGGCTTTATGTGTTATCTGAGGCACGAGAGTGTCGCACCACTAATATCTAAACTCCGTTCTGATACAGAGTCATTCTTATAATAATAATATTGTAATAAGTCTTTATTTTTCACTAATTGCATTTTTTTTACGGTGGGCTAAAATCATGTATGCCGTCGACGTTTTGGGCTCGGTCCGGACAGTTACCGGACGGTCGGACAGCGACACACGAACACCCATGGCTCGCCGTCCGCGAACCCGCGTCTACGGTGGTCCGAAATCGGGGTCGGATTTCCGGCGGCGGCGGCGAGGGCGCCGTTGCCTGATTCGGTCGGCCTCCTCCTTTGCTAGCATTACTACTTCGCAGATGGAGGCGGCCGCCTGCCATTCCTCCTCGCACCGGACCATGGTCTCAACCAAAACCCGGCGCGAGATCTCCGCCGATCGCCCCCACGAGGGCACGGCGATGCTCCGCCCAGGCAGGGCACACTTCGACTGTGCTCCACCGTGTCCTCCGGGCGTTCCACACAGTGGCGACACCCGGGCGTCTCTTCCGCTTTAATCCAATACAGGTACCTCCCGAACGTGCCATGTCCGGTGAGAACCTGCGTCATGCAGAAGGTAAGGAGGGACGTGAGGTCTTTCCAGCCTGCAATTGCATGCATACTATATGTTTTATTTAAGTAGGAAATCATCAAATAACTCCCCCTGCTTAGGGTGGAGCGAGAGCAAGAGTTTCAGAGTTTAACTGACTAAAACCCGACTGTGTTCCCACCTCAAGTTGTGTATAAAAATACAAGACTCGAATATGGCAATGAGTTATTTTCGGACCAATAAGAGATTAAAAGAGCTCCTCTAACCCATGATTTAACTCAAGTGGAATGCACCTCTATCATTTTATTTTTAAACATGCTCCCATCGGTAATACGAAAATAACTTTAAAACTCTTAACGTGTCTAAAGTGATGACACAATCTTTTAAATATTTATTATTCAGATCAGTTTTACACCTCATACATCTTTATTAAAGAAAGCAAGTACGATCAAAGACGATAGATAACACAAATGTTGTTTTTGTGTAAAGATGAACTACATCTGTGTTTTGTAGTAATTAGATATATTTGCTACTAGTTTCTGCCAGCGGCTTCGCCCGCATGAAAGTAGAAAATTGTTCCAAAGGAACATAGGATAAAAAATCATAAGTGATATTCCAGGATATGGTCTTAATCCATGAAGGCATGTATGTACCAGTACCCCTAGCCTAGTTGATAATCTGCAATCATTAAAGCTAGTAGAAAACTTCAAATGTACGGAAATGACGTCATCTCAATGTTGTCACGTGGTCAGAACAAAAGAACCGGGGGCGTGGCCAACTTAAGGCGTTCGACGCAAGAGAAACGGTTGTAACTTGGCTGTGAAGTGCGACTAACTTTTACACACGACTTCGTTCGCGTGAATGTCAGTAATAGAGGACGCGAGGTCGTGATCGACGCCAGATCAAAAGTAGCCTATGCTATCCTTAATTGGGATGCAAGCTTACTCCGTACCGAATCTCAAACGTGAAAGCGTAACAGGCCGATCACTTTCACATAATATTAGTATGGCTTAGAATGAATTAGATCATCTTTCCCCTGGACGCGAACAACAGTAACCAATCTGGAAATCTGCAGACACAGGTTGGGCGCTTTAAAAAAATTTGGCCAAATAGGGCTTGTTCGACCTCTAAAACAGTGCTCGTGTGAAGCCACTGCACAGGACATGCTCCACCTGCTATGCTACGACCCTCCGACCAAATTTAATAGTCACAAAATATAAGGGCTATTGAGTAATAATTGTGACTTTACGCGTCAGTGGGATTCGCGATATTATGACTTTTATGGCAATTCGGAATGCAGGGTATCCTCACCTGAAACTTCGCCACAGAGGTGGCAGCTACATTACTCTTCATCAACAACGCTACCCTCTCCTTCTTATCCTGCGCAGGATGTGGCGTACTCAGCAGAATGCGGACGTTACAGCGGTGCGCCCAAGCGTCTCCTAGTGAGCCGACAATGGCGCCGCCTTGTAACCCGACGCGGGTGCTCATCTCGTTTGATAGGACCACCTGTAATAATATTATTGGATACTTTAGTTAGGTAGGTATCATTGCATCATAACGTCCACCAGGGATGTGCCCTAACAGGCGTTGCACAGAGGGAGTTCCGTAATGGTCTTTTAAGAGGTAACGGCGCGTCTTCTATGTGCTGATGGCGATCACCAGGGTGGTTTTAGTGAGGTAAAAATCCCATACTCTGCGGACTTATCCCCAAAGTCCGGGCGCCTTTTGAAGGTTTCCCCTCGGAAACAAAAAAAAAAGGTAACGACCAAATGGAACCGATTTCTATTTCTCTCGTCCTTTTATTTTTGACGTTTTATAAGTGCTTATGTAAGAATAGAGCTGTTGCTACGAAAGCCCCATCGACCGCCAGGTTAAGCATCGTAGGAAGGTTTGTTTTAACCATAAACAGGCGTTGGTTAGGAAAAGGAAGCGTGGCCATCTTTGTCTCAGTCAAATTATCAGGGATGCATAGGACTGGTTTAGTGAACTTAGTCTAATTATCAGAGACGCACAGGACTAGTTGTTGTGGCAATCAGGTGGGGGAGTCCTATGTCCAATAGTTGATGTCTTTCGGATGATGCAGTCTGAGCCAAATTATTGCCCCAAAATCCACCTAATTCGGATTGTTCATGATTGAGTGCTTTAGTATAGCGCTGTACTTACGCCACGCTTGAGCCTGTAAATTACAATATTTATGATATTTCCTTTATTTGCCGTAAACACATATAAATTATATTTTGAAATATTTAAATATAAAAAAAAACATTTAAAAATATAAAATATAGTAGTCCACCGGTATCGAGAACAGGGTCCAAGCTACCAGCAGGGTCAGGGCTCCAGAAAGAGGAACCTCCTAACCATACGACCCGTGTCCAGAAGTACCGCTTTCTGTATTAAGCTCTTGATCCAGCTGCTCAACGCGAGCTTTTGGCAGAGTTGGTCGAGGTCTTGGCTATTAAGCTATTGCCCGACACGACTATCCCACATGTTGACTAGTCCACAACCCACATGTCGACAACCTCGCGAGCCAAGTCAATATACTTAATTTTTTTTTATATATTATTATCTATATTATTACTTACAGCAATTTGGTGTTGCACAGCAATTTTCTGTAGTTCTGCCATTTGTCTGAACAGCAGTCCTGTTCTCTGTTTGGTTGAGATGCCTTCTTTGAATGGGAATGCTATTGAGTCTATTACTATTAGTTTCACCTAAAAAAGTTTAATCCCTTTAAGTATTTGTATAGAATCAAAATCTGATCAGAAAGCCTTTTGTTCATCTTATTGTAGGTGTAATAAATAGATCTATTAGAAAAGTAAGTTTATTAAATATTCATATACCACCTCCACTTAATTAGATCGTAATAGTACAAAGTCAACTGTTGGGCAGTTGCCCGGACCAGACACAAAACCCGTCTGGTCAGAGGATCTTCTCTTTTCAAAAAATTTAAGAACAAGGGCATATAAGAACAAGATAAGGAGTTTTTACATCCAGTTTTTATGATTAGAAGTGAACATAGATAACTAGACTAGTATGATGATGATGATTTTGCCTCTATCCATAATAGAGTAAGAGAAAACTAAAACAATTATTATTGTTATTGTCATTATATCTTACATTAGGATGTTCAGTAATGAACTTGGACAGTCTATACATGAATGCACAGAATTTCTCCAGACCAAATGCATTGACATAGTGCAGTTTGTTCAGTGCATCCTCTTCAGTTATTTGTAAAGGTGCATCCAGTATGCTTTGACATTTCAGTAAACTTGCACTTAGGATCTCTAAAAAACATAACACGTTAGTTACAATGTTTTATGAAGAAATAATTAATAACAACACTATATTCATTAAAATAATTTAAGAAGAAAGAATTTAAAAAAGATATCTTATTAATAACAATATTGAAGAAACAATAAAAAAGCTTCCTCCACTTTTTCTTGCCATCAGCAAGCTCAAGAACATACTCTTGAGCTTGACCAATCACAGAGTTTTAGATATTGTACTGTTTTTTTTTTTAATGCTCAAAGTCATCCAATGACTTTTCCCGCTAGAGCAGGTGGGTGGGTGTGCAAACTTTTACTTTACTAGGATAAAACCCACTCTTATGTTCCTTCTTTGCCTTGAGTCCCAGGACTCCCCGGTTTCTGATATTGTACTGTTGGGTCTAGTAGGAAGTTCCTTGCCTTTTTTAAACTCATATAAAATTACCTCTAAACCTGGATATGGTGAAGTTAGTATTAGTGTCAATGTAGAGAGCCTCTGCATTCAGACCACCCAGTTGTTTTGGTATTTGCACGGATGCACATAACTGTAGACTGAAAACACAATCTATATTATAAAAGCCAAATACCACTCGCTGATTAATCACAAAATCACAGAAACTGTAACACCAACAAACTTAAAATTTGGCACATAGGTTCCTAAGAGGGTGTAGATATTCGCTATGAACGAATCTTACAAATATCCTAAAAGGGTGAAACGGGGGTTGGAAGTTTGTATGAAAGTCCTGTTTTTGAAGCAAATAACTAACTCCACGCGCACGAAGTCGCGGACTGCCGCTAGTAACGCTATAAAAGGCAAGCCAATAAAATAAGCTTACTATCTCTGCCTGAAAAAGCTAGCTACGTACCACAGTTGAGTTTTACCAGAGCCAGGCAAACCTAGCAGTTCAGTGATGGAGCCAAGTTGGAATCCTTCAGTTCCCAACATGTTATCCAAGCTTTGGCTGAACGATGCCACTGCAGGAAGGCTTGTTTCCCACTGGAAATAAATATTCGACCTTTGTCAATTAGATATGTTTTTATTATGTACACAGAAATTAAAATAACTATAGTTCGGTATTATTTTGAAGTCTGTACGGTCTGTACCTGCCATAATTCGGTCGCATTGCTTATTCTGAAAGTTTTCATGTCATATTATATTTTATAACACCGGTAATTGTAAAAAATTGACTTAAACATTATCAAACAACAGAAATATTTAAAACGAAAGCTTTTCCCTCCATAAAAAGTTCGTCTGTCACATTTGTCAACATTGTGACAGTGACAGTAACTTTTTATTTGCCCCTTTCGTATTTCGTATTGCCATTACATTATTAATACCATAGTTTTACGCGGTTACGCCCACCAACCAATGCCAACCATGTTTTGTTGCAAAATAGGTTTTTTACGATAATATTTTTCGTAGTGTCATTAGCATACGCATGAAACGCTTGTAATATGCAATAAATTCTAATGTTTATGGACTTTTTGGCAGCAAATATATCAAGTCAGCGGAGCTTTTGAGTAAAGTTCAGTGGCTGTTTTATTTATTCTCAAATTGATTTTTGAAAATTGGTGTAGTTTTAGTTGATGTGAGGAATATAATTAAAACAAAAGCTCCACCTTTTTCAGGTTAAGTCTTTTAAGAACACCTTCATCGTTAATAGTAATTATTATTAACGATGAAGGTGTTCTTAAAAGACTTAGTATCAAAACCGTAAACAGGAGAATAAAAATATAAATAACTAGCTTTTGCCCGCGCGGCTTCGCTCCCGCTCTTCCCTACTCTACACTATTATACCCTACTCTACCCTACTCTACTCTACACTACTCTACCCTACTCTACCCTACCCTACCCCACTATACCCTACTCTACCCTACTCTACACTACACTACTCTACTCTACACTACTCTACTCTACCCTACTGTACCCTACTCTACCCTACCAAACTTCACATAAACCATCTACTAAATAGTCTGAACAAAACCTAAAAATTTGGTTTGGATAGGTGAGCCTGTTCTTGAGTTATAATATAACAACGAAAAGTGGCATTGATTTATATATATATAGATAAAACGTCACTTTGACGTTAAAGTGACGTCTGACACTGACGTTTGTGAAGCCCTAAGAAAGAGCATCAGCAGCCAGCCCAGTTTATAAACAAAAGTAAAATTAACTATAAATAGATAAAATATCAGTATAAAGATGAATCATAATCAAATGAACATGCATGTGCCTATGAATGCTGTTGGCTCGACACCAAATGTGGGGATGCAAATGCCAGTACCAGGCACTATAATGCAGCAGCCATCTCCACAACAAATGCAACCTCAGCAACAAATGCCGCAGCAACCACAACAGCAGGACAAAATGGACAATATATCTCGAGTTAAGACTCTTATGGGCTCCCTGCGAGAGTCTATACCTGTAAGTAAACGGAGCTTCAATGTATTTTGATGTTCTAAACTTGCGACTGATTCCAAAAAAAACTGTTGTTTTCAGATGACTTTGAAGTCTGCAGCACAAATCCTACATCAGAACCATAATATAGATTCAAACTCTCAGTAAGTATCATACAGTTGCTGTAATTGCAGTACCTAGAAGATAAATAAATGTTACGAAACCCCTTACTGCTTTATATGTCTTAACTCTTAGCTACTCTCTCGTCTTATCTACAACAAGATTATAATAAGGATACCTGTGCACTTACTTGGGTACCTAAGGAAAGTTTTATACATTATTAATGTATATTTGACTAAGTATGTAAGTACATAGTTTCTTCAATCCATCAATACTACTATGAGTTACTTAGTTGTCATTGCCTACCTTCAGCATCAACAAAGCAATAGCATATCTGATGTGAATAAACAACAGATTACACTGCACACTGCATGGGATTCTAAGAAAACAGCATTCCAGAAAAGATCAAAATCTATGATAAGACGTTTTTTGTTTAACCTTTCAATTGTGACATTTAGAGACACAATAGGTGTGCGAACGCTGGCGTTCACTTGGGGTTTAATGAGTTAATTCATGAATCCCCAAGCGGACGCCATCTGTGCATCTATTGTCTTACTATTGTGTCTAATTGACGGTATCTGAAGAGTTAAAAAAAAGATTTACTTAATTCATGAATCCCCAAGCGACCACCGGTGGCCGCGCATCTATTGTCTTACTATTGTGTCTCTAATTGACGGTATCTGAAGGGTTAAAGTTCAACATGTTTAACTATACAACAATCTTAAAGAACAGTTAGGTTCCTCCTCTTCATGTTGTTTTGTCCTCAATGCTGAGGGTTGTGACCTCAACATATGACTTTCATGTAGACACTATTTCACCATAAATCATAAGTAGAATTAAACTAAAAGTGATACTTGTTGTTGTTATGGCCCATTTCCTCTCCTAGAGAGGTGGAGCGAGTCCCAACAGTGGGAACTTTATAAGGCCGACTATGATAATCATGACAAAGTAATCTATGCAGGGTTATTGTTCTGACATAACAGCGTCACTAATGGCCTAATACTAAGTTCTCCCATACTTATTTTTGCAGGAAAGGCATTGACAACCCAGTACCCAGGTTTGACAAGAATTTAGAAGAGTTCTTTTCAATTTGTGATCAAATGGAACTACATCTGGTAAGTTTTAATCAAGTTACAATAAGTATGACTTCAAGAACTACCATGGGCAGTCTGATAAGGTACTCTGGGGTCCTATGTCTATGTCTGAGTATGGTTTCCGCCCTAAGTCCAATGCGGACTATTGTTTGTGGGCCCACACACGCACACACTATAGTGCACATAATCTTATGTGGGCTTATTCCAACCAGCTCCCCTCTCTCCAAAAACAGATAGGCCTTTTAGGTTTTTCACAGCATTTATAAGGGAATTCGGCAGACTATGGGGTCTTAGAATTCAATGAAAAGAAGGAACATAGATGTGATTTTTGTCTTACGCGCCCTCCCGCTCCGCCCAAGAGCTGGAGAAGTTGGATTATTTCCCACCTAAAACAAAAGCCTTTATTACTAGCTGTCCTCTTTTTTTTACGGTGGGCAGAATTCATCCAATGACAACCCCGCTCTTGTGGAGTGGTGGAGCGGGAGATAGTGTAAGACTCTTACTGACTAAAAAACCACCCTGTTCCTACTAGCCTCTTCATACCAGGGCTCGAGATTCCTTTCGGACAACCCTGTAACTGTCCCCTTCGCTTCAATTGGTTGTAGTACTTGTAGTGTAATTTTATATAGACTTCCTCTGTAGATGGGTTATTCATCTGTAAAAGTTCCCAAAATTATTGGCATAGATTTAGCAGAAATATAGATCTTACTTTTAATTCAAAATCTAAAACCACCGCACCACCACAGACCATGGAGTCTATTTGTGACGTTGTGCGTTGGTCGGATTCGCGATATAATCGCTTTTGACGCAATTCGGAACGCGGGCTGGGAATAAGCAGGAGGAGGTTACATTGTATGCATGTTGAAGTAAATATTGTTTATCAGAATGCAACAATTACCTTCTTGACCTGGCAACCGTTTCTAATCACTTATCAATTCCTTATCAGTGATGTCTTTGCGTGACTCCCTCAAACGTCAACAGTCAACACCATCGTATGATACACAGGGCCAAGTAGGCTTGTTCAAACATGCCTGTTTTTAAACCAGTAATAAGTAAACAACAAGAAAGAAATAAAGAAAGGGTTACCCATACACTAGCTTCATAATTTCAGATAAAAGTTAACCTTTCATTTGTGTATAGTTTTTACACCAAAAACCTATAAAAATAGTTTTTTAAGTATTAAATAAAACTAGCAACTTCTGTGAATATACTAGGTTTTTTTAAAAAAACCTCATGGAAGTCCTGCGCACTCGAGACGCACAGGATTGGTCGTTGTGGCGACGATTGGGGAGGCCTATGTCCAACAGTGGTCGTCTTTCGGCTGAAATGATGATGATGAGTATGGATTTCTATGAAAACATTTCGAAGGCGGCTGCAGGTTACGACAGCACTCGGCCGGCACCTTAAGGGCCACTGACACCCCGGGCAAAAATATTGTGGCGCCTAGGTGGAAGTATCGCACCAATCATAAGCGTAAGCGCAGTGTGGTCGCCCTCTAACCCTCAAAAAATACGTTATATCAAAAAATACGAATATGCATATGCACAGAGCGTAGAGCACAGTTTTGAGGGTTTGCACCAGGGGAGGCAGAAGACTCCAACTTCAGACCTTATGCTCTTGGGTGGAGCGGGAGACAGTGTCAGAGTCTTACTGACTAAAAACCCTGCGCCGTTCCTTCTAGCCTTCATACCGGGGCTCTAGTTTCCTTTCGGATAACCCCGACCCCGGTAGGCTTCGACCCAGATGGGCCCCTCCTGTTGCTGACAACTCCTTGAGGCGCGCGGGAACAGTGCGCGCCGTTGACGCCTTGGCTCGGTCCGGACAGTTACCGGACGATCGGACAGCGAGCTACCCACTGTTCGCTGTCCACGAGCCCGCGACTACGGTGGCTGGAAATCGGGGCTGGAACCCCGGCGGCGGTGGCGGTGAAGGCGCCGTTGCCTGATGCGGTCGGCCTCCTTCTTTGCTAGCATTACTGCTTCGCAGAAGGAGGCGACCGCCTGCCACTCCTCCTCGCTCCGGACCATGGCCTGAACCAGGGCCCGGCGCGAGAGGTCTCCGCCGGGCACGACTGGTTTGTACTAATTGGTTTGTAGTAATATAGAAATCCATACTACTGTATCCATACTACTATATGGATATCTGTGATAACATTCCGACTGCGGCTACACGTGTAGCTGCCGCATGTGCTGCCTGCATCCTCAGCCTACAGCCGAGGTTTGAAAGCACCTTTACTATTACGGATATTTTTTATTTCGGATATCTGGTAGTAGCGATTACGGTTACATAGCTCCAAAACATCCCTGATTTTTAGACAAGTTCCTTTTTTTCGGTGGGTAAATTCATTCAAATGACATCCCCCGCCCTTGGGTGGAGCAGGAGATAGTGTCAGACTCTTACTGACTAAAAAACTCATCCCGTTCCTTCGTTGCCTTTCATACCGGAGCCGAGCTTTTGGAACTACCTACAGCCTTGGCCCCAGTAGGCTTCAATCCAGCTGGACCCTGCGGTTGCTGACAACTCGTTGAGGCGCGTGGCAACAGTGCGCGCCGTTAACGATTCGGTCTCGGTCCGGACAATTATCGGACGGTCGGACAGTGAGCTGCCCATTGCTCGCCGTCCGCAAGCCCGCGCCTACGGTGACCGCTTAAGAATTCAATGTGACGGGTCACACGATCATATATCTGCATTATAAAGTCAATAATATCCTTATCACTTTCAGTGTCCATGTTGTTTGCTACATAATGAATGTAAACAAGTCTTAAATCGTTTGGTAGGTATTTACAGTACTTAGTTTCAGGGTGTTATTTTAACCTAGGTCAGTATGGTCAGTTAAAATGTAAAACATAACATAGATCAGGAATTGAATCGTTTTTGACGTCGGTGTTACATAACATTGTCATCGAGATGATTACGATATATGTAGGAAATCTCTATCATTTTTAAACTAATGTGGCTGTTTAGTTTTCTTTCTCCAAAATATTAAAAGGCAAACTAATGGAACCGACCATCATTTCATCCGAAAGATGCCAGACGCAGGGAATATTATTTTTTACACCACCTGTTCGAAAATGTCAAATTATATGTCAAGCAACCTTAACCTAAAGTGAGTCATTAGTGGCCGGGGGCACAGCCGGTCAATAATGGATTTCATTATGACCCGCCGGTCAATAATGTGACTATTATTTTCTCACAGTAGGTGTAAAAAGTAGAGTATCCTCCTCTGGGCTAAAGGTGCCTTTGCCTTGGGCTAGCTTGAATCCCTCGCTGCATTCAGGATTCTTGTATTAACTCCCTCGCTTTGCTCGTGAGTTAAATCCCGAATCCTTCATTGCGCTTGAGATTCAATATGATGCCCGTGTCATAAGACACAACTTTAGCCCCTCGGTGCATAATCTACTATTATTCTTCAAGCTTTTATCTACACTAATATTATAAAGAGGGAAAATTTGTATTTTTGTGTGTATGTTTGTAATGAATAAAGTCAAAAACTAATGTGCCGATTTACAAAATTCTTTTACTAGTAACATAGACTACATTTATTGCCCGTGAAATCCGGGACGGGCCGCTAGTATACATATAAATTGACATAGTAGTTAATCCTATCGACTTTTATACAACTGTTTGAATGCGCAAAACCTCAGCCATCCCAATTGTTTTTTATTTAATTGACCTAACACTGTGAGAAAAAAATGATTACCTGAATGATCCTTGACGTTTTTCTTCATTATATGTTTCCTTTGCTACAGCGTACGGCCATAACGTGCATCCAACAAGCGCAGTCGGCGGCCCACTACCTTCCGCTGACCATTATGCCGTCGAGGCTCGACACTGGACCTGCCACCACTGTAAGATTATACTTATTTCTTGTGTATTGCCTCTCGCAGGTCAAACTTGGAGGTTGGCGACTGCTTAACTGGACTTGCCTGTGGGGACTTTAATTTGAAAATCAAAGCCTCCAGCCAGAGCTTATTACTTAACAAACTTAATACAAGCTACTGCAACAGAGCAGACAATTTTTAATTTACCGAACTAGAAAAAGAGATGGGAATCCTACCCAGTTCATACATCCTCACACATTTCCCTCCTCAAAAGCCAAAAGACTTATAGGCAATGAGGAGTTGGCGGCCGAGGCTTCACAGCCTTGCCCATCCATCAGCGATCGTTGCTTTCATGTCGCCTTACTCAGAAGCGTAACTAGCGTGGAATAACGTGGGTGAAGGCGCTAGAAGTCCTCCTACAAGGTGAACCAACGACCTGGTGAAGGTTGCGGGAATCCGATGGATGCGGGACGCACAAGATCGATCATTGTGACACTTAGAGGAGGCCTATGTCCAACAGTGGACGTCTATCGGCTGAAATGATGATGATGATGATGGGCGAAGGCACATCAGTCTGATGTGACTTACGTAAGGCCTTTTTTTCATAAATTCGAATATGAGACAGCGACTGTCGCAAGCCATCTGTCTTCGACAACATCGTCGCTTACCATCAGGTGAAATAGTGGTCAAACGCGAGCCTATCTTCTACACTAATATAATAAAAAGGTAAACTTTGTTTTTTTATTTGTAGGAGGTAATCTCTGAAAGTACTTACTGGTCCGATTGCGAAGATTTTTTCACAGAAGCAGAAAGCTGCTTTATTCCTGAGTGACACAGGCTATATTTTATGTGCGCGGGCAAAAGCTAGCCAATTATTTAAAAAAACCCTCGTTCTTAAAGAGCCTTCGCTTGTGCGTGGCCCACACCTACTTACGCTACTATCCATAGTTACAATCTATCTCTCCAGACTAATACATTCTCTCTCTCTCTCTCTTATTCCAGGAACAAAACCTAAGCTACCCACAGTACCTCAACACGGTTCGTCTTCAGATCTCCTATGCTAAGGATATCCACGACACGTTGGTCGCAGCTGCGCAAAACATCTCGCCTACTGAGTGACGTCATTAAAGTAACCTAGCACGTAAGAATAATAATTTATAATTATATTTGTCTTAAGAATGGGTTTAATAAAAGCCCTTTCAATTTCAACAATGGTTTTATTAGAACACTAGCTTTTGCCCGCGGCTTCGCCCGTGTACATAAAACTAGTCTATGTCACTCAGGAATAAAGCATCTTTCATCATCACCATCATTTCAGCCGATAGACGTCCACTGTTGGATATAGGCCTCCCCCAAATGTCGCCATAATAAACGATCCTGTGTCCCGCATCCACCAGGTCATCCTTGTAAGAGGCCTTCTAACGCTTTCTATCGGTAAAAAAAAATTCCAATCGGACCAATACTTCCAGAGATTACAAACAAAGAAACAAAAAACAAACTTTACCTCTTTATAATTTTAGTGTAGATTAAAAAAGAAATGTACAAAAGAGTTGGTTTAAAGATTGTAGTGATGTGGGATAGACAGTTAGCAAGGTCAACATGCGATCTGCAATCGTCGACCTAGGCTACTGCTCAATAGCTCGCCGTCCGTTAATGCCGCTGCCGTGTACGCCGCGTTGTTCCTCACGCGCTAGCCAGATTAACAGGGTCAGTTAGGCCGATACCAGTCAGGGCTGCGCATTGTTCGATAGAGTTACCGTGGCCCTCCACACTCCCCCCCCTCCCCTCTCTCGCTGCAACCACTGCAGGGGAAGTCATTTAAATCATCAAATGACTTTTCCTGCTGTGGTTCCTACGTAAAAACGGGTAACTCCACAATGTAATTTTTTTGTAATTATTATTATTGATAGGCTTGCGTTTGACCACCATCTCACCTGATGGTAAGCTATGATGTGGTCGACGATGGAGCACACTTGCCTAGAAGTAGCCTATTCACTCTTGACTTAAATACCCCTAAGTTGTAGCTATCAGGAAACACAGACTCCGCAGAGAATTGTAAATTTATACCTATATATTTGCATTGCGCGTTGTTAGAAAGTAGAAACTTTCCTTTACATGTAATAAAATCTAATCATGACCTCTCACCAATATCAGGTTAATTAAACTTTGGTTATCGTATTATATAAGGTGCTAGTAAACAACTTACATCCTTATAAATATAGGTAGGTATGCAGTTTATATTATTTTTCATGCTAAAACGACGCTTAATTTTAAGACGTGCTAAAAATATATTCCTATCAATACAGCTTTTAAAAGTGACGTTAAAACCCAGCTAAATAGGGAATGCAAATCTCGCGAAATTGGGGCTCGCGCGAAATCTCGCGAAATTATGAATATATCAACATAGCGAGATCTCGTTAATTTCGAGATCTCGCGAGATTAGCAGTTTTGTGTTTTTTTTTTGCAAATATTCACAATATTTGAATAAATTAGGAAGAAAAAAATATAAATTATAAGTACTATAAGATAACCATAGACGCGGGCTTGCGGACGGCGAGCAATGGGTAGTTTGCTGTCGAACCATTCGGTAACTGTCCGGACCGAGCGCAAGTCGTTGATGGCGCGCACTGGGTCGAAGCCTACTGGGGCCAGGGTTAGTTCCGAAACGTAGCTCAGCCCCGGTATGAAAGGCACGAAGGCAGTAATAGTCTGACACTATCTCCCGCTCCACCCAAGGGTGGGAGATGTCATTTGGATGATTTTTAGGGTATTTTTAATTATAAAATAGACATTTATTTTCACGAACTTTTTCAATACTTTTTTTGCATCAAACATTGTTTGACGTATCTGTCTATAATTTTTTAACGTCCGTGTCAATCCGCACTTCGAATAAGACGTTTTTATGCTCGAGTACAATCACGTTAATCTCGCGAGATCTCGCCCTTTTTTCTGCCGAGATCAATCTCGCTAAAAAAGGCCGAGATCTCGCGAGATCGAGATTGCATTCCCTACAGCTAAACTTAATTTTTTGGAAGGCTAACCCTTTTATTTATTTATTTATTTATTTATTATATTCTTTATTGTACACCACATAAACAAATACATAGGACAAACATTTTAAGAAAAAAGTGTACAATGGGCGGTCTTATCGCACATGGCGATCTCTTACAGACAACCTTTGGATGGACTGAAAGAAGGGAGATAGATTTAGGGTTGTCGGTGTACAAACATCAGAAATAATACTAATAAGATACATTAATACAAATACATACATACAACACAAAAAAATAAATAAACTAATAAATATCAGATATATAGTTGAACCAGGAGAAGATGAAAAAAAATATATATATCAAAGAGAAAGGTAATGTTCCTTCACCATTTTTTTAAATGTTGGTAGCGTTTGAGCACGCCTCACCTCCAGGGGTAACGCATTCCACAAACGTGCAGCTTGAATTGTGAAAGAATTGTCAACGAAGGAGGTGGAATGCGTGCGAATACTTAATTTTAGGTTTTCCGATGATCTCAAGGACCTACTATGTGTGTCACTAAGAAACTGAAAACGTTCTTTGAGGTAAAACGGGGTACAAGGATTAAATAGCACATTATAGAGCAAAGAAAGTATATGGGCATTCCGGCGAAGGCGAATAGGAAGCCATTTGAGCTTAGTACGAAACTCAGAGACATGGTCATACTTGCGCAAGCCAAATATGAACCTGATACAAAGATTTTGAAGTCGCTCAAGCTTATCCAATTGGTCTTGGGTGAGATCAAGATAGCTGGCAGCAGCATAGTCCAGGATTGGAAGGAGAAGAGATTGGGCTAACGCAATTTTGGTAGTAATAGGAAGAAAATTACGAAGACGTCTCAGGGAGCCCGCTGAAGCAAATAGCTTACGACTGACTTCCTGCAGTTGTTGTATTTGGTATTCAAAACCTAAAATAGAAATAGTATTATTATTCTGGAAATTAAGGAGAAAAGAAACGTTCTTGAGATAAGGGTAACCCTTTCTGCCTTGATAGGGCTAACCCTTTCAAAATGTGTGATAAAGTTAAAAAAGATATCAGAATTAGCCGATCAATGTTAACACTTGTCTGAAAGGGTTTTTAAAATCCTGTTGAAAACTCATATACGGCTAACCGAAATTAAGCATTATGGGTAACATGATTACTTATTTTTGACTGTTGGTTTAGTTAGTCGAATGTACAATGTATATGTACATATTCACTAGTATAGCTGAAGATAGAGTTAAATAAAACAAAATAATTATTAATAAAATATATTAGACTGTAAAATATATGGATACATCAACAGGAAATATTTTCATATAGTTTATTCAGATCTTTCTAGCTAGATACATAGATAATACGACATTTTACGTGTCCTCTGTTTACAATACACGAAGAGACACAATACATAAGTCTTAAAATAATAATAATTTACAGTTGGATATATTTTCGAGATCATGACATATAAACCATATTTTATTGCACTTGTTTCATTTTTGAAATGGTAACAGCATTTTAGAGTAATTAAAGTTAAGTTTCAATTCAAAACTTTCATACGATCTCTTACGCAGCCAGTCCGGATATTCCACGCCATACACAATATATGAATGTGACTTAGATATAAAACTTTAAACTAGAACTATCACAATAGGAAACGAATAGAATACTATCAGTCTTTAAACTTGAAGACACCAGGAACATTAGTTAACTCCAATTTCTTGTATGTACCTGAAACAAGCAATTTGGTTTAATAAATAAATTGGCTAACTTATCTAATTAGTCGGTATCCTTCATGACATTTGCAGTAATAAACACAAGAATAAAGTGTACGCCTTAAAATAGAGACAATAAAAAAATTGCTATTGGATACATGCTTAGTAAAGACAATTCATGAGTTTAGGATATATTATTAAATTACTTATTAGTCTACATACAAGCTTAGATTGTAACAAAATTATGATCCATCCTTTTAATGTACTCTAAAATAAAGGAAAAACAAATAAGTACAGTATGTAAACATACAGTTACTTATCAATGCTCAGCAAATAAGGTGCACACTTGTTCATTCATAATGCCAAAAATCAATCAATAAACTAAGTTGAAAACAATTTTGGCTTCTGTAATAACAAAACAATAGTCGCACAGTATTATATAATAAATCTAACTAATAATAATAATAACTATTAGCAACACAACTCGATATCGGCCAGTACATTTCCCTGACAACAAGCCCTGGGGGGCTCCGCGAACTATAATGGAAGGGACACATAAATCGATCCTTATCAACAATGAAGAGAAATACAGGCCTAGCCTCTTCCACTGGATGTTTGTGCATCGTGACCCTAGATAAACTTATTATGATGACATTAATTATGTTCTGTCTCAACCACTGTGCTATGGAATAATACAGGTTCGGTTTGTGCTGCTGCATAATATACTGCTAAAGAGTAGGTGTGTCCTGTTTTCACACAAAGAGATTGTTTTGTTATTATATGAAATTTATTGACCTTTATTTTTGTTTAGTTCATTGAACCCCAAGTAAACGCCGGCGTTTGCTCTCTCATTGTCTTTCTATTGTGTCTCTAAGTAATTACGGTATTCGAATGGTTAAAAAGACCAAACCTGCCACACACAATGCGTTATTTGTGTCAAACTTCCTTTTAGATAACAATTTATTACAACAAACAACAACAATTTTTTTTTATTCATTTAGCAAAACATGTAGTTATAAATAGGTGGTTCATGTTAATTTAGTTCAGGATAAGGAAGAACAAAAGTCTTTAAGTAATTATGATATCGTAATTAAATAATGAGTATATTTATAGTTATCAAGAACCATCTTATGTTTTCGAATCTAGCAAGCTAAACTCTTCGTTCTCAAGCCGATATTGTGAACTACAGCCAGGATATAAAAAATATAAATAAGTGGTTCATATTGATTTAGTTCAGGGTGATGAGTCGTTAACAAAGGAGAACTAAAGTTTTTAATTAGGTAATTATGATATCGTAATTAAATAATGAGTTTATTTATAGTTATTTCTATTCAAAAACCTTCCTAAGTTTTCGACTCAAGCAAGCAAAACGTTTCGTTTACAATTATATAATTATGAATATCGTAATTAAGTAATGAGTTACTTCATAGTTATTACTATTCTTAAGTTTTCGACTCTAGCAAGCTAAACTTATCGTTTTCAAGTGAACAACAGCCAGGAAATGAGCTAGTCAATTCGTAATAATTAGTATCTAACTAATTACATTTCTGTAGAGGTCAAACTATTTTCTATCTGTTAATTAGCTGTAAGTTTAGAAATAACAATCACGAAGATTTTATACGTAATCGGATGTCTCCAGATTATGATTTAATTTTAGACTTATGAATGTGGCTTCCTACTTTAATTATTGTCAGCAGATCTATGACAGCAAACTTAATTTTTGAAATATATAACTAAATTTATTTTCAACTATTGTGGTTTCTGTATCAGTCTACTAAGAGTTCCATGTTAGACTGCGGACGTTTAGTGAT
Source organism: Mythimna lalbum (assembly GCA_949319445.1). Classification (NCBI taxonomy): domain Eukaryota; kingdom Metazoa; phylum Arthropoda; class Insecta; order Lepidoptera; family Noctuidae; genus Mythimna; species Mythimna lalbum. The sequence goes on from OX439365.1 coordinate 9,793,500, forward strand.
AATGAGGAATTATCTACAAAACGGGTTCATTACACTGAAATTAAAAATCCTCATTACAATTTAAATAGTTTAAATCATATTTGTCCAAAAATTCGCTATCGTAACAGTAAAAATACTGTCCAATATAATCTAGGGATTATAAAAGTTATGCAAATAAATAAAATAAACGAATAGATATATTTGACTACTAGTGCCGATAAAGTTATCGTTGCACTTAGCAACAGTTGATAACCGAACATTCACCCTAACAGACACATAATGAACTTACATAAGTTCCCTCGTATAAAAGTAACTCAATATAGGTGACAATAACAAGTATTTTTTACAATATGATAATATTATCGCGTACAGCCTCCGTTATACTCATATTGCTTTCATTGCCATAGTATCCATGGCCCGAATGATAGCGATAATAGCCAGACGGAAAGAAAGATATTTTTAAACTACAGACCTAATTAATTATCGTATTGATTGTAAAAAAAGTAATTGTGTGTTTGATGATTCATGTCGTGTGATTGGCCGAATAAAAGGCAATGAACGGTGCAGTGTCGGGCTTGTGATAAAGAGATCATGGCTTCGATTCTAGCATTTTCTTTCATCATCATCATCAGCCTTTTGTAATGTTCCTACTGCTGGCACTCAGGCCTCCTCTCTAGGAGAGGGATATAGCATATAGCATTTTCTTTACTAGTCAACAATATATCAATTACATTGAAACAAATACTTAATAAAATTCATTACAACATTAATCATCAGAATTAAAGTGAGGCAACGTGACCGTTGTAAGGGTAACCCTTACCACGGTTATGGCTTATAGAACGTGTAACCCTTAACGACTACGATAGGGCAGTCACACACGATGAAGATACTATGTTACAGTATCTAAGAACATGTTTCGCAATATCGTCGGTCATACATTTAAATGAAACAAAACACAACGAAGATGATTTATAAATATATTTCATGTGCCTGCAGCTTAAGATAGTGAGCCAACGAAGTTTTAAATAAATCTTAATATGGAATAAAGATATTTTATATATTATTCTTGTGTGATAAATTAAGTTAATGTAATATTTTATATTCTCACAGCTCAGTGGCAACAGTCCCAACTTACGAGTTGTGGGTCTAGAGTTCAAACCCAACCAGTCACATTACTTTCTGTAATTTATTTCTTTATCTTTTTATCTTTACAAAACGGTGAAGGAAAACATTATGAGGAAATCAACATGTCCTAGAATCAAAAACTCCAAGACATGTGACATCAACCTGCAAGGCCCGAATGGTGAATTGCAGCCCATTCCCTCTCCTAGAGACGAGGCCTGTGTCCCAGCAGGGGAACATTATAATTAAGTATGCTAAACGCTTTATGCTTATCAAATATTGTAGTAGGTCACCGTGTATGACGGCCTTAATCCCAGCTAACGCACGTGCGGCCAATACGAAACTAATTGCTTTACAAACATTTTACATTCATGTTATGTTTTAAGATGACGTCTGAATGTACTTCTGCAGACTATCAAGGCGATTTAGCACTACAGCACAAAGTTTATCAACGATACTAAATCGCACTTCAAGTGCAAATACATTAACAGTTTCACTAGTGATCATGTTTTATCTACACAATCAATAACTGTTTCTGAATAGCATTTTTATTGATAGTCTTGCGTCGTAAAGGATGAGGTGGTGGTGTGGTCTTGTTTCTTTCATAGGTACTTATTTCCCTTCTAATAAAAAGCTTAAAATTACTAAATTATCTAACTTCCGTCTAATAACATTATTTCAGAATAATAATATAGTTATATTACAGAAATATATGTTTGTAATTTATGTATTATTTCTAGGCATATTTATTCAATTCCTGATATATTGATTTAGTTAAACTAAATTAACTTTTCTAATCTGTATGATTAAACACATTGCGTCAACATCTTTTATCGACTCTCCAGTCTAGAGAAAGAAATTTAGTTTGAAATAAGCGGCACCTTTGTGTTCTTCTATCTGTACTTGTTTCCTTTTGCTTATAAATTTTTGTTATGCAGGTATTTATTGGCCATTTTTTTGATTGATCACCCTTCTTCGACTTATGCAGGATGGTACATCCTGCATAAATCATTAAATGAATAACTTTTATTTTGGTAACCGGTGCTTCTAGGTTTGTCTAACCCATAAATTTAAGTTTTGTTACTATTTTGGTGTGCGATAAATTTTAATCTTTTTTAATTCTGTCCCCATCATATTTTTGTGCATAAATGTTTGAGTAGGTAAATCAATGAATTTTAAACTGGGGATTGTTCAAAAGATTTTTTCAACCTTCGTTACAGACAGTGAAATCATAATTATTATGAATATTAAATAATAAGAGTGCACCGACTTAATGTTAGGACATAACTGTTACATTGAATAGCAATATATAAATTTTATCATTACTTTATTACATACATACGTCTAATAAATCTGAACTTGTTTTTCTACAAGTCGAGTACTTTGTTGCAATTTAACTACCTTCGTAAATCATCGTTATTATTGATAAAGTGTTATCTGGAGCAAATTATTCCACACCTTATCTGTTTGGTCCTGTTAAGGACTTGTATCAAAGGCTAATGGTGAGCTAAAACTAGACAGGTGGACTGCATTATTTAAAAAAAATATATTTATCAAAAACATTTTTGCCAGCAGAAGACATAGTTCAAATATAGCTTATAGTGCTTGATAATATAGCCTAAATCGCCTTTTCAAGATGGGTGTCCATTAGAAAATTCAAAAAGATTCGATTCTTTTTCAAAACATATGCTCCCACTAAGCTTATTGATATGTACTCTCAAATAATAATCACACTACTAATAGATATCCACAGTAAAGATAAACATTCAAACTAATAATTTTGCCTATAAATATTTTGTATAGCAACTATTTCTCGAAGTGTCCGGTCTGCTCAAAAACAAGGAGTATCGGGGTCGCGATCCACGTCCACAATGTAATCGTTATCAACGCAAAATCCTTGTTATTGCGGTATTTATAGGTTCCTCTGTTACCCTTGACTGCGAACATTTAACTTAAATAAACGTTGAACCCTATTTTATTGATCTCGTCCAAGGGTTAAATAATATTATCATGTTATGTTACAATTTTATTTGTTTTATTTTAAAGCTCGATTCATTTTAGTTTTAGATATCAGCTTAAATGTTCAACATCGAGTTCAACAATTGAACTGATATCTAAAATTAAAAGGAGATAACGTCATTATCTCTGTATTTTGTTTATAAATTTGCGATTTGCTCTTAGTTGTCTTGTAAACGTATCTACAGAACATTACGGAAACATAAAGCCTGATAGAGAGTTATATCTATCTAATAATAATTTGTTATTAATGTAATAGTTTAGGTATCTACCTACTACTCAACAATAACTTAGAATTGCCCCAAATAATGGATGTAAAAACAGTAAATAATGCTTATTATATAAAAAAAAATATCTCTTTGACATCTGATTTTTCCAATAATATATACTCCTTATCTTAATAAAAGTCTATGGATCCGTCCATAGACTCAAGTGAAAGTGAAAGTAAGGAAACGTAAGGAATAAATTGGATGTGTGTGCTTATACCTGGACTAGAGTCTAGTACTAGCATAAACATCTAGTTTTAGATTACATTTGTGTTTATAGGCCAACTGTACCAAAAATCGCGAACGCCCACCACCTGGGTCCTAGTTTTAGTGGCAGAATTAGGGCTCAGCGGCGGCGCAGTGGCTAGTATAGTATCATATCATAGTGTACTACTTACATGGTTCATCCGAACACCTGCTGCGCGGCGTATGTGATGTGTAGGTAGCCGTCGTGCGCACGGAACTGCTCGTACGCCTGCGCCATCGTCATGCTGTGGCTCGCGAGGACTTTGTCGTTGACCAGCAAGTATAGCGCCTGAGAGGACAGAAATATCGATCAGTTTTAAAAGTAAATATCTAATTGCAGACATTTAACACGCGTAGTCATGATGGTGATCTTAGCGCACGTGTAGAGCTTGAATCACACTTTATTGTAATCACCTTTACTTATTATCAAATGACTTCTCACGACGTTCTAAGGTGAACCGAGAGGGCGTGTTAGACTTTTACTGACTAAAACCCTTTGTCCTTTACATTCGAGGGCCATGGTAACTTTCGAACGTTCCTGTTGCCCAAAATGTTTCTGCAGTCTTATAGAAAGAGCAGTAGCTTGTGCTCTCTTTAATTCATGAATCCCCAAGCGACACCCGGTGGCCGCGCATCTATTGTCTTACTATTGTGTCTCTAATTGACGGTATCTGAAGGGTTAAAGGACCCATCTTTATTTATCCTCACATCAGTTTAACTTTAAGGAGAGCAAGGTTTTAAGGTTGTAGATATTGAATTATTACCTGTGAATCTCTTAGTTTCATCTTCGTCCGTATGATGTAAAGGAACTGGGACATAGTGAGTTCTTGTGGCACTAGGAATTTGTTTCTGCCCAATGCGGGCACTTCTCGCTCTCTCGAATACCGCTCTACGTATAACTGGACAAAACAAAACATAATTAATAATGAAAATGGCCAAAATTAAAAGAAAATATGCGAATATAATAATATTCCACAACTATCGCCACGCCACCTAGTCTCAAGCTAAGCGGAGCTTGTGTTATGAGTACTAGAGATAAACATACTTATATATTTCTAAATACATACATACTAAAGATAAATTACATCCAGACACAGAACAAATGATCGTGCTCATCACATAAACATTTGTTCTGGGTGGGAATCGAACCCACGACCTCTGGCATAGCAGTAAGGGCTACTAACCACTAGATCAACAGGCCAGTCAAAAAGTAAAAAAAAAATTTACTAACCGGCACTTTATTTGGAAATCTATGTCTAATTGCTTGAACTTCTTGGTTTGACTGTTTAATATTCATATCTGGAACAAAATAGTAAGTTTCAGATTAATTGAACGTCAGAGTACGACTGAGAGCGATACAAGAACTTCTGTGCCACGAACGAACACAGTGGAACGTCTAAACAAAGCCACCAAGGTTCTATACTGGACCTCTTATTTTTTATTTTGGCTTATGATGCAAGTTTGAGATAAGGAAATAAGAATGGGACTGTTGTTTACCTACTTTTTAAAACCAGGGCAGTTGTACAGGTTGGACTATAATGAAACTTTAGATTAGTCTCTACTAGATATGGCCAACTTTATAATAACCTATAGCGTTCTTGATAGTCTTATACCCGGTTCAAAATAAGATTAGAAATTTATGAAAACCTTTTATTACTGTCCGTTCAACCGATTTTGGATTTTATGCGGCTGCATTAATAGTGCGTATTGTAACTAAGACTATATTAATACAAATCACAATGACTGTCTTACACAAAGGTTAGTTTAGAACTGAACGAATAACATCTTAATATTAGATGGGAGTATTGGGTCTTGCTACAGTTCCCATGCTTAATTCAAGAGGTTAACGGAATGTTTTTTGTCGAGTTTCGGGGTACCGCAGCCCGAGCACTTGAACTTCCATGCCGATCCCGTGACGTCACCCAGCACTCCAACGCCGTCGCCGTCCGTCGAACACCCTTCTCACCAGCTCGGCGATCGCCAACACACGCAAAGTAATTTCAGCCTAAGATCACTGCTCACACCGTACGCATTTTTTACGAAAAGACAGAATGTTTTGCAAACGCCATCTCCAATAATAGGTTATATATAACGTTGTGGGGCGGATCAGCAACATAGATTGGCTGAAATTACTTTCAGCTACAACAACACATGTTGTACTTGTTTGTGTAATTTTAACATAAATTGTGATACTTATCTATAAGATTATTTAGCACAAAAATGCTCACCATCTTTATAACCGAAAACTTCTTGTGATGCGTATGTGATATACAGGAATCCGTCTTCATCGCCATAGCTGTCGTAAGCCTGGGCCATCGTGAGGCTCATGCTCAGCATTGATTTGTTATTTATTATCAAATATAAGGCCTGGAAAAAAGGAAAAAACGTTATTGTGCTGTTGATTACCAATTTACGTTATCTAAAAATTCTGCCTTATTCGGAGTTGGCAGTGAGAAAAGTCGAAAGAACTCGAAGAACACAGGTGAGCACTTAGTCAGTAAAAGTCTGAAACGCTCTCTGGCTCCACCCAGAACAGGAGAATCTAAAAAATGATAATTCCGGGCGAAGCTGTTTTAGAAATAAACACGCTCACAATCAGCCTTGTAATGTTCCCACTGCTGGGACATAAACCGTGAGATCGAATGGCCGTAATCCACCAGACAGGTTCAGTGCGGGTTGGTGGATGTTACATATCTTAGAATGTTTGGTACTAGGACATGTCAGTTTCCTCACAATGTTTTCCTTCATGAAGAAATATATTACACACGGTAATACACCTGACTGAGTTTGAACCCGCGACCTACAGCTCGTAAGTCGAGGCCGATACCACTCGGCCACCACTGCTTCTCAAGCAATAAGCACGCTCAGTCAATTATCATGTTATTGATATTCAATTATCAAAAATTGCACTTTGCACATCTGTCTACGTCTGAAGACACCTTTAGAACATCCACATACCTCGTGCTATGCTACCTAAGCAGATAGTTCGGGTCACTTCAAACAGCTCTTAATACTATGTAGCATAATCAATTAATTAATTAGTTATCTCCAGAGTAAATTGATTTATTATGGGATTACATAAATAATACTTTTAGTCAACGATAGTGAAGATTCAACCAGATTGAACTAGACGTTAACTAGACTGAATCATAAACTAGACTTAGATATCATTTTCATTGGTCGAGAACTCGATAAATCTGAGACTTCTATAGATTAAACAGTTTACTAAATTAAGCCATTAGTATAATTGTGTACATACTATCCTGTCCAGTGACCATTTTAGCGTTTATAAGGGAAACCCTTATACCAAAATTGGCCTAAAAAGTCCTTTAAGTACTTACACCGGAATAGATTTATCACGGTGTTAACTCCATCAAAAGGCATTTAAAGTTTTCAATCGGTTATCAGAATTATAAGGCTTTGAGCCAGCAGCTCCATAAAGGTGACCGAATAAATGGCCAACGCTTTTATTAGTTTTGTGTATTTCGGTCTAAATAAACGTGAGATTCTGACAACAACAGAGAATAATTGTTCATATTTTTGTGATGACCAGTATCTTAGTTACTTACTGGCTTCTAAATGCCTGGTGAGATTCCTGTAGTTACTCCTGAATGCCTGGTCATCCATTTCACTCAAGTACCTCATCATCATCATCAGCCTTTTTAATGTTCCCACTGCTGGGACTCAGGCCTCCTCTCTAGAAGAGGGAATGGGCCGTAATCCACCACGCGGGCCCAGTGCGGGTTGGTGAATGTCACATGTCTTCGAATATTTGGTTCTAGGACATGCCGGTTTCCTCACGATGTTTTCCTTCACCGTTTTGAGAACTCAAGTACCTATTTGATTTTATTTATCAAAGAAATATTTGTGATAATATTACGTCTAGTACTTACTTGATTTGGTTTTATTCTTATCCTATTCCTTATTATTACTAGAAACTGCGACATGGTGATATCTTCAGGAACTAAGAATTTCGATTTGTCCAACGTTGGTAGATTTCTTTCTTTGTGATATCTTTCAACTATTAACTGCAAACAAAATATTAATATTATTTTATGGGAAAACGTTAATCATATAAAAAAGTGTGGCTAACCCTTTTTTTATCTTGTAAAGAAAGGGTTAGCCACATTTCAAGGTAAGTCGAAAAATAGGGTAACCTTTACTAATACAGTTAACCAGTGTTCTGACAAAGGGCTTTTTCATTTTAATTTGTGAATGAGAATGTTAAAATGTGGCTTTTTGCTTAGGTATTATGTACAAAAAAATACTCACGGGTATTTTGGTGGGGAATTTACTTTTTATCGCCATAACTTCTTCTTTTCTGCTAACTGCAATTAAAAAAACACAAACATTATCATCTCATTGGACGCTTCGCATCGGTATCGACGGTCAATAGCATTTAAGTTCTCTGCAATGTTATCAGTTCAACTGTCCATCTTTCACCAATGAACTTTTGCCTTTGCGTTTAATAGTAACAAAATTGAATAACACGCTGTATTGGTAAACAAAAAATATTGCTATTTTATTTGTGTCTCGGTCACTGGCTGTAATTGGCATGCTACGAATTCGGTTGATAACTTTTTTTCATTGGGAAATCATCAAATGACTTCTCTTGCTCTAGGTTAGAGCGAGAGGCCGTGTCAGACTTTTACTGACTGCTGGACAACGAGCTACCCATTGCTCGTTGTCCCCAAGCCCGCGCCTACGGTAGCCGGGGATCGTTCTGCGACTCCCGACTAGAGATGGGCGGTGGGTAAAAACCCATTGGATAGTTACCGGGTAGAAACCCATCTACTCCCGACGCCTGGGGGCGTCTGGCCTCATCTTCTCTAGCGATCGGACGAATTAAAGTGACTCGCATTGGAAATGGGACTTAGTTTTTGATCACATATATATTTCTTTAGGGCTGGGAGAATGCTCGACAGACTTTTCTTGGCCCTGGAACGCAAAAGGCAGCTGAAGGAACGCATATAGGTTTTGGTTAATAAAAGGCTGACACACCATCCCGTTCCACCCGAAGCGAGAGATTTTTGATGATTTCCCAAATAAATAAATAAATTATCTTTTGTATGTAGTTGTCGAATTTTATGTTTATACGTCAAACCCCCTTAGCGTTGGGGTTTTTTTTTATAATTGCAGCATACGGTGAAGGTGTGTCCCGCTTGTGCGGAGCACCGCAGTCGCAATGCTATCTATCGAAAGAAGAAATGCTATCGAAAGAGGCGGCCGCACACGAGAAGGATCGGATTTCCACACGCCCCAGTGACCGGGATCCCGACCTCGATTTCCAGCCACCGTTAGCGAGGGCTTGCAGACGACGAGCAATGGGTAGCTCGCGGTCGGGCCGTCCTGCAATAACAATCTGGACCGAGCCCTATTCGTTCACGACGCGTAGTGTTCCACGCGCGCCTCAAAAATATGTAAGCAACACCCGCGGATATCGACAAAACCTTAGAGGCCATGCAGGACCCAGGCCTACTGGGGCCATGGGTTGACTTCTCATAATGAAACCCTAGCCCTACTCGAATGCTAGGCAAATAAGGAACACAGGTCTATGTAGTTTTAATCAGTAAAGTCTGATACGCCATCCCACTATGCCCTAGACAAGCGCTATGAGCGGGACAAGTAATTGGATGATTTACCAACACCGCGTCCGTCTGTCTGTTCGCGATAACCTCAAAAACTACTGAACGGATTTTCATGCGGTTTTTACCAAGAATTATGCACAAGGATGGTTTATGTGCGAACATAACACATGCATATTATAAATAGTAGAGAAAATTCTAGAATTTCAAAGATTTGTAACACCATGTCCGAAATTGGGGCGATTGCTAATTCTAATTAACGTGTAATGAACATGTAAGTAATAGGGTTTCCAGTGCTTAGAGGTATAGATTAGGTACCGTTTTCAGCTCTTCACTTCGCCGTATGAAATAAGGCCGTATTTGATCAGCTGTAGCCGTTTTAGGGCACACATGCCATCGGTCACGAATTCACGATGCATTTACAACTAAATTAGAATCAATTACAACGAACTGATAACTAGAGCATACATAGAACTATGTACAAAATCTGGGGGTTCAATGAACTGTATCTATGCATAATTACATTTTGCTAAAAACAACGCTGTTTCGCGTTTGTTTAGGCTATTTGTCATAAATCTAAACGTAAACATTGATCATTCGTGGTAAACAATATTGAGATAATTGGTTGTTTGTAAAGTTTACTTGTTCTACATATGTACTACTGAATGGTGGTATTTAATCCTTACTAATATTATAAAAGCGAAAGTGAGTGTTTGTTTGTTTGTTCCGCCTTTACGCCTAAATGGCAAAACTGATTTTGATGAAACTTGGTACACGGATAGACCATGTTCTTGAATAGGACATAGGATACTTTTTATGCCGGAAGTATTTTCCCTTGGGATAATTTTCTGCTATCACGCGGGCGAAGCCGCTGGGAGCAGCTAGTACAAAAATAAAGTATCTACAAAAAAAACATTTCTGTTGACACAGGTCGTTAGCCAGTTCTGAAAATTCAACCAAAAGCCTATAGCGGTAATTTCTGCCGGATAACTAAAAAAAATTCACAATCCTGCAGCGCGCCGCCAAAGCAAAACATTTGAAGTTTTAGCTTCGAGTGCAACCAAAAATGAACTTAGCGGTGGTCAGGCGGAAGTATCTTTGACGGTACTTACCGACTTCTGCACTAAGAAAGTGGGTAACAGTCATAACAAATATCTACTCGAATAAAGAAGAACCGGGTATTTTATTATATCTAATAAGTATATCGGAAACTCGACACTTTGTTGCAATAAATAGTTGAGACGTGGTTTTACAAATATCCTAAGTTAATTTGAAGAAAAAGACAGTACTTACTGAAAGGTTTTTTTGACTTGAAGCACTGTTTCACATTATGATTCACATCATGTTTTATTAACGTTGTTATAAAGTTTAACTCCATTTTGAAGTTACCGATCGCACAGTGTCGCGTTGGTCTCGCGGTGGCGTGCACTCGTCGCGCAGTCCGAACCCCGACTACACCAATGTAAATATCATCAGTACTTTTATCATTTGACATGCAGCACACTCGTAAACAAGCCGATAATCAGTCCCCTTTTAATTTCTATTATTCAGAGTTGCATTTTACTTAATGTGATAGTGATTATTGAGTTACTGTCGGGCAGTCACGTACATATTTTGTTATTGATTATTTTGCATAATACCCGCCATTGGAAATAGCAGGTACATTTAGATACAAGTGGAGTAAGTTTGTCATTGCGACTGAGGTGGATTTCTTCTGACAGGCGAGGGTGTTATGGAGCCGAGCGCAGCAGTGACTACACGTGTATCAAACGACGTTTTTCAATACACCACAAAGAAATCAAAAAACGAGATATGCCCGGCGACTCGTGGGGAGTCGCTTAGTGACCAGTCAACTGCAATAGGTAAATACCTAAGTATAAAAAATTATGGCGGGAGCACGGTAATAATATCATAGAGTGAGCACCAGCGCTTATCCGCACCACTGCGGAAAACATTCAATTGCGTGCCTAAAAGCGGTAGGGATAAGAACGGGTTTTTAACCGACTTCGAAAAGGAGGAGGTTCTATGTTCGGCTGAATGTATGTTTTTTTTTTTTGTATGTATGTTCACCGATATTTCGGTCAATTGTGGACCGATTTTGAAATTTTTTTTTTCGATTGAAAGGTTATGCTTCCAAGTTGGTCCCATAGAAATATTGTTATGATCTGGTAATTTATGGTAATTAAAATTTAAAGGTAATTTATGTTTAGCTGAAGGGTAGGTACTTTTTAGTGGTGCTACCATAACTAAAAAGTGAAAAATAAAAAACTTTTTACAAAAAAAATTAAACCGACTTCAAAAAGTACAAAATAAAAAAAAAACGAAGAGACAAGATTAGGTATCTATTATAGAAACACCGACTTCCGAAATTAAAGTTATTTTGTACTTTTTGAAGTCGGTTTAATTTTTTTTGTAAAAAGATTTTTTATTTTTTTAAGTAAGTGTATTGAAATTATATTAGCTTTGACTTCTATTGGCATCTTCCCTTGTTCTGGACTTAAAGGCCGAAAGCACATGCGGCAGGTGGCATAAAACTATGCAAGGATTCCCAGCTTGCATGTCAGTGAGCTTTACCAGGTTCTGATTAGTGAATGTCACTATGGCATGCAAGCAACTTACATACTTTTGTACCATTTACAGGCATGGATACTTCGTCCTTTACTAACCGTCCTCTGCAGTTTCACCTGCGTCTTGATTGCTGATGAAACGGCTTTCGTGAGGTCGTAACATGATGTTGCCTATGCTATTCGTCATGAACCTAGTTATCCCATACAGAAAAAAAATCTCCAATAATAATAATAATCAATAATCAATAGTCATTTATTATTGTATCCAATTCGACTGGTACCTAGAGATTAGCGCGTTTAAGGTGCATCCTAGACGACACACTTTTTGTGCGAACGACTCATCAATCATACCAACCTGAGAATATTTTGACTGCAACCTTTTTCGAACACTGCATTGCTGGACTGGTTGTCCAGGCTCAAAAAATATTTTGGACGCCATTTGTATTTTTTTTTTTTAGTTTTTAAATAATAAATGGCTGTAAATATGTCAGCCAGTACGTATTCACGAAATAGAATATAATCTATTACGTAGTACAAACTCTTTAGTTTCTGATATGAAAAGTCAGATTTCAGAAGTTCTCAGAGGGAATATTTTATTCACCAATTTAATTAATTAATATTTGTTTTAATTATCAATTGTTGAACATAACTCTTCAGATACCGTCAATTAAAGACACAATAGTAAGGCAATAGATGTGCGAACGCCGGCGTTCACTTGGGGATTCATGAATGCGCCATAGATAACTATTTACACCTTTTTTAAAACGATGTCTTACATTGGGAATTACCTCGTTTTTGTGGGTGCGTTCACAAACATGTGACATTCACATACACCACACACCCAGGCCCGGAACCACTATCTGTAGGCTATAAAATTATTTTTGACATGCAGGAATCGAACCCGCAACACGCAGCGCTGCAACCAATCGCTCAACCACACCAACTATGACGTCAAAGTAATCGCAAACTTTTTCTGATGAGTGTACCTCGTTACAATGTAAAGCAAAATTCCGGCTGTTTATCTTCCTAAGGTGAGGAAGGCCAACAGAGCTGCATGAATTCTGTAAAGAAGATAGCCTTACTCATTCCGTGGCCTTACTGTTCTCGGTGCAAAAGCTAGAAACTGTCAGAATGGTTGATTTTTTAACCCCCGACAAAAAAGAGGGGTGTTATAAGTTTAGGTTGACCTTAATATCTTCGGGTGGCGCATTAGATATGAAGTATAGGCGAACATTACACGCTAAGTTTTGCGTGGTTTTGCTGTCAGTTTTGTCACAGTCAAAGTTTTGATTGAGAAAAACCTACCGTCTAATGCGATGATCAGCAGGGGCCCAGCTTTCGACCCAGCTGGGCCTACTGGGGTCAGGGTTAGTTCCAAAAGGTAGCTCGGCACCGGTATGAAAGGCAAGAAGGTACGGGGTGGGGTTTTTAGTCAGTAAGACTCTGACACTATCTCCCGCTTTGCCCAAGGGCGGTGAATGTTATTCGGAAAAAAAAGACGGTTTTTAGTACTGATTGACGAAAACCATAATTCATGATTGATGGAATTGATTGACGCTTGCATGACCGTGTAATGGTCGCCAAAGAAAACACTCAAATTTTAGCTGGCAAATAGAACTGTGGTTCAGATAATATTACAACACTTTCTCAGAAAATTCTTCTTCTTCTTAGCGTATCGATGGCAAAACCAGTCAAATTCCTTGCCCAGCCCAGAAATCGGCCACGGCAATGCCGTCCGCTGATGCTGTCATTAGGAGTTTTAGAATATTAATACTTAAAATTAAAAGTTTTAAATTGCAACCAATAAAAAGGGTTGGGAGGGAGTGGTGGACTAGTGGTATCTATCTACTAATAAATAGGTAGTTAAGTTGACTGGTAGGAATTGCCCAAGGCAATAAATTTTCCTCTGTATTTTTGTGTGTATAGAGTAAAGTATTGTGTACTTTTGATTGCATAAAATATTAAATAAATAAATAGGTAGGTACTAGGTTTTCAAGTGAAAGATACAAGTGATCTCTATCTAAAAAATTAGACAATTGGGTCAAATTGTATATTTTACAAAAGTAAAGTGGTACATATCTACGTGCCATAAAACAACATTTGAGCTGTAGATACTTATGTGCTTATAGCTATGTGCTAATACTGAAGTATAAATAAAGGAATGTTTTGATGTTTATGAGATCCACAGTGACGACCGATGACGATAATACGATAGTGGTCTTAAATGAGGGATGTCTAATTAGTTTCCATACAAGAATAACTATATAGACACAGACTAACTAGGCACTATTGCTTTAGTCATAAAATACCTATATCTAATTTAAGAATCTCTATTAGTCATGCCTGCTGCGGGATGCTGGGATGGTTCGTAAAAATAACGCGATCTTGGAAAGTAAAAGGCAACTAAAGAACAAAGGTGGGTTTTAGTCAGTAAAAGTCTGACATTCCCTAGGTACCTAAATCTTGAATTTAACATAAGTAGGTCTAGGTCTTTAGTTTTGTGGCAAATCTAAATAAAAAATTTGATATCTAGGCTTTATCCCGCTTCCCGCATTCCTGTTGCCATGTGGCAGACAGTTCCAGACAGATGCTTACAATACATTATGAAGTATTATGAAAGTAATTAGGTCTTATAATATAGCTCTTTACCAGCGGATTCGTTCACGATAATGTTTAGATACAAAAATAACACCCCTTAATCCGTGCGTATTTTGAGGGTAGTTTAAAAAATATATAATGGCGGTCTTTATTTCATTTTGATTAGAATTGGTGCCAAGTTTACTAGGGAATAAGATTCTCAACCACAACAACTTTAACACCCCTTGAACAGTTTTTTAGGGGTAGTTTTGAAAAACGAATAGGTAATAAAAACCTTTTGTATTTACTTGGGTTAGGTACTATTTATGCTAAGTTTGAAGCATATAGGCCCAAGAAATAAGGGCTGAAACTGTATAAGGCGGCCGCTGGCGCAGTTTTATGCAAAAGTGCCAACGCGACACGGGTCCCCCAACAAAGCACTTTTATATGGAACCGCGCGGGCCCATCTTTATGTTTTTGCGGGATGCCTGAACAAACAGACAGACAAAAATTATTTTAATCACATTTTTGGGTTTGGTGTCGATCTAGCCAGTAACACCTCCTGCCATTTATTTTTTTGTTATTTTCGCTTCTACAGATTTATTCTAAGTATAGATATTTCTCTAAAATATAGTTTGTTTTCATAAATTTTCTTTTAATTATCTCACTCACAGTGGTGTAAAAAGTAGAAGCGGCATGAATTCCTCACTTCACTCAAGTTACTTTATTAACTCCCTTGCGTTACTCGGGAGTTACCTAATTATATAGATCCATCACTTACGTTTGGAATTAAAACTTAGCAACCTTGGTTTCGTTCGGAATTCAACATGCAGCCCGCGACTTGAAAACACTGCTTTATCCCATAGTCACATAATCTACTATTGTTCTATGACTTTTAAAAATGAATCTTGTTTTAGTTCATCAGATTGTCATACAAAAATAAAAATATTTAATTTGAACATTCTAAATATTACAGTCTATTTTGCTATAGTAGATATAGCAAAATAGTCAAAATACAGAGTTGAAATGTGTTAGATAAAACAACGAAATCTTTAAGGTTTGTTTTTGGTAAATAAATTATGTTTTGTAATATAGTCATAGAACAAAAGTTGTTGTTTAAGATGTTAGTAATACAATCCTGCAATGTTCAACCTTAGGTTGTTAGTGTTTTGTTTTACAAATAACCCTGTATAGATGTAGGTACAGAACAAGAAAAGTTGATGATTATAGCTCATCGGAGCAAAGATCACCTCTATATTACCTAATCTTGACCTACGTGACTTCTTTGACACCACAAGCTGGGTGGTAAATATATTATGCAGTAAAGCATGGTTTATAGTTAAAGAGACCAGACCTATCGTTTTGGAGGAACGGGACTAACCCATTTTAAGGTCAGCTGTCCTGTTATTTCCAAACAAACTTCCAGGACGCAAAATAGTCCCATTTTTCAAAACCGCACGGTAAATTAAATTTGTGAAGCTCGTCGATACGAGCGGAAACTATCAGAGAAACTGATGATTATATTTTTTTTATATTTTTCCAACATTTTTTTTAGAATAAAAGTATCTAATTACAAGTTGTGCTTATTTAGGTATAACGGATTTCAAAAAGAGAAGGAGGTCCTCAATTCGATTGGATTTTTTTTTTATATTTGTTACCTCAGGACTCCGTCGTTGATTGATTGAACCTAAAAGGTAAATTGGTTGCATTTTTTTTTTCAAAATATAGGTACGGACGATGGGATCCATGAAGAATTGAGGGAACTCCTCAAATATTAAGTGATTTTGGGCATTTTCATCGAGAACTCGAGCATCTACAGTCAAAAAATAACATTTGATGAGTGGAACCGACAAAGAAGAGAAATAGCCAAATTCATTCTCTCATGGATGTTACAATGAAGATAGTTAAGTATCTAACTATACTTTATCATCTTCCTGCCCTTGTCCCGTTTTATTTGGGGTCGGCGCAACACGTTTTTTTTCTTCCATTCTGTTCTGTCACCCGTCACGCTATCACTAACTCCCTTTTCTTTCATATCACTTCTCACACAATCCATCCATCCTTTCTTTGGCCTCCCTCTTCCTCTCCCTCCATCCACTTGTAAACTCATAACTCTTTTAGCAACATGCGTTTCATCCCTCCTCTTTACATGACCATACCAAGACAAACGGTTTCCTTTCAACTCTTCAGTCACTGGCGCCACTTTCAGACTTCCCCTAATATACTCATTACTCACTTTATCCATTCTCGTCACACCACACATCCATCTTAACAATCTCATCTCAGCTACATGCAGTCTTTTTTCATCCGTCTTTTTGCTACATGCAGTTTTTTTTTTCGTCGTTTTTTTCAGCCCAATTTTGATCCATACAGTATGACAGGCCTTATTACGGACTTGTAGATTTTACCCTTCAACTTAAGAATATCCGTGGATCACAAGTTGTTCCCCTGACCTGTCGCCATTTCATCTATCCTGCGTTGATCCGATGTGTTACGTCTCGGTCTACCTCACCATCTCCTTGGACGAGCGACCAGAGGTACCGAAACTTGGAACATATCGGTCTGGGCGTTCCGGAGAGAGCTAGAGGCACTGGATTAGAAAGACCGCCGAAATCGCAGAACAAGTATTCCAAGTAGTTAAGTACCTAACTATACTTAATACAAATAAATAAGTGGCTCTGAATAGTTATGTTGAAAATGAACAGATCTGATGATTATGGATCCAGATGGTAGGCACCGGATCTCTGTAATTTAAGCAATGTATCCTAGCTGCGTTTCGGCTGATAGGAATTGTCATGAGAAATAGGTAGGTACGTACTCTATTCATAAGTACTTATACTTATCACATACTAAAAAGTGTACTTAGGTAGCTAAGTATCTACTTTTAAAAAAGTATTTACAAAAAAAAACCGACTACAAAAAAAAAAACACAAAAATTATCATTTTTTCTTTATAGGTAAACCTATTAACTGCCGTAGATATGTAGGTTTATAAACCCATGTCCTGTTTTGGGCTAAAACTAAATGGTCAGTGTATGTATGGTTGACGAATCTGGGTCTAAGTAGATAGGTACCACCGACATACTAATGAAATTAGGATGGGGCGCCTAATGACTCGCAAGACTGTTCCATTTTGTAAGTAGACCTGCTAATAAGTACCTAGGTACCAAAGTTCCACCACACACTAGGCGACTAGCTGCCCGCTGCCACTAGCAACGATCGATTTATTTTCTACTAGCTTCTGCCCGCGACTTCGTCCGCGGAAAATTTCTTGTTTTAAAATAAGATTACACTCGATTAGACGCTGCGCACGTTCAGCGCTAGATTCCTGAGCACGGGCCTGCGATGTTATGGCATTTTGCCTAGCGAGCCGTTCCGAGCGCTCAGCGCTAGTCTCCCTATCCCTTGTTTCAGAGACATGCTGCCTTAAATGAGATAGACGCTGCGCATGTTCAGCGCTAGATTCCCGAGCACGGGCCTGCGATGTTATGACATTTTGCCTACCAAGCCGCTGCGAGCGCTTAGCGCTAGTCTCCCTATCCCTTGTCTCAGAGACATGCTGCCTTAACTCAGATAGACGGTGGGCACGTTCAGCGCTAGTTTCTCGAGCACGGGCCCGCGACGTCCTCACATTTTGGCTAGCGAGGCGCTGTGAGCGCTCGGAGCTAGATTCTCTAGCGCGTGCTTGCAAAATATATTCTCTATTTCTCGAGAGGCGCTGCTCATTTTCAGGGGCAGATTCTTCCGTATGGCGTACTCGAGCGGCTCTTGTCTATGATGTCTGCCGGGACAGTTGAGATTTCCTTTTAGACATGCTCTCAACAAACTACGCACAGACTTGAAAATAATTATGAACAAAGGGGAGAGCGACTCGAACACCGTCCGCCTTTACAAAACAAAACAATCGTAATATCGAAAAACTCGTATCGATTATTACGATAGAACGAAGTACGAAACTACGAACATACAAAACAAACGTACAACGAAATTACGATATTTTCGATTATGAGGTATCTATCAACAACAACAACCATACAAACGAAACAACCGAAACCAATAAGCAACTGACAGAAGAACTCCAACTAACGACAACGTGGGCATAATAATTCGAGAGCGTCATCAATCCACAGAAAGTCTTAACACCGCGATTCAGAAAAATTACGTAATTGCAGAACGCCATCTATGGGCAAATAGGTAAAACGTTGGGAACGCCACAATTATGGCGGTAAGTCCCCTCTTTGAGGCGTGGCTGGAAAGGCCTTACGGCGTCCTTACCTTCCGCATGACACAGGTCCTCACCGGACATGGCAAGTTCGGGAGGTTCCTGCACCGAATTAAAGCGGAAGAGACGCCCGAGTGTCACCACTGTGCGGAACGCCCGGAGGACACGGTGGAGCACACAGTCGAGGTGTGCCCTGCCTGGGCAGACCATCGCCGTGCCCTCGTGGGGGCGATCGGCGGCGGAGACCTCTCGCGCCGGGCTCTGGTTGAGGCGATGGTCCTTAGCGAGGAGGAATGGCAGGCGGTCGCCTCCTTCTGCGAAGCAGTAATGCTAGAAAAGGAGGAGGCAGACCGCATCAGGCAACGGCGCCCCCGCCGCCGCCGCCGGGATTCCGATCCCGATTTCCGGCCACCGTAGACGCGGGCTCGCGGACGGCGAGCCATGGGTAGTTTGCTGTTCGATCGTCCGGTAATGGACCGAGCCCAAGACGTCGACGGCGCGCACTGTTCCCGCGCGCCTCAAGAAGTTGTCAGCAACAGCAGAGGCCCAGCTGGGTCGAAACCTACCGGGTCCAGGGTTATCCGAGGGGAACTCGTGCCCTGATTTGAAGGCTAGAAGGAACGGGGTGAGTTTTTAGTCAGTAAGAGTCTGACACTATCTCCCGCTCCACCCAAGGGCGGGGGTTGTCATCAGATGATTTTTGCCCACCATAAAAAAAAAATAAAAAAAAAATAGGTAAAACGTCTGCACAATGAAAGTTATGCTAGGGGTATTTTGCGTTTTAGTAATTTTATATTTTCTCCGAAACTGTATGACCAATTGATATGCTGTAAATGGCAAATCTTATCTGTGTAATGTTCTTGTGATACTGAAATAATTTATTGTCATAAGAATTAATATTTTGTTGCTCAAATAATCAACCAAACGTAAGTATGCCGAAAAAAAATATTTTTAGTGCAATAAAAGAAGTATAAAAGGTAAAATATAAAAGATAGAGATATGGTATCGCGGACTTTTTTGTAGAAATAATTAAGACGAACCAGGTAGCCATACATTGTTTTTAATTTTAAGCAACTGTTTAGGCAGCGCACGCAAATAATTCTGTTTTATGAGGTATTTTTTTCCGACTTGCTAGACAAAAGTTGTGATAGCTCAGTTAATATACATGCTATAGAAACAATTTATAGCCTATAGCACTCAGGAATAATGTAGCTTTCTGCCAGTTAAAAAAATTTTAGAATTGGATTATTAGTTCCAGAGATTACCCCCTACATACAAACTTACAAACTTACAAACTTACAAACTTACAAATTTTACCTCTTTATAATATTAGTATAGATAAACTCGTCATACATTACGCATTTACGGTTGATTTGCAAAGTTGTCCCTTCGGCAGTCAGCCCTGTATCCGAGTGCATAGACAGTCTAATTAATAGCTGCGTCTCTAGTCATTGACTTCACACACGCTACAGTTAGTGACCAGTGGATTTACCAAAGGGTAATTTTAGCATTTTTTTTAAGGATCGATTAAGAATTATGAAAATAATTCCAACAAACAGGAGGACTTCAGTTTGTAGATAAAAACCTATCTAAAAGAAATATTCATTGCAAATTCCTAACTTTATTTTATTGAAGTGGTACAAGATAACATTAATTTAAGTTTATACCTAGAAATAACATTAATTTATGAACACATTTTATTTCATGAACGCAGATATTTTGACAGCCGCAAAAGACGTTTCTTTACACGTAAATAGATATCTGGAGGCGCACATTTAATATTATAATTTAAATGACAAATATTGCAATTTGACTAAAAGTAATTAAATATTGATGTCCCATATAATTAACTACTTTATAAGATTTGAATATAATAGTGAGCGTCATATTAATTAGCAAAATTTTTATACTTGGCTCCACCTGAATACTCCCGATATTATAAGCATCAGGGAAACGTAACGTACTTGACTCCTAGCGACTGAAAATGAATTATCGAATTTCTGAAATAATTTATTAGGAATATAACAAAGTGTAGCCGTAAGTGTACTGCGTAGGTGTAAAAACATTCAATGCTTTAGGTATTATTAGTTTACTGTATATTTTATACGGTTTTATTTACTAACACTTTTTGCTTCATCGATGGACTTTAGAATCGATAACCCAATTTCTTTCAAGTTTTGAATGATTACATTTGTCCGTTAGTGCGTCGCTGTAAAATGCTGCTGTGTTAGGGTTGTGTGACGGTGTTGTGCTCGTTGTGACCATGCTTTTCACACCGATTTATATTGCAATGACCTTTATAAAGACCTGGCGCATTCGCTCGTTCAGAGCTCGTTTACTCGAGTTTTTGAGCGGTAATACGAGTGTCGCGTTCTGCAAAGTTCCTGAAAATGCAGCTGGTAAGAGTCCCATCATAATACCAAGATAGTTATGTCATACATTTATATTTCCCATGTAAAGTATAAAATACAGTTCATTATCTCTTTATTAATTTTTTATTGCTTTTAATTTATCGACCGGCTTATTGACCTCATTAACATTACAAAGTAATGCATTGCTAATTTAATTTTATACATCTACTTTAACTCATAATTAATTTATTTAATTTACAGAAACTCCTACACTTAGTTCTAAGCTGTGCACGAACCCGAAAAATGCATATCTATGTGACTTACTGGATTATACAAATGCCACTCGGATCTGTAGCATGAAGCCGACCCAAATGATTGAGATCAATGACTGGGTGTCCTGCAATAATGGGCTACCGTTGGGCTCCAGTGACCAATCTCCTATTACTGACTTAGATGTAGATGTACTGTTTGAATGTGAGATGGAACCTCATGATTCCTCGGGACAAGATATCATTACTGTGAGTTAATTTTCTGTGTGATATATGAATTTATTACTCATGTAGGTGACAGAAGTAGATGGTAGCCGCAGTGGGTGAGTGATTGGCTGCCATACTGCATGTTGTGGGAACGATTCCCACAAAGCACAAATATTTTTATGATCTACAATGTCTTGTGTATGTGGTTTTAAATGTCCATGATACAGAATAAATCCGTTGGGAAATGTTTTTATGAAAAAAATAATTAATAATTTTTTTGTATTACCATAAAATTAAAACCTTCTCAACTGCCACTAAATACTGCATTGATACTGATAAAAATATTGCATTGGTTGAGGGACTGACTCTCAATATAATTGTTCTTATTTTTACAATTTTTCTTTCTTGACACTTTTGGATGTATAATTTCTGTATTATTTCCAATTTGATTCCAGTTAGAGTCAATGGGCCAGCCTGTGGCGTGGAAGGCAGGCTCTCATCTAGCAATAATTGTAAAGACTAACATAGAGCACCTCAGTGTTATTGGTTTCAACTTTATTGGCGGAGAGTTTGTCATAGATCACAATCTGCCTGTGGTCAGGATACAGAGTAAGTTTCACACACATTTTGAAAATATTTATTTGAAAAGTCCTGGCTGAGTTTTGGCTTACAGATGTATCATATTTCGTCAGTGAAGTTCTAACAGTACGGAAGTCAAAAATGGCTACTTTACAGGAGAGTGAAAAAACTGTATGAAATGAATGTAACGTACCTACGTTTAAGACCGTATTGTCTTTAATTATTAATACAAATGAACTCTGTCATGATTTGAACTCGTGAAAATCGCAATAATCTTTTCTATTGAAGTAATTTAGTGAATTACATTCAAATCTCAAAACACTCACAAAATGACTTACGCACTGTTAGAACTTTCTGACGATTTGTCAGTTTTACCAAATTAAATTATTTTTTATTCATGTTTCAGCTGTCCAGCTATCTGGAGAACCCAACAAGGCTTCAGATCTGTCTATGAGGAGTCTCCGCAGTGATATCCAGTACAATCTTCAAAAGCCAGCAGCCGAATTCCAATGGCCAGTGCATGCAGCCTTGCTTAGGAAACTGTCCAAAGTTGTAGATATCAAATCTGACACCAAAAATACTATACAGATGAATGGTAGCAGCGGAGATATAGTCCTTGAAGTACCACCTCCCAGGAGAACTGTCACTTTAGCTGATGTCAGTTGCAACACTGGCAAGTCTTTATCAGGGGAAGAAGCAGACCCTCCAGAAAGTAATAAAGTAACAGAAACTGCAGCAAAGGCAGAGGATCCCGATGAAGAAAAAGAAGTAGTGGTGGAAAACGTAACAGTAGAAATACAACACAATATCACACCAAAGAAATCTAGTTTAAAACTCGACTTGAAGAAAGGCACGAGTCAGCTCTCAACTTCTTTACTAAACATATCTAGTCAAATAAAGTCTGTAACTACTCATAAAAGAATAGTTAGTACGACTGGGCCGAAGAGGCCACAGTCTCAAATAGATTGCTACCCAGTTGTTAAGGAGGAAGCGGCAAGGAGTTCCACATCTCAACAGAGTACGCCGAAATCTGTGAAAAGTTCCCGTCCATTAGTGAATACAAAGTCACCAAATGTGTTGATATATTCTGATAGTGTAGTAGCTAGAGATAATTTGGAGGCGTCCCTTAGGAAAGTACTGGATTGCGATAGGTGAGTGTGAGTGTCTTATGTGTTCTAAGAATATGCTGAGCTTACATAAAATGAACACAAGCTTGGCTCATGTTACTCAACTGCAATTCTTTCAACATACTTTTTTTTACTATTTTGTGTTTTGTGTTATCCTTACCTTATTGGCATTCAAAATTATATCATTGCAGTTTTAAAACATTTCATATTGGCTATCAAAATTGCACTTTTAGGAATGTTGTCAAATGCACTACACTATAGCAAATAGTTTAAATTACAGAGCATGTAGTAAATGGAATGCCAACCATTCCTACAGTCAAATTCAACAAGTTTGATTGTGCATGGGGCAACACAAGGTTCTTTATTTAGCGATGTTTCTGGTGTAGTGACGATCCTGTTTGTCGTTCACGCGACCTTCAGAGTGTTTGCTACCATGTAGGTCAATAAATAAGAAAACTAAATAATAATGTGAGTTAGTACTCGTACTTTATTTTTACAGAGCAATTTCAGGTCATACTAATTAAAGTAGATTTAAACTCTTGATTACCACAAAAAAACGTCGCGTCGTCGGTGGCCTTGGAGCGCCACGCTAAAATTCAAAGTATTGTAATGAAACTAAGTACCCTATCGCGTCTGTCTGTATGAACACGATAAACTTAAAAACTAGTTAATGGATTTTCATGCAGTTTTGGCCAATACCTTCGAAATGGTCGTTTTAAATGAAGAAGTCGTCAAGAAACTCTTTCTGTGGTGGTCAAAAAGTTAAATAAATGTCATGTGTCATCAGGTATACGTTATACGTGGTGTCCCGCGAGGCGCTGGAGAGCGGCGCCTGGCGGGGCCGCGCCGCGCTTGTAGCTGTAGCGGGGTGCGTCGGTCGCGCCGCGCCGCTGCTACTAGCGCACTTACTGGCGGGTGGCAGGCTGCTTGCCCTCTGTTCTGATCTACTACATACTGTGCTGCCGTATTATAAGACTGCTGAGGTACGTTTACACGTCATTTTTTATACTATTCAAATAGAATGTATACTCATACACTAATAAGTTGTCACAGCAAAATCTTTTCTTTCTTTTTATGAAACAAAGTCTTCCACCTCATCTGTCTGTCCGCGATAAACTGATAAACTACTAAACGGTTTCACATACGGTTTACATGAATATTACAGTTGAGAAAAACCACGAATTTCAAATTTTTTGTGGACAATTGTCCGTAGTTGGACGGATCGCTAGTAAATAAAGAATTATACAAGCGCATAAATATGTTATGTAACTACAACTATCTGTTTTATTTTAAAACACGTCAAAGAACATTTCCATATCATGCTCTACGTAAGACCTTAAATAAAGATTAAAAACTACATCGCTTGGTTTCGCCAGGTTCGTGAGAATGAAATAGTACAATTCACTTACGACAAATGGAAGTCAGTAAAAATGAAGCATCACATATTCTGCTATCAAGCCTCTCCTGCCAAGAAACAGTTCTCTACTGAAAGCGATAGACAGTAAGACGATGTTTTATTCATTATTCTTCTATCAGTCTGTGTGTGTGATATGTGTTACTTTCGAACACAGCATAGTGAGCAAATGGAGTAATAACATGTTAAATTCTTTATGAGTGTCACATAATCTGTCTTTCTATTTGCTTATTATTATGTGTTCTCAAATAAATATTGTGCTTTTAAATAATATTCCTATCAATTTACAGAGCAAGTCAGGAAAATAATATGTATCGGTACGCAAAACATACTTATTGACTTAGAAGTCCTTTAGAATTCTCAGCCCTCATATTGTTATGACACATTATTACGCCTTGAGATTTAGTGTTTGAGTTGAAAAGCAGTTGCTGTTATATTCACGAATGATGAGTTTATGTTACATACGTCAGAACATTTATTATTAAACGTATTATTTGTTTAAACTTTCTTAAAAAGCTTTATTTTAGTTTTTACACAAAAGATATGCATGTGTGTGTGTAGATGTGTTGTCTTTCTATACTATTGTTTTTTCTTTTATGAACTTTATAAATATATTTAAATACAGTACCTTTATTATACAACTTTACATGACTGCATTATACAATTTAATTATAGAGTGGCTGAACAAGGACTATGGCTAATAAATATTATATATTGTAGATTAGAAATAACACATTGTAAGGAATGAATGACATTTAAGTTACATTACTATCATAAATATCCACTATAATTAACACAACTCACGACGTAGTGAAACGTATTATATGATAACACGAAACTCTACCCTAAAACACAAGTAAATGTCTGCTGTGTGTAAATTTTCTTAGTTCAGTTGTTACTTCATTGTTTGTTGTTTGTGAATAATTATCTTTCAGCAGATCACGCAACACGTTATGTTAGTTGCCTAGTGGATAGGCATAGATTAATGGTCAGATACGTCACTTCTGATATACATTGCCTTGGGACACGCCATTTCAGTTTATCAGAAAATCGGCTGCGGTAAAAAAAGTTATAAGATTTTACAAAGCATTATGTCTGCCCATGCTGCATATCTATCAAACTGCAAACGATCTAAGCAACATTTATTAATCTAGGGCTTGTGTATTGTAACTTCACAGTTTGTCCATATGGCGTTAAGTGTAGGAAGTGAAGTATCTGTACAGTATTTACTCTGTGACTTAGCCCTGCAGTAAAAATAAGTTTAAATACATTAGCTGCTTCGCAAGTTGTAAAAATAGTGTTTTTGCCGAAGTTACCGGAGAGTAATCCGTATAGAAAATGGAGGTAGACTTTTATCCTAAATATCTTGAACGCAGCGGGTTTTTTCAAAACTATAGCTGAAACTCTGTCCGTGCAGACAAAGTTACACACAGTATATTGGGATCACTGAGTTCTGATAACCACCTTCTTTTTAAAGTCGGTTAAAAACACCGTCATGCCAAGCATAATAAAACTAAGTATTACGGTCCGTCCTCCAATTTCCCATACGAAAGGCTCTCCGACTATCTCTTTCAATCAGAGGTCTTATTATGACGTGTTACAGCCATCACTGTTACATTGAAAGAGACTACATAGAA
This sequence comes from Mythimna lalbum, assembly GCA_949319445.1. Taxonomy (NCBI): domain Eukaryota; kingdom Metazoa; phylum Arthropoda; class Insecta; order Lepidoptera; family Noctuidae; genus Mythimna; species Mythimna lalbum. Next base: position 9,819,663 of record OX439365.1, read on the forward strand.
TGAATAAGACCATCCCTTTCTCGCAACTGAACAGTGAATGGTGAATTTGTGAACGAAAAAAGAAACTTCGTCTATGATTTGACCAGAATTCATTCAATTAAAGCAGGACTAGACGCGCCGGTCTACATACATTTTATATGGCAACTAAATTTGTAGAGCTACATTAGATTCACACAGTGACGGATTAACACTGCTTGATGCCCTAAGACCACAATAAAAACCAAAGCACAAATTATTTATTTATAGAAATGGACCTTGCGGCTTTTCCGTCTAACGTTTTTAACATATCGGACTCTATGTACAATATCGATATGCCATATGGACGGATTTTTTTTTTGCTTCTTCTGGCCACACCAGAAGAAGCCACACCACGCGACGTGACTTTACGTACAAATCAGGCGTGGCACACGTATGCGTCGCTCTAATCTAGTTCCCGCTTTAATGAAACTAAACTGGAGCTACACATTTAAATCGCGTTCTAGAGTTATCACTGTTAATGTCATCAATTTTGAACGATTTAGGTGTACAGGGTCACGTAGTATCACGCCCCAAGGCTTCAACACTTCCAAACACGGCACCAGAACAGTTTTACATTAGCTGTGTTATTTGTAGACCGTCCAAATACGCGGGGCATCCTGGCCATGAGCTGGACATCCAGGTGTTGGCTTCGGAGGAGACTTGGCGTACGCCCTCTCTGCTGCAAGCTACTGACCTCACGAATAGGGGTATCGCTATCTTCTCCCAGGTACGTATATCCTGCGTTCACTGTTTATAACAGTTTCCGAAAACAAAGGAAAGATCAAAAATGGGCTATTACGAAAAAAATTGAACACAAATGAGATCTATTTTATATAAAAGCTTATTTAATACGCTAGTTGATTATGATTTAATATGAATATTTTAGTCCTCCGTTTTCGTAAAAAAACATGAATTAATTATTTATTCAGGAAAAACAATACACATTTTTTTTTATTTATTCGTTCCTACGCTACGTCCGCAGTAGAATTTGTTAAAATGTAGCTAAAATTGCCGTATCTTGACGTTTGACGATGAAATAAACAAACTTTACCCTTTCTCGTGTCACGTCAATTAACACAGGGTTGCTGACCTTATAAAATAATGTATAGTGATACAAACTTTTTATTTCAATTCTTATAAAATAAAACAGAGGTCTGTAAAAGGTTCATACTCAAAAATGAATCAAGGTACCTAATTACTCTCTTTTAGCCTGTATAAGTCAGATTGCTGTTCAATCTTTTAATTATTTTTAGCGTATGCTCCATACATTTATTGATGTTTCCTTTATTTTTTCAACAACTACTTTGTTAACTGTCCATTTGCAAGAATTTATTATATTTATTATTTTATTCTAGATTCATTTAGAAGCAGACCCCAGCGATTACTTAGGCGATGAAGGACTTAAGAGCAACGAAGCTCGTCTGGGTATCATCCACAAAATACTAGGCGATATCCTCGGGCTTCACGTCAAGGAGCCGAAAGAACTGTCCCAGATCGACTACACGAGAGGGTTCTTCTTAGGAAACCATGTGGTAAGCATCTTATTCGAACGCTTCGCTCAATATCACTGTATATGTTTCTTTCGCATCACCATCAATGTAGCAATTGCTGAATATTGATATTTATATTTTGATACACTAATGTGTTAGGAAAACAGTGGCTGTTAATTATTTTAGATTTTAGACACGTGGTTGATAACGCGTATCCTTTTCTTCCGAAGGGGCAGCTCAAATATTAGGCTTTAGAATCACAGATTGGCTATAGCAAAGGATAGTGCGTTTTTCGTTACTGGCTTTGTTTGGTAAACAAATAAGTCTTCTATGACGTTTCTACTAAGATATCGATTTTGAGAAAAATAATACGTTGAATTGGTATTTAATATAGGGATCAGTCATAAATAACATCAGTCTCTATATTACTGGAAGGAGTAATGCCGTGTCCTTGTGGAGGCGTTCGGTGGCGCCGACCTTTCGTATTTGGCCCTTATCCATGCCATGGTATGGAGCGAGACGCCATTGGAAATTGCAGGACGATTTCCGGATACCGTAGGCGCTGGCATGCGGACGGCGAGCAATGGATAGGATGGTGACGTCCGATAAGGACCATGCCCGGGTCCACGCGCGCTGCAATGACTTATCAGCATGATTGACGAGACGCTCTGAGTAAACAGTAATCTTTTCACAAGGTAACGGATGTGAGTTCTCAATGCCCTTAGCCTTTTCCCCAACTATATTGTAATCGGATTCCAATTTAACCGGATGCAGCTAAGAGGCCGCATGTTGCCAATAGCAGAGGTAACGAATTTGTATGGAGGTTTGTCATATTGCCGATATTATATCCAGGAGTGTGATGCGTGAACTTCTAATATTTGTAGATACTGTGTTTGTTCACCAAACAGAACATATAAGGAAAAATACACTATAGTAACCCCGCCCTCTTTACGTCAACGTTGCCAGTAGCGTAGCAAGGCGTGGGTGACCTGCTCCATCGCCCACGGCCTTGCATCAAAAGAGGCCACACGTGCGAAGGCTCTAAAGACAAAGGTTTTGTTGTATAATTTATAGGTTTGCGTTTAACTACTATTTCATTCGAAGGTAAGCGATGATGTAGTCTAGACTTCTTCTAAAACTTGGTTGCGACAGTCCCCGTTTTCGAATTTATAAACGAAAAAAGTCTGGCTGATGCGCTTTCGCCCACGTCTAAATTAGTCCACGCTACGCCTCTGAACGTTGCATATCAAAATATAAATGTCGCCCTAAGCAACTACTAGGAAGTAAGAGTAGATAAACATAATTTGTGATGTGCATACTTGCATACATTAGAAGTAATTTGTATTGTTACTAGGTTTGGAAGTTTGATCTAACTATTAAATTCCGTCACGTTCGTTGAGCTTAGTAGAAACACACCGTCATTATTTTGGGGACATTCTTATGGATATGGTAGATCATTCAATCATTATTCTGCATTGTGTATTCTAGCTAAAATAAAAGCTTGCTCAATAATAATTGTAAAAGAGCAGTTCAATGTCACATTAATAATGGAAATCAACATCAATGAACTCGTTATTACTCCTTATATGGGTAGAAATATTCCGATGTTTGTTTGTTTTCATAAATCTATACAAGAACTCGTTAAGAATAATCGTGAAATTGGAAAAAAATATTAAACAAGTAGCTTGTACTTATTCATTATAAAAAAATTTAATGTAGTGAACTATATAGATTTACAAATCGAATCGGGATAAAGACATCGAAAATTTGAAAAAAGAATATTGATTAGCATGCATCAAATTAAATCATCGGTAAAATCTACCAATAAAACAACGCGAATACACTCGGTGTCATAGAATACAGAATGCTTCCGTCATCCAGTCCATGGTGTCACCTGTGTATACGATAGTGACGTGTTCGTAGGCGGCGTGGCCCAAGCGTGCGGCCGGCCCCGGCCACGTGACCGTGTGATGCCCGGTGAGACGCACCGCTTTAACAGCACAAGTGCTAGTAAACATGCTAAACCGCACGGTTTTAAGAGTGAGCGACATGGCGTGGGTTTTAAATGATAGAGCAAATATATGAATGCTATTTTCTTACTTTAAGACTCTTAAATTATCACCGATTCAACATTTGCACCGATTCTAAATTGGCGCTGATTCTACATTGACATTGACGCTGATTCTAAACTGGCGCTGATTTAACATTGGCGCCGATTCTAAATTAGCGCTGACTATATAGGCGCCGATTCTACATTGGCACCAATTCTAAATTGGCGCTGATTCCACATGGCGTCAACTCGAGACATGACGGACTGACAGCTCTAGAAGTTGACGGTCACAAAAATTACTAACTTAGATAAACAAAATCAATTATTGCTTGAACTTCGCTGTGCGCCGTACTTGTGAGCAAGAGAATCATTTTAAATATTAAAATACTGGGACGGTTTATAGCTCTATAGCTCTATCGGTTCTATAGCTCACTCTTAAAACTCATGTGTCAATTATTATTTCGATTATTAAATTTTGCTTTTATTTTTATGAAATAATGAAGGTCACAATGTTTTTGATATTGTAATAAAGTGCACGCAAATCGCTTTAAACATTTTCCTTTCTATCACAATTTTTTATGTAAATATTTATTATTATTAATCACCTCTTATTTCACAGCTAAATCATATCTCGACATTCGATAGAAGTAAAGAAATCATAACATTAGAATCGATATGAATTTTATGTAAAATCATCGCTTCGGCCACCGAGATACTCGACATACTCGTACATCCATTTCAACCGAGCTTAGTGAACAAAGTGAAGCTAAACGTCATTAATTTCTTATGTGAATATTTTGACCTTTGATTTTTTCTATCGATGTTGCATGTTGTGTTGTTCGGAATTTTCTGTCAAGAGAATTAAATTTGACCTAAGTTTTGCTGCCTCTACACACTTAAAAATGTTTTAACAATTTACTACATTATCTAAAATTATACGATACGAGAATGGGATCGTACAAGTATTACGTAACTAGATTTTTTGCAAATATTAATTCTCCTCCGTCAGCAAAAATAAGCAAAGCTCTCACCCCCCCCCCCATGATTACGTAAACATTGGTAAAAGCTTTTGTCAATGTGTTGTTTTCATTATTAATTTATGAGCAATAGTTGTACCTAAGTCTCATCATCATATCAGCTGAAAGACGTCCACTGCTGGACATAGGCCTTCCCCAAGCGTCGCCACAACGACCGGTCTTTCGGCTGATATGATAATGATGATGATGCCGACCCCAAATAAAATGGGATAAGGGCTGGAAGAAGAAGAAGTTGTAAGTCTAGAAACAAGGAATGGGCTTGAAATAAAAGAAAAAACCAAACTTCATTTAAAATGTTGATATTTTAATTCAAATTAACAATGCTCAGTCCAAGATACAGGAATCCATGACTCTAAATCTTCAATGACATTGGATGTTTGCTGCTCAGTGATGTGTGTCTGCTCACTTTTTTATGATTTTGGTACATCGACATTGTTCTCTTAAAAATATATATATATATATATATAAGTACTGCTGACGTAATCACCATCTAGATCACCCTGTCCCCTATGTTATCAAAAATAAGCAAAGCAAAGACCCCCCTGTAGTGTTTACGAAATACTTGAATGACCCCAATTGCATCTTGAGCTAAAATGTTTTTAATAAAACTCCTCATAAAATATCAAAAGGCTGTTCACGCACTATTCGTACTTTAGTGTGTCCGCACACATTTTTATTTTTAAATGAATACTCATAATACTAAAATAAATACTGCCTCGGCTAAAAAAACATGCATACGACCATAGATTCGCATGAAACGAATTCTACATCTCTGATTTCTGACAGAAGATTCCGAGCATGTCAAACCTACGCTAGTGGCTTTCCACCATACATAGCTAAGTAAGATACGTGTCGCAGCACAAACTGCGGCTAGTGGAGGCGTGCCCGCTGGTGGAGGGCGCGCGCGTGCAGGCGCTGGGCGACGTGCGCGTGCAGTGGTGCCTGCGCGGAGAGGAGCCGCTGCACCCGCCCGGGCCCACCTTCCTGCCCGTGCACGTCTACGAGTGTCCCGAGCATTTTTCTACCGTAGACTACTTCGATGTGAGTATTGACTGAGATACTTTGCTTTTGACTGTCTGCAATTAGTTTCTTTTTTTAGACGCATTTATGCAAAACCTTATCAATATCTTATTAGTTTCACAATGTTACCCTTTAAAATATTTATTTGTTTTTTAGAATTTAACATCAACAAGTCTCGGACGCCTGGTGGTGTACTCCGACGTGATGGCTTCTACTATGCACGTGACGAGCGCGCCGCTAGCGCACGGCGTGGGCTCCGTGGCGCGGCGCCAGGCGGCCGGCCGGGGGCGCGGCGGCAACGTGTGGATCACGCCGCCCGGCCAGGCCGCTATGTCGCTGCAGGTACACTCCCACCATGCACGTGACGAGCGCGCCGCTAGCGCACGGCGTGGGCTCCGTGGCGCGGCGCCAGGCGGCCGGCCGGGGGCGCGGCGGCAACGTGTGGATCACGCCGCCCGGCCAGGCCGCTATGTCGCTGCAGGTACACTCCCACCATGCACGTGACGAGCGCGCCGCTAGCGCACGGCGTGGGCTCCGTGGCGCGGCGCCAGGCGGCCGGCCGGGGGCGCGGCGGCAACGTGTGGATCACGCCGCCCGGCCAGGCCGCTATGTCGCTGCAGGTACACTCCCACCATGCACGTGACGAGCGCGCCGCTAGCGCACGGCGTGGGCTCCGTGGCGCGGCGCCAGGCGGCCGGCCGGGGGCGCGGCGGCAACGTGTGGATCACGCCGCCCGGCCAGGCCGCTATGTCGCTGCAGGTACACTCCCACCATGCACGTGACGAGCGCGCCGCTAGCGCACGGCGTGGGCTCCGTGGCGCGGCGCCAGGCGGCCGGCCGGGGGCGCGGCGGCAACGTGTGGATCACGCCGCCCGGCCAGGCCGCTATGTCGCTGCAGGTACACTCCCACCATGCACGTGACGAGCGCGCCGCTAGCGCACGGCGTGGGCTCCGTGGCGCGGCGCCAGGCGGCCGGCCGGGGGCGCGGCGGCAACGTGTGGATCACGCCGCCCGGCCAGGCCGCTATGTCGCTGCAGGTACACTCCCACCATGCACGTGACGAGCGCGCCGCTAGCGCACGGCGTGGGCTCCGTGGCGCGGCGCCAGGCGGCCGGCCGGGGGCGCGGCGGCAACGTGTGGATCACGCCGCCCGGCCAGGCCGCTATGTCGCTGCAGGTACACTCCCACCATGCACGTGACGAGCGCGCCGCTAGCGCACGGCGTGGGCTCCGTGGCGCGGCGCCAGGCGGCCGGCCGGGGGCGCGGCGGCAACGTGTGGATCACGCCGCCCGGCCAGGCCGCTATGTCGCTGCAGGTACACTCCCACCATGCACGTGACGAGCGCGCCGCTAGCGCACGGCGTGGGCTCCGTGGCGCGGCGCCAGGCGGCCGGCCGGGGGCGCGGCGGCAACGTGTGGATCACGCCGCCCGGCCAGGCCGCTATGTCGCTGCAGGTACACTCCCACCATGCACGTGACGAGCGCGCCGCTAGCGCACGGCGTGGGCTCCGTGGCGCGGCGCCAGGCGGCCGGCCGGGGGCGCGGCGGCAACGTGTGGATCACGCCGCCCGGCCAGGCCGCTATGTCGCTGCAGGTACACTCCCACCATGCACGTGACGAGCGCGCCGCTAGCGCACGGCGTGGGCTCCGTGGCGCGGCGCCAGGCGGCCGGCCGGGGGCGCGGCGGCAACGTGTGGATCACGCCGCCCGGCCAGGCCGCTATGTCGCTGCAGGTACACTCCCACCATGCACGTGACGAGCGCGCCGCTAGCGCACGGCGTGGGCTCCGTGGCGCGGCGCCAGGCGGCCGGCCGGGGGCGCGGCGGCAACGTGTGGATCACGCCGCCCGGCCAGGCCGCTATGTCGCTGCAGGTACACTCCCACCATGCACGTGACGAGCGCGCCGCTAGCGCACGGCGTGGGCTCCGTGGCGCGGCGCCAGGCGGCCGGCCGGGGGCGCGGCGGCAACGTGTGGATCACGCCGCCCGGCCAGGCCGCTATGTCGCTGCAGGTACACTCCCACCATGCACGTGACGAGCGCGCTTCGAAACTCCGAGCATAGTCCTTTCCGTTGCCCTTTGGGTGATTGTTAACCTTCTGATGAAGCCCATTGTAAGCGACTATGTTTCAGTGCTATGTGTCATCACTGGCAACACGCACTGGCACTGGACTTTCGTCTTGGGACACTGCTGTGGTATTTTGGACGAGAAGATACCGCAGCGTTTGGGAAACTGCGAGGTAGCCAAATCGGATTCGACAATTTATTGACCTCTTTCTCAAAGTTAGACCGACCTAACTGGATTGTCTGTCCCATCCCAAGTAAACGTAATCGCCTAAAACTTCGAGTGTAGTCTCCGATCTTTATTGGAGTGGGTGCTAAATGATTATTTACCATGACTTTGGTTTTGTCCATGTTCATTTTAAGACCAACTCATGTCATGTATTTTCACATAAAAGTCGGGATGATTTCTGTTGATCACTCCAATCGCACGTCCCTGACCTTTGTCCTGCATAATAATTTAGCATTGATATATTCTTTTCTAGGTGTGGCTCAAGATGTCGCCGTGTCTCCCGCTGGTGCAGCACGCCGCCGCACTAGCTGCTGTGCGGGCCATACGATCACAACCCGCCTATGAACACTTGGATATTAGGTAAGCTATTTAGTTTTACCTTTTACAGATTTACCGTTAAATGAGACAGTGCTTGTTGTAGCTGCGCGGTGCGTGAGGAGTGGTGGTGCGGTCCATTAGCGCGATAAAGAGTAACTTGAAGAGTAAATATAGCTCTTCGACGTAACAAAGCATCATCAGAGTTGACCAACAATAGTCTATTTGCGTTTTTAAAAAGTTAACTCATCAGTGCAACTGCAAAGTAAAAAAGCAAACTTTTCACAGTTTATTGTTGTACTGTATAGTTTTTGAAGATCGTCAGGATTTTCTCTAGCTCGAAAGAGACTGGGTTGCCTACTCTGGCAAAGCTCACGACGTAGCATTTTGACGGATTGAACTCCATGATGTTATTTACACTTCACTCCCAGTTAGATCATTTACCATTACCAGAAACAGTAATGGTCCGAGTATAGACCCTTGAGTGACGCCGGAACGCGTGTGATAGGAGCTGGGATTCATAAAGAACTAGTGTAACAAACTGCTGACGATCGCGGAGGTAGTCAGCAAGAAGCCGCAGCAGACCAGCTGGAAAGCTTATAGCACAAAGTATCGCCAGCTAAATGACATTATTAACTGTATCAAACGCTTTCCGTAAGTCAAAACATCCACTCAGCCACCTCGGCTTACTTCAAATGGTCATTATGTACACGGCTTTCTGTTTGGGGCGTGGTTAAGCTGAATAATAACGATGAGACACTATTTTTTTAAAGTGAATATACTATAGCCAACTCCAGTAACGTTTCTTTTGGAGTCAGCTAAACTTTAAAATCATGAACCCCAAAATCCTATCTAAAGAGTGGTTATTTTACAGAATAAAATGGCCTAACGACATTTACTTCGGCCGCGACGTGAAGATTGGAGGCACCATCACCACTGCCAACTGTATCGGCGATGAAGTGTACGTTAATATTGGTAAGTGTTGTCTATTTATTATTTACTAGCTTTTGCCAGCGGCTTCGCTCGCATGAAAGTAGGTTTCTCCATACAAAAATTTGAACGCACGTTTCATCCTCTTAGGGAGTAAATTTTAGAAAATCTCGCCTACGTTATACAAGAAAAGTAAAAAATTTCACGCTCCTAGTTCCAATAATTTCGACTGTGCGTTGATATGTCAGTCAGTTTCTTCCAAATCTACTTTAAAACAGAGATGTTACGGAGGTTTGATTATAATTATACATATCCTGGAATAGCATATAGAATTTTCTCCTGGGAGTATGTTTCCTTGGGATAATTTCCTACTTTTTACGCGGGTTTAGCCGCTGGTCGAAGCTACCCTCTAAATAATTCTTAATTGTACAGGTACGGGTGTAAACATATCGAACAACGTGCCCACGGTGTGCCTCAACGACATCATCACGGAGCACAACAAGTCGCACGGCACGTCGCTGGCCCCGATGTCCATCGAGCGCTTCCTGGCGCGGTACTGCTCGCAGCTCGAGCGGATACTCGAGTACATGAGCACGGACGGCGGGATCGATGCCTTCCTAGAACAGTATTATCAGTATTGGTTGCATACGTGAGTATAGTTTAAGTGTTATTTTAAGTTCTTCTCAGTACCATCCATCATCAGGCATATTAAGGCGAAAAATGTCCACTGCTGGAGTCCAGATCAACTTTAAAAACCTTTTAAAAACTTCCTTGTAAAAACATGCAATGATTTAAAACTAAGCGCAATTGTGTATCGAATGTAGGCTCCGTTTTATTTATATCTTATGTTTTTGGCTTGGATACTAAGTCGTTTAAGTCTTCGTATGAATACATATTACATTAGAATACGGCTGTAACCCATTCCTATGTTTTTTGGCAGCAAACCTATCGAATTAGGCCTTTAAGCATGCTTCGCTGAGGTAGTCAACACAGCAATAAAATTCTCAGCTCTATTTTACCAAGAACACGATAATGTCCCGTACAAAACTACACCAATTTCTTATATGGTAGTATCTCGCTAATAAATGATAGAATGAAAAAGTTATAGCCGTTTCAAAAGTCCAAAATTACTGGCAAGATCTCATTTCATCTCGGAATTCATTTAGAATCCACCTTTTCTAAATCTCAAAAAAAAAAGTCTCTAAACTGTTATAGCTCTCTGGATTAGTTATTACTGTCTACTGTTTAAGTATTAATAACTTATCCTTTTTTTATATAAAATTATTTTGTATCCCACTGCTGGGTGGCCTTCCCTTTCTCCTTCCAAACCTCTCTATTTAGGGCAATCTCTGGCCAAGTTTGCCACACCACCTTCGCCGCGATCCATATAGACGACACGTGCCTCAACTTCCCTCTAACTAATCAAAAGATTAGTAATAAAAAATAATAAAAAAGAGTTATTAATCTCTTGATTCGTTAGAGGGAAGTTTAAAAACCGCTTGCATTCGATTGATCTGAAGCGTGTTTTCATGTCCTATTCGCCAGGGTCGTGTGATTGCGTCTGGGTATTCCATCTCGCTTAGCTCTTCAATCCCCATAGGTGACAGAGGAGCTGACGAGATGGATTATTTGGTCGTGGATATGCGACCCCGGCGGATTAAACACGAAAGGGTTGGTCGGATATCTCCGACGTAGGCGATTAAAACATTGAATTTTGCTAACCCATACTGTATCGAAAATAATACTTATTCAATGCATATCTTCCATTTCCAGTGGCGAATCTATACGCGTTAAAAGCGAGAAGGATGTCTCGCCAGTGGACGGTACAATAAAAGGATTGGACGAAGCTGGCTGGTTGGTTGTGAGCACAGCTAACGGTGACGTCACAGTGGCACCCGATGGTAACACGTTTGACATGATGAGCGGACTTGTCGCGCCCAAGGTATAGACAAGTAGACGAATGGTGGAATGGAATTGGATCAGACAGCCTCTGAAACTGGCCGGCGGAAGCTATGCTGGTGATTTAAAAAATTAAGGTAGCTTATAATACTTTATTAATAGTGGTATATTATGTTGATATGAAACTAGACTTACTTATGTTTTATATTGATATTACACTATGGTTTAGTGTCCGGTATTGCAACTAGCTGGCCCGGCAAACGTTATTTTGCCATTTAATTATTACCAAGAGAAAAAAAGAGGGGTGGGGGTAAGAGGGCAAGAAATAGCATACGACCAATTCGCAGACCTATCAAATATACACAAAAATATATTTTAATATTGGATAGCCCTTTTATTGAGAAAGGCAATAAAACAGCACTCTACGACCTTCGGAAGTGGAGCAGCAATCAAACATCCGAGGGAGAAAGAACATTGGAAATTCCTGGACTCTCGCAAGACATCTATGTAATTCATCCGATATAAACTTGGACTGTATGTAGGTAAACACGTGTAGGCCATATACACATTGTTAAAGATTAAAATTACTACTAAGCAATTCATTTTGTATGCACTTCTAACGTGTGAAGTAATTAAGTCTAGTTTCATTCAATAGTTAAGTTTACGGTGATATTATTGTTAGTGATTATTTACAGCTCTCTGTATGCGGGATATTTATGGGAATAGTTTCGTTAGAGGTAGATATATTTGTGATATTTTCTCAATTATAAAATTATGTCCTTAAAATGTTTTCGTCGTGATTAGAGTTGGTGATAATGAATTTGGGAAATGGATAAAAATATAAGAAAATGCACGTAAATTCGTGAATTTATCAATATACACATTACAATAATTATTTATAATTTGAATTTTGAATAGTTGTCTGATGAAATAATTATTTTAATGCGTATTTTTTTAAATAATCGCGCGCTAAAATGGATTCTAAGTGAGACTAATTAAATTATTTGTTAATTGTTATGTAAATAAATTTAGCATAACTAACACGTTGGTTAGTTACGCGACGTTATTATTTGCAGAAAACATTTATAATTATGTTAAGAGCATCGACGTCCTAAATTATGCTCACAATAATTAAGTTTCATCTGTTAAATATTTTATTGCATTATGGTTATGGTTATTAATTACTATCTACTTAAATAATAATGATGAGGAATTTATGTGACGGAATATTATCAATATTAGAATATAAACATTAGATACTATTATTACGTTTAATGATAGCTAGCCAAATATAAAGTACTTATATTACCTGAATACCGGTGTAGGTATCTATATCCCAACGATTTATGCGAAGTATAGGGCTCATACGTAGGCACAAATACGGAAATCATCAATATCGATATAAAATAAGTATATTTATTAACGTTATCGCGTAAGGTTTCGGTGTGTTCACTGGGTTGCTGAATTTTAAACTACATTAAATATAAAAAAAAGAAATATTGAGCTCAGTATAGATAGAAAGTATAACACAATGAAAGCAAACAAATTTTAATGTCAAATAAAAAACTTTAAAAAGAAGTGACATCCATTGAAATCGACTATTTAGCATCTAGACACCTAACATTAAATATTTCAGTCCAAATTTATTTTGCAAGTAGCCGACGAACCTATAAAGAATTGGAGAGCCAATCAAGATGCATTCATTTTGATTAGCCCTACCGATTGATCGACAGGACTTGCATAAAGACGCACACTAACCTAATCGGTATCTAGCGGTTGAATATTCGATGCTAATAAGGTATATTCAAATTCCGAGTAATGGTCCCCACGAGCCCAGTTTTAAATATTAAATCAAAATAATAAAGAAAAGTAATAATCGTAACTCGTAGTATTTGGACAGCCACACCACTGCCAGTGCTCTTATATCGAATAGTTGATAGTTTACATAACGTGTGAGAATGTGCCGTAGGTGTCCGTTCATAGATAGTATAGAGTTGTTCTACATCTTGAAAAGAGAGTGATTGGTTGGGTGTCAATTACTCTATGGGATTTACGGGATATGGGAGTAGAATTGTTTATGTATCGTTAGCTCTTTTTAAGAAGAGTTATATAACTAATAGACGAACCTACTATAATGTATATTTTTTGTCAGAAAATAAGTTATAACAATCATATTCCACTGATGTAGTTTTGTAGACGCATATTATTATAATAAAGGATGTACCTTCGGGAAAAGGTAACCAACAAGTTTATTTTTTTAATGAGAATGCAGACAAGTAGTTTTGTTCTTCTACATCTGTTATCTAGCTTCCTATCTATTAAAACTTTTGATACCTCTGTGATGAGGAATTTAAGCAATTTCAAGTTATACATGCATAAATGTGTATAGGTTTCATTTAAATAGGGTGATTTTTTCATGTGGGTGGGTGATGAAATTCGAACCCATGATCCCAGCGAAGAATGTTGAAAGGACTACTAAAGTCTGTCTAAAAAGTCAAACGACTGGAGTAATTATTAGATCAAAATGAAGTCTGATGTAGGCAACACTGGTTCAATAATCAAGGTGGATTAAGAGATCTTGATCATAGTTTACTAATAGAAGAACCATAAAAAAAGTATCGAATATGAGTATTTTTTAAATGATTAAATATTATACAAAATTCTCAATTCGTTTGACTTTTTAGACATACTATAGCTATCCCTCATATTTATTTATTATGTATGCACACAAAAGTACAGAAGCGGATTTAATGCCTTAGGCATTTTCCACCAGTCCATCTTTAGATGATGCAGAGACAAATTGTGATAAGTACAATATTGAATATTAAACACAAACTTTATTTACATACAAAGGTTACATATAAATTATATATCTAATGGAATATAGTATATACTCAAACGAAAAAACTAAATATATTAATACATAGTCGTGAATATATAGTTTCGGATTTGAACATTCACGCCAATTGAAAAATTCACTCTGTACCTATCTACCGTCCAAATGTTTGGAAGCAGCCAAGTTAAAACAAAAACAAGTAAACAAGGGAAATATTAAACATACAATATGAAAATTATATAACTAGATTTTATAATTTGATGAATACCAGATGATACCTGATCCTTTTGCGTTTGTGTTAAAAATCGTAAAACTTTATTTGATTCTTATTTTTAACCAAATATTGTTTGCGATGTAGTCAGACGCCAAAAAATCTGATCATCTGTCTATCCAACGAGTATCGTATTACCCAGTTACTGGGTTGTGGAGGTCTGATAGGCAGACGCTCCATGTAAAATACTGGAAACCCAACTGAGTTGGTTGGATGCGGCTGATATTGTCTACAATGTTAAGTTTTGTTTAATGCGCTTTCAAACTTGTAGACGGTAGTATGCGCGTATGGGTTATACATAAGTTAATATGTAAAGTATTAGTCAGTTTAATAGAGCTTTTTATCGTTCTTTAATTACAATATTCTTTGTATAATATGAGAAAAACAATGTGCCTAAACAAAGTTATTGTAACACATGCAATTGATCTATTTGTTAGATAATAAGTAGCGTTGTACAAAATCGCATCTTTACATAATTTTGGTGGGAATCTCAAAAATTTTTCGATGATTTAAAAATTTTACTATTTAATGATAAATCGAATAAAAATTTTCGCTAACTTAACGTTTTGAAATTCGACTATTTTGAAAATGAATCTTGTTAAATGATAGAAGCAGTAATGTTCCCACATTGTTGGGCTGTGGTCCCTGGTCACGGATCCTAGTCACTCCTCGCTGTTGTCATGTGCCGTTATGTTGTTTAGGTGTTATTTATTGATAGAGTCTAAAATGTTATACAGTCTCTTGTTACATTACTCTGGTTGTATTCATGTGCTCTAATAAATTATTTCATTAATGATTATTACGTTTGTTTTATTCTGCTCCTGATAATAACTGTATGGAATTTAAAGAAAAGGCATTAGCAAATATATTTTAAACCTACATTTTATTATACTAAACTATTTATTTATAAGAACACTTTCAGACTAAAGTCAATATAGTAAAAGTAAGGGCCAACGCTGCGTTAAGCGGGCGTCTACACGGACTCCCGTCGTTGACGACGACGGTCCCCATAGCGGACACCGGATTATAATCGTTGCAGTGTCGCTCGGGTGCAGGGCGAAGGGCGCGGCTCCCCGCGACGTGTTCCCGCGCGGGTCAACGCAACAGAGCACTTTAGTATGGGATCGCGCGGGCGCCCGATTAACGCAGCGTCGGCCCTAATACAAAATGAATAAGGTTGTAATAGGCATAATTTTTCGAATGAGGCATAATTTTCCACGATGAACCTCAAGTCAACTTGTTGAGTTGGCACAATCACTCCATTAATAAACTTAAAACCCATTCCCTAAACAAAAGCTAATATTCGTCAGCATTACTAAAAACAAATTTATTACTCGGAACCCCTTTCGTTCCCATATTATGTAGCACAAAGATTGCCCCCGCCAGTGGTTCCTCCTTCAGTTGGCAAGCTTTCATATTCCTTCGCGATGTGGTGACGATTAAGTCGTCAAGCCCTGGTCCTCCCCAGGTCAAGGAGGTGGTGAGGGTCACAGGCAACTTGTAGCGTTCTACTATCTGGCGTGTGTCAGGGTTTATGCGGACTATCTGTGGAGAGAATGAGTATTGTCGCTGTATGTAAGCATTAAAGGTTAAGAGTCAGATATTTGGTGAATTTTGGCGAAGTTATATAAAATGAAATGGTCGATTTTTGCAAATACCAATTTCTTGAATTAAAACTAGCGTAACCTCTGAAAATGTGCTATTTTGCGTGAACTTTGGCCCTTCATAATGCAATCATAAATTTAAAAAAAGTAAGGAATATGTAAGTAGGTACCAAAGTACAGAAACCTTATACAGGTTTATATGCTAGCAACCTCTCAGGACTATGTTACAAACATCATAAATTACAACTTTGCTTTTATGAATTTAAAAAATTTGTTATATCAGAGTTTGGATTGTTCATCAGATTTTTATACAAAAATAAAAATATTTAAATTGAACGTTCTAAATATTTCGAAGCAAGCTATAGTACCTACAATAGCGGAGGGTAGCTGAATATAAACTTGACATATTTACGGGCAGTTCTCACTAGTTAGTCAGTCGCGTTTGATGCGCTCGCGTCGCGTCATACGTGTTCTTGTAGCGAACACCTTTTTTCGGCAGTGAGGACGTCATCTTTACACCTTTACACGATGGTGCATCAATATTCTAATGTGCGAATTCTTGCTAAGTGTGATGACAATGTTTCGAAAGCCTGCTTACCCGTAATTAGATATGGCAAAATACAGAGTTGAAATTTGTTAGATAGAACAACGAAATCTTGAAGGATTGTTTGTGGTAAATGTGTTATGTTATGAAAAAGTCATAGAACAATAATACAATCCTGCAAGGTTGTTAGTGTTTTACAAATATCCCTGCATAGGTATTTAACCCTTCAGATACCGTCAATTAGAGACACAATAGTAAGACAATAGATGCGCGGCCACCGGTGGTCGCTTGGGGATTCATGAATTAATCGAAATCTGAACGACGTGAATTTGCCCAAAAACTTTTAATTCATGAATCCCCAAGCGACCACCGGTGGCCGCGCATCTATTGTCTTACTATTGTGTTTCTAATTGACGGTATCTGAAGGGTTAATGTTTAAAAAGAAACACGTTTTTCCCAGACAAGTTTTGTGAAATAATCGAGTGAGTGACGGATGTATCGAATACCAACAGTGTTATAGCGTTATCTTTATGTTTTCGCGTTACTTCTTTAACAAAAATTGCGTTGGATTGCGTTGGTTGAAACTACCTACAAGCTTTTTAACCATACCTACTTATGTTGACGACAGACGGACCGAAAAGGACCCTCCTATTGTAAGTAAATGACTTCAAATACTTCTTTTTCGAAAGTTACGTTACACTTTGTAAACAGATAACACTTACGCAGCCATGAAACATGAGAGCGATCCAGATGAATCCGGCTTCGTCAATCGTCATTCCATCTGCTATAACATCGTCATCCCAGTACTCGTCTATGTCCAGGATTGTGCGCCGTTTACCTTGAAACAGTAAGAGAAATTACCGTAGACATTGAAATTTTTTTTTTTTAATCATTGCGATTGCGAAGCACTAGGCATTATTCCTGTAAAAGTCACATAGGGACACAAGTAGAGGATTTGCGGGATCTTGCATCTCAGGATCACGGGATTCCTTTTGTTTTCTAGACCCAAAATTTTCGGAGTGTAATTTCGCATATCCCGGGATTATCGGGATTAATATAATTATTATTTTTCAAGTCTCATTTAACCCTTCAGATACCGTCAATTAGAGACACAATAGTAAGACAATAGATGCGCGGCCACCGGTGGTCGCTTGGGGATTCATGAATTAACTTTGCTTTGCTTCTAGAAGCAAAGCAAAATTATCGTAATATATTAGATTAATTAGATAGATTAGATTTGTTAGATTATGTCATAGTAATCTAGATTAAAGTAATATTTATCGAACCTCATGAAAGATCATCGACGACTTGTTTTTAGTAGTAATAATTTAGATAGTGATAGCGATTTAAAGGATTGGTTTTGAATTTCAAACGAGAAGGCAGCATAACTGAAAAAGAATAGACAGGCAGCCTTAAATTGTACTCGTAAGTGTTCGGCCACACTACACGCGAGCGCGGCGCGGCATTCTCAATCATATGAACCTTGTTTGAGTGCACTATGGGCACTCCCACGGCCACGTGGGTGCGGAAAGCGATGCGGGCTGCTTAACGCAGGACGCGCGCGGGCATTCACGCCACAGCTTGTTCATAAAAGTGGCCACAGAGAGTGCGCGGACAGCGAGCGGAACCCACACGAGAGCGGTGATTTCAAACTAGTCCGAGCCGTGCTATGGCAACCGCCATTCCACGCATCGCGCTGCCGAGCATTAAAAAATAAACAACTCATACTTATATGTGCCTTCTCCAAATCAAAGTCGAAAGCTTCAATCTTCCTGGCGAGCGAGTCGATGTAGTACAGGATGGTGTTATTGAGAGACCACGCCAGACCGTTGGATATGGACACCGGCTTCAGCTTTACTTGCGGCACAAAGTGAGGCGGCTCTAGACTGTATAAGGTTCCCTGGTCGTGTATTACATGGTTGCCGTGCTGACGTCCTTTTGTGCCTTCGTAAGAACAAGAAACAGACATTTTACGTACACTTTTAGTTTTGGTCTGAAGATACAGATTTAAAACCTTTTGTAATCCGTATTTGTTCTATTTTACCCAGATAGCAGGAGTTTATTTAGAACGATCATTATACAAGGATAACATAGAAGTAGACAATAAAATTGGGCTAGTGCGAGTCGGGCGCGCTCACTGAGGGTTCCGTAAAAACTTTCATAAGTAAATAGTTAAATTCCCGAATGGATTCAAACTCGAAAATTTTTCTGAATCGCATTTTTTTTTAACAAAAGCAACAATACAAAAGACGAAATCAAAACTAAAAAGAAAATAACAAAAGTTTTCAGATTTATATACTCGTAGATTTATTATTAGACCTTACGTACCTTACCTTAATTTTGAGGGACCGAAAACCTGAGTTTTTTTTTTTAAATGACCTTTCTTAAGTAATTCCAATTCGATACCTTCCCGTTTTCCGAAAGTAAAGGGTCTTGACAGATAGACAGATTGATAGACGGACAATAAAGTGATCTTCCATTTTTTCCGTTTGATGCATGTACCTCACCATAAAAAGCCGTTTTTTAAAGTAACTTATGATGATTGAATCTCCAGAAACCCAGATGTTGAACTAGCAGGCTATAAGATAGTTTACCTCCCCAAAATCTGCCCACCGCGTCCACCTTTCCTTCGTTCAGTATGTTATCTGGCAAGCCTTGGTCGAAGGCAGCCACGAACCGGAGCGCAGCGTCTCCGGGTTTCGCCCAGTCCATCAGGAACAGTTCATTCCTGACGCCCACTAACAGACGACTGCTATTCTGTACGGGTATAACTATGTTCACTTCACCATAATCTGCAAGAAAGTGTTGTTATTTATTGTCATTTGCAATTCGGGTCATTGAGAAGAAGTCCAGCTTTTTCCACCATATTTATCTTTCGCTGACTGGTATTATTTGCCTATTGCTCTTCCAACACCATGACCTCGCAACTGACGAGCTGTTATTTCTGTTGTAGGCAATGAAGTCTAATCTACCGGACTTAATAATAAAACTATATAAAAAAAACAGTTGCGATATTGCCACAATGGTTTATTAACAGAATTTGGAAAAAAAAGCGGTTATTATGCGAGGACGTCCTCACGCGTCAGCCGTCGCCCTGGGCGTCATGAGGCGCAGGGCGATTCCCAGCCATAGGCTTGCGGACGTTGAGCAACTATTATGTAGCTCGCCTAACCCTGCTAAGCCTGAGTCAACGGTCCGTTATGTTTATTTATTTATTATATTTTTTATTTTTATGTTCCACGTGCGTCTCAAAGAGCAGGCAGAAACATGGACGGGGCTCGCGCGGGCGACCTTTTAATATAGCGTCGACCCCGACCGTCTGATACTTACTGATGTGTTTAACTTTGTGCTTCTTGGTGGCATAGTCCAGCGCGTGCACGTCTTGTTGCAGCGCATCCACCCAGTAGAGCGTGCTGCGCGCATGGTCCCACACCGGGCTCTCGCCGTGGCTGAACGATAGGTTCGTGTACTCAAATGTGTTGAAGTTGTCTGATATGTATTTTACCTGCATGAAAACATTCTTTTCTTTTAATCTTTGTTAAATTGGTAATCATAGAGACGGCAGTCTCGGTTAGGATAGCCATGAACTTCCAGAATTATGCGAATAGGTACTTATATTAGAAGACGGCAGCCCTGTTTCTCGTGCCTTGTTCCGAGCAGTGGCAATTTTGACCAGCTCCAATGTACTGTATTGGGTCCAGCTGGGTCGAAGCCTACCGGGGCTAAGGTCTGTTTCCGAAAGGGAGGTCTGGCCCCGGTATGAAAGGCATGAATGAACGGGGTGGGTTTTTTAATCAGTAAGAGTCTGTATTTCCCGCTCTGTCCAAAGGCGGGGGTGTCTTTTGGATGATTTTTACCCACCGAAAAAACAAAAACAGCTTCAATGTTTTTCCTGTAAATGAAACTGTCCTTCATTCGGAAATCAGGTAGCTGCATTTTTTTAGGTGGGATATAATCCAATTACTTCTCCCGCTCTTGGGCGGAGCGTAGTGGCGTGTCGGACTTTTACTGACCAGAACCCATTCCTATTCCTTCTTTGGGCATAACCTGTGGTCCCAGTAGGTTTCGACCCTGCTTCGCCCCTACGGAGGTAGTTGCATAAGCTAATAACTTTGCACTTAGGTAGATACTTAACGAGACTTACTTGGTACAGAGCAGCTGGTTTGATACAATATAAATTATAAATAACAGCAACGGACCACAATGACAAAAACATGTTGATCTCACCAAGTGCTTGCAGTGTATTATGTGTAATAATTTTAGCTCAGGTATACCGTACCTTAGCTAAAGGTATAAAAGGTATACCGTTCCACTTTAAGTTAATTCACACATAATTAAGGCATGAAGGCGACCATTAGTAGTAATTAGCTTTAATGTACATGTGTAAAAATTTACACTGATTGCATAATAGGTTCAACACCTTACAAATTGGTTCTACAGCTATAATATACCTAACTAGCGACCCGCCCCGGCTTCGCTCGGGTGCAATATTATACATATAAACCTTCCTCTTGAATCACTCTATCTATTAAAAAAAACCACAAATCCGTTGCGTAGTTTTAAAGATTTACGCGTAGCTACATAGGGATATAGGGACAGAAAAAGCGGCTTGGTTTTATACTATGTAGTGATGATGTCTGTGGCTGTAACGTTATTTTAGTAAGTACCTATATATAGATAGTTCTATCTCTTTTCGTTAGATTTAGTAGGTACCTACTTAGTGCATATTACCTAATGAAAAAGTTCAGAAGAAAAATCATCAAATAAATGTTTTGTAGAACTTTTAATTAAAAAAATAGAAACTTTTGTGAAAGTAGTCCAAAATTTTCTGCTAAATCAAAAAGTTCCGATTAAATAGGTATAGCAAATGATTGTAAAGAAAAATTAAGTACATGCGCATGAAAATTTACTTTGTGCGATCTCAGTAAATCTTGGGTATTTTAGTAAGGATAGAGAGTAGTAAGGGGAGAGGATCCACCAGCGGTAACAAATATCCATACCTATCTATGTATAGATAGGTATGGATATTTAACTTTCATCATCATCATCAGCCTTTTTAATATTCCCACAGCTGGGACTCAGGCCTCCTCACTAGGGGTGGGAAAGGGCCGTAATCCACCACGCGGGCCCAGTGCGGGTTGGTCAAACCAATCAATTAAACTTTAGTCAGATAATTTGCCCAAATTATTCTCATTAGCCACTAATGCCAATTAGGACATAATACTATATATAATTCAAACTTTGCAGAGAATAACTAGGTACTTATAAATATCAAGATACCTCTGTTATTATCGTGACATGTGTTCTTGAAAAGATGTATTACCGGAATGCTACCCACCCTGTTAAAAACTTGTTCTTATTACTTATCTAATTATTCGAATGTATTGTTTTTAACTTAACCGACTTCGAAAAGGAGGAGGTTCTATGTTCGGCTGAATGCATGTTTTTTTTTTTTTTTGGTATGTATGTTCACCGATATTTCGGTCAAATGTGGACCGATTTAGAAAAATTTTTTTTTGATTGAAAGGTTATGCTTCCAAGTTGGTCCCATAGAAATATTGTTATGATCTGATCATGAACTTCGAAGATATGGAACAGAACTCCTCATAGAATCATAGCAGAATTGTCGTAACAAGTAAAATTGCTTTGTTTATACGTGTAGTCGATCACTGACTGAAAGAAAAGGGGGAGGGGACAGGGGGAGGCGGTAAATTCATGTAATATAACCGTATTTGGGATTATAAGAATCGTTATGAGATGCACTCTGGCTATAAGGTAATTTATGTTTAGCTGAAGGGTAGGTACCTACTTTTTAGTGGTGCTACCATAACTAAAAAGTGAAAAATAAAAAACTTTTTACAAAAAAAATAAAACCGACTTCAAAAAGTACAAAATAACTTTAATTTCGGAAGTCGGTGTTAAATAACGAAGAGACAAGATTCGGTATCTATTATAGAAACACCGACTTCCGAAATTAAAGTTATTTTGTACTTTTTGAAGTCGGTTTTATTTTTTTTGTAAAAAGTTTTTGTTGTGTCGTGACAAGTAATTAGTGTAAGCAGTGACAATGTTTTTGTTCGAGGAATGATTGGAATAATAATATTATATTCCACAACTATCACATAACGCCGTCTAGTCCCAAGCTAAGCAGAGCTTGTGTTATGGGTACTAGGATAAACATACTTATATATTTCTAAATACATACCTACATATTATAGATAAATTACACCCAGACACAGAACAAATGATCATGCTCATAACATAAACATTTGTCCTAGGTAGGAATCGAACCCACGACCTCCGGCATAGCAGTCAGGGCCACTAACCACTAGACCAACATGCAAGCCGAGACAGGCTATAAGACACCTAACTGCCAAATTTTTAAGTTTGTAGGTGTTATGTTTCTGAGATTTCGTGATTAATCAGTGAGTGGTATTTCGCTTTTATATACATAGACTAGCTTTTGCCCGCGCGGCTTCGCTCCCGATCTTCCCTACTCTAGCCTTCTCTACCCTACCATACCCTACTCTACCCTACCAAACTTAACATAAACCATCTACTAAATAGTCCGAACAAAGCCTTAACATTTGGTTTGGATAGGTGAGCCCGTTATTGAGTTATAAAATAACAACGAAAAGTGGCATTGATTTTTATATATATAGATTTATTATTATTATATCTAGCCCATATTGTCCCACTGCTGGGCAAAAGCCTCCCTCCACTCCTTCCAATGTTACCGGTTTTGAGCCACTTCTTTCCAATTCCCAAGGAAGACATCCAAGTCGTCCCGCCATCTCCTTCTTGGTCTGCCGCGACCCCGACGTGCGACTTCAGCGCACCAATTTTGTGTTTTCTCCTGTCCCACCGCTCGATCGGCATGCGACAGACATGTCCAGCCCAGCCCCACTTAAGCTGGGCAGCCTTCTGAACCACGTCAATGATTTGCGTTTTGGAGCGCAGTGTAGTGTTTCGAACGCGATCCGTTATTTTAACACCTAGTATGCTGCGCTCCGTTGGCAAACCTTAAGTTTGGACCTTTGCATGTTAGTCAAAGACCAAGTCTGTGCGCCATAGGCCAGAATGGATACATAGATTAATTAATAAAAAAACTAGTTTTAAAAATACTACTTTATCATTCTTAATTACACATAGGTACCTAAATGACAATTTGATCAATAAAAGTCTGCGTTATCGAATCTAAACATATGAGGCTCGACGCCTCTGCTTCCGGTGCCTCGTATCGTGAAGATGGCGCCGGCGAGGGGCTCCACCCCGTCCTCCAGCCGGTCGCGGGACGTCGTCACGAACAGCTCGTCGAGGTTGGGCCCGCCCCAGCAGACCGACGTTACTCTTGATACTGGCAGCTTGTAAACGAACACTACCTCTCGCCTATCGGGGTCTATGTGTAGTACCTGTGGAATTATAAAAAAAAATGTCGATAAATTGCTCAGTTAGCTGAGGAAAATGACTTGTTTAAAAAGCCTCAAGCCTTAAACTTGGAAGTTTTTATAATCAAGAATTTTTCAACAGCAACCTGGAAGTCTGGAATTGTACCTATCAGGTTATTGCTAATAGGGCTACATTCTATGAAATAAAACCTAAAAGTTCCTCTAAGTACGTACTCTGATCAGGTACAACAGACGCGATATTTTATAATCATAATCAGCCTAATAATGTTATCACTGCTGGGACTCAAGACCCTCCTCACAAGAGGTAATGGGCCGTAATCACCTCGTGTGGTAATTGGTGGATATCTCATGTCTTCGAATTTTTGTTTTTAAGACATACCGGCTGCCTCAGAATGTTTTTCTTCATCGTTTTAAGAGCAGTTTTGTTAAAGATCTCAGATTATGGAACGCCCAAAATCATTGGGCACATTGCCAAGCGCCTAAAATGCATCCTCATACCTTTTTTTTTGTACAAGCCGTTACTGTCCCACTGCTGGGCAAAAGCCTCCCCCAAGCCCTTCCAAACTTTCTTCTTCTGCGACGTCTCTAACCAGCCCTCGCGGTAAGCGTCCAAATCATCCCGCCACCGCTTTCTAGACCGGCTTCGACGGCGCTTTCCTTCAGTAGCACTGACTGTGTGGCGAAGCTTGCCCAGTGGTCCCTGTGCATGCGGATGACCCGCCCAGTCCCATTTGAGCCTGGCAGCCTTTTTGCCTACGTCTATTATACCCGTTTTGGAGCGCAGCGTGTCGTTCCGTATTCGTCGCACAATTTACGTTCCTGTAACTGCGAATATATGGAAATACTTACAGCGCCTCCGAACATGAGCGCTACCCACAGGTTCCCCTGGCTGTCTATGGTCATACCGTCAGGAATCGCGTCTTCGTACCCCAACGCTTGTACGTCTATCACCGTCCTTCGAGCAGCTAGTAACATAAACAGAACAGTTTAAGCATGAAACGTATCATCAACTACATCTTCATCTGTGTCACTTTCACTTAGTACAAGTGGTATTTACCTCTATATCTATTCTTACAATCGGTTATTATGAGTTCATATCAAATAACTGCTTATCAATAAAATGAACTATCGCTATTGTTGTAAATAGGTAATACATACAAAAATATAATATTTGTGCTAAATGGTACTTACCTACCGATTATTTTTACAGTTCTCTAAATTAATAGAAATACCCACGTATTTATTATAAAAGGAAACCTCTGAAGGGATGGCGAATTCATTTCTCTTTCCTCTTGAAATTGCACTAACACGGCCGTCAATTCTGTATAGGTCGATTCAATTTTAATGATGTCCGTGAAGACCACTTTTTGCCATCTATCATATTTTTTATTTTGTTGGGAAATCATCTCATGATTTCTCCCGTTCTTGGGCGGAGCGCAAGGGTATGTCAGATTTTTTACTGACCAAAACCCACTCCTGTTCCTTCTTTGCCTTGTTCCCAGAGCCCCGGGGTTAATTTTCGCCATGGCTCCAGTAGAATTTACTACTGTACAGTGAATCGTGGAGTGTTCCGAACTGCCATTAGGTTTAATTCTACGTAATATCATCCCATACATTAATGCATTTAGGGCGCTGTTGCGTCTGCCTCGGTTCTGTAGTGCGTTAACAATGTTTGTTGAGGCACGCACTGACAGTTTTGACGCTGTGCTTAGGAAGAATGCGGCCTCACTGCTGAACAGACTTCATGGCAACCCCAACAGCATTCTACATGTTGTGGTCGGAAGGCAAGAAAGCCCTCTTGTGAGGACATTGGTGGATCGTACATTGTCGCGATTAATAATTAAATACTGACATAGGATAAGAATATTTGTTACTAACCTTATAGATCTGTGTTGTCTGTTCACAAAATAAATTATTATTATTATAATACGTACTCAAATCTCCTCTCTGTAAATCAAAGTCGAATGCTTCAACCTTCTGTGTGGCCGAGTCGATGTAGTACATCACGGTGTTGTTGTGCGACCAAGCGATGCCGTTGGAGATGGACACCGGCCGCAGCTGTATGCGCGGCCGCGTGAAGCACTCTTGTTCCACGCTGTAGAACGTGGCCTTGTCGGGGACAACGTCGTCTGTTGTATGAGGACCTTTTGTTCCTGTTGGTAGATAAACGTTGGGTTTGTAGTGGAGGGAGGTCATCCAAAGTGTCAACGCGCTACTAGAATCCCCGCACACGGGCTTCAAAAAAACGCCGCTTCTTTTTGAGGCTTCGTTTTTTTGTGGCTCGTGTGCGGCAGTGCCACCACAAAAAAACACTTGAAGCCGCTTTAAGCTTCTCCAGCCACAAGCTGTCGCGCGCTTCAGCTGTATTTTACGGCGGCTTCTATCTAGCTTTTTTTTGTGAACACTTGTAGCGTTTTTTTGTCACTTAGTAGCATAAATTTGTAAGCGCTATAGAAAAAATGCCAACGCGCTACTAACGCGCTACAGCATCGCGACTGTATCGATGCGAACGCACTATAGCATCGCTACAAAAAGTCACCGTGGGCCAGGGACCCAAAGAGTCATTTAGAAAGTTCAATTTAAATAAATATATTTAATTTAAATAAATATATTTAATTTAAATAAATATATTTAAATTGAACGTTCTAAATTTTACGAAGTCTATGCTAAGGAAGCGATAGTTTTAGTGCACTAGCGGAGGGTAGCTGAACATGAAATTGACCTATTTACGGGCAGTCCTCACTAGTCGGTCCTTCGCTTTGATGTGCTTGCGTCGCGTCATACGTGTTCTTGTACTTGTAGCGAATTATTCGGCAGTGCGGACGTAATTATTTTTACATGATGGTGTATCAATATTCTAATGTCGAGTACACGGAAATGGTGCGAATGCTTACTAGGTGTGATGACAATGTTTCGAAAGCCTGCTTATTATTACTACGAGAACAGTGCGTGGGAGTCGACGGTAGATACGGCAAAATACAGAGTTGAAATGTGATAAATTAAACAACGAAATCTTGAAGGTATTGTATGTTTTTGGTAAAAGTATTATGTTTTGTAAAAAGTTATAGAACAAAAGTTTTTGTTTAAGATGTTACAAATAACCCTGAAGACGCGCTCGAGTTTTTCGGAAGACCAACTTTTTTACTAATCTGACGGACTGCCCTCAACGAATGGGGTATGTATGTGGTTCCATATTAAGGGTTCATATGTAGGTAGGGGTACATTACACAAGGTTTCTCGTCAAGTTTTTAATTTGCCTACTGAGCGTTATTGACAAATAGTAGGTACCTATGTCAAGCAATAGTTAGAGATCGACTGAACTTCAGATTCAGTTAAACAAACAGAATACAAGTGTAAAGACCAGTACTCCTAGCCAAGTTGCTAAGGTGCAATAGTTAACGCTAGTACAAAGCTTCAAATGTACGGGAATGACGTCATCCCAACGCTCAGTCACGTGGTTAGAACAAAGGAATTCGACGAAAGCGAAATTATTGTAACTTGGCTAGGGGGGCAGGAAATGGTGCCTTCAGAAGCAAGATACAACAATTACACTTTGATTTCATCAGTACAGTTATACCTGCCCAAAATCGTCCTTCTGCGTCAGGTTTCCCTTCGTTAATGACGTTGTCCGGTAGGCCGATGTCCACGGTAGTCAGCAAGCGCATAGCAGCATCTCCTGCGATGGACCAGTCGAGGAGGTACAGGGAAGCACGTGAGGCTATCAGTAACCGGTGCGAGCTCGACACTAAGGACACTACGTTCACTTCACCGTAGTCTGGAAACATAAGACATAACAGGTAATATCACATTCGCCGACCGCCTTTATTATTGTTGATAGACTTGCGCTTGACCACTATCTCACCTGATGCCAGGTGTAGCTCAACCCTAAGGTAGCGATGTGCGATGGCGAGAGATTTTATTCGATTGTTTAGACTTTGACTAGAGTAAACTCGATCTTTCATTGCGACTGGCTGCGTTTCGCAAGTTCTTGACTTGTGAAACTCAAGAATTAGTTTGAATTCGCAATCACAATGATTGCGAATCCAAACTAATTCTTTCAACAAGAGCAATCGAAAACTCGACTAGAGTGTGGCACGCTCTCGCTTCTAACATGCACTTGAGCTTGATGCATATTATCGACTGAGCCCTCACCCTAGTGACCGAGCGAGACTCCGAGAGACGATTTCATTGACTCGAATTAATCGAAAAATATCTCGATTATTTTGTAGAACGGCGAGTCGATAGTTTATTTTAAAGACTTCTTTCGATTGTAAAAACACCTTGGAATCACCCATCGCTACCCTGTGGTAAACTTTTAAGCGCAGTTGACCAAATAGCCAGAGTGGTTTTGTGATGATGCTAGCTTTTAATTCAATCAGTCTCCCGTTTATTTATTTCATACTGTTTACTATCCTTGATCTTTTGAGAGTAGTAGTACTCGTAGCAATTTCCCGTAATCCTTGGCTGAAGATAACATAGAAGATGAGGGAACTCTTGAAACGTAATAGGGACGGTTGTAAGATGGTTGAGTAATAGTTCCAATATAAATAAAAATAGGTACTTACTTATATGCTTAGTATACAACTTCCCGGACGCATAGTCGAGTCGATGCACGTTGTGTTGTTTCACGTCCACAAAGTACAAGCTCTGCAGTTCGGGGTCCCACACAGGACTCTCGGCGTGGGTGAATAGCGCAGGAGTACCTGGATTGCTATGCGACGATACCTAATGTTTGATTGCTTATTAATAGTAGGTACATTGCAGTAGCGGGGCAAGACCTAAATTTGATGTGGGCAAGATATATTTTGCGAGGCCCCTGGTGGATGATGCAAGAGGACGGATTTTGTTGAGATTTTTTTTTTCTCTAATTTTTATTAGTTAAAAAACGTTGTAGGTTAGTATTGCCAGATACTTGCTGACCAATTTTTTTTTTAATTATTTATTGCTAGACGAGTAATTATATCTACATTTGCGATCGCAAGCCTTCGAGGCGCGAGGCCCCTTGGGCCGCGAGGCCGTAGGCGGTGGCCCACGTTGCCCACGCCGCCTCTGATACATTACATTGCATTGACTGATGACTGAATAGGTGGTTGTAGAGACACTGTGACAAATACCTACCTACGCCTAGACGACACGATCGATGCAGTTGTTGAGCGATTGGCTTGGCTTTGCATATCTCGGGTTTTTTTTTTGGTTTTTGGTGGGTAAAAATCATCCAATGACATCCCTCGCCCTTGGGCGGAGCGAGTGACAGTGTCATCAGACTCTTACTGACTAAAAATCCCACCCCGTTTTTCATGCCTTTCATACCGGGGGTGAGCTACTTTTCAGAGCTAACCCTGGCCCCAGTAGACATCGACCCACCTCGGCCTCTGCTGTTATTGACAACTCCTTCGGGCGCGCGGGAACAGTGCGCGACGTCGACGACTTGGGCTCGGTCCGGAAAGTTACCGGACGGTCGGACAGCGAGATACCCATCGTTCGCCGTCCGCAAGCCTGCGCGTATGGTGGCCGGAAATCGGGATCGAAATCCCGGCGGCGGGTGGCTGGGGCGCTATGAGCGCCATTGCCTGATGCGGTCGGCCTCCTCCTTTGCTAGCATTACTGTTTCGCAGGAGGCGACCGCCTGCCGCTCCTTCTCGCTCCGGATCATGGCCTGTACCAAGGCCCGGCGTGAGAGAGCACCGCCGCCGATCGCTCCCACGAGGACACGGCGATGCTTTGCCCAAGCGGGGCACACCTCTCGTCACTTCCGCACGAATCCGATGCAGGAACATCCCGAACTTACCATGTCCGGTGAGAACCTGCGTCATGCGGAAGGTGAGGACACCGTGAGGTCTTTCCAGCCATGCCTCAAAGAGGGGACAAACGGGGATGCCCAGCACTGGGTTGTGATAGTCGCTGACGCCATTTCACCATGAGATCCCAGCTCTGTCCGCCATGCCGCGATTTATCGCAGCAGTGACTTTCGCCCCGGTGTTGCATCTCCACGCGCAAATCGTGCATGTACTTGAGGGGGATTAGATAAAAAAAAATCATTAAGCACTAGGCCACGAACATATTAGCCGCCCCTCTTATCTCCTTATTTAAATCACGACAAGCCCATTGCTATCGCCTCGCCTTGATCGATGGGCTATTTGTGTTTTAACACTACAATAGGTGGTCTAATCGCACAGGCAATCTTACAGACAACCTATGCATGGACTGAAGAATGGAGATAGATTTGGGACTGTCAGTGTAAAAGTAATAAACAATAAAATTAGTAGACATAATTGAGACAATAATAGAAAATACATACTTTATCAAAATCCAAATAATATGTATATTAATTATCAAATACTTACGGTGAGAAAAGAGAATTAAAAAAAAATACAATGAAAGGAAAGTAATGCTATGATATTATTACCGTGGTAATGCTCTTCCATTTCTTCACTCAAATTATCTCGACATTTGACATTACTAGATATTATAGGATTATAGTTAGATTTTTTTAGTTTCCGACCAGGGTATATGGAACCGCAGACCAGAGTTCTCGCTACCTCCACGCGTTCCCGAGATAAAGGGTCTTAATAGAGAGCCAGACGGACAATAAAGTGATCCTATAAGGTAAGGGAACCTTTTTTTCCTTTTGAGATACGAAACACTAAAAAAACAACAACATACAAAAAAACAACTATTTATGATGTTAATTCTGTCGTTATATTTGTGCCACAATGTTGAGTGTTGTCACATGTGATTAAAAGCTGATATAAAACGATTAATGCTAATTAATTGCATTCCACAATTTACTGCCAATTATGCGAAATTATTCAACCGCGAGACAAGAACCAACGCAATGCGATGCGAGGCATTCATTTATGGATCTCTGGTATCAATGCAATAATCACAATATTCACAGCCTATGTTCAGGCTCGCCAAGATCCGTCGGGCGAGACTGTACATGATTTTTAAAAAAAAAAACTAATCAAGGTCTCGATTTAATGTTCATAAATATATTTTCTTAAGTTTTTTAGGGTTCCGTACCACAAAAGGAAAAAATATTGGGCAAGTGCGAGTCAGACTCGCGCACTGATGGTTCCATACAAACTTACCTATGTAAATAGTTTCAGTTCTTGAATAGAAAGATTTTTCGAAATCGCAATTACGTAACAACAAATTTGCTGTTTTCAGATTCATTCCTATACCTGGATGAATCGAGTTGGAATTAAAACCATATATGTACTCAAGTCTGTAGTCTCTTGAAGCTGTATAAAAATAAAACTTCTAAGTTAACGAAATAAAAGATACGGCCGTTTATATCGCAAGAAACGTATATTTCGACACTCAAGGAAATAGGGTACTTCCCATTGACCCAGAATTCTGAAATTTGCCATAAAGCAAGGTCTTAATCTCAATAAATCTGAAAACAGTAAACTTGTTGTTACGTCACAAACAAAAAAATTGTGATTCGGAAAAATCTTCGAGACTCCATTCGGGAATTGAACTATTTTTATAGGTAAGTTTGTAGGGAACCTTCAGTGCGCGGGTCCCACTCGCACTAGCCCAGTTCTTAATTTATTACATTACTAGTTTACTACGAAGGCTGTGTGAAAAAAAAATGTCTTCAATAGAAACCTAGATAATAGCCACAATATATCTGTTTTTTAAATATCTATAATAGATAGATATGTAATATTAATACTAATCTATTATAAGAGTGATCGAGATACACACCTCCATTACACTGATCGATTGTCGATGGAAAGTAGATCGTCCCACAGCATAGTTTAATTAGAAATGTGAAGCATATAAAAACATTGAATTATTGTAAGAATATGAATAGATAAATAAATACTTACCATTGAAATTCTATAAAATGCTGGCGTTTCTTCGGTTGCCACCTGGACGACCGTAGCAAACGACAAATAAATTATACAAACCAACGAAATTATAAAACCCATTATTTATTTTTGAATCTTAAAATTTAAATTAAACTAAAATAATGTCCGGTACTCCAGTGCAGGACTGCACCGGGGATTGTTTTCTGTACAACTGTGCATCAAATGTTTCCAAAACATGTCAAAGCAAAAAAATGATACGATAAAAGGTTTTTGTGAAAATAAACATCGTCAGTGGTCGATAAAGCGGGGGAAAATGATAGCGGAGAGTGAAACAATACGAATCGAGTCGACAAGTTTTATTTGAAAAAATGTCGCGCCAAGTATAGTCGCGACCCCTACGTACGCTTACCATTAAATGATTGAGAATACTTATTCGAATCTCTTTCACCACACTCGTCGAACATTCATTCACAAGAATTATATTTCATAGTAATAATAACATGTATCTCTAAACTTATTATATTATTTGCTTATAACTAAGTTATATCTAACGACAATCAGTAGGTTTCCCACTTTACTTGAATTCACAATTTTAGTTAAAAATACATTTACAGTACTTTTATTCAATTAGGTATCTTCTTCATGTAGTTTAATGCCTATTTTTACTAAAAGTTTCCGCAGATGGACGCGACGCTAGAAATGCGACAACTATGTATAAACGCATTTTCATGGAAGTTGTTTTAAAATTTGTCTAGAGGTAAAAGAATTTCCTTGAAAACGCATCTTTGAACTGGCGCGTCGGGCCTGTCTGGTCGCCTACTCACGGCCTTCACACTAGGCGACGTGCCATAGCACGTCCATTTTCAAATTTCGAGAGGGCATTCATAGTATCGTTATGAATGTCTATATTTTTAAAAATGTCCTCCAAAGTGTTCGTTATTGTGGTGGGATAAGATGTTAGGTATCCACAAGACAGCGTTAATATGATGTAAGATTCTGATGTCAATCTCGCTTGGTTAGCGGGCCTTGCGCTAGCTAGGCGTGCGGCGGCGGCGTGGGCTCGGGCGGCGCGTCGTGCGCGGCGGGCGCGGCGGGAGGCGCACCGCTCGCCGCGCCGGCCACCGCCGCGCTGGGCCCCGAGCTCTCTGCTTGCAATCTGCACCACACAGAACCAATGTTAATAACACCATCTTAAAATCACAAATAGGTAGGCTTAGGCCCGTGCCTCACTGGGACACCATGGCGGCGCTGCCAGTTTGCGCAACCGAGAAAATGCATGCATCTCTATAATTTATACCCACTTGGCCACCGTCGGCCACGTAGCCAATACATTTTTTTTTTTTAAGTCAAGAACCTGGCTCCGCCACTATGGCGTCCTTGTGAGGCCCGGCTAATATTCAAAATCCGTCCACAAACGAGAAGTCGATGAACAAACATAAATATAAATACGAACGTGAAACCTCTTTTTTAAAGTCGATTAAAAATAAATCTTCCGTTAAATGTTAAATACCGTAAAACGGTGTGAACTTCGGTTTGGTTTTTCACTTTGATACCATATTATAAGCTTCTAACAAAGCATATACTTTATAGAATAACAATTAATTAATAAATTGATTTAGTTAAATGCTGCAACAAAAACGTTTAAATATCGACCTTTGAAGTTTTGTTTCTATTCACCCTTGAGTTTCTATTTACCCCATTTTACCCGGTACTGTATAAAACACTAAAACATCAAAAAGTCTTATTAAAAAATTAAACCTCCAATGACCTCGTAACACATTTATTTGTAAACACTGTGACCCAAATAGTGAAATAGTACATTGTTACACTAGGGGGTGAAAGTTACTTATTTCGTCCCGAGAAGAGTTCGCTAATTCGAGGGACTTAATAAGTAATTTTAACCCCGAGGTAAGCACTGTGCTCTTCATTACGAATACAAGAAGATAGACCTAGTTTTTTTTTTTTTTTATAATTTGATAGCTGTTAGTTGAAAGTAAAACTCCTTAGGGATGAAAAGTGTGATACTTTTCAGTCCGCTCCTCAGGCAACTTCAGACCTACTTTCAGAGTATGAGTAATGAAAAAAATTAAACCTCCAATGACCTCGTAACACATTTATTTGTAAACACTGTGGCCCAAATAGTGAAAAAAAAATGGGTTTTGTTCAACAGCGTGCAGCGATACGATAAAACCGAACAGTGACTCGGCCTATGAGTATTTAAATCAAGTAATCTATTCACAGATTACTTCTAGACAAGGGTGCTCCATCCTCGACTACATCATCATCAATCACCGTCAGGTAAGATATTGGTCAAGTTCATCATGTTTGAAATGCAGTACGCGACGCAAGCTACCAATGATTTCTTTATCGTATGAGTATTCACAAATCTGAATATCTGACTAAGCAAATTTTTTTGTGGGTGGAGCGAGATGTCAGACTTTTTTAATCTCGCGTGCTAGTAACTGGTGCACAAACCTTTGATGCGCTTGATGCCTCGCGCGGAACTCTGCGGCCTTCAGCTGCTCGAGGTGGAACTGTTGTCGCTCCTGAATTAATTGCTGGCGCTGGTACTCCAGTCCTGGGACACATATGAAATATTACATTTTTTGTTTAAAACAGTTCAGAGAATTATGAAGTTTTACAAAATAAAAATAGTGCCAACCATAGTTATAATATTGAATGCTGACACTGCTCTGACAAAATACTTGTTAGAGCTGCTCCATGATGCTATTATCCCAATACAAAAAGAAAAAAAGGTCTAAATTGTCATCACCTTTTCCAATTTGTATTTATGTAAAAAGTTCGACCAAAAAAAGGTAAGCTATATGTTGAAAGTAGTGCGCTGCCTAAAATTTATATCTGCATACAATTTAAAGTTAACTTACCTTCTCTTTCTCTCTCCATGGTAGCCTCTAGCTCCTCGAAGTGCCGCAGCTTGATCTCCAGCTTCTTCATCTGCGTCTCCACCAGCAGAGCCACCAGCGACTTGATCTTCCTCTCCTCGACGCCGGCGAGATGCTTCGCCTTGACTGCAGCCGCGGCTAGCGCGGCAGCTGCTGCAGATTGCAGTTTCGCGTCTACCGTCGTTGGGGCTTCGGTTTTTTCTGTGAGTTTTCGAACACAAATTAATTATGTAAAATTACTTGAATTCGTTGTTACAAGTGTTATGCAATATTTCATGTGATTTATGGCACTTGAGAACGGCTGAACTGATTTTAATCATTCTATTTTTTTTTTCGTTTGTTTTACCAGCATACAGGGAAGGTTCAAAAGCAAAAAAATAGGTCGCTAGGGTAGGGTAGGTACTCAAATGACGTGAGTGGGATTTAAATTGAACATGGACAAAATAAAAGTCATGGTAAACATCCATGTAGCACCCACTCCTATCAAGATCGGACACTCTACACTCGAAGTTGTAGACGACTACGTTTACCTGGGACTGACAGTCCAGTTGGGTAGGTCTAACTTCGAGAAAGAGGTCAATCGTTGAATCCGACTCGGCTGGGCAGCGTTCGGAAAGCTGTGCGGTGTCTTACCGTCCAATATACCACAGTGTCTCAAGACGAAAGTCTATGACCAGTGGAACATCCACTGGTCATAGACTTTCGTCTCCCAGCGATGGACATATGGCACAGAAACGTGGTCGCTTACAATGGGCCTCATCAGAAGGCTTAAAGTCCGATTATAATTTGGGTGTCTTCAAGGCTAGAGTGAATAGACTCTTAATAAACTAGTGCACCTAACCATCAGAGATTGCATCACTGCTTACCATCAGGCGGGATCGTAGTCAAGCACTAGTTTATAACAATTAAAAAAAAAAAGTCTCTGAAAGGGCAATGGAAAGGGCTATTCTCGGAATTTCCTTGCGTGATGACATCAGAAATTAATATAATTACCAGCAGAAGAACCAAGGTTACCGACATAGCCCAAAGAACCACCAAACTTAAGTGTCAGTGGGAAGGTTCTGGAATGGCGATCACGTCCCTCCGGTCCTTGTGGAGGCCTTACAACGCTGCGTCTGCGTCCGAGACGCAGCGTTGGAAGGCCTCCCACAAGGTGGACCGATGACCTGCGCGCAGGAATCCTATGGATGCGAGACGCACAGGACTGGTCATTATGGCGACTCTTGGGGAAGGCAGTGGAAGGCTCAGGCGAAAGAGACGCCCGGGTGCCGCCACTGTGCGCAACGCCCGGAGGACACGGTGGAGCACACCGTCGAGGTGTGCCCTGCCTGGGCGGAGCATCGCCGTGCCCTCGTGGGGGCGATCGGCGGCGGAGACCTCTCGCGCCGGGCCCTGGTCGAGGCCATGGTCCGGAGCGAGGAGGAATGGCAGGCGGTCGCCTCCTTCTGCGAAGCAGTAATGCTTGCAAAGGAGGAGGCCGACCGCATCAGGCAACGGCGCCCTCGCCGCCGTCGCCGGGATTCCGATCCCGATTTCCGGCCACCGTAGACGCAGGCTCGCGGACGGCGAGCTATGGGTAGCTCGCTGTCCGATGGTCCGGTAATGGACCGAGTCTAAGACGTCGACGGCGCGCACTGTTCCCGCGCGCCTCAAGGAGTTGTCAGCAGCAGGAGGGGCCCAGCTGGGTCGAAGCCTACTGGGGACAGGGTTGTCCGAAAGGGAGCTCGTGCCCCGGTATGAAGGCTAGAAGGAACGGCGCGGGGTTTTTAGTCAGTAAGAGTCTGACACTGTCTCCCGCTCCACCCAAGAGCGGGTTTCGTCAAAGATGATTTTCCCCGTCGAGGAAAAAAAAAAAAAAAAAGGCAGTGGAAGGCAGGAAACAGTGGATGTCTTTCGGCTGAAATGATGATGATAACTCCCAAAGTGGTTCCAAAGTTTGTATGGAGAAACCCACGTTGCGCGGGCGAAGCCGCTGGCAGAAGCTAGTTTATCATATTTTATTTCATCTTTTCATACAAATATAAAAATATTGTAATTGAACGTTCTAAATATTACGAAGTCTAGAAGCAAGCGATACTACAATGGCGGAAGGGAGCGGGGATTGGGCGGCAGAGGTACTTGATGCGCTTGCATCGCATCATACAGACGTGGGCAGGTATAGCAAAATACAGACTTGAAATGTGTTAGACAGAACAATGAAATTTTGTAGGTTTGTTATTGGTAAATGAATTATGTTTTGTAAATAGTCATAGAACAAAGTTGTTGTTTATAATGTTAGTAGTACAGTCCTGCAAGGTTATTAGTGTTTTACATTAAAACCCTGTATACAATTAATAACATTGATGGATGTATTAGTTTATAATCAAGTAAATCAATTAATGAGAAGTGATTAATGATAAAAGTCAATAATCACAATAAATTACTTTTTGAATCATGTTTATTTTAAGCTGATTAAAATTGATCAAATTAAACAAATGATTAAAAAAAACGATTAAAGCCAACACTGCCGCGAACTAAGACTATTTATCTATACGATAAAACAAGCTGTCGTTTAGATATAGGAAAGTACCTATACAGGGTGTAAGGCACAGCCCTCCACAAACTTTGCTGAGGAGACAAAACTGAATAACCTTCCACAAGTTTTTTTTTTTCAGGAAATGTAAAAAAAAACGGTTGGTTGAATCAAATTTTTAATTTTGTATAGTGAGTTACGATGTAGTAACTGATTTTTGTCTTGTGGAAGGTTGTTTCAGTTTCGTCTATTGAGCAAGCCCTTAAAGTTTGTGGAGGGCTGTCCCTTACACCCTGTATTATGTAGAAAATAAATAATTGTTGTACAGTTTTAATATAGTTCAAGGTAACGTATTATTAAGTAATAATATTATCATGATTCTGTTGCAAACAATCGATAATCGAGTTTAATCACCACGCGTACGGTGGGAAAATACGTGCATATAAACAACAAGACTTTGCCGTAATCGGATAAAAAGTAATCGCGCTATCGTTCATCTGAATCTGTACTGCATTATTCGGTCCCTGTATTAGTTAGCATAAATAAGATTCTTCATTGTACACCAAAAATAAAAATTACATTAAGATCTTAAAATTAATGGGAAGTCACTATGGGCGGTCTTATCGCTAAAAGCGATTTTTTACAGACAACCTTTGGATGGATTTGATAGAGAAGGAGAAAAAGAGAAAGAGGAAGAGTGCATAGTTACCAGGTTGTGCTGCAGGTTCCTCCTTAGGTTCCTTCTCAGCCTCAGGCGCGGCAGGCGATTCGGTGGGCTCGTCCTTCACCTTGGCCTCACCTTCCTCCACTTCCATCGGTTCCGCCTTGATCTCCGATGTACCCTCTTTCTTGGGCTCAGCTGCAGATTAATCAAGGTTTTAAGTACTTTGCGTCATTATTAGCTGTCGTTTCTTATGGCAGCTGATGTTATAGTTCCTTTTGTAAGTGTCGCCGCAGTAAGCCACATGCCATAGCCATTAACGCTGCCACGAGACGCTAGAAGTAGCCATAAAAGAAGCTGAAGCGCGCAGCAGCCACTTATGGCTGGTGGCTGCTACTTTTTTTTAACCCATAAGCGCAGTATCATAATGGACTCTAACGAAGAAGGTTTATAGCATTTAGTGGCCGGTGTGGGCCACAAGAAGCGAGCAGTGGCGATTTGTAGCGTGTGGCAGCCACCGGCGTCAACCGTGTGCGGCGAATCCATATAAAATGTATGAAACCTACAGGAAATATGGCGGGGTTTCGTGGTTGTGGCTGGTGGCTGCGGCGACGGTAAGTGATACTTTATTGTACACCAAGAAAATTAATAACATAATGGGGAACCTTCAAATAAAAAAACATATAACTGTTGGCTTTATCGCCTTTCATAAACTTTTCAAGGGGGCCTAGTATGGAGCAGAACGGTATAAAATAAGTACAAAGGTATTTTCAAAATCATTAAAAAAGTTTGGATGTATGCGGAACAGGGTCTTCATAACAACTGTCTGGTATCTCTACCTTTTCAAATGAGGTTTGCGGGACTTAACTCTCTGTTCCGCTTCCCTCAAAAGTAGACGTCGGATTACAGCTATTGTAATGTATAGTTACCGGAGGGGGAGAGGTCGGGCGCGGTGCCGGCGATGCCGGTGGCGGCCAGCGCCGCGGCCGGCCCGTGCGCGCCGGCCGCCTTCACGTGAGCCTCCATCATGGCTGCGGGCACCTCGTCCTGTACGGAATATAACAAAGGTTCGTTTTTAAAGTACTAATTTCTAGGAACGTTTACAAGTGTGTCATTTACGCAAACAAGAAACGTCTATACTCTGTTCAAAATAACATTAGACATTATGAAAACGTTGTGTTACTGTACGTTAAGTGAGTCGTAAAGCGGCCATCGATCGAGAGAAGTGCCTCCTTGGCCTGCAGGCAGGCCAATTTTCCGATGGCCGCTTTACGAAACAGGTCCTACGCCTGACTAAACTACAGTTGCGCAAAGTAACGGCCGTTACAACTTGCCATGGGAACTTTAACAAGCACCTTTCTATCATAAGAGTTACGGATAGTCCACTCTGCAGAGCCTGCATGGGGACGAGACAGCAGCTCATCTGCTTCTAAGCTGCCCTGTGGTCGCTGGATACAGGGCAAAGCACTTCGGTAACCCAGGTAACCTTCGTGAAATGGTCGGCAACACTAAGGCGCTGCTGTCCTTTCTTGAGGAGCTGGCGTGGATCGAATGACTCATTTGTCCCACCCGTTTTATCTATACCTATACTGTACGTTAAACCGATTTTGACTTTAATTACGTTGGTGGCATGACAAAAGGCAGCTGCAGTAAATAGTTAGTATTGTAACCACTTTTTTGCTTTTAATACCATCCTAATGCCTACGAGATAGAAGTTAAAACCGCGAACGTCTGTTCTGTGTGAAGTGTTTCTTTAAACGTCTATTCTTAACGCGATAGAGTATAGTTCATGAGCGGAGAGGCGCAGTGACGTTGCCATGAAATACTTTACCTAAACGCATTCGAGTGCCCATCATCAGCACTAGCGCGGTTGCCGACGCCTGTTCAAATCTTAACTTTATTTATTTTTGTTATATTCCCTTAGAAATATCAAGACTCCCTCCCACCTCTTTGTAAGAAAAAATAAGACATGATCGATCCCCCCTTAAATCGTCTTACGTAACAAATAAATGGCCCCTAGTGCGGGAAAAATTTAAAAACTATATTTAACCTTGATAGCAGCGAACTCTTCCATGGCTGCTCTCGTGGCCCTCGATGCGATGCGCGGGTCCACCACGGACGCTAGGAAAGCGACCGTAGACATCACGGGGTTGCCAGTTTTGCTGAACGGAATTGGTTGGTAGGCTAGTGGACCTAGCACGCCACCTGTTAAACAAAAATAAAATATAAAATCAGGGCCTTAATAAAAAGGAAGCCTTAAATCAAGCCATAAATTTAAAGTTACCTTAAATTTCAAGCCTTAAATTTAAAGTTACCTTAAATTTCAAGCCTTAAATTTAAAGTTAGCCTTTTCAACCTTAAATTTAAAGTTGCTAATAGAAACGAGTGCTACAACTACGTCAAGCCTGTTCTAATTCTCTCCCAACTTCTTAGTGAGACGGCCCGATAAACAAATTGTGGCCTATTGTGGTAACTTCCCATGATGATATTTAAAGTTGGTGGTAAAGTGCATGTAGTGTACCGGCTTGCGCGTCGTGCAGGTAGGGCTCCTCGATGGGCAGGCGCAGGAAGTGCAGGATGCACTCGTCCTGCGTGCGCGTGCCCACGTGCGCCTCCAGCAGCAGTAGGGCCACTAACCACTAGACCAACAGGCCAGGCAAGTAGAGTGCATGTAGTGTACCGGCTTGCGCGTCGTGCAGGTAGGGCTCCTCGATGGGCAGGCGCAGGAAGTGCAGGATGCACTCGTCCTGCGTGCGCGTGCCCACGTGCGCCTCCAGCAGCAGTAGGGCCACTAACCACTAGACCAACAGGCCAGGCAAGTAGAGTGCATGTAGTGTACCGGCTTGCGCGTCGTGCAGGTAGGGCTCCTCGATGGGCAGGCGCAGG
Source organism: Mythimna lalbum (assembly GCA_949319445.1). Taxonomy (NCBI): domain Eukaryota; kingdom Metazoa; phylum Arthropoda; class Insecta; order Lepidoptera; family Noctuidae; genus Mythimna; species Mythimna lalbum. The sequence continues at coordinate 9,860,158 of OX439365.1, forward strand.
AAGTGCAGGATGCACTCGTCCTGCGTGCGCGTGCCCACGTGCGCCTCCAGCAGCAGTAGGGCCACTAACCACTAGACCAACAGGCCAGGCAAGTAGAGTGCATGTAGTGTACCGGCTTGCGCGTCGTGCAGGTAGGGCTCCTCGATGGGCAGGCGCAGGAAGTGCAGGATGCACTCGTCCTGCGTGCGCGTGCCCACGTGCGCCTCCAGCAGCAGTAGGGCCACTAACCACTAGACCAACAGGCCAGGCAAGTAGAGTGCATGTAGTGTACCGGCTTGCGCGTCGTGCAGGTAGGGCTCCTCGATGGGCAGGCGCAGGAAGTGCAGGATGCACTCGTCCTGCGTGCGCGTGCCCACGTGCGCCTCCAGCAGCAGTAGGGCCACTAACCACTAGACCAACAGGCCAGGCAAGTAGAGTGCATGTAGTGTACCGGCTTGCGCGTCGTGCAGGTAGGGCTCCTCGATGGGCAGGCGCAGGAAGTGCAGGATGCACTCGTCCTGCGTGCGCGTGCCCACGTGCGCCTCCAGCAGCAGTAGGGCCACTAACCACTAGACCAACAGGCCAGGCAAGTAGAGTGCATGTAGTGTACCGGCTTGCGCGTCGTGCAGGTAGGGCTCCTCGATGGGCAGGCGCAGGAAGTGCAGGATGCACTCGTCCTGCGTGCGCGTGCCCACGTGCGCCTCCAGCAGCAGTAGGGCCACTAACCACTAGACCAACAGGCCAGGCAAGTAGAGTGCATGTAGTGTACCGGCTTGCGCGTCGTGCAGGTAGGGCTCCTCGATGGGCAGGCGCAGGAAGTGCAGGATGCACTCGTCCTGCGTGCGCGTGCCCACGTGCGCCTCCAGCAGCAGTAGGGCCACTAACCACTAGACCAACAGGCCAGGCAAGTAGAGTGCATGTAGTGTACCGGCTTGCGCGTCGTGCAGGTAGGGCTCCTCGATGGGCAGGCGCAGGAAGTGCAGGATGCACTCGTCCTGCGTGCGCGTGCCCACGTGCGCCTCCAGCAGCAGTAGGGCCACTAACCACTAGACCAACAGGCCAGGCAAGTAGAGTGCATGTAGTGTACCGGCTTGCGCGTCGTGCAGGTAGGGCTCCTCGATGGGCAGGCGCAGGAAGTGCAGGATGCACTCGTCCTGCGTGCGCGTGCCCACGTGCGCCTCCAGCAGCAGTAGGGCCACTAACCACTAGACCAACAGGCCAGGCAAGTAGAGTGCATGTAGTGTACCGGCTTGCGCGTCGTGCAGGTAGGGCTCCTCGATGGGCAGGCGCAGGAAGTGCAGGATGCACTCGTCCTGCGTGCGCGTGCCCACGTGCGCCTCCAGCAGCAGTAGGGCCACTAACCACTAGACCAACAGGCCAGGCAAGTAGAGTGCATGTAGTGTACCGGCTTGCGCGTCGTGCAGGTAGGGCTCCTCGATGGGCAGGCGCAGGAAGTGCAGGATGCACTCGTCCTGCGTGCGCGTGCCCACGTGCGCCTCCAGCAGCAGTAGGGCCACTAACCACTAGACCAACAGGCCAGGCAAGTAGAGTGCATGTAGTGTACCGGCTTGCGCGTCGTGCAGGTAGGGCTCCTCGATGGGCAGGCGCAGGAAGTGCAGGATGCACTCGTCCTGCGTGCGCGTGCCCACGTGCGCCTCCAGCAGCAGTAGGGCCACTAACCACTAGACCAACAGGCCAGGCAAGTAGAGTGCATGTAGTGTACCGGCTTGCGCGTCGTGCAGGTAGGGCTCCTCGATGGGCAGGCGCAGGAAGTGCAGGATGCACTCGTCCTGCGTGCGCGTGCCCACGTGCGCCTCCAGCAGCAGTAGGGCCACTAACCACTAGACCAACAGGCCAGGCAAGTAGAGTGCATGTAGTGTACCGGCTTGCGCGTCGTGCAGGTAGGGCTCCTCGATGGGCAGGCGCAGGAAGTGCAGGATGCACTCGTCCTGCGTGCGCGTGCCCACGTGCGCCTCCAGCAGCAGTAGGGCCACTAACCACTAGACCAACAGGCCAGGCAAGTAGAGTGCATGTAGTGTACCGGCTTGCGCGTCGTGCAGGTAGGGCTCCTCGATGGGCAGGCGCAGGAAGTGCAGGATGCACTCGTCCTGCGTGCGCGTGCCCACGTGCGCCTCCAGCAGCAGTAGGGCCACTAACCACTAGACCAACAGGCCAGGCAAGTAGAGTGCATGTAGTGTACCGGCTTGCGCGTCGTGCAGGTAGGGCTCCTCGATGGGCAGGCGCAGGAAGTGCAGGATGCACTCGTCCTGCGTGCGCGTGCCCACGTGCGCCTCCAGCAGCAGTAGGGCCACTAACCACTAGACCAACAGGCCAGGCAAGTAGAGTGCATGTAGTGTACCGGCTTGCGCGTCGTGCAGGTAGGGCTCCTCGATGGGCAGGCGCAGGAAGTGCAGGATGCACTCGTCCTGCGTGCGCGTGCCCACGTGCGCCTCCAGCAGCAGTAGGGCCACTAACCACTAGACCAACAGGCCAGGCAAGTAGAGTGCATGTAGTGTACCGGCTTGCGCGTCGTGCAGGTAGGGCTCCTCGATGGGCAGGCGCAGGAAGTGCAGGATGCACTCGTCCTGCGTGCGCGTGCCCACGTGCGCCTCCAGCAGCAGTAGGGCCACTAACCACTAGACCAACAGGCCAGGCAAGTAGAGTGCATGTAGTGTACCGGCTTGCGCGTCGTGCAGGTAGGGCTCCTCGATGGGCAGGCGCAGGAAGTGCAGGATGCACTCGTCCTGCGTGCGCGTGCCCACGTGCGCCTCCAGCAGCAGTAGGGCCACTAACCACTAGACCAACAGGCCAGGCAAGTAGAGTGCATGTAGTGTACCGGCTTGCGCGTCGTGCAGGTAGGGCTCCTCGATGGGCAGGCGCAGGAAGTGCAGGATGCACTCGTCCTGCGTGCGCGTGCCCACGTGCGCCGCCACGCGGTTCCAGTCGTCGCGGTGCAGCTCCAGCGCCTCCAGCAGCAGGAGGGTTTCTTGCTCTGTCCAGCCGCGCCCTCGCACGCCTCCGCGGTACTACGACACACAACAATAATACAGTAAATAATACGCCATGCTACACAAGTAATCTTTTAAGGGTTCGCACTACGCACTATGCGGGTAGCCGTGCGGCTGCGGCCCGAGTCTGGCCGGCCGGACGGTTGCTATACTCGCCTGCGGTTGCCCGCCATTGAGTGATATGAGCATAGGCTCGATATAACCGCAAATCGCAACGGTTCTTCAACCACTCGTTGCGGTCGCGAATGAGGCTGCCCGCAAACAGGCTGGCCGCATTCGCAACCGTGTCCTGCGGCCAGCCGGCCAGCCGCTATTACGGCTTACCGTATTTAGGCTACCCGCATAGTGCGTAAGAACCTTACGTGTAGAAAAAGTAATCAAAAGATGGTTACTCACATTGTTATGCCACAAATCAGATTGATTCCTAATCTATTTTATGGTACAAATAAAGAAGATATCTCACAAATCATTACCAAGATGTTGGTACAGTCCATACTATTCGTTCATATAAACGGTGGTTGCTATGACGCAAAAGAACTTTACTCTTTACACACTATTATGACTGCATATGATCGATCGATACGATCATTAGATTTTGCATGGCCAGATAGATTCAGTGAGTTAAGTTGGTTACCTGGTCGAGCTTGAGGCCGGAGCTGGCGGCCAGGTCCAGCGAAGGTTCAGCCTTGATGGGCGGCGCGGGCGGCGCCGCGGCCGCGCCTGCCTCGGCGCCGTTTGGTAAGCCAGGCTCCACCTTTGGCACGTTCTCGGCTGAATAAAATAAATTATAATAAATACATTTAGATTATTTAGAGGGCTTTTATCAAAAATGAAAAGTTTTGAAAGTTGAATAACTTACCCGGTCTTGGCTGCGTAGGACGGGTGACAAGCGGCTGCAGACCTGACGGCGTGTCGGACAGCACATGGAAGTGGGACGTGGGCGGTGGACCCATCGCTGTGGGACGAGATTCGGCTTCCAGCTGGGAAACACGATAGTTTTAATGACTCACAGAGAAACGGCAATGTTGTAGACTACATTCTATTATAGTGATAATTATCAAATCACTAGTGAACATATTATATCTCTCAAAATAAAAATAGAACTAATACTCGACTCATACATTTGTATTTGTAAAAATCTTGAAGTTTTTTAGCGACTGATTAGCAGATTTTTAATTAAAAGCTCCTTCCAAAATCGATTAGATGGGAAATGGTCACAGACACAGTTACTTTGGCATTTATAGTATTAGTATGGATACTCTCACCTGATAGTTGATGAGGCCCCACTGCTCGAGGAAGCCGTGCACGCGCATAATAGCGCAAACATCTCCGGCGAGGTTGCGTCGACATGCTGTGCTAGTCAGGTACTCGGTGGGGTTCAGGCGACACGTGTCGATCATGAAGTTTCTAGACAACACAAAACAAAGGTAGTTTCTTGAACATGATCTTTAAAACTGGGCGAATCTGATTCTGTATGCAGAAAGAAGAAAGAAAAACATTTTATTTGGCGGAAAAGACGCAATTTTATTATAATTAATTCTTATTCTCCCTTACAGATTATAAACATTTTCTATGAAAATATATCCGCCTCGTTCTCCCAAAACGGCCAAACGCTCAGCACAGGTGCGTTAGGTGGTCAAGAGGTCAACCCTCGTCAGTATCCTACTCTTTTTGACGTCGGCCACAATCAGATGCAGTAATATTCTAGTTATTTTAAATGAAATAGACCGTCTATCTGACCTCCAAAACCAGACAGAATTACGATTGGTTTAGGCGCATAATGTCACAAGTACAACTGCCAGCCGGGCGCATAATAATCAAAGCGTACAATGTCAAAAGTTCTAAAACGTCGTCCAAATAATCTATTAAAGTCCGCTCAAGATAACTCAGCGCATATTCTTCTGATGTTAGAGTGTTAAATGCCCATTAAAAAGATCTGGGCAGTTAAAAAGAGGCGTATTGTAGAGAACAATGTTGATCAAGCTGCTAGCGACATAGCCTTAGTAAAACGGCTGAATGTCGACAAAATAGAGGACAAATATTTTGAATCGGATAAGTTAACGGATCTGGAAATGGACAAATTGACAATGGACTCGTTCGATTTTTCTAATAAAGACTAGCATGGACTCTGACGCTAAAAGTGCTACTAGATATTCAATGAAAGAATGACCAAGTTTCTTTAAAATTGACTATCAGTATCAAATTCCAGATACCAACAAAAGTTAGTATCTCCTTTGAGAATATTTACCTGTAAGCGAGATAAATCTCCGGTGTTTTGGACTTGTTCTTGCCGTTGAAGAACTCCGGCAGCGCGCGCTTCTCGATGGTGTGGATGGAGTTGTAGTCGAACCACGCCGAGTACGACGGCACTACGATGTGATGAGTCTGGTCGGTCACGTTGTCTTCTAACTCTTCTTTAGTTAGCATCTCCTGCGAGAATCAGAATCATTCAAAGTTTTAAAAAAATCTAATGATATTGCGGATGCAAAATATGAAGTGCTAGACTTGCTTGCTGTGTAATTACTCAGAACAAATAAGAGAAATATTAGGCTTCACATTTATATATTACTAGCTGTCCATTTCTGTTGGTCGTAGCCTAATATGATATAGCTAACTTTCCTAGATAAATAAAATGATTAATAAAAATAAACACTTAAGTATTTTTTCAATCCGAACCAGTAGTAGTTCCTGTAATAAATTTGAAGTTACAGTGCGTTTCACTTAAGACGTTCCTTTGCCGTAATGTTGGCAATACGGAAAAACAGGGTTGCAATATTTTTTGCAATTAAATTTCTTAATATTAGGGAGATTAACTTATATTTCGTTACTTTTAACAACTGCGTTTTTTTTTGTTTTTCTTTTTACTATTTTTGAATAAAGTATAGGACGCTGGGCTCCGTTCCGATTGTCTTGCAATTCTTTCAAATACTGAAAACGCCATGCCACAATATCGTATCTCTCTATAACAACGTCCTTTTAGACCTGCTTTTTTAAATAAAGTCCCATTCCTCTCATAATTCTCCAAAAAGTGCGTTTCACTTAAGAAGTTCCATTGGCGTAAGGTTGGCTCCCCTGACTGTCTACAGAAAAAGAAGAGAAAAAAGGAAAAAGTTGCCTACTCTACCAAAATTGTTCCCCGAAATGCGAAACAAAATCGATTTTAACGGTAGTTGCAACACTTTTTGGAGAATTATGAGGGGAATTGGATTTTATTAAAAAAAAAACAGGTCTAAAAGGAAGTCGTTAATAGAGAGGTACGATATTGTGGCGTAGCGTTTTCGGTATTTGAAAGAATTGCAGGACAATCGGAATGGAGCCCAGCGTCCTAAACTTTATACAAAAATAGTAAAAAAAAAATAAACAAAAAAAGGCAATTGTTAAACGTAACGAAGTATCAGTTAATCTCCCTAATATTAAGTAATTTAATTGCTAAAAATATTGCAACACTGTTTTTCCGTATTGCCAACATTACGCCAAAGAAACTTCTTAAATGAAACGCACTGTAGCATTGAATTCGACGTATGTGTAACTTCGCTGCGTCTTTATAGAGGGCTCTTTAATTTTCGTAAACTTACACGAACCATTTTTTTTTTCATTCATACTTTTCTAAAGTCAGGCTTTTCATTAGAACAAATTCTTGATTGTGTACTTACACACAGTATCAAATTTTACTCACACACTCGCATTTTCTTTTTTTTTGCAAAAAAGCTAACACAGCTAATATAGAAGCTAACATATCGATTGAGAAAGCAACACACCAGTGTTAATCAATTTTTTTGTTGTTAACTCTTAAATTGAGATCGAACATCGCGTGCGTATGAGCTGTGCAGAGCGGCAACGTATCGTATCTTATGAATGAATCTTCAATTACGTGGTGAGCGAAGTTTAAAGTTCTGTCTGAAGTGTGAGTGTGAGTGAGAACATTAAAAGGCAAATTGATGATCAGTAAAGTAATTGATGAGATTAAACATTTAAAGTTGTTATAGTACCTGCGTGTTGGAATCGCTGTGCTTGCCTTGCGAGTCGTCGTGCGCGTCCAGCGGCGGCGCGGGCGTGTTGGGCGCCTCGCTCACGGCGGGAGGCTCGCTCACAGGCGCTGAGGCGCTCGCAGCCGCTACATTCATTAAACATCGTTATTATTCTTATTTAAGTTTAGAAAAAGCTTTCATTTTATTTTTTGAATACACTCGCTCGAAAACCCGCTCTTATCCTACCGCTTACAGGCACGTAATAAGCTATTTCCCGCACAAGGGCACAAAAGTGGTCGTGGTCTCCCCCGCCACAGTTAGCTCACATGTGCCGTCTCAACCTTGGCGCGCGTGCTCCCCCACGTGTCGCCGGACAACCCCCGTTTATTCATTCCAGTAAGTGTATTGAAAAATTCCGCCTCAGTCGCAATGACAAACTTTTTGCAATTGTATCAAAATGTAATATTTTGCGTCAACTCTGGACAAAATATCTAGAGATCATGGAAGATGTGGGCACCAACTAGATTAGAAAAGTAATGCGGTGCATGGCATTCGTGGCTGTATTCATTTTGATTCAACAAAAAAATACTATATCTAGTATTTTTTTAGGGTTATTTGTAAAACACTAACCTTGCAGAACATCATAAACAACAACAAAAAAAAAATACTAGTAAAAACTTTTCTGAAAACCGCGCCTAAATTGGTTATGATTAAATTGTAATAAATTCCCAACCTTTTACAAAATGTTCTTCATTTATTTATGACCTGCGACGCTGCATTCCTGCATTGTTCTAGAATGGCCATGAAACATCTTTCTCTAGAATGTTTCTTGCCCGGCGTATAAAAGCAATCTCCCCGACCGGAAGTCACTTCCAACAAACAAGCAAATACACATCTCGCTCTACTACAGTCATCGCCTACAATGGGCACCCCAACGACGAGCCTGTTTCAACAGGCTGCGGCAAGACTTCGCGGTCAGAAGAAGAAGTACTGACACCGCTTGCCACGTCCCCGGCCGGGGACGTAGCGAAGGCCACAAGGAAGTCACTTCCGTCGGATTTTGTTTCTGCAGCAATACTAGTATGAATGAACTGTGACAAGTGATATTCTCTAACGACCCTAATAGTTAAACGGATTCTAGTGCTGTAAATATTGATTGTCTTTTATTGTGTGGAATAATTGTTATTGTTACACCATTATTTTTAGTGCGAAACCCGAAAAACGTGTTCAGTATTTTTATTTATTCTATGTACTTTCATAATTGTATCATGTGTTATCCAGGTGACTAAGAGGTTGTTTCGCTCCAACACCCAGCTATGCACTGGCACCTAGTGCCCACTATGACCTGCCGTGGCTTGTGTTTTACTTAGTGTCAGTGATGTTCAACTTGGGACCTTTTTATATGTTTTTAGCAAAAATGTAACATGGTGCAAAAACTGTTAGATTCGATTCAGTTACTGATTTCGAACAAACTATATTCAGGTTTTGCATATACTAAAAATAATGTTGTATAAAAAAATCACAGATCTATCGGATTCGTGCGTGGCGCACAAGACCGATCGTTGTGGCGACGCTTGGGAGAGGCCTATGTCCAATAGTGGACTTCTTTCGGCTAATATGATGCTGATGATGACGACAAAAAAAACATAAAACTACTCACGCTCAGCAGCTCGCTCGCTCTCCGGCGTGGGCGCAGCGTCAGTGTTGTCTCTGGACGCGTTGTCTTCTTCTTCGTCCACGTCATTCTCACGACGCTTCGTTATACGGCTGAACACATAAAATGTATCCACAATTACCCGAATTTCATAAAGAGTATCTTTGAAAATAGAAGGGCCCGTAAAACACAAGATTGGTGCCCTGACACCACAGATATAGATAGACATAGATAACGCAAGAGCAACTACTTCGCGTGCCTAGCTTACGTACAAAAATCGTAAGTGGCCATTTTCGCGCTCAGTCTGCATCGTGTATAGCGCTAGTCAGACGTCAGTTACCTACATGCGTAATTAATTTTAAAAAAATATTATTTTTAATCTAATACCCTTTGTAACACCTGGTAATAACAAATTTGAGAAAAACAAAACATTCGTATTACATAATAGGTAGTCAAAAAATGGCACGCTTGGTTTTCATTGTTATCTATGTCTATCTATATCTGTGCCTGACACAGAGACACGGGGCCGCGGCAGGTTATGAAATGGCGGGACGACCTGGATATCTTTCTTGGAAATTGTAAAAAGGGAAGCGTGGAATTGTTATTGTTGAAAGGAATGAATGGTCGCCTTTTCCCAGCAGTGGGACAATACGTAGTTGTCAAAATAGTCGTCTACTCGTATGTAGACTATTTTATCTATGTTTATATTTATGAACTTATGTCGTTGTCTTCTCTTTTATCTCCTTTTAATCTATAATACAAAAATTAATCGCAAAATGTGTTGGTAAGCGCATAACTCAACAACGCCTGGACCGATTTCGCTAATTCTTTTTTTGTTGTGTTTGTTATTGAGAGGAAAAGGTTATTATGGGAAAAAAAATTAGGGCTGTTTAGGATAGAGTAGAGTAGGGTAGGGTAGTGTAGGGTAGGGTAGAGTAGGGTAGGGTAGAGTAGGGTAGAGTAGGGTAGGGTAGGGTAGGGTAGGGTAGGGTAGAGTAGAGTAGGGTAGGGTAGGGTAGAGTAGGGTAGAGTAGGGTAGGGTAGAGTAGGGTAGGGTAGAGTAGGGTAGGGTAGAGTAGGGTAGGGTAGGGTAGAGTAGGGTAGGGTAGAGTCGGGTTTCCCGCGCGGCTTCGCCCGCGCTGGCAAAAGCTGAAATTAGAATAGATTAGTAACTATAGACTTGCAAAGTCATTGTTCTATAGGTAAAATCGGCAATCATTTGGGTATTACAGGCATGTTATTTTATGCCAGCCATACACGCTAGGGTATACCTGACAGATTTGCCTATTAAGGTAAACCGGAGCGTGTATGTTGCACACAACTGAGCAGGTTTGCATACTACAAGTTTTCTTGATACTTGACAGGTATAACTAACCGTGCCTTTATAACATCATTCATACCTCTTTCTCTTGCCATGTTTCTGTGGTGGCGGCGAGGGCGAGCGCTTTCTCTTGCTGCCCTTCTTAGACTTGCTGGACGGCTCCGCGCCCGGGATCAAATCGTCCACCGAGAGACGTAGTTTGTGCACCTAGAAAATACATGTATTGTGTCAATATCAAATTGTAATGATGGCCTTGCAAGTGACAGATTTACCGCAATACTAAAAGATGCCTTACTTTTATGAACACAAGAATGATAAAATACTAGCTGCTCCCAGCGGCTTCGCCTGCATGATAGCAGAAAATTGGAACATACTTCCGGGATAAAAAGTATCCTATGTCCTATTCCAGGACATGATCTATCCGTGTACCAATTTTCGTCAAAATCGGTTTTGCCATGTAGGCGTGAAGACGTAACAAACAAACAAATTCACTTTCGCTTTTATAATATTAGTAAGGATTGAGCGAAGAACGTAAATAAGTTCTTCGTAGTCTGTCTATATATACCTACTTATATTCAAGGGCTGTCGGTTTATTAGAAAAACTTTAATTTATACTTGAATGATGATATATTTTCATTCATGACCAAAATATCTGTATAAAGATTCAGTTAATGGGCAAGTTTACAAGCTAAAATGACAATAGGCTGACCATTTCTGTTCCACGCCTTATGTCGTAGACTAACAAGAAGCTGTTACCTTCTTCTTGCCGTTGGCGTCGAGCTCGTAGTCCTCCTCGTTCATCCACTCGTTGTACTGCGGCAGGTCCAGCGCCCACGACGCCGACACACGCCACGGCTCCGCGCGGTTGCAGTCCCAGCTCACTGTCTCGGGCACGTCCACCTATAATCACCAAATATTTTATCTATCAATGCATGTTCCTTCTTTATTCGAGGAAAATTCCTTTGATCATCATGAAACATTGTAACAGTAGCTGTATTATGAAAGTCTATGTCATCATAATTGCGTTGCGTAAAAGAGATGACGCTATCTGACATGTATATCTCCGTCTCTCTTTCTCGCTCTAAAATCGTGATCGCCTTAAAATATTGAAATAGATGCCACAGTAATATCATAATCACCATTTGAGCCGAAAGACTACTGAAAGATTACTGTTGGACATAGGTCTCCACAAGTGTCACCACAACTAATGATCCTATGCGTCTTGCATCCATCGGATTCCGCGACCCTAACTAGGTCATCAATCTCCTATCTGGGAGGCCTTTCAACTCGGAGTCTTTCGGTACGCGGTCACCACTCCAGAACTTATCAACCCCATCGACTATGATGATGATATGATGTACTTGGGACCAAGTCGTGAAGACTTGGTCCCAATTTTATAGTAAAACCGCCTTCATCACCTAGCAGTAAGGATGGTTGTCGCATACGTACCGGCAGATCGGCCTGCGCCCAGGTGTCATGGCTGTCAGGCAGGTAGTACCAGTGTACCAGCACGTGGTTGCCTCGCCGGAACACCGGCCGCGCGTACTCCTCCTCTAGGGGGTCCACTGTGGGGTACACGATGTGCGTCGCTTCCTCTTCATCTTCTAAAATGCGAGAAAGAATTAAATTCGGCGTAATTTATTACATTTTGGCGGACAAACTCATTCAGTACTCGTGTAGATACGGGGTCAGATGCTAATTTATAAAAAGAAACCCCTTCCTTTTGTAAATTCGTATCTGACACCGGGAAAGAGTGGGGGGGGGGGGGGGTAAAGATTGAACTTAGCGGTAAAATTCAAACTATACATTTATGAATAGAATCAAGAGTTATTGTGTTTTGGCTGTATACCTTACTTCTTCCTGCCCTTATCACTTGGGGTCGAAGCAACACATTTTTTTCTTTATAGGGTTTTACTCATTAAGAGGAAACCTATACATAAATATCTTTATAGGGATTGGTCGATTAAATTGATGAACTACAATTAAAAGGATTATCACAAACAATGATACATGAAATACACAAGTACTTCCTGATGATGTTTTATAATGAACTAGCTTTTGCCTGCGGCTTCGCTCGCGTTAGAGGTTACACGGTTATCCTGGGAAGAGGGGGGGGTTAGAAAGAGACAAAAAGTAGTCTATGTCACTCTCCATCTCTTCAACTATCTCCACTTAAAAAATCACGTCAATTCGTCACTCCGTTTTGCCGTGAAAGACGGACAAACAGACACACACACTTTCCCATTTATAATATTAGTATGGATTATAAAACTGATATATTTACCGCAAACCTCTCCTTGATGATTGACAACGATATCCTTCACTTTGTTAGCGGTTGCTTTATCAACGTCCGGTCGTATGAAGACGCATGGCGAGCGGATGATGTCAGCGCCGAGCAGGGCCGACTCGATCTCCATCATCATCTGCACGTTCAGGTCTTTGCGGGAAGGGTTCTGAAAATGTGGGAGTGGGGGGAGGGGACAGAGACAATTTTAGTGTTAGATGATGCATTTAGAAGAGCGAAGGTAAAGCATTTGTACAAGAGGTGTAAGATCGCACGCAAAACCGAGATTGGTACAATTTTACTTTTTTTTTGTGCCAAGGGCGATGTTTGAATTGTTTTTACCCAATGTTGCTTTGTTAGCATGGGTATGCAGATTTCGGCTTTGCATTGGATGTTTAACACCGTTAGCTACTTCTTGTAATTTATAAGTTATGTTCTTCATTTAAATAAACATGTTTACAAACTGAACTTATTGGTTTTTTTTTCTTTTGTAATTTTTCTCTTTGAGCAATGAACTAGATCAGAAGAAAAATAATTATTATTTTCAACATTAAGTTACTTAAAATTATGCCAACTAATACTAAAAAAAATATTCATAAAAGTAATCCCAAGATTTTTAGAATGAAAATACAATAAACACATGCAATACAGACAGTAAAGGTGATTCAACAATCGACATCCCACATTGTATTAGTGACATAACATAGAGTTAAAGGTTATTAATCACACAAACACACACAAATAAGTGTTATTGGAAGTGCCCATATTTACACACAGTTTCAACCAGTTCAATAGTCCCAACAAGTATTCTGAACAAAATGACCCTTGCATGAAATGGTACATAGAATGAGATAAATTGGGAACTGCTACCTTCAAGCAAGAGAATCCATCAAGTGTTACTCTAAAGACCCCGTGTGTGTGATCTAGGAAAAATGTGATCAATAACAACACATCACTACTGGAAAATTTGCAAATTGTGCATTTAAAGTTGCTCTCACAAAACAGAAGTTCTATTACTGAAGTAAGGGAGCTTATTCATATAATTAACGTAAAAAAAAGAAAAATTTTAAAATTAAAAGACAATTATGTAGTTTTTTTTTTTTCTAAAATTTCTAAATTATACCTTCATGTTAATATAATACCCTCATTTCATTTCGTGCATTTGAACTAGTGACAACACGCGTCTGACATGTGATGAAAAAGGTAGAAAATATTCAATTATCAATAGTCAATTTATTTTTACACCTGTTAATTTTATCTTTATAGTCAAGTCACGAATCTGTTCGCATTTGGAAGCTGACAATAGATCTTTATGTTTTAAGACAAATGCGGCGTACAAGTCAAGATGTTTTGCACACTGGCTTAGTTAATTACCTCTTCTTTTAAGGTAGGCCATAGTAACATGCCGCCCGTTTTCAATAACACTAAAAAGTACCTAAATGCATGCCTAAATAATGCCCTGTTGGATTTTGAACTCTCGACCTGAAGCAGACGGACGAAAATCTAACAGGATATTTTTATTTAGACATTTATACCTGTGTTGCCGATTGTAGTTGGAAAGAGTAAATATCACGCATTTATTTATTTTATGGCCAAAATTGTATAGCAGCCTCTTTGTCATACAATAATATGTCAAAGATAATTTATATTTACTTTTTAAATTATAACAGTCAAAAGTAACACTTATACTTTCAATCTTTTTTATTCGATCTCTGTGTACTTGCTGACTACTCTGAGAAAAAAGTCAGAGGTCTTTTATCAAGACCATAAATGTTAATGGCCAGATCTTATAGGAATCATTAAGATGTATGTCTTTTGGAGAAACCACCACGCTGATTTGAGTGGACCAGTCCAGACACTGCAATCATCTGTCAGTTATCTATATTTCACGAGTGTGGGCCAAACCTATTGTCATGAACAAGTTTATAATCAGACGCATGTCGTCACATGCCAAGTGATGCATTGTTATAGAGCCGCGGTGTGCGGGGCAAGGTCTGCGGGGCAGCGGGTCTGCGGGCGGCGGTGAGCGAGGCGGCGTGCGGGGCAGTGCATACCTTACCGACCTGGAAGTCGAACTTGCGCCACCGCTGCTCCGACTTGAAGCGGAACATGGTGGCGAGCACCGTGCACAGGGACCCGCCCGGTTTCATATCCATGAACGCTTTCATCTGAAATCATAAATTAATTCATCTATATATATAAAAATCAATGCCACTTTTCGTTTTTATTTTATGACTCAAGAACGAGCTCACCTATCCAAACCAAATTTTTAGGCTTTGTTCCGACTATTTAGTAGATGGTTTATGTGAAGTTTGGTAGGGTATAGTAGGGTAGAGTAGGAAAGAGCGGGAGCGAAGCCGTGTGGGCAAAAGCTAGTTTAATTATAAAATTATATTAGCTCTCCGCCCGCGGCTTCGCCCGCGTGGACTACAGTTTATATCGCGCGGGCAGAGACCCGTGCTCAGCAGTGGAATTATAGGTAGCCTATGTGTTATTCCAGTGTCTCTTCTACCTACCTACCAAATTTGATCTAAATCCGTTCAGTAGTTTTTGCGTGAAAGCGTAACAGACAGAAAGACAGACAGAGTTACTTTCGCATTTATAATATTAGTAGGGATTACGTGCCTGCGTGAAAACCAACTGGAGTGGACTTGTCCACACATTACAAGCATTATTTTAAAGTGTCGTGTAACTAGCATTATACCTTTAAACTTTCGAATACCATATTTAGAGACACAATAGAAAGACAATAAAAGAGTGAACGCCGGCGTTCGCTTGGTGTTTAATGAATTAAGGAGCTTAGCTTTACAACATGAAGGATAGCACGAATAAATAGCAAGTGCGAGTCATTTATTCCCTTTTAATTCCAGAACAGAATTTTTACAAATACCCTTTGAGGGAAGGGAGACGGATAGTTAGGTTGTTCTCGTACCTCGACGGTACCTATACAGTACCCACCGCTAACATAAGCCGAGAGCCTGGGACACAAGTCAAATGACTCTGAGACGCATTCCGTTTGCCATTTTTACTTCATAACAACAATATTCATTTAGAATAGCATAGGCGGCCTTATAATGTTCCCATTGTTGGGACTTAGGCCTCGTCTCTAGGAGGTGTAGATAGAGATAGGTCGTAATCTGCCACGCGGGTCCACTGCGGGTTGGTGGTTGTCACATGTCTTCGAATTTTTGGTTCTAAGACATGCCGGTTTCGGTGATGAAAACAAATAAATTACACAAAGTAATGCGCCTGGCTGGCTTTGAACCCACGACCTGCTACTCGTAAGTTCCCCAATACCACTCGGCCACCACTGCTCTCTAATATTGAATAAATACTATTCATTTATTTTATGATAAAAAAAAAAATAATTCATGAATCCCCAAGCGACCACCGGTGGCCGCGCATCTGTTGTCTTACTATTGTGTTTCTAATTGACGGTATCTGAAGGGTTAATACATAGATCGTCACGCATGCGTATAACCAATTTAACTCTCACATCAAGTTAATGGTCAGAGACACCATTACGGTACTTAAAATACTTAATTGTAGACCATATTAGGCAACAAGTGGCGATTGTTAGACAATGGGCCATTTGGCATTGCAAAATTATACTACAGTTAATATGGATACTCGTAGGTATATAACAAAATAAATCGTTTAAGACATATAAGTAAATCACTTCAATGCTTCATGCATTTCCGTTACTCTGTTAATCTTTTCCTTATCAGAATAAAATAATTTTAATTAAGTACGTTCATGATTAAAATGCATTACATTCGCATTGTTTAGTTTATTATTTCGAATATTAATATAGTGTAGAATAAATTATTATTTTACTTCTTATTATTATTTACAGCGTTATTCGTAAAACTTACTAACCATACGCCATAGATACGCCTGCCAAATTGCAATTGTGCCTTTTTTTTAGTTTTTGCACAAATTGTAATCTTTGTTTCGTTCTATTTGTGTTGATAAAGTTCTTTTTGTGATATGTAAACCAATTCTATACGTATTTAATTATTAAATGCTAGCAATGGCTTTAGGAGTTAAAACAACACAAAACATTTCACTTTATTGTAGTTTTTGTATCACTACATAGTATAAAACAAAGTCGCTTTTTCTGTCCCTATATCCCTATGTACGCTTAATCTTTAAAACTACGCAACGGATTTTGATGCGTTTTTTTTAACCCTTCAGATACCGTCAATTAGAGACACAATAGTAAGACAATAGATGCGCGGCCACCGGGTGTCGCTTGGGGATTCATGAATTAATAGATAGAGTGATTGAAGAGGAAGGTTTATATATGTATAATATTGCACCCAAGGGAAGCCGCGGCGAGTCGCTAGTTTCATATAAAATCCTTAAGTTCTTGATAAAATTACATTAATAAGTTGTCAATTTATTTAAGTCATATTCCAACCCAAAAGGACATTGGGCACTTTTGTATGAACTCCGTGTTGTTTTAAGGTAGATTTAATTGTACGACACCAACGGCTGACATGCGAGAGATGTGCAGTAGATTAAGTTTTTCTTATCTCATATATATCCCGCAGCCCAATCTCAAAAACAATTTAAGATTACATAAAGATAAAAATAACAAAAAGTGACACACTGTCAAATACTTCTTCAAGTGCAATAATGCACAAACTCATCGTTCAAACAGTTCTAAAGTATTAGAAATAAACATGTTAGTTTTAAAAAGTTCTAGTTTCTTATATAACCAATATTTGTGGTAAGTCTGTGTTCACACATACAAATAAATAATTTTGCTTAAAATTTTCAGATTGGTATATTCAAATTAACCATGCTAATCATTGTTTAAACTAAACATGGTCATTTTATTTTATAAATACAACCCTAAATCATTAACTATCATTTTGTTTAAAAAGGTATTTGAAGAAATGAAATAATTGTACACCAAAATAGTAACAAAACTTTTAAACTACTACTAGGTACTATAATAATAATATTACACAACGCCGTCTAGTCCCAAGCTAAGCAAAGCCTGTGTTATGGGTACGAGACAACTGATAGACATACTTATATATTTCTATGTTCACACAGAACAAAATGATCATGCTCATCACATAAACATTTGTCCTGGGTGGGAATCGAACCCACGACCTCCAGCATAGCAGTCAGGGCCACTAACCACTAGACCAACAGGCCAGTCAAAATACTCTTCTGATTTTTAGAAATCTACAATGCTGCGCAAACCATGAATGTTCTACTTGTTGGTTTGCGCAGTCTGCAACACCATGATTACTATTGGTAATATTCATTTTGTAACAATTGAAAGTGAATGTTGGAGGAAAACTAAGTGACGCAGTAAGGGCAAGATAATTACCCGTCGTAAGAAGGAAGTAATGTCGATTAGGCGAGACAGTTTACTCGGCAGGATGTGTCACATGTCGGATGTATTATTGATATCAGTTCTCGGCTATGGAAAGGCTACAGGAACTTATTAAGTAGGTAATGCTCAAGATTGCAAATTGTTTATTAGAAAACTATGGCTTATTTGTAACAAAACTATGACATATTTCTCCTTGATAAGTTTTATAAAAACCGGTCTAGTGCAAGTCGGATTCACTCACGAAGGACTTCATACCGTCTGTAGCCAAAAACGGCAAAAAAATCACGTTTGTTGTATTTGTTGTTATAGCGACAACAGAAATACATCATCTGTGATATGCCATCATTTTAACTATCTAGCTATCACGGTTCAGGAGATAACAGCCTGATGACAGACAGACACCGGAGTGATAGCTATAAGTTCCTGTAGCCTTGGGCTACAGAACCCTAAAATCATCATCTGCGTTTGCCCCAGACACTTTATCCCAATTATATTGGGGTTGGCTTCCAGTCTAACCGAATCTACCTCAATTTTGTAAACAATAGCAACTATTTAAGTAACTTAAAATAGAACGTTCTAAGAGACTAGTTTTCGTTTGTTTGTAACTATTTAAGAAAAACTTATAATCTTTAAAATATCAAACAATTTAGAAATAAAGAAAAGAAAAAAAGGAGCTAAAGAAATTTCCTAAGATGACACATAATGGTTAACGACCTTGCCTGAGGTCACACTTCCGCGGATTCGTGTGTTTTGAGCCGTGACAGAACATCGGAGTCGCCTTCCTCAACTAATTAACTGATCACAATGAAAAGGATGTTATTGACCGATCACGTGGACATTCTTATGACGAATTATGATACTATTCAAATTCTTTTTTTTTAATATAATTAGATTTATAAGATAAATCACCAACACGACATTCAACCAAGCCGCACTGGACCCGCGTGGTGGATTACGGCCCATTCCCTCACCTAGAGAGGAGGCTTGAGTCCCAGCAGTGGCTGATGATGATTAGATAAATCTGGCTTTGTAATTCTCTACCACTATCGCTCATTCTATACATTATGTGCATACCTAATTTGTTTACATGGGATCATCTTCTGAACAATCAAAGTAGTCTTCTTTTACAAGCAAATTGTTAGTGTGGCTTGTTAATAAAATTAGAAACTTCATCAACTAAAAAATAATCCATTCCTAATAATATTGTCGTTTGGGTAGTACTAAAACTTCTACAAGCTTCCTTTTGCAAACATACTGGCAGGGATTTATAACAAAAGCTACACTAATATTATAAATAGATAAAGTTTATTTTTTTGTTTGTAAGAGGTTTATCTCTGGAAGAACTGGTCCGACCAAAAAGGGGAGGGAGACGCCTGAGTCTCAACAGTGAGAACATTATAAGGCCCCTAAGGACTATGCTATGGTATGCTACTAGTCCGACTGCTAAAATTGTTTAACGGTTAGAGAGCTGCTTTATTCCTGTGTGACATTATGTACGCGGGTGAAGCAGCGGACAAAAGCTAGTAAACTATACTTTAGTACTTAAATGTTTATATTCGATATATATAACGACCTAATGACAATTAAGATAAATACATTTATAATGATGACGGTATAGCGCACGTTCAATTTCATATGGAGGTTGTGTAGCATAGTCTATAGGTGTTGTATTGATACGTTCACTTGCTAGAGAAGTCAAGATCACCAGTGACCGGTTACAGGCACTTACAGCTCGCGGTGGGTGACAGTCGCTTGAGACGCGGCGAGTGACAAACGTACAAACTGTTAGTAGTACACACCACGAAAAAATGATGTTATTACGAGAATTAATCTTAACAGTTCTAGTAGTGAAATGTTTTGCATACAGAGCGCCTACTCCGCTTATTAAAAATGTAAGTAGTTTACTAAATTATGTTTGTGATTTTTGTTTTTGTTTCTGCTACCAGTTTTGGGACGTTAATTACCTAAATGTAGAAACTTGTTAGGCATGATATTACTAGTTATCTATGAGTATAATCTTAATGCATAGCAATAGTTTAATGCTTCTTTTAATTATTAATTTTAATTCACGTTTCTCGAGATTTTTTAACTATATCAATATATTAAAACCTACCAATATTTATTAAGATGATAGGTACATAATTATATCAATATTTTTATACAGTAACTTTAATTTTGCTAGTGATTAAATACATTACTATTTCATACATAAATCACGACTATTATGTTTTTATTGCAAAAACATACATAGTACACGGATCACCGTGTTACTAATTAACTTTCTGTATCAACACACAATGGATTTGTGAATTTTTGTCATTTATATTTCTAAGTAATTTGTAATCTAAACTAATATTATCAAGAAGTAAAGTTTGTTTTTTTGTTTGTAGGAGATAATCTCTGGAAGTACAGGCCCGATTGCTAAATTTTTTTCACTTAATTATAGAAAGCTGCTTTATTCTTGAGTGACATAGGCTAAATATTATGTACGCGGGCAAAGTCGCGAGCAAAAGCTAGTTTATTATATTATGAGAATAATTTCACCTGACTTCAAATTATGGATGTCACCCGATTAATTCGGGTGACATCCATAGATTATTTTATTAACAATTTTTTTTTTTAAATAATTAAACTAGGTCCAGAGGGGCGGTACTCACTTCGAGGGTCCTCATTGGTCAACATCAGAGAATGCGCTTTATTGGGTCGACATACATGAACAGCAAGTGTACAGATTTGATGCCGAAACTAGCAACATCACGACTAAATCCGTTGGTATGTACGATAATACTTCATACATGATATATCCTGTAGTAATATCAGTAATATCTTCTTACTTTAAGTCAAGTCTTTAAGGCCCAAGTGCCCGAGCATCGCCACAAAACAGTGACTTTCTGAAGCCTACTCCCCGGTAACGACCAGGTTTGAAAAAAATAATGTTTATTTTAGATTCCTGAATAACAATATCAACTAGTGATTTTTTCGTGCGATTAGTACTTTTGTCATAAAAAAATATTTAGCAATTTCGCAACTTTTTCTTACTCCTTCGAAACGGCTTGGATCTTTAGAAATATTATTAAGCCTAGGCGGTTACTAGTGTTGTGCCCATTTAATTCCGGATATTAAAGGGACTACAAGCCTTAAGTCAAGAGCTAATAGGTAACTTTTAGGCATGTGTGCTCAATTGTCAACCACATCATCGTTTACCATCAAGTAAGTAGTGGTCAAACGCGAGCCGTTCCATAATAAAATAAAGGTAAACCATATGGGCCTTATTTATAACTTTATTTTATCACAGTAATATTCCTGCTGATTGGGTACAGTTTCAGGGCGATTTAGATAAGCTTACTTAGCGGTGTGAACACAATAAAACGTCTTCAATAAAAAAAAAAATTAAGAACATCAAAACTAAAAAAAAAGATTGCTGTACTTAAGGTATATAACTTTAATCGTCAACAGCTTGCAGAAGTGTTAACTGTACGACACCTAAGCGTTCAATTTGATAAAAAGCTAAGTTTTGTCCAGAATTAGACCACAAGCAGCAAAAATACTCGGTTTCGTCATGAGTGTAACTCGCTAGTCAGAAGTTATCTAGAACAGTGTTTCCCAAACTTGTCGGGACCGCGACCCATCTACAAGAAAGTTTAAAGGTCGCGGCCCACCTTGTGTCATGAAGACAAAAAAGCAGCGGTATGTTGCTGCCGCAGCATTTACCTGTTAATTCTTATCGTAGTTCACCACCATATCATCATCGTCAGCCTACTGGCGTTCACTGCCGAATTTGGGCTTTTCCTAAAACTCGTCGCCACACCCATTTCAATTAAGAAAAAAGAAAAACTTCCAGATGTAATATATATTTCTTAATTAATAAAATTATTTGATATGATAATTCAATGAGAATGAGAGGGATGCATTTGTTTTCTAGTTTTTTCCATTCCAGCTTTAGCGTCGACATCGATTTTAGTTACTTTTAATCGCAATGAGTTCGATACGTCCAATCTATTTCGGTATTTAGTTTTTATATTAACCAAGGCTGAAAAACCCACTTCACATTTTGTTTATATGAGATATTAAACGAAATAGATTTAAGAATATAGTGAATGTTGTAGTTAGTAAAATGACAGATAACACTCGCCGCCCGCGCCTGCGCAGACCGCAATTTTACTTGGGCTGCCGCCCAAACAACACGGCCTAGTCGACGTGTTGTGTACGACAATCGTCCTATAGTTTCAGGGCCCACCCAACATCTGCCCGCGACCCACCAGTGGGTCGCGACCCACACTTTGGGAAATACTGATCTAGAATATTTGAGTGTTCCCTAGTCCCATGAAATAAAGCATAACGAACGATTGCAGAAAAGGTTCACATGGCATCTGAGTTATCATTGTAATATGGGTAAAAGTCACAAAACGTACCAGGAAAGATTAAAGTATTTTTGGATTGTCTCCTTAGAGAAACGAAGAGATATGTTTGAATTATTTATTGTCTTTAACTAACATCCAAAAGTCCTAAGTCAAGGTTTGCCAGCGTGCTATGGAGCGCAGCAAACTAGATGTTTGTTAAATTAATAGACCATGTTCGAAACACAACACTGCACTCCAAAACGCAAATCATTGATGTGGCTCAAAAGGCTGCCCAACTAAAATGGGACTAGGCAGGACATGTCTGCCGCATGCCTAAAGAGTTGTGGGGCCGTAAAACGCAGAATTGGTGCCCAGAAACAGCGATGTGGGGCTGTGGCAGACCACGAAGGACATGGCGGGACGACAATCCAGGTCGTCCCGCCATCTTCTTCGTTGAGAACTGGAATGAGAAAGCAAGGAACAGTGATCATTGGAAAGAATGGAGGGAGGCCTTTGCCCAGCAGTGGGACAATATAGGCTAGCTATAAATTTAGGAGTTGCTCAGTAAGTAGGTACCCTTCCATGTGCCACAAAACTTACCGAGAAAATCTAATAGGAAGTTGTTTTGCATGCCAAAAAGTAATGTAAAATGTATCCTACATTTTGCTCAGTACATAAAACGTATGGTGTATACTAAGAACACGAAGAAAGTATTTGACAGGCCTGTTGGTCTAGTGGTTAGTGGCCCTGACCGCTATGCCGGAGGTCGTGGGTTCGATTCCCACCCAGGACAAATGTTTATGTGATGAGCATGATCATTTGTTCTGTGTCTGGGCGTAATTTATCTATAATTTGTATGTATTTAGAAATATTTAAGTATGTTTATCAGTTGTCTAGTACCCATAACACAAGCTCTGCTTAGCTTGGGACTAGACGGCGTTGTGTGATAGTTGTGGAATATATTATTATAGTATCGACTTGTGTCTGCATCTGTGACTACTGTAAAATTGAACCCTTCAGATACCGTCAATTAGAGACACAATAGTAAGACAATAGATGCGCGGCCACCGGTGGTCGCTTGGGAATTCATGAATTAAACGAGCAAATATGTTCAATGTTAAATTCTTTTTGTCCAATTTTAATGTTCTGGTACTTTCTGTCGTTTTCATTATGTAATGTTTTTTATAATTTTTTCTGTTGTTTAATCAGCTTTTATTACATAAAAATAGACAGCATAAAAATGCATGTAATGCTCTTCTTTAAGTGACGACTGTGATGAGGCACTTACTCATTAATAATAAATAAATATTATAAAGGCGAAAGTTGGTGATTGTGAATATTGGTATGTGTGTTAGTCTTTGTGGATTTGGATGAAATTAGGGATACGGGTAGACCCATGTCCTGGAATAGCACATTGGATTTTTTTCTCGGGAGTATATTCCCTTGAAATAATATTTCTACTTTCATGCGGGCGATAGTAGTAACTAGTAGGATCCGCATTATCAACAGATCATTATCTACAGATTAGATATGGACGTTCTACAAAAGTTTAAATGTCACCAGTGCAGTGTGATTTTTCTATATATATCGAATAAAACTTTATTGTAGGTACACCAAAAAGGAACACAATTTATAAACACATACTTAAATCTATTGGTACATAGGCGGTTTTTCTTATTCGAGAATATCGCAAAATCCATTCTTAGCTGATGTCTACACCCTATAAGGCCTACCTACCTGCCAAATTTTAAGTTAGTAGGTGTTATATTTAGTTTCTGAGATTTCGTGATTAATCAGGGAGTGGTATTTGTATTGTAGGTTACGGCCCAGTCTCGTTCGTGGTAACTGTAAAGGACTACCCCAAGCTGGTCCTGGTATCGGTGAGGGCGGAGCTCTACTTCCTGTCGTGGGACGCACCTGACGGCGACTGTTCTCTAAGACTGCTGAGTGTGGTGGACTTGGGCCTGCCAGACAACAGGTGTAACGATGGCAAGGTCGACGCTAAGGGGAGACTTTGGTTTGGTATGTAGTTTCAACATTATTTTATTGCCTTTTTTTATTGGAAATCATCAAATGACTCTTCCCTACCTAGAGAGGCCCACCCGTGTTCCTTCATTTACCCTTTGCATTCCAGGGCCACGGTAACTCTTTCGACCATTTTTACTCTGTAAAAGTCTAATATCTCTCGCTCCATCGCTTGATCTAGAGTGGGAGAAGTTACTTGATAATTTCTCATTATATAAGACCAAAAAAGCTTTTAATGAAAATCATTTTTTCATAGCAAGCTTTTATAGCTCGGTATACCTATATAATTCATACTCGTCAAGACGAATCATACGAGCCCAAACTCGATGGGGTTGTGTCGCTTAACTAACAAGTTCCTATAGCCACCTTCCGGTACCATCATTAGATCAGCTTCATGTCATAATAATTTTGCATTGTCATCTGATTTACACATGCTTGCAAAATTTTAGCTCAATCGGTAACCGGGAAGTGGGTCAAATTTAATTTACAAAATTGAATGACAGAAAAACATCGGGACAGGTGAAACTAAATAAAAGCTTGTAAAAAAAACTGTATTTTGAGTATTCAAGGCTTTGCATTTATGTAATTCACACGTATATGATAAAAACTTACAAAATAAATAAAGTCTCCTGTCTACCCAGGAACGATGGGCAAAGAAGCCGATGGCAACGTCGACAAGGATCAAGCATCACTGTACATGATGGACGAGTACAATTACCTAAACCCCATGGAAAAGGTCCGTCCTGTCACCATTTCCAACGGGATAGCGTGGACTGCCGACAAGAAGTTCATGTTCTACATCGACACCCCAACGAGGAATATTGACGTATTCGATTTCGACCTCGAAGATGGGTCTATTCGTAAGTAAACCATACTATTTCGTACTAATATAAATGCGAAAAATGCGAGAGCAGTGATGGCCGACTTACGAGTTGTAGGTCGCGGGTTCGAACATAGCCAGGCGCATTATACTTTGTGTAGTTTATTTCATCACAACTACTGTCAAAACAGTGAAGGAAAACATAGTGAGGAAACCGGCATGTCCTAGAACCAAAAAAATTCGAAGACATGTGACGTTCACCAACCTGCACTGGGCCCGCGTGGTGGATTAGGGGCCATTCGCTCTCCTAGAGAGGAGGCGTGATGTGGCCCAACTGTGGGAACAGCAAAAAGATGATGATAAATGCGAACAAAACTCTAATCTGTTATTTTTAAATGGGACTTGGCTTAACGAGTAGACAATGCCTTAGATTAAGACTGCGAAAGTAACGGCTACACGAGCGAGAAAGAGCATGCAATCGGCGCCGAACGGCTGCGCGAACGAGCAAAAGTACGCGGTCGGAGCCGATCAGCTCCTCTTATTATTTCACGCCGAGCGCGTTCAAGCATTCTTAATGACAAAAGCACTGCTTTTGTCATTAAGAATGCAAAAATAAACCTTACTAAAGAATACTAAAAACTCTGTTTTCAACGTGATGAAAATCTGCTCTCCTCTCCGAGCCGGTCTGTGTGAACGGACCCTCAGGGATGACCAGTCTGAACTGACAGTGTCGGTTCGCGGACATGACGCGTATATCAGCATCACTCAGTTTAACCATTTTGAAGGGAACTGAATGATCCAAGACAAGAGACATTTGAGTGAGCATAACAAATGTAAGTAACCAACTGTAATGTTCAAATTCCAGGTAACAGAAGAACGCTGTTCAGTTTCCAAGCCAACAATGTGACAGGGCTCCCAGACGGAATGACTATTGACACGGATGGAAATCTATGGGTTGCCTGCTTCAATGGTTGGAAGGTAATAATCTTGCTAATAATAACGTGAAACCTAAATAACCTAAATTAGGGCGCCTCACCATCAACGATTGCATCACTGCTTACCATCAGGTGGGATCACAGTCAAGCGCTAGTTTATATAAATTAAAAAAAAATACTGAGAGCTCAAAGAACTTAGGACTTTTTTATCACTTGTCTACAGAGCTTTTCATTTACAGTTTTCCGCATAGCCAGGTTTAAAGTGTTGTTGTCTCATTTACAGACAGCGAAGAATTTCTAAAGTTTACAAACAACATGTATAACCTTTTCATAACAATATTCAAAATGCAAATCAGTAATTAAAATTATCTCACTTATTAAGGTAAAAAGTCCCAAGTATTTTTTACTTTAATTACCTTCACAGACCTCAATAATCAATTTTAAATGTAATAAAAAATGCTTTTGTTCCAGGTAATCAAGATTGATTCAAGAGCTGGAAAACTATTGGAACAGCACAGGCTACCAGCTGCGAAAGTAACATCAGTAATGTGGGGTGGGCATGATCTATCCACCCTATTTGTAACCACCAGCAAGGTGGGCTTGTCACAGGCTGAACTCAACACGCAACCTGAAGCAGGCTCGTTATTTGCCATAGAAGGAACCGGGGCGAAGGGATTGCCTGAAAACCAATTTGTTTTTGCTAATGCGGGAAATTATTGAATTTGTTATAAATTTTGTTATTGAAAATAAAATAGAATTAAAAAAAAAATACTTTGTGTGTTTTATTTATTATGACGCAGTAATATTTGTGAATAAATCATATACGTTTGTCATAATCAGATAAACTAGTATTTACCTACATAACAAAATAGGCTCTTTGGCTTCGCACTGGTATAATTAAGATTTTTTCAGTACACTTACTAGAAAACCTGTTCTTATGCCTACTGCATTTAGGAACGCAATTCACTGTTTTGCACTAGTCCAGAAAAGTTCGCGTGCTCGCACTGCCAAAATTTTATTACATTTACCGTATCAACCATATCAATGTGGCACCGTTGGAGACTGCAGCCCTAGTCTAAATCGAACCATAAACTTTCTCGTAGTCTACAAATGGTAAGCACAGAGGCAGGTTATACTTCTTGGTCTTCTGTGTAACCTGCCAGAGAGTATGTTTGTGGTCTACGGTGCTGAAACTTTTTCGGGATCCAAACTATTCGGGAAGCTGGAAATCGTCGAACCTGCGCACGAGACGATTCGTGATCACTCTGGAAAACAGCTTGTAGACATAGCTCAGAAGCAACATGGGTTTGTATTTCCTAATCAGGGTATTGTAGCCCTTTTTAAAGAAAACTACGCCACCATGCCTGTGGCGTTTTTCCCTCAAGTACGGAATCAAATAACTTCTGTAGGGACATGGAGATCATGTGTCAGAAAGAGTAGTCTTAGACACATTTGCCGATGACACTGCCACACTAGCTGTGCATGAAGATGCGGTACAAGCAGGCAATGAGAGTGGAGAATAAAACAAAATGAATGTACAGATTTGGTTAAAGTACATTCACATGCTAACTTTACCACCATACACTCTCAATAAGGTTCAGTTAAAAACCAGCGTCAGGCAACTACCATGTCGTTAGTTGTCTGGCATTTTTGCTTAACTAGAAATATTTTTCTTTCTTTCTTTTTCTTTTGATATCCACAACAAGAAAAGATACCTATACCTCCCAGTACAACTTAATAATGTTGTGATTCTTAAGCGGAAGCAGCAAAGTACCTTGGATATATTCCTGAACAGTCAAGTAACGTTGAGAAAATATATTTTCACAGTGTAAAGTATTAAGCTTACAACTCAGGAAACACTATTGGCTGCTATCAAAAAGGTCTAGGCTGTCACTGGAAAATAAGCTTAGAATTTACAATTCTGTCATAAGGCCTACTTAGACATACAGAATGCAGCTGTAAGGCATGGCCACTAATTTAAACAAAACATACTCTAAAGATTCCAATCACATACTAATAAAAAACAGGTACATCACCAATGATTACTTGCATCAGAACTTAGGTAGGTATAGGTAAAACGGACTATTATCCGCAACTCCACGACTAAGGCGCGTATTTTGCATACAAAGCATCAGAACTTAAAGATAACAAATGTAAAGGATGAAATCACACACGCAATCAGTGCTTACAAGAATAGGATCACCACCCATCCTAATCAACCGGCATGACACTTGATCAAAATCCATACTTTCAGGAGGTTTAAAAGTTTTAGCCGACAAGACTTGATACTGTGAGAGCAGAACATGTTGCACCAGTGGGCGCATTCCAAGCATGACAATATTATCTTGGAACACAACCTATGTTGAATGTTTACGAATGGAAAGGTTGCATCAGTCAGAAAGAAAAGTTATAAATAACGAAATAGAAATGATGTACGATTTTAAAATATAATTACATCCTAGTGGAATTAATACAATAAGTGAAATGAAGCCAATTATATCTTAGTGGTGTTGTGTTATCTTTGTAACCATACATATCATATATATTCAGTTTTTGTAAACCAGCAGAGTAGTTGCAATCATTGCAATATCTGATATTTTGTTGATTCAATACTATTCATTCCATGTTTGTGGTAGTGAGTGAGGCCTTTAATTGCTTGACAACATAAGCAATTAATTCATGAATCCCCAAGCGACCACCGGTGGCCGCGCATCTATTGTCTTACTATTGTGTCTCTAATTGACGGTATCTGAAGGGTTAAAGGCCTCACACACTGCAACTATAAAGTATACTAATTTGTTAAACCTCAAGCGAACGCAGTTCGCGCTGTCATTGTCTTTCTGTTGTGTCTCTAAGTGACGGTATTCGTAAGATTAATGTTCATTTCCTAGACTGTTCATCAGATGATTCTTGATTATTGGGAATTGAAGATGATGATTGTGAAATTGGTATGTGTATTGTCAAAAACAGTATGATGTGGATTGAAGATCTAATAAAGTATAAGGAAAATTCCGTAAAGTTTATGTGGTGGATTATCAGATGGAAAGATGTAATGAGATGGAACATGCTATAATGTACATCTATACATTATAGATGCCGCTTATTATTAAGAATTTTATTTGTATGATTGGAATTGTGATTAGGGTGTCACAAAATTGGGTCAGTGGGTCGTCTTAGGGGCAGATTTAATTGAGTTGAAATCAAGATTCAAAATTCATTGACAATTCATTTCCACACTGTTCCAACAGAGTTTGAAAAACTGTTCATATTGGTAAACTGGTAGGTTCTCAGCAGAGTTATTATAAAATCATTGTTGTAAACCAAACAGAAACAGAATAGTCAAACTCTTGACTATTCTGTTTTTCTACGTAATACGAAAATTCCGCATTGTGCAAGAATAACAACAAATCTTACCGGAAGCCTCAAAAATGGAGGGTCTGAAGCATTTTTTCCTAGTTTATTCTCTTGGTACTGAATGAGCTGGATTACTAGTTGAGCCAGGTTTTCCTTAGTAGGTGGATCTGTCTGCACATGCTGAAATGACAATAATGGAATTTGTTACTCAGAAATTTCTTTATATAACCAATAGAACATTGGATTATGAAGGCATATGATCTTATAATAATATAAGATCATAGCCCAAAATAAATATGTTGATTTCAAGTAAAAATGTAAAACAACTAAAATAATCGTAACGAAAATAACTACATCACCTAACATGTAGGTGTGATAAGTAGAGATGTGAATGAAATGTATCTGATAGTAGATACATCTTCCTACCAGTCGTTCTTATCAAACTATACACAAAACTATTGTTATAAATGTTACATTTCATTCGTTTTATATCAATTTTACTTACCTTCTTGCAATTCTTTTGTAGCCAAACGCGAATTTGATCAAATTGTGCTAGTGACTCCGGTGACTGAAAAAAGTCGATGTTCGGCGCCCCATCCTTCTTCGGGCCTATGGTTGCCATTATGATTCAATTATATTTGTTACTTGTTACAGATATATTCCGATTTCAATCCAGTATTGAATTATATTTCCTAAAGAAACTCCAACTGTAAATACAACAAGCTAACACGGCGTCGCTGTTCACAATTTTGACATTTGTTTCGTGTGTTGCCCGCCCGCTGACCCGCATGTAGTTTCGTAGCACAGATTCAAAATTATAATCTTTGGTGCGGAAACTAAAACTTTTGCTTTCACTCTCCTCTACTCTTCACTCGGCGTGGGAAAAGTATGTCATCTTTGCGATCGGAACATTAGCATCAAAATCACTGAAATGTTCCAAAACAGGCTGAAATTATCACCAGGATTAGAACATTTGGAACATCGGCTCAAAAGATGCAAACGGAACGTTTGAAACATCGGCTCACAAGATATAAACGGAACATTTTGAACATAGGCTAAAAGGATATGAACGGAACAATTGAAACATCAGCTTACCAGATATAAAAGGAACATTTGGAACAACGGGTCAAAAGATACAAACTCAGACACTGACTGTTATGAATCGTGATCTGTTACATAGTCTTAAAGACTTAAATTGTTATTTAACTGAAGCAAATGTTTTTAGTTCAGCTCATTAATTTTACACTATTTACGTTTTAATTTGAATTAGAAAAAAACTACTGGTCACTTAAAGTAAAGAGTGTTTCAGTGTTCCCATTGTTCCAAATGATGCATTTAAGACATTACTGATGTTCCAATCTTTCGGAACACTAAAGTGTTTCGGAACAGTGAGTCGGTTCAATAAAGAGTTGTACACGCCTATGTCTATCTGTAGTCTATGGTGCCGGGGTGCAGGGTAGGGATATGATATTAATGGAAAATAATCGATTTAATAATTATCGGTTTTTTCTATTATTTAAATTCCTACATACTTTTCATATTCCAATAATAAACCAAAGAGATTCATATTACCAATAAATCAGATTAAAAATCAATTAAAACTAACATAAATAAAAATATAACCAACAAAAAACATAACAAATAAATGTTCTTTTAAACTTTCAAGATAAGGAATAATGAAATCAAATATTATTGATACAAATTCGCAGTATCATTAAAAGTTTTAGTAGAATAAAAATGAAATGAGCAGCCCAACAAAATAACAACCTTATTGTCTCAAAAACTAAAATATAAATCAAATTAAAAAAAAAAACTCAAATATCAGGATCATATAGGACAAAATATGTCCTATTTTACATTTGACTATGTAGTATTAAACTAAAATACTTAAAATGACAATTAAAAAAACTAAACGATGACGTTGCGGTCTCAAAAATAAAAATATAAAGCAATTTTTAGCGTTGGTAGCTAACTAGACCAGGACTTGCGAATAATAAGAACAGTTGACGATCTGATGATAACTCTTTATTTTTCGAAAAACCACATTACTTATATACATTAATCAGTATGCTAATCCGCCAATAGCGACGCGCGTAGGGTGAGGCGTGCGCGGGGCGCGGGACGCGCTTTTGCACACGGCACTATCCACTCTCGTTTCTATAAATGTGAGCCGCGCGCGCAGCGCGTTCCTTTTCGCCCGGTGACGTCGTCGTGTGAAGATCTCCGCTACGCGAGTCCACGTGTTCCATCTGCGCTGCCGCGAAGCACAAACTGAAGATCACGGATGGTGTTGGAGCTTCTGCTTGGCCCAGCTTGCGCTTACAAGCTTATCCTATTTCTTGATGTGTCGTAAACGTGTTGCTTCACTGTTTCTTAATCAGAAATTGTCGAAAAACGTGTACCCTCATATTTCTATAAAAGAATGGTCGAAAACGTAACTGGTTGGGTGGATTAGCACGGTGGCTTGCGGTCCGTTGTCAGCTCTTGGAGGTACCATGCTGCTACATCACTCCCCCCTAAGCGAAGCGTACGTTGTGTTTGACTGCGCGGCCAGAACGAGTGACGTATGTGGTGCGCGGCGCGTTAGCTGTTGACGACTTAGGCTCGACACTCGCGGTACGTGTGTTCTCAGTGGTCGGTGCTCGTTGTTGCGCGTATGTTGTCGGGGAAGCAATAACTTCTTCGTTGAGTAGGTGCGCCGGCTTAAGTCGGTCTATTGAGACAACTGTAGTTCGGAGTGGCATCTGTATGGTGAAGTGTTTATTGTCGCGTTGAATAACCTTGAACGGGCCGTCGTATGGAGGGGTCAGCGGACTTCGCACGGTGTCGTTTCGCACGAAAACATGAGTACATGTTGCTAGGTCTTGGTGAACAAACGTGCTCCTGTTGTTGACACGAGACTTGCTGTTAGGCGCAAGTGACGACATTACTTCGGTCAGCTGGCGGACGAATTCTGCGTCTTCATTTTTCGGCTGTGTGGGCGCGAAGAAGTCTGACGGTATTCTTAGTGTCGATCCGTAGGTCATCAGGGCCGGGCTGACTTGTGTGTCTCCGCGTAGTGCTGTACGTAATCCAAGCAGCACGGTCGCTAATTCGTCGCTCCAATGTGTCCCGGCGCCTCTTGCCATGAGCGCCGCCTTCAACATTCGATGCCAGCGCTCGACTTGACCATTTGCTTGCGGGTGGTATGCAGTAGTTCGTATCCTTGTGATGCCGAATTTTTTCATTAAGGCGTTGAAAAGCGACGATTCGAATTGCCTTCCTTGATCTGTCGTTACACGTATTGGACAGCCAAATCGCGATATCCATCCTTCGTATAATGCCTTGGCCACAGTGTCGGCGGTGACGTCACGAATAGGTATCGCCTCCGGCCATTTAGTGCAGCGGTCGATCATCGTTACCAGATATCTGTAGTCGTTAGATGGCGCCAATGGACCAACAATGTCCAGGTGGATGTGGGCGAAGCGTGCTGATTTTTGAAACTCGCCGAGTGGACTGATAACGTGACGTTGAACTTTTCCACGCTGGCAGCCGATGCACGATTTAGCCCACAAACCGACGTCTTTGTTCATGCTTGGCCAGAAAAACTTTGCTGTCATTATTTTCCTTGTTGTTCGCACACCTGGGTGACTTAGTTCGTGCTGTGCTTTGAATGCTGCTATACGATAAGTCGCTGGCAGGTATGGGCGAGTATTGCCTGTTGATGTTTCACATATGATGGGTCGCTGGCCTCCGGGCAATGTGATACGTGTAAATTGCAGATTTGGGTTGGACATGCAGATCTTCAGTTCTTCGTCATTTTCTTGATCTTGTGCAAGTAGGTTGTAGTCAATTGTAGAGTGCGACAAGTTGATTTCTTCGATACGTGATAAGGCGTCGGCTGCTTCGTTCTTATCACCGTGAACGTATTTGATCTTCGAGCAAAACTGACTTATGTAATGTAACTGTCTTTCTCTTCGTGGTGTATCGCTGCTACTTGATGTTCTTGTCAACGCGTACGTCAGCGGTTTGTGATCGGTGAATATTGTTAGGTCACTGCCCTCTATCAGCCGTCGTAGGTGTTGCACAGCGGTGTACATTGCTAATAATTCGCGATCGTACACGCTGTAACGTCGCTGCGTTTCACTCATAGTTTTCGAGAAGAATGCTAGGGGTTTCCAGATATTGTCAACCTTTTGCTGAAGGACGGCGCCGATGCTGGTATTTGATGCGTCAGTAAATAAATATAACGGCGCGTTAGGTGTCGGATGAGTCAATGTTGTTGCCTCGAGTATGCTTTGACGGCATTTCTCAAAGGCTTCTTCTGCTACTTGTGACCACTGTATCGGAGTTTTGTCGTTCTTTTTGCTATTGTGTAGGTATTTGTTTAATTCATGTTGGAGCTCGGCTTGATGGGGTAAACAGCTACGGTAGAAGTTGATCATTCCAAGAAATCGTCTTAGTTCCTGAACTGTCTGTGGTTTCGGGTAGTTGACGATGGCTTGTATTCGTTGTTGAGTAGGTTTGATTCCTTCTGATGTTACTTCGTATCCGAGGAACTCGATGTTTTCTCTTTCAAACTCGCACTTGCTGATGTTCAGACTGACGCCGTAGGTATTTAGGCGTTCGAGTACTTGTTCTAAGTGGCGGCGGTGTTCTTCTTTATTTCTTGAATGGACAAGCAAATCGTCGACGAAGCAGAATACGTTGTCATCTAGTCCTCGTAGAACCTCGTGCATGAATCTTTGAAAAGTTTGACCCGCGTTTCTTAAGCCAAACGTCATGCAGGTAAATTCGAAGAGTCCGAACGGTGTTATTATCGCTGTTTTTTGAGCATCTTGTTTCGAAATAGGGATCCAATAGTACGCCATTTTCAGATCAAGTTTTGAGTAAATTTTCTTGCCGTGAAGTTGGTATGTAAAATCTTGGATTCGTGGAATGGGATATCGGTCTGGGACTGTGACGGCGTTGAGTCTTCTGTAGTCGCCACATACTCGCAGTGATCCGTCCTTTTTCTTTACGATATGAAGTGGACTTGCCCACGGACTGTTTGACGGCTTGCATATTCCGTTCTCGATCATGCGCTCGAACTCGAGTTTTGCTGCTTTATATTTGTCGGGTGGTAGTGGGCGTGGTCGTGAGTAGATCGGTGGCCCAGTTGTCTCTATGTGGTGTGTGACGTCATGCTTGGTTGGAGTTTTGAGTGTCATCGGCCGCAGTACATCTGGATATTTCTTCAGCAGATCGTGATGAGTGTGGTCGCGGTTGATAATGTGTATCGATTCTTCTTTGCTGTTTATTTTGATGGCGTTCACGCTGAGTTCCGTTACGCGGTCTACAAGTTTTCTTTGGTGCAAGTCGACTAACAGTTTATGATGTACTAGAAAGTCGGCACCCAGTATTGAAGTCTTTACGTTGGCGACGACGAAAGTCCACTTAAAGCTTCTTCGTAAGCCTAGGTTGAGCTCGAGTGTGCGCTCTCCGTAGGTACGAATCTCTGTGCCATTTGCCGCGTAAAGTTTGTAACCTGCGTCCACTGTTGGTTTTGTATATTTTTGGTTTCGTGCGGCTAGTACTGATATGTCGGCTCCCGTGTCGACAAGAAATTTTTCTTTGCTTTTGGTGTCGACCACACATAGGCGGCGGCTTGGTTGGTTCACATCGACACCCGCCACTGTCGATGAGCGTTTTAGTTTTCCCGCTTTACGAAGGAACACGGCGATTCGCATTTTCGTGCTCCGTTGCCGAATCGGTAGTGGTATCGACATAGCCAGTCGGAATCGCCGGGCTTGCGGGCGCTATCAGAACGTTGTCTTGAATGCGAGCGTGAGCGGCCACGATGTGCGGAGTTTTGACGCGAACGGCGATGAGACGAGTATTGGTGAGTGCGGAGTTCGGCGACTTCAAGTGACAATTTCTCTAATTGCTTCGTAAGAATGCTGATCTGCAGTGCTGTCACCGCGTTTATCTGCACCTCATTGACAGCTGGATTTGTTGATGGAGAGTTTGCCGTGGAAACTGCGGCGACTGTAGCGGGTTCAAAATGTTCCATCATCTTGTCTGCCATCGCTGCTAGCACTTCGAGGGGCGACTCGGTGTTAACGGAGAGTACGGCGCGCACCTGTGTGGGCAGTTGGTTGAGCCACATAACCTTTAGCGCCTCATCTGACAGTAGCTTTCCACTAAGGTCTCGCATTTTACGCAGCAGCTGACTTGGCTTGTTATCACCGAGCTCGAGGCCACTGAGTAATTTCTGTAGCTGCCGGTGGTCTGACTCTTGATAAGTTGAGATGAGTCTGTCTTTAAGCGCGCTGTACTTGCCGGTGCTTGGTGGGTGCAGGATGATGTCTCCGATCTGTTCTAGGTCGCAGTTGCCGAGTAGTGGGACGACCAGGTTGAATTTCTGCTCCTCACTTATCTTGCTGGCAGCGACTGCGGCTTCAAATTGCGCGAACCATAGTCGAGGGTTTTGGCGCCAAAATGGTGGTAGTCTTGCAGGAAGTGAGACTGATGCTACGTCGTTCTTCATTAATGCGCTGGCCTGACAATCGCTGAAGTCTTCGATGTCGTTCTTCATGATGCAGTGTTCAGGTTTCTCGGGGTCACCACTTTAGCGTTGGTAGCTAACTAGACCAGGACTTGCGAATAATAAGAACAGTTGACGATCTGATGATAACTCTTTATTTTTCGAAAAACCACATTACTTATATACATTAATCAGTATGCTAATCCGCCAATAGCGACGCGCGTAGGGTGAGGCGTGCGCGGGGCGCGGGACGCGCTTTTGCACACGGCACTATCCACTCTCGTTTCTATAAATGTGAGCCGCGCGCGCAGCGCGTTCCTTTTCGCCCGGTGACGTCGTCGTGTGAAGATCTCCGCTACGCGAGTCCACGTGTTCCATCTGCGCTGCCGCGAAGCACAAACTGAAGATCACGGATGGTGTTGGAGCTTCTGCTTGGCCCAGCTTGCGCTTACAAGCTTATCCTATTTCTTGATGTGTCGTAAACGTGTTGCTTCACTGTTTCTTAATCAGAAATTGTCGAAAAACGTGTACCCTCATATTTCTATAAAAGAATGGTCGAAAACGTAACTGGTTGGGTGGATTAGCACGGTGGCTTGCGGTCCGTTGTCAGCTCTTGGAGGTACCATGCTGCTACAAATTCTTTCCGTAAGCCGTTTTTTATATAATTAAATTGTAAGTATGCTATGTATATACTATGCTTCGAGCTTTTTCATTCGGCGCATAGATGGTGCTATTTATGAAAAAGGATTTAATCGCGTAATTTATTAAAAATAAGAAAGAAAGAAAACACGTTTATTTGGCACATAAGTAAACGTGTTTTCTTTCTTTCTTTCTTTAGGCATCATCATCATCATCATCATCATTTCAGCCGATACACGTCCACTGCTGGACATAGGCCTCCCCCAAGCGTTGCTACAACGAACGCTCCTGCGCGTCTCGCATCCATCGGCTTCCCGCAACCTTCACCAGGTCATCAGACCACCTTGTTGGAGGCCTGCTAACGTTGCGTCTTCCGGTACGCATCGCCACTCCAGAACCTTTCGGCCCCAACGGCCATCTGTTCTGCGAGCAATGTTCTTTAGGCATACCGAAGGTTAAATTGATTTATTAAAAATCGATTTATATTACTTTGAAAATTGAATATAATAATTGATTATACAAATATAATAATCGATAAAATAATATAATAATAATAATAATAATTTATTTATTCAAAGACAACTTTTGGTCCACATTATATGTTAGTATCCCTTATTACTATGTTAGTTCAGACATGGTTCAGACGCTCAATAATATTAAACTGTTATACACTCTTTCCATAAAATAACATTGGTAATTCTTATAATCATTCATTAAAAATGTCAAATAAATAAAATATCATTGATTACAACTTAAAAATGTCAAAGAATTAAACGGCATGGAAACAACAAAATAAAAATGTCATACAATAATAATAAAATGTCAGTAAATTAAATGTCATGGAATAAAGATAAAAATGTCATTCAAATAAATGTCGTGGAATAAAGATACAAATGTCAGTAATCAGATGAACAAAGGTACAGTCATAATTTACCTGCCCCACGCCCTGTATACGGGTGCATGTAAGGCCTGCCAGTGCTGCAAGAAAGGATCATCCAACCTGTTGGCAACAACGGTAAGAAGACTGTTGCCGCTGCCCCGCACTCTGCTCGCTATCGAGGTCGCCCTTTTGCGCATGCAGGCATAAAAACAGTCAATGCGCACGTCCGCGAACATCCCTGACGCGCTGCAGAAGCGAGGCAGCCGCAGCAGTGCCCTCAACGCGTTATTGTATTGAACGCGGAGAGCGCTGTAGGATTTCTGCAAATATGACACCCACAGACCGCTCGTATAAAAAGATGTGCAATAGGCTCGGAACAAGGTGATCTTTACATCCTTGGAGCTACGAGCAAACCTGCGGGCAATCATATTCGCCCTCACCGACGACGCCCTCCTTTCTCGCTCAATATCAGCGTCGTCTTTCAGGTCAGACGTCACAATATGGCCAAGATACTTAAAAGT
The DNA here is from genome assembly GCA_949319445.1 of Mythimna lalbum. Classification (NCBI taxonomy): domain Eukaryota; kingdom Metazoa; phylum Arthropoda; class Insecta; order Lepidoptera; family Noctuidae; genus Mythimna; species Mythimna lalbum. The sequence goes on from OX439365.1 coordinate 9,897,747, forward strand.
GTGTACCCGCTCCAAGGGCACCCTAAACTAAAAACTAAAAAAAACGATTATTTTTAACATCCCTAGTGCAGGGATACGACGGACGGTGACGGACGGTGACGTTATGACGTACATTAATTCTAGTGAGTCTGTGGTAGTCTGTGGTGCCGGGCAACTGTGCGAGATAGATTTTGCTTTCGGAATTTTTGCCGGATTATACACAAGTAAGCATTATTAATTAATAGAAAGTTAATAATTTGCTTAATGATTCTATTCAGGGTATAAGTTATAACAATAAACCGTTGTAATTATTAGATAAAGGCCGTTATAATTTGTTAGCATGTTTTTCCGATTTCCGAGTTAATTATGATGATGGTAATCAGTAAATGTAGTGAAACTATTATAAAAAGTAATTAGAACTCATTTAACAATAATATAGCGCAGCGTAATAGCGTATTTATTCAATTTTTGTTAAAAAAAAATGATAACAAAGTAACATGCATGACGGTCAGTTCGTTTGTCAATATTCTAGCAAGCCATTTTGTCGTCTTTCGTTCGATCACCGGTGGCCCCGCTGCGGGCCGGGGCCGCTTAATTAGTGGCATAGTATTGTTATAAGGATGTCGGCACTTGGGCAGTGATAAAAAAATATCAGAAATGTCAATATCTACTACAATTTTTTTTTGGTGGGACAATCATCTAATGACATCCCCTGCTCTTAGGCGAAGCGGGAGATAGTATTAGACTTTTACTGACTAAAAACCCACTCCTGTTCCTTCGTTGCCTTTTGAACTGGGGCTGAGCTACCATTCGCAGCTAACCCTGGCCCCAGTAGGCCCAGCTTCGACCCAGCTGGGCCCCTGCTGTTGCTGACGACTCTATTTATTTATTATTCTCTAAGGCGCGCGGGAACAGTGCGCGTCGTCGACGACTCGGGCTCGGTCCGGAAAGTTACCGGACGGTCAAACAGCGAGCTACACATTGCTCGCCGTCCGCAAGCCCGCGCCTACCGTGGCCGGCAATCGGGATCGTGGCGCTGTGAGCGCCGTTGCCTGATACGGTTTCGGCCTCCTCCTTTGCTAGCATTACTGCTTCGCATAAGGAGGCGGCTGCCTGCCACTCCTCGCTCCGGACCATGGCCTGCACCAAGGCATGGCGCGAGAGATCGCCGCCGCCGATCGAACGCACGAGGGCACAGCGTTGCTCGTGTCCTCCGGGCGTTCCGCACAGTGGCGACACCCGGGCATCACTTCCACACGAATCCTACGACTATCAACGACTTTCGCAACCCCGCGTGTCACTAGATCGGCCGCCGCCTGGTACGACTCTCCCTGCGGTAGGACCAGCGTGTCGTCTGCGTAGCAGACCACGCTGATTCCATCAGGGGAGTCGCCGCGCGCAGCCTAGTACCGATCCCTGCTTAACACCGCACGACATCTCTCGGCGTATTCACTCTCCCTGGAGATCGGGGTAGACTATGTACCTACAGGTGACTGGTGGGCCCCGACTACTTGACAGAGGTATTCTCGGGCACCCGGTGGTACCAGATTGCCCTCCGGATCGTACTCCAGGGCACGGAATTACAAGGCGTTGGCAATGTTTAAGGACACTGCCACGACACACCTGCCCTGGGACACCGCATCCCCCGTCGTGAGGGCTGGCTGGACTAGGATCAAGTGCGAATGGGACCAACTGCGAACGCGGTATGAAGTGCGAATAACCCTTTCCGAGATTTTCGGGTTTAAAATAATAATGATTTAGTTCAGTTTAGCTCAATAGATAATACTATAATCTAGCTTTATGAGTGTGGCAACTTGACATTTAATGGGCAACTTGCCCATGCATGAGTGATCTTTACGAACAAAACCTTACCTTACGCATAGGATTCAAGATACGAGTTACATAAAATATTTACAGTACCTAGTAAGTTTTTATGATTACCAGTGGCAACATATTCTTTTTCCACTGTGGTGACACTGTTGGTTATTAACCTTTCAATTTTGTTAATTAGAGACAATAGAAAGACAATGACAGCGCGAACGCTGGTAGGTACCTATGTGTTTTGTTACGCCGTCGCGTCGTTCGCTTGGGGTTTAATTCATGAACGCGGGTGCGCGCTGTCTTTGTTTTACTATTGTGTGAAGAGTTAATGAATTAAATATGGCGTTTCGAAGTCGAATGGTAAAAATATGAATGTGGGATATCGTAAAAAAAATTTCAAATTGACCAAAAGTAGGAAGTAATATACAATTATCTAAGAACTGAGTTCAAGATACCAAATTGGTGTCAATTTGATCCCTGTTATATTTCTTTGTTTACATTCTAGACTCTAGAACACCAATTTCAAGGTATTTTGAAGAAATCGATAGTATAGAATATTAACAGTTCATTATGGTCACAAAGCAATCATATGCTATTAATAAAATCTAACAGTATCATAGTTACTATAAATTTGAAAAAAACTGCAGTAAAAAATGTAGCAAAATTGCTACATTTGACGGTAATTAAACTTGCCATGATCTTTTCTCGTCGGCATTTTTTTTGCGATGACTTCAAGGCATAGATGCAAATGTGCCACTGACGTAATTTTTTTTTTAATTCGCTTATTGTCTTATTAGATTTTAACATTTTCATTCATGTTCATTTTTTTTTTCATATTAGATTATGTTGCTTAGACATGGATCTAAAAAAGTACAAACTTACGCTTAAGTTTTGTATTTAAGTTTCACGCATGTGTTTGTAGCAGCTTGTTCAAATGGACGAATAGTGGAACTGGACGGTAAACCAGCGCAGTAACCTTACGTACTCAGGCCTGGCAACTTGGCAAGTTCTAGAAAAGTCCGCCATAAAGTACTGCCATTATTATTACTTCTACTCACTATTATGACCCCTGGCGCTCGAGAGGTGAACCTTTCGAATATGTACCGTAATCAGAGACACAATATAAAGACAATGAGAGAGCGAACGCTTTGTCTTGAACAATACGGTATTCGAAAGGTTACCCTTTTGAATACCGTAATTAGACACACAATAGAAAGACAATGGGAGAGTGAACGCGGCGTTCGCTTGGGTTTTAATTAATTAAATGAGGTTTAGTAGGTAGGTACGTAGCTATAGAATACATTCGAGAATTCGTACCTTCCGAAATTATAAATCGCAATTCGCGTGAAAGGAGCTAAGCAATACTAAAACGGGACTCTAGTGTTCATTGTGATTTGGATTATTGTGGATTGGCCGTTATTGTTTGTGGTGAATAAAGTTCTCTGCTAGTAAACTGGCATCTAATTTATTTCTACACTAACCACTGCCAACGGCTTCGCCTGCTTGAAATTAGGTTTCTCCTTACAAACTTTGGAATCCCGCTTCGTCCCCTTAGGCAGTGAATTTTAGAAAATCCTCTCTTAGTGCTGCCCTACGTCATAAAAGGTGCAAAAGGATCAGGGCGAAGTCCTGAACAAAATTTTGCTGGCATATTTTTTTAGCGTCTTGTGGTGAAAAATATACAAAAGTATACAGATTAAATTTCTAAACAATTTTGTCGTACTATTAATAGATACCAAGTAATAAAAATATGCCAGTTTAAAGTTGGTGTGATTATGAATTTTAAAAACGGCAAACAACTCGATTTCATGTCAAATGTTGTGTTTTTTCTGGTGATGTGATTCTCGTTATTGTATTTATTGTAGTAATAACGTCATATTGTGGCTAAAAAGCCACAATATTCTTAGCAAAAACAGTTATTTTAATTTTTATGTTTATTATCTATTTCGGAAATGGCTGTGCGTTGATATGTTAGTCAGTCAGTTTCTGCTTTTATATAATTATTATATTATCTTTGCTATTACTAAAGTTCTTACATGAATTTATTTATTTAGGTATGTACCTACTTTAGAAATATTTATGTACTCGTAAAGTACTGGTGTGATATTTTTTCTCTTTTTGTTTTACAGCATGTCAAATTGGCGCAATGACGAGCAGCTCCCTACGGACTTCCTCAATGTTGTATATGACGTGAAAGTAGAACAGGAGAGTGGCGACGAAAATGACGACTCTGACGATGAGGTTGCAATCCACTTTAGTTTGTCTTATAGTTTGTAATAATATAACATAATTCATTTCCGGAACGCTTGGGGAGCTTCCCACAAGTGGGAATGCGTTTATTGTGGGAACTGCACTGCGCCCACGTGTGCCACACACGCCGATCTGGGTGCGTCGGCACATGAGTAGATAAACCGTACAGAGGCAAAGCTTCAAACAACCGCTCGAGTCGGTTGCACTACTACAAGCGCGCGGGGAATGTGTGAGTGCCCACCGTCCGCTTGTTGCGTATTCGTCGCGTACGCTGTACGATTTATCTACTCATGTGGCGTCGGTCTCCATACATTTTATTTATTTACTAGCTTTTGCCCGCGCGGCTTCGCTCCCGCTCTTCACTACTCCACCCTACTATACCCAACTCTACCCTACTCTACGCTACTCTACTCTACTCTACCCTACCCTACTCTACTCTACCCTACTCTACTCTACCCTACCCTACTCTCCCCTACACTACCCTAATTTTTATTTTTTTTTCCATAAGAACCTTCTCCTCACAATAACAATCACAACAAAAAAAAAATCAGCCAAATCGGTCAAGCCGTTTTCATGCCAAGTCGTGACAACGGAAAACGGGGCTCATTTTTATATATATAGATTACAGCTTATATATATAAAAAAAAAAACTAATTATAAAGAAAAATAATCATAGGAAACAGCTATCCAATTACAAGTCTGATAATATACTTCAGAATTAAAATTGCGAAGTGAGCATAAACAGTGAACAGTGAACAATGAACTAATAAAAAGGTTACAGTTAGATACACAGTTACAATTCAAGGGTTAAAAGTAAAAAAAAAAATATGTGGGCTTGCGGACGGCGAGCCATGGGTAGCTCGCTGTCCGACCGTCCGGTAACTGTCCGGACCGAGCCCAAGACGTCGATGGCGCGCACTTTTCCCGCGCGCTTCAAGGAGTTGTCAGCAACAGCAGGAGCCCAGCTGGGTCAAAGCCTACTGGGGCCGGGGTTATCCGAAAGGGAGCTCGAGCCCCGGTATGAAGGCTAGGAAGGCCGCTCCGCCCAAGAGCGGGGGTTGTCATTGGATGATATTCCACAACATAAAAAAATAGGGAATAAATAAAAAATACAGAAAAAATATAGGGAAACAATTAGAAGGTTACTTGAAAAATCTCATATGGAATATTATATGGAAACTAGATTTGTTGAGCTACATTTGATCCAAGCCACACGATGTCGTCGTTCTACGTACAAATAAGTGACATTCAGTCGTTTTACACGTGTGCGTCGCTCTAATGTAGTTCTAGCTTTACTGGTTATGTGTGGCAGGGCATTTATATGTTTTTTTTTGTATGTTTAGGATGACGCGTACTCACCTCACCGGTCACCAGAGCGCCCCAGCCAGAGACACAGAGTACAAACGGTAATTATTATTTTTTTAATCTGGCCGATTCGCGATATTTCTGTACAGTTGAATTTCAGTGGTTTTAACGTATTTATATTTTAGGATGAACCGTCGGCTCGCCCTTCAACGTCCCGCAGCAGATCACGATCCCCAATACGCATGAAATTTTCGCCGGAATCGTAAGTTCATATATCATCTACTATTTAGGTATGAATAAATAGTCATCTTCCGTATCTTACCGATTTGGACATTTAGAGAATAAATGTAATAAAAGTATTTATTTTTGCAGCGTACCGTCACATGGGGAGGACGATGGCGCAATTTTAACCCCGGATGCCCACGCTCTATATGTGTCCCGTGGGGAGGAGCATGAAAAGAACAGTAGTGAAAGTAATGAAAGAAGAATGAGAAGGCCAAGAGGTCGACCACGCGGCGTGCGAGGAAGGAGGGTGAGGTATCCGTGTCGGGGCCGCAAGGGGAACAGTCAGTGGGAGGTGGGACACCCACTGCAAGAAATTTGGAGGAATGATGAAGACGTTCCTCCTGAATTGGTAAGTTTGGCAGCGGATGTATTGAAGAGACGACAGATGAGAATGCAAGATCCTGCCAGAGCCGAGAGAGACAATGAACGAGAGGTTGATAGCGAGAGCGAAAGTGATGATGAATTATTCCTCGACGTTAGTGGTGGACAGGATAGTCACTTAAGACTGGAAGGTCAGAACGTCCACTTTGAATGGTCTACTATGGAGACCTTTCAAGGACAGGAGGAACATTTTAGACCACAGCGTACCGGTTCTGTTTATGTCTACAATTCGGCTTATGATGCTTTTCGCTCCTATTGGGGCGATGAAGTCTTAGGCCTAATTGTGGATGAAACGAACTTGCATGCCACTAATATTACAGCTGCATCTTTCCAGTCTGAATGGTACCCAACCAATATTCATGAAATTTTGTGCCTTTTTACGTTCTGGATGATGTTGGGGATTGTCAGAATGCCAACTGTTGTTAGTTGTTTTTCTGTCGACCCTCTTCTGAAAACGGAAGTTTTCAGACGAATCTTCACGCGGAGAAGGTATGAAATGTTATGTAGAGCATTACAGTTTGTAGAATCCAGCCCCACTGTAAACAATCCAAATCCCTCCAACATTAGCGCCGCTAGTGGCTCTGATCGATTATACCGTCTGAGACCAATAATTACACATTTAAATTCTAGTTTTCAAGCAAATTATATTTTACAGAAAGATATTACTTTAGATGAGGGTTTGACCCTATTGAAAGGAAGATTGAACCCTAGACGGTGTAATCAGAACAAAGCTGCTAAGTTTGGTATCAAGACTTTTGAGCTTTGCGAGAGTGCCACGGGCTATTTGTGGTCGTTCATTGTTTACGCCGGTAAACAATCCGCAACAGACTTGGAGCAGTCGCCCGGTGTACTTAAAAGTTCAGCTGTTGTGCACGAGCTCATTAGTCCTCTACTAAACCAAGGTTATAGACTATTTATGGATAATTGGTATAGTTCTCCTCTGTTAGCTAGGTTTCTGAAGCGCAATGGTACCGACTGCGTTGGTACTTTGAGATCTTCTCATAGAGACGTTCCCATTGTAATAAGTAAGGCTCCGCTTAAAAGGGGAGAATTCATTGCGAGACATTCCGGCGATGTCACAATATTATCATGGCAAGACAGGGAACGAATAACCATGATTTCTACTTGTCATGGTTCATCTACTGCCTTGCCTATAGTCTCGTCGTGTCCAGCATCTCGTCAAGAACCATTTAAACCGCAAGTGGTGCTGGACTACAATAAATTCATGGGCGGGGTAGACACGAAAGATGAAGTGCTCGAGCCTTATTTGATAGAAAAGAAACGTTGTACCATATGGCACATGAAACTTTTGAAACGCCTGCTTAATGTTTCTGTTTTCAACTCTCGCATTCTTCTAGAGTCATCTACACAAAAACGTTATGATCATTTAGCTTTTCGCCTTAGTCTTGTAGATTCTATCCTCAAATATCATCTTTCACATTGTCCGCAGAGTTCTAGGTCAACTGTTCCCAGCATTAGAATTACGCACGAACAACCTCAAACAATATTTCCTTTTACACATTGGCCCGCTCTGCTGCAACGAACAGAGTACACAGCAGCACGTAACCGAAATTTCCGGAAGCGTTGTGTTGTGTGCCTTCGGGAGGGCAGGAAGACACAAACGACGCCGTACTGCTGTGAAACCTGCCAAGTGCCACTATGTATATCGAATTGTTTTAAATCATACCACACGTCACGGTAGTAATGCTATGCTTTGTTCTTCCTTTCAATTCTTCCCAATTATTCACAAATATCTATTGTGATAGGTGTTTTATGCAAAACAGTGCAAGGTTTGTTTGTAGAGAATGCTTGTGGGTTATGATAGGTTTTTTAAGAATATGGAATGGAAAGGTTGTGTGTGGAGAATGTTTGTGAATTAAATTAAGATTAAATATCAGAATGTTTCACTTTTAAAATTACTGTAGGTACTCTATTGTAAATAATAAAATTCTTACTTTTAAGATAGTTTTTTGGCGATTGTGGATTAGAGGATAGAGGGATTTGACAATTTCAGTTACTAACTGAATACTATTGAAATAAAATCAAATTGAGAGTAACTTAACGGCATTTCATCTATATGATTTTTATTCTTTTACATATAATTACATAATCCGCCTTCAGTTACCTATAAGTTAGCGTGTTTTGTACACTTAAGAAAATCTAGTTGTGTAACTATTTTGTACATTATAGAATATTCTATCGAACTTAATTTATAATTGTGATTTTGACGAAGACTGACATAGCTTTAAAATTAGTTTTATGAGTGGAAGTATAATGTTTGTTAAATTATTTTGCGTGTTTTGTGTATCAAAGGCTTATTTATTATTTAGCTTTAAAATTGTTTATATTTGTGCAAAATATTTGCATGTATCGTAATGATTAATTCAACTTCACTTATTATTGGTCTAAAAAATGTAGAAAATTGAAATTTTAATTGTTTTTAACCTAATATTATCATAAACGCGAAGTTTATATTATGGATGTCTGTAACTCTTTCGCGCAAAAACTAGGAATAGCACAGGATACTTTTTATTCCGGGAGTATGTTCCCTTGGGATGATTTTCTGCTATCACGCGGGCGAAGCCGCTGACAGCAGCTAGTTGTAAATAAAATATTTGATGAGTTTGTATTATTATTCTCCTAAAAAATAAAATCCTCTACAAAAAACAATTAAGTTTCGATTAAATTACAAAAGGAGAAAGAGCATGCCTAGTATTTTTTATGCTTGGTCGGGTCGAGTTTCATGTGTGGGTAATCTGTAAAGGTGGCCATACACGCTAGGGTATAAGGGTAGGCCTGACAGATTTGCCTGCACATTTATTCCTATCAGGTAAGCGTTTGTGGAAACCTGAACAGTTGTGCAACGTACACGCTCTGGTTTACCTGTACAAGCCAACCTGTCAGGTATACCTTAGCGTGTATGGCGGGCATGAGGACCAAAACTGCAAGCGGGCGCCCGCATGGGCACCCGACGCTTGGAGTCGTGCGTATTTCGTGTGCGACGGTCCCCGTAGTGGAAACCGGATTATGTACCTGCGCAGTTTCGCTATTTCAACTTTAAACTTGCAACTTTAAATGCATGTAGTCGTGTCGATGAAGAACTTTAATGTATTATTACGTAGCAAAAAGGGCGCGGCTCACCGCGGTGGCGTCTGCCCTGATTCTGCCGCTTTGATTGCTGTGACCTCGTGGAGGTGTGACCATCGGCGGCGACCTCTTGCTTCTGGGTTTTGGTTCAGATCATAGTATGGGTCGAGAAGGAATGGGAAGTAGACACCTCCGCGAAGCAGTACCTTATGCGAGTGAAGGAGGTGGGTGAGACCATGAAACCCAGCCGCCGCCGCAGGAGACGCCCCGGAATTGGGAATCGGTGGTCGAGGTAACGGTTTGCAGACATCGAGCAATGGGTAGCGTCTAGCCGTCCGAGACCAAGCCAGAGTTGACGGCGCGTTGGTTTGCACGCGGTCGTCAAAAAAATTTCAACGAAATTTGACGGACGGGGCCATTATGTCTACAGGTAATTATCGTGCCACTGGAACTTAAGAGGAAACTGAAGGAACACAGGTGGGTTTCAGTCAGAAAAAGTTCGACACTTCTCCTCCTCCACCCAGAGCGGAAGAAAATATTTGATACGCCTACGCTGGGCAAACGCGCTAGTGTGAAAGCGCTGTCAAGAGTTCCTTATATAAAAATGGATATACGATCATTTTGTTGTCCGTCCGTCCGTCTGTCAAGATCCTTTATCACTGGAACGGGTAGAGGGTTATCGAGTTGAAATTAAAACCAGGTCTGTAGTCTCTTGAAGCTGTAAAAAAAAAACAAACTTGTAAGTTAACGAGGAAAAAGTTACTTCCCGCCTATGTACCACTATTGTACAAGAAGTTTAAATAAATAAATACTTCGGTTTATGTGGCAAAAACCGTACATTTCGATACTGTCGAGGAAATCAAAATTTATTGGGTAGGTAGGTTTTTTTTTTTTTTTTGTCGACGGGGAAAATCATCTTTGACGAAACCCGCTCTTGGGTGGAGCGGGAGACAGTGTCAGGCTCTTACTGACTAAAAACCCCGCGCCGTTCCTTCTAGCCTTCATACCGGGGCACGAGCTCCCTTTCGGACAACCCTGTCCCCAGTAGGCTTCGACCCAGCTGGGCCCCTCCTGCTGCTGACAACTCCTTGAGGCGCGCGGGAACAGTGCGCGCCGTCGACGTCTTAGACTCGGTCCATTACCGGACGATCGGACAGCGAGCTACCCATAACTCGCCGTCCGCGAGCCTGCGTCTACGGTGGCCGGAAATCGGGATCGGAATCCCGGCGACGGCGGCGAGGGCGCCGTTGCCTGATGCGGTCGGCCTCCTCCTTTGCAAGCATTACTGCTTCGCAGAAGGAGGCGACCGCCTGCCATTCCTCCTCGCTCCGGACCATGGCCTCGACCAGGGCCCGGCGCGAGAGGTCTCCGCCGCCGATCGCCCCCACGAGGGCACGGCGATGCTCCGCCCAGGCAGGGCACACCTCGACGGTGTGCTCCACCGTGTCCTCCGGGCGTTGCGCACAGTGGCGACACCCGGGCGTCTCTTCCGCTTGAATCCGATGCAGGAACCTCCCGAACTTGCCATGTCCGGTGAGGACCTGCGTCATGCGGAAGGTGAGGACGCCGTGAGGTCTTTCCAGCCACGCCTCAAAGAGGGGACTTACCGCCATAATCGTGGCGTGCCCAATTGGGTAGGTAGGTACTTCTTGTTGACCCAGGGCCCTGAATTTGGCATAAAGCAAGGTTTTACAGCACAAGTATAGGAATAAATCTGAAAACTAAATTTCTTGTTACGTCACAATCTTATTTTTATTGTGCTAATCGGAAAATCTTCCCAGACCCCATTCCGGAATTTAACTATTTCCTTAGGTAAGTTTTTACGTAACCCACAAGGCATGAGTCCGACTCGCACTTGCCCATTTTTTCTTTGTGAGGTAAGGAACCCTAAAAATCACACGGGAGTTTACTCCAGTCTGTTAGACTTAAATTGAGCCCTGATTACCGCACTGCTTCGCACGATTAACCCTTCAGATACCGTCAATTAGAGACACAATAGTAAGACAATAGATGCGCGGCCACCGGTGGTCGCTTGGGGATTCATGAATTAAGAAACTTGATTGCGAGCCTAAAAGCAATAGAGGTTGAAAAACTATATATGATGCTATAATACCCTTTTCGCACAAGATTTTTTATTCATAATTATCAACCTTATTTCACCTCAATCAAGGTTGGTATTTGTTTCCTAGCGAAAAAAAAAACGTTTCGTATTATAGGAAAAGGATAAAATGAATCAAAGCATTAAATTATGACTTTTTACTGTGTCAACTTTACATAAGATAACATAACTAACAATACATTTGTAATTGTTTTTATTTGGCTACCTATTTCATTTCTAAAAATTAACACATTACTATGATGAGTATGACTATGGGTAATTTGATCCAAAACTCATAGGTATTAATTTTCTGACTTGTAATTAATATTGACAATAATGACCCATTAAATATTACAATTGACAATACATCAACAAGTGATAACACTCAGCACATACTACTACACAAACATTATTGTCTTGAAACACTGACCTAGGGTCACCAGTCTAATTAACTAAGCTTTAGCAGTTACCTTTGGAATCACTATTGACCGTCTGGAAGACTTATCTCCAAAGCCGTCAAAGCTCAATGAACTAGACCGCAGCAAAGCCAACAGCATGAAACTGTGTATTTTATCATTATATAACATTATACTAGTAATATTTAAGATGTAATAATGCTTAAAACAAAAGTGATCGTCTTTATTTGCAAATTATTAATTTACATACACCTATCTAAGCAAATAATAAGATAAATACCTGTTACGTTATTATTTCAGATGGACATTTTATATATTTATTATATGTATTTAAATTAAATAGGCGCTATTCATGACTAAACAGTTATCATAATATCGTTAAATATAATATTATTTTGATCTGACATTTAGTTTCTGGAAAAAGAAACGTTCTTTCGACTTCATTAATTGATTTTTTCATAATAACAAAGATTTATACAAAATATTTCACTTACATAATTTGTTATTAAATCATTTATCATTGTTTATCCCACGTTGCTGTAACCATTCTAAACGAGATATGGGCTATGTAAAATTGCAATTTATCTGCCTGTAATTATTACCAGTTTGAAGGTTGTATTAAAGTTCCTACAACTGTTTATTTATTCCATTTTCTATGTTTCTTGTGGCGGCCCTCATTATCTGGTAATTACTCAGATCAGTGAACAAATATTAGTATCAGTAATTACCATACTTATTTTAATGCCCTAGTATATCATAAGAGTTATAGGACTGTAATTGATTGTATTATTGTCTCTTAATATTGTGTTCTTCTTTAGAAGTTATTGATATTTGACCTTTTGCTGGATTTTTCCCAATCCATAAATGTAATTACTCGTATTATGTATGTATAATGTAAAAGCATAATGTTAACACTTACGAAATCATAAATTGTGTTACATGATTCAAAGACCAAAGACAAGTTAAATACAATAGAAAAAACATTCCGAATAAAGTGTCTTTAGTTAGTTAAACCTGGACCATCTAGTAATGTCATTGGTTTGGTCACAATATTTTAAATAGCTGCAACATCGATAAGGGTAGAATATAAAAATAGTATATAATATCATGATGCAAGTAAATCGACAAAAAAATGTCTGCAGAGATACCATTTAACTCACATTAAATATAACAATCCTAACATTACCATACATAAATGCATAGTTCAGTAACAGCCGGTATTTTTTCTCTACAACTTGCTTTTAAAACTCAACTAGTGTAAAACTAAAAACACATTATTGACTATTGTTAGACACACAAAATTGAAGTATTAATTTTATAGAGAATGTTAAAATGGCAGAAGAAAATAATGTCAGTACCTCATTATGAAAGTGATTCAAATCAATTTTGATAACAAAAAAGTAAAAGAACTTTGGCGTCAAGACCGCACTTGGTAGAGAGTTGATTGTCATGGATGCACCGCATGATGCCACTTATATGTGAAGCTCCGTAAATATTAACAGCGCAGTGTGTGAGAAAATATGGCATTTATTTTGTACAGGCGCTGCAACCAAATAGTTTACCATTAGATATTTCAGCTTTCCTGAATTATCTATATTATATATCTACTGACCATACTTTTCGATCATAATTGACTTTCAAAGAATCGACTCGCACATAATCACTGGCAACATTATTTTCACAAAATAGATCTATAATTTAGGTAACCACAAGTGCCGTTTTTTATGCTACAGTATTTAGTCAGTGGTCACTCAATAATACAAGTCCTTTCATATGGGTTATTTTAACATAATAACAAATTGTTCAATAAAGACAATTTTGCAGCAAAAATAATAATAATATCACCAACTTAATTATTCACTTAAAGTGAAATAAAAATAAATAATATAATTGTTGAGCTAAACTTTGCTTTAAAAGCTTTAAATTTTATCTAATATTTCGGCAAATGGTTATTTAAAGCTAATATATATATTTGTTAATCGCATCATCTAAAATTATACTATTCTGTGGCACGTCGTAAATCAAAACTAAATATAAGGTCTTGTATTTATTTAGTACTGCAATCAACCATTTAAACTAGATTATTTTAGCGTTTCGCTCGCTCCTCTTGAACAAAGCGAAAACTCATCCAGGGTGAGTGGTTATTAATCTAGAAATTAAATAGATGTAATTTATATTATCATGGATCTTGGATTAAATACATTCATTACAGACCTCTGTTGTTTATGTTTAGCAAGAAGTACTATGTTGACCAAATAAGATTACATTATGCCACGGATGCAACAAGCGCTATAACCCCTTATTCCACCAACACATTAATAAATGTCATGATTACATGAAAGTGTTACATTTAACGTTAGTATTAGTCTACTAATAAATAAAGTAAAATAATCATGTACAGCAAAAAGAGAAGTAAACCAGATTTTACAAACAAAATAATTTATATCATACTTGCCTAGCAAAAATCATAGAATATGCTCATAGTGTTGATAATAGACCATCAATGTGTGTACTTACAATAAGAAAAAATAAAGATTCTGAATAAACCTAGGAAGCTGAATGTGTTAAAATATGTTACCTTTATCATAAAATATGTTTTCAAATAAAAATAAATAACAATTTATTAAATAATGCATTAAATTCTAAAAAAAAATATTTATTAAAAAAATGCATTGAAACTCACTTGAGCAGTAAATAAAACGGTTCACAGACAGATATAAATAAACAATTCAATAAATACGAATACAATTTAGTGATAGAAGCTGTAGAGCTTCGTTTGTTGACAATTTAGACGATCGTGGTACGTTTGTATCCCAATAAGTATTCTGCGATTCCGATGTAGTACACGGTCTGTGCGATGCCGAACAGCGGCGCGATCACGATCATTCGGCACGCGCCGCCTTTAAAGAACGCTGTGATACCCTCGTGCTTCATTATTTTGCTGCGTAGAAAAAATTAATATAAAACAAAGTCGTTTTCCGTGTCTGTCTGCTGTAAGTTGATTTTTCTAAGCTATGCTTGATTTGGACATATCAACCTTTCGAAATTAGTTTCAATCAAACATTCCGCTGAGGAGATCCAAACTAAAGTATATTGCTAAAATTTTAAAGTCGTGAAAAAGCATGAAAACCGTAAATTATTCCACGGGTACATCCTGGGATGTAGTCACCCTCACACACACCCTCCCTGGGTGTATACTAAAGGTAACTTTGCCTGGGACAAGCTTGAAATCCTTTCACTTCATTCAGTCTTGCATTAACTTTTTGTTTCTCTCGTGCTTAAACTATGCACGCTAACTCTGGAATCTTTTATCATAGTCAGGATTCAATATGATAAAGATCTGTGACATAGAACACTGTCTTATCCCCTCGATGCATGCTCAGGGAGAAGTAGATTCTCTATCTATTATCTCCACTCCAGAAGGTTACTTCTTGTGGCTTGCTCTCAATTATCACTACGAGTTGTGCTGGTCGGCCACCGCTGTAGTTTTCAAACGAATGACTAGACGCGGTTCCATATTCAAATCAGATTATTGACCAGCGGATTACAAGAAAATCCAGTACAAACCAACAGCAGCAGGGACCCAACGCCAGGTAATAATGACTTAGTTTCGATTTTCGAACAGGTAGTATGAAAAGTAAAATATCCTATGTCATGATTCAGACCATGGTAAACCCGTGCTAAAAATTTTGCACCCGTGAGTTGCGGCAATACGGTAGATTGTTGCATATTTTTATTATGGGAACGATAAAAGTATTCTATGTCCTATTCCAGGACAATCTCTACCAACCCCTGTGTTACCCCTAAGTTTCGTCTAAATCTGTTCAGCAATTAAATAGTGAAATGGTAAGAAACAAACAGGCAGACAGACAGACAGAAAGAGTTACTTTCACATTTATAATATTAGAATAGAAGTAGGACTTACACGATACAATCCGGCACGGACTTGTACTGCCGGTCGCCGCTGGTGACGCTAAGCGTCTGCATGCGCGTCTTCACCACGTCCAGCGGGTTCACCACCAGCGCCGCAATGGAACCAGCTGCGCAGCCCGACAGGAACGACCACCTGCGGTCCAACATACATTCTTACATAGATCACTTCCCTCAGTCAATAGAATAAGAAAAAAACTAGAATATGATGATATATCATACCCTCATTGCAAAAAACCAACTATCTACGATATTTTACCCAAATGAAGTTAAATATCGATTCGTCTCATCAAGACGAATCTACAGGTAACACCGGTTATTAGCTGCTCCGTTCGGCAAAAAGTAACCTAAAACAGATTTGATCGAATATAATAGATATTAATAATACAAAAATGTTGGTGCATTTAGTTTGTTTTTGCAATAAGGGTATGATATAATACTTTCAAGTTTTTCTTGACTGTCACTAAATTGCGAGGTTATAGAATGAAATTATCAACAACTCGCCTGGTGCAGGCGTGGTGTGATCATTGCTCGTACTGTCTCTGTGTGAGGAGGGGCACTTGCTCTCATCAATATCATCATCATTTCACTTAAAAGATGTCCACTGCTGGTCTTAGCCTTCCCCCCCAAAAGCCGCCACAACAACCGGTTCTGTGCGTCTCGCACCCATCAGATCGGTCCACCTTGTGAGTGGCCTACCAAAGCTGTGTTTTCCGGTGTGCGGTCGCTACTCTAGAACCTTCCGGCTTTATCGCCCATCTGTTCTGCGAGCAAAAAGCCCAGCCCACTTTTACTTAAATTTGTTGATTCTTGGGGCTATATCGGTAACCTTGGTAATCCAAGTAAAGGCTCGCATAGGGACCATCATAGGCTGATATTATTACTGTTTCATTCAATTACAAAAAAATGCAATATATAATCAAGTTATTCGCGCAAATAGCTCCTCTATATATTTCTCTTTTATTTTCAGTGTGTACAAGCATTAGAAGTAAAAACTAGTTCTTACCAGAAAGGTGGCGTAAGTTCGTCTGGTTTCTTGCCCAGTTTGCTAAGGATGGCAAACATCGGGAAGTAGACGACACTGAAGGAAATGTCACGGCATCCAGTGGCTCCCACGCCCTTGTACAGCCCGAAAATACCTTTTTCTGCAACTAGTTTCTTCGTCAGTTGCCACGCAGACACTTTCGGGATTTCTTTTGCACCACCTAAAAAAAAAAATTAAGACCATGCGTATATTCTTTGAAAAATTTTTTTTTTTTCAAATATAGAAAGCTGCTTTATTCCTGAGCGACATAAGCTATATTTTATGTATGCGACCGAAGCAAAAGCTAATCTATAATATAAAAATGAATCGCAAAATGTGTTGGTAAGCGCATAACTCAACATCGCCTGCACCGATTTCGCTAATTTTTTTGTTGTGATTGTTATTGTGAGGAAAAGGTTCTAAGGACAAGGGTCGACTGATCAACCAATCGCGCGCTCGTAACAATGTTACCTTGTTCCCCGCGTCCCGCTTGCTAACCAAACCGACTTAAAAATCGACTTCTGGACGAATGGCTCTTGCCAAGTTACGTGCCGGCGGCTGCACGACCGCTACTCCTGGGACCTTGGCCCCAAAAGTGTTAATGTACCCCAAATAAAATAAGGCAAAGGCAAGATAATGATTAATACATGAATCCCCAAGCGACCACCGGTGGCCGCGCAACTATTGTCTTACTATTGTGTCTCTAATTGACGGTATCTGAAGGGTTAAAAACCTAATAGTGATCATATAAGTACTTTTCTTCTAATAGACTTTCAACATGCTTTGTTTCTTAGCGACTAAAGATTTGCCAAATACATAAAACTTGCTGGATTTAATTTCGTCGTAGTCTTTCCACTACAATAGTTATCACCAAATGGAGGAACGCGGTCATGGTCCGGTATGAATATCAATGTAAAAAAGTGAGGTATGTAGGTAATTCAATTTAGTCAATTCTTTGCCTGGTTTCTATCGCTAATCAGATAGCCACAAGACGGTAGCGAGACGTAGTGACAACGAAGCAACGCGCGTAAATTGGCTTTGAAACTTTGAAGTTTGGATCAACATAGTAGCACAGAACAGATGAAAGAGGTTAGAATGGTCTTGTGGGCGAGACAGGCGTGCCACAAAGTAGGGCAATGCTCATAGTTCAACTACCAATAGCAAACCTGCGATCTAAGTTTGCGTGGTCTGTTAGCTGCGTAATGCGCGTTCGTATTGGTTTATTGCCTGTTAAAGGGTGTGAGACAAGCATCAACACTCGTTGTAGTACAAATCGGAAAGTATTTCCATTCTAACCTCTTTCATCTTTTCGGTGGTTAGTAGCATTTTCCAAGATGATCTTTCTGTTTTAATTGTTCAATGACATTTCAAATCTTGGTTGAAATTGTTTACCAATCGGATCGCGACAGATTAAACCGACCCGCATTGAAACTAATTAAGATCTTTTTTACATAGGATGTCAGTAGGACGAAAATAAGCATCTTTAAGCTGAGAGAAAAGGATAGGTAGCAACATTTATTTATTTATATATTCTTTATTGCACATCAAGAATAAAAATTTACAATAAATAACCATATAATAGAAAATACACAATTGGCGGCCTTATCGCACCAGGCGATTTCTTCCAGGCAACCTAGAATGGACAGAGATTGCCTGGACACAAAATGGGGTTGCATTTGGTGCAAAAAATAAAAGTACACAAAACAAAAACTTAAAACTAAAATAGATACACATATACATACATACAAAATATATATATAAGCAAGAGAGTGAGTGAAGAAACGAAGCCATGATTACAGTGCCAAGTAATGATCCTTCACAAGCCGTCAATTGTAGTGCAGTGATCCCTGCACTAAAACAACGATACCAACCAGCTTTAGCCTCAGCCGCTATACGCCCAGCATCCTGCATCTGGATTTTCAAGAGTTCCATAGGTGTAGTGATGATGATTTGACACGCACCGGCCATGCCACCAGCAAGCATTTGACGTGGGATGGGTAGGGTTCTGCAATATATATTCTCAATACTCAAATATTTATTGCATTTCACATTGTAGGTTAAAAATTAGACACAATTGAGGACCCTGTTGAGCACAGCAAAAGACAATATCAAATATTTATTGCAATTCACATTGTAGGTTAAAAATTAGACACAATTGTGGACCCTGTTGAGCACAGCAAAAGACAATATTGTATAGGATGAAAAGAACTTAAAGACCAAGTATAATTTGGCACTCTATTCCGGTGAAATTAAATGGGGAAATGTCACGATTAGCAATGCACAATGGCGAGAGGTTTTATTCGATTATTCGAATATCTCGATAGTTTTCAATTCTTTCGACTTTGACTCGGTCTGTTATTGCGACTGGCACATGGCGTATTTATTGCGCTCGATGGTTTAGAATTTCACCGCCTCATCCAGGTGATCGAGCGAGACTCGGTGTGTGAGAGTTACTGATTCGAACAATCGAAAACTAGCAGTCAGATTATTTTATAGAACGGCGAGTAGGTCGACTCAATGTTTTATTTTAACGACTCCGATTGTTTCGATTGTTAAAACATCTCGCAATAGCTCATTGCTAGTCACGATTGTTACCTGCTGTAACAAGGACGAGGGGTTAAAAATCATGAAATTAGTGTGATTTTTCTTCTCAGCTAAAATACTAGGAATTACATGTGGGTGTTCCGGGATAGTGTTTTTATCGTACAAACAGTGACAGTTAGCAGCACAATTTAAATAAATGACTTTTGAATTTCAAAGTTCGCTCTCGTTCAGTGACAGCACTATTGTGTGCGATCATATCACAAAGTGATAAGGTCTAATTTTGCGTAAAAAAAAATGTGGCTGTAAGATACTGATGTTATCGGCTTGATCTGAGGTTATCTATCACATGACGATACTCTTTTCACAGATTTCTACATTTGTCTATATATAATTGATTTTATAGTCTTATAACGTTTCCACTGCTGGAACTCAGGCCTCATCTCTAGGAGAGGGAATGAACGTTAAATCACTAGGCGGGCACAGTGCGAGCTGGTGAAATTCAAATGCCTTAGTGAGTTTTAATTCTAGGACATGCTGGTTTCCTCACGATGTTTCCTTTCACCGTTTTGAGACCAGTGGTGTTGAAATAAATAACAAAAAGTAAACCACCTGCTTAGGTTTGAACTGAGGACGTTATGTCGGGGTCGTTACCACTCGACCACCACTTGTGTAATTTTTTTTTATTATTGATAAATACTAGCGCTTGATGGAGAGGCGCACTAGTTTATTAAGAGCCTATTTACTCTAGCCTTGAAGGCACCCAAATTATAACCGGACAGGAAGACCGCAGCAGGCAAATGTTCCAGTCGTTCGATGTAAGCGAAATAAACGACGAGGCGAAACGCTTA
This sequence comes from Mythimna lalbum, assembly GCA_949319445.1. Lineage (NCBI taxonomy): Eukaryota > Metazoa > Arthropoda > Insecta > Lepidoptera > Noctuidae > Mythimna > Mythimna lalbum. Next base: position 9,917,715 of record OX439365.1, read on the forward strand.
GTCCGTAGTAATCTAATCGTTGTTTAGGAACATCACGTCCAGTTCCGAGAAAGAATATTAATTGAATTGGCTTACCCATCAGGGAGAGATAAGTGCATGCGGAAGATGTCATTACAAGTTAATTTGATGGCTTTCTCTGGTGTGATGAGCAGGATGTTTACACCTGAGCCGCGGTACATGCCGAAGTAGCCTTCTGCTCTGTATGTCTTTCTGAAGCAATCAATCCTGAAAGACAAGAAAATGTTACTGTCAAATATAGCAATAGTATCATTTTTAGCATTGTCATTTCGGCTAATAGACAATGACTGCTAGGCGGTAGCCATACACGTTAGGGTGTACCTGACAGTATTGCTTGTACAATTGAGTTGTACAGGTTAACCGGAGCGTATATGTTGCACAACTGTGCAGGTTTCCACGCAAACTTACCTGACAGGTTTAACTGCACAAGCCGTATACCCTAACATTTTTGGCTACCTTTAGGATCACAGCAGCCTAAGATTTCTGGTACATTGTCGCCAATCAAGGTTCTATTCCGCTATCTAATAAAAAAGCGACAAATCTGTCTGTGTGTGTTGTGTAGGTACGACTGATTGTGCTAATTATGATACTCACATGCTAGTATATTGTTTTTCGCCTTTTGGACCAATGGTTTGATTTTGAAGTCGCGTTTTCACTAAATCCAGTGGAAACACGATAGACACTCCCACAATACCAGCAATACCGCCATTGATAATCTTTGGTATTAAACTGAAATAAAATAAAATAATTTATATTCGATATACGGTACACACTAAACACGATGTCTTTAAGATATTGTGTATAGAAGGAGCAGTTTTGAATCTTTCACATGTAAAAACAATAATTAGAATCAATAACATTTGTTATTTAAGTTTTATTTTTTTTATCCTAAGCGTTTTCAGAATAACTCTCCTAATAATAAAAAACAGAATCACCCGTCGCGATTTATCGCGTCATGTCACAGTACGCGTGAGTGCGTCAGCTTTTACGAGGCTCCGCCCACTTCACGAAACGCTTTTACCGATTTTGGCAAATAAGAATAAAATTTAATGAAAAAGCTACTCATTTTCTTGCTGATTCGTATCGAGATTCACTAACATAGTTGATTTTTTTACAGATTCAAAACTGCACATAGTATTTAATTATTTTTTTTATTTACAGGCAGCAGCCGCACAGCAGTTGCTTTTTTTGCAGGAAAGTCAATGCAGTACAGGTACCAACTGCGGTAATGTTCGAAAGAGTTACCATGGCCTTTGGGCGCAAAAGGCAACTGAAGGAACACAATGGTTTTAGTCAGGCAGTCTGACACTCCTTCTCGCTCCACCCAGAGTTGTAGAGATATTTTATGATTTCCACCATTTAAAAAATCAGTAAACTTGCTAGTGACGTCCATCAAGAGATATTAAAAACAGTTTGGCCACTATTCAAAAATAATAAATTGTTTTATTTATTTGTCTTTTCATGTGAAATATTTGTCTTCTATTAAAGCAACTAGCAGATACAGAAAAATCATGAAACCAATCATATTTTTAGAATGCTCAGATCTTAAAAGATAAATAGAACTACCGACTTTATCTGCAGATCTCTTGAAAATCAGATTATTATTTATCTGATATGGCTTCATCATCGACCTCCTGTGTTAGCCCGCATCATCTGATATCGTTTCTTTTAAAATAATTCGATTTTGGGTTTATAGTCGGCCTTATAATGTTCCCACAGCTGGGACTCAGGCCTCCTCTCTAGGAGAGGAAATGGGCCGTAATCCACCACGCAGGCTCAGTGCGGGTTGATGGATGTTACATGTCTTCGATTTTTTTGGTTCTGGGACTTGCTTGTTTCCTCACGATTAGGGAATGCAATCTCGATCTCGCGAGATCTCGGCCTTTTTTAGCGAGATTGATCTCAGACGAAAAAAGGGCGAGATCTCGCGAGATTAACGAGATTGCACTCGAGCATAAAAACGTCTTATTCGAAGCGCGAATTGACACGGACGTTAAAAAATTATAGACAGATACGTCAAACAATGTTTGATGCAAAAAATATATTGAAAAAATTCGTGCAAATAAATGTTTATCTTATTAACTTTTTTTTTTTTGGTCGGTAAAAATCATCCAAATGATATTACTTGCCCTTGGGCGGAGCGGGAGATAGTGTCAGACTATTACTGCTTTCGTGCCTTTCATACCGGGGCTGAGCTACGTTTCGGAACTAACCCTGGCCCCAGTAGGCTTCGACCCACTGCGCGCCATCGACGACTTGGGCTCGGTCCGGACAGTTACCGGACGGTTCGACAGCAAACTACCCATTGCTCGCCGTCCGGAAGCCCGCGCTTATGGTTATCTTATAATTTTTATAACTTTTTTCCTAATTTATAGATTGGTCGCGCTTATGGTTATCTTATAATTTTTATAACTTTTTTCCTAATTTATAGATTGGTGGTTGGTAGATTGGTAGATCTCGAAATTAGCGGAAATTAGATCTCGCGGTATTGATATTCATAATCTCGCGAGATCTCTCTCGAGCCCCAATCTCGCGAGATTTGCATTCTCTACTCACGATGTTTTCCTTCGCCGTTTTGAGAGCAGTGGTGATGAAATAAATTACACAAAGTAATGCGCCTGGCTGGGTTTAAACCCGCGACCTACAACTCGAAAATCAGGGCCATTACCACTCGGCCACCACTGTTCTACTAACTTGGGTTCAATAATTGTAAAATTCTAACTTATACCATCTGCTACATAATTGAGTACTTGACTCATGTTTTTACCGACTTCCCAAAAAGGAGGAGGTACTACGTTCGGCTGTTTGTATGTTTTTTTTTTTTTTTTTTTTTTTTTTTTGTATGTTTGTTCGTCGAATACTCCCCCAAATGTGGACGGATTTTCAAAATTCTTTTTTTGTTCGAAAGTAGATAGCTCTGAGGTGGTTCCATTATCACCAAATTAGGATCTGATGATGGGATCTTGGAGAAATCGAGGGCAACCTTCAAATTTTATAGGCTCACTTATTGATTTTCGCATATTTTATGAAGTATCTTGTGTATTTGCGTATGGTCGTCACCATCTCAGGTAGCTGGGCTGATGATGGAAGGTACAACTCCTTAACAGTAAGAAGTTACTCGAACAGGCAAGGACTGTTTTAGTAAATTGTTTTGATGTTTGATAGGGCATTTGCCACATTTGGTCTCATGATCATCAAGTCATGACCTGATGCTGCAGTCAGGATAGTCTGCAGAGTACCTAAGTCCTCGACAACAAACAACAGATATATCGAGTTTAGGCTCATTGAAAACGGCTCGATGTGTGGATAAACGTACTGCTAATAAAGAACACCGAAGTACATAGAGACCTGATGCTGAAGCCAGGAGCATCAGGAAAAGTACAAACCTTGAAATTACAGCACCGTAGTCGTGTTTGGGCTCATTTTAAACAGGACTAAATTTTAAGTTCATTGCAATGTTGACATAAATCTGGCCTGATGCTACAGCCGGGATTATCAGCATCTAGTTTAATGACTGTTTGAAAGAAGAGGGGGAGAGGATATATCGAACTGATCTGATGATGAAAGCCGAAAGATAAATTAATGTAATCTAACCGTGTTTGGGATTATTAGAACCGTTATGAGATGCGCTCTGACTATAAGGTATTTAAGTTTGACTGAGGGGTACTTTTTAGTGGTGGTACCGTAACTAAAAAGTGTAAAATAAAAAAAACTTTTTACAAAAAAAATATAACCGACTTCAATGATAAAAAACACTGAAAAGTATCAAATAACTTTAATTTTGGAAGTCGGTGTTAAATAACGAAGAGACTAAACTATTAAAGAAACACCGACTTCCAAAATTAAAGTTATTTGATACTTTTCAGTGTTTTTTATCATTGAAGTCGGTTATATTTTTTTTGTAAAAAGTTTTTTTTTTCATTATCAGTACCAAAAAGTAACTTCGTTCAAAATCGCAAATAAAATATTTTTTCTAATTCGTTCAAAATGATGAAATTTTATTTATTTTATTTTAAATAGAACGGCCGAAGCCAATATCTGTTCGAGATTACAGGTTTTACTGTGAAGTTCAGAATTATTAATAACCCCCTTTTTTTTCTGTCGACGGGGAAAATCATCATTGACGAAACCCGCTCTTAGGTGGAGCGGGAGACAGTGTCAGAGTCTTACTGTCTAAAAACCCCGTGCCGTTCCTTCTAGCCTTCATACCGGGGCTCTAGTTTCCTTTCGGATAACCCCGACCCCGGTAGGCTTCGACCCAGATGGGTCCCTCCTGTTGCTGACAACTCCTTGAGGCGCGCGGGACCAGTGCGCGCCGTCGACGCCTTGTCTCGGTCCGGACAGTTACCGGACGATCGGACAACGAGCTACCCATGGCTCGCTGTCCACGAGCCCGCGTCTACGGTGGCTGGAAATCGGGGCTGGAACCCCGGCGGCGGCGGCGGTGAGGGCGCCGTTGCCTGATGCAGTCGGCCTCCTCCTTTGCTAGCATTACTGCTTCGCAGAAGGAGGCGACCGCCTGCCACTCCTCCTCGCTCCGGACCATGGCCTGAGCCAAGGCCGGGCGCGAGAGGTCTCCGCCGCCGATCGCCTCCACGAGGGCACGGCGTTGCTCCGCCCAAGCAGAGCACACCTCAACTGTGTGCTCCACCGATTAATAACCCCCTAAAAATTTTATATACGACAGTGGAGGAATGCATTTTGTACTTTCTTCTGAGGAATGCTTCTTTCTCTAAAGCTGACACATACTGCTTCTCAAAAGGATTTTTGCTTCAGCCCAATGCCCCAAAAACAAGCATGATAACGTGGGAGTTGTCACAAAGTCACGTAGTTCCTTGAAACAAAGCCAATACACTAAGGCATCCTTAGCAGTGGATGTAATGTGGTCGCGAAAAGCGAGCCTACGGCCAAACATGACTTCCAGGACTTTCATGGAATCCAGATCTTGTAATTGTATATCCATTCAGTTTGTATAAAAATAGGGCTGGGCGTTGCATTCAATCGAAAGGCATTTTGAAAGTGAAAAGTAAGAAACCTTTAAAATCTGGTAAGTACTGTAAAAAGGAAACCATCAAGTAATACAAAAATCTATACACTACAATGTCATGTCACCGCTATTACATGAGTGTTGAGATAGCGAGACACTCCCACCACGCGCCCACTTTTTGCTGTCGCAAAAGCTTTATTTTTAGTGTTTTCTTTTTTGTTTAGTACAAAATATTCTACAAAAATAAACATAGGCACCTGCCTGTTATTTGTTTAAACGGTCTTGTAATTGGTTACTTAATTACAGATTTAAAGACCGTTTAACAAAATGATTCCAAAACGGTTTACTTTAAGTTATAACCAATTGTTATGAGAAGTTACTGAACCCAGTATCTGGGTTGTGAACAATAGACAGTTACTTCATGTTAAATACTCGTTTAGGTATTCTGTTTCACGAAAACGGGTTAAAAACACTGTTTCAGCATGTATAGGCTATTTCTATGACACTGAGCGCTCCGACTTTACACTGCCACACAGGAATAAAGTGTAAAAGAACACTTATCTAAGACCAGGCCAGCTAGATGAGATACAATAATTATAATTAGCTACATCATGTTAAATTTGAAACCAAACTCCAATATAATTGGGGATAAGCTTGGGAATAATCATAAAGTAGTGTGCCTCACCATCAGAAATTGCATCACTGCTTACCATCAGGGGGGATCGCAGTCAAGCACTTAGTTTAAATTATTTTTTTTACAAAAAAGTTAATAAAATACTAATTGTCCTTCAATTATGTTGATCATACATCTCAATAAGAGAACATTTTCTAGGATCAATCTTTTTAAAAATAATAGAGTGGATATCATAAGACTATTAAGACCAGTTTAGTTAGAAATGATTGTATTGAAGGTCACTGCATTAGAAGTTGTCTTTGAAAACTGATAGGTCACAGCAAAATGAACACTATTCTTTGGAGCTAAAGGTCTTATTTCAAAAAGTTAATTACAATGTAAAGAAAATCAATTTGCATATGTTAATGTAGTCTTATGGCAGCTGTTAACAGAAATAAGAATACTTTGTTTTTCTTATTATGATTGTAATTAGTGCCTAGTATTATACATTGACACTTCATAAGGTAAGCACACACTGCTTTAGGAGTTTTTTAGGCAAGTAGTTGTCAGAGGTTGTATTTTGTGAAGGTGGGAATTCTTCCAATGATTTCTTCGCTTTAGTGCGGAGCAGTCATGTTAGACTTTTACCGACTAAAACCGTATCCACATTGTTTCTTTGCCTAGCATTCCAGTACCATGGGTTTCCCATTCGGAAGTCAACCCAAGGTCTAAGTAGGCTTCAGCCCTGCTAGGCGTCTACGGTTTTGCTGACATCTCTTGAAGGAGCGTGTGAAAGGCGCTGTCGCTGTCCAGCTACTGGACAGCCATCCACGAGTACACGGCGTTGCTTCGCTCAAGCAGGGTACTCGGGAGTGAAGAGTGTGTCAGACTTTTACTGACTCTACATCTGTGACCATCATCTGCCTTTTGCATTCTAGGATTACGGTTTCCCTATCAGAAAATCCCTGTGGAAAGCTGCTAAGCCTGTCACGGAATAAAGTCTAAGTCGGCAAAGAAAAAGATGGCATATAGCTGGCGATAAATAGATGACAGTTGGCTCAAAACAATGAAGGCTTCAAGTTGAAGGAGGCTTATACCCAAGAAGGACTACACATAGCATAGCATAGTTGGCCTTATAATGTTCAAACAATTGAAAGACAATGTTTGCTTGGGGTTTAATGAATTAATTCATGAATCCCCAAGCGACCACCGGTGGCCGCGCATCTATTGTCTTACTATTGTGTCTCTAATTGACGGTATCTGAAGGGTTAATAGGGTTACCATAAAAAATAGCACTTACACTTGTGGTGTGATTGGAGCCACCGCTGGTTTTGCTGGCTGCCCTGCCATTCTGATTTATTTAGAGCTGTAAAAAAAATTTAAAATTATTATTTATATTACTGGCAGAGTATCCAATTAAAGCATTGTATAAAATATCTAGTCATTCCATACCATGCCAAGCATATATAGCTATTGTATAAAAAGTTTTAGTCAAACCACTAATGACCCACCCCATGCTTGCATTGGTGTAAATTATAAACATAAACTATCCTCATTTATTGTGCTTTTCTTTGTTGAAAATCACATCAAAATTCATTGTGTGATTTAGGAGGAGTTAGAGGACAAAAAGACAGATGTGAAAAGAAACTCTCATTTTATACAAAATATTTTGGTATCAATAATGATACCAAAATATTAATTCATGAATCCCCAAGCGACCACCGGTGGCCGCGCATCTATTGTCTTACTATTGTGTCTCTAATTGACGGTATCTGAAGGGTTAAAAAAACCCTGCCTAGTTAATTACTAGTACAGTAAAGTATCAATAAATAATAATCCCAATGAAGAAAAGAAGGTGGATGATGATGAGATAAGGATGTACAGAATTAATTTAAAGGATATAAATACAGATTGCCAGTAAAAATGACACTAGGTTTTTTAAATGATGAAGTAGTGAACATTTTTATTTTAACACTATTTATTACACACTAAATAAAGGTATAGAAACAGGTGACATTTGACATTTTTTATTTCTAACATACTTTGATTAGAAAACCTGAGACCAGTCTTTAATATATAATTATCCTTGTAAGTGTATCTTTATTTAATACCTAATTATAATAAATAAGGAAATAATATAGCATTAAAGCACGTACGTATTATGAATAATTAGGCCGGCCTCCTCTCTCATTGTAATTTTTATCTCAATGAGCTACAAACATAAGTGCTCGCCAATAGAAAAAATCAATAACTTCGTATACCGAACACACTCAATAGTTTTCAATTAAATTACACTAAAAGTGATGGGTTGTTGACTAGATGATACCTTCTTAATATAAGAAAAACTATTTGAATGCACTGTAAGTATTGTTTTAATATAGCTTTACAAAAATTGGATTCTTCCCATCGGCATTTTACGTAATCACAACAAGCAAAGGATTACTTACCTAATACTATTGGGTGCAGGTTATAGTATATAGCCCTTGAACTATCTATAGAGTTAAATGTTAAACATATTAGCAGAACGGTTTTTTTCTGAAATAATAAAAATGTCCCAATTGCCCGAAAGTCACAATGCATTTGACGTCTGCGAATAGAAGTTGTGGTTTGAATTTGAAGTTTGATTGATTGATCGCAAGACTGAATGTTGCAAGTGCTTAAAAGGTTTTGTCCTTAATTTATATTGATTGAAAGTGCGGACTGCGGATGGCCCAAAAATGAAACCCTCATAAGGTTAAATTTTTAGGCCATTTCTTGGGAATGCTCTGCAGCCTAAACGATTACATGGATTTTAATGAATTAAGTACCATTATTTCTTTAGATTTGTTTTAATATTGGCATTGCAAAAAGCATTTTGTTTTTAGAAAAAAGAGATAGCAAGCCCAAATGCATTGAAAGTTAAATAATATCTCTGACTTCAGAAACCCAATTAATTTCATAGTTTTTTTAAGGCCTTCTAAATAGATTTTACCGTTAATACGGCATTTTCTAACTAGCTGGTAACACTAATTTAAGAGTCAATGACGTTTTTCAGGTGTCGATTTTGACATTTTTATGAAATTGCCAACAATAATAAAATGCGGAAAACGTTCACAGTGTTACAGAAAATAGATGGCAGACCAAAATTTTCTTTAAAAACATTTAATCTTTCAAAGATCGCTTCAAGCTTCTTTTTGAGGCGGTCTTTTTCTGTGGCTCGTGTGCGGCGGTGTCGCCACAAAAAAACGCTTGAAGCCGCTTCAAGCTTCTTCGGTCACAAGCTATCGCGCGCTCCAGCTGTTTTTTGCGGCGGCTTGTAGTTTGTGCGTTTTTTTGAGGCCTGTGTGCGGTGACAGTTAGACAATGTAAACTTATCAAAGATTTTATATCCATACCATGCCCAAGGATGTCGGTGTCGTTATAGATAAATATAACGCGCGTAACCGCGGCACGTTGCTAACTCGTGCAAACATACGACACCAAGCCGTGTCGAGCGGATTCACGAGTTCACGACACGGTGCCGCATCTATTATAATACCACTACATCGTGTTATTTAATCTTTAAACATTTCGCGATCAGTCTTCAACTTCAACCAAACGGTTTACGTCGTTGCCATTACTTTCTCTGTTTGTCATATTTTATTCTAAAAGGACATATTCGATGTGTCGTCTATTGGTACTGAGATATGTTTAGCGGATGCACGGTACGGTGACTTGCCTGCGTTTTTTTTTACGGTGGGCAAAATCATCCGATGACAACCCCCGCTCTTGGGTGGAGCGGGAGATTGTGGGTCGGTCCGGACAGTTACCGGACGGTCGGACATCGAGCTACCCATGGCTCGCCGTCCGCGAGCCCGCGTCTACGGTGGCCGGTAATCGGGATCGGAATCAGACTTGCCTGCGTCGTATTTTTACAAAAATGACGCGATATTGTGTCGTGCCGTTGGTTGCTCGTATGAAGGGCGCGGCGCTTGACTGCGGAACACGCGGCAGAGCATATGGCCATTGACAAATTAGGCAGTAATTCATACAGTACGGATGGACGAAGTATATTTTAACTAGAAACTCCCAGCTCCCTTCGCCCGCGTGATAGCAGAAAATTATCCCAAGGGAACATACTTCCGGGATAAAAAGTATCCTGTCCTATTCCAGGACATGGTCTATCCGTGTACCAAGTTTCATCAAAATCGGTTTTGCCATTTAGGCGTGAAGACGTAACAAACAAACTCTCTTTCGCTTTTATAATATTAGTGAGGTTTACTTTCCAACTTCAAAAAATACCTTTTAGGAAGCATATTTTAGCATAATATTAGTTATTTTTTCAAGTAGGTAGGCGCATAGTGCAGAACGCCTAAATTCAGAATGGCCAACATAACTGACTATACTATACCTAATTACTAGAGAGTAAATTAGATCAATTCCATATAGATAAGTACTTCATAACAATATTATTCCACAAGTAACACACAACGCCTTCTAGTCCCAAGCTAAGCAGAACTTGTGTTATGTATGAGTACTAGACAACTGATAAACATAGGTACTTACATATTTCTAAATACTTACATATTATAGATAAATTACACCCAGATACAGAACAAATGATCATGCTCGTCACACAAACATTTTTCCTGGGTGAGAATCGAACCCACGACTTTGGCATAGCAGTCAGGACCACTAACCACTAGACCAACAGGCCTGTCACTGACTTACCTACCTATTGTACCTAAGGAAAGTGAAAGAATATCGATTGATTGATATAATAGGTTCTGCTCGCATTTAGACGGGTGGGTAGGTACTTCGTCCATTATCCCTTTCTATGTGATACGGTACAGTCTTTTCCGGATTCGACAATATAAAATGGTCTATGACCATCAGTTGCGTATCACAGTATCTCGTGAAGACCTCAAGTGAACAACTGTAAATAACAAAATGGGTTTTATTCGTTTCATTACTTTGGTAAGTAAAAATAAGAAAGTAAAAAAAAATCTGTCAATGTTTAATATTGCCTGAATAAAAAAAGTTACGTCAGCAACAAAAGTAAACAAATGCCAAAATACTCTTAAAAAAAAATTGAACTTTATGGAGTATTCACTTTTAAACTATTGTCTTTGGCCTCATACAAATATTCCTAGAAGATTCCCCTAGCATACATCTTTTTTTCTGTTTTTTGGGTGGGAAAATTATCCAGTGACATCCCCCGTTCTTAAGCGGAGCGGGAGATAGTGTCAGACTTTTACTGACTAAAAACCCGCTCCTGTTCCTTCTTTGCCATTGTTCCAAGGCCCCGGGGATCTCTTTCGCATCACCCATGGCCCCGGGGATCTCTTTCGCATCACCCATGGCCCCGGGGATCTCTTTCGCATCACCCATGGCAACAGTAGGCTATCTAGTCTACATCTGTGGTGTTAGGGCATGTTCACAAGTTCGTCATTGTCTGCAGGTGCTGGGCATCTGCCTGTCTGCTGTTACAGTCAGCAGCCAGGACAAGCGCAGTATCATCAGCGTGGAACCGGTAGCGTGGCCAGGAATGGCAGCCTGGGTGCAGGGAGGGCATGGTAAACAAAATTAATTCATTATTAATTTGTACTAGACGTTTCTGGCTTCCAGCTCTGCGGCAGCCAATATTTTACCTGGGGCAGATACTAAACTGGCCTCCTTTGCTGGGTTGCAGAGATTACAGAAAATTATTCTTATTATTTTCGAGGTTATTCAAACCTCGAAAATAATAAGATGTAATGAGACCTAAATTATATATCGAAATACCGAAATACCTATATAAATATAAAGTCATCATCATCATCATCATCAGCCTTTTTAATGTTCCTACTACTGGGACTCAGGCCAGGAATGGGCCGTACTCCACCACGCGACCCAATGCGAGTTGGTTGTCATCATATAAAGTCATCTTCTGTTAAGTCACACGTTTAAATGCATTTGTCAGGAGCTTGGTCGTCAGACACCAGTTCGGACGTCGCTGGCGCTGTGGCCGCTGCTAAGGCAGCTGCGACAGCAGTGATGGCGGCGCAGCACGAGGTAGCCGCGGCCAAACACGCCGCTCTAGAACAACAGAGTGTTGCCAGCGCTAAGGAAGCCGCAGCCGCTCGCGCAGCGCATAAGAGGTGAGTTTTGAAAAAGACGTAATTGACTTAAAGTCGAGGGTTTACTTTTCGTCATCCCAACACTTAGTCCGTTAGAAGTCATGGTAGAAAAGGTAATTACTTGATGCATCTCTTCACAAATACTTAGTACGATGAGCACTTAAATTCAGAGTAGCGGCGGCCTTAGGGGGTTAGCGTAAGCCTGCAGAGCAATGCAAGAGCATTGTACGAGACCTCTACAAGAGTAGAGGTCTCGTGCAATAATCCAAAAAGCTTACAATTGAAACTTTTTATTTTATCTTCCGCAAATAATAGCGTAACATCTTCAGCAAATAAAATATATCGAATCTGAGGAATTTGATATTACGAGATTGATTGCCACATGATTGGTTTTGCAAGCAGTACAAAGGCCTCGCAAAGATCTGCCACCCGCCCAAAGTAACGTCATCACTGAGTGTTCTAACATTGCAGAACTCTTCTTAGAGGAGTCAAGTAATGCTGGGCATTGACAGCCACTCAATATTCTCTACCTAAAACTGGTAGCCATTACCTGACAGTAATTTCATAAAACACCATAACCGATTTGCTTCTCAGTGAGGAAGCAGCAAGGAACGCTCGTGCACACGCACTGGAAGCCGCGCAGGCGGCAGTACAGTCACAGGCGCAGCTAGCAGGAGCGAAGGCTCGCGCCGCTGCCGCACAGAAGATAGCTGCAGCCCGGGAGGCAGCCGCTGCTAAGGCCATCCAACGCGCCGCGAGCAACCAGGCTGCAAGGCTGCAGAACGCTGGTATCTACCCAAATCAATTAAATCAGTCAAACACTTGTCTACTAGTCTGCTACTTTAGTGCTGGATCACCTCCATAATTTTCTTGATTTTATCCTTGCTGCTAGAACACTTTCTGTATTTTGATCATCAGAGGATCGTTGATTGCAGCTGTTTAATAACTATTGATTAGCCTTACCTCATTTCAAATCCTTTTCTATTACAGACTTAGAAGCTCTAAAGCTATCCGTGATCCAAAGCTCTGGTGCGGCAGGAGCTGCCGGGGCTGCTCAGCACGCCGCTACGGCCGCCGCAGCCGCCCTGCGTCCTCAAACCCCTGAGTGGCCAGCTAAGCCTTGGGCTCCATCTGCATGGGTACCAGCAGCTTGGGGCTGGGCTTAAATCGAAAGGGGACTGCGAAGGAACACCTGTACCAAGGAACTTGTTATTTTTTAGGTTTATTAAGACTTGGGAAATAAAGAAGCGTTTATACTTTTAAGATTTCGTTGCTTTTGTTTGTCTGATTGAATTATATTTTGTAAGTTTTTAGCAAAATAAATGTTTTTGAATTTTAATAAATATTCCATTTCTTTTTTTGCTTCTTTTCCTATGACTTTGGATCCTAACAGCGTGGTATTTTTTATTACTGGTAGAACATTTTATATTTTTGTATTAATTTCAGTCTTTACTGAAATATCAAGTATCGGTCAGCAATTTAATCAACTCCATATTCTAAGAGAATAAATGGTTAGCATGGATCTATTTGAAGAGTAAACTCTACGGTACTTACATAGCTACCGTGGTATGGTATATACTGATAAAGTGCAGCAAGTAGATATGGATCTATAAGTATGACTGTAGTTTTAACCAAAATGGCACAAGCAAGGAAGCAAAGGTTTTACGAATATCATGGCGCGTTTTAGTGAAAACCACAGAACACAGGAATCATACAGAAAACTGTCGGACAAGTGGATATAATTACTTTATTTCGTAGATAGGTACCTAGGTCCCACAAATGAAATCATTATATTGAAGAGTTCAATACAATTTTTGACTATTGCCTATACTAAAAGGTATTCTACAATTTTTCAATCAAGTATTGATTCGGTACGTAAGTACGCCTGCGCCGTACAATTCAGGGCGACCAAGATGAAACTCCGCAGATCTTCCTTTCACAGCATCCCACATGTTGTAGAATCAATTTGTTTTGTTAACTGGTGAATTTAAGATTTTTTTTATCCCGAAAATGGGCAGAAATTAGGCCTAAAGAGGAGGACAATAAGGTAAGATTTAATAACCAGTATGTTAGTGTCCTTAGAATGTGTTAATTTGGATTGGGTACGAAAAGGGGTGTCTCTCAAATATTCATACTCAATCTAAAGTTGAGCTGTTGAGAAATTACCTACTATGGTAGCTTATTTAGACCTAGAAGCGGTTAACTTTGTTCATAAATCGTAGTTAACTTAGATTAGATATTTGAAGTAACTAGTTTTACCTACTTAGGAGGTACTTAAATAATGTCTAGATATCTAATTAGCTAATTACACTTAGGTGTGAATATACCTATAATATATAATGCGTAATATTACAAAACTTTTATTTGATAAATTTACTGGTACTTAAAAAAATAGATTACCTAATAGTTTTTAATAAAAATTCGTAAGTATTTAAAAAAAATATCTTTAAATAAAAAAATAAGTATAACGATTATTTTCTTGAGAAGAGCGGACACTGCTCGTAGCGTTCAGAGAGTTCGAACTTCAACATATATTTGAAAACCGCTCCGCATAATCTGTGGCATAATATTCATTCGGGCACCCAGCCACCAACGGCGGGCATCATTCGAGGAATGACTTGACTTGCCGTGCCGTACTAGCGCGTCATCTCATCATCCAATTCGCTGAGCCAAGCTGCGCTACGTCCGCACCTCGCGCATGCGCGCCGCTACTAGCAAGTTTTGCTAAGCATGCATCGTCACTCTCAGTCCACTCCAATGCGTTTTGGTTCTGGGATGCATGATGATGCGCTTATGTGCGGCCCAATACGCTCCACCAACGCAATTACTTAGATATTATTATACAGGGCAAGGTGAACACTAAACTGGAGGCATGTTTTTTATTATTATTGATAGGCTCGCGTTTGACCACTATCTCACCTGATGGTGAGCGATGATGTGGCCGACGATGCAGCAAGCTTGCCTAAAAGTAACCTATTCGCTCTTGAATGACTTCAAGACCCCTAGGTTGTAGCTATCAGGAAACACAGACTTGGGCAGAGAATTTCACTCCTTAGCCTTACGCATAACGAATGTTTTTTATCCTGCTTTAACGGACTTCCATTTTCATCCTATCCCTATATATAGTCACAATGCTGTTCAACCTACAGAAGGTAAACCAACTCAAACAGCACCTCCAAATCCATAACAGACGTATGGAACGCTGTTTCGATGCAGTTTAAATATCAACTGCAATAAATTTTGCAGTTATCGTGCGTTTCTGTTCATTTGACCCCACAGTTTAATTGATGATGTTCCTTTCTTCGGTTAGATACCAACATGTGGTCATACCACATCCTCGTCGCGGCACTGTGCTGCGCAGGACAACTGGTGGCCGCCGACATAGACCGGCGACGTTTCTCCAACCCCACCTACTACAATGTGGGTGGGGTTCTCTCGAGCAACGAGTCTATTGCGTTCTACAAGGACACTATATCGGTAAGTTGACAGCTGTGGCCGCCGATATAGGCCGGCGATGTTTCTCCAACCCCACCTTCTACAATGTGGGTGGGGTTCTCTCCAGCAACGAGTCTATTGCGTTCTACAAGGACACTATACCGGTAAGTTGACAGCTGTGGCCGCCGAAATAGACCGACAACAGTTCTTCAACCCCACATACTACAATGTGGGTGAAGTTCTCTTCAGCAACGAGTCTATTGCGTTCTACAAGAACACTATATCGGTAAGTTGACAGCTGTGGCCGCCGACATAGACCGGCAACAGTTCTCCAAGTCCACCTACTACAATGTGGATGGGGATCTCTCGAACATCGAGTCTATTACCAACGTTCTACAAGAACTCTATATCGGTGAGTTGACAACTGTGGCCGCCGACATAGATCGCCGACGTTTCTCCAACCCCACTTACTACAATGTGGGCGGAGTTCTCTCCAGCAACGAGTCTATTGCAAGGACACTAAACCGAAAAGTTGATTAGGAAATGAAGGTCCCGAAAACGTTGGTGTGGGAAGCAAACAAACTTATTTATTTTTTAGAACCTTAATTTACTAGAAACGCATAAATACCCTCGAAAATGGAAATCTATATTCTGTTACTATGCAGCATGCCCCGTTGAACGATTCATTCAGTCTGTCACTAAAGAATATCATATTGTATACCTACAGATACAATACGTTAATAAACCAACTTGTGCCCATTAGCGTTTCAATTCAACTCAGTTAATGGCAATTTTCATTTCCTTTGATATGAATACGAAACAATTTATTCAACTTCAGCCAGTTTTTATCAGTAAATAACACGATACCATTAAAGAAAACATGTTTTATTTTGCAGAATCTGAACTTCAAAGATCAATATGTGCCCCGAGGAGTCACATATCACGATTATTCGATGCTTATGGATCCGAATCCTATAAAAACGGCGCTGAATGTCTGTAAAGACTTGATTGCTCACCGAGTAAGTGGACAAAAATAAAACTACAGCTGAATAATAATAATTCGAAATACTAATTCGATTTTTAAACAAACATTTTGCAATAAAAAGGCCGAAAAACCCCTATGGATTGCAATAGAACATAGAGTTCGTTGTTCAAAATCGTGATAATTATTTCGAATTTTGAATTCAAATCTAAAGCATCGTTTGACACAAGAGTCGATACTAATGAAACAAAATTTTATAGGTGTACGCGATCGTGGTCTCTCACCCACTGACCGGAGACCTTTCTCCAGCTGCTGTCTCGTATACCAGTGGTTTCTACCACATACCAGTCATCGGCATATCTTCAAGGGACTCCGCGTTCTCTGACAAAAACATTCACGTTTCATTCCTTCGAACAGTCCCGCCGTATTCGCACCAAGCGGACGTATGGGTGGACGTGTTGAAACACTTCAATTACATGAAGGTCATATTCATTCATAGTTCTGATACTGATGGTAGGGCTATTCTGGGACGGTAAGTTGACCAGCAATAAAATTATTACAATCAGTTTTGAACTGTTAAATTATACATTCAGAGTCTATAGCCTGCTTTTTTTCTGTTGTGGTGGGAAATTATTATCAAATATCTCCTAGGTACCCATTGGATGGAGCATGAGGAATCATGTCAGATTTTTACTGACATATCCCACCTCTGTTCTTACAGTGGTAACCCTTTCGAACAATCCCGCAGCCCACCTTTAGTCTGATCAACATTTGATTTCTGAATTAATAAAATAGAATATCTTTCTACTCTATTTTATCCTAAAATTTTGGCATTAGAGTCGATCTTCATACAGTTTTAACATCCAATTCTCATAACCAGCAGCGTTGAGTTGGATGCACTACATTTTTCGCAAGAGTGATATGTGAACATAATCTAGTCATATACGAAGTAAATTGGCCAGGGTAACTTTAGCCCTGGGGTATAACTTTGGCACAAGCTTATTAACTAATAGAAACACAGTTTATCATTTTCCTATTGGTTAATGAATTTGTGCGCTCTTTAAGTCCTGCAAAGCTGCGTTGATAAAGGGGTCGGACGATCCCGACCAGACAAGTGTTATGTCTGGTAGGCAACTGCCCGATCATCTATCGGGTTCTCCATCGCGCGGAGATCGCGCAGGATTAGTTCTTATGTGATGCCATAGATGACGCTACAGTAGCTTCACTTTACAATATTCCACAGAACAAAGGAATCATACTTCTGTTCTGTGCAATATTCAAATAATTACTACAACTTACTTTATAAATAAATATGTCATATTTCTAGGTTCCAGACGACCTCTCAAAGCGTGGATGAGGATGTAGACCGTAAAGTGGTTGTAGAGCAGGTGATAGAATTCGAACCAGGCTTGGATTCCTTCAGCGATCGACTTATGGATGTCAAAGGTGCCCAGGCGAGAGTATTCCTCATGTATGCCAGGTATGCTGTAGTTTAATTTTAAACATTCACACGTGATACAACCCACTCATCATGACTCATACTCAACAAGCATACTTTTATTCTATAGGCCCATACACGAGCTGCAGCATTCATAATAGCATTCCCGAACCCATACACCTGTTCACGCTACCACATACTTGCACTCTCAGTAGGTAAAGGTACCAAATAACTAGAAAAACAATCGTATTCATTCAACTGTATCCCCAACCAAACATCAACACACTCCCTTTCATACTCACTTCAACCCACTCCTATTGCTTACAGGTACCTACTCTCTTTAACGGCCTAAACCACAGATACCACACAGACCCAGTGGCGTAGTTAGTCCCAAAGGAGCCTTGTTTCAATCATTTTAAAGGCCCCGAAACATTGATACAGCGGTAGCTATATGCACCGTGTGGGATGCCCCATTCAGCACCGTCCTTACCCCAACACCCCTATTCTGATCATGTACCTACCTTTACAAAAGCACTAGTCCTTTATAAGCGTGACAGATTTTATATCCTATTAACTACAGTAAAACAGACGCCGAAATAATATTCCGCGACGCGACGTTCCTGAACATGACGACCGTCGGCTACGTGTGGATGGTGACGGAGCAGGCCCTGGACGCTGCCAACGCGCCTGAGGGTTTACTGGGACTACGACTTGTTAATGCTACAAATGAACACGCGCATATTCAGGACTCTATGTAAGTGAGCTTGGTTTTATTTCAAACGATAAGCATAGTATAACTGCAAAATTAACTAAACTACGACATGTCTCCTGAAAGATTTTTTTTTTATAAAATCTCGAAAGCACAAACGAAGAAGGTTTTATCACCAAATTTTTGGGCAGGCCAAATAAACCAAAAATAAAATGAAGGGCCATAATCTAGTATTAAAAAAGTAGTCTGAGTTTTTTTTTTTTTTTTTATTTGGGCATTTTTTTGGCTTCTGCTAAATATTTTTTACAAAAAAGCGCGGGAAACTTCCAACTTGGCGGGCGCGTATTTTTTGGTTTAAAACTCAAAACAAATTTTTATAATATTTATTGGGAAAAACTTTAAATTTATATATAAGATTAGTAGTAGTAGTAGTAGTTTAGAGTTAATATTTAGTTTTGTGCATTCTTCGGTAGTGGTAAGTTTCTTCAATTATTTAGTTTTTAACGTTAAGGATGAAAGATCCGCCCGACCCGGGGGACTTTGTTCCCCCGGCCAGCGTTTTTGTCACAGTTCAATCCAATAATGAATCAGGTATGGACACTGATGGATCGTCTTCATCTCGGAATTTAAAAAGAAGTCGCATGCATGTCTGTAAGCACTGTAATAAGCGTCGTCGTATCCGAAAACACCACGATGGTTCCGAGTCTTCGGGTTGTGGTTGTATGGAGTTACACTCTGCTCAAGCTGTGGAATCTGCACCTATCCATTCTGAAAATGTGTCTAATGTATTGCCCAATGATATTCCTGCTCCTTCCATGGTTATTCCCGCTCAGATTGGTAGAAAAACCTACGATAAAACGGACAGCGCGCCTTTTGTAATACATGTACAAAAAATAATAACTTCACCAGATGATGGTACGACATTGCACCCAATCACATTTGGGAAGTTTTTAAAACACAACAACTTCCAAAATATTATTAATGGTAGCGTCAAAAAAATCGGACGCAATAAGATTTCATTATCCTTTTCTAGTTTCCTGGACGCGAATTCTTTTATTACACATAATAGTCTAGAAAAACACAACTTTAAAGCTTTTATACCTACTTTTAACGTTACTAGGATGGGACTAGTACGTGGTGTTCCTGCAGAATGGTCTCCGGAGGAAGTTTTAGATAATATAACAGTACCGATTGGTTGCGGTCCAATTTTAAAAGTCAGACGTCTTAATTTTAAAACCATTGTTGATGGTTCAACTATTTGGAAACCATCTCAATCCATAGTTGTTACATTTGATGGGCAGGTCTTACCAAAAAGAATTTTTATGTGTTATAATGCTTTACCTGTAGAGTTATATATTTTCCCTACCATACAGTGCTTCAATTGTTGTAGGTTTGGTCACACTAGAATTCAGTGCAGGTCTAAACCCCGTTGCTATAAATGTGGCCAAGGCCATACTGGGGACAGTTGCGATAGAGAACAAGAAAGTACATCTTGCTGCCTTTGCTCTGGGGCCCATTTTGCTATTAATAAGTCTTGCCCAGAATTCTGTAGGCAAAAATTAATTAAAACATACATGGCACAAAGTTCTGTTTCATATGCTGAAGCTGCAAAAGTTTATCCTCCAGTAACAAAATCATATGCTGATGCACTTTTATCTTCTCCCTCCAAAAACTCTGCTAATATTCCTCCAGTCCCTTCGCCTAATAATACACCTGTTCGAAGTAGCTATAAAAAGACTGTCTTTCTCAAACCTCATTCCCCTCCTAAATCTGTACAAGGTTATAATAAAGAGGCTCATAATACCATCATTAAAGATTGGAATATTCCCCAGCCATCAAACGGTTGTGTTATTTCTAACAATCATAATAATGACTTTAAAGACACAAATTTTTCTGTAAATGATTTTCTTTCCGCACTACATAATCTTCTCTCTCAGTTTAATTTCTCACCGTCCAACGCAGCCCCATCTTGCAATACATCTCAATCAATACATAATGGACAACACCAAAATAATCCAGTGGAACTGCCGCAGTCTCATTAACAAAAAAAGTGAAGTTATACATCTTCTAAACAAATATGATCCATTTGTCTTTGCCTTGGCAGAGACTTGGCTCAAACCAAGTAACATTTTTAAAATAAATGGTTATTTAACCATTCGAGAGGATAGATCTGATGGGTATGGTGGAGTAGCTATACTTATCAAGAATTCTATCCCATTTTCTAATATTAGGTTACCTCATCACAGTGAGGAAATGTCAATTGTAGCCATTAAACTTCAACATATTTGCCTTGTTTCCATTTATGTTCCTCACCCTTCTGCTCCAGTTCTGCAAGAAATAAAAAACCTTTTTTCCTTTCTTCCAAAGCCACTTTTAATATTAGGTGATCTTAATTGCCATCACCAATCATGGGGTTGTTCAACTTCTACATATTATGGGGATGAATTACTAGATATAATAGATTTTCATAATTTATGCATCTTAAACACAGGAACTGCTACACGTCGCTGTGGTCCCAATCAGAACCAAAGTGCGATTGACCTATCTATCTGTTCACCAAGCTTAGCCTCTTCATTGACTTGGGATATTCTAACCTCTACATATGGTAGTGACCATTTCCCAATAGTTATATCTTATCCTCTTTCCAATGCAAAGGCCCCAATAAGGAGATCAAACTTAAAACATAAACTACCTGATAAAAATAATAATGACTGGGACAAATTTAGAAACATTGTTGACAGTAAACTTTGCTCCTTGCCTGTTATTTCTGATGGTAATGAAAATAGTTGTGCTGAAGCTTTAGCACACATATTAATTGCAGCGGCGGATGAAGTTTTCCCTGTAAAAAATAACAACAGGATCACGATTCCTTCGCCTCCATGGTGGGACTCTGAGTGCACAGAAATGATTAAAAAACGTAGAGAGGCTGAATTCAGTTATAACCGTGATATGTCGGATATTAATTTTGTAACCCTTACTAACTTAAATAAGGAAATTTCTAAAGTATTTAAGAAGAAAAAATTTGATTCCTGGCGTAACTTTTGCTCAACAATTTCACCGAATACTCACCCTACGATTGTCTGGCGCAATATTCGTAGATTTAGGTCCATTTATCATAATTCTTCTCCTATTCCTGACTCATTAGCAAGCGAATTTTTAGACAATTTGGCTCCTCCTTGGGTTCCTGAGGCTATTAACCTTAACCTATCTCCCTTAACCAATAACCAAGTCACTTCAAGTTCAGACACACATACGACGCTAGATCTCCCATTCTCTCTCACTGAATTAAAGGGTGTTATTCATAGAACAAAGGATTCTGCCCCGGGCATTGATGGCATCCCGTATTCCTTTTTTGCTAATTTAAATGACAATGTCCTAAATTATTATTTAGATCTTATTAATTCTATTATGAAAACAGGAAACATCCCTGTTGAATGGAAACATCAAATGGTGTTGCCATTCCTTAAACCAAATAAAACTCCATCTGATGCTTCCTCGTACCGGCCCATAGTTTTGTCTTCAATTCTGATGAAACTAGCTGAACACCTAATAAAGAATCGACTAGAATGGTATGTTGAAAGTAAGGGTCTTTTGGCGGAATCACAATATGGCTTTAGAAAAGGTAAAAGCACCACTGACTGCTTAAGTATTTTTTCATCTGATATTCGGTTATCGTTTTCTAATAACCAATCCACCGTTGCAGTCTTCCTAGATATTAATGCAGCTTATGATAATGTCGTATTATCAGTTTTACAAAATAAATTAAAAGTCTTAGGG
The DNA here is from genome assembly GCA_949319445.1 of Mythimna lalbum. Taxonomy (NCBI): domain Eukaryota; kingdom Metazoa; phylum Arthropoda; class Insecta; order Lepidoptera; family Noctuidae; genus Mythimna; species Mythimna lalbum. Next base: position 9,939,751 of record OX439365.1, read on the forward strand.
GTTCCCTTGAATTTAACTAATTTCATTATTAACATCCTGACTGAACGCTCTGTTAACATGTTAATAGGAGATCGTGATGTCTCCCATCTTGTATGGAGAGGTCTGCCACAGGGTTCTGTACTTAGTCCCCTTCTGTACAATATTTACACTTTTGATTTGGACTCTTCTATAACTAATCATGTCAAGGTTCTTCAATACGCTGACGATTTATTATTATATTCTTCAAGTCAATCTATTGAACAAGCTAGCGATGTTATTAATTCTGCTTTGTGTACTTTAGAGTCATGGCTATATTTAAACGGTTTGGACTTGTCTGCGTCTAAAAGTGCGGCTGTTTTATTCACCAGGAAGAGAAATATTCCCTTAGTTAACCTATTCTACAAGGGAACACTTATTCCAGTTGAAGATAAATTCAAATATCTAGGTGTAATATTTGACTCAAAATTAAGCTGTGTTCCTCATTGTGACTATATTGTTAGTAAATGTGAAAATCACTTAAACATGCTCAGATGCCTCTCAGGTGTGTGGTGGGGTGCACATCCCTTTTCATTAAAACTGATTTACAACGCAATCATCAGAAGCACTCTGGACTATGGATTGTTCGTTTTAGAACCTGGTAGTGTTATGGCTTTTAAAAAATTGGATCTGATCCAGTCAAAAGCATTGCGCATTATTTCGGGTGCCATGAAGTCAAGTCCTATTAATGCACTGCAAATTGAATGCGGGGAAGCTCCTTTAAACCTTAGAAGACAATTCCTGTCTGACAAATATTTATTCCGGATTCTTCAGTTCTCAAATCACCCTCTCATTCCAAAACTGGAATCTTTAATGTTACAAATTGAATCTTCAGCTTACTGGTCCCATAAACGTACTCCTTGTTTGGTTGAAAGCTATAAAAAATTCCTCTCGATTTCTTCGCCAATTCACCGTTCAAATAAATTACCCGTTTTTAATAATAGTTATGAGAGTTTACTGTTCATCCCCAATATTGAATTTAATTGTGTAAGTAAATCAGATCCCGATTGTCATTTATGTTTTAATATATTTCTGATTGAACATTCAGACTTCCACCATATTTTTACGGATGCTGCCAAGCATTCCCCGACGAGTTGTGTTGGTATTGGTACCTACCATACTCAATACAACATCGTTCAAAAAATAAAACTGCCCCCGGAGACTTCCGTTTTTACGGGCGAATGTTTTGGAATTCTAAAAGCTTTAGAATATGCACGTATTTTTAAGCTCAAAAAATGTTTAATTTTTACCGATTCACAGAGTGCTCTTCTAGCCATAAATAAATCCCCTTTCGAACACAAAGTACAGTCCCCTATAATTTATGCAATAAGAGAATTGGCGTTCAGAACCATTTCCGAGGGTAACACACTGCAATTTGCCTGGATTCCGGGCCATTCTGGAATCCATGGCAATGTTGTAGCTGATGCACTCGCTGGTGATGCGGTGCAATGTGGGGACTTAGTTCCTTATAAGAACTTTGGCTATGACCTTGAGACGTTGCCAAGGAATTTTCTTCGGGATACTTGGAAGGTAGCTTGGGATATCAGCAGCAAATCCAAGGGCCGATACTTTTCTCTTATTCAACCTGAGATTCCGGAAAAACCGTGGTTTGGCAAGGCAAAGTTTGGTAAGGTGGAGACCTCAATTTTAATAAGGTTGAGACTGGGCCATGTTTGCTCTCCAGTCCATCTTGCCAAACTACACATCATAGACGACCCCATTTGCTCGTGTGGCACAGACCTTGGTAACTTAAACCACATATTTTTCTCCTGCCCTTTACTTGACCATTCCTCCTTTCTCTGTAACCTCTTGTCCCTTCGTATCCCTTTTCCTACCTCAATACTTTCTTTACTTTGTACAAATAGCTTTCCAGTATATAAATGTATAGTCTCATTCATCATCCTAAATAACATTAAACTGTAATTTTTGTCACTGTAATTTGCTCATTATCTACATGTTATTATCACCGTTAAAACTGATCCTATATATCTTTTTCTAAATTCCGCTCAATTTAATATTTTTATTTTTTGGTTTCCCTAACTTTGATTTATAATAAGTACATATAATAACGAAATACAACCTGACGTGACATTGGCTGAATGCACAAACCGTGCGAAGCCAAAGAACAAGAAAAAAAAAAAAAAATATTTTTTACGAAAAGTGGCCAGTTGCTTGTATAGTTTAGCAACTCGAAGGAGGTTTCGAAAAGAAAGTCGGAAAACGGAAAGACTCCGCTTTTAACGTAGTCCATTCATTGTAGGCCAATAATTCTGCAATAGTTACGAGTATAGTATAAGCAATCCTTACTAATATTATAAAAGCGAAAGTGAGTTTGTTTGTTTGTTACGTCTTCACGCCTAAATGGCAAAACCGATTGTAATGAATTTTGGTACAGAGATAGTTGGGACCCTGGAGACGGACATAGCCAATTTTTTTTTTAAGTTAGAAAAGGGGGAGAAAGAGGGAAGAAAAGGGGAGAGGAATCAAAGTTTATTAATAAACGCGGGCGAAGCCGCGGGTAAAAGCTAGTTTCTTATAAAAACCCCTTCCGTATGCCCTTTATATTTTCAGTTACGTCTTAGCATCAGCCATCCGTGACATGAACACATCAGAGGAGATCCACGCTCCTCCTTCTGACTGCGATAACTCAGGGTCTATCTGGACCACTGGCCGTCTTCTGTTCGACTACGTTAGGAAGCAACGATTGGAGAACGGAGCAACTGGACATGTGGCCTTCGATGACCACGGAGATCGAGTGCATGCGGAGTACGACATGGTCAACGTGAGGGCGCAGGGGGAACATGTCGCTGTCGGCAAATACTTTTACTCTAAGGTAAGCCTCCGAAAAGGTGGACTGACCTGGTGAAGGGCGCGTGAAACTTCTGGATACGAAAAGCAAAAAACTGTCTATATGGCAAATTTTAAAAGAGGTGGAGGAGTAGTGTATCTATAGCAGTAGACATCGAAATTATGACCAAGCCACAAAGGTAACCACTGCATTCGATTGCTCTTGAATACAAATTTTCATAGATACTACTGTGTCAAAATTGCCTAAAGATGTACACTAACTGCAAATAGTAACTGCCTCACGAATTTTCAGGAAACCCAGAAGATGCGATTGGAACTAAAAGAGCAAGAAATAATATGGATGGGTCGCAGTACTTCGAAACCGGAAGGGTTCATGATACCGACGCATCTCAAGGTGATATAAATCAACAGTTCGATATAACACAGACATCACAACTGGGTACCTAATTACCTATGTAAGATAAGTAAATTTTATGTTTATACCTTCAGGTACTGACGATTGAGGAGAAGCCTTTCGTGTACACTCGTCGTATTGATGATGGCAGTGATTGTACTCCTGAAGAGATTCCCTGTCCTCATTATAATGCGACTGAAGATACAGGTACAAAGCAATTCCCCTATCATGCATGTTTATATGGCTAGAGCATCATCATCTGATTTCATGAGGTTGCATGGGCGTTTGTTAAAGGGAGAAATTCAAATTATTTGCGAAGTGAGAAACCTAAAAAGGTTTATTTTTATCGCTAAATCTCTTTTACACACCTTGATAGATTTCAACACCTTCATTGATGTATTGAAAACAGTATTCTGATCAACCGTATTATAAACAGTGCTCCCGCCATTTATAAAAATAGATTGACCTCACTAGACTCCTTTAAACCGTAAACGACACACGACATTGTCAAGACCGATGCGAAACTTGACTCTAGCGAAAGGATTGGTGTAGAGACGAGTTGCAGGTCAAGTTCGAGAGTTTAAACCCGGCTAGGCGAATTACTTTATGTAATACTAGCTTTTGCCAGCGGCTTCGCCCGCGTACATAAAATATAGCCTATGTCACTCAGGAATAAAGCAGCTTTCTATCGGTGAAAAAATTTTAGCAATCGGACCAGTACTTCCAAAGATTACCCCCTACATACAAACTTACAAACATACAAACTTACAAACTTACAAACTTACAAATTTTACCTCTTTATAATATTAGTATAGATTTTTCATCAACACTGCTCCCAAAACGGTGAAGGAAAATATTGTGATTGTGAAGAAACCAAAAAATTCGAAGACATGTGAATAACACTTTACCACGCTATGCCTACACGCACGGCCCCTTCCCTCTCCTAGAGAGGAGGCCTGAGTACCAGCAGTGGGAAACTGGGAACATTATAAGGCTTATTATGTTTTCATAAAAGGACAGGCCGCACCAGTAGAAGACAATATTGGCTGATTTATTTAAATTGGAGTTATTTAGAAACGAGTCCTGTTTCGGGATTCAGGAACTAACTATGAAAATGTTATTTTACAATTACTACGTTTCAGATCAACTTTACTGCTGTAAAGGCTTCTGTATGGATCTCCTGAAACATCTGTCAAAGGCGATCAACTTTACGTATTCCCTGGCTCTGTCTCCTGATGGTCAGTTTGGAAACTATATTATACGGAACTTCTCCCAACCGGGAGCTAAGAAGGAATGGACAGGCCTTATAGGTAAGCAAAGAAAGGACATGCCTTCTCCGGCTAATCTGCCATTGATACCTACTAAGAAAATGCAGAACGATGATGGTTTTCAATACCTAAAATTTTTTGGTGAAATTTCAGGAGAATTGGTGTATGAACGAGCAGACATGATAGTTGCTCCTTTGACAATAAATCCTGAACGAGCCGAGTTTATAGAATTTAGTAAACCTTTCAAATATCAAGGTATTACGATTTTAGAGAAAAAGGTACGTATAGAAGATTACAGATTTTTATTTTATGTTTGACAATTTTCGAGTTCATTACATTGTTTACCTATATTATTTTAAAAAAGCGTAATTGATTCTTCATCGTCATTTGACATCCACCAACCGGCGTTGGTCACGTTTGGTGAATTACAGCTCAGCCCTCTTCACGTGTTTCCTTTTCTGAAAATCCGCGCGGCCCCCTTAGTGGGTATCGGCCCGGCTGGCCCCTACGGTTTAAGTATTTTATTTATTTTATTAAAACTTCATGTAACAAAAAGGTAAAAAGGACGTACGAGAAAGTACGGTTTTCTGACATCTCTTTGAGGAACGTGTGGAATACTACCTAAGCGCTGTCGACGACTTGGGCTCGGTATGGCCTTCTCTTTCTTTCATTACTGCTTCGCAGAAGGCGGCGATCGCCTACCGTTTCTGCTCCAAACCGTGCCCTAAACTAGGGCCCGGCGTGAGAGGTCACCGTCATCGATCGCCTCCACGAGGAGTCGAGGACACACCTTTACCGTGTCCACCAGGCGGTTTACATAATGATGACGGGGCGCTTCTTTCACCTGAAGTGGGCATTCCTAACTTCAGCACCTGCCGTAGCATAACAACTTGCCGTTTTTTCTTGAGACGAGCACTACTGTACCTACCTAGGTATTCGCGTTTAACCTGTTACTCCAGAACTTCTTCTTTATGACTAATAAAAAATAAATCTACCTATTCGAGGCAGCGTGTTTGAAATCGATTCGCTAGCTCTGTCATTTTTGTTGCTCTGTATTAAGAGTAAAAAAAAAAAGTAAACAGGCACACTAGGTCACTTTAGTAGGTAGGTATTATAATGTTTTTCTTTTAGAAAAATTCCGTTATAATAATCATAAAATAGGATGCTCAAAGCATCCACGAGATTTGTTGAAAGCGCCTTTAGGGAGCATTTGAGGCCGATTATGGTAAGCCTTTCTGAAATGTTTACAGCTAACTATAAACTAACTTTATTCTTGTTTTTCCAGCCATCCCGTTCCTCAACGCTGGTATCGTTTTTGCAACCGTTTTCGAACACCCTTTGGATCCTGGTGATGGTGTCAGTCCACGTGGTAGCTCTGGTGCTGTATCTGCTGGACAGGTTCTCTCCCTTTGGGCGGTTTAAACTGGCCAATATCGATGGGACTGAAGAAGACGCTTTGAACCTTTCAAGCGCTATCTGGTTTGCCTGGGGCGTGCTTCTCAACAGTGGTATTGGAGAAGGTGAGGACAAGTTTCAGCTTTTAAATCTGCAGCAAACCAAGTGCTCAGCTAGTTTAAGTTTAGCTCCCATGGCTGAGGTGTTTATAATTTGCACTTGTGCATAGTCTGACAAACCGCATGTTGATATCTATGTAGGTACTTAAGTATAAAAAGTTATTTCAGCTAATTATGCGAATTAGGTTAGGACAACTAACTTAGCATATATGCTTTGCAACCGGTACTTTTATAAAACTGGTCGAATCTCTGATCAATTAATTTAAAAGTTAAATATTACGTTAACTGTTGTAACTGGCAGTTGAGTATTAAAGAAAAAAAAACAATGCGTTAATTGACTATTTAACAACCGATTTGAAAGGACAGGTCCTCCTAAACTCGGGGTACCGGGTAACTCCTGCGTAAGGTGATAGAAAGATAGGTATCGTAATTCCTAAATTCTTGGTATAATTGTTTCAGGCACTCCTCGTAGTTTCTCAGCGCGAGTTTTAGGCATGGTGTGGGCCGGATTCGCAATGATCATCGTTGCTTCCTACACTGCCAACCTGGCTGCCTTCCTAGTGCTCGAACGGCCCAAGACCAAGCTCACCGGCATCAACGACGCAAGGGTACGTAATGGCTTTTCATTTAGTTAATGCTTTATCAATATCAACTCTTAGTTTAGTTAGACGCAGTGAGGTTGCGAACATTTTGGACGTCGTCAAAGGCGGTCGATAAAATCATTAAGGGGACTAAGTTCAGACTATTAATCACTTATCTAACAAGTACCTATCCATCAATCAGACCACATACCAAGATTAATTGATTATAGCAATATTTCCCTAGGACTGTTCGATGGTGCAGTTTGAAGGGGAGGTACAACTTCACTGATTAATATTTTCGGGCTAACGTAGAGGCATAGACTAGTTTAGACAGTAGCTAATGCTTTATTTTTTATTATCTTTAGCTTCGCAATACCATGGAGAATCTGACGTGTGCCACGGTTAAGGGATCAGCTGTTGATATGTATTTTAGACGACAAGTTGAATTGTCGAACATGTACCGAACGATGGAAGCAAATAATTACGATAATGCTGAGCAAGCTATCGAGGACGTTAAGCACGGGTAGGTTCATCTTATACCTTTGTTTCTGTAGTTGCAAAATTACGTAGACATAGACATTATAGATGTCCATGAAACATTTTTTTTTGTAGTTCAATTTAGACTAAGGAAAGAAAAATTCAATAATTGAACAAGTAGTTTTAGGAGATTGAAGTAGGTTTTTAACATTATTTTTATTTGCCTGTTTTCTTATACTGGTCCATGGTTGCAGTAAACTAATGGCATTCATTTGGGACTCATCTCGCTTGGAATTCGAGGCCGCTCAGGATTGTGAGCTTGTGACTGCTGGAGAACTGTTTGGTCGTTCGGGCTATGGCGTTGGATTACAAAAAGGCTCTCCTTGGGCGGATCTTGTCACGCTGGCAATATTGGACTTTCACGAAAGTATGTATCTCTTCGATAGAATAGTCTATAGGTGAACTGTTAACTGCAAGATGAAAATATATTCAATGTTTCAGGCGGGATAATGGAATCCCTGGACAACCTCTGGATCCTCCGCAACAATATGCTAAACTGCGAAGAGAACGAGAAAACACCGAATACATTAGGCTTGAAGAACATGGCGGGGGTGTTCATACTTGTGTTAGCGGGTATAATAGGGGGAATAGTACTGATAGTGATCGAGGTGGTGTACAAACGTCACCAGATCAAGAAGCAGAAGAGGATGGAGATCGCGCGCCACGCCGCCGACCGGTGGCGCGGAGCTGTCGAGGTAAACAGAGTAAAGGCAGAAGCCATGGATGTGGACCACTTCGATAACGACAAAGTCAAACAGCAGTTAGAGAGTAACATATAGACCCGCGGCCCGAGGTCACACTGACGACTGATACGCACTGTATGTAGCTCAGGGATTGCGAACCATTGCTACTCAAATATTTTTAGTCAATCCCAATTACAAGTATCTACTATAGCATAGCGACATATCTTTTTACGAATATTCGTAGATAATGTTAACCTGCTTATTGAGGTTCGCCATCCCCGATGTAGACATCAAAATATTGTTAACGACCAATATTTAACTTATATTCAAAATAAACACTTTTCATGTTCATGTACATTGTTAATTTTGATCACAATGAGTCCCCGCCGCTTTGTGGAGCTTGTACACCAACTCGCTGGACACGGTAATAGTCTATTGCTGTTGTAAGTAGATGTCATTGTGTTATTCATGTTTTATTCGTGACTGTACAGCACAGATTAGTGGACGAATGGAGAGATAACTCACATAAATTATGACCACAATAGAACTTTGTCTCGCTTCCATAGACGAATTACTTAGATTGATTCTGCATGGCCAGTAACATAATAAGAGCTAGCGCGTTCATTTGTTTCGCATTATCACTCCACTTGTTTACTGCTCGGTGGTGTACAAGGACAGTTGGGTGAACTTTGAACATTTTCAGAAACGGAAGTCCCTCCGAGCCGCCATCATGCCGTCGCAGCGCAGGGCTAAGTCCAATGGAGTGAAGGAGGCTGGCACCATCAGCCTGGCCGTGGACCGAGGAGCACGTCGCCGGGATGAGCCGCGTGTGCCACGATACCTGCCAGCTTATACGCCTGATGTCTCACATCTTGTCGTATAAAGCGTGTAAGAATTATTTTTACAACCTTTTGAACGCTGTTGTCAGCTTTACTTGAGAAATCAAAAGTGAACTGTACCTACATAGGTATGTCTAACACGGTTCAAGATATTGAAGCGTTAGGCACTTGCAGTTATCTGAAATCATTACGCCGTGGCGTTCAAAAGGGTGGTCTGTTTACAAAGTGCGAGCAAATAACTATCCGAGTTTGCTATTTGTATCCAGTGAACAAAAGTTGCAGATATAAAGCGAATCAGTACAGTAGGTACTAAAACTGCATTACTCGAACTCGCACTGTATAAACGAGACCTACGTTGGTGTTGTTCGTCCTCAAGTAGTTAGAATTTGAATCGTTGCTGTGACTTAGCTTATGATATTGAGAAGAATTTACTAAGCTCAACTTAGGTATTTAGTAATTAAATTAATCTACTGTCTGTGGTGGCACCTTCAATGAGGAGCACTTTACACTGTGCAATAGATACGCAATAGATATCTGTACTACAGAACCTAGTGCACCGATTACTAACTTTGCTATTACATATAAGGGCCTGGCTACATTAACGCAGCGCAGCGCCTGACCGGCACGTTGCTACAGCCTATCACGACACCGTGTTTTTTAGGCGCTGTGTCCAAAAATATCGCGATCAGTCTTCAGTAAAACTGGTTTTGCGACGTTGCCTTGACGTGCATTTACGAGAGTAGATACCGTATCGTACACCCGCTCAACACCATATAACTGCACATTACAACGTGGTGCAGTGAGGCCGCGCCGTGGTAGCATCAGCGCACACCAAGAGCAGACCGAGCAGTTTCTGAAACTACGGAAAATTGAATCTTATGGCTTTACTACACGTTTCAAAATGAAATACACGTCTAATTTAATGATCGACGATGTTCGAGGTTGGAAGATGCGTGTTGTTTATTTCATTTTGCCGTGTCTCAGAAAATGCTCTGCTCTTGGTCAGCGTTGACGCTTAGTGTGTTCTGGCCCTAAGGCCTGATGGTGCACTATTATCGATTGCATAGTCCTTAAATTCTTCTGTGCTGTTAACTACAGGGTATGGCCTCTAAACTAACTTCTAAACTCCATTATAGTTGTGATTAATTGTAAGGTTCGCAGAAAAATTGTTTATTCTTGTGATTTTGTGAAGTCTTATTTTACTTAAGTTTTAAATTGTACTATCAACCAAATGTGGTACTAACTATTATTGAGTGTCTAAAAATATACATTAAGTATAAAATTATCTAGTTACTATTACCATTAAAGTGACTAAAATATAAACTAAATGGCACTGTGTGGCAATAGATATTCCGTAAGATTACATTTTTTATGCCGTTATTATTGTCCTATTACCTTCTATTACTCGTTTACTATTGAATAATGATATTGTTGTGTAGTTTATTGATCATCTACATGTGACATGAAATAAATACTGATTACTCCACGTCGTTTATTATTATTTACTAAGATTTAGGTGTGTATTAACTTAAAATGAAAGACCATTTTCAACACATCTATATATTTACATAAGGATTTTAACAGTGCTGTATGGGAATAATATATAGTACGAAACAAGAGCTATGGTGCTCTGTGTAGCCACTGTCAAAAGCAAGCCAGAATATAAGATTGCCAGGATAAACACAAGTAGGAATGCATTGTTGTGCTGCAAGGTTCCAGTGTGACACCACACTGCGCTCAGTCAAATCTTTACGTCGATTTGAGTGGACATAGCATGGGATGCTGCCGTCACGCGACAACCTTACAGCCCCCAACCACTCCTCACTGATAACATGAATGGTACAGACGAACAATATTTATCCAAAACATTCAGTAACAACGATCATAATACATAGAAGGAAGATTATTAAAATACAATTATATGTTTCACATAGAAATAACGCGGATCTACCATTGCGTGTTCTTGTGCTAAGTAATACTGCAGGACAAGTTGCTGCGAAGTCCAATTTCAACAGTATCAACTTTAGATAAATGGTTATTTGCGTGACCTAATAAATGGTAACATCTTAATTAAACCGTCTCCAAATCCTATAAACTACATCCTCTAAAATACATATAACATTATGCTATATGAATGAATTGTTATAATAAAATATTTTATGCTCAGTAAGTAGATGTTGACGTTATTTAAGCAGGCGAAACTAATGCACAGTATAGATTACAAGCTATCCGACGGTACGATTGCCAGAATCCAGAAACTCACATGATCACACATTGTCAGTTGTACATTTTCTGGCGACTTAACGGGACCACTCATCAGATTACATTCTAAACAGCGATAAAATTGTACGCATTATTACGATATAATTAATTAGGCAAAGGAAAACACTTATTATAATATTATTTTAGTTCTACAAATTATGAACTTTAAATAAATTGTTAGTAGTAACAAGTGTGATAATATAGGTCACCGTTAAATGTTTAGTCGGTGAATTTACGGTTAGGGTTGCGTCCGAAGAGGGCGGTACGGATCTCCGGCAACAGCTGCTGGGCTATTAGCTCCAGGCGAGACTCCAGGGTGTTGCAGATCTGCGGAAACACGCAACACGTTACTTTGACACGGCCTTATCACGACAAATATGTACAAACGTTACAAATACATTATTCTCTCACACTTCCGAGGTGTAACTAACCAATATACCTACCTTCTTATCAAGCGTGTCCGTTCCACTATAATACTACTGAATTATAAATTTCACTTCATCAGTGCGAGATTCACTTATAAACCTGAACACGACAGTTTTAAAATACATAATATTACTAATTTTTTTTTACGTGATGGTGAGACGGGGTTCCATACGGTATGAGCGAAACAGGAATCAAGACAGGGTAAGTTGATGTTAAGTTTTAGACAGCTATATGTATTTTTCTTTTATTTTCACCAACAGCTGTATTATCGAAGACATTAAATTATTTCCATATTTAAGGCAGGGCTCAAACGTGCGTCTTGTGTCAGATACAAGCTACCGATGAATATTTGATTTCTATAGAACCAGTATAAAATCATCCACACCTAGCGCATACGTAAACATTTTTTTGTGTTCTGTTTTTTCCACTCATGACGATCAAAAAGTGTTCGGTATCGGTAACTGAAAACTAAAAGTGTCTACATTTGCGCAGCGCCTAAAAGAAGGTAAAGACATGAACATACCTTGATGCGTCCCTTGAGGGCGACCAGTTCGATCCCGCCGCAGGTGTCGGGTGACAGCCAGTTATCAGGGTCGATCTTTAGCGTGGTGTCCTTCTTGATCTTGGCCTTGTAGTCGTTCTGGGCCTTGCCGAGGACAGACTCAACCAGCTGCTTGTCTGCCTGACGCACGCGAAGCGTGACTGCGTTCTCCATCAGCTGAAATTTTTAGTTTATTTTGGTTCCAAATCTTTGTTTGATGTTAAATTATAATACATATAATAAGTAATACCAATTACTGAAAAATAAACTTTAGGTTCTATTTAAAAAGGAAAAAGAATTTTGGAAGTTGTTTCTCCAAGAACGCATATCGATCATTTTTCGTTAGGAAAGACATCGTTTGCGTCTTTTACCCGATTCCCAAGAAGGGTTATGTTTTTCGCGCGACTGTATACAAGTAATGTTTTTAATTAAGGCCAGGTTCTTCTCATTAAAATTTTTTTTGAACCTCTGAAAATCCATAAAAAATATATAAAAGAAGACTCCATGAAAAAATATTTAATTAAAAATGATTATATGCCAAAAATCAAAACATGATATATAAATTAGTAGGTCGATAAAAAAAAAACGCGAATCTGACTCTAACTTACGATTTCAAATGTGTGAGTTTACGTCACAGCAATATATGAAAGTTACATAAATAATATAGCTTGTTTTTTAAAAGGGTTTTGCAAAAATAAAAACCTTGAATCGATATTGTGTTTTTTTTTTTTATTAAAACAAAAAAGCTTCAAAGTAAAAATAAAATATTTTTTTGGATATTGTAATATGGGTATCAAAGTAAAGGGCTTGTTTTGAAAATTGTAAAAAGGTATATCATAACCACATTTAAAATTAAAATCGTAACTAAAAAGTGTAATATAAATGGTATAAGTGTTAGAAGTTTGCAATTTTTTATTTAAAAGGTTTTAGCTAAGTACCTATGTTAAGTAATACGACTATATTGCAGAAATTCTTACAAAAATAACTTGATAGATTCGTATACTCACACTACCACCTAGTGTTTCCAGTGCGCATATTGTTTATTTTTCAGTGAACAATTTTTTGGTTTTGTTTTAGTTTTTGAACTTATTTTGCAAAAACACAATATCAAACGCGCTGAAAGGGGAATTCGGATATCCGTTGATACGTCCATAATTCAGTCAACCTATGGATATATTTTTTTTATTTGAAGTGGTAATTACCTACATAATTGTTTGATCACGAATTGACGACCACGAAAAAACCAACACGCAATATTTTCCGTAAGATAATATTTTCTACCTACCCAGCGTAAAAATCTGTGCACATCTCTGGTCCCAAATAGCGGTACTGTACTGTGTAGAAATGTCCATGCGAGTCACCAGGAGCTGAAGCTGATAGCTGTGGGTTATGATAGTAAATGTATGGCACAAACCTGGAAGAGGGCCTGCACAGTGAGGGCGGTCAAGAGTTCACTGTACATCTTCTGGTCCCGAGGTACCTCAGCCAGGCGCTTGCGGGCCTCGTCCAGGAGGTTGCGTACATGGTCTTCACGTACTTTAAGCACCTTCAGACGAGCCTGGTTCAGCATGTTCGAAGATTGGCTGTTAAACAAAATTCCTATATGTACTCACGTTGTTCAATAGCTTGGTACTAAACTAAGGTTTAGTTAACTTCTTAGTATAGTCTGTTTTACTTGTTCTTGCTTGTTTTGTCACTTAATTTTTTTTTCTCCTTTCTCAATTGTATATTTGATATTTATTAGTAATTATTTGATATTGGCTTTCTGTACTATATTAAATTTTACATTATTTATGTTATTGTACACTGACAACCCTAATGCCCCGTTTACACGTCGGCCCAGCCTAGGCCAATCGCCATCCCTAGCCATTATAGCCTAGCAATCGCCATTGTGAAAACGGGGGCGATTGGCCGAAGCTGTGCCCACGTGTAAACGGGGCATAAAGCTATTTCCTGTCGTTCAGTCCATTCAAGGTTGCCTGAAGAAATTGCCCTGTGAGAAGAAACTCTCAAATACATAAAATATATCATCAATCAAATGATTGCTTACCACCAGATAAAACAGTAGTCAAATGTGGCTCACATTTGACTACTATTTCACCCAGTGATTGAAAATGGAATAAATAAATTAAAAAAACTATTCAGTAGTGCAAGTGACAACATAATGAAAAATCAAATTTGACTTGTAACTTACTTTTGCTTCAAAACCATAATATGCTTGCCAAGTGTACTACTTATTTTATATACTAAGTCTCAGTTTCTTTATTACTATTACATAGTGCCAGATGACTACGCTATTTTCCATGTCACAGAGTGACCTACTTCCTAATGTATAAAGTATTTGCTATGTGGGTCAATAAACTTTTCTCTTACATAAGGAATTGTCTGTACATGGATGAAGAAAAGATAGCTAAAGGCGATCTATTAAGCAGCAGTTTAATTACAGAGCGAGAAACAGAGGAAAATATAGAAAATTGTGTAAAATTTTAAATCATTGGCTAACAAAAGGAAAAAGAAGTCATTTTAAACTCATAAATCATTTGATAAATATCATTTTCGCAATATCGTAATAACAGGTATAACAAATTCTGTTTTTTAGTAATATAGACGCATTTAAGTTTAGTTAAAATACACACATTACTAAGGAGATTCAAAACCTAACTATAGTTAAAAAACTACAACATTCAGGAGTGAAAAATAACCTATTGGCTACAAAGTCTTATCAATTGAGATAACTTCCATGTAATCATTGTTATCAATTCCTTCTGTTCTGTACTACATGTAAGACTTCATAAATAAAATGTGAATGGAATTTATGAATGTTGTGTTAAAATATTGGTAAATCAGCCTTTTTTAACTGAAGGATTGTTCTGAAGAGTTACCCCGGCCCTGAAATGCAAAGTAAAACTGAAGGAAACACAGGTGGGTTTAAATCGGTAAAAGTCTGACACTACCTCTCGCTCTACCCACAGCAGGAGATGTTATTTAATAGAATTCCATGTCTCAGAATAAAAGTTGAAAATGATTCTATTTAATAAACCTGGGAAGAGACAGATTTTTTTTTATGACAAAAATAGTAGTAGTATATAGTATTTGTAAAAGCATGAGTATCAATTTCAAACAGTGTTAGGTATCATTCAGATTCTAAAAACTGTAACATTATTACTACTATTGTTTATGGTATGGTCATGTGACAATCTTATTGGACTACAAAATCTAAGAGAATGAAAGAAGTACAACATGAAATGATTAATTTACTAGAAAATATTGAAAATACAAGATAGAAAATTTGTTTTGTATGATAGAAGTATTAGCACTTCATTGAAAACATGGTCACATGACAAAAACCAAAAACTATAAATCTATAAAATAAAGAGTAATGTGACATGTGTCTTTACCATAAATCTACACTGAACTCAAAATTAAATAAAAAAAAATAAGTTGTAATGTTATTATCTTCAATAAAAAATCATAGTCGAGGAAGAAAGTTAAGCCTAACAGAAGGTTTTAATCATATGTAAAGTACTGATATGCTAAGAACTTAAAGAAAGCCTTGATTTATGTAATACTTCTGGATTAGTCTGCTACTAAAAGAAACTACCATTCAAGGCCATGTTCTAATACTTAGAACCAAACAAGTTACTAATACACTACAAGTGTAACCAGTTATTAAAAAAAAGTAGCAGCATGAAGAGGTTACAACGGAATACTAAATATTAAGAGAAATTCTAACTTTATATCATAAACAGTATGTGCACTATCATGAACTCCCACTTTAAGATGAAACTAACCAGAACAATATAATCTAACATCTAAAGTCTTGCTGTTGTCACAGTTATGCGTTTTAATTCAAGGAAAAGAATACTATTGAAAAGGGGAACCTACATCTTCTTTTGGAGTTCAACCTGCTTCTCCTTCTTTTCATAGTACTCCATGATCTTCAGCCGCTGCTGTTGTACCAGGCGGCCCTTTTCGATGTTGAACTCCTCCTCGGCCTTAGCATCGATTTCCTCAGCCTTTTCATTGGCCTCTTGTTCGATGAAGGCCATCATGTGCTTGATCTAGTAACAAATAATGCCATTTTTCATTCAAAGAAACCATTATTTAAGAATAAGACTGTTCTCAAGTCCATTCCGACTTCAGACGCAATTTGGAGCAGAGTCGGCAAGTGCCTCATTTTGGATCAATTATTCTGACAAATCCATGTCGACAGATTTCAGCTGCTGCTAAATTCCATTTACATACCTGCTTTTGGACATCTGCATCGCTGAGCGCCATGGCTGTAGGTTAATATTTAGCACCACTAACACGAAAAAACAACCGATAAAGAGCCAGAAAACTAAAAACTGGCTCAAAGAAGTAAGTCGACGCCTATCAGACGTGCTTCTTCATTGAACAATCATATGATCCCGGTGTTACCAAGTTATGAAAAATTTTCACTCCATACCATAGACAGTTACGGTAAGTTAGCAACCTAATAATTGTGTCTTTTAGGAGTTTGGGTCGCGTGTTTTAGCCAAAGATGACACGATATCACTAAATAATAAGTCCAAAAGTCTAATTATTTAACTTGATTTACTGAATTCTGATACTGTGTAATAAAATGAAAATCATTATAATTTTTGCTGTAATATTGAAAAAAAAAAAACATGATGATGATTGCGATCAATCAACAAATCATGTCAATCTGTCCCAAGTTTAAAAATTCACAACCCGCAAGTTTAGCGCTCACAAATTGAGTCACAAGTCGCAAGTCATAGCACCAAATTTCCCACCTTCTACATTAATTTTAATGCAAGAATTTACTAAAACTATTTTTATATGTTGATATGAAGGGTATTCAAGATTCTTTGTATTTAATGATAACAAACTAGAATAAAAACATTCCTTGAAAAGAGAAACGGAAAGTTTCTAACGATACTAAAGCCAAAAGATATAACAACGTAACGTTATATAAATAACGTTGTAAAAAATAACGTTATAGAATATAATTTTGGTAGAATATTATTTTAATAGCGTTATGGGTTCAGTAACGTTATGCTTACGTTAAGAGGATACCTCTTACAATTTCATTACAGTTGAAACGTAACCGATTAATTTATAACTTTATTCGCTTCCCATACGCCGTCGCCGCGTGTCGATTTCAAGCAAAATAAATAAATAAAACGGTTATATATTTGCAAATGTAACCTTTATTTGTAATAAAAATATCATTAAAGATATTGAAATATGTATATTCTAAACGAAAATCTTTTGCATTTTTTATTGTTAAAAAGTCCCCTACTAATATCAAATCATTTGAAAAATACTTATATTCGATACTTTTGATATCATTTTTCTATTGGTAAACACTAAAAACAAGGTCTTTTTAGAGTTTAGACAGAACATATTTGCAAAATATGGCTTGTTTTCTTTATTCATTATATTGTTTCACCATTACTGTATCCATATTTACAAAATAAAAACTTATTTTATCAATAAATAATACAAAAATGACGATACTATATCGTTATACCAATAACGATACATTACAAATAACGAAGTTAATATCGATATTAAATAATTTTAGATTTTGTTCCGTTTCGTTGTATCGTAATAGTGGAAGAAAGAATTTTGTTACGATCCTGATAGAACGGTACAAAATATCGCTACCGACACATTACGAATCGTTATTTTGAATGACATTTTAAGTCCCTGGTTTTAAGTCCCAGGTACCTACCTACTAAGCTGCTTTTGTTGTTATGTGCAATGAAGCGTTCCATGCTATGGGCATGGGTCGCTTTTTCATCGCGCTATGTTCCCTCTTTGAGAAGGGGCTATACAGGTGCCAAGGCGGCGCCGTCTTTACTTTTCGCTTTATGCAGGTCTACACTCATAGGTTCATTTTTGACGTTTTTTCTGAAGTAAGATTTTTATCGTAAAATAATCAATTAGATAATTATTTTTAGTGCCAACATGAAATTGCGCCATTTTTTATTGAAAATCATAGACTATACTAATTTTCCTTTTTTTTCTGAGCATAATTTTAGACAATTTATTTACGTGTGGTAATCAAATTGAGTGTTGGCTACAAAAGTCAAACTAAAAACTATTTATTCATATTGTGTTTGATTTTTTTAAATTACAGTGTTGTTGAAGTTTATAAATAATACTAAAATTAAAAACAAAAATTGACAAGTTATCTCGATTTCCCTTTTTCACACAGTAAATAAGTTACTAGAGCGAAATTTGTTACAGTTTTCCGTCCGCTTTCAACAATATGGCCGCCAGTTGTTTAGGGTAATGTGGCGTTCGACAAAACTGAGTGAAATTGTTAAAATATTTTTAAGTGACGTAAAGATGCATAAAGTTTCCAGCTTTTTATAGCAGTGTTTCATGCATAGACGGTTTTAAGCATCTTTTTAGTTCGTCTTAAAATTTTTGAATGCATAAAAATCGTCGTCTAAATTGGACAGTCAACAAACTTTTGTTTATTTCATTGGAGTGGATTTATTTGTTCCTGCAGAGAATACTCGATTATGAACCAATTATACTGGTATTGAAATAGTGGAACAAGGACTGACGTCGACACATTAGGTAAAAATTTGTAATTTTTTAAGAATCGAGTGTACCAAAAACAGGGGTCGCCATTGTTTGACAGGGGACGAATAACCAAACCATAGTAAAATACTGATAAAATGTATGATACCTACTTCATTTGTTGTTATTAGCCAATGTTATCTCATATCCTATCTGCATTGAACACCAATGCGTATGTATGAAATTAATTTGGTCTATAAACACCTCATAAGTCTGAACTGTTCAAGTCAACACAAAGTTTTACCGTAAGGTATCGTATATTTTACTGAAAACCTCTGATGGCTTCAGATTTACATGCGTGGTCTACATATCAACTATAACAGGTTCTGTTTATGTGATTTTTTCTTGGATTATTGCCTGTAACAGTGCATTTTTGAGGTGTTTCGACCTACCATTTTATGCCTTGTCCTGTGAAATAAGTTGAACAAATGGCTAAAAGTATTATATTTTCTATTTAGGGTTTACTTAGCTCAAGTAAATGCCTTACATAGCTGAATGCAATACACTAATGTCCAGACAAGATATTGGAAAGTGGGTATTCAAAATAAATCAAGTTGGAAGACTTTTGAAACAGACTTTCTTTAGTTCTTTGTATGAAATGTTAGTATTCATCAATATATTTATAGTTTGTGACTCCTCATGTTATTTAGACTCATTAATAATGAGAAAATTATCAGATAATCTCTCAAACTTTGTCTTTCCAATAAGTCTGCTGATGTAGAGACATTGATATTACATACAGAATCATAATTTTTATAGTTAAGTCAACGGACAGTACAGTCTAGAGACATGCAGTCTCAAGAAAAACTTGCTTTTAGATAATGTAATTGGTATGTGCAGCGTTTTGTAAACAATAGTTAGTTTTTCCTAAGATTATTATTATATTTTTGGATTATGCTTTGTTTAAAAGTAAGTTAGAAGTATAAATTGTCTCACAGTACTACCCTCTGGCTAGTGTATAAGGCGAACATTACACTGTAGGTAATGCTGTCAGTTTTACCACTGTCAAATCTTTGATTGAAGAAAAACCTACCATCTAATGAGATGATTGACAGTTTTGAGTACTGATTGACGAAAACCATCATTCATGATTGATGGAATGGATTGACACTTGCATGACCGTGTAATGGTCGCCTAAGTGTTGCACAAACACAAGTAGCTCTTGACAGTCCAGTATAATCTCCATTTGATTACAAAGTGCTGTTACAGTTAGTTACTGGCCAGAATATGTAAGTGGCCTAGATAGAGACTTTTCAGTAAAGCGTAAACTGTATTGTTAAAATTATTTAGTGTGAGAATTGTGTCACATATGAAACTGAGGGTAATTAATTTTTGCAGGTTATGGCAAACTTGAATTTCCAACAAGCACCTAGAAGCCTAGCGAGCGGCGGTGTAGGAGGTCGCGTGAGCTCGGGACTGGTGGGCGGCGTGTCGGGCCATGTGACGCCCACGTTTGGAGGCGCACTGTCGCCTGGCCGGAACTCCACTGCCATGCCCGGGGGTGCTCCGCCTTCTATGGCATCACGATCAACACTCTTCGGCCAGCGAGCGTTTGCCGACCGCAGAGTACCTATACCAAACGCGTTATCGCAGCCTAACTCAAATTCTATGGTGAGAATCTTATCTGATTTTTTTTTATAATTTATAAATGTGGGTAGTTGAGATAATACTTAGATTGTAGGTTACCTACAGCAAATAGTTGAAAGCAATTATTTGTGTAAATGGTATAAAATAATTTATGATTAGCTTATTATTACTTTGGCATTCTAAATGGAATAATTTGTGAGATTTTTTAATGTTAAGAGTTATAATTAGATTGTGCAAAATTCATTACATAGCATTGTCTTAGAAATCCTCTACTAAGTTGATAAGAAAAATACCTAAAAAATGTTATTCAAACATTAGTACTACCTACTTTGGTTTTCAAATAAACCTAGCAAGATTTGTGTCAATATTTGTATTCAAATGACTTTTGAATTTCAACTCTTTATTACGTAATTTTATTGTTTCATGAGAGATTGGGATTTTTCTGATTCAATAGAAAGTAGAGCCTCTTTATCTTCACTTAATTCATGAATCCCCAAGCGACCACCGGTGGCCGCGCATCTATTGTCTTACTATTGTGTCTTTAATTGACGGTATCTGAAGGGTTAATATTAATTCATGAATCCCCAAGCGACCACCGGTGGCCGCGCATCTATTGTCTTACTATTGTGTCTCTAATTGACGGTATCTGAAGGGTTAAACAAATTCGCTTTTCTTGTCCATCTGTTTATCTTCAATTCTTCCTAAACCACTCAACTGATATTGACGCAGTTTTGACTAAGTAGAAAGAGATTTATGTATATTATTTGCACCCTTTTGAAGCCAGGGTGGATTACTAGTTTTGTAAAAAAAAATTGCATTCAGACTGGACACATTTAGAAAGCTTTCAAGTTATATATTTCTGATTGTATGGGTAGTAAGGAGAAAAGATGTGCAGAAAAAATTTCTGCATATCTTTTGTCCTTTTCATAAAGGTTATCCAAAAGTTGCTTGTATAAGATTACTTTTAGCCAGTTGGAACCTATTAACACCATTTTAAAATTTTAACATTTTGTGGTGTACAATAAAGAGTATTCTGTTTATGTATTTATTGTCGTCTTCAGTCAAGTATGGGCAATCTGTCTCGGTTCAACACCAGCAGTAACTACCACTCGGTGTTTGGCGAGGGCGGCGACACGTCGACGCCTCCGCTGCTCGACCTCAGCGAGTTCCCATCGCTCACGGCGCGGGGAGCCGGCGACCAGGCGCCCGCAGCCGCGCCGCCGCCGCCCGGCTCTAAACCTTACGGTAAGTTGGCTAACCCAAACTAAATATAAATTATATAATTTCCAAATTAACGTTCACGGCGCGTACTATTCCACGTGCGCCTCAAGGAGTCGTCAGCAAACCGTAGGAGTCCGGCAGGGTCGAAGCCTATTTGGGCCAAGGCTCTGCTTCTGAAAGGTAGATTCGGCCCCGGTACGAAAGGCAACGAAGGAACAGGATTAGGTTTTTAGTCAATAAAAGTCTGACACTATCTCCGCCCAAAAGCGGGGGATGTCTTTGGATGATTTTCAAACAAAAAAAAATGTGATTACTAAATTACAATTTTGTGACAATACATTCGACTATCGAACAATGACTTTGAGCGGCGTTGTTGCCATCGGCGTAGCTGGAATTTTCAATAGACGGTGACTACACTATCTTACCATTGGATATTTAATTAGAGGTAGAAAGTTGTAGAAATAAAGTGGACCACACAAAATATATAAGTAATACAAAGTCTCTGTTTGATCTAATAAGTACGGATAAGTAAGCAATTAACTATTTTAGATTTTGAAATATTTATTCAGTTTTAGTGAAACATTAAAATATTCTTGTAGTTTCCACCGTATCGTTTCATGAAATACTTGAGCATCGAATAAGGTGATGTGGTTACGGTTTGACAGTGGGTATGGTGAAGCAGCCAACATCGGAGCAGTCAGAGTTCACGATGTCGTCGGAAGACTTCCCGGCACTGCCCGGCACGTCGAGCGCGGGCGGCGCGGCGCCGCAGCCGGCGCCCGGCCCGCTGCCCCCGCCGGCCGACTTCAGCAACCACACCAACGACAAGCCCCGGAAAGGCATACAGACCTCACCCGATGGTAAATACCATATAATGTCTCTTTACACACTAATAACAAAACTTAATAACCTTTCGAATAACGTAATTAGAGACACAATACAAAGACAATGACGACACAAATGAGAGTGTTCGCTTGGAGTTTAATGAATTAACTTCTTTAAGAGATTGTCCACTAAAATGAAACTATATTTTTTTGAGTTGAAGATTAAGGAAAATAAATGTTGGTTGAAATAACACAGAAAGGCTTTTTTTTAATGTATCCTGCAAATGAACAAAATATTGGGCTGCATTTCTAATTAATAACACAAACTGTGTTTACTTATTTTGTGTTTATTATGATTAATGCATGCCATATTTTAACATTATATATCTGTGGAATTTTGATTTAGATAGTAAATTAAACTGAATTTGCACCTGACATGTCATTTTTTTGTCCCTAAAGTTATCAGTCAAGGAGCACATACGGAATTCTATGGTGTGTATATTAAATAAGTGCTGGAAGTATATTAAAATGCATGCATTTGTTGTTATAGCAGTGTAGCAGTTTTAATATATAGTCCAGATAATATACCATTAGAAGTAGTATCTTTGTTCTGACAGTATGTTAATATTAATTTGTAATTTTTTAGGTAAAGTAACGAATATACCTGAGACGATGATACCGAACCAGTTTGGTATTGTGGGACTGTTGACGTTTATTCGCGCGGCGGAGTCGGATCCCAGTTTAGTGTCGCTGGCGTTAGGTCAGGATCTCACTGCGCTCGGACTGAACTTAAATTCACCAGACAACCTCTATCTCACCTTTGCTGGCCCTTGGGCGGATACGCCGTGCAGGTAAATCACGTTAATACTAACCGTTGTTGAGCTCCTTAGTAGTCCGAAGACTACACGAATACTGACAAATGCTTGCACTGACTGGACAGGTCCATTCAAATCTGTGTGGTTCTTTCTTCAAAAAACGATCTGAGACACTCCAAGGTTCTCATATGATTTGACCATTACATGTTTTCTGTGTGGACTTTAAAAGAGACTTTGTCCTCTGCTTTTGTTTATGTATTTCTTCTCATGGTAGTTGGCTAGGAAACACAGGCCTCATCATCTGATGGTAAGCAGTGATGCAATCTCTGATGGAGAGGATTAAGCTGAATATGAAAACTATATTTTACTTATTGTACGAAAATCAATATAGATGTTGAATACAGTATCTAAATAAATTTATAATTTGTTTCAGACCACAGGATATGGACTATCACGTGCCTCCAGAATATCTAATTAATGGTTCAATTAGAGAAAAGTTGGCGCCTCTACGACTCAGTCGATATAAGGAAGATCTATTGTTTTATTTGTTCTACTGTTTCGTGGGTGACGTGCTGCAAATCGCAGCTGCAGCCGAACTGTGAGTCAGTTTTATTGTTTTAACATAGTTTTATGTTATAATTTATAACCATAAAATCAAACATATCAGCAGGTGTTTTAAAACATAAAAATTGAGGGGTTAATTATTGCCCTGCGGGAATTTTCGAAAGGGTTACTCTGGCCTTGCAAAAGGCAGCTGATGGAACAAGTCTAGGTGTGGTATGGGTATGATCAGTAAAAGTCGGACTTGCCCTCTCGTTTCGTGCTAAAGCGGGAAGAAAGATAATGATGGAGTTTTCCCATCGCAAAAAAGCGAGTTAGATATAATCTATCTGAACAAGCGTTTATGAAAGTTTAACAAAAATGGGCCCCGTAAAAGCATAACTTGTATAACTTTAAAACTTAGTAATAAAAATAAAGTGCCTAAAACACACCTGTCAACGTTTCGACATGTTCAACAATGCTCTGACGATCGACAGGTGGAGGGACGCCCATCCGTCTGGCTGCCCTATGCTCCTTACCGGTGTCGGGTAGCGGCGTCGCCGGCGCAAGAGAAGTAGATCGCCACTCGACTAGCTTCGAAAACCTGTTTTTATCGGTTTCGTGTTTACTACACTGACCTGCGACTAATCCTTCTAAATAAGCTAATAATTTTAAACTAAAAGCCATATTTTGGTATATTATTAGGTTACAATGCAAAGCAATATGTATTCATAAAAACTGCATTGTCATTGAATAAAGTAAAGGTAGAACTACATTGGGTTCACGTGGGCCAAATAAGCCGATCAGGGCGCGTCGGTCTCCATACATTTTACATGGCAACAAGACTTGTAGAGCTACATTAGACCCACGCCACGCATGCGCCGATACGTACAACTCAGGCGTCGCCCACGTGTGCGTCGGCCTAATGTAGTTCCCGCTAAATGCTTCAAAGACACAAAATGAAGTAATAATATACGAAAAGCAACTGATTACTATTTCATAAAAGTGCTATTGTCACTGAATTAACTCAACAAGGATTTTAGGTAATTTATCTTTACTTGGTAAAATATTTCTTTAAATCTTTGTTCCAGCTATAACCGAGAATGGCGGTATCACATGGAGGAAAAGGTGTGGATCTCTCAAGCGCCCGGTATGCCTATGGTGGAGAAAACATCAACGTACGAGCGTGGCACCTACTACTTCTTCGATGCGCACAACTGGCGTAAGGTACTATTGGCAGTTATTTAGATTTACACTATATGCATGTAGCATGACAATGATGTATTTAAATGGCATGAATAAGTAGTTTATGGCGCTACGAAGCACAGTAGGAAGCTTATTGGAAAGGCAATATAGTCCAACCAACAAGGCCTAGACCTAGACCCAAGTCTAGAGTGTATAGGCTCAAGAAACTAGTGCGCCTCACCATCAACTTACCATCAGGTGGGATCACAGTCAAGTACTAGTTTATATCAGATAAAAAAAGGCCTTACCAATCTAGCCAATAAGCCCAGCCAACCAGTAAACCAATATGCCTGATGTTTCCAATAAGTTTCTTACTGATTCCAAGTTCGACCTTTTATAAGTACTAGTTATGTAAAGCAATTGCGAATTTTATTGTAATGCACCCTGTCGCCTAGCTACTAGCGATGTGCTCATCTTTATACCCTACATGAAACGCGGCAGTTTTTGCGCTCTTTTGTAAGCTACAAGTGACGCTGATATTCAATCTTTTTTTAGTTTTATTTTATGTTGTATTTATACGGTGTAATCATGAGGTTATTTGTCATCAGGTGGCGAAGGAATTCCACTTGGACTACAGCAAGTTGGAGGGGCGGCCGCAACTACCACCGCACGTGCTCACGTAGCGTCCCCGCCGCGTCCTCTCTCATACACCTATTGTAGTTTTGTTATATAAAAAGTACAAGTTTAAAAAAAGATACACTCTTTTATTTAACGTAATGCTCTTTTGTTCTTAGAGCGCTTGGCTATTGAGTTTATGCAACCCGATAAGATGATTACATGATATGAGATAGGATAATAGCTGTGCAGTCTGTTACAAACAAATCATCTATCATCATACAGCTTATAGGCATACACAAATCAGACATGCACAGGTCTGTTTTGTTATCAAAATATGTACCACTAGCCCTCGGTTCTCGCGTCAGGCTGGATGGAAAGTCTTTTTGCGGATCCCTAAATTTCTTTTTCTAATTAACATCAGCTATCCATAACTACCAGTGAAGTTCCGTCAAAATCGGTTCAGCTGTTCCGTAGATTAGCCGGAACAAACTACAGGTAAACAATAAAAATGTACTGTACGGGAACGCACGTGTTATGTCGGTAAAGTAATAAAGTAGAGCCGATCTTACCAGAGGACTTTAATACGCTATGGGGCATTTTAACCTTTATGAATCAGAATAAAACCTGTTAGTAGTGGTTGGTACTCAAATTCCTTTGTGGTAAAGCATACCGTTGCGAGAATGTTCGACTATTGTATTATAAATGATTCACCCAGTTCGTAGATTTCTGTCAGGTTTCATTGGACTGGCCTGTTGGTCTAGTGGTTTGTTCTGTGTCTGGGTGTAATTTGTCTATAATATGTATGTATTTAGAAATATATAAGTATGTTTATCAGTTGTCTATGGGTACCATAACACAAGCTCTGCTTAGCTTTGGACTAGACGGCGTTGTGTGATAGCTGTGGAATATTATTGGACCTCGCAGCTAAGTCATAAGTCACGTAAGGATCGTGCCGATAATCACGTAACTACCCACTGTTGTGTGGTAATCACAGTAACACCGACATGACATTTAAGCAAGTGCCCAAGAAATAACGCCATAGGCCGTTTTCACAATCAACGACGTTGTCGCCTAATGTAAAAACGGGCATTGGTAGTGAGATAATAGAAATCAATAGCACGGTCCGAAGTTCATAATTGGTAGCTAGGTCCAGTCAAGAATCACAGCATTTATTTCAAACTAGCTTTCCGCCCGCGGCTTCGCCCGCGTGGACTACAGTTTATATCGCGCGGGCAGAGACCCGTGCTCAGCAGTGGAATTATAGGTAGCCTATGTGTTATTCCAGTGTCTCTTCTACCTACCTACCAAATTTGATCTAAATCCGATCTAAATCAGTAGTTTTTGCGTGAAAGCGTAACAGACAGAGTTACTTTCGCATTTATAATATTAGTAGGGATAACCATTTACAGGCACTTTTGAAATGTCAAGAAGTCAGTCGTCGTCAGTCAAAAAAGAGGCCCCGTAGGGGCCCAGCAGCCATAGGTTGGAAGCTTACTGGGGCCATGGGTGATGCAAAACTGGCACAATGGCAAAGCAAAGTCAGTAACAGTCTGACACTATCTCCCGCTTCGCCCAAGAGCGGGGGATGTCATTAGATGATTTTCCCACCTAAAAAAAAGATCTATATGGAGAAAAATGTGCAAGAAACACCATAGACCCTGTTTTAAAACATGTTACGTATGTATTAAAAAAAAAAACTTTTTACAAAAAAAATATAACCGACTTCAATGATAAAAAACACTGAAAAGTATCAAATAACTTTAATTTTGGAAGTCGGTGTTTCTTTAATAGTTTAGTCTCTTCGTTATTTAACACCGACTTCCAAAATTATATTTTTTATTTTACACTTTTTAGTTACGGTACCACCACTAAAAAGTACCCCTCAGTCAAACTTAAATACCTTATAGTCAGAGCGCATCTCATAACGGTTCTAATAATCCCAAACACGGTTAGATTACATTAATTTACCTTTCGGCTTCATCATCAGATCAGTTCGATATATCCTCTCCCCCTCTTCTTTCAAACAGTCATTAAACTAGATGCTGATAATCCCGGCTGTAGCATCAGGCCAGATTTATGTCAACATTGCAATGAACTTAAAATTTAGTCCTGTTTAAAATGAGCCCAAACACGACTACGGTGCTGTAATTTCAAGGTTTGTACTTTTCCTGATGCTCCTGGCTTCAGCATCAGGTCTCTATGTACTTCGGTGTTCTTTATTAGCAGTACGTTTATCCACACATCGAGCCGTTTTCAATGAGCCTAAACTCGATATATCTGCTGTTTGTTGTCGAGGACTTAGGTACTCTGCAGACTATCCTGACTGCAGCATCAGGTCATGACTTGATGATCATGATACCAAATGTGGCAAATGCCCTATCAAACATCAAAACAATTTACTAAAACAGTCCTTGCCTGTTCGAGTAACTTCTTACTGTTAAGGAGTTGTACCTTCCATCATCAGCCCAGCTACCTGAGATGGTGACGACCATACGCAAATACACAAGATACTTCATAAAATATGCGAAAATCAATAAGTGAGCCTATAAAATTTGAAGGTTGCCCTCGATTTCTCCAAGATCCCATCATCAGATCCTAATTTGGTGATAATGGGACCATCATCATCATCATCATCATCAGCCTTTTTAATGTTCCCACTGCTGGGACTCAGGCCTCCTCTCTAGGAGAGGGAATGGGCCGTAATCCACCACGCGGGCCCAGGGCGGATTGGTGAATGTCACATGTCTTCGAATTTTTGGTTCTAGGACATGCCGGTTTCCTCACGATGTTTTCCTTCACCGCTTTGAGAGCAGTGGTGATTAAATAAATTACACAAAGTAATGTGCCTGGCTGGGTTCGAACCCACGACCTACAACTCGTAAGCCGAGGCCGTTACCACTCGGCCACCACTGCTCACTAATGGGACCACCTCAGAGCTATCTACTTTCGAACAAAAAAAGAATTTTGAAAATCCGTCCACATTTGGGGGAGTATTCGACGAACAAACATACAAAAAAAAAAAAAAAAACATACAAACAGCCGAACGTAGTACCTCCTCCTTTTTGGGAAGTCGGTAAAAATATCTGTTACAGTAACCTACTAAAAGGGTAAGTTACAGGTACATGTAATATGCACTGACAGGCGGTTTGCGTAGTGCTGAGCGCATGTCTTCGTGAGAACCTATCTAGAAACCCACGTAATTTTTGTAACCGGCCGGACTGCGCTTTTGGCGCCTTCGGACTCGTACAATAAGTCACTACCTACTTCACTAGGGTCTAGGTGTCTAGCAAGCCTAGGTGTCGGTGCGAACATAACTTGGCAATATTACAACCACGGGCAACAGAAAAATGTCGACACTGTTATCGGCCCACGCTGAAAATCAGCGCCGTAGACTCGCCGCTTTTTACGTGTGGTCACGGCATTATGCTGAGCGTTCGGCCGTTTTGCTCGGAAGTGGAACTTTTCATTAAATTTATATATTTATAATTTGTAAATCTTTTTTTTTTTTCGTTCTTTCGTTCTTTTCAAAAATGTTTCTCTTGAATAAAAAAAAAACTTGGAAGAAGTAAATAAAACATTTCTAAAGACATTTATCATAATATATTGTAAAATCTCGTATGGACTATTTTTTTTTAGCTGTTAGTAAAATATTGTACAATACATGAAAAGAATATTAATAACAGCACTTGGAGATTTTTAATAAAATATTGCAATGATGGTGTATTATTCATGGCAGCACTTAACAAGACATTTCATTCCTTGTGATATCCAGCACAACTAGCATTCTCAGAGCTCACTTATAATTTGAAGATACAAAATTAATACTATATAACATAAACCTAATCTAAATGTCCATATGTCATAATGGAAAATGCCAACATTCTGGTTCTAGCATTTCAATTATCTTCAGCAGACATAAGCCTAAATACTAGCAGGCTTTGATTGAGTCTCAGTCAACGTCATCAGTGCTTGCTGAGGAAGTGGGGGCGGGGGCATCACCGGCAGGCTGGGAGGAGCTTGCAGTGTTATCCTTCATGGTAGGTTCATCATCACTATTCTTGCCAGGAACCCACAGTCCTGCATCCACACACCTCTTCATGTAGTAGATGGCTTCTTGCTCTGGCATTTTGGCAATTGTAGCTTGTAGTAATGGCACATCTTGAGCATCAAAGCATTTCTTCAATTCCTGCAATCATAATATTGCAAAAAATGTTATGTCAGGTAATATAAACACAGCTTGAGCCCTGCTATGAAGGCTTAGATGGAACAGTGTGGGTTTTTAGTTATTAAGAGTATGACACTCCGCTCATCATCCCGCTCGGCAAAAGAGCGGGGTTTGTCATTGGATGATTTTCCCCACCATAAAAAAAGGTAATATAAACACTTGATTAGTAAACAAAAGTGGCATATTTGTATAGTATTCTATATCTTAGAAATAAGTTTATCCATACTTGTAGTCAAATAAACCCAAGTTACTTACATCAGGGAGCTCCTCATAAACTTCGACTGGGTCCAGTCCGCCGGGTCCCAGCCTGGCCTTACGCTCCTCCTCTTCCTGCTCCCGGATAGCCTCTGCAATTTTTTCAGCAGCTCGCTTCTTGATCCTTGCCTTGAACTGCTCCAATTCATCATCAAATGAATCTTTGTATGTCTTTTCAGCAATTTGGATCCTGTAAAACACAAAGATATCCTGAAAAATTGCTCTAAATTCTGTTTATAACCACAAATTAATAATTTAAAGTTGATTACTTTGAGAAGAAGGAGCTGATACAAGCCCTGGGGTCCACATCTAGTTGTTTCGACAACTCCAGTATGTACTGCATGCAGATAGTTTGGTGAGCTACATGAGCCATCAGGTCATGTTTCTGAAAATTAACAAAAAGATAAAATAAATAAAAAAGCATGAAATACATATTGCAGAAACAAAACCAAAATAACACAAATTACAAGCGTATTGATAAGAAAACAACATTACAGTGCACAAATGCAAAATGCTACAGACCTCTTCCATTTCCAAGTTGATACACCAGATGACAAGATAGTTAGCCGTTTCCTCACACACGAGCTGGCTGTGTTCCTGAAGGAATGCTCGTGAATCATCGTACTTGCGCAGCATACCAAACTGCTTCAGAAACTTCTCATTTTCTT
This sequence comes from Mythimna lalbum, assembly GCA_949319445.1. Taxonomy (NCBI): domain Eukaryota; kingdom Metazoa; phylum Arthropoda; class Insecta; order Lepidoptera; family Noctuidae; genus Mythimna; species Mythimna lalbum. The sequence continues at coordinate 9,970,136 of OX439365.1, forward strand.
TGATGAACTTCTTCATCTTTGCTTCTTTCTCCTCCTCAGTCAAGTTCTCATCCTTGGGCCTCGCAGGCTTGGTGTTAATGACGGTCTTGGTGAAGCCAGGCTCACTGATCGTGTCCACGTTCCACGGAGTCTGCCGCTCCTTCTTCTTGAGATCTTCTTCTTTTTGTTTCATTTGCTTCTCTTCTTTTTCAAGCTCAGCTAACGCTTTTTTTAAACTATCGAGGTTGGGACTGTCGGGGCCAGCTTCACTGATTTTTTTTTTAGTTTCGTTTATCAGCCTCATGTTTTCGTTCTTCTTTTGGAGGAATTCTTCTCGTTCTTTACGCCGCTCCTCCATGCGCTCGACTCGCGCTTGGTGCCGCCAGCGAAATAGTGAAGGTGTGTCGATGTTAGGGTGGGTCTCATCTTCATCATCGGATATCTAAAATGGGTTGACAATCCAGGTTAACGTAGGAGTATAAACAACGGTGGAGCTAATTTCGAATAGTATGGAGTAAGTACTTACTTCTATGTCTTTCCACTTGCTATAGTCGACCATTTTGGGTTAATTTCAAGGATTTCACTAAAGATTTAACTTTTTAACTTTCTTTTGTCTTAGCAGGAAAATGAATAACTTCGAGAAACAGTAAAAAGTCCGGAAAATTCTCTCAATACATAACGCTCGTAACAGATAATAAACAGAAATGTCACGTCATAGCCGTCATAGACAAATTTTTTATTTCATTTTCATAGAGAGACGACTTTTAGTAAAATGATAGGATTTGATAAAGCGGCCTACTGATAGCATTTCGTGCAAACTTACATTTTAGTTTTTGTTAGTTATCAAGATGGGTGATTTCTAACCGACTACAAAAAAGGAAGAGGTTCTCAATTCGGTTGTATTTTTTTATGTTGTTTTTTTTACTCCTTCGTTTATGGGCCGATTAGCATTCTTTTTCCTCTGAAACGATAATGCTTTCAGATTGATCCCATGTTTTTCAAAATCATATCGTATTTACCAGTAGGCATTTTAGTGTTCGACATTCAAATAATTATGAACCCTTTTAGAGACCGGTCAAAAGTTTGGTTTTGGTTTTTGTACTCTTAATAAACTAGTGCTATTCACCAATATCGATTGCATTACTATTTCAACGTGGTGGGAAGCGCAGTCCAGCACTACATTATATTATTAAAAATCTGATTAGAGTTTCGGTTTCAGCCCAAACGCTAGTTTCGGTTGAGCCGAATAAGCGATTGTCCTAATTTTTTTTTTAAGGTGGGCAAAAATCGTCTTATGACAACCCTCGCTCTTGGGTGGAGCGGGAGATAGTGTCAGACTCTTACTGACTAAAAACCCACGCCGTTCCTTCTAGCCTCTTCATACCGGGGCTCGAGTTTCCTTTCGAATAACCCTGGCCCCAGTAGGCTTCGACCCAGCTGGGCCCCTCCTGTTGCTGACAACTCCTTGAGGCGCGCGTGAACAGTGCGCGCCGTCGACGTCTTGAGATATGCCAGGGTTCGAATATTCGGCTAAGTAAACCGGAACTAGCGTTTGTGGGTTTTAATCAGTAGAAGTTTGACACGTCACCCCACCCTAGAGCGGAAGAAATCACTTGACGATTTTTCACCTCAAAAAAGGGTCCTTTTGATGCCTACTTTTGTTTTTAAATAATGTAAAACACTGATTGTTTCTAAATAATGTAAACAAAGCTTTTGTGTATGAACTTTTATTATAATAAACTCGATAAGCTGATGTTTATTTTTATTTCAATTGGGCTTCGCACTGTGCTGATGATAAAATATGAATTATCTCGAATTCTAAATTCAAATACATACGAATTCAGAATTCGATATACATAGGAATTATTTATAATTTTGGAATAAAATTCTGTCAAACAAGTCGTAATTCGAATTGCTAGTTTTAGAGTCTGTGGCTTTATCTACGAATGGGCACTTAAAAATTAAAATAAATAAAATACACCTTGCTTAAGTTAATATCTGAATATTGGTGCCGATTTATACAAATGAATGATCTTGAATTACAAATTTCCTAAATGATAATTTAATTAAAAGGATAAGAAACCTTCTTTCTGAGTCCTTCTGATTTATTATCCTTTTTAGAAATAAAATTTTTGTTACAATGATGATTTCCCTCTCCTAGAGAGGAGGCCTGATTCCCAGCAGTGGGAACATTAAAAGCTGATGATGATGATTTTACTAATTCAGAGCAATAGCTATATCTATCTAATATAGCAACTCAAAGTTTTCTTACAGCTAGATTAAATTCTAATAAGCCAAAATGAAGCTGTATTTCATAAAAAATTAGTACTTATTAGTATATAAAACTACAATATTTTTTAAATTAAAGACTACGATTTGACAATTCGAATGTTGCATGTTTTTTCTATTTCATAAATAGTGAGGTACCGCAACCAATACTGACTAAAAAAACCAAAAAATATTCGTAAAAACAATTTAATTTTAAAATGCAACTAATTATGGTCAGCTTTTGTATTTCCTGAAGGTAATTTGATAGATGCAAATAATCATAAAAAATATATATAATTTAAGCTTAATAACAATTGAATTTTTGAAAGACTAGTTAAAGCTGTGTATTTTTTTTTATTTGGTGATAATCCAGGTTCGAAGCCTACTGGGCCAAGGGGCTGCTTCTGAAAGGAAGGCTCGGCCCCGGTATGAAAGACAACGAAGGAATGGGGTGGGTTTTTTAGTCGGTAAAAGTCTGAGACTAGCTCTCGCTCCGCCCGAGGACGGGGGATGTCATCTGGATGATTTTTACCCGCTAAATAAAGAAAAAAGGTTGGTGGGTGAAAAGTGCTAGACGGGCGGTTATTTATCAGATGAGCTCCGAACCGCCATGTACCCACACCAGAAACGAGCTATGGCGTTATACTTATGTATTTCATAGAAGAATTAAAAACAGAAGGCTTCGCTCTGGGTGCATCGGATTTCCCTACCCGCTGAGAAACGTGCGGGCGCTAACAAACCTCAAAGCGTGTCGGCGATACCCACCGAGGCTGCGGGTGACCGCAGCTCGCGCGATTCTCATTCTACTAGTTCATCGCCAAGGCCGTAAAACGCGTCGTGAAATGTGCATTAACCCTTCAGATACCGTCAATTAGAGACACAATAGTAAGACAATAGATGCGCGGCCACCGGTGGTCGCTTGGGGATTCATGAATTAATATTTCACATAAATATCTCTAGAATTCTACAGAAGTAGCAGGCGGTTTGCACCCATATCGGATATGGGTGAAAACCGCATAGTAAAAGGCCAAGAGTTAAAAAATATGGTAATATTTTTAAGTATTTTAATTTTTTACTCATATTAGACTCTACTATAAAATAATAAACACTAGGTACCGTATCTTAGTTCTATTGTCTATAAAGTTTCTATTGTTAAAAAAAACGTTTTGTAAAATCGAATTTGAAGACATTACTTTTACTAAAAAGCTGACAACATATTTCTAGAATTTGGCATTTGCACTTGTCAAATCATAGTCTAAATGGTTAAAAAATAAACTTTACTTATTGTTTATGAAATACCTACAGCTTCGTTTTGATGATTAAATGTTAAAAAATAAATTAATACCTATGTAATTTCTAATCTTAAGTGGCAATGGCCAGGGCACAATGCACGCAGTACAGATGGTCGATGAGGACGAAAGGTTCTGAAGTGGCGATCCCGTACCGGAAAACGCTGCGTTGGAAGGCCTCCCACAAGTTGGTCTGACTGGTCAGGGTCGCGGGAATCCGATGGTTGCGAGACGCACAGGACCAGTCGTTGTGACGCTTGGGGGAGGCCTATGTCCAACAGTGGACGTCTTTCAGCTGATATGATGATAAATTTCTAATGCTTTCGCTTCTTTTTGGCAAGTGTGGTCAGAATTGTAGTCATGACCGTAGTGGTCGTCGTTGCTTCGGTTGTAGCACTGGTGATGTTCATCGGCACTTCGTATTCTCCGTCTTGGCTCTGGGACTCGTCGGGAATACTGATTTGGAACTGCAGCAGCACTACTAGGTATGTCACCATCGTTGCCAGCAACTGTAAAGGAAAGATTTATTTCAAAACTTTTTTATAATGGTTCCTACCGACCTACTTGAAGATCGCATACGGTGAAAGAGTGTCCATGGAGTTTCTTGCACGTTCTTCTCCATAGAGATCTACGCTTTGGAACGTGCAATTAATTAGCTTCATTTTTTTTTCACTGACTGACATTTTGACAATTCAAAAGTGCCTGTAATTGGTCTATTTGAAATAAAAGTTTCTGATTTCTGTTGTGGTTATTATAAAAAAATAGGTTTTGAACATTCTTGAAAATAAAAAACGGTTTTAAATTATACAGCTACCCAGAACCATTAAAAGTTTTTGAAAATTTTTTCGTCATTTAGGATTTTGGTAAAATTCGCAAGGCTTGTTATATTGGCAAGGGATAGTTATATTTTTTAATTTTTTGATTTAATTAGAAAGTGTCAAAGTTCATGCACAATTGCAGATTTTCAGAGGTTTTTACTGGATTAGTTTTACACAAATTTATAAATTTAATCCAATAGAAGCCTAGATAATATCCACAAGATACTGTGATTCCAAAATATCTAATGAAAAATGTGTAATAACGTCATAATCGCGTAAGAGCGGTTGTATGAAAAACAGTGAAAATGTAGGTAGAGTTGCAGCTCTTTAAATCCACATTCTAATGGAATACCAAGTGACTGTATTTTGTAATTATCATAAGCTAAATACTTTCTATTAACACTCGCTTGAAAATGGACACACCATGAGAAGCCAAAAAAAAAATCAATGGGTTGAGAAAGCGTATAAATAAATTAGAATCTAATATCACATACATATCGACGGAGTATTCACCGAAAATTAGATTATATATATTTTTTAATTAGCCATTACTGTCCCACTGCTGGGCAAAGGCCTCCCCCAAGTCCTTCCAAAATTTCTTCTCTTGCGCTGTCTTTAATCAGTCTATTATATTTTTTATAGAATTAAATTGTGTTCTAACGCTAATATTCTTCATATTTACTGGGATCCTAGTAGTAAACTACCTATGAAGAAAAAAATACAGTTAACGCGGTAAACACAAATATTGTGATGACTAATTGGATTGTTCGGTTTCAAGAGTAAGGAAAATCGAACCGTGTAGGTTAATGTGCAAGCTACAAGGCTTCCAGATCGTTGGCACATGCCCTTGGCGTTCTTGAACGACGGCAATGAAAGACCGTCAACATGAACCCTTGTCTTAATGAATATCTCATGAAACAAAGTTCAGCTGAGGTTATGTTATGGTGCATTAGCCGTAACAGAACGAAAGGTCCGCAGCAGAAATAGTTCAAGACTCAGATTCATAGCATTTTAGTTTTGTTTTTTAATTGATATAAACTAGTGCGACTGCGATCCCACCTGATGGTAAGCAGTGATGCAATTGTTGATTGTGAGGCGCACTAGTTTATTAAGAGCCTGTTCACTCTTGCCTTGAAGACACCTAAATTACAATCGGAAGACCGCAGCAGGTAAATTGTGCCAATCCCTCGATGTACGTTTTATAAACGACGAGGCAAAACGCTTGGTCCGGACCGTAGAGGTTTCAACAACATAAGGGTGGATACTCGCTGTTCGGCTACTTGTTCGATGGTAGAAGTGAGATGGTGGTATCAAGTCATGTCATTCCTGCGCACACTCCAAAATGCATCCTGTAAAACACCGAAAGGCTGTCTACCGGAGAAGCTTGAAGCGGCTTCAAATGTTTTTTTGTGGCGGTACCGCCGTTTTTCGTAATTCGAAATTATCTGACATCCAAACCACACTGGGCCTGCGTGGTGGGTTACGGCCGGCTTATTTTCTCTCTTAGAGAGCAGTCCTAAATTCCTACAGCCTGCAGTGGGAACATTGTATGCCTGATTTATGTATCTGAATTACGTATGGCAGACGGTATGGTTATCCTAATCTGAAAACTACATACCGATTTGAAAAGAGTCCTGTTGACATTGAAGAACCCTCCGAGGCTAATCTGTGAAGGGTTCATCTCGGTAGCTCGTAGGAACATGTTCACTTCGGTCTGGGCATCCGTGTTCATCCAGGACAACTCCACCATCAATAGCTTCTTTTGGAAGTTCGTTCGCACCTGTGAGGACATACATAAAAAAATAAGAGATTTTAGCAATATTTGTGTACAAAGACATGAAGCCAATATTTGTCAAATGCTAAACCTTCTTGGCCAGAAAGTCTATGACCAGTGCGTGTTGCCAGTGATGACTTATGGCTCCGAAACGTGGTCGCTTACAATGGCCTTATAAGAAGACTCAAAGTCACCCAAAGGGCGATGGAAAGGGCTATGCTCGGAGTTTCCTTGCGTGATCGCATTAGAAATGCAATGGGCAGGGCACATTGCACGCAGAACAGATGGTCGATGGGGACAAAAGGTTCTGGAGTGGCGACCACGTACCGGAAGACGCAGCGTTGGAAGGCCTCCAACAAGGTATATATATATATAAGGTGGACCGACGACCTGGTCAGGGTCACGGGAATCCGATGGATGCGTGCCGCACAGGACCAGTCGTTGTGGCGACGCTTGAGGGAGGCCTATGTCCAGCAGTGGACGTCTTTCGGCTGATATGATGATGATGAAACCTTCTTGAAGTCGGTGACTATAGGCATTTGATCTGGTGAAAGCGTCCGGTTGGACAACGTATACGCTGTGTAAACGCGATGCTGGCGTGCTCACGGCGCGTGAACTAGCTGCGGGAGTATTTTAAGAATCACCAGATCTGTAAAACCCAAAGGATAAATAAAGGAACGGGCGTGGGTTTTAGTTATTAATAATTTGACTTTCTTGCACCAACGAGAACGGGAGAAGATATTTGATGATTTGATTAGGAAACTTTTTTTTAGGTGGGAAATCATCCAATGACTTCTCCAGTTCTAGGGCGGAGTGGGAGGGCTTGTTAGGCTTTTATTAACTAAAACCCACCCTGTTGATTCTATGCCTTGCGTCTGCTGAGCCCCTAAGGTTTGCTGACATATCTTTGAGGCACGTGTGGAACACTAGGCGCCTTCGACGACTCTGGTTCGATCTGGACGGTCGCCGGACAGCCGGACGGCGAGGTTCAGCGTGAGCTACACGCCTACGTGTACGGTGGCTCAAAATTATAATCAGGGTCCCGGCGGCTGGGCTCATACGTGCAGCCGCCTCCTTTGCTCGCATAACTGCTTCTCAGGAGGTGAAGATTCGGCAAATCTACGGTATACAAGGCTACTTACATTATGAGAAGCATAATGAGCTTCATCGCAAATGAAGAACAGCAGAAAGATACTGCACAGTGCCGTCAATGCAAGACCAATGTCCTTGATACCAAAACCCTCGGAGATCTGACTGAGCAGCCCGTAGATAGACAGGGTTATGATAAGGAACAGGTACAGATTGACGAAGGTGAATGTGTAGCAGTTGGCAATGCCCGTGTCGCGAGAGAGCTTGCTGAGGCGGAGCCATAAGGCGCGGTACTCGGCGACTTTGCCTGCTGGCCCGATGTGGCGGAGAGCCTGTAAGAAATGAAGCTTTAGGATGGTAGTCATAAGAGTCGACATGGAGATGGTAATTAAAAACCTGGGCAAGTACTATAACTATAACTTAGAGGTCTCTAAGTCAAGAGTGAATAGATTACTTTTAGACAAGCGTGCTCAATCGTCGGCCACATCATCGCTTACCATCAGGTGAGATGGTGGTCAAACGCGAGCCTATCAGACTCGCTCATTGAGGGTTCCGTACAAAGTTACCTATGTAAATAGTTCAATTACCTAATGGAGTCTCGAAGAATTTTCCGAAACGCAAAAGTGTTTTTTTTGTGACGTATCAATACTGTTTTCAGATTTATCCCTATACTTGTGCTATAAGACCTTGCTTCATGACAAATTTTAGAATAAATTCTGGGTCAACGAAATACCCTCAATTTTGATTGCTTTCAGTGCGTCGAAATTTATGTTTTTTTTGCAACGTAAACGGCCATATCCTTTTTTTTCGTTAACTGGTTATAATAGCAACGATAACTTTATGCGTTCCCGAAACAAAAGGTCTTTGACAGACGGATAACAAAGTGATAGGACCAAGGGTTCAGTTTTTTCTTTTTGAGGTACGGAACTCTAAAAAATAGTGTTAACTGTGAACCAAATTAACAAGCCATGAGAAAATTACTCCATTAGGCACACTTGGGAAAAATTAAAACACAGACTATGCATATTAAAAATACAATAGACAAAAGTAGGTTTACCAAGTTCAGCAGATCTATGACTACATATACTTACGTTTTGGAAATCCTCAGCCAAAATATTAGCACAGATGCTCAGCGTCTCGCACAGCAGGTACCAATATCCTCCGAGCATGTACGTCAGGGTCTCCAGGAACACGTAGGGTACCAGCTGCAGGGGCTTGAAGTGGACCATCGTGACGTGTGTCACGATGACCGTCGTGGTGGACAGGACCGGTATGATGACCGCTATGGCTAGGGCTTTCTTGTACAACTTCACAGGGAGTGTGCGGCTTGATAGCTGGTTGTAGACCATCTGTGATAAAGTAAAGCTTAAAATATCACCGCATCAAAAATATTATTTATTTATTTTATTCTTTGTGAACAAAAGAGTACAATGGCGCAGTAAATGCCTTTCTACCAGTCAACTTTTGGGTGATGCAGAGACAAAACGTCTGGTAAACGACGTCTGTTTGAGAGATTACGTTGTTAGAGGTCACCCGCGAGGGCTTAAGAGTAACCATAGAGTCTCTTGCCGGTTCTTCTTCATAGAAAACAACCAATTTGGAACCATGCACTGTCTTCTGATGTTTTTTAATTGCCATGTTGGCCTATGTGAAATAAAAATATTTGAATTTGAATTTTGACTTGATTTAGACTCAATGCGGCCAGGAACAAAAAGTAAGTCATCGAAAAAAATACTCATCTAAAATCATGTCTTATTATCAAAAACCTTACCTCAAAATCCACCCATCCATTGAGAACGTTCGCGATTTTCCTAGTTTCGTACCACAAGATCGGCACCACAATTATCGGGAACAGATACACCGTGAAAAGATATTCAATGACAGCCTCCTCGAACTTGCCTTCCGCTGTTCGTAAGATCTGGACCTTGTGCAAGGATAGGTAAAGCACGTAGCTGACCAGCGAACAGAACACGAGGATAGAGTACAGCATCGAAGTCGACGCTATCTGGAACTGGTTGACACAGGATGTCGGTCTCGTTATCGGCAAAACTCCCATCACCCTCAGTATAGTAAACACTGGCTTAATATTTTCATAGATAATATCACTAGATATTATTGGCTCTACAAAATTATTTCTCTTCGGAGCTACAGCATTCGACGAAATTTTTTTCACAGGCGTTCGATTAGGCGAGACATCCAAGAAAATGATCTTATTTTTCGGCCTCTCATTTATCTGAACAGGAAACCCATTCGGTATGGGTACAGTCGTAGGAAACAAACTGTTACTGGTGTAGTACGCCATGTTTGACGCGTATCTTTCAGTTTATGACCGGCGTCTGGTTGAGGCTTTACACTGACTGAGTGGATTCTACTTGAGGAGGAAGTTTAACGAGCCAAGGGCGGCGTCATATCATCATATTTCAAAAGCTGACAAGTTGATTGTAGCTACGTAAGCACTGAGTCGACCTTGAATTAAATTTTCATTGGCTGCGTCACCTTGAGAGAGACCTTCACTGGGTTACACTCGTTTCACGATATGACATCTGTTACCTTTCAAATTCATGCAAGTGTGTGGTGCATGGCGGTACGTGGCGAGACGTCATGAGGCCGTTAGTTTCCTACGAGACGAAAAATTCAAACAATTGAACTTGACCTTGTATGAATTAAAGATGAACCAATAGTTTCATAAATTTTTAATATCCGAGCAAACATCCGCAATAAATTTCTGCATTGAGATCGATATTGTAATTCTAATGTTTGTTATGTTTTCAATTTAATAAAATGAGATCGTTACTGGACATAATTTTGAAAAATATTGAGAGTAAAACATACAATAATTGAAGTTAGAAGAAAGTTGCAGTAACGAACTGTCAGCAATAAAATACGCATAGATTTACGATGTCGTTATCCTAAAGATGTTAATTACATTATTTATCAACCTTGGAAAATGAAGGGAGAGTTTTCCCATCAGTGTATCCCGGCCAATTTACCTAATCCTCGATTAACCCGGCCGCGATGCAGCTAAATTTGATTGTGAGAGGCTTAAGAAAGCCCTGCGGCCAACCTTTCTTCATGATTGCCCTCTGAGGAGCGGACCTATATCTCGTGGATGCTCGACGAACAGCCCTCTACGTTTATTGGTAGGTTTATCTTGGATTAGGTACATGAAATAAGGCGGGACTCGGAAATTACGACTATCTGTGGAAGGGATGTTATCCAAAATGTTGATCATTCATGCTATTCTGTTTTTACAACTGTGTTTTGTTTGATTACGGTAGTAAAGAGTCATGTCTTCAGATAGTTAAATCAATACGGGAAAACACGTCTTTCGCAAGCTTACCTTTAATATTTTTCGTCAGATAAATCCCTAAATATACCTTCAGGCACTTGAAGGTGTAATGTTATAAGAGTTTTTCACCTATACCAGGCGATTTTTGCACTGCGTACGGAAAAGTTCGGTAAATTTACTTGGTCGTAATATGGCAATGCGACGGAGGCTGGATATTGAAATCTCAGCAAGTCTCGAGGTTCGAGTGGTGCCCGTCAGTCACACACCCTCTCAGGTTTGATCCCTCCGTTCATTGATAATATTCCCTCCGTATGATTTATATTATCAAATATTTGCTGGATTTTATATGAAAACAATGGCTGGCCTGCCCTTTGTTACAAAATGGAAAACTTTTGTTGGGCTTACAAATTTTTTCTCTTAAAAAGTTTAGGGTTGTGTTGACCAACGGGTCGTCAGTTTACGTTTTTGTGTGAGGATTAAAAGTCTGGTTTTTGTTTAATTTTTTTACATTTCAGTTTACTTTCTTTGGTATGCCATTTAGTGCTACAGATCGGTTTCACTGATTTTTCATATGTGTGCGTTTCGCGTTTCCGTTCCCAGAGATAACTTTGACGCTCTATAAAATCATGTTTGTTCCAGCACGGTTTCAAGTTAATGAGATGACGTTTCTTGAGGTTTTTTTGGTGGGAAATCATCCAATGACAACCCCAGCTCTTGGGCGGAGCGGAAGATAGTGTCAGACTTTTACTGACTAAAAGCCCACCTCATTCCTTCATAATGGGGCTGAGCTACCCCTCGAAACTAACCCTGGCCCCAGTAAGCTTCGACCCGGCTGGGCCCCTGCTGTTGTTGACAACTCCTTGAGGCGTGCGGGAACAGTGCGCGCCGTCGACGACTTGGGCTCGGTTCGGACAGTTACCGGACGGTCGGACAGCGAGTTACCCATTGCTCGCCGTCCGCAAGCCCGCGAAGTTTCTTGAGGTTGTTTTTTATATTATTATGTTTTTTTCCTATTTTATTCCAAAATCTACACAGTTTTGTTGACACTCTTTGAGTCCAATAACTTCTACCGCTCTTTAGTGGAGCGGTTCTTGCGTGTCAGACTTTTACTGACTAACAACTAATCCTGTGTTGCTACTTTGCCTTTGTTCCAGGGCCCTGGGGTTCTTTTTCGCATAACCACTGCGCTGTTGACTTGGTCTTGGTAAGGACCAAAACCAAGTTGATAGCGCATAGTGCACTACTAAAGACTGGACGGGCGGACGACGAGCTACACATTGATTCATGCCTGTACTCATTTGTGCTATAGATTACTTTCGATTGACATTTCCAACGTCTTTAAGTAAAAAAAATGGGCAAGTGCGAGTCGGACTCGCGCACTGAGGATTCCGTGCAAACTAAAATTCCCGAATGGAAATTCAAAGATTTTTCAAAATTGCAAAAAAGTATTTTTTTTTGTGACGTAGGTAACTACAAATTTACTGTTTTCTACATTTATTCCTATACCTGTGCTATAAGACCTTGCTTTGTGTCAAATTTCAGAATTCGGGTTCAACGGGAAGTACCTACCTTGTGAATTTCGATCTTTAAGAGTATCAAAATATATGTTTTTCGCGACATAAACGGCCGTATCTTTTTTATTCGTTAACTTAGAAGTTAGATTTTTTCACAGATTGAAAGGACCGCAGACCTGAGTGTATGTTTTTTTTTTTAATTTCAACTCGATACCTCCACGCGTTCTCGAGATAAAGTGTCTTGACAGACAGACAGACAGACGGACGGACAACAAACTGAAGGGTTCCGCTTTTTACAAGCTTATATTTAATTTCACCTGTCTCGATGTTTGTCTGTCATCAAATCTTGTAAATTAAATTTGACCCACTTCCCGGTTACCAATTGAGTTGAAATTTTGCATGGATGTGGAAATCAGGTGACAATGGTAAATTATTATGACAAGGAGCTGATCTGATGACGGAACCGGAAGGTGGCTATAGGAACTTGGTAGTAAAACGACACAACCCCATCGAGTTTGGGCTCTTATGATTCGTCTTGACGAGTATTAATTATACAAGTATACTGAGCTATAAAAGCTTGCTATGAAAAAATTATATTCATTAAAAGCTTGTAAAAAAGAATAAATTAATAACCGTGGCCGCGTTTAAGACACTATCTAAAATAATGATGTTTATGAAGGATCTCGAGGAAGCACTTTAAACTTATGCAGCTTAATCTAAGCACGAAGTAACAAAATGAATGAGTAACTGGATTATTCCGTCACTATGTCATATAAAAGTTTGTTGGCGACGTCAGCTCAAAGTGTTGTTACCGAAACTTGTGGGCAAAGGATCGCAAACTTTATAACAACTACTATGAATGTCGCAAGATATATTATATCTACTGCTTTGTCATCTGCTTGCTTGTTTACTTACTTAGAAAATATGTTTTTAAAATGAAAAGTGGGGCAGCGAGAATTTTCACATAGGGTTTAACTGAATCAGCTAACTACGCAAATGTGATAGGTGTCGGTCGATGTTTGATGACAAAAAACCTTTTTCCGAACTGTCCAATATGATAAATCTGTCAATCTATACATATGATAAATCTGTAACATCACGTAAAATGTACTAAATCGATGTAAATAACTTTTATACATTAAAGTTTTTGATGTATTAATTACTATTAGTAGGTATACCGCTAAAGCAATAATAAATGGTCAATTGTACATTAAAAAGATAAAATAAAATGTAATTAAAAAAGGAAAACAAAAGAAAGAACGTATTGAAAAATGGAATTTTTGAGGCTCCCCCAAAGATTTTTCAGAATTGCAAAAAAGTATTTTTTTTGTGACGTAGGTAACTACAAATTTACTGTTTTCTAGATTTATTCCTATACCTGTGCTATAAGACCTTGCTTTGTGTCAAATTTCAGAATTCGGGTTCAACGGGAAGTACCTACCTTGTGAATTTCGATCTCTAAGAGTATCAAAATATATGTTTTTTGCGACATAAACGGCCGTATCTTTTTTATTCGTTAACTTAGAAGTTAGATTTTTTCACAGATTGAAAGGACCGCAGACCTGAGTGTATGTTTTTTTTTTGTAAATTTCAACTCGATACCTCCACGCGTTCTCGAGATAAAGTGTCTTGACAGACAGACAGACAGACGGACGGACAACAAAGTGAAGGGTTCCGCTTTTTACAAGCTGATATTTAATTTCACCTGTCCCGATGTTTGTCTGTCATCAAATCTTGTAAATTAAATTTGACCCACTTCCCGGTTACCAATTGAGTTGAAATTTTGCACGGATGTGGAAATCAGGTGACAATGGTAAATTTTTATGACAAGGAGCTGATCTGATGACGGAACCGGAAGGTGGCTATAGGAACTTGGTAGTAAAACGACACAACCCCATCGAGTTTGGGCTCGTATGATTCGTCTTGACGAGTATTAATTATACAAGTATACCGAGCTATAAAAGCTTGCTATGAAAAAATTATATTAATTAAAAGCTTGTTCCTTTTGAGGTACGGAACCCTAAAAAAGAATAAATTAATAACCGTAGCCGCGTTTAAGACACTATCTAAAATAATGATGTTTATGAAGGATCTCGAGGAAGCACTTTAAACTTATGCAGCTTAATCTAAGCACGAAGTAACAAAATGAATGAGTAACTGGATTATTCCGTCACTATGTCATATAAAAGTTTGTTAGCGACGTCAGCTCAAAGTGTTGTTACCGAAACTTGTGAGCAAAGGATCGCAAACTTTATAACAACTACTATGAATGTCGCAAGATATATTATATCTACTGCTTTGTCATCTGCTTGCTTGTTTACTTACTTAGAAAATATGTTTTTAAAATGAAAAGTGGGGCAGCGAGAATTTTCACATAGGGTTTAACTGAATCAGCTAACTACGCAAATGTGATAGGTGTCGGTCGATGTTTGATGACAAAAAACCTTTTTCCGAACTGTCCAATATGATAAATCTGTAACATCACGTAAAATGTACTAAATTGATGTAAATAACTTTTATACATTAAAGTTTTTGATGTATTAATTACTATTAGTAGGTATACCGCTAAAGCAATAGTAAATGATCAATTGTACATTAAAAAGATAAAATAAAATGTAATAAAAAAAGGAAATCAAATTTAGAAAGAACGTATTGAAAAATGGAATTTTTCATTTGATGAAAACACAACGAGAAAATCACGGCATATCAGCGAAGTTTTTTTACAACAGTTTTTTTGCTTTCGTTCATTCAGCCAGCAGACAGATTGATGAATGTGCTTTTTTAATCTGTCATTTGTCTTTCATTGTTGGTTTTTTATAAAGCTTCAAGTAAATTGTGTTAGTTGTCACTGGTATCCCCTAATTGTATTATTGTCGTATTAGTCATTGGTATTTACCTATTTGAAATTTTGATGTTGTAAATTCTATATTTTCTATTCAACGACAAACTGTCGCAAATAACTTTTTTTTATAAAACATAGTGTGGGGAAACCACACTGTGTTTTAGTTTACAATTATGTAAACTCACATCTTAAGACACCTAGACCCGAAATAACTATCTGTAGGTATAAATACCTACCATTCTTTAGGCACTATACAAGATGTAGTTTTGAATCTGCACAAATTTTCAGGAGGTTGTTATAAAACTACCGATTCAAATTCAAAACAGCAGTGTTATCACGAGCTCTTATGCGATTCATTTTACGATTTAAACTGAACAGCTGTTAAAGGGATGGAGCTTTAAAGAGCGTATAGTTCCATTCTTTTTTCTCGCTCGCACGCCTGACATTTTAACATGTCATGGTTTCCTGTTCCTTGTATACCCTGCGTTCCGAATTGCGTCAAAAGCGATAATATCGCGAATCCAACAAACGCGCAACATCACAATTATTACTCAGTAGCCCTTATATTTTGTAACTATTAAATTTGGACGGATTCACGATATAATCGCTTTTGACACAATTCGGAATGCAGGGATAGTGGGACTAGTCTCATAGTTTTCAACACAAATAATATTATTTTGCGTTCCTAGCACGCCCATGGCATGTTACAGCGTAGAGGGCAGACAGTGTACCTAGAGTTTTACTACCGAAGGCAGACTACATAAATGTAAGTAACTTTAGTAGGCGCCAGATAAATCTGCAATAAACTACATCAACCTTCTTCTAACATCTTGTAGCCGAAAATAAACAATGAACTGTTTTTCATCTCACGGGTATCAAACGACGGTTTTCAATGCTCTTACGGAGACATGAATAAACGGCGCGTGATACGCACCTCGTGGGGTCAACGCGGGCACAGCCAGATACGATAAATGTAATAAAATTGTGCCGGGAGAGCAACGGGCACTTTTCTGCACTAGTGAGGAAAACAGTCTGTTGTATGCCTAAAAGTGGGGGGATAAAAGCGGGTAAGTGTATTGAAAATAAATCTACCGCCTACCTTAGTAACAAAAGTACCTAACACTTCTTATGAAAGCAACTTTCTTATAAAATCCTTCCTTAAGGTGGTGCATCACGACTAACATTTTCACTGTTTTTCATACAACCGCTCATAACTGATTATGACGTTATTACACACTTTTTATTCGATATTTTGGAAACACAGTATCTTGTGGATATTATCTAGGTTTCTAAAGAAACCAATTTCTAAATTTGTGTAAAACTAATCCAGTAAAAACCTCTGAAAATGTCTTATTTTGTATAAACTTTGACACTTCACAATTTGCCTAAAAATTAAAAAAGTCAAAAAAGTATTCCTCTAGAGATCTTGAAAATTTTATTAAGATTCTAAATGATGACAACTTTTTCCAAAAACATTTAAGGGTTTAAAAAAAAACAGCTATTTTCTGGAGCAAGTTTTGTGAAATTTTCGAGTAAATCTCGGAATTACCGAATACTAACAGAGTTTCCAGGCGTTATCTCTCTTTTTTTGCGTTGCCTTTTCGTCAAACATCGCGTTGGATTGCATTAAATGAAGTAACAAGCTTTTAAACCATTTTCGATGTTTACGATAAGCGAGTGGAGAAGGACCCTTTTAAGACCAAATAATATAGGAACGAGTTTCATACTGCGCGATTACAGAAGATTAGGTTGGCACAATTAGAGGTGTTAAGTTGGTAATCGTAGGATTCTCGAAGTCGAGTGACTTGACTATGTTAGACATAAGGTACCGACACCACGTACAGTTAATTCCGACTATAAGTGGAGAAGGTCCCTAGTGCGGGAATGTAATGATGTCTTATATAGAGCTTTCGAGCCCGGCGTGGATTATACGAGTATTACGAGTAGTACTTGTACCTATTTGATTTAAAATACAAATTACACTATTATTATAAAGGCGAAAGTTTGTGAGTGTCTATACTGTCATCACACTAACATTGTAAATATTGTTAGATTATAATCTATATCGCGAGATTGTAAACTATTGAAAGATTGTGAACCTTAACAAACAGCTTAAGATTTAATGCATTATAACCTATTATTGTTTAAGTAATAATAATAATGCGTTAAAACGAAAGCTTTAATAAATCCTTACTAATATTATAAATGCGAAAGTGAGTTTGTTTGTTACATGTTAAATGGCAAAACCGATTTGGATGAATTTTGGTACAGTGATAGTTGGGACTCTGGAGACGGACATAGAGTTTTTTTTTAAGTGAGAAAAGGGGGAGAAAGAGTAAAGTATATTAATAAACGCGGACGAAGCCGCGGGTAAAAGCTAGTAAATAAATAAATATAACTGACAGAAGCTTTACAAGCTTTTATTTAACTTGCAACGTTTGTATGATTGTTTAGGGCTAATCTTGCTAAAAATTTTAAAAACAGTTACCCTAAACCGATTGAGTAGAAATTTTGCAGACATGTTCAGTCTAGATGACAAGCTTAGCTATACTCCATTCACTTCTGCATTAGACAAAAGAGGTTCATAGAAGCAGGAGTGCACAACAATATTTTTTGAGATAAATTCAAACAATAAAAAAAAAAAATAACATTACCTACTTAGATAAATTTGATTATTGTAAGTAAGGTAAGTACTACTTAGATAGGTAGATAAAATGTTTTTTTTTTTTAAATAAACCTATCTTTATTTCAAACAGTTTTACATATTTTTTTTAATGGGGTAACAACAAGTTTCCTCCTTACAAACATAATAATTACAGTGCGTTTCACTTAAGACGTTCCTTTGGCGTAATGTTGGCTCACCTGTCTGTCTACATAAAAAGAAGGGAAAAAGGAAAGAGTTGCCTACTCTACCAAAATTGTTCCCCGAAATGCGAAACGAAATCGATTTTAACGGTAGTTGCAGCACTTTTTGGAGAATTATGAGGGGAATGGGACTTTATTTAAAAAAGCAGGTCTAAAAGGACGTACCGAAAACGCTACGCCACAATATCGTTCCTCTCTATAACAATGTCCTTTTAGACCTGTTTTTTTTAAAATAAAATCCAATTTCTCTCATAATTCTCTAAAAAGTGCTGCAACTACCATTAAAATTGATTAAGTTGCGCATTTCGGGGAACAATTTTGGTTGAGTAGGTAATTCTTTCCTTTTTTCCCTTCTTTTTTGTGTAGACAGACAGTGGAGCCAACATTACGCCGAAGGAACGTCTTAAGTGAAACGCACTTGTATGTATTGTGTAAAAATGTCTTTTTGACATTATCTTACAATCTTTTTTTTTGTAATTACTTTGGCCTGAATACTAAGTCCTTTAAGCCACAACGATCTTTAAAAAGCGTATTGTGTACTAGTGAAGCACCAATAAGCAAAGTAGTCGTATAACAAAGGTTTGATCTTAGCTAAAAGCCAGTCAAGGTTTATTAACGGTAAGGAGGACCTTTTTACCTTCCGGCAGGACGGAACCATGACCCAACGAAGATGTTATTTTTCCCAATAGACCCGTCAGCACCAATCGACACTTTTGCGTAAATTTATTTCAAGATCTTTTGGGACATAAAAGGTTCAATAGTTAGATTGAAAGGTTGTTAAGCGGTGACCGGTGGTTCTGTAACGGAGGTTAGCGGTCCACAAGGTGGACTGATGACTTGGTGAAGGCCATAAGACTCCGCTGGATGAGAAACGCACATAACGCACACAAAAAAGTGCCGAGTGCGACCGAGTTGTTTTTATGTTAACGAGATCAAAGCTCTCTGATTGGTTAAGAGCTTGGAGCGGGCCAATCGGAACACCGATCGTCAAAAACGTGTTTTTTGCGTTTATCTAAAACAAACTCGTAGTAAGTACTTTGACTTCAATTGGCTGAAACGATGATGATGATATTTCCTTCTTCGTGACTTTAACGGAAATGTCGTGTTGGTAACTACAGCCTGTGGGGTACTTGTAGGAAGTCTGCTCCCAATGTGGTACTAAGTATTAGTTTAGTACATTGTTTAGTACCACATTGGGAAACTAGGTGTGCTTATCTGGAAGCATATTCAGTTAGGGGGGAAAAAATACCACCGAATTAAGAACCTCCTCCTTTTTTGAAGATAGCAAGATGTTCCCATTACGCCCTACTCTTCCTCAAACCAATATTTGATAATTGCTGCTTCGTTCGATTATCTACCAATTTTGATGCTATTTTCAGAAAAAGATAACGCTAAGTGTTATTCGATGTTAAAGTATTATATTGTTTATAAAACATTGTAAAAAAAAAAAAACTAATTGCGTTACATCTGCCCACTTTTCGGGTTCGCAATCGCTTCAGAGACATCTAAGTTTTTTTATTTGTTCTGAGAAAGAAACATCACGTTAGAAGAAATGCTCTATGGCTGCGTATAAAATGAATTGCCACATTACAAGAAAGATTTACAACAACAGTAGAGATCTTTGTATAATTTTATGTCCTTGCGAAGACTTGAATTACTGATGTATATAAAGGCTGTTAATAAATTACCCTGCCGGCAATAAAATGGTATATAGATCAATATCAAGAAAGGGCTTCGATGAGACTAGAATAGGCAAAATAAGAACACTTTTTATTTGCCTTCACTAGTGAAAAAACGGTAAGTGAAACAAAAGCGTAAGCGTATCTTTCTTTCTCGATATTTTTTTTTTGTTTACGTGTGGAGGCTTGTAATTAGCGATTTGAAAATATCACACTTTTTATATATATTTTTTTACTCTGTAAGCATTAAAATAAAATAAAAAATAAAAGAGAGATGTAGCGATAATTCAAATAACAGCAATTTACTAAACGTAAGAGTGTTTTTGTCCCTTTGTTCCGGCTAATTTCCGAAATACCTGTACCATCACGGTCATTTCCGCTTGATCATTTAAAAAAAATAACATTTTGACATTATCATCATTGTCTCATAATGTCGTTTTGAGTAATTGACATCATGAGAAGTTGACATTGCGAGAAGTGGACATCTCCCGTCCGATTGACATCATGAGATGATACGTAACTTTAATCTTAATAATACATATTAGTACGAGTATAAACAATCACAAATAAATCTATTAACCCTAAGAGATAGTCTACCAAATAAACACAGTCCCGTTCCTGAGATCAGTTAATTGCACAAACCGTATTTATCGAATCTGTCCCACGGGATAAATTTCCCATTTGTAGGGAAGGCGCGCAGGGTTTTTGCTTCACAGTAACTGGGTGAGGGACGGCTGGTATTATCTTGGGTCCGTCGAGGGTTATCGCAGAACCGCGGCATCACCGATATGAGTTGACTGGTATTGATATAGATGGGAGAGACGAGATGTAGTGCTGTAGAGATAAGTACGGCGTAAAATATTATTTAGAAATTTTGTTTAAGTTTTTCCCAGTAATTTTAAAATGGTAACTTATTTGTTATTTAAATATTATTATTGTATAATGTTATAATACAAAGTTTCATAGGCCGTCTTTTTAACTGTCGGTATGCAATCAAAAAAAAAAAAAATTATCAATGTCTTTGAATAAACTCAAAAATTACTCTACAGATATTATGTGGGTTTGTTCAATATACAGAGTGATTACTTGGCATCATTGCAATTCCATTGCAGAAAAAAGATGTACTTACATATAGGTTTTGTAGAAAAACACAACTAGTTACTGATTCTTTGGTAATTTTTTTTTGTTTGAAAATATTGTCATCATCTGAAGGTGAACTTTGAAGACATGCAACGGGAATATGATCATAGCAGATATGTAACAAGTAAAATTACTTTACTGATACATGTACATAGTCGATGACTGACTAAAAAAAGAGAGGGAGGGGGTACATCGAAATGATCTGATAATGTATTCGGAAACAAGGCACCGGAATTCCGTAATATATCAATGTATCCTAGCCGTGAATAGACTTGGTAGAATTGTCATGAGATGCATTTTAGCCCTGCCATTGAACTGATGTGATGATGGAGGCAGGGAAACTCGGTAGTAAAAACATTTTGTAGTAATCCCATTAGTGCGACTATGTCAAGGTGAAGTCAAGGTTTTCATTAGGTTTTGAATGATATGGTCAAGGCTACACGAGTTATTGAAACAATATCAATGTCAATATCAATTTGCTACGGAGAATAATTTATGAAAGACTAGCTCGCCTGGCGGTTTCCCTCGAATACTTGGTCTGTGAGAGGCAGTTTGGTGTTGCGCCGACCTTAAATAAAACGGGACATAGTCAGGAAGATGATGAGGATGAGTTCTTTTTTAGATAGAAAATCATTTAATGACATCTTCTATTCTTGGACGGAGCCAGTAAGTGCGTTCACAAACATGTAAACTCACTTACACAAAAAACTAAGTACTAACTAATCTAAGGAATAGAACAATCTGTTTCGTGAAATAATCAAAATATATAATTATGTATATGCATGTGTTTGTGTATGTTTCTCATTCCTGCACGCTCCAACGGCTCTACGGATTTGGTTAAAACTTAGCACACGGGTAGAACATACCCTGCACCCGTGTTAAATCCTTTGTGATATACAAAGGATTTAACACGGGTGCAGCCGCTGGCATAAGCCAGTGTTACCTAAAGAATCCCATTTTTGCCAGATAATCTTTTTACCCAAGTTTATATTTTTACCCATATTTATGTCCGTTTGGAGCGTAATCCAATAGTACAAACACAGAAAATAATAATTGTAGAATACATTCTAGGTATCAACAAATTAACCCAGAGTTAGTTAAGCGACGTGTTTACCTACAAAATATATCGGAGATGTGTCCGGGCGTGTCACATGCGGAACTAACAATATCCGTCGCTAGTCCGCTCTCGTGATTAATAAACATCAAATATACACATACGTAGCCACTATGTTTGTATCTCTAATTTTCAATCTACATGACATGACATCTTAGCTATATGTTACGATCCATGTTCAAGTTCTGAAACCATAATATGGTGTGAACTAATTCTAGAATTAGTTCAAATTTTTACTCATAGATGGTGTGTTAATTAGTTCTTAATTTGATTAACAGATGGCGTTATGTTATGATGTTGTATTTTTATGATTCGAGAGAAAGAGTACGGTAGTTCACGTTCAGAATTATATCTATGTATTTTGGGTACTCAGGTTTTTAATTTATTACCCTGACTGCTCTCTGAAGTAGGTACCAAGTACAAGAAGCAAATTCAGTGCTGCTGTGACCAGACCTATAAATCCAATCGTTATCTTAAAATTACATCCAATTGAAACAGGTTTGTAAAGATCAGGTGAATGTTAGTTCCGGGGCTGCAGGATTGTTTGAACTAGTTACAACATATGAATCTTTAAGTCGGGAGTGAAGTTACTTCTAAGTAAATGCGATCCATCGTCGACCACATCGTCGCTTTCCATAAGGTCAGATAGTGGTCAAGTGCAAGCCTTTCAACAATAAATTTAAATAAAACCGTCACAGTAGGTACCTAGAAACTTCTTGTGGTTTTGCTAATATACTGTTGCTTATGGTAACAATTTGAATAGTGTATTATTTTGCGTGGGAATATTAAGCTTTGCATCTCGTGGGACGCGAGAACTAAGTACGAACTTATGAAGTCGACAGTACAGACTGCACAATAACGTCACCGCAAAAGTTTTAATTCTACCCGGCTAGTATATAACAGGCAGGGTATTATTGTATGTACTTACAAGACTACCTGTCTCCCACGTCTTTGCTCTCTGTTCCATTTTTGTGAGTCGTAGCGTGATGTTATAAATATAATCAATACTTTGGATTTAGATTTATTATAATTATTAGATTTAGGATAATTGGCGATGATACACTCGTCGAATCGAAGCTTCAAAGTCTCGAGCATCGACGCCGAGTTGCTAGCCTGTCGGTTTTCTAACGGTTGCATTTCGGGGAGTGTGCGTCGGAATTGTATAACCTGATTCCTCCTAGCCCGTTCCATCATTGGACTACCAGACGTAAGGCGATGCGCCACCGGTACATGGTGGACATCCCGCCTACACGCACAAAACGTTTTGGAAACACATTAATTGTGCGTGCAGCTAAGGAATGGAATTCCTTGCCGGAGTCTGTGTTTCCTGATAGCTACAACCTGCGAATCTTTAAGTCGAGAGTGAATAGGTTTCTTCTAGGTAAGCGCGTTCCATCGTCGACCGCATCGTCGCTTTCCATCAGGTGAGATAGCGGTCAAGCGCAAACCTATCAATAATAAAAAAAAACTATTCTTTATGTACCTGGCTATCCCATGCAGAGACATTTACGTCAATCCCACGGAGAGTTCCCGAGTTTAGCGTGTTTAAACTAGCAACAAGATTTAGTTAAAACACTTTTATCAAAACGAGCTTTTAAAAATTTGATCACAGAGTTATTGTGCTGTAGTATTTTTTTGTAATCTTTACAACAAAACCTTTTAATTAATACCTACTTATATCACGGAGGAGCATAAAAAAAACCAGTCAATATCTTCAGGAGTCCCCCATATTGGATTTAGAATGACGTCACTTAGCTATGCATTATAATTAAAACTGAATATATTTTTTAATTGTTATGAACTAGTCCTTAAATGCGATCCCACCTGATGGTAAGCACTTAAGCAGTGATGCAATCGTTGATAATGAAGCACACTAATTTTATTAAGAGCATATTCACTCTAGCCTTATAATCGGACGGGAAGACCGCAGCAGGCAAATTATTCAAGTCGGTATAAATGATTAAAAAAAAAAGTAACAAAAAAAAAAAACAGCTCAACCGGTTAAAGGTAACTTGATTTTAAATTCATTTGCAAGATTCGACCTAAACAAACATTAATTCGGACCTTTCAAGTTACATAAAAGCTTTTAAAAACTCTTCCGCTTTATTAAATTACAATAGTATCTACCTATAGAAGATTTTTACATTAGCTTACGACTATGATACGGCAAATCATTTATGTATGTATCATCATCATTTCAGCCGAAAGTCATCCACTGTTGGAAAAAGGCCTCCCCCAAGTGTCGCTACCGTGACCCTGAAACGTAAAAGGCAACTGACGGAACACTGATGGTTACTTAGTCAGTAAAAGTCTGACATTCCCAGAGCGGGAGAAGTCATGTAAGGTAGTCATACACGTTAGGGTGTACTTGAAAGGTTTGCTTGTACAGTTATACCTATCAGGTAAGCCTACTGGGGCCAGGGTTAACCGACAGGGAGCTCGAGCCCCGGTATGGAGGCTAGAAGGAACGGGGTGGGGTTTTCAGTCAGTAAAGTCTGACACTATCTCCCGCTCCGTCATAGATGATTTTCCCCACCATAAAAAAAATACCTACCAGATAAGCTTGAGTGGAAACCTGCACTGTTGTGGAACATATACGCTCCGGTTTACCTGTGAAGCTCACAGGCAAACCTGACAAGTATACCCTGGCGTGTATGGCTACCTTTACCCGAGCCCAAAATAGACAAGAAGCGACTAAATCCGATTTATTTTTAAACGGTAAAGCATGTTCTCTTTTCGAACAAGTACTTAAGTTTGAGTTCCCAGCAATCGGCTTGTTAGGTCTGGCAGTGTGCCGGCTAGCGGGAACAGCTCTAATTGCTCCGTCCTGTCTAGAGGGACTCCTCTAGCGTACGATTGTATTAAGATTGACGTATTTGTCCTGCACTGGTCTAGGAACCGATTTCACAAGCAATTCGGTATTTGTTCGGGAGGATTTCAAGGGGTTTGGTTTTCTTTATTTAATTAATGTCTTTAGTTTTATTTTTTTCCTGCTTGAAATAGTTTATTATTATATGGTTAAACTATCCTTATATACTTACCTACCTATTATCACGATAGTATGTACTTACCAAATTAATATACTAATATTTAAAACTGTAAAATAATTTGCGGACGGCAAGCAATGGGTAGCTCGCTGTCCGACCTTTCGGTAACTGTCCGAACCGAGCCCAAGTCACTGTTCACTGGTCACTGGCACTGTTTCCGTGCGCCTCAAGGAGTTGTCAGCAGCAGCAGAAGTCCTGCCGGGTCGAAGCCTACTGGGGCCAGGGTTACCCCAAAGGAAAGCTCAGGCCTGGTAAGAAATTCAAGAAGGAACGGGGTGGGATTTTTAGTTAGTAAGAGTCTGGCACTATCTGCCGCTCCGCCCAAGGGCGGGGGATGTCATTAGATGATTTTCCCACGAAAAAAAAGATTTATTGATTAATTTTTCTAAAGCTTTTAAAAATGTAGTCTGCCGTTGCCTTTTTAACATTAATTTTTTTATGAAAATAATAATGTGATGCTAAGTAATATTTCATTAATAAATTGAAGTATTCATTTAAATTATTAGACTCAAAACTTATCAATTATAACTTATAAACTAAACACTGAAACTATTCAAATGTCATTTCAATCTAATAACAATACGAATACGAATAATTGCCTTAATTAAAATTACGAAGTGAATTTGAGCCATTTTATACAATTTGATTTTGTGAAGGAGCGCCGGCGAGGCTATTAATAACTTTTTAGTAGTTAAAGTTTGGCGTCTAATTGGCGGGACTTGTCTGCGAATGCTCTGGTCCAAGTGGTATAGGTATATAGGCAAAGGTATATCCGTAAAACCTTTTTAAGTATTCGCCTCAGGTTTTCTTGAGCGCAGTGACAATGTCGTAGCGATCTCGTAGAGGTGCGTAGCCGCGTAGAGGTGCTACGAGCTACGAAAGATTTCAACGATGTAATACTATAAAAGAGATTGGGCATAGCTGTATCGGGTTTGGTCCAAATGTGTACCACTAACGACCACTATAATATTTTCGAACAAAATATTTAAAAAAATCTATTTAAAAAAAATTATGCTATGCTATATATACAAATATGGAAATATTTGTACCGCATACATCGAAGGACTGGAATTAATTTTCCTGCTGCGGTTTTCCCGTCCGGAAACAATTTAGGTGTCTTCAAGGCTAGGGTGAATAGGCTCTTAATAAACTAGTGTGATTCACCATCATCGATTGCATCACTGTTTACGATCAAGTGGGATTGCAGTAAAGCACTAATTACATAATAAAAAAAAATCCAAAGCCTTTTCCTAATTAACTTAGGGTCGGCTTTCAGTCTAACCGGATGTTTTACATGGAACGACTGCTTTAGTGTGCGTGTGATGTGCGTTAGAGTGCAAACACAAGTTCAATCAACATGAATAACTCGCAAATTATGTTCATTATTAATGTAACGTGTAAAATAAATTTAATTTATTAATGTACAGACTACTATTTTGATAATTTTAAAACCATGTTTTAAATAAATTCCTTTTTTAATGTTTATTCAAAGTGTGACTCTGAGTTTGGACACGGCAGGTTATTGAGAAACAGATTTTACAATTTTATTTTGTCCTAAGAATATCACTTCAGTTTTCTTAATGTTACTCAGCCTCTGTGTGAAAAGTCTCTTTTAGTAAAATATTGTGCAGAATTTAATGAAAAGCATTTAAAAAATCACACATTTCCACTAAAAACTGCCTGACAGGTTACAGAGCCACTTTTTTGAGAACGACCCTTGTCAGACCTCTGCAACCCAGTTATATGGATGATGGAGATGGTCAAATTTCTTGCCATCTGACTACCACTATTGGTAAGAATATTTAAAGCAACACTGTCGGAACCTTTCACCAGTTTGTATCAACATTTATTATTGGAACTTTTTAATGACATTACAACCGAGAATTAGAAACAAGCTAACTTCTTTGTTGACTTGCGACTTTGTCAAAGCTTTGATTGAACTTGTCGAGTCGTTGTATTTATTATTCTGTTGATTGTTGTTCTTCTGTTTCTGTTGTTTTCTCGTCGTATATCGTAGACGTGTGTCTGTATACTAACTGATAAAGTTCGTTCGTTCGGAAAATTGAGTTCATTGTCACGTGAGTGAGTCTCAGTGCTCAAACTCATCATTATCAATTTTGTTTAGTCTAATAATACCTTTGCTTATCCATTATTCGTATAGAACCTTCTCTATGTTGATGACGTACAGCCATCGATATTCAGAAAGGTCAGGTGTGTAGTACTTAGCAGGCAGGCATGCATGAAAATATGCATTATAGAGTGGGGTAGGAGTGGAGTGAGGGTACATTCAGCCGGGAACATAATGTGCAAGGGAAGTGTGGACGACGGGTAGTCGATCCTCAATGGTTTACTTTTGTTATGAAATATTGACATACAAATAGGAGCACAATATAATATTGTTTGTATTATAAGCTTATATCGACACAGTGGAAGGTTCATTGATGGCGTGGACGTGTCTAACGAGGGATCATTTCATACGACTACCGAGGGATTATTTGTATTACACAAACCGTTGCTCTATTTAAACTGTCGTATGAAATCAATATTGAATAAGTTTTCAATGATAATCATTTCTTCAAAGCAAGCTTTTATAGCACGGTATATAAAATATATAATTAATACTTTATACATATTATATATAATGTTACACAACCATAACAAAAAGCTCAAACACAACAGAGTTATCTTATTGCGTTTATTACTGAGTTCCTTTGTTATCTTCCAGCTCCATTATCAGACCCTGGTTGTCATTTAGCACCAAAATACTTGTGAAGACGATCAAACGAGTCCACCCCGAGCGGGTTTCGTCAATGATGATTTTCCCCGTCGACAGAAAAAAAAAACCTCGATGGGGTTGTGTTATTTAACTACCGGTTTATTTTGGCCACCTTCCGGTTCCATCATCAGATGAGTTACATATCATAATAATTTTGATTTAAATATGCAAAATTTCAGCTCAATTGGTAACCGGTAAAAAATGGAATTACCTGAAAAAATTAAATGATATTTAATTTTCAAGATTTGATTTCAGACTAACAAACATCGGGACAGGTGAACCTAAATAAAAGCTTGTAAAAACCTTTTTATAAAAAAAATAACCGACTCCACTAAAAATTTAATTGAATTTGAGAAGTTCCCTCGATTTCGCCAAGATTCTATCATCAGATCCCGACTTGGTGATTATGGGACCATTTGGGAAGTATTTCCAACAAAATACCAATTTTTTAATTCGGTTGGCAAGCGACGAAGTTACGCGCAAACAAACATAAAAAAAGACAAACATCCGAATTAAGAACCTCCTTTTTTAGAAGCCGGTTAAAAATACATTCAAATACGGGCTGACTAAAACAAAAGAAAACAGTGATAATTGAACAGGTAATACAAACTCGTAAAACACGTGAACCTCCAGAATTAAACTGCAAAGCTTTTAATGTAGCCTCGGAAAGTTCCAGCCAGTAACAAGGACGAATGGAGGGATTTGAAAACGGGTGTATTGTAATAAAAACAAATAGGCGAGTACTTCGTAGTGAGCCACTTAGGACAACTGACTGGCTGGACGTGGTGCAAATAGACTGGCTCAGCGTGGCGCGTGGCGCGCGGCGCGAATCGGTTTACTTTTCAATCTGTTCGACTCGAGCCCGGGAAGCAATTTACACTGTTGGCACGAATTTTACGTTTGTGATAACGTGTTAAATATACATACGGATATTATTTGTGTACGCGTTTGTATGAAATGATCATCTACATAACGTGTTTATTTATTTTTGTGCTTTAAATAAAACCACAACCTCCTAGGGGCCAGCAGAGCCGAAGACTACTGGGGTCATGGGTAGTCCGAAAGGGAACCCCGGAGTCCTATAACGCAATACAAATAAAACACACCTGTGTTCCTTACAGGTGTGTTTTAGTTAGTATAAGTCTGATATTATGTGAGAAGTCACTGGATGATTTTCCTACCTAAAAAAAAAAAACACTAAAAACTAACTCGAATATAAATGATATTTATTTAGCAAATAGCTTAAAAAAAAACACTTTTACACGCTTTTTTTTTTTCATTCAGTTTAAACTATATGAGGATAGATGATGATATGATTTATATATATTCTCGTGCGTTGTAGACGATCACAAACACGTAAACTCACATACACAAGACACACAGACAAACCGTGAAAACAATTTAGAACAGATTTTTATCATAGTCAGAGAAAAAGACGGTGTATAGTTTAATCCAGTTGAAATTGTTCTTAGTATAAAAGTGTCCAAAGTAAGCTGTCTTTCAATAATGCTAATCAATATTATACTTTCTTTAAATGAACTTTTTTGAAATTATGATAATAATTATTGGAGATTTATTTGGTTGCGACTAATGGCTAACATTAACAAGTTTAAAAAAATAATAATATTCAACCACAATACAATATTACAAAAAGTAATTGTAGGCTATTGTTTTTAGTATGCAATAACATTTTTACGTGTGGGTGGTATACAATATTCAAATGATAATACCACAAAATAGACACACAAAACAGGTACAGAAGACAATCTCATGTATGTACTTCACTTTTTATACCTACGATCGGTGGACGCACACTAATGAGCGTTTAAGCCGGAACTGTGCAACGAGTGGGCCGAGGTGCTCCGACATATCGTGTCCGTCAGCCGTGTGGGTCTATGTGTGCGTTGCTTGAGCGCGCTTTGTATGTAGATTGACTTCTGTACCTATATATTTTGTGATAATACTTTCAGCGAACCTAGTAGTTACTCAAGTCGAGACTGCGAGCTCATTGTCTGGGTACATCCGTGCTTTCTCCGACGATCTTGATATTCTATTGTAAGAGAAAAATACTCTGAAAATTTCATTTGTGGAGTCGAGGACTTATAAATATTCATGAGTGAGGCAACGCGACGGTTTCACTCCAGTGCAGCCTGTATTAGTCCGCTTACCGCGTTACTATGCGCAGAATGTTCACTCAACCTGATTTATATGCACTTTTGAATACATGTTTTGTTATAAACTCTGCTCGCGTGAGTTTTGCACCTTTATATTAACCTGGCTGTACCCCGAGATTTTACGAGGTACTGCTCAGCTCCTATTAGTCATAGCGTAATCTACATCTATATTAATATTAAAAAGAATTTAAGTTTGTTTTAGGTTTGTAGGAGGTTAATCTCTGGAAGTATTAGTCCAATTGCTAAAAAAATTTCGTCTATTGAAACCTGCTTTATTCCTGAGTGACATAGGCTATTTTTTATATACGCGGGTGAAGCCGCGCACAAAAGCTAGTGTTATATATTTACAGACTCTCAGAGTATTGCAACTACATATTAGTGTAATAATTTTGGTATGTAAATCAGTAGTTTCAGAGACTTCCTACATCTTCTTCTTTTCGTGTTGATGTTCTCAAACTATGAATGAAGATATCCGCAAGAGAACCAAGGTTGCCGAGGTAGCACGAAGAATCGTTAAACTAAAGAGGCAGTGGATATTTGCTATTGCATTGCTTGCAGAACAGAACAGACGGCCGTTGGGGGACTAAAAGGTTCTGGAGTGTTGCTTGCGTACTGGAAGACGCAGCGTTGGAAGGCATCCTACAAGGTGGACCGATGACCTCGTAAAGGTTACGGAAATCCGATGGATGTGAAACGGACGGAACCGTTTTTTGTGGCGACGCTTGGGGGAGGCTTATATCCGCAGTCTTTCGGCTGAAATGATGATGATATTATCAAACTACAAACGAAACGTAATAAAATCTTACGCGAACAGCAGTATGGTTTCACCAAAGGACGTTGTACAACTGATGCTGGTGTCTCCTTATTAAAAAAACATAAAGCCCAAGATGCTATTGGAATCTTCTGTGACCTCTCAAAGGCTTTTGATTGTGTTAATCATGAAACCTTACTTTTAAAGCTAGAACATTACGGATTAGGTTAACTTGCACTAAGCCTAGTGAAATCTTATTTAAATGACAAGCAACAGCAAGTTAAGATAAATGGTGTAAATTCACGGGGCTTAAAAATAAAAATGGGGGTACCACAGGGCTCTATATTGGGTCCTTTCCTCTTTCTGGTGTATATAAATGATCTACCGCATTTATTGAAAAAACAACCACATATAGTATTGTTTGCTGACGATACGTTCTTAATATTTAAAGATCAATAGACGTTCCACACGTATTGATGACGTAAACAACGCTCTACAGCAGGTTCAAAACTGGTTTACTGTTAATAATTTAGTACTAAATAGAAAAAAAAACAAAGTGCATAAGATTTGCGTTACCGAATGTTAAAAGTAATGACTTGGAAATAATATTGAACAAGGAGAAACTAGAAAACGTCGAAAACACGGTTTTCCTGGGAATCACGCTCGACTCGAGGCTACAATGGGGTCCTCATTTAACATCTCTGGCAGGACGGCTTAGTTCAGCAGCATATGCTGTCAGAAAAATCCGTCAATTTACTGATGTACATACCGCGAGGCTGGTCTATTCTAGTTACTTTCATAGTATCATGTCTTACGGTATTTTGCTATGGGGACGGGCTGCAGACATAGAGTCTATTTTTATTCTGCAGAAAAGAGCTATCAGAGCCATATACAATCTTCGCAGGCGCGATTCTCTTAAGGAATTATTTAAAGATATAAACATCATGACGGTACCTTGTCAATACATTTATGAAAATATAATGTATGTCCAGAAAAATATTCATCTTTTTACTAAAATAGGTGATAGGCACAATTTTAATACTAGAAATAAGGACAAGTTAGATCAACCTCGATTCAGGTTAGCTAAAGTAGCTAGCTCTTTTATGGGGTACTGTATAAAATTTTATAATAAAATTCCACTAGACATTCTCCAATTAAACGAGTCAAAATTTAAAACATGCATTAAACGCATACTATGTAGACAAGAATATTATAAATTGGAAGATTATCTCCTTGATAAAAATGCTTGGCGAATATGGCAAATATGGCTGTGGAGCAGGACCGGCATGTAGCCGGTCCTGCTCCACAGCCATATTTGTTGCTACAAATTAGTCTTTATAAATATTCGAAGAGATGCTGCTGCCCTTTTCGTATTGTTGTTTTCAGTGTTTTATTTTTATTTCATTTGTTTATTTCAATAGGACTTAGGATTCTTTAAAATAATAGCATTGTATAATGTAGAAGCACTTTTTTTTACTAATTTTGTGAATGAGAAGTACCATGGAGCATTTTTGTTAGGTTACAACTTTTTATTTTTATTTTGACATTGCGAGCATGGCAGTTGAGAGTTTGTCATGCTCATTCAAATGTCTCGCTGTTGGTGGCGCGTGTTATTGGGTCATTCGGTTCCCTTCAAAATGGTTGAGCTGAGTGGGGCTGATGCACGCGTCATGCTCGTGAACGGGTGCCGTCAGATGAGACTGGTCATCTTTTAGCTGCCAGTGTTTTTTATTATTATCTACATTGTGCTCACATAATAGAAGCAATAAGAAATATGTAACGAAACACTATATGTAACACATATGATTTAAAAGAGTGTCCATGGAGTATCTTGCACGTTCTTCTCCATAGAGATCTGCTCTTTGGAACGTGCAATTTAGCTTCACTTGTTTGTTTGACTGACCGACATTTTGACAATTCAAAAGTGCCTGTAATTGGTCTATTTGAAATAAACGTTTTTGAAAAACGTTTTCAAAATAAAATTCTATTCTATTCTATTCTTGACTTTGACTTTGAAACAATTTTTTTTCTGACCAGTATTTTTTTTTTCTATCGACGGGGAAAATCATCATTGACGAAACCCGCTCTTGGGTGGAGCGGGAGACAGTGTCAGAGTCTTACTGACTAAAAACCCCGCGCCGTTCCTTCTAGCCTTCATACCGGGGCTCTAGTTTCCTTTCGAATAACCCTGTCCCCAGTAGGCTTCGACCCAGCTGGGCCCCTCCTGTTGCTGACAACTCCTTGAGGCGCGCGGGAACAGTGCGCGCCGTCGACGCCTTGGCTTGGTCCGGACAGTTACCGGACGATCGGACAGCGAGCTACCCATGGCTCGCCGTCCGCGAGCCCGCGTCTACGGTGGCCGGAAATCGGGTTCGGAATCCCGGCGGCGGCGGCGGGGGCGCCGTTGCCTGATGCGGTCTGCCTCCTCCTTTGCTAGCATTACTGCTTCGCAGAAGGAGGCGACCGCCTGCCACTCCTCCTCGCTCCGGACCATGGCCTGAACCAAGGCCCGGCGCGAGAGGTCTCCGCCGCCGGTCGCCCCCACGAGGGCACGGCGTTGCTCCGCCCAAGCAGGGCACACCTCAACTGCTGACCAGTATTTGGTAACCTGTGCTGCTTTACTAATGGCCTTGTAGATCTTGGTACTCCCTACGTCCAAACTGACAAACATTACCTTTTTATAATAGCTCACTCGGCAAACGATGATCTACCATATAAATTATCAAGGAAAAAATGGGAAATGGGGTAGGAGGGTAAAAAATTGCCAACGACCTAATCTTAGACCAGATATACACCAATAAATTCATAAAAATCGTTCCAGCTGTTTCGGAGGAGTTCGATAACAAACACTGACACGAGATGTTTATCTATTAGAATTAGTATCTATAGAATTATAGATCCGTATATTCTCTTGAAATTTATGTTGTATAATTTGCCTAAGGAGGTATTCTAAAAATGTAAACATCGAAACGCCTCTGCGTAATTTAAACGACGTTAATCCCGAGCTAAAATTAATAAAAAAGTTTAAAGTGATTAAAGTTTTTGCATAAAGGCTTCTATTTCATTGCCCGTAGAAAATTGTAGAAGGCAATCTAAATGTAATAAAGAAAACGATTAACATTACATATAAGATACTAGCTTTTCATCGCAGCTTCGCTCGCGTACATAAAATATAGCCTATGTCACTCAGGAATAAAGCAGTTTTCTATCGGTGAAAGAATTTTAGCAATCGGACTAGTACTTCCAGAGTTATAAATTTGACCTCTTTATTATATTAATGTAGATTATTAAATTATATTATAAGCCTGATCATAATCAGCCTTACAATGTTCCCATTACTGGGACTTAGGCTTCCTCTTTAGACGAGAGAATGGACCGTAATCCTTCACGCGGGCCTCGTTCAGGTTGGTGGATGTCACATATCTTCAAATTTTTGGTTCTTTGACATGTTTTCACGATGAAACATCGATGAGACATCGATGTTCTCTATCGATGTTTTCCTTTACCATTTTGAGAGCAGTGGTGTTGAAATAAATTACACAAAGTAATCTGCCTGATTGGGTTTGAACCCGCGACTTACCATTCGTAAGTCGGGGCCGTTACCACTAGGCCACCACTACTCTCTGAATGAGGTATGAAAGGCAAAGAAGGAACAGGAGTGGGTTTTTAGTTAGTAAAAGTCTGACACTATCTGCCACTCCGCCCAAGTGCGATGTCATTAAATGATTTTTCCACCGAAAAAAACAAAAGCTCTCTAAATGAAGAAAGCGATTAATTGTTGGAATATTAATATATGTCTAAAAGTTCTCCAGTTTTAATATCACTGGCCTAGAGAGGAATATTTTCCTCCGATGTATTTATTAAGAGATGGTTTTCATTCATTTCCGTTGCTCGGTCTTACGTATTGTTCGGAATGTAGGCTATTGTGAAAATCCATGCTAAAACTACAGGAAAATCCCTAAGGCTTGTAGTACACTGTCTGCTGCACTTTTAATATTACCAAGTTTTTTTTTTAATTATATAAACGTACGTACAATTTAGCTGGAGGAATGGGATTTTATTTTCAAAAAAGCATGTCTAAAATTAAGTTGTTAATGGAGAAGTACGATTTAGAGGCAAGAAACAAACAGGTTTTTAAATTATATTTATTTAAAATTCTAGTTGATTTATGGGTGTCGCGTTCTTCAGTAAGCAGTCGGAAAAGTATCTACTTGGGCATAAAGGAACTTGATTTATGATTACATGTCAAATCCAAAGTTTCAAAAAGGTCGGTGCCTAAGTAACTTGGGCATAATTTGAATCCCGAATGGCTTGATGAAACGTAACTTTCATGTTATTAACTTATTAGGTAGTAATACTAATATAGTTAGTGTAGCGGGGTCACCAGTTTAGAGGTGTGCGGAACATAGTGTTAAGTCCTGCATATTTTCTAGAAATGGGAGGATCTTCCCCAACTGCCCAATAAATTCCTCAAAGAGAAAAAACGTTTTTGTTTTATTAAGCTTTTAAATTATTATTAATTAATTACTTTTACCATAATCAAATTTTAATTTATTTTATTATACTGTTTTCGTGTTATTTATATTTTAAAATGAACTAATTTAGATATAAGAATTACTAACAAATATTGTGGACTAAATGTTGTCTTACTATAAAAAATTGTTTAAGTAGTGTTAATTTTGTTAAATAGTAAATATCATTATATGTATATAACCAACTTAAGTTAACTTATTAAGTTTCCATAATATGTTGTACATACCCTGAGACAACAAAAATACTACATGTTTTTACTGTTTTATGATGGCAGAGAAGTGATTGCATAACGATCGTTTTTCGCCATCAAACTGCAAAGTTGGCGAGCTAAAAATATTATAAACTAATGTGAAATTGATAGTGTAAATAAAAAAAAATGTTGATTTCAGATGGTTGTATATGTCCTAATCGCTTATAGAATCAGGATTTTGAATTTTAGTTCCTGTATGTCGACATAGATGTCGCTACTGTTAGCAAATTATTTATTTCACATTGCTGAACTGCCACCTTACAATTCAAAAGGTATTGTTTTTTTTTTGTGTGGGCAATCATCTTATGACTTCTTCCGCTCTAGGTGGAAAGAGATGGTGTCTCAGACTTTTACTGACTAAAACCCACTGTGTTTACCAGTAAAACTTTGCGTTCCAGGGCTGCAATAACTCTTTCGAACAAACTCGCCCTATCGGGCTGGTCCATTTTGCTGACATCTCTTTGAGCACGCTCCATCGTCGACCGCATCGTCACTTTCCATCAGGTGACACAGCGGTCAAGCTCAAACCTATCAACGATACAAAAATATATATGACGGTGACCTTTACTTTTCCAGTTTAATCTTTAAATTCGCCATGACCGTCAGTGTGTAACCTACCCTAACCCAAGGGGTTCGTTAATATTCACGGCGCGATCCCGCTCGATCTCCCGGCCTTGGATGACGTGGGACTATTGCCGTCCCATGGGCCCTGAGTGGGGAATGTGTGGAGGAAATACCTTCAAATGGGGTGATTAGTAACGCTGGGGTAAACAGAAACAAACCTTTGGTTAGGATTTTTACTTTTTTTAAGAGCAAAGCTTCCATTATTGTTTTTATATTACAATGCAAGAAAAAAATGTAGGTAGTGCTTTAATGTTAGAAACAATTTTTTCATCATTTCAGCCGAAAGACGTCTATTGTTGGACATAGGCCTCCCCCAAATGTCGCTACAATGACCGGTCTGTGCTGTGCGTCTGGCATCCATCCTGCAACCCTAACCAGGTCATTGGTCCACCTTGTGGGAGGTCTTCCAACGCTGCGTCTTCCGGTAAGTGGTAGCCATTCCAGAACCTTTCGTCCCCATCGACCATCTGAAGATGTTTGACATTGGAAAATCCCCTCAAAGATTTGTTCCTCTTCACCCCTGCGTTCCTGTTCGCCCCGTTTGATTGTAGGTATTGTATCCTTCTACATACGACTTTCGAGGCTGTAAAATAAATAGTAGTTTTAGTTTAGATCCGA
Source organism: Mythimna lalbum (assembly GCA_949319445.1). Taxonomy (NCBI): domain Eukaryota; kingdom Metazoa; phylum Arthropoda; class Insecta; order Lepidoptera; family Noctuidae; genus Mythimna; species Mythimna lalbum. Next base: position 10,006,569 of record OX439365.1, read on the forward strand.
CGAGTTCGCTACAAAATATCGCTAACTACTTTTTCGCACGTCACTATCGTCAGCCGTAGCTAATCTTGCAAGGACTGAGGTTTTTTCTGGTCTAAAAATTGACGTTCGGTGATAGTGTTTATATGAGCGTGTGGACTGTAGTGTGAAGACTACCTTGTTAAAACTCTTTGAAAATGTGCTTAGGATATATCTAATAGAACGAGGATACCTACGATATTATATACGATATTATTCTGTTTTTCCCTAGCCACAGGCGAGGGTGTTATGCAGCCGAGTGCTGCAGTGAATCCGCGTGTATCTAATCGAAGAAATAAACGGGGGTTGACCAGCGCCAACACGATGTAGGGGGCGGCGCGGTGTCCAATATGATACAAAAAATTGTAGGGGGGGGGCAAGTGCCAGTACTTTTCCGTACTAGTGGGAAAAACAGTAAATTGCGTGCCTAAAAGCGGTAGAGACAGGAGTGGGTTTTCGAATAAGTGTGTTGAAAATACGAGTAAAATAACATAGCTATTATTTGTAAGAACAGTGTTAAAATGCACCATTTAATTGTACAACAAGATTTACTTTGCAAGACATTTCTTATTTCCTAGACATGTCGTGGTTGCTTGAGAATACAGAGATAAAATAGTCTCAAGAGGCGAAGCTTATAGTGATTAAATGCTCTGGAATGGCAGTGTCACTGTGAGTACTTCTTTAATCTGTGCCAGAAGTGCAGCACTGGTTGAATTCAGCAAAACCACTCCATCATCCATACTAATATTATAAATGGGAAAGTGTGTGTGTCTGTTTTTCCGTATTTTACGGCAAAACGGAGTGACGAATTGACGTGATTTTTTAAGTGGAGATAGTTGAAGAAATGGAGAGTGACATAGGCTACTTTTTGTCTCTTTCTAACCCCCTACTTCCCAGGGAAACCGTGTTACGCCGAATTTAACGCGAGCGAAGTCGCGAGCAAAAGCTAGTCTACGTATAAAACTTTAAAATTAGGATAATGACTTGACTAGAGCGATTGCGGGTTTTTAAACTTACAGGAATTTGGATAAGATTGATGAAGTTCTTTCTGCAAAGCAAGAAGATAAATGCAAAATACAGCTAGTCTTAATCTTTACATATAAATAAATCAATTTTATTATAGGTTTCGAACATACTGTTCTATGCATAGCTTAAGCGTTACGAAGTTTGCCAATATGTTAGCGTCGCCAAAAAAACTTTGAAAAATCAGGTCCTTGTCTTCAGCCGTGTATCACCAGGAACTACTAGTGTCAATTTGCCTGCTTCTTTGGACGCTGTAAAAATAGTACATTTTGATACAAGTGGATATAGTTTGTCATTGTGACAGAGACGGTTTTGGAGCCGAGTGCTGGAGTGACTTTCAACGTGTACGTGTATATGTTGACGCGCGACTCGTGTGGCGCTTAGCGCCCAGTCTGATACGATAAATATAATACACTAGCTTTTGGCCACGGCTTCGCTCGCGTACATAAAATATAGCCTATGTCACTCAGGAATGAAGCAGCTTTCTATCGATGAAAAAATGTTCGCTTCGGACCTGTACTGTCAGGGACTACCTCCGTCAAACAAAAAAACTAACGTTACTTCTTTATTAGTACTCGTTCACGTTAACTCACGGGCGCGGTGGCGGGCGCGGTGGCGGGCGCGGTGGCGGGCGCGGTCACGAAATATCAAACATATGGCGTAATATCGAAGTGTTCACGTATGAAACGCACGTGCGGTCTAAGTAGCGGGCAAGCTAGCGAGCGGCGCGCGCGGCGAGCTCGCGGCTATATCCAACCCTTGAAATGTTTGTGTGTGTTCACGTTGAACTAGCGGCGGAGCGCGCGATCCACCCGCGTCGTCAGTAATTTCAAATGGTATGAACTTGTCGCCAGGCGTTTTACGCGTCACAACCGCGCAAACGCCTGGCGGCCAATATGAACACGAAATCGCCATAGCTTCGCGACCGCACTCGCCACCGCGCCCGCGCATTTCAACGTGAACAAGTACTTACAGTAGTGTATATGTGTGATTGTGGTGGAGGTGAGCTACAGTACTTTTCCGCACTAGTGTTGAAAACAGTGAATTGCGTGCCTAAAAGCGGTAGAGGTAAGAGCGAGTTTTCCAATAAGTGTACGTATTAAAAATGTTATTTTGATATTACAAACAGACACTTCCATTTTATTTATATCTATATACCTATAGCTGCATAGATTAAGTATGTCAAAACAAGAAACTACGCGGACGAAGTAGCGGGCAGAGACTAGTTGTTTATAATTTGATCATGGCTCTAGTCGTGCAAGTTTCAGGATTGTCCGTCTACAAGCGAACTCATCATGCGCGTTGAGTCCGTGTGTTCAAACTGTCTCCGCACACGAGCATCTAAAAAACGCCGCCACATAAAAGCACTAGAAGCGGCCATAAAAAAAAAGCTAGAAGCCGCCGCAAAACAGCTGAAGCGCTTGACAGTTTGAGCCCGGAGAAGCTTGAAGCGGCTTCAAGTGTTTTATTGTGGCCGTACCGCCGCGCCGCACAAGAGCCACAAAAAAAGGCCGGCTTATAAAGAAGCTTAAAGCGGCGTTTTTTTGAGTCCATTGCGCGGGGACACTTAGAGACGCGATCTCGCCGCGTGATCTCCAAACAATCACAAAACTTCACAAGTCACACTAATCCTTGAAAACTTGAGCCAACAGTTAACACAGTTAGTGGGTAACGAAGCTTATATAATTATAACTCGACTAAAATTCAACTCTATGACTTCCTATTATCCGACTCAAAATATCGTAAATAGGAAAGTTTGTATTTTTATTAAACTTGCCACAACGCCTTAGTTTTATGGATTTGGATGAAACTTGGTGCACGTAGCTTTGACAAGCGTCAGGATAAGGTCACAGAAATAAGGCGGAGTCCAGCTCGTCCGGTATTTAAATTGGGATTTTTTTTTTGGTTTGTCATTTTATCTTGTATCGCTAACGTTAGTGGAACGGTCTGGCAACTACAGCAGTCAATTTTATTTTTGTTTTTATTAGACACTATCGCACAGCTGGATGTGGGAGTAAAACAACCCCTCAGTCCGGGTGGGGCGGTGATCATGTATTTTTGCGGCCAAAAATGTGACAACAAGCTTATAACTTCGTTATTTTTCATCGTACAGTTATGAAATTTTGTACATTGATTCTTTACATAAAAATACTAGACACGTGTTTCGGGTTTCGCATATACTAAAACTAATGTTGTGTATTATCTTGTCTAGTGATGTGCCGTTGACGGCAATATTGCCGTGAAGTGGGAATATTGGTGGAAATATAGTCGGGAATATAGCCCGAAGTATGAATATTGGTATATTGCCAAGCCAACGATATTCCCATATTGCTGGCAACGTCACATTTCTAATCTGGTCTGCCCTGTTTACATAGATATGGCAGTACATTCCTTTGGGATAATTTCTGACATTTACGTGGGACACATTGCTTAACTGGTATAATGAATAACAAAATGTTTTTTAGTAAAGAAAATAAATTACACAAGATCTGTTCCTCAGAATCTATTAATAACTTCAAATGTTTTGGATGGTCATAATTTATTCTCTCTGCTTTGCTCTAATTCTCTGTTCTAAAATGTATAGTGAGGGAAAATAAATAGAAAGACAGCCTCCGAGGCGCGGGCGGCGGAGATTTCTCTCCCAGACGTTTTCGCATCAGTCTTAAGCGGAGTGTTTAACATTTCTTAAATATTTACTTTGTCATAATGGAAGCTTAATGGTGAGTGGGAATACTTATTCCATCTTTCACCTGAGATTCAGAGGTTTGGATTATAGGGCTTTTCATTAAGAGCGCTCGCACTTAGGTACAAATTAAATTAAAAAAAAAATTACTTAAGTAATATTGGTGCAAATGTTTTTAGGGTTCCGTACTCATAGGGTGAAGTGGGACCCTATTACTAAGACGACGCGACTGTCCGTCCGTCCTTCTGTCTGTGTAGTTGAAACTTTCACAGATGATGTATTTTTTTGTTGCTATAATAAAAAAAAAATACAGTTTGTGGTTTTACACGGAAGTTTGTGGAGGGCTTTCTCTTACGGACAGCCCTCCTCAAAGTTCAAGAGATAAAAGAAATCAGCCTCACCATACAAAATTAAAAACTTGATTAGACAGTTTGTATGAAGAGGCCGATTTTTTTTTCGTACATTGAAAATTTAAATCTTGTGGAAGGTGGTTCAGTTTGGTCTACTGAGAAAGCCCTTAAAGTTTGTGGGGGGTTGTCCCTTACACCCTATATAAGTGGGGTTCCAATACAACAAATGTGATTTTGTTGCCGCTTTATGCTACAGACGGTACTGAACCTTTCGTGCGCTAGGCCGACTCGCACTTGGCCAGTTTTTTTAAATTTTAATGTGCATTCGACGACATCATGTGTGGAATCAGACTAATCACAAACATTCGCTTTTGTAAAATGAGTGTGATTTCTGGCAAACGCTCGGCACGGCTCCAATGTAATCATAGTGGAACAATTTCGCATAAATGGGCCCAATTTCTGGAGAACGCGGGTTATGTTGGCTTTCAGGGCGGCAATCGTCGGTGTTATGTTGAAATAGTGTTTTAATATTTATTTATTTATTTAAACTTCATTAGGTCCTTACGTAAGCAGGTGACCGGGTACGTGGTGCAGGACGGACGTAATGACAGCATCAGCGGACGGCATTGCAGTGGCCGATTTCTGGGCTGGGCAAGGAATTTGACTAATTTTGCCATCGATACGCTAAGAAGAAGATTTAAACTTCATGTACAGTAGTGGTACAAGGCATTCTCTACCAGTCTTAGTAGGTCTACTTGACTTATGTCCTATGTCCCATAGCTGGGGCATAGAGCATCCACGGTAATCCTCTACCGCTTACGGTCCTGAGCTTCACGCTTCACCTCGCTCCACGTCATTCCGTTGCTCACCGCTTGTGTGACACCAGATTTGACGGCCACGATTTCTTTTTCCTTGGGTATTCCACTCCAACGCTTACTAGGGTATGTGATTAGGATGCTTTTGAAGTGTGTGGCCAATCTATTTCCACTTGCGTCGCTAATTCTGGTGGTAGCTTGGCGGCTTGATTTCACGATGCCCGAAAGAAAATAGTCGAGTGGCATTTAAGTCACATGGTGCGGTCTTGATGGACGAGTTGCTGATCTTCTTAGCGTATCGATGGCAAAACTAGTCAAATTCCTTGCCCGGCCCAGAATTTAGCCAAGGCAATGCCGTTCGCCGATGCTGTCATTAGGTCCCAACGTGAGCAGGTAACCGGGCACGGGATGCAGGACGGAAGGTGGGACATAGTCTGCGGAGAGACGACCCACAATCACTGAAGATCGGAACCATCCGAGAACTCCCACCTGTGGTGATTGTCTGTGCTACGCTCGACCTGGCTGCAGAGTCCGTTTGCTGAGTTGCTGATGCACACAATATATTTGAACACAGTCTCCAACTCCAAATAGACACTTTTTTTTCAATATTTTTTCTACACATTGGACATCACCATATTTAATTATTCATTGAATCTGTTTAGTTCAGTCAGATAAAAAACAGTTTTAAAATATATGGGAAAAAAGCGTCTCCAAACTATTTTGTCTTGTATGCAGGCAACGCCAATGGCACAAACTAGTTTTTTTAATTTAAACTTCATTAGTCTAAATATGTTGAATGAACTCGACGCGAATCTTTTGATTTATAAAGGTGAGTAGTACTTAAGGTTAATTAGTGAGATTACGGGGCTGGGGTTAATTACGTGCCCTGTTGGTGGCTAAGTAGAGATCAAGTTATAAACTCGTAGAAATAAACAATTTCCTTTTTCCTCATACAGAGTTACAGCAATTTGAGTTTTAATTGAAAGTTGGTTTTTGAAAACATTCTCATAAAGTCGAAGTTAGTTTTCATTTTTATTTAAAGTGCCGAATAGTTTGGTTTTACCTGCGTTAAGAGTAACAATTTTCCAGCTACCCGACTTTTGGAAGTTTGTGCTTCTACTATTAGTAAAATTACAAAATATATAGGTACAGAAGTCAATCTTCATACAAAGCGCGTGCGAGCAACGACACGATATCTCGGTAGCATCTCGGCCCACTCGTCGAACAGTTCGGGCTCAAACGCTCATTAGTGTTCGCCCACCGAGCGTAGGTATATAAAGTGAAGTACATACATGAAATTTCTTCTGTACCTATCTTTTTTTGTGGTAAAATGTTGCGCACATACTCAAATTCTTGATAATGAGAGACTCACAAATTGACATGCATTGACTATTCGGTGCTAGTTGCGATTATTTCGTGGTAAATAAGAATAATAATAATAAATTATTAATTTGCTGGAATGCAGGTGTAACTGTACAAAGTAGTGTGATCTAAATTTAAATAAATGCCATTTACACTTTACCATTAATTGTGGAACTTGTGGTGTGCAAATAGTAATACAGGATACATTAAATTTATTAAAAACTAGCTTTTGCCCGCGCGGCTTCGCTCCCGCTCTTCCCTACTCGACCCTACTATACCCTTCTCTACACTACTCTACCCTATTTTTTTTTTCCATAAGAACCTTTTCCTCACAATAACAATCACAACAAAAAAAGAATTAGCGAAATCGGTCCAGGCGTTGTTGAGTTATGCGCTTACCAACACATTTTGCGATTCATTTTTATATTACAGATGACATATTTATACTTCAGTAATACAGTAAAACAATATTTCTTTTGAACATTGCCGCAGTGGGGTAAACAATGGCCCTCATTTTTTTCACATACGGGGCCCCTTTGGGAAAAATTACGCCTCTCAGTTAAAAATAAATATAATATCTTACAAATGTTTCCACTACGCGATGTCATGTTCAGCATTATAAATGCATTATGTAGCATATACAGCTCGTTCGAAACAATTGCACCCGAAGCACGGAACATCGCAGAGATTTTCTTGGGTCATGCTCTGCCGTTTATAGGTTACCTTCTCATTTCTAGGCAACAAGGCAAGTATGTGGCTTCTTTCAATATCTATTACATTGTGTCTTAAGGTGTGTCCAGATCTGGCGAATGCACCACTCGCGAGCTGCTTGCGAACAGCATGCGTATTGCTCGCGTGCGTTTACAGCCTAAGAACCGGGTCACACAATGCGTTGCGGCGCTGCACTGCAAATATTTTGACGAATCGGCAGGCACAAGAGTGAGAGCCAAACCACATGGTGCGATGCGGCGCCGCACCGCATCGCGTGGTTTGGTCCTGACACCACCTCACTCGTACGGCTCGCCGATTCGACGAAAAGTTTGCGGTGCGGCGTCGCCACACATCGTATGGCCCGGACCTAAGTTTGGTAAGCTGCTCTGGCAAGTTGAGGGCGTAGGTCCATTTGAACTATGTCCTTAGTTGTAAAGCTTCCGAAGATGTCGGACCATACGACAACCGACAACCGTTAGCATAATTGCTGCAGCATCGGCTATTTTATTACTGATACGAACTATTTCTTATTCTGTGCACACAAAATAAAATGAAAAACTAAATACGTTGGAGGCAGGTGTACCGCAGACGACACGCGCACCTCCTGCGCCGCTCGAGTACGGCGTGTAGTTTGCACGCGAGCGCCGCGCGGCTGACGCAAGGGCTTCATACGAACATGACACGCACGCGCGCAGTTCGCAAGCGGCTTGCGAGAGGCGCATTCGCCAGGTCTGGACCCACCTTTATACTTTACCAACTGACTTTGCAATAATCCTTGAACGACAAACATGCTTTCGGACAAAAATGTGGAGTAAAAGTTTAAGTGTGTTCTGGAACCTCCTCAAACACTTTACTACATATGTAGTAAAAGTAGGAAGATGATGGTTACAATCAGGTAAAGTTTAGATGAGTTTCTGGCTTCATTCAGTCTTGAAATCACACTAAAAGTGAAAATTTGTATTAGGAAAACAGTTATTAACAGTTATTTGTGACTCGATTGTTTTTTCTGCATAAATAACGAATTAAATACCTGGACTAATCGTATAAAAAAAAAATATACACATTAAAAAAGAACTCCCACTAGAGGTGACGCCAAAATGGCTCATAGCTCAACTTAAACAACGATAGACCTACAAAGTGTACCGTAAAACCTCAGACACCGCAAATGATTTTTAATTCGATTGACCTAATTATGTGAGAAAAAAATTAATAAAAAAAATTAAAGGTTTTATGAGCAGATTTAGTTTGTTTAAAATTAATATCTGCATTGAAATAAGACCTTTTATTATCCCGTGTATGAGAAAATTTGATTGGATTACCACTATTTGTGTTTGTTGACCTATTTCAGCGGGTTTGCGCACGTGATGTCTTGACCTATTCATACATAGACAGGTCGAAGTTTTTAATGAAGATTTTTTTGAAAAATGTAACCTATTTTAAAAAGTGGTTTAATTGATTCTGCTCGTTATTCTGAACAAACTAATTTCAGGTTTTGCGCATTTGCCTTGTATATATAAAAAACAGACACGTAGATGACAGACTAACATGTTGTTATAATTACATTACTTAATTACCTATGTGTCGCAAGACCTCACAAGCGTCAGTTATAAGAATTCACGCAGTGTAGGACGAGTAGGACGACGCTAAATCTAATTAGTACCTTCATCGCTTAATTTATGAGAGGCGCCTGCTACGAAACATTTCTTATATAAATTTCTCTCATTTGTACTTGTGGATCTTGAATGTCAATACCTTCATAGAGAAAGTGTAGCTAATTTATAATTTTTATAATGAAATTCATAACTTGGGTCAGTTAATTCCTTTCGAAAACAGGCAGGAGACGGAAATTGATAGCGTTATTGAAAACGCCTCGAAAAGCTACTGCCCCACTAGCCAAGTTACAACCCTTTCGTTTCTCTTTCGTCGATAGCCTCTGTCAGCCACACCTCCGATTCCTTTATTCTGACGTTATCTCAACGGTCACTTACGTGAGAACAAAGGAATCGCAGGCGTTGCCAACTCGAGGCGATCGACGAAAGAATATCAAAACGAAATAGTCGTTACTTGGCTAGGCCTGCGGGTCCATGGAGATGCTAATGAAGACCTATCAATCTTTCCCTTAACCGAAACGTCATTGATATGTGTATCCTGTCCTAATCTACGGTGTTCAGATCCTGCTGGTTTTTCACCGGACCGCAAAAGTTTCACCAGTTTGTTTTTGTTTGCGGTTTGACAAAGAGCGCAATAATCTGGGGTTCAAAAGAGCCGATAGAATAAGAAACGCTAAAATGAGGTTATGGCGATGATGATACATCTTCATATAGGGAAAAAGGCCGCCAAGTTAAAATGGGATTGTACGGGTCATGGTTTTCCACACACTTTCCTACTTTGTGGAAACTCTTTTTCCATAAAAGTGGTAAAGAGGCATATGAGATGTCAATGCATATGAGCCTAAGGTTGGTCAACGCCACTGAGGCCGAGGCTGTTTTTCATCAAATGCGAACTATCTCAAATTCAAGTGACAGAACAGTAAACAAATGTAATTTGAAGTATACTGTTTCAAATAAAAAATAATAAACGCAATCATCATCTAAAATAAAGAAATCTAAAGTTAAAAAACTAAATAATATCCAAACTAGGCACGCTAAATGCTTCGTGGAAAGCCAAAAGAAAAGTAAAAAAATAAGTACTTACTGTAACAGACCGACAAAAAGGGCTCTAATAATAGTTCTAATTTCCTTTAAAGGTCGGAATTCTCTCTCGCGTAGGGCCTTGGTACAGGCCATGGTCCGAAGCGAGGAGGAGTGGCAGGCTGTCGCCTCCTTCTGCGAAGCAGTAATGCTAGCGAAAGAGGAGGCCGACCGCATCAGTCAACGGCAGCGCTTACAGTACCCCAACCGCAGCCGGGATTCCGATCCCGATTTTCGGCCACCGTAGACGCGGGCTTGCAGACGGCGAGCTATGGGTAGCTCGCTGTCCGACCGTCCGGTAACTGTCCGGACTGGACCGAGCCCAAGTCTTCGACGGCGCGCACTGTTCCCGCGCGCCTCAAGGAGCTGTCAGCAACAGCAGCCCAGCTGGGTCGAAGCCTACTGGGGCCAGGGTTTATTCGAAAGATAGCTCAAGCCCCGGTACGAAAGGCAACGTAGGAACAGGAATGGGTTTTTAGTCTGTAAGAGTCTGACACTATCTCCTGCTCCGCCCAACAGCGGGGATGTCTTTAGATGATTTTCCCACCGCTAAAAAAAAGGCCGGAATTCTAAAAAATTATAAAACCTCATCATTCTCACAGTCGGGACTTAAACAGGAAGTAGGTAGGCGCGGCAAAAGTTTCTGATTGCAATCGTTAAATGTTATTGCTGTTTTTTCTAAAACTGGCGTTGAATTTTCGCGTGACCGGTCGACTGACTATCAAAACTTCAGCCCACTGAAACATTGCTTTCCAACTTTTATGAGTGACCGAGCTAATTCGCGAGCATTTCAACTTTAATTGTTTCATAGTTCGAAACCCTGCCAACACTCTGGTTTCACGATTGATTAGAACTTTGTGTGAAAGTAATAAATCCTAGATTGAACTTTTTCGTTATCACATTAATAAGCGAAAGTTTAATTGTGTGTGTCGACAGCGCGTAGGGTTACACGCGCGCCTCAAGGAAATATCAGTAACCGTAGGGCCCAGCAGGGTCAAAGTCTTTTTTCTGCGAAGCAGTAATGCTAGCAAAGGAAGAGGCCGACCGCATCATGCAACGGCGGTACTCACAGTCGCCGCCGGGATTTCGATCCCGATTTCTGGCCACTTGTAGCTTGCTGTCCGACCGTGCGGTAACTGTCTGGACCGAGCCCAAGTCGTTGACGGCGCGCATTGTTCCCGCGCACCTCAAGGAGCTGTCAGCAGCAGCAGGGACCCAACTGGGTCGAAGCCTACTGGGGCCAGAGTTAGTCCGAAAGGCAGCTCAGCGCCCGGTACGAAAGGCAACGAAAGAACAGGAGTGGTTTTTAGTCAGGAAAAGTCTGACACTACCTCCCTGGGGATGTCATTAGATGATTTTTGCCGCCGCGAAAAAAAGGGTTGAAGTCTACTGGGGCCATGGGGGATGTAAAAGAGATCCCGTGGCCCTGAAACAATGGCAAAAAAGGGACAGAAGTGTTTTTTTTGTGAGTAAAAATCTGACACGCTCTCTCGCTCCACCCGAGGGCGAGATATGTCATTCGAAGACTTTCCGACCTAAAAAAAGCTATAGGAGGAAAAGTTTCACACGGTGACGAAGTCTCTCAAGTGAGCTTCACTCGTGACGAACGAACATCTACAAAATTACTACGCACCAATCAACACTGTTATGTTGAACCCCACTGCGGTAAAACCTCGAGTAAAGCCGCAGCATACCGCCTCTACTCTAACCTAAGATGTCATAATTAACATCTACCCGGAAGGGGAATGACAAACTAACTTAATTCTTACAATTATTATTATGGTTTTAATGTCAATGGGCTTTCGTTGTGATATAAAGGACTGTGCCAGTTTGAATAACCACTTATTTCTTAAAATGGGTAATCGTCCAATTACTTTTCGCGCTTTTTGATAAAGTCCCGTTAGAAAGCATCAGCATAAGCGTTAACAGCTTAGAGCATGCAGCAATGAGCATAATGGAGCAATGGTTTTAGCATCGACTGATGCCGATAGTTCTTCTAACAGTTTCCAAAATAATTTGAAATGTTTCAGTTAGAAATTATGACGCTCAAAAGCGCGTGCCAAAGTAAAAACAATATATTATCACAAATATTGCTTTGTTTTTTATTTATTGAATTTAAACATAAAACAAAAAAAAAATGGACATTCAATTCCTGCTGTTCTTACAAAAATAATTTGGTGACGTAAAGGATCTGAGCACTCTTCTTTATTTCAGTATTCAAAACAAGAAAAAAGTTTAACCTAAACCTAGTTTCCTTAATTTTATTCTGAAAAAAGTTCTCCAGTTTTCTTTGTATTGTTTTCCGAAGTTATTAGTTTCGAACTTTTCATACCCTAATTTATTTTTCAAATTATGATCAATACAAGTTATTGTCAGTGGTTTCGCCTGCATTATATCAAAAGAAAATACTCCCGGAATAAATTCTATGTGCTATTTCATTACATGGTCTATATCTATACAGCCGTTCAAGCGTGAAGAGTACAGAAATATACACACACACGATATCTAAGATGCCACTTAAGAACTAAAATTCGAAATTCTGCAGATTAGAGTCCTTCACGCGTTTGAGAGAAAACATAATGTACAATAGTTCGACCAGCAGCGGGCAGTTGTCCAGTCTAGACACAACATCTGTCTGGTCGAAGGATCCTCCTTTTTCAATGGGGGTATGTGGGACTACACTTTGTTTCACACCACATACTTTTAAAAATCAAATTCTACCAAGGTATATTCGATGCAATTTCCTTCAATATCACAACAGCTACCTTCTTATCTATAACGTAGGATGTAGATACAGTATTTAGCAGGCAGAAGAGACAAAGCGATAACGATGCGAAAACCCTTTCATTCTTTTTTTTTAATAATAATTTAATTGCTTGTTAAAAAAAAGTCGTACCTTTTTTAACGGGCAAATTTCGTGTTCTTTTTTCAAAATGTCTCTCTTTAGCAATAGGTACTTTATAAGTGACTAGCGGCCGGCCCGTCTTCGCACTGGCAATAAATTATAGCCTATGTCATTCAGGTTTAATTTAGCTTTCCAAAGGTCAAAGAATTTTTAAAATCGGCACACTAGCTTTTGAGTTTATTCATTACAAACATACACACAAAAATAAAAATTTTCCCTCTTTATAATATTAGTGTAGAATATTTTTACGAAAATACCGGATTATTTTCGTAAAATTTCATCTGGCTCCATGGGTAGGTCCTGAAATAGCATAAAAGGTACCTTTTTAACTTTGGTTTCTGCGCACACTTGAGACAAGATAATCTTAGACAAACTTGTTTCGCAAGTACAACACAGACTCGTCTATGCGAAACAAGTCTGTCTAAGACTGTTTTGTCTCAAGTGTGCGCAGGCATTTACGCAGACAAACCCCCCGAGTCTGTCTTTCCTGATGGCTACAACCTAGGGGTCTTTAAGTCAAGAGTGAATAGTTTACTTCAAAGCAAGCGTGCTCCATCGTTAACCACATCATCGCTTACCATCAGGTGAAATAGTGGTCAAACGCGAGCCTATCAATAATAAAAACAAGCCACTTGCAGCAGCTAATCTAATAAATGCCTGACTACCTATTTGACTGTCGTGTATTTAAACCATTGTAATATTGCTCATAGTAGTTCGTGACCATGGGGTCTACTCGCTTTCAGTTTAGTTCGAATTAGTCCGCTGTTTTAGTTCGTCAGCTTCCGTCTTGGAATTGCATAGCCTGATTCCGCCTAGCCCATTCCATCATCGGTATATCATTCGCCACCGGTACATGGTGGACATCCCACCTACACGCACAAAACGTTTCGGTAACACATTCATTGTGCGTGCAGCTAAGGAGTGGAATTCCTTGCCGGAGTCTGTGTTTCCTGAGAGCTACAACCCGGGAATCTTTAAGTCGAGGGTGAATAGGTTTCTTCTAGGTAAGCGCGTTACATCGTCGACCGCATCGTCGCTTTCCATCAGGTGAGATAGCGGTCAAGCGCAAACCTATCAATAATAAAAAAGAAAAGGTCGTTTGCATGCCATCTTTTCTTTTGTAAATAAGTTTGTCGTTTTTTTTGGTTTTTGTAAATAAGTTGGTTGGTTGGTGTTTCTTGAGATGATGATAGTTCTACAATTACAGATTTTGATCGTAATATGGCTTGTAATGATGAATCAATAAGCGGAGTAGAATATTTAGAATGTGATTTCTCTTACGATTCCAGACTTATTTACTTTTATTTATTAGTTCTTCTTCACTTCTTTTTAATCTTGTAGTGGTCTAGTGCTCCGTGGGTCTACCCCGTCTATCTTGCTGAAATCGTCCTGTGAAAAGTAATGGATGTGGGATCTAGTTTGCGTAGTTCGCCCGTGGGAGCTCTGTGACGGCCTATTTCTTTCGCGAAGTACACAAGACAAAACCACAGGTACTTAGGATTAGAATATGCCAATCAGTCGAGATGTTTTATTCACGTTTTCAGCTACATACTGGAAACCGAATATTCCCTACTGAAATTCGAGATTATTCAAATCAATACAGTGGGCTGGCACGCGGCTCATTGGGAGGGACTCGACTCTCAATACAAATGAGCTCTATAAAGAACGCTAAAGGCACAAAATAGACAGGCACAGAAGTCAATCTCATGTATGTACTTCACTTTTTATACCTACGCGCTAGGGTCAGCCCGTTGCGCCGAACTGTACGAGTGCGACCAGGCGATTGAGCCGAGATATCGTATCCGTGAGCGGTGTCTATGTGTGCGTTGCTCGAGCGCGCTTTGTATGTAGATTGACTTCTGTACCTATCTATTTTATGCTAAAGGTTCTCCAAGTGATGTATTCGTACGAATTGGACAAATCACTTCAATTCTTTCTTTTATAAACTCGCAGATCTAAACGACTTCATTTGATTCTGATTTATTATTTAAGTTAAGGTTAAAACTGTACAGTCTAATAGATTGGATCTTGAAAATAATCTTTTGCATAAGTTAGATGTGTGTTAGGGTCAACTCACACAAAAAGAGCGTCGAAGTGCAACGCAGTTTTAGTGTCATATGAATTTTAACTTTATTTTCATTAATATAATACTTATTATCGCGCGGATGCCCGCGGCGCCGCTGGAACTCCATCCGCGCGACTCGTTCGAGTTTCTCATGCGATAATAAGTATTATAGTAGTGAAAATAAAGTTAACATTCATATGACACTGAAACTGCGCTCCGCTTCGCTGCTCTTCGACGCTCTTTTGGTGTGAGTTGACCCTTATAGGCAGATAGAGATCGTTATACATTTTGTATCTTTGAGGCTTTGTGTTGTCTTATTCAATAAATATCTGTACGAATTCTCTACTAAATGTTTTTATTCACAATACCTTAGTTTTTCAGGTAAGTACTTTCCAAGATCTGAGTCATGTGAGGACTAAGGGACCACACTTTAAGGGCTGTAGTTTTAAGTATATTTGTTTATAAATTCCCAGATTTGTTCTTCAATTGTTTTGAGCTACTTAATCTTATGATTTTTATTTTGCGATAAACCAGTGTGGTCCCTCAGTTCACACGCACATCTTTTGTCAGCAGTGGGAGATAACGGGCTAGTTACATAATATACCAGGTAGAAGTAACCTAGACATTGTTGAAAGTTCCAGAGCTATGGGATTATTGTCAGGGCTTTTTTATCTTCAAATTACTTCTCCTGTTCTAGGTGGACCGAGAGAGAGAGTGTCAGATTTTACTGTTGCAAAAGATAACTGAAGTAACACCCAACGTGTTTCTTCAGTTGCCCTTTGCGTGTTAGGGCCGCGGATATTCTTTCAAGCCGTCCCACAATTTGGCAGGCATCGGCTGTAGGCACGTGTAAAACAAATCGCGCTGACCCAAGCTTGGTCCTCAGCGGACGGCAAGCTACCCATTGCTCGCAGTCCGCAAGCCCGCGCCTACGGTGGCCTGCGCGTACGTGCCATTATTGCCAAAGCTTCAAGATTGTTGGAAAGAATCACGTGAAGGGCAACTGAAGCAACATAGGTAGGTTTTAGTCAGTAAAAGTCTGACCTTTCCTTTCGCTTCACGCAGAGTGTTAGAAGTTATTTAATGCATTAAACCCCGAGCGAACGCCGGCGTTCGGCGTTCGGCGTATCCGGCGTTCGCGCACCCATTGTCTTTCTGTTGTGTCTCTAATTATCACGACTGAAGAGTTAATAATTTCCAAAACCAAAAAGTACGGTTAAGTATTTACCAGTTACGAAGTAATTCTAATTCAATTAAGAAAATCGCATTATGATAGTGTTGGAATGAACATTAAACAATACACTGTGTCTACTAATTTTAAATTTCCGGCCACTGTAGACGCGGGCTCGCGGACGGCGAGCCATGGGTAGCTCGCTGTCCGATCGTCCGGTAATGGACCGAGCCCAAGACGTCGACGGCGCGTACTGTTCCCGCACGCCTCAAGGAGTTGTCAGCAGCAGGAGGGGCCCAGCTGGGTCGAAGCCTACTGGGGACAGAGCTGTCCGAAAGGGAGCTCGTGGCCCGGTATGAAGGCTAGAAGGAACGGCACGGGGTTTTTAGTCAGTAAGAGTCTGACACTATCTCCCGCTCCACCCAAGAGCGGGTTTTGTCATAAAATGATTTTCCCCGTCGATAAAAAAAAACCTATCACTGTTCTGTGATTCCAATCGTAGCTGTAATAACATCAACAATATGTCCATACTGCTTGTATCTTAATGTTATTGTCAGTTGCATTCTCTCATAACTTAGCGGCAATTAATCAGGTCGTAAATCTACATTGGACTGGTTTACACACTTCGAACATGATTGTGCTACAATAATTTGATTCAGTAATTAGATGGGACATTGTAGTTGTCTTTGTCTCTTTGCTATGTACTAGCTTTTGCCCGCGGTTTTACCCACATACAAAAAATATAAGCTGCTTTATAGGAATAAAGCAGCTTTTTATTTCGGAAAAAGTTTTCACAATCGGATCGAACCGGCGATTGCCTTCTACATAGTTATTGAAGCACTCAGATTCATAGAAACCGGCTGTTTATGTAAGAGCAGTGATGACCGAGTGGTAACGGCCTCGACTTACGAGTTGTACGTCGCGGGTTTAAATCCAGCCTGGTGTATTACTTTGAGTAATTTACTTCATCACTACTACTCTCAAAAAAGAAAACGAAGGAAAACATCTTGAGGAAATTGGCATGTCCTAGAACCAAAAATTCGAAGACATGTGACATCCACCAACTCGCACTAGGCCCGCGTGAAGCAAATGTGCGCGAGGGGAATGTACCGTTAATGCATCTGTATTACGGTACATTCCCGTTCTAGAGAGAAAAGGCCTGGGTCTCAGCAGTGGGAACATTAAAAGACTGATTATGTTAGATATGCAGCTTATGCATATAAACACCGTACACGTGAGCCCACAGAACCAAAATCAACCCGTCTTTGTGAAACAGAATACATATTATACGTACTGTGCGTTCCAAATGAGAATAGGATCGATTTTTTGTTGTGACGTCACGATTTACGGTCAAATCTAAGAAATTTGGTCCAAATTGAGGAACTTGATTCTGTTTAAACTTTTTTCGTTCAGTTCGTAAATAAATTAAATTTTTCGTAAAATAGTTAAAGTTTCAAAATTTCTTTCCTCGATTTGACAGTAAATCGTGACGTCACAACATGCAATCGATCCTATTCTCATTTGGAACGCATTGTACCTTACATATTCTGTGTCTATAACTAGTACGAGTATACCTAGTCGACCACAGTCCATTGTTTTTATTGCACGGATCAAGAGACTTCCTCGGGCACAACACAATACCCTTTTTCTATTTTTAAATATTAATATTTTCCTTTGTTTATTTAGGACGTTAGTATTAACATTAATTTTATTGAAGCTAGCTCAGGGTGAATAAAAAGGAAATAGGTAGGTACAGAAATAGCACCTACATTTATTTGGAGCTGATTGCAGCAGTGATATTATATCTACACACTATCAAACAACGTTTTTCAATACACTTATAACAAAATAAATAAACGGGGACTCCCTGGCGATTGGTTTGGGATGCTTAGCGACCAGCTAGATATGATAAATACAATAAATGGCAGCGGGGGTGAGCTGGTGCACTTTTCCAGACTAGTGCTAAAAACAGTAAATTGCAAGCGGGGTTTCAAAAAAATTTATAGAATTTTTTTTTCATAAGCTATTAAATACATTCTGTTGTACAATTTCATAACTGTTGAATGTGCAAATGCAAAGCGACTTTAGAACTGTGGCTGGAACTCGTAAAGTTTTATAAAACAGTTAACTACTTGTGGCTTCTCAATGGCTGAGTAGTGGGCGGCGACGCCAGCACCACTGAGGAACAGCCACAAAAAAAAAGTATTCTATACTAACCTTTTTCAATGTCTTGAAAATATGGGTTTTTTTTTCCTCTGCTCTATGGTGAATGCATGCTCTATGTACGTAATCTGTTGGATGGGTGCCAGAATTCCTTTTTCAAAATTTCACTCACAACAGTGGAAAGAACTACTTGACGCTATACTGACACTACACTATCGACGAGTATCACGGCATTTTTAAGTAAAGGGCAAAATTCCAATAAATGACCATATTGTGAATCAAACTCGATCATATTGCTATGTAGCAATGACAATAAAAATAAATTATTTACCTCTTGCTCGTGCTGGATCCTCTGAGTACCTTCGTAGTTAGCACTCCTGGTATTTATTATCTACCCTTAGTACGTCTAGTCTACATACTTAGCGCCGATTGTACATAGTCATCAAGTTTAGGAGAGCAATCTCGGAGGTATGACCTAACCTACTCGTCTTTTTTTATTAATGATAAATTTCTATTTCTATTTTTTATATTTTATATTTTTATAATTGTATGTGTTTTTTTCCACTTGGTTGATTGATGTTTAAATTTTTGTGGTAACTTTATTTTTATTTTCAATCATAAATGTCATAGGTGTAAGCTGTGCATACCTGTAATAGGCATGCATACCAGTGACACAATTTTAATAATATGCAATACAAAATAATCCTGTATGTAATGCTGTTGGTGTGCCAATAAATAAATAAATAAATAGTTACACCTGTACAACTTGGAGACCTTAAAACAAAATTATTAATTTTCATTTTGTACACACGTTTGTATGGAATTTATTTGGACGAAGGAGTTAAGGGTGTAGATAATTAGCTACGCTACTAACTACCCAGCATAATACAAAACTTTGGCCTGGTTTGCTTATATTTCTGCGCTCCTCTAGGGTCTACGCTCTTTACCTGTACACCGCTAACACCGATCTAATTACGGCACTGCCGGCAGTATAAAACTAGATAATTTGTACGATAGCACACTATTAGCGAGATTATCCGAGCGTAAGATAGCTCCTAGATCTTATTATTATGTGACTCCATTACGGAGCAGTTTTCCCATGCGTGTAGTTGCGCTTGCCATAAAACTGCTGTCCCACGTGTTTTTGCCATGCTTAACTTAATTTACTGCCAGCTGCTGTAGAACTCCTAGAACCATAAAGTTACCGTTATTTATTATCTGTATTTAAAAAATAAACACTAATCATCGTCTTTATGTTCAACAGTCCATTCGATGTTTCTCAAACCTGTGTGCGAAACTGAAGTTCTGACAGAGATATTATCTCTAAATAACACAAACTCAGAAGGGTATGATGAAATTAATACCAAAATTATCAAATCTTGTGTACACGAAATCATTTCAATTTTGACACATCTTATAAATTTATCTTTCTCACTCGGCACTTTTCCTGAAGTACTTAAACTATCAATAGTAAAACCACTTTTTAAAAAGGGAGACACAACTGATGTAAATAATTATCGCCCGGTAACAATTATACCCATCCTATCAAAAATATTTGAAAAATGCATGTATAAGAGATTGGTTGACTACTGCAATAAATTCCATATAATCAGGAACGAACAGTATGGATTTCAAAAAAAGAAATCGACTACTTTAGCTGTCTTTTCTCTAATGGATACAATTTTAACAAACGTTAACAAAAATCATCTAACTACAGGTTTGTTCTTTGATTTATCTAAAGCCTTTGACCTTGTGTCTCATAAACTATTGCTGCAAAAATTAGAAAAAATAGGGATAAGGGGGCCTGCTCTTCAGTGGATATCATCATACCTGAATAATAGACAACAGCGTGTTACCATCAACAAAATAAATAAAAATAACGACATGACATCATACTCATCCGAATTTAAATGGAACAAATATGGCGTCCCACAAGGAAGTATCCGGGGGCCAATTCTGTTCCTACTATATATAAATTCCATTAGTAATATCACAAAGCATAGATGTATATTATTCGCAGATGATATATCCATTATTGTTACATCCGATAGAAAAAATAACACAGTTAAGGATCATGAATCTGAAATTAATAACACTATTGATAAAGTAATTGAATGGTTAAACACAAATAATTTGGCAATCAATTTAAATAAGTCCGTGTACATACAATTTAATAAATCAAATAATCCTAAATATAATATAAAACTAAATATTCCTAAAATTGAAGAAGTGACACAAACAAAATTTCTAGGTGTTACCATAGACCAAGATATTAATTGGAAAACCCATACTGATATAGTGTCTAAAAAAATTAACAAGTTCGTGTATGCCCTCAAACAAGTTAGAAATATAGCTAATATAAAAACGGCGATAATATCATATCACGCTTATGTGGAATCCTTGTTACGATATGGTCTTATAATGTGGGGTAACAGTACTGACCACAATAGAGCATTCGTTGCGCAAAAAAAGTGCATTAGGGCAATTTGCCGCTTGCAACCAGATGAATCATGTAGACCTGTATTCAAAAAACTTGGTCTATTACCGCTACCGGCTCTCTACATCTACGAAACATGTATATTTGTTAGGAAGCACCTGAATTTATTTGTTAAGGCAGACGACATTAATGTTCGCAACCGACGAGACCCCAACAGGCTCGTACTTAGCAATATCCCTAGATTAACCAAATATAATAAAAACTGCGTCGCAATGTGCGTGCGCTTATATAATAAGCTACCAAACGATCTCAAAACTCTAAATATTAATTTATTTAAGAAAAAGTTATGTGATTGGTTATTGATCAATAATATTTATTGTGTTAAAGACTTCCTTGAAAAAAAAAATGTTAACTTAATTTAGTTACCTACCTAATATTTGCATGCTATTTCATAGCGAAACATGTTTGTTCTTATTTGTACCTTTTTTTACCACCTTTTATACCATGTTTTTTAGCAAATAAATATATTATTATTTCTTTATTTATCACAGGACCCTGAGGTCCTGGGCCTTTGGGAGGCATACAAGGAGCCGAAGCCAACTCGCAGAGGCCCTTTAGGTTATTCTAATGAATCTTGATACCAACCGACGATTATCCCTGTACGCGCTATACTAGTGCACCCAAGGACAATCCCCGGTTTGAAAAACTATTGCGATTTAATATGGAAAACTAAATAATAGGGCTATGGTTTTTGGAGTCTTAAGTGGACTGATAACATGGAACTATGTTAAGACTATGGCCCCTGCCTGAACAATGTCATTAATATCCATCGATAAAAGGCAGGGGGTGACTTGCACACTCAATAAATGGGCCCCCAAAAACGGTCGCTAGCAGGAAGTGACGTAGCAACAAGAGGGCAACATATCCTGAGGCGCTTGAGGAGTGGAAAGGCATACCACGGCTATCAGGACAATCCCGGAAGTACGGTCAAGATCCCTACCAGCACCTTACTGGATTATGCATCCTTCTCCCGAGCATGTTTGCTCTTGCGAATCTCCACTCAAGCCAGCCAATAAAGGCAAGAGAGAGGTGGGAGCTCTGTTCCTCGTCAGTGTTCACTACGGCCGGCCAATAAAGGCAAGCCGGAGATGAAGAACAGGAATTCTCCCGGGAGATCGGGTCCGTGGGGTCGCTAATATCCAACAGTTCGCCACAAAACTGCCCTGCGGATTGTATCTCTCTTAGTCTGGCCCCTCACCCTAGGTATGTTACGGTAAAGGAAATTCTACCGATACAGACCTAGGGCATGTTGGAGCACACAAGCCCCACCACGACGTCAACGTAGAGATACGACGATGGGGATATTATTATTATTATTATGAGTGTTTATAGATCTCGATTCTCGTGTCACAGTATTTGTTAAGGTGATGCATTTCGACACACATTTTCACTGTTTTTCGTACGATTGCTCTTAACCGATTATGATGTTATTACACATTTTTCATTAGATATTTTGGAAACACAGTATCTTGTGGGTATTATCTAGGCTTTTATTGAAATCAATTTCTAATATTGTGTAAAACTAATCTAGTAAAGACCTCTGAAAATCTCCTATTTTGTATGAACTTTGATATTTCATAATTTGCCTAAAAATTAAAAAGTCAAAAAAGTAAAACTATAGAAGCCTTGCAAATTTTATTAAGATTCTAAGTGACTACCACGTTTTTAAAAAAACTTTTAAGAGTATAAAAAAAACACGCATTTCCTGGAGCAAGTTTTGCGAAATATTCGAGTAAATCTCGGAATTACCGAATACTAACAGAGTTTTCAGGCGTTATCTCTCTTTTTTTGCGTTGCCTTTTCGTCAAACATCGCGTTGGATTGCGTTAGATGAAGTAACAAGCTTTTATACCGTTTTCGATTTTGACGATAGGTAGGCGAGTGGAAAGAGACCCTCTTGAGGAACTCTTCTGAAACGGCTTGTCTGATTTTTTTTTTTGTGAATTTATTTAGTATAATAGATACTACATTTTTTACCCTTCTACCCCTACCCCCAATTTTTCTTCAGTCATTTATATCGCAGAAGAACGTGTACCAGGTCAGCTAGTTTTAAATAAATAGATAGTTAGGTACTCAAGTATCATGATATAAGAATTGCCTACTTACTACTAACGTATTTTTGTTAAAAAATTAGGTATATATATGTTGTGAAATACTTGTAGATATTTTGAAAGGTATAATAACTAAGAAAGAAAAGTAAATTGGAACGATAAACCAGGCGGAAAACCAGTTAAATGAAGGCTTTTATTCATTCTCGTTTTGCATTCATTTAAATCTTTCAGCGGCTGACCCTTCTAACTAATCTAACCCAAAGTTTAATTGATATATCAACGACTTAGCATATTTTGGGGATAGTAATTTGCCAGTTAATCTGTCAAGTTTTTTACACCTCGTTAAAGTTTTGGTTTCAAGGAGTTTGCTGACAAATTGGTGTACCTACTCAAGTACTTAAGTAGTTAGGTACAACTAAGTCCTAGAATTTGAATTCTATGCCGAAAACGTGTGTTACCGTTGGGACCTCTCAATTGGTTTGTAATAGTGCTTATCAGTTTTGCTGTGTAGGTAATGGTTTTTCAGAATAGGGAAGTCTCAAAGTAAACATTTAAAAATACTAAACTCGAAGAAAAACCAAGGCCATAATGATTAAATTTATAATTACTCTAATTAATTTGATTTCAGGTTTTTTTTTATTACAAAGATTTATAATACAAATACACGATTTAATAGACTTAGTGTCCAAGCTAAAACCTTAAAAAAAGAACTGTTTATTTGACAGTTGACAGTGACAGCAGCAGGGATTGTTTACATTTTGGAGGTCAAAAGTTTTGTTTGTTACTTCTATTTTAGATCTATAAATTACAGGCTTTCGAAGAGTATTTTAAACAAAGCGTTTATTTGATAACCTGTTCACCAACATGTCTGGCATTTCTGTAGATTATTTAGGCGCAGTAATACGTAAAATAGCGGCCGTGAATCACTTACAAGACTGGACTTACAACCAAGTGAAGTTTGAAAGTATCGCGCAGAACTACTTTGGAATATTAATTCCTGTTGTTTTGTCGGGTAAAAGCAAAGGGAAGGAAGTAAAATTAAGTTTAGTTTTAAAAATGGCACCAACTAATGAGCAGTATCGAATAAGTGGCGCAGTAACTGTTATGTTCGTAAGAGAAGTATTTATGTATTCAGTTGTACTAAAAAAATACAGAGAAATTCAGGAGAAATTTCCGAAAAAGTGTCTATACATTATACCTAAGTGTTACTTCGTTCAGGAAGAATATTGTAAGGAGGCCTTAGCTCTGCAGGACATGTGTGCGATCGGCTACAAGCCTTATACTCACGAAATGTTCCTCGACCTGGATCATACACTAGTTTCATTAAAATCTCTTGCTAAACTACATGCTTTGTCTTTTATTCTCAAAAAAGAAAACCCTGAGCTGTATGAAGAAATTGCACAGACTTGTATACCATTAACTGAACACACAAACTTGAGGTACATGGAAATAATGAGGGATAAATTGGATCAAGCATTGAAGAAGTTTGACGGCACTGAATATATACCACTGTTACACAAGTTGAGACAACACTGTGCTAAGTTTTTCTACGCAGCAGCTCATTCGGTACAAAATCTGTGTATTTGTCATGGAGACATATGGAAAGAAAACATTCTCTACAAATATGAGGTTTGTTTAGGATCACTTTTATTTTTGGTTGATACATACACAAGGGGAATGGGGAAGGAGTCTATCAAAATAATAATATGTTTTTTATTTTGGTCATTGCAATGGGCTGTATAATTGACTGGCCTGTTAGTCCAGTGGTTAGTGGCCCTGACTGCTATGCATGAGGTTGTGGGTTCGATTCCCACCCACAACAAATGTTTGTGTGATGAGCATGATCATTTGTTCTGTGTTTAAGTGCTATTTATCTATAATATGCATATATTTAGAAATATATATGTATACATACTAGCTTTTGCCCGTGCGGCTTTGCTCACGCTCTTCCTTTCTCCACCTTACTACACCCTACTCTACCCTACTCTACCCTCCTATACCCTACTCTATCCTACTCTACCCTACTCTATACCCTACCCTACCCTATCCTATTCTACCCTACCAAACTTCACATAAACCATCTACTAAATAGTCCAAACAAAGCCTAAATATTTGATTTGGATAGGTGAGCCCGTTTTTGAGTTATAAAATTACAAAGTGGCATTGATTTTTATATACTCAGATGTTTATTAGTTGTCTAGTACTCATACCACAAGCTCTGCTTAGTTTGAGACTAGACGGTCTTGTGTGAAAGTTGCAGAATATACAAAAAAAAAGATTTTCTTTTCAGGAAAACAAGCCAATATCAGCCTGTATGATAGACTACCAAACAGCCAGAATATGCAGCCCGGCTTACGACACAATGTACCTGATCATAAGCAGCACCAACACGACGTTGCGAAACCGATACATTGACCAACTATTTGACATATACTACAGAACGTTTGAAACAACATTGAAAGACATTGGCTTAGACTCTGAAGAGATATATTCTAGACAAATGTTTGACAAAGACTTGAGGGTAGTTTCACCAGCTTGTTTAATAACTGCCAATACTGCGTTGTGGTTGAGCAGCGGTTTGCAAGAAGTTGGTCATGTGAGAAGTAAACACGTTTGCAATACCAAAGAAGAAAAGGCAGTGGCTGTGGACACGTACAAGGGAATTGTTAAAGCAATCATTGATGATCTTTCTAGTTTTGGTTATTTGTCCTTGACTAAGTGATAATGTATGGATCTAAAAAATAAAAATGAAGAAATTAGTCTCATATAAATAATAATATATAGCCAAATTACATTTAATTAATATAGCAAATTACATTTAATTAATATAACAAATTACATTTAATTAATATGACAAATTAAATGTACGAGTAAGGGGTTATCCATAAATTGCGTTACTCGAAATTGACTTTACTGTATGTCTTTTCTTGTCAGTTGGTCACATTTGTCTCTCTCCCGCCATAGGGTGACGTCATTTGTAATTATACAACTAGAAATCATAAATGAAAGCAGAAATTCCGAATTCAAACAATTTAAACTTTAATGTTATCATGTAGATTAGTTGAAAATATTTTTAAGGTTTTTGTTAGTACTCGTAGTTAAAATTTCGTGAGTAACATAATTATTTACGAAAACTTATGATTATTTCTACCTCTTGTCACATTATTATAATTGATAATTATAAATTAATATTTTTTAATTTTTAATTAAAAAATATTAGTAATTTATGGATAACCCCTAAACAAGTCTCCACTATCTTCCATACAAAATAATGTTTACAAAAGTATCAGTTTTGTCTTACTGTGATTACGAGCTGATGATAGAATAAAATAAATACTATGTATTGAGATAAGGTTAATGTTATATTTTGTATGAATAAGGAATAAGATGGATCTAACTAAAAAAATCTCTCTCTTCGTCGGGCACTCTTGTCAGAGTGGTCGTGGCTATTGATGAACAGGCCTGCGGCGTGCCGCCGTCGTTTGCCTCCAAGGCTGCGGCATGTCGAGCGATGTCTCTCCATTTCTGGCGGTTGTTGGGAATAAAAATATTTTCATAAATTAAACTTCTGGTAGTCAAAAACTTATATCAAGATTAAATTTAAAAAAATTGTAAATAGATAAGCTGCGACCAGCAGGTTTCGCCTTGTGTAAAAGTGAAGAAGTACCTAATATGCTATTTTAGAACTTTGTCTACCTGTGTGCCAAATTTCATCAGAATCCGTTCAGCCATTAGTCGTAGAAGTAACAAACACACACACTTTTAGCTCTATAATATTATTGTGATATATTGAGACAATCGAAAATTAATTATTTTTTTAAATATGTTTTACTAACCGACTTCGAAAAGGAGGAGGTACTATATTCGGCTAAAAATATTTATGTGTATATTTTTTCTTGTGTATTATTACCAATATCTCAGTCAATTGTGGACCGATTTCGAAAATATTTTTTTTTGATTGAAAGGTTATGCTTCCAAGTTGGTCCCATACAAATATTGTTATGATCTGATCATGAACTTCGAAGATATGGAGTCCTCACAGGATCACAGCAGAACTGTCGAAATCGAAACTAGTAAAATTGCTTTGTTTGTACATGTAATCGATGACTGATTGAAAGAAAAGGGGGATCGTGTATCGAACAGATCTGGGGGTCTACTCGCTTTCGCCGAAAAACGAAGTTTCGATTGAAATTTCGCGTGTTTCCTACCTTTCGTTCCCAAAATTTCGCACGAACGAAAATTGTTTGACGTACTTACCGAATCGAGTGAACCTACTCTAATTAGTTATGTTTCGAAAAAAATATAATTATGACAGAGGATTGTTTGCAATTTTAACGTCAAATGAATATCGTTCGTTTACGAAAGTTTCGTTTCGGAGAAAGCGAGTAGACCCCCTGATGATTAAGCCAGAAGGTAAAATAATGTAATTTAAACGTTTTTGGGATTATTTGAATCGTTATGAGATGCACTCTGGCCATAAGAAATGTAAGTTTGGCTGATGGGTATTTTTTAGTAGTGGTATAGTACCTAACTAAAAGTGTAAAATAAAAAAACTTTATACAAAAAAAAAACTGACTTCAACGTTAACACTGAAAAGTACGAAATAACTTTAATTTCGGAAGTCGGTGTTAAATAACGAAGAGACAAAACTATTATACAAAAACCGACTTCCAAAATTAATGTTATTTTGTATTTTTCAGTGTTAACATTGAAGTCGGTTAAGTATATATTTTTTTGGTAAAAAGTTATTTATACCAAGCCATATTGTTGAATATTTCTATATTAAATTATCAATGTTTTGTTATTAACTCCGTTTTTGTTTTATCTTTTCCCTGGTTGTTAAAATGGTAGAATGGAGTTTTCTGCCAGTCTGTGTTTTCTGATACGAGTAGCTGTCACGAGTGAATGGTTATTTCTAGAAATAACCCACTCGTGACAGCTACTGACAGCGCCTAGGCAAGCGGGCTCCAATGTCGACCACATCGGCGCTTTCTTGCAGGTGAGATAGTGGTCAAGCGTGAGCTTATCAACAATAATAAAAATTGTAAAAGAACTTTTGTTACAGGGGAGAAATAATAATCTGTCTTTTAATGTTCCTACTGCTGGGACTCAGGCCTCCTCTCTAGGAGAGGAAATTGAACGTAATCCACCACGCGGGCCCAGGGCGGGTTGGTGAATGTTACATGTCTTCGAATTTGTAGTTCCAGGACATGATATAACCGTATCTAACGGTCTTTTCAGATACATTCCAGTCAGGGCTGCTCGTAAAGGCTATAGGTATTTTACCGGGACACCATGGCGGCGTGAGGCGTGACCAGTACAGCTTCTAACGTTTTATAAGTGGCCATGTAGACCTATGTGATTTTTTTAAAATGTTATGTAGGTACCTACTTTGAGATGGGCTCACAGTCATTTGATGATTTCAGATTTAAAAAAAAACAAGTAGGTACCTAAGTTCCAGAAGATATGAAGTCATGTGATCTGGTTGATAGCTTAAGGTAGGTACTTAAGTAAACTACCGAAGCTCACGGGCTGGTGCAAAGTTAGTTAAAGTAGTTCCCAGACATTACACTTCGCACAATGGCGTCGGTAGCTGCTCTCATTCTGTACCTACTTAGTTGCCAGAGAGCAAACTTCCTTGATCGGTTGTTTTAATTGTCGGGTCTTAGGAAGTCTCGGGATACAGACGCTATTTTACCACAAAATATATAGGTACAGAAGACAATCTCATGTATGTACTTCACTTTTTATACCTACGCTTGATGGACGCACACTAATGAGCGTTTGAGCCAGAACTGTTTGATGAGTGGGACGAGATATCGTGTCCGTGAGCGATGTCTATGTGTGCGTTGCTCGAGCGCGCTTTGTATGTAGATTGACTTCTGTACCTATAGGTATATTTTGTGCTTTTACTGACTACCGCCGATAAAGGCTGTAAAGTTACTAAGCGAGTTTTTATCGGAGATGGCAATTTTTTTTTTGTAAGTATCATGATTACCTACTTCACAGCAAGAAAAGTACATATTTAAATAAAAGAACTGGGCAAATACGGGTCGAACTTGCGCCCTGAGGGTTCCGTACAAACTTACCTATGTAAATAGTTTAATTCCGGAATAGAATCTCAGGTTTTTCCAAATCGCAAAAAATAAAAATTGTGACATATTAACTACAGCTTTCAGATTTATTTCTGTACTTGTGCTATAAGTCCATGCGTTATGCTAAATTTCAGGATTCTGGGTCAAATAGAAGTACCCTATGAGTTATGATTTCCTCGAGAGTGTAGAAATGTACATTTTTTGCTACCTAAACAGAAGTATTTATCTTTTTTTCTCGTTAATTTACAAGTTTGATTTTTTACAGCTCGAAGAGTCCGCAGACCTGAGTATATGGTTTTAATTTCAACGCGATACCTCCACGCGTTCTCGAGACAGACAGACAGACGGACGCACAGTTTGACGGACAACAAAGTGATTCTATAAGGGTTCCGTTTTTTCCTCTTAAGGTACGGAACCCTAAAAAACTAAATATCTTTAACTCTAATATAATAAATATAATAAATTGTTTTTTTGTTTGTAGGAGGTAATCTCTGGAAGTACTGGTCCGATTGCTAAAATATATTTCACCGATAGAAAGCTGCTTTATTCCTGAGTGACATAGGCTATATTTTATGTACGCGGGCAAAAGCTAGTAGATTATAAAAGTAAAATTTTAAAGTTAAGTAGAATTATAAAAATTGTTTTTAAAATTCTACTTTAAAATTCCACTGAGGATAAATTAAAATGTCGTTTTAGGTACAAGTATTATATCTAACTAACTTTTACCCGCGGCTCCGCCCACGTTTATTAATATACTTTAATTTAATAACAACTATCTCTATATCAATAAAAATGTCAGTCTCCAGGGTCCCAACTATCTCTATATCAAAATTCATCAAAATCGGTTTTGACATTTAGGCGTGAAGATGTAACAAACAAATAAACAAACAAACTCACTTTTGTTTTTATAATATTAGAAAGGATTACTGAAGTCTTACTTCTTGGACAAACACAGCTCTCTCTAACTTAAATATGATTTGATGCAGCCCAGTGGCCAACTAAGTCGACTCATATTTAGACAGAGACTTCCAAGCCCCTTCAGTGAAATAAATTCACTTCCTCCCTGAGTGACTGGGGAGCGGAGACGTCGAGGAGACTATTTAGTTATATTAAGTATAGCCTTGCCGCAGCTCGCGACAGATGGAAGGAACGTTATTAGTTTCTTGGACTTCAACAGCGTAAATATTATAATAATAAACTTTTATTGGACTTTATTTGGTTTCTTCGTTTTGCTGCGAGTAGGAGAAAAGCTGAAAAACCAGTCAAGTGTCATTCGGATTCGTGCATCGAGAGAATACAGATATTAATTTTTAACAAACTTAAATTGCTCATAAAATCTCTAAATATTTTTTCTCACAGAATTAGGACAATTAAATTAAAAATCGTTTGGGGTTTCTGAGGTTTTGCGCATTTAACGTTACACGTTGTATAGGCCTCCCCTAAGTGTCGTCACAAAGACTGGTCCTGTGCGTATCGCATCCATCAGATTCCCGTGATTTACACGTGGTCATACAAAATTTAATTAAAATTAATCAATTTATGAACTGTTTTTATTTTTATAAACCCTTCTATGACTACAACTACTAGTCTACTACTCACTATATTACTTCTCTGATTTCTACTATTGTGTTACTTTTTTAGTGTACCTACAATAAAGTTTATTTTATTCAATTCTATGAAACTCCCAATCCTGACTACCTAAGTACTTTCAATCCTTCAAATGCCTCATTTCCATCTGCTTTTATCGAAGCCACCGAAAGTAACTCTCAATAAATTGTATGTTAATTTACTAAGGTAAAGTTATCTCACTTCCGTTATCCCATAACTGCTTAACTAAGCTCATTAAAATAATAAGAGCGCCTAACTCAAGTGAAACGGTAGCCTTCCGCTGCAGGCTTAATGTCATTTTAAACTTAATTAATTTTCATGATACCGCTGATTCGTATCTCTCTCCTAATTCAGAAGATACAGTTTGTGTAACTTATTTGTATTTATAATTTAATTATCGTCTGTTGGGGTCGGTCCTTATACTAACGGGGCACAGTTAGATATTAGTCCTTGTTTTAAATAGGTCTGCTGGTTGACTGACCTTTGCAGCTTAGTTGTGAGGTTAAGTTATATTCTAAGGATTTTATGGCCTACCGCGACCTCTTAACACGATTAATTTCTCGACTTAAATTGAACTGTTACAGGGATTTAGCTATATAGGGTGTATAACTCTTCTCTTCTTTCGCGCACATACGCTTGACATTTTAACTAAAAAAAACAGGGACTTTGTCAAAAATACGGTTTACCTCCCACCAAGACACTAGTTTGTTACGAAAAATCCAGACATAAAATTCTACGCCACAGCACATTAGGTGCAAAACAGTAGGAACCATTAAAATATTAAAAAAGTCACGAAAAAGCGCAGCAAAACTTGAAAAAATTTGGCTTCCATGAGAAACATTTTTTAAAATACTTCTTAAGCTTGTGTAGTGTCATAAATTGTCGCGGGATCTGCGTACAAATGACGACAAAGCGTCGGTTGGCGCCTCGCCAGAGAGCTGGAGTTACTCGCGCGTGAAGAAACCACACACGACCTCAATGTGAGGTGTGGCAGTGAGGGTCAGGTACACTGGTTACACCACTTTTAAGACACGAAAGTTTTCTTCAGTACCTAGGTGCTTGAACCATAGATTAAACTCTTTTGTATTTTTTGCGGTTTGTACCATAGACATATTTATTATGTGTACAGCTAAGGAGTGGGATTTCCTGCCGAGATCTGTATTTCCTGATAGCTACAACCTGGCGGCCTGGGTGTCTAAGCCTAGAGTAAATAAGTTACTTCTAGACAAGCGTGATCCATCGCTTACCATCAGGTGAGATATTGTATTGATCAAACGCTAGCATCATTAAAAATAACTATAGAGCATGGATTCATAGTCTATAGTTTGAACTTTTGACATTCGTATGTTTTGTATGCTCTCCACTTTGCAAGATTCGACTGGTAGGAAAAAACCTCGAATAAAAAAAAGGGTTTTATTATTACATGAAGCCAAAAGGTAAGGTAATATTTAGGTAGGTAGATATTTATATAGATAGACTTTTTGTCAACCCAAGATTTGTGTTGAAGATTTGATATCGAATGTGACGGAGTTAAGATGACCCTTTTCATTTGGGGGGCATTCGTGGTTAAGTACGATAGACTGAATTCAGATACGGATAAGAAGAGAGTAAGTGCTATGAGTAAGTGATGCTAAAATATTTCGTATCCTATACTACTGTTAGACACCTAAATGTGAGAACACTGTAGACTCCGCGGAATCATAGGCTACAATTTTCATTGTGCTTTTGGTTACAGAGCTAGTCACAGTACCACCAGTCTACATTATCCTCTCATATCTATTATTATTGTAATATGGAAATATTGTAGAAACAAACTTATTTTTAAAGAGTAATCATGGAGTCTCTTGCCGGTTCTTCTCCATAGGAAACGACCAATTGGAACCGTGCGCTAGCTTACAACCTCAGGTTTTTTAAGTGCCCATGTAGAAATACTCGTATATGAAATAAAATGAATGAATACGTATGAATCTTTTTACCCTGCTTTTCAATTTTTGAAACGTGCTGTAATTAAGTGTCAAATTATTCCTTTTTATATTCTACAACTACAGAATATATAGACAATAATTTTAGCAAATAAAGCTGTGTGTCTCCGGCACCAGCGTAAGGCGAATTAGAGTTACCAGTGTTACCACACACAAAACGTTTAGATAAATGTGTCGTTTAAGTTAAGCGCAGATCGCGCTTGCCGTGCGAAAGCAATGTAATTATAACTCCTATCTATGCGTATTAAGTTGGACATTTAGTCTAATCGAGTTGCTACAGTGGGGACTAGTTTTATCTGGATACTGAGAACACTTTGTCCAGTGTGCGGATGTGCCACAAGTTTCAGATTAAAAAACTTTCTTGGAATAAGTTTTGGTACCTATACTGACTACACACGCTGGCTGAACGTTAAGCGCTTCCTTCCAAGGAACTATTATTTTATGTAACATCTCCAATGTGAGCATAAAACTTAGACGTTCACTTTTTTTTCTTGTATCGGAGTTGCTTTGTATAAAAATTGTCTAACACTCTAACCATTGAATTATATTCCAGTGATAAACAAGCACGTTCATGGAAAGTATTTGATAAAATACTGAAAAGTTAAAACTAAAGTTCGCTGCAGCGTTACATTGGCGTTATGTCGTCTGCTATGGTAGCTTTTAGAGGATAAGTTTTTTGCGACCAAAATGTCTTAAGGGCCTTGAATTTCGTGGCACTTACGCGTTTCGTCCGTCAATACACCATCAACATAGTGTAATGTTAATGGTGTATTGACTACATTACACGCCTAATCTAGTGCATAGTACAATATTTTTTATATCGATGTCTCTAACTATATCTATACTAATATTATAAAGAGGTAAAATTTGTAAGTTTGTAAGTTTGTAAGTTTGTAAGTTTGTAAGTTTGTAAGTTTGTATGTAGGGGGTAATCTCTGGAACTAATAATCCAATTCTAAAATTTTTTTTACTGGCAGAAAGCTACATTATTCCTGAGTGCTATAGGCTATAAATTGTTTCTATAGCATGTATATTAACCGAGCTATCACAACTTTTGTCTAGCAAGTCGGAAAAAAATACCTCATAAAATAGAATTATTTGCGTGCGCTGCCTAAACAGTTGCTTAAAATTAAAAACAATGTATGGCTACCTGGTTCGTCTTAATTATTTCTACAAAAAAGTCCGCGGTACCATATCTCTATCTTTTATATTTCATCTTTTATACTTCTTTTATTGCATTAAAAATATTTTTTTTCGGCATACTTACGTTTGGTTGATTATTTGAGCAACAAAATATTGATTCTTATGACAATAAATTATTTCAGTATCACAAGAACATTATACAGATAAGATTTGCCATTTACAGCATAGCAATTGGTCATACAGTTTCGAAGTTAATATAAAATTACTAAAACGCAAAATGCCCCTAGCGTAACTTTCATTGTGCAGACGTTTTACCTATTTTTTTTTTATGGTGGGCAAAAATCATCTTATGACAACCTCCGCCCTTGGGTGGAGCGAGAGATAGTGTCAGACTCTTACTGACTAAAAACCCACCCCGTTTCTTCTAGCCTTCAAACCAGGGCACGAGTTCCCTTTCGGATAACCCTGGACCCGGTAGGCTTCGACCCAGCTGGGCCTCTGCTGTTGCTGACAACTTCTTGAGGCGCGCGGGAACAGTGCGCGCCGTTGACGTCTTGGGCTCGGTCCATTACCGGACGATCGGACAGCAAGCTACCCATGGCTCGCCGTCCGCGAGCCCGCGTCTACGGTGGCCGGAAATCGGGATCGGAATCCCGGCGGCGGCGGCGGGGGCGCCGTTGCCTGATGCGGTCTGCCTCCGCCTTTGCTAGCATTACTGCATCGCAGAAGGAGGCGACCGCCTGCCATTCCTCCTCGCTAAGGACCATGGCCTCAACCAGAGCCCGCCGCGAGAGGTGTCCGCCGCCGATCGCCCCCACGAGGGCACGGCGATGCTCTGCCCAGGCAGGGCACACCTCGACTGTGTGCTCCACTGTGTCCTCCGGGCGTTCCGCACAGTGGCGACACTCGGGCGTCTCTTCCGCTTTAATTCGGTGCAGGAACCTCCCGAACTTGCCATGTTTTCTGAATCGCGGTGTTAAGACTTTCTGTGGATTGATGACCCTCTCGAATTATTATGCCCACGTTGTCGTTAGTTGGAGTTCTTCTGTCAGTTGCTTATTGGTTTCGGTTGTTTCGTTCGTATGGTTGTTGTTGTTGATAGATACCTCATAATCGAAAATATCGTAATTTCGTTGTACGTTTTTGTATGTTCGTAGTTTCGTACTTCGTTCTATCGTAATAATCGATACGAGTTATTCGATATTACGATTGTTTTGTTTTGTAAAGGCGGACGGTGTTCGAGTCGCTCTCCTTTTGTTCATAATTGTTTTCAAGTCTGTGCGTAGTTTGTTGAGAGCATGTCTAAAAGGAAATCTCAACTGTCCCGGCAGACATCACAGACAAGAGCCGCTCGAGTACGCCGTACGGAAGAATCTGCCCCTGAAAATGAGCAGCGCCTCTCGAGAAATAGAGAATATATTTCGCAAGCACGCGCTAGAGAATCTAGCTCCGAGCGCTCACAGCGCCTCGCTAGCCAAAATGTGAGGACATCGCGGCCCCGTGCTCGAGGAACTAGCGCTGAACGTGCGCACCGTCTATCTGAGTTAAGGCAGCATGTCTCTGAGACAAGGGATAGGGAGACTAGCGCTAAACGCTCGCGGCGGCTTGGTAGGCAAAATGTCATAACATCGCAGGCCCGTGCTCGGGAATCTAGCGCTGAACGTGCGCAGCGTCTATCTCATTTAAGGCAGCACGTCTCTGAGACAAGGGATAGGGAGACTAGCGCTGAGCGTTCGCAGCGGCTCGCTAGGCAAAATGCCATAACATCACAGGCCCGTGCTCAGGAATCTAGCGCTGAACGTGCGCATCGTCTAATCGAGTGTAATCTTATTTTAAAACAAGAAATTTTCCGCGGACGAAGTCGCGGGCAGAAGCTAGTTGTAGATATTTTTATTTTCCCGATAGAATCATTATTAAGCAGGCAATAATAGGTTAATTAATAGCATTAATATCGAGCCCAGTTATCAGTCCTCGGATGATACTACTGAAGTGAATTTGATCGTACTTCAAATCAGTGGCGTAGGTGAGACACAAATGGGCTCTGTGCAAAAAAAGAGTTTTTACAATTTTTGTGTTGAAAGATGGGGTTTTGTCATCATATAAAAATTCATCTCTATTTTCATATCTATTTTTCTATCTCACTCTCCTCTCGCAGGTATGCTGGAAGAGATTTCTATAGAAATTAGCATCAGCTTTGTACTATTCTTCTGGTTCCTTCTTATTTTCTTTTATTGTTGTGTGTACATAAATTGTGAAATAAATAAAATAAGTTCGTAAATGGGATTACTTTGACTAGAATATGTCCTCTTCTGAGCTCATTTATTGGAGCATGTGGGCTTTGATAGGTTAGAATTTTATTGTAATCTTATGTAGAGAATGCTAGAACGAGTGAAACGAGCTATGAAATTGGTAACTCCTATCATATAGTATTTATTTTCTTATCAATTAGAGAATTTAAAGTTTTGAATAGTATGTTACGAATTTTTGCTCACATCGGAGCCCCTGTACTCTCCAGCCCCATATCATTGATAAGGCTGATACGGCTACGCCCCTGCTTTGAACAAAACTTTCACTTAAGTTTACAAACTTAAAATCAACCAGGGCTCAGGCACGATTAACACAAGCCCCTCATTTCTTCAACTTTGTTGTGGTTTGACTAATTGTAAGAGGCTGAATCACTGGAGATAGGACAAAGTTTACCTACAGCTATAATCTCAGGTGAAGAGCTGCAGTGGTGGCCAAGTGTTAACGGGCCCGACTTACAAGTTGTAGGTCGCGGGTCCAAACCCAGCCAGGCGTACTTTGTGTAATTTATCACCACTGCTCTCAAAAACGTGAAGGAAAACATCGTGAGGAAACCGGCATGTTCTAGAACCAAAAATTCGAAGACATGTGACATTCACTAACCCGCACTGTGCCCGCGTGGTGAATTACGGACCATTCCCTCTCCCAGAGAGGAGGCCTGAGTCCCAACAGTGGGAACATTATAAAGCCGACTATTCTATGCTATGTATAATCTCAGGATTAACAATTTGTCAGAACATTCAGGATCTTCTTTAAAACCAGACCAGTCACTGGCCAACCCATCCAAAACATAATCGCATCAAGCCAAACTCAGGCTCAGATCGATCGGGCTCGTCAGCCATTAGCTGCGAGCGAATCCTCCCCGAAGTACAATAATAGTAGGTAATTACGAGCGAGTCGTCGTATGCGGTTAGTATTGAGTTCCGCAGATTGTATCTGCATTTTAGATTGGCAGCCGTGCTCCGACCATAGCGGGGGAGCTTAACACTCCAGCACTGTTTTATTTTCATTATTTTTTCTAATAGTTACTCTTTGTCTGCAGTTCTTATTCAACGTCTCTTTAACGTGAAATTGGACGTGTTTTAATTACAGAGGAAAGAATCAAAAGGAATTTTATCGTGTAAAATTTCGTTAGCCTTCGTTTTGTGATTAATTAGATGTTTTTTTAACTAGGAGCTGCCTGTAGTTTCGTCTACGTGTTAGTAGAAAATTATCCGAAAGTTACTTATTTCCGAGATAAAAATCCTATGTAGGTACTATTTCAGGTTATTGTCCACCTTTTCTGAAGTTTCATCGAAATCCATTCAGCCATTCGAGCGTGTAGAAGTAACAACAAACATACACAGCTACATGCCAAAAATGGTCAATATTTCTAAAAAAAAATGCAGAAATTCCTCTAATCTTATGCAAAAAAAAGCCATTACAAGAACGCTTACAACATTTTACTTACATAAATAAAACACCCACAAAAAAGAGTACAACAAAACGAAAAACCTAATTACACGAGACAGTATGAGATATCCTGCGAATTATAAAACAAAGCTGCGGCGTGAGATAGCACGGGCAAGGCGGGGTTCCAGACTGATACTTATTACTAAAATCTTTTAAGCTCCTGTCCGCCTGGCGACCCCACCAGGACACAAAATATATAGGTACAGAAGTCAATCTACATACAAAGCGCGCTCGAGCAACGCACACATAGACACCGCTCACGGACACGATATCTCGGAGCGCCTCGGCCCGCTCCTCGAACAGTTCCGGCTCAAACGCTCATTAGTGTGCGTCCACCGAGCGTAGGTATAAAAACTGAAGTACATACATGAGATTGTCTTCTGTACCTATCTATTTTGTGACCAGGATATACAACAATATATTTCGCCACGATCCACGAACAAACTGAGAATTTCAATTTGAGGAAATATTACACATACATTTTACGTGGAGTTTGCTACCGGTAGTTGATCTCCTGCACGTTTCAGATAGTTTGTCTTCCTTGGTTAAATCTTGGTGGATATTAGCGGTGTTTTATGCAAACGATATCTTACACTATGTAGGGATTGAATACGTATTTTACTTAGGTACTGTATGAGTAAAAGTTGCTTGTTGAAGGGATTTTGAAGTAGGTAGCGGTCCTTGCCCCTTCTACGTTTATTGAAAATTCTTAATTTAAAAAATGGAAATAAAGATATAAAGCTACTTTGATTAGAATCGACAACTATTGTTATCCTTAACACGTAACGGTATTAAAAAACAGGTTTATTTTTCGGGTGTCCCAGATAAAAAAAATAAAAATAAAGATGGCTGTCGGAGTTTTTGGCGGGATTTTTTCAGTTACTGTTTTAATTTTTGCAAATTTATTTCTGGTGAGCGTTGTGACGTAAAATTGGTTTAGTTTTGTATCTCAAGTGTCGATAATGACGATGAGAGTTTAATCGTAGTATTGACTACCTTAGCGAAGCTTGTCTCGCAATTATTTGGTTTCTGTACTTAAATATATGCTTTTGTCCGCAATGTAGGTACATTAATATTTTGAAGAGGTAAAGTTTGTTTTTTTGTTTGTGGGAGGTATTCTCTGAAAGTACTGGTCCGGTAGCTAAAATCTTCACCGATAGAAAGCTGCTTTATTTCTGAGTGACTTAAGCCATATATTATGTAGGTATGCGGGCAAAGCCGCGGGCAAAAGATGGTAAAGAATAAGGTTTGGTAAGGAAACAACAACTACGCTGCTGTGCTATGCTGTTGCTATGTTGCTGATAGAATTTTCACCGACTATATTTAAACTTTCACGGACCAGAGGTTTAGAGCCACTGACTTAAAGGATTTCTTAATAGGGATAAGTGCCTATCCTAGTTGGCATACGTGTATGTGTAGATATTCCCAGAGATGCACACCTCACAGTAGGTACAGTTTGTTTTCAAAAGACACTGTAAAGCCGTGTACGAACAAGAACATTTAGCGAACACAAACACCAAACTTGAACATTTGGTTTGTTCGTATGGAAGTGAAAAAGTGGTCAATTGTGAAGTAGCGAAAATGTATTGGTGTTCACATTGATTCATGAAGAACACCGTCCATACAGAACATACTAATAGGATCGCCGCAAACATGTTCGACGAACAGAGTGTTCGATGTTCGTTAGTGGCACACTCGTGCGAACCAAGTTGTTGCGTATCATGCAACGCAATTTTGTTCGTACATGCTTAGGTACACGACTTAAGATGTCCACAAAACGTAATTTGGTCGGTGGATCGAAATTTTATTTATTTATTTAATCTTCATGCAACAAAAAAGTACAAAGGCGGACTTAATGCCATAGGCCTTCTCTACCAGTCAACCTAGGGTAGTGTAGAGACAATATGGCAGGTGCATAAAAAAAAGAGAAAATATTATTAAAGGAGAAAATGCATGTTGTCTTTTTTTAACAAAAAACAAATGTTGTCCCGCACTAGGAATTACTCCTGTACATATAGTGAATACGTTCACAAACATGTAAACTCACTTAAACAAGACACCCAGATATGGAATACCTATCTGTGGGCTATACAACCGACGTGCGACCCTCAGTGCAGCAGACAACTACTGCGCCACCCGAGCCGTGCCGTTTTACAAGATGGGATGTGTTTTCGAAACATGTTGACGGATAGTGTTTGTCTGAATGAATGATTGTACCATGGGGATAGTGAGTGAGTGAATGTGTTCCCCGTTACGGCTCGCTGGGTCCAGTTCCGTGCGGAACAAATTGTTACATTTGTTTGGTTTCTAAGGATCTAAGAGAGTTCCTCCCACATATGGACAAAGCCCTTAGGCGAGATGTTGAAAATAGATAAAAGATTAGTTTTAGGATGTAGTTTGAATGCGTCAGACCTAGAGAGTCAGGGTGAGCTGGACTCCTTCTCGAAGGAGTAATAAAAAATAGCGTAGGCCGGGAACCGTAGAAAGAATTGAAGACAGCAGTGAACAAACCCATAATAATAATTGTTATTATTTGTTTAGGGGAAAGTTTTGTAGCATTATAAGCATAAGCATAATAAGCTTTATATTGTTCCCACTACTGGGGTTTAGGCCTCTTCTCTAGGAGGCAGAATGGGCCATAATTCACCACGCAGACCCGTAAAGATATGTGGATGTCACATGTCTTTGAATTTTTGCTTCTAGGACATGCCATGCCACATGTTTGCTCACCATTTTTTCCATCAGCATGTAGATGCAACTTCGAAAATCTACACAGCAATCATTTGACAACAAAGTATTTCAGCGTATTTTATTTAAGAATTCCATCGACATTTCACACAATTACTATTGAAATTAGATCGTTAATTTAAACAAGGCCAGTTTTGAAAGTTAATGAACGTTTACTGTGTTGACTTAAACGGACTGCGAGCGTCCATTAATGACTTAAACGGACTGCGAGCGTCCATTAATATTATCCCAACTAATGGCAAAATGCGAGAGTACCGGATTAAATCGAGAGAATTACTTAAAATAACAAGACTCAATTAATTTAATCAAGCTTTCATTGAACTTATAAACTCTTTTCTTTTGAGAATGATTTTTGTTTCTTCTGACTAGGGTTGTCAACCGTACTTTCAAATAGAGTATTTGTACTCTATAACATGTTGGTGTACAATTTATCCTATATAATA
This sequence comes from Mythimna lalbum, assembly GCA_949319445.1. Taxonomy (NCBI): domain Eukaryota; kingdom Metazoa; phylum Arthropoda; class Insecta; order Lepidoptera; family Noctuidae; genus Mythimna; species Mythimna lalbum. The sequence continues at coordinate 10,046,845 of OX439365.1, forward strand.
GAGGGCGCTAAAATACTCTTTCACTATACTACTGCCAGTCATACACAAATGGTGCCATACCTATTATAGTAACCAAAAAAATTTTTATCAAAAAAAATCGAATTCACAAAAAAAATGAATTGAATGTGAGGAGTTCCCTCGATTTCGCCAAGATTCCATCATCAAATCCCAATTCGGGACTATGGGACCATTTGGGAAATATACCCTAAAAAAAAGAGTTTTTCAAATCGGTTGGTTGGCAAGCGACGAAGTTACGTGCGAACAAACATAAAAAAAAAATACAAACATACATACAAATTTTAATACAACAAAAGGTTTTTGATTTTTTTTGAATGTGACGTGGCGGAAAGAGGTGAACAGGACTTCATTGAAATAAAAAATTTGTTTCTGATCTATGTAAACTATTGTTCATGTCGTACAATTCTTTCAAAAACAATGAAAAATTGTTATGTGCTGCAAATATACCAAAAAATACCTTCGTAAAAAATTTAAATAAGTGATACTCATTTTATATAATCACATCTTTTTTTTTATAAACAAATAAAGAATTAAAAATGAAATCTTTATTTACCTCTTATGATATGAAAGAAAAAGGAGTTGATGATAGCGTGACGAGTGACAGGACAGAATGGAAGAAAAAAACGTGTTGCACCGACCCCAAATAAAACGGGATAAGGGCAAGAAGAAGAAGAAGAAAAGAGGCTCTATTTCTTCTAATAAAAGTTGGCAACCCTACTTCTAACCTCGGCCTTTTGACTTCCAATTTTAGTTAAACTATTGTACTGTCAAGAGGATTACAGGAAAAGCCCTTAGTATTATTATTTTTGAAGAAAAGGGGCTATGCATCTCCCATAGTGTAGGAGATGTAGTCACTGCGACCTAAAAGATCTATTGTGACTCGCCACCTTGTTAGAGTAACTCTTTTAGCCGGGAGGCTTCCAGGAAGTCTAGAATACTCCTAGCTTTGAGAGTTTTAATCTCCTCCGGGCGAATAATGTGTCGACCCAGATGGATACTCCGTTTGTGGATAAGGGGCCCACATTCACACAACAGGTGCTTAGGCGTCTCCCTCTCCTGATTACAGTACCTGCAAACATCAGTGTCACTCAGTTTCATGTGAAAAAGGTGCCTGTTTAATTTGCAGTGGCCGGTTAAGGCGCGGGCTATCGCACAGATGTTCGTCCTGCTAAGCTCAAGAAGCTCGGCAGTTCGTTTTTGTGAGTAGCCTTCTATAAGAGATTTGGCGTGTAGCAGTCCTGGTTGTAACAACCAGTGCTTTTTTGAATCGCCAAATAGGTTGCCCTTAAGGGTCTGCATGGCCTGGTTCTTTGAGATACCACAGAAAGGTTCTGGTCCTATCTGATGACCCTGAGCCCCAGTCCTTGCAAGTTCGTCGGCTTTTTCATTGCCAGTAATTCCAGAATGACCCGGCACCCATCTCAGAATAACTTTATTCCTTTGCCCCAGGTCATTTAGTTTGTTAACGCAGTCTTTTACCAGTTTCGAATTTATTGTATTCGAGTTCAAGGCGTTAAGAGCTGCCTGGCTATCTGAGTAAATCAGAATTAATTGATTTATGTAGTTTCGTTGACGGTTGGCTTCCGCACATTCTATAATGGCGTATACCTCCGCTTGGAATATGGTGGCATATTTACCCAGATTCAAGCTTTTGCTGAATTTCGGGCTAATGCCAAATATTCCACATCCTACATTCTCACCCATTTTGGATCCGTCTGTAAACCAGATCAGGCTTCCAGCCTTGCAAGTAATGAGGTTGCTTGCCCAATCCTCTCTGCTCGGCAGTTCCACTGTGTAATTTCTTGTGAAGCTACACTGTGGAAGCATGACGTCTGTTGTCATAGCTAGCTGATCGTGTTCAAGCACTGATTCGTGTAGCGATCTCAGTGCTTGAGAGCGCCAGTTTACTTTGCCAGTGCTGTTTATTCTATACATGCCCGCTTTCGCCTCCTTCGCAATTAATAGATGAAGTGGCGGAAGGTTAAGCAGGGCATTTAGAGCAGCTCCTGGTGTTGTAGACATGGCCCCTGTTGATATAATGCATGCAAGTCTCTGCAAACCATTAAGTTTGTTAATGACTGTCACTTGGGATGTTTTCCTCCACCATACTACGCAGGCATACGTTATTATCGGCCTAACTATAGCGGTGTACAACCACAGGGCGATTTTAGGGTTTAGGCCCCATTTCGTCCCTGCTAAGCGACAGCATATTCCTAAAGCTATTTTAGCCTTTTGAATCACATTATTAATGTGAGTGTTCCAGGTCAGTCTCTGGTCGATAGTTACGCCCAGGTACTTGACCTCATTGGAGAATGGTATGCGAGTCCCCTTTACAGTGGGCGTTACAAGTTTGTCCAACTTTCGCTTCCTAGTAAAGGGGACTATTGTTGTTTTACTCGGGTTAACCGATAAATTGTTCTCTGTGCACCATGTGTTTATAACGTTCAGAGATCTTTGCAGTATAGATGATACCGTGCTGTGACAGGGGCCGATAACACAAGCCACCACATCGTCAGCATAACTGTGTACATCTAAGTCTCTTTTAAAGGCTTCAACCAGCAATTGGTCAACAACGAGTAGCCATAGAAGTGGCGATAGAACGCCTCCTTGTGGGCACCCTTTAGTTGTTTTGAAGCTTTTTGTAGTTCCGTGTAAGGTAACACTGATAGTTCTGTTGAGGAGCATGAATTCGATCCAACGAGTAGTTGTCTCGTCAATCCCTTTCGCCTTCATTCCCTTGGAAAGGGCGTCTATGGTGACGTTGTCGAAAGCTCCTTCAATATCAAGGAAAGCACATAGGGCTATCTGTTTATCTTCCAAAGCCCTTTCGATCCTGTCTGTTAGTTCTAACAGAGCAGTTTCTGTGGATTTTCCTTTTTGGTAAGCATGTTGCTTCGGATGCAGAGGGTTAGCCCTTAATGGTCCATCCCTGATGCATTCGTCTATAACCTTTTCCATACTCTTGAGTAGGAAGGAGGTAAGGCTTATTGGTCTGAAGGACTTTGGTTGAGAGTAGTCTTTCTTACCAGCCTTTGGGATAAAACAGACTTTAACTGTAGTCCATTTCTCAGGTATATATCCCCAGGCAAAGCTTGCTCTGAAGATTTTGATTAAGATAGGGATGAGTATAGTCTTCCCTTGCTGCAGGAGAGCTGGGAAGATATCGTCATCACCTGCAGACTTAATCGGCTTGAATGAGTCTATAGCCCATTCTACCTTGTTTGGTCTAAAGTACCTCGCCGCTCTTCTCCAGTCTTCATTTGTAGGCCTGGAGAGGCGGATATGAGGTGAATATGGTACGATGATGTCTTGTGCCATCACCGAGCCAGGGAAGTGTGTTGACGCCAAAAGTTTCAGGGTTTCCTCCGCTGATGCAGTGAAGGCACCGTCTGGTTTCTTTAAGAGTCCCAGTTGAGTCGTAGGCGATTTGGATAAGACTTTGTGGATTCTGGCTCCTTGAGGGACTTTAGTAATCTCCTCGCAGAACTTCCTCCATGAAAGTCTTTTCGCCTTTCGGATTTCTTTATTATAGGTAGTTAAAGCTTTCCGATACCGATCCCAGTCGTCAGTCGATTTAGCCTTATTGAACAACCTACGTGATTCCTCCCTTAAAACATCGAGCCTTTTGTTCCACCATGTCACTTTTCTGTCCCTCACAGTTCTTAGAGGACAGCTCTCTTGGTAAGAGGCTGTAATGGCTTCAGTAACTTGAGTGACAGCATAGTCCAATGTTTCAGGGGAGCGTATGGTTTTAGGGACGTCTAGGAGTCTCTCCTGGAGCTTTCGTCTGTACAAGTCCCAGTCCGTGGTTTTCGCATCCCTAAAAGTGATAGTTCCGCAAATGTTGGATGTATTCAAAGCGAATTCAATAAGTCGATGATCAGACATAGATGGTTCATCACTGACATGCCAATTGGTTATCAGCCTGGCAGTGTGAATAGTAGCGAGAGTTACATCAAGAACTTCCTTCCTCGATTTAGTTACAAAGGTCGGTTTACATCCCTCATTAACTATTTGGAGGCGGTTAGTTAGTACAAAATCATGAAGCAACTCACCTCTGTCGTTGATGTCAGTGCTGCCCCAGTTGGTATGGTGGGCGTTGGCGTCACACCCAATGAGAAGCTCGGCATTGTTGGCATAGGCGTACTCTACTACCTTTGCAAGCTCCTCGGATGGGTCGGTTTTCGTCCCGTCCAGGTATACCGAGCACACGATGAGGCGTCCATTTCCGCTCTTAACATTGACATAAGCTGCAATCAGGTCATCGCTGCACAGGCCTGGTATGCATAAGAAATCAATATTATTATTGAAAAGTATACACGCTCTTGGTTTGACTCCACCGATATGATGAGCGACCTTACCTGCAGAGCCCAGTCCAGACACCGTGTTAGTATTAGCCAGCCACGGTTCCTGGATAAGAGCGATGTGAAGGTTCTTCTGTGTGAAGAGTTTTTCCAGAACAGCCGTGGCCGCTCTGGCGTGATGCAGGTTTATCTGCACCACTTGTGTGTTTATGTGTGTCTGTGTTATGGTGTGTTTGTGTTGTGTTAGTGTTATGTGTGTGTGGGTGGGTTAAGTGGCGTTTTTCGACCCGCTTGGCTTCGAGGCTATAGGGCAGCCCTGAAGTTTGGCCGGTCGGCTCGCCACTACCGATCGATTGGGACGTGTAGCCCCTTTCGTCGGTGGTGTCCCGAGGGGGCGGTTCCTGACGCCCGGGCCTCCGGGTTTCGGCTTAGCGTTTTGTCGCTTTGCCGTTTTACCAGAGACTCGGACGTTCGGCCCCGCCTTCGGAGCGTGTTGAGCAGATGGCAGAAACCTTGCGCCAGATTGGCTAGTCCCTGCCACCTGCTCAGCCTTCGCTGGCGTATTATCGCCGCGAATGCGTATTAGGACTTTGCGAAAGCCTAATTGCGGCCTGCAGTCTACCTTGCGCAGGGCTTCTATGGAGGCATCATCGATAGCAAGGGCGGTCGTGATTCCGTCCCCTTCTTTCTTGACGCTCAGCACCTTCCACAATCCAGTCTGCAGGTCGTTTTGTTTTTCCAAGAGATTGAGGGCATCTCTTGGAGTTTTAATGACATCTTCTGTCTTGAAGTGGAGGATCCCAACCTTGGCTTTTGGCAGGTCCTTCTCGTTAATAAGCGAGAGTTCTGCCTCTGGCCACGGCTTTAGTGCCCCCACTTTTTCTTCAAGCCATTTCAGGCTGTAGTCGTTTTTGATCACGACTTGCAGCCATCCCGGCTTGAAAGTACAGCCCTCGATTCGAATTTTGAATTCGGGGGCTTTAGGCATAGGGGCGTTAAGAATCGCCCTCAGTATGTCCTTAGAAAGGAGCCCCAATTGCGCATTCGACATGGGCTCTCTGTTACGAATTCCCACCCGGATGTTGGTCAGGGCATCCTTAAAAGACATAACGCTTGTCTCAGGCGGTGGTCCGACCTGAGCTGCGGACGGCTCATCAGGGATCATTGGAATTGACCCTGACTTTTCGTCCACACGCGTAGTCTTTTTGGCATGATCTTTTGGCGACTCGTCCTCGGATCGAAATCGTTTTATCGGCCTCTTCCTCGAGGACTTATCGGCCATTAGATCAGTCAAAGGAGCGCGCGCACTCGCCAACTGCTCCTCGACCAGCTTGTAGGCCTCAATGGAGTCCATGCCGCCAGCCTTGAGGCGCCGCAGGCGCTTACGCGCGGCTCCTGGCAACCGTCGTTTCCTGGGGCTAAAGTCAGTTCCCAACGGCACTTCCGAGTCCATCTCAGTAGGCCTCGTGCCATCGTTTGCCGACTCCAGCTCAGGAGGGTTGAGTTCGGTATCCAAGGTGACTTGGGAGTCTCCCTCAGAACCGAGCAAGAGAGTAGTCAAATCGGGTATTGACCCGATAAGACTACTAGAGGGTTCTGAACGTTCATCATCGTCCAGAGATTTCGTTTGGTTATACTGAATAGAATCCATACAGTTCCCACGAGAAGCTAGGGAAATAAACAGTCCACCCCGGCAGAGCCCCGCTTGCCCGGGTAAGGCGGAATTACTACCCCAGGATTGCCATCTCACTGAGGAGACACCGATAAGAACCAAGCTCCCCCTTGGCCACGCATCCCTCGGCTCGGTACGAATAACACCTTGGATTGGGATTCGCCAGGCGGTTTCTGTTACGTCTAATTCTGATGGAATTAGACCAATAACGGGGTGGCAACCTCGGGAAGGTGGATCCGCCTGACTTGCCTTGAGGATCTTCACGACTGTAGCGCTCTCCCTCAAGACCCCGCCACCTTACCACCTCTGAGGGAGGTGATAAGGTAGGCCTGCATCTATACTACCAAGCAAAGCAAAAGCAAAGCGTGTCGTTGTGCAACCGCAAAAGCATACATACAGACCCTCCCCCAGCCCTTAGTAAGAAGTATAACATAATTATTATGAGAAGGTTTTGCGAATTGTGGAGCGTGGGTAGAACTGTGGCATTCGTTATTCGCCCACAATCATTCTAAACAGTTCATTGTAGCTTTTGTTCTGTAGTGGGCGTTGAAAGTACAATCGTCATGTTCATCGTCCACCCACAGTTAGACTCGGGCTACTTTCTCAGCCATCTACTTTCCTGGTACCTACTGTGCTGGTCAAAACGAGTTTTAGGCCTATTGTACATGTACGCGTAGCTTTATAGACGCGTGTTCGTCATTATACACCGGTGGGAAAATCATCTAATGACCTCTCCCGCCCTTGGGAAGAGCGAGAAGTTCGTGTCTGACTTTTACTGTCTAAAAACCCACTTTTGTTCCTTCTTTGCCGTCGTTCCAAGGCGCCGGGGATCTCTTTCGCATCACCCATGGCCCCAGTTAAGTAGGTTTCGACCCTGCTGGACCGCTGCGGTTGCTGACATCTCCTTGAAGCGCGCGTGGAACAATACGCGCCGTCGACGACTTGGGCTCGGTCCGAACGTTTACCGGACGGTAGGACGGCGAGCTAGCCATTGCGCAAGCCCGCGCCTACGGTGGCCGGAAATCGGGATCGAAATCCCGGCGGCTAGGATCGTCACTATACACTGGCGTGAAGTTTACATACAAAACTATGAATGTCGACGAAGCCGCAACGTCGTAACGCCGAGTCGTTGCTGCTTCGTTGACTGAGTTTCATAGTTTTGTCTACGCGTCTATGAAGCTACGCGTCCATAAACAGTAAGTAGGTATTTGTCACAATCACCATTTTTTTATATTTATTAAAGCTTTATGCACAATTGCACATAACACTGCAGTAAGGCGGAAATTAAACCATAAGTATTTTCTACTAGTCGACTCTAGGGTGGTGCAGAACCATAACATGACAAGTGCAACTTATACATAGACAAACAGTTATTTGTAGCCGACCCATCTTTTCCTTCATCCCAGCTCCTGTTTATTCTACGTATCTTGCACCTCAGCTCGGCTATCATCCCGTCTAGAATTTATTTTACAAGTTTTTATTTAGTATCAACTGTCCCAATGTTTGTCTGTAATCAAATCTTGAAAATTAAATTTGACCCACTTCCCGGTTACCGATTGAGCAGAAATTTTGCATGCACGTGTAAATCAGATGACAATGCAAAATTATTATAACATGGAGCTGATCTGATGATAGAACCAGAAGGTGGCTATAGAAACTTGGTACCTAGTTAAACGACACAACCCCATCGAGTTTGGGCTAGTATGATACATCTTGACGAGTATTAATTATTCATGTATACCGAGCTATGAAAGCTTATAATAGTACTTACTATTTTCTAGCCGTTAGTAACAGTAGCAAAAATTGCCTCGACAGTTAAATAGTAGGCAGGTAAAGCTAAGACGTTCGATTTGATTCGTGATACCCTGATTCAGGTGGTAGTAAACCGTTTTACGCAGCTGAGCCGTGGTAATCTGTGGATTCCTTCGGAGAGCACGCACAATATTGAGCAGATTGAATATAACCAGCTTACGAGAATCACACTTCGATTGGACGACGAACGTAAGGGAATTGGATTGTTTTCGGTTAATACAATTGCATTTAAAATGGTTTTTACCGAGTGTGGGAAGATTGGATTATTCTGTTCAGGAACCATTTAGATTGATCGTTCTGCATAGTCTAATACTCTTTATATAAATCTAAATACTTTTTTCCTTTTTTTGGCCGTAAGTAGTTAAGTAATTTTATTGCTAAAAATATTGCAACACTGTTTTTCCGTATTGCCAACATTACAGCAAAGGAACTTCTTAAGTGAAACGCACTGTACTTTATTTTGCCTGACCGATATTTTGACAATTCAAAATTGACAGTCTATTTAAAATAAAGTTTCTGATTTCGGAGTCACAATTGCCGGTTTTTATTTTTGCATAAATGCGTGGCCGCCCTCACTACCGATCGTAACCTTGCCTTATCTGCATTGTTTATGGCTCATTAAGCCATATAATATGCCATATAAGACATACACACAATGCTATTATATGAAAAAGACAAGATCTCTATTTGAAGACGTGACGTCTACTAACTCAAAATGATCTGAATACCCAGCAGCGGGAACATAATGTACAGATTATGTTATGTTTTATGAATAAGACCAAAGCCAAAGTTTTAACATAACTTTACCCTTCAGAATAGGATTACGAATATTGTGTTATGCATTATGTTGTAATACACAAATATCGTGTGTAAACATTTAAACTCACACAAGACACCCAGATCCAGAACACGTATCTATAGGCCATACAAATATGTGTTTCGTGTGAAAATCGAACCCGCGACCCGCAGCGCAGCAGCCAATCGCTCGACCACTGCGCCAGCCGTGCCAATAATATAGTAGACACTTAAAAAATTAAAGAAGTCCATAGGATTGAAAGCGATACATTATACGTTTTAAAATAACATTTTCTTGTTTACTATGTAGTAATATGGAATAAGGGCAGGAAGAATTATTCTTGCCCTTTTATTCCATAATAGCACATACAAAACAAACGTACAACGAAATTACGATATTTTCAATTATGAGGTATCTATCAACAACAACAACCATACGAACGAAACAACCGAAATCAAGAAGCGATTGACAGAAGAACTCCAACTAACGACAACGTGGGCATAATAATTCGAGAGGGTCGTCAATCCACAGAAAGTCTTACACCGCGATTCCGAAAAATTACGTAATTGCAGAACGCCATCTATGGGCAAATAGGTAAAACGTCTACACAATGAAAGTTATGCTAGGGGCATTTTGCGTTTTAGTAATTTTATATTATCTCCGAAACTGTATGACCAATTGATATACTGTAAATGGCAAATCTTATCTGTATGATTTTCTTGTGATACTGAAATAATTTATTGTCATAAGAATTAATATTTTGTTGCACAAATAATCAACCAAACGTAAGTATGCCGAAAAAAATATTTTTAATGCAATAAAAGAAGTATAAAAGATAAAATATAAAAGATAGAGATATGGTATCGCGGACTTTTTTGTAGAAATAATTAAGACGAACCAGGTAGCCATACATTGTTTTTAATTTTAAGCAACTGTTTAGGCAGCGCACGCAAATAATTCTGTTTTACGAGGTATTTTTTTCCGACTTGCTAGACAAAAGTTGTGATAGCTCGGTTAATATACATGCTATAGAAACAATTTATAGCCTATAGCACTCAGGAATAATGTAGCTTTCGGCCAGTAAAAAAATTTTTAGAATTGGATTATGAGTTCCAGAGATTAGAGGTATGGAGGGGTCCATACAAACTTACAAACTTACAAATTTTACCTCTTTATAATATTAGTATAGATTACTTGGAGTCGGTGCAACAAGTTTTTTTACCCGACTGCCCCAAAAAAGGAGTTTTATTTCTTCCATTCTGTCCGGCCTTCTATCACTAACTCCGTTTTCCTTCATATCACTCCTCACACAATCCATTTACCTTTTCTTTGGCCTCCTTCTTCCTTTCTTATCATCTACATATGTATACTCAGAACTCTTTTAGTAACATGCGTCTGATCCCTCCTCTTCACATGACCATACCAAGACAACCGATTACCTTTAAACTTATTAACTCACTGGCGCCACTTTCAAACTTCCTCTAACATACTCATTTCTCACTTTTTCTTGTTTACATAATATAAAGTATATAACATGTAGGACAGACTAATTCAGGGTGACTTGGTAACTCATTTATCAACGTCTCTCTAAACAGCTGAACCCACTAAAATGAAATTTTGCAAGGGACGTATCTTTAACGGACGAGAGAAAGTTTCACAACGTTTTTACTTCGAGAAAATTACCTTACTCCGCTCTGTAGCTTCACAACTTTGTGTAGAAATTGAATATAGATTATCTATATACGTGCCTCAGAATACTGACTAGAAGATATCGAAGTCTAGTAGAAATATCACGACATCGGAATTTAGTTTCTGTTTTCAAATCAAAACGTAAAAGGCAATTTTAAAATCTTGAGATCTCAAGTATTGTGTTGGTTATTCGTATTTGGGATAAATCACTACATAGTATAAAACAAAGTCGCTTTTTCTGTCCCTATATCCCAATGTGCGCTTAAATCTTTAAAACTACGCAACGGATTTTGATGCGGTTTTTTTAATAGATAGAGTGATTCAAGAGAAAGGGTTATATGTACAATATTGCGCCCGAGCGAAGCCGGGGTGGGTCGCTAGTTGCAATTGTTGTAAATATAAAAGGAGAAACTGACATATTGACGCACAGTCAAAACTACTAGAAATAGGAACATAAAATCCTGCACAAGTTTTCTTTTTATGACGGTTGAATTTCCAAAAACTCCTTCTGTGTTCACCTAAGAGCACTTTTTAGCGAACTATTTGAGCACACAGGGAGGGGAGTTTTTTAGCGAACGAAGTCGGTGCCAAAGTTCTTAGTACTTTTTTTACCAAAAATTTTTGTTTAATCTACACTAATGTAATAAAGACGTAACGTTTGTTTTTTTAATTTATTCACCGATAGAAAGCTGCTTTATTCCTGAGTGACACAGGCATATTTAATGTACGCGGGCGAAACCGCTGGCAAAAGCTAGTTTGGAATAAAACGAGCAACAAGTGCCAATGAAAATTGATCTCAAACATTTTTTCGCCTAACACTACCTTATACCTATACTACTCTATATATACTCTAGCATATTTTGTATCCTAAAAACTTCTAGCACCTAATTTAAACGACTGCCTCTAACCTACAACCCGTTCCTAAAACGAGTCATAACTACACCGCGTCGTATTTAGTATTCAAGCGGCTGTCATCTTATCACTTCAGAAGCCGTGATACCACAGCGTTTACAGCGCGCCTCGCGACACGCATGCTGATGACTTGCTATAAAGTAACGGCGGTGGTAACAACCTTGGGGTACCTTGGAGCGTTAGCGAGATAAGGCTGCTGAGTTGTGTCACAAAATAGATAGGTACAGAAGACAATCTACATACAGAGCGTGCATGAGCAACACACACATAGACACCGCTCACGGACACGAGGTACAGAAGTCTATCTACATATAATTTAAAGTGCGCTAGGGCAACGCACACACAGACACCGCTCACGGATACGATATCTTAGCCCAGTTGGAACTCGATTCGTTTGAGACACGCGTCTGTGAACTTTTTGTGCATTAATGGAGCAACAAAAAAAAAAAAGGTATTGTTCAGTGTAAGATTGTTTAAATTCGACATTAATTAATAATAATAATAATTTATTTAACACACATGGTAGATACAAATATCAGTGGTGCTCTGGCTCTCGTACTAGGATATCCTGTATCACAAGAGCCAGTCCTCTCAAAATACAGGGGATTAAAAAAAAATGCGTGATAGACAAACAGGAAAATTAATAAAATAGTCAGCATGCAAAAAGATAATCATAATAATAGCAATTATACAAAAAAAAAAACTAATTAATTTCGAATTGATACAATTTTCATAAAATTATTTAAAACATGTCAAGAGTGGTCCACTCACCCCGGAGTCTGAGGTGTGAGAGTTGGTAAATTATCGTTTTTTAAAGAGGTAAATAGGTATATGCTTGTGTTTAGATGACTTGTTTTAACGTAACACGGGATAGCTACTTAGGTTCGTAAGTACCTCAGTGCGCACCAGTCCCGCGCCGAAAAAGCAAGCGAACATGACTTTGAGGCCACGTAATATCTATAATTTACAATTTATATTGGTATTTGGAAAGATCGGCGCCGGAAGGATCGGCGCCGAACTTAGCGCAACCGTCGAGCGTAGGCATGAAAAGTGAAGTATGTAACTTCACTTTTACATGAGATGATTGACTTCTGTAACTATCTATTTTGTGGTTCTGTACTGTGGAGAATTGTCGGTAGGCTGCTTGCACTCTTGGTTACTGGAGCTAGTTTTAGACGTGTAAACCAGGGATGTTACGGAGCTTCGACTCCGGTTCCGTTAAGTCGGAACTTCCGATTATTATTACACCTTCGGTTCCGACTTCGGCTCCGACACTTTTAAATCGGAGGTTTTAATCGGAGGTCGAAGCATAACATAACGGCGACGGCGGCCTGTTTTGAGTCAGTGTCGACTGTTATGAACAGGTTCATAGATTTAATATAATGTGTGTTCTTGTTTATTAGTAAATAATATGCTATTTTTTTTTTCATTATTTGTGTTTTATTTTATAATTAAAAAAAAATTATTAAAGAATGTTTTATTTGTCCGTAAATAAAAATTCTTTCTCATGCCACCACTTCTGACCCTGCCTCCGACTCCAATTCCGATTCCGATAAATCAAATTTAAAAACTCCGACTCCGACTTCGGTTCCGATAAAACTACCTCCGTTACATCCCTGGTGTAAACAACAGTTCGCTACCACGACCGAAAACCAAAACGAACGAACGTTTTTTCATTCACTACGAGATTTTTTATGCATGTTTTTTGGCTACAATGAGTGATATTTTTGGGCTTTTGAATTTTATTATTTCGCTTAACCTTTATAGGTTATGCGCAAGCCACCCTAGTGTGCTCCCATTCAACGGTGGAGCAGGAAAGCGTGTCAGACTTTTACTGACTAAAACTACACAAAGGTTCCTTCTTTGTTTTTTGCGTTTTAGCTTCACGGGATTCCCTTTCAGAAGTCAACCCATGGCACCAGAAGGCTTTTGCTCTGCTAGCCCCTTACAGTTTTGCTGACATCTCTTTTTTTTGTTCTGAAAAGATACCTACAGTTCCTAAGGAAAAGAGCAATTACTTTAGATGAGAGCCATAATTGCTTTAGGATGCTAGACTCATCATCATCATCATCATCTTCCTGCCCTTGTCCCGTTTTATTTGGGGTCGGCGCAACACGTTTTTTTCTTCCATTCTATCCTGTCACTCGTCATGCTATCACTAACTCTCTTTTCTTTCATATCACTTCTCACACAATCCATCCATCTTTTCTTTGGCCTCCCTCTCCCCTTCCATCCATCCACATGTAAACTCATAACTTTTTTAGCAACATGCGTTTCGGATGCTAGACTATGCTACATGTATTCCGAATTAAATGTCAAAATTTAAATTAACGCTACCGAAGTCGTGGCAAAAGCGACTACTGCTAATAAAACGTTTGTACTCTTACACAGCATTATTCTAAAACACAAGATGTAGATTATTTTGTTGAAAAACAAACCTTGTTTATTAATTCAAGGAAATAACATAGATATCCCTCGTACCAATGTTTATTTAAAATGCAAATTGGCAATTGTCTCGAGGCAAAGGGAAATCTATATTATTTTGTAGTGTTGTTTTTGTAGCTACACGTCGTCAACCGTAATAAGGAAATTTAAACGAGGATTTGCGTTGTATTGTCTTCCCATCACGTTCATTTGTATTTCGTTTCGATCTATTATTGTTTTCCTTTAGATTTCAATCGATTTTTATGACTGTCTCGTTCGAAAATTATCGCTCGAGGAAGTTTCGGTTGAGAACGCTCATTTCAACGACAATATTTTTAAAATTTCATTTATTATCAAAAGATTTTTTTTCTTAGTATAAGATTTCCCTTTCAACTGAATATATTTCACATATATAGATATGGTCACTTATAAAACGTCAAAGGGTCCAATTGCTCACTTTCTATTACGAAGTGCCGACAAGAAACTACACGGTTACTCTTTTAAATTAAAAACAATTACAAAGTTTCTATAACACAGTATTAATAGGGATTAAAGTTTAGACCAGTCAACATAGTACCAAATTATTAGCATACATCTCTTTTTTCTCCAGTTTTCCTTTCGCAGGTATGCTGGAAGAGATTTCTTTAGAAATAAACATCACCTTTGTACTATTCATCTGTTTCCTTCATCTGTTCTCTTATTATTTTGTGTACATAAACTGTTAAATAAATAAAAAGTATCTTCAAATAGAAAATAATCTATGAGCTTGCGGAGTCTACAATGTTCTCACATTCGCGCTATAAAACTGAAGCTATATGACAATAAAAAATAAACGTACGTACTAACTACATTATTTTTACTTTTTTTAGGTGGGAAAATCATCTTAATTACATCTCCCGCCCTTGGGCGGAGTGGGAAGGCGCATCAGACATTTACTGGCTAAAAACCCACTCCTTTTTCAATATATAGAAATCTAAATAGAAATGATGTTCACAAATGAAATCACTAATGAAGTTCCGTGGTCTGTTAATTTAAACTCAGTGCAAATACTTCTTCAATACAGTATAACTGGATCCCAGGTTGACGTAGGTCGGTTCTGAGGGTGCCATCGGAGGCGCCTCTGCTCGTCCTTCAAGATTCTTAGAAAATAGAAGTCGAAGTAGACATATTCTAAAAAAAAATTGTTTTTCACGTAAACTTTAAATTTTTATTCAAAATTTGACAGTTATCCGATTCTTACACCGGTTTTTCCGGTCCTGACCAAATTTGCGATAAGATATGGGCCAACACATCGGATGTGCTCCCAAACCCTTAAAAGTTAGCGTCTCATAAGGAAATTTTTTACCTGTTACTGTACTACTAAAAATTAAAATTTTCAAGAATAAAACAAGATGGATTAGTTAAAAAACGTTTACACGATAATGCAGTTAAAAAGCTACTAAGTCTTATCTTTTTGGCGTAGAAAACAAAATATACCATTTTATAAAATAAACAGAAGTGAAATTCGTGACCTAATTCTTCCCAAAGCAATTTACAACATTGAATTACCCGAAAAACACAAAAAAGAATTAAAACAAAAAAGTACTGTCTACTTAAGTGTCTTAGCAACCTCCAAGCCCTTGGCACAAGGCCAAAAACTCACTTTCAGGGTCAATGTCTGCGATATTACTTTGTTTGTCGCTTTTCCCTTCAAATCACATAATATACTGACATCGCAGTGATACACACTGTCAAGCAGGGCGGATACGCGGAGGGAGGCGGGTGGGCACTAGGGCACATGCTCCCTCGTAAACGTACACAGTTCAAATAAATTAAAGAAATAAGGAATTAAGGAGTTCTTAGATAGTAATACCTGCCGCTATAATAACGTTCACTTATTTTTGAGTACCCTAATGTGGACATTTACGACGGATTGGTTGGAGAGGCAACACACCGAGAAGAGTGGGAGGCGGAAGGGGGAGACTTTGTCCAGTGGTCCAGTTGGCCCGTAGGACAATAATAATTATAGAATCTCAAAAATAAAAGGCTAATAATATTGGTTTTTCATTACCTACACATTTTTTTAAATATTAAGTTATTGTATGTGTGTTATTCTATGTAGGTTATCGATAAATTCCGAAATGGCAGTAGGCAAAGCACAATGCTTGCAGAACAGATGGCCGTTGAGGCCAAAAGTTTCTGGAGTGGCGACCACGTACTCGAAGTCGCAGCGTCACACAAAGTGGACCGTTGACCTAGTGAGAGCCGCGGGAATTCGACAGATGCGAGACGCACAGGAGCGTTCATTGTGGCGACACTTGGAAGAGGTCTACGTCCCACAGTTCAAATGATGATGATGACGTGTGTGATTGAAACTTTGGTAAAAAACGTATACCTTACTACAGATCCTTGCGTGCTCTGAAATAAATCCTGGATCCACCCCTGCACAGTTTGTTATGTTAGACGTACTTTACTTTATTGACGATAAAAGGCACTTGGTGATAGTGTCAAATCAATTTGATGGGATGTTTTCTGTCAAATCGTGCTTAAATTACCCTTAATGATGCGGAAGTGAGCAGTCGTGCTCGATATTACATCTTTGTATTGCTTTATATGAATTTGAAGCGTGTTTTTCGATAGAAATGGGGTTCGAAATGAATATTTTTTGACCTTGGATAACTTAATGTATGAATTATCGGAAGGTTAAGATGAATAGTGTTCTTGAAGCTGGATTTTCCTGGTTTGCAGGATAGCTCTTAAATCATAACCATTTTTATCGAATTAATAACGATGGCCCTTTTTTTACGTAGTAAACCATAAAATATCTTTTTCTGCTCTGAGTGGAATAGGAGAGTGTCAGACTTTTACTGACTAAAACCTATAGTGTTCCTTCAGTTGCCCTTTTTTGTGAGGGCTACGATAACTCCTTAGTCTGTTTGCTTAGGATGTTTGCTGTATTGGCCTGTCAGTTTTGCTGATATCTCTTTCGAGGCGCGCATGTAACACAATGCGTCTTCGATCCGGGTTTGGTCCTTACAGGACGGCGAGCTACTCATGGCTCGCCGTCCGCAAGCCAATACAGCTTTACCTAGGGAACCCTAGGTAAAGCTTTTTGGTTATTTTTTTTTTAAATATTATACCCCATATAAGGAGTAACTCCTTTATCGTGGGATTGCTGACTTAAGTAACCACTGTTTAAAGCTCTCTAGCGACAGTTTAAGTAAACAAAAGCATACGCATAAATCAGCCTTTTAATATTCCGACTGCTTGGACTCAGGCCTCCTCTCTAAGAGAGGGAATGGGCCGTAATCCACCACGCGGACCCAGTGCGGATTGGTGAATGTCACAGGTCTTCGAATTTTTTGTTCTAAGACGCCGGTTTCCTCACGATGTTTTCCTTCACATTTTGTTAGCAGTGATGATTAAATTAATTACAATACAATCACATAGTGTCAACTCAAGCAACATAAGTACGCCCATCGTGCTGAAAGTTACCTACCTAGAAGCTAGCTATATGACATCCTTTTTGGAACGCCGCGTTCCCGATTTCACGATTCAATTGAACAAATCGAAGGTCAATTCGATAAGGCAGGGTGCACGGACGTGTGTCAAATGTTTTGTTATTCTGGTTTGGCAAGCGGCCGCCTCTGTGCCATGAATAGGTGATTTAGAGGATGGTGAGGATCTATAGACTCTTATGTGTCGAATTTTTACGGATTCAGGGTAAAACCAGACCTTATTACTAAGACTCCGTTGTCCGTCTGTCTGTCTGTCTATCACCAGGCTGTATCTCATGAACCGTGATAGCTAAACACTAACACTAGGGTTTCATTGTAGATACTCCGTATCGCTTAACTAGCTCTATCGTGGGGGTACCTACCATTTTTTAGGGTTCCGTACCCAAAGGATAAAACGGGACGCTACTATTTGACTCCACTGTCTATCCGTCTGTCACCAGGCTGTATCTCATAAACCGTGACAGCTAGACAGTTGAAATTTTTACAGATGATGTATTTCTGTTGCCGCTTTAACAACAAATACTAAAACTAGAATAAAATAAATATTTGAGTGGGGCTCCCATACAACAAATGTGATTATTTTGCCATTTTTTCTACGAACAGTACGGAACCTTTCGTTTGCGAGTCCTACTCCTATTAGGTACCAGTCTTAGTTAGTTCGTTTATCCTTCTTTCATTTTATTTAGAATTTAAGAGACACGAAAATTTCTAGCATCCAAATTGTTCTTTTTTTGCCATTTCTGCTACTAACGGTACGGAACCTTTCGTGCGATTATCACTTGGCCGGTTTTTTTAGACGTTTCTACTGATTCGATTGATTCCTATTAGGTACCTGGGTCAGTTAGTTCGTTTATCCTTCTCTCATTAGACACGGAATTCCAGGCATCAAAATTGGACAGGATCAGTTACCATTTGGAATACAGATTGAAGTTAAAGCTAAAGTTAATATTTTGGAATTATTACAGTTTCGACACTATGTTGCGATGGTCGGCTAGCGTTACGAGGCTTGAAAAGGTACGCAACGAATACATCACAGGCTCCTTCAAAGTTGCACCCATAGAAAGAAAGAAAAACTTTTCGTTTGCCCGAAAAGGAGCTAACTAACAAAAGATTTTTATATTTTTACTTAACAAAATACATAGCAGACAAGAAGTCAGAGACATGTCATGAGAGGGTCGAAGAGTGCCCAATAAAGATGGCCTTAGCGATCCCGGAAAGGAGAAAAAGCAGAAGGCTCCATCAAGCTACATGGTGGACTACTGTATCCAAAAATGTGGTCCTAGCTTAGCTAGACGCACAGACACCACAGGCGCCTAAAGACGAGGAGAGCCGGCCCCGAATGATAGCGAAAGGCAAGGAAAAGAAGAATGACTATTGATAGTTGTCATTATTTATATTTTTCTTGTTTATTTTTATCACGGAATAAAGAAAAGTAGAGGAAGTGCCTCTTATTTATCGCGCGTGTGTCAATAGCAGGCGAAATTCACCTATTACATATTATATACTAGTGCAGGTGAATATGGCATCTATTTCAAAGGCACTAGCGTTCTGAATAGAATAAATTGGTTACAGCGCCATCTAGCGTTGAGTAGCCGAACTCGTTGTAAATTGGTTAAAACTTCTTTATTGTTCGTGTCATGTCAAATAATAACAACTTTCTTA
This sequence comes from Mythimna lalbum, assembly GCA_949319445.1. Classification (NCBI taxonomy): domain Eukaryota; kingdom Metazoa; phylum Arthropoda; class Insecta; order Lepidoptera; family Noctuidae; genus Mythimna; species Mythimna lalbum. The sequence goes on from OX439365.1 coordinate 10,065,631, forward strand.
CGTTGTAATAAGACCTAATTTATGAAAGCAATAAGAATATGATTTGTAAAAGTTAAGTTTGTAATTCGTAGCTTCGTAGCCAATCATATTACTGTTTTTTATGTGTGTAATGTACAATTTGATACGCAAATGTGTGAGTTTAGCGACACTGGTTCCCGTGCTTAGCCACGTTAGGGGCACTTCTACCTATATTTTCTGTTCTGTGATTTTTATAAAGCTTCTTTTTTGTAATGTAAGACTATACTCCACGAAATCTTAGATTACTTCCTGTTACGACTTACTTTTTTTATTATTACGATTATTTTGATTGTGCTTTTTGTATATAATATTGACTGTTCTTACAACATATCTATCAATATTGTAATATTAACCACTTTTTTAAAAGAGTAACAATGGAGTTTCTTGCCGGTTCTTCTCCATAGGAAACGACCAATTTGGAACCGTGCACTAGCTTCTGACGTTTTATAATTGCCCATGTAGGCCTGTGTGAAATAAGACATTTTGACTTTTGACTTGAAGAAGAATATTACAGTTCACCTAACCTTGAAAACTTAGTCCGTAATTCTAGAGACCGTTGACGTTATTGTCAACCAAAATGAAGGCAAAATGTTGTATTTTTTGCTGAGACGAGTACGTCAGTTTCTTATGAAAGGATTTACGAGATAAAGCTGTAGATGCGGGTCATGTCACCTTTGTGTGGCCCGTCAGACAAGATAACAAAAACGCTACCGTTTACGTTTACGTTTCGTATCAAACGCAGACCGTTCGCTCTTACCCCATTCAAGTTCGCCTTTATACCTTCGGTCTTGGTGAACCACAATTCTTGAGTTTGTAACTATGGAATATAATGTGAATGTAGCCGCAAAATTCTCAAAGAGTAATTCTGAATTGCAGATGCTTGGAAGAAATGTGCAGAGTTAGGGATATATTATACGTGTGGTATAGGCCGCATTCCCACTATGTCGTAACGGTTAATTTATCGTCGGATGACTATCGTCTCTAGCTGTTCCCATTATAACAATTGTTTGGCGTGGCCATGACAGATAGTCACAACAACGCCACATGATTTACCGTTACGGTTTAGTCTTGTAAATTTTTTTCAGCAAATGGCTGGGTGCAAGTTCGAAACAACCCCTCAGTCGCCTGGATGGTCCGGTGACTATGTTTTTTTGCTGACATAACTAGCTTTGTGATTTTTCATGATACTTTAGATGCTTTACATAAAAATACTAGACACGTGTTTCGGGTTTCGGATATACTAAAATTAATGTTGTTTATGACACGTTTATTTGTCGTCACGGCCTTTGAGTCTATCGACGATGTTTTGTTGAGTCCATATCGGTCACACCATTTTTCGTCGCTCGACAGCTCTGTCAACGTTAGCACAAAGGTATTTTATGTAGTCTATTTTTCACGCGTCCTCTATTGATAACTGTCGAGTGTCGATATCTATTCAACATTTTTTTTTCTTGAAATTAATTCTTGAAACACAAATGTGTCCATTAATTATCAAGAATCGTCATTAATTTTGAAGTAAATCAAATCAAAATAGACAATTTGCAGGCACTTTTGAATAGTCAAATGTCGGTCAGTCCAAGAAAAGTAAAGTTAAATTGCACGTTCCAAAGCGTTGAATTCAAGCGATCTCTACAGAGAAAAACGTGCAAGAAACTTCATAGACACTCTTTTAAATGATATTGTGAGTTAATATAATCTTGTATATAAGTGGGAATATTGCATGATTTGTCCCACTCTAGGGAGGAACAAGAGGGCGTGTCAAATGTTGACCTACTAAAATTCACCTAGATGTCCTTCAGTGGTCTTTTGCGTTCCAGGGCCAGGTACCTATTTCAAAATATCCCGTAGGTCTAACGGGCATCGGCCCTGTTGGACTCCTACGGTTTTGCTGACATCTCTTTGAGACGCGCGCGGAACACTACGCGCCGTCGACGGAAGAAACACGGTCTTTACCGGACGGCCGGACGGTGCGCTACCCATTGCTCGTCGTCTGCAACCACAAAGAGTTCAAGAGAATACAATATTTTAGAGAATAAATATTTGACTGGCCTGTTGGTCTAGTGGTTATTGGCCCTGACTGCTATGCCAGAGGTCGTGGGTTCGATTCCCACCCAGGACAAATGTTTATGTGATGAGCATAATCATTTGTTCTGTGTATGGGTGTAATTTATCTATAATATGAATGTATTTAGAAATAAACAAGTATGTTTATAAGTTGTCTAGTAGCCATAACACAAGCTCTGCTTAGCTTGGGACTAGACGACGTTGTGTGGTAGTTGTGGAATATAATAGTGTGTGTCTCTTACAAATATCTTGAATAATTTTCGCTTATGAAGTTTTGATTAAGTAAAGGAAGGTCTGTGAATAAGAATTAACTAAGTCTGTCCAGCAATCAAACTCCCTGGAGTAGCGGAGTTCTTATCTAAAGCGCGCAGATCCAAGTGCTCAAGTGCTCTAGCGCTCAAGGTGGCTCAAAATGAGTGTCAAGGTGACGATCGATTCAATGCGGGTGCACAAATTTGCATTGTACTTCGCGCTCAGCTTAGAGCAGATGCCGCTGCTAAGACGTACTCAAGGACCAGATGCTTTAATTCATGAATCCCCAAGCGACCACCGGTGGCCGCGCATCTATTGTCTTACTATTGTGTCTCTAATTGACGGTATCTGAAGGTTAATAACATCACGCCTGTACCCTGAAGGGTGGCAGGTAAGTCAGAAATATTTACAGTAATAATAATAAACGGTAAAACGGTACTCCTGGAGACGGCTCGTTTTGTTAGGAGGTTCCTTTCTCTGGAGCCCTGACCGCCGGTAGCTTGGACACTGTTTCCGATACCGATGGGATATTTTTTTTATATTTTGTTTTTTTTTTTTTGTGATTAGCCCGTTTGGCAGCAAAAATGAAAGAATATGGAATCTTTAGCAAGTAAATGTTGACGGCACACTTAACGTAGTGGTTGACCGATTGGATTCCAGTATGGAACAAATATTGCCTAAAATTATATGGCATAACAGATAGTCTTTCAGAGTCTGGGTTTCTGTGTATTTCAATTTACATGTTTTATAAATGCACTTACGATACAGGATATTTTTTTAGTATGAGGCAACTTTTTTTTATTTAGTAAGTAAGTAAGTAAGTAAAACTTTATTTGTTTAAACATGGTGTACATGATACATTGCATGCAAGATAGTAGGTAATGAAGTATAAGTTCTGGCATGTTCAGCCGCATGTCGTGGCGTACAAATATTTAGGAAGAGATGGTGCATAAACCGTGATCATCAAAATTTCATAGGTACTTGTTAAATTTAGTTTAGGTATGATTACATTTCAATAGCATAGTTCTAGATATAATTCAATTTCAAATAGTCATTATACAAATTAGTTAGTACAATTATCATTAAAATGTAATTTTTTTTTTCAAATAAAAAATAATAACAAAAAAAAAATACAATACACATGTCAACAGCATAATTTTAAATAAATTTGAATGTCAAACGTAGTCAATAAAATCATGATTTGCTGTCATTTGTTGATTTCATTTGTCATTGTCATGATTTGTTGTTGTAGTGTATGTACAAAATTGTGGGTACTTTGATATTTGTTATTAAATTATAAGTGTTGTAGGTGAAGATTGATATTTGTTATCAATTGTACCATTAGATTTTGGCCAGTCATTATATGTCTACTACCGTGACTACGTGCTTTATTTATTCCCGTATCCAGAGTGCTTCCCAACCCAAGAATTGTTCAGTTGTAAGTTTTGTTGGTTGTCTTTAATTAAATAAAAACTAATATAAATGCACAGCTTTATTACAGTAAAATTAAATTGGTATCATAAAATTTTAACTTTAGAAGTTCTTGTATAATTGTAATTATTATAGGCACTAGCCCTTATACATAGGGCCCATTTTAAAGTACACTGTGGAACCCATCAATATATAGGTACACCCATCAATATATAGGTACACCCAAAAAATACATTGAATTATATAGGCCCTCATTTCGCCAGTTATGTTTAAGTTCCGTATTAAATGGTAATACCAAGTTGTTGCCACCCAACATTATGCTAAGATGAGGTTCTTTTGGCAAAATAATGTTATTTTTCTCTTTGTAAAGTGTTTTTCGTTTTTATATATCGCTGTGACCACAAACGTAATTTTCTTTCTTTTTTTGTTATAATGAGTGGTGAGTCAATTGCTCCTATACATCTACAAATCCATATACCAGATATATAACTGTTTTTTTTTTAGGTGGGAAATCATCTAATTACTACTCTTCGCTCTAGGGCGAAGCGGGAAAAAAAGTCGGGAGTAAAAGTCTGATACCCTCATCAGACTTTTACTTGTAAACACAAGTAAAAGTCAAAGAAAAAAAAAACAAATGCAAAGAAAACTCTTTGCATTTGTCTTCCAGAACCTCGGAGTGCCCTTTCGGATAATCCATGTGTTGTATACCTATGAATAAGCTTCTTACTTGAATCCTACTTTTACTTATAACTAAGTATATTATTAGGAATTACATGTTTCCTATTTCACCGTAAGGCAACAGAAATTCTCACACTTCAATCGTCAATGAAGGTGATACCCCGGGCGTCGAGAGTCGCAGGGTAATTTCCAGCCACCATAGGTATGAGCTTGCGGACTACGAGCAATGAGTAGCCCGCTGTCTGTCCGGTAAGGACCAGACCGAGTCGACGAGTCGAGAGAGACGAGGGGTCAGTAGAGCCGATATCTACTAGAGCTGAGTGTACGTTTTCATAGAGTGACTGTGAACCAAGAACCCAAAAGGCCACTGAAGAACAAAGGTGGTTTTTATTCAATAAAAGTCTGACGCGCCGTCTCGCTTCACCCTAGAGCGGGTGAAGTCATTTGATGATATTCCAGTAAAAAAAAAATTGCTATTTCCTGAGCCGAGATTTGGAATAGCAGAAACCATTTTATCGTTCATTTACCCATTAGTAATATTCCACTAATAACCGTACCCCGATATATCTTGAGCCACGTAAGTGAAATCCTAGATTCGCCGGTAATCGTCGCGCCGTCAGCGGTACGTCTTCGTTCCTCGTGTATGCGGGACTGCGGGTTAATGGTTTTGATCGTTTTGATTCGATAATTGAGCGCCTCAAGACCGCTCGAGCGGCGTATTCGCGGAGTACGCTTCACCTATTTCGATTTTAATGTTATTGCCGTCAGTCGGCACAATGTTGATTATTGCTGAGCCGAGTGTTAAGGTGAATATAGACTACAACATTTACTTATAACAGAACCACGAGCCGCTCTATGATATGTTCTAGTGTATTATCCTTTTACGAACTAAACGTCGAGCACGCTTGCCTCTTTGTTACCAACCAACGAGCATATTGGTGTAACATTTTGTCGAGCGTATTGGTGTAACATTTCGTCAGTGCGGGCGATGCGCGGTTGCGGGGTGACATTTCAAAAAAGAATGAACGCAAGGTGCAACGAAGTGTTACTAAATGCATACTTGCTGTGAGCATTTACCCGTAACATAACGCCGAGCATTCGCAGGAACGTTACAACGTTACATTACATGGAAATGCTTTGGAAACTGAGTTTTTGCCTGTATTGTACCATTCGTAAGAACGTTACATTACACAAAAATGCTCCAGAAAATGTTGTCGTCTATACCTTTAGGCTCCGCGGTTGAGTGGGATCTGTTTGCCTGTTTGTAATTGTTCTGATAATCTCAAGATAGGTTAAATAACAGCGTATTAGTTTCAGTTTGGGTTCTGATTCCCTCATAAAGCTATTTTATTAGAGGTACTCCAGTTTACTGTAAAGTTAATTAAGTTCCCAAATATGGGAAGAAATTCATGAGCGATTTAACTTGTGGATTTGATTGAAGGTTTTATTGTCGAGCAATCGTAAATTTTATTTCAAATTGTATCGGGAGGATTACAGTTGAAACTACATACTTGTGTCCCTTAATTTTAATTTGTTTGGAGCAAAATTAAAACGAGATTCCAATATAAAGCCTCAGACTACAAAGCTTCGGAAAATTAACAAATTCTATTAAATTAATTTGTTGGATTGGATCGTAAATAACGTTAAACCGTGTGTGAGCCGTGTGGCGCGTCCGATCTCGCCGGGTTCAGGAGATCAAATTAATTGGGACAGATGAATTAAATAGCCGCTGATTGAATGCCGGCTCTCTTTTACTGAAGCTTTTCAGGTGTACCCATATTGTGATGAGGTATTTGGTCTCGGTGAACATTAGAATTTTGTCGGTGAACGTACCTATGAAAATCGTTCGTATCTTCAAGATATATTAAGCACGCCGTCAGACCCCTCTTTAAGAAACGGTGGGTCATGGGTAGCTCGCTGTCCGACCGTCCGGTAACTGTCCGGGCCAAGCCCAAGACGTCGACGACGCGCACTGTTCCCGCGCGCCTCAAGGAGTTGTCAGCAACAGCAGGGGCCTAGCAGGGTCGAAGCCTACTGGGGCCAGGGTTATCTGAAAAGGAGCTCGAGCCCCGCTATGAAGGCTAGAAGGAACAGGGTGGGTTTTTAGTCAGTAAGAGTCTGACACTATCTCCCGCTACACCCAAGAGCGGGGTTGTCATTGGATGATTTTTGCCAACCGAAAAAAAAGGTCACGGCTGATCATAACGGGCCTTAGGTGCCAGCAAACAGCTGGGCACAAGTGCAAAACCACCCTTTAGTCGCCTGGATGGCCTGGTGACTATGTATTTTTGCTGATGTAGCAAGCTTATAACTTCGTGATTTTTCATGATACAGTTGTGAAATTTTGTACATAGATTCTTTACACAAAAATACTAGACACGGGTTGCGGGTTTCACATCAACTAAAATTAATGTTGTAATACTATACTAGCTTTAGCCCGCTTCGCTGCAGCTCTTCCCTACTCCACCCTACTATACCCAAACCCAACTCTACCCTACTCTACCCTAGTCTACACTACTCTACCCTACTCTACTCTACACTACTCTACACTACTCTACACTACTCTACCTTACTCTACTCTACACTACTCTACCCTACTCTACCCTACTCTACCCTACTCTACACTACTCTACACTACTCTACCCTACTTTACCCTACTCTACCCTACTCTACCCTACTCTACCCTACTATATACCCTACCAAACTTCACATAAGCCTTCTACTAAATAGTCCGAACAAAGTCTAAACATTTGGTTTGGATAGGTGAGCCCGTTCTACAGTTATAAAATTACAAAGAAAAGTGGATTACTATATATACAGAGAAACACGTGAAGTGCACAGAGGGGGTTCCGGAATGGTCTTTTAAGGTAACGGCGCCCCTTCTATGTGCTGATGGTGATCACCGGGGTGGTTTTAGCGAGGTAAAAATCCCACACTCCGCGGACTTTTCCCCAAAGTCCGGGCGCCTTTTGAAGGTTTCCCCTTGAAAACAAAAAAAAAAAGGTATAGGTACTGATATTTTTACCAACGTTTAAAAAAGTATAAAAAAGATTAGGTACGTTTGAGATCAAATCATCCGACGGGCTGAATAAATAGAAAATTGATTGAATATACCGCTTCATTCAGGTAAACATTTTTATCTAAGATTATATTAGACCTATTTACTTGGTTGGCTCAATCTGAGGTTTATTTTTCTGTTTGCAGAGAAGAAATTATATTTCGGGAAAATATGACATTTTTTATGATTTCTATTTTATACAAGCTGATGCGACCGCTTGACATGATTATGGCTCTGAAATATGGTTGCTTACAATAAAATTGGCCTCATCAGAAGACTTAAAGTCACCCAAAGAGCAATGTAAAGTTTCTTTGCGTGATCAGATCAGAAATGAAGATATCCGCAGGAAAACCCAGGTTATCGACATAGCTCAAGAAATCACCAAACTTAAGTGGCAGTAGGCAGGGTCCACGCGCTCGTTAAAGAGATGTCAGCGAATTGTAGGGGTCCAGCAGGGGAGATACCCTCTAGCTAGGACCTCGAGGGATGTCTGAAAAGCAAACCTTCTTCTTCTGCTAGTCTTAGAACGCAAAGGTCAACTCAAAGACATCGGTGTGGTTTTAGTCAATACAAGTCTAACACTCTCCCGCTCTACCCAGAGTGGGAAAAGTTATTGGATGATTTCTACCCTTAAAAAAGCAGTGTGATCAAAACAAAGAAAGATAAGACAAAGAAAGAAAAAAATATTTGCATGCATGGATTTTTACACACTGTAAAAACAAAGGTTTAGACAAAAGGAAAAAAAACACTGACACAATGTGTCTCGCGGCTGCGCCAAATAGGTCCAGTTCAGCAAAAAAGCCAGAATGAAAAATGAAGATAAGGTAGATAAATAAATAAACTACTTAACAGACTGGAGTCTAGAGTTCTGAATATTAAAAAGTTTTTATAATACTTAAAGTAGCAAGCAGCTCTCGGATATATTTTTTGCTCCACAAAGCGCTTTAAGCTTACCCGTTCCCACCCGGTGGCGCTAAAGGTCACTCTCTATCAACAGTAAATATATCTTTACATCCCGCTCAATTTTAAAGTGGAATAGAAATGCTTTATCTTTGAAAATATTTTAAAAATATGTATATGTACCTACATATATTTTTTAAACTAGTATTTGATTGCGTTCCCACCTGATGGTAAGCAGTTATGTAATGGTTGATTGGCGCACTAGTTTGTTAAGAGCCTATTAATATACATTACGTGTTACGCTACGTGCGTACGCTACGTTGCGTTACGTGTTACGTGTTGCATTGTTACGTGTTTAATTATAAATAGTTTATTGTTTGTGATATTTTAATATGTATTAGTTTATTTTGTTTATAAGATTGTAATGTTATGTATTTTATCTATGGGCCTTAGTTGCCTGACAATAAAGAAATAATAATAATAATAATATGAATGTGACAAATGCTTTTTATATTTTAGCGGTATTTGGCAGCAAATATCAATTCAGCCTTTCCGGCAAGTTTCGCTGAGATAATCCATACTGCAATGAAATTCCTAACTCCATTTTACCGAGATCACGTCTATTTCAGTGCTGGTTGAACATATTGTTTAGTTGTGTAGACATTTGAGATACAATTCTACGCAAATTTTACATTGCAATGTAAAATCAATTTGCAAGTAATTAAACCAGAAGTGATTGCACTTCACTCCTCATGGTGGTCGCAACTGTGGTAGCGCAAGTAATGTTCTGGTTTTATTAGGTTTATTGATTTATTTTCTGTCTTTAGGACCTATTTGGGCTGATACTTATAAATATAAAATCTTTTTTTTATTAATTATTTAATTGATTATTTGATATATTTGTTTTATTATATTAAATATTTTGATATATTGACGCTATTTTTATGTAATAAACCTTTCCAAAAATAAATTATATTAATAATGAAATGGTAATGATAACGATGAATGGTAAAAAAAGAAATGGCAGTTGATTTTGTATAATAAGTACGATTTTTATTTAAAAAATCAATAATTTAGACATCCCGAGCATACCTATGGGTAAATGATATAAGTGGGGCGAATGATAGACGATAATCTGCCCAATCGGCAGTTTCAGGGTTATCCATGCCACCACACCCTGTATACATATAATATCGTTATTCTAATACATAGGGTTCATGTTCTAAACTTATATTATATAACAATACGTTTTAAACAACATAAATGCAATACATAAATAAATCCTGAATATTACACAAAAATCTTCTCATCAGCGTGTTTCCAATTAACTTAAAACTACCTTCTACTAGAGTACCTACATATTTTACTAAAACATTTCGTACATACACCGTCATTTAGTATCAACATTAAGTGCAAGATGGCGGCTCAATTTCCGCGGGAAAAACCGCGTCAGTCCGCCGGGAACCAATTGCCGTCTAACAAGCAGCCCTCGAGACTAAGCTGTTAAGCCTTGATTTAATGCCGACCCCAGGATTTGGATAATTTCACCAAATTTTTAGTTTATTCCTCTCTTTAAAACTAAATACCGAAAGGCAGGTCTTTTGGATTTCAGATAATTCCTACTAATACTACTAGGACTACTATAAACGCGAAAGTTTGTATGTATGGGTGTTTGGATGTATGGATGTTTGTTAGGTACACTTACACGCAAAAACTACTGTATGGATTTTAATGAAACTTGGTACACGAGTCCTAAAATAGCACATAATTTATCCTGGGAGTATGTTCCCTTGGGGTATTTTAAATCATGCGAGCGAAGCCACTAATAGCAGCTAGTTTGTACATAATAAGTTTGTCTGATCTGAATTAATAAGTAAAAGAAGAAAGAAAAAAAAAGTTTATTCGTGTCTCACATACTTATAAAAATTAAAAATACATAGAATAGTTACGGAAACAGAAAATAAAAATATGTTAAATTAGGTTCTTGTCCTACAAATGCAGGAAGGAGAGCGCTCCAGAGACTGGTTCAGGTGTATAATATTTTTTAGTTTTTCCACTACCAAAAATAACAAATAAATCACTAAGCGTCGATTATTTTTCTCGAAGTCTGTGTTTCATATTAGCTACGCCCCCTCAGGTTGAGGTTATCATGAAACACAGACTCCTCCAGAGATTTAAGTCAAGAGTGAAATACTTAGTAATATTTTACGCAAGCATTCTCCATCGTCGAGAACATCGTCGTTATCCATCAGTTGAGATATTGGTCAAGCGCGCGCTTATCAACTATAAAAATAAAGTTTAAGTTCACTGATACTCGTAACTTGTCCATTTAAAAAAAATATGATATATTTTAGTTTAACTTAGTTCGACTTTGTAGGAATTATGAAGCAAACAAGTTACGTTTTGAAGCCAAAAATTCTTTGTAGTAGAAGTTTAATGGTTTGCAAGTAATTTATTCAATACTTTACATTCTATGCCACAAATTAAATCAGATATGAACCATTGACTCTCTTTAAAAAATAAATTTTGGACACTTTAGCATGGGTAAAGTGCAAGTCTTCTTTTGACCTCTTCTTCGTCTTCTTTTCGTGTCAAGGTTCTCAAACTAGATTTCTTCTGACCAGTAAGTATTTGGCAACTTTTGGGTCCAGATTGTACATAATTGTTTTACTATTGTTCTTCTTATTTATTTATTGGCACACCGACACCATTAAATACAGGATTATTGTAAAAATCCTTACTAATATTATAAAAGCGAAAGTGAGTTTGTTTGTTACGTCTTCACGCCTAAATGGCAAAACCGATTTTGATCTTCTTCTTTTCGTGTCGATGTTCTCAAACTATACTTTCTCTGACCAATATTTAGCAACCTGTACGGCTCTATTGTTGGCCTCATATAGATCTTGAAAACTTCAGGTGGTAATGCAGGATGGGCAGCATAGCAGGTGGCGCATGTCCTGTGGAGAGGCACCACACTGGCACTGTGCTAGAGATGGGTCGAGGAAGCCCCATTTGGCCAGATTGCTTTTACAGCGGCCAACCTGAAACTTGGCATAAGGATAGACCATGTCCTGGAATAGGACATTGGATACTTTTTATCCCGAAAGTATGTTCCCTTGGGATAATTTTCTGCTATAAATCGGCCAAGCCGCTGGAAGCAGCTAGTAATGTTATAATCTAAACACAGAAAGAAATCTATTTTTTTTTATACTGGGTATGGTATGCACAGCTTAAACGTTATAAAATAATATAACGAGTATTATGGTAAAAAGATTAAACACACAAAAATTAAACATACAAAATGGAAAAGAAATCACACTCACAATTATAAAAATAAAATGGAGACTAAATATATATATATAATAGAAATATAGATCATTAAATAAATAGAAGATAGAGTATATAGCGTAGAAATGTATATAATTAACATTTAATTAAAAGATTTGTACAGGCTCGTATCTGTCAGATCTTCTTAACCAGGGGCTCTAGATAAATTCACGTTTTATTGCCGATGGTGGACATTTTTTTTTATTATAATTCACAAAACTGATGTACAATCACGCATACAAAAAAATAAAGTACAACATAATACATTTGATTGACACCTACTTGATGTGAATCTAACATGCACACGTAAAATAAACCACTTAGGTACTATTAATAAAAACTTACAAATTTATCATTTAAGGGAAAAGAAAAAATAAATAAATTATAAACAAAACTAAAAAATATCATAATAAATTTTTCAGTTTAATTTTTATTGAGGCTACAGAACCAGCAAAGACATCTACATCACCACGAATAGAATTGGCAAAAGAAAGCATGCGGCTTATGGATGAAGAGTTACCTATATTAGTTCGACTGTGTGGCAGGACGAATGTTCTTCCGTTAATTAAGCGGCTACCACTGCGAGGGATGCTAATTTTCACTTTTTCTAATATTTCAGCAGAATCTACCAGACCATTTAGTAATTTAAACAAAAACATAAAATCTAAATATTTTCTACGTGCGCTTAGAGATGTAATTTTGTAATGACTCAATCTAGAGTCATACGAGTTCAGACTACGACATCTGTTATCTGAGTAGCATAGATGATATAGAAACCTTTTTTGAATGCGCTCGATCCGATCCGAGTGAACCCGGTAAAACAGGTTCCATACCGTACTACAATATTCGAGAATACTGCGAATAACGCTATTGTAAATGGAAATAGTCAGGGCCGGTTCTCTAAAAATTTTCATTTCCCTGACGATGAAGCCTGACAATTTCGCCGCTCTACCAATAATTTGGTCGTAATGACTCCTAAAATTTAAAACCACTGTCTACTAAAACACCAAGGTCACGAATGGTATTAACTTCTTGTAGCGGGCTGTTATTAATAGCGTAACAAGCTTGACACGTTTTCCTTTTCCGGCTAAATTTAATAAAAAAAAAATTCCATTTTCATTATCATTACTGCCAAAAACTCCCCCAAGTGTCACTACAACGACCAGTCTTCTGCACCTCGTATTCATAGGAGTCCCGCAATCCTCGCCAGGTCATCGATCCTCAGTCGGATGGACTACGTAACATATTTCAATTGCCCATGCCAATACCATAAGCTTTATAGATATGTTTACCAATACAATATTAAATTTTTTTTTTTTGAGTCGCACCGAAACGTCAACTTCAAGGCGTTCGTGGTGCGAGTCCCGAATACTTTTCTGCCTCTCGTGTTGAAAGAAGACTTTTGGCCGCAGGGCGTGGTGTTCCGTCGCTTCCGGGGACAGGTGCCAAAGAACAGCACGAAGTGAACTGAGTGCAATGTGAAGTGTTACTAACATAGATTTAAGTCTTATTTACTAACGACAACTTGTACTTACTCTATATGTATGTTAGTCTGTAAGGTATATATCTATGGGCCAAGATGCCTGATAATAAGTGATTTATTATTATTATTATTTTTAGTTTATGCAAACCCAGAATATAGTTTGTTCAGAGTCAATAACTAAATGGATTCCAATAATTTTTACAACGTGTTATATCCTTACTAATATTATAAAAGCGAAAGTGAGTTTGTTTGTTTGTTACGTCTTCACGCCTAAATGGCAAACCCGATTTTGATGAAACACGGATAGACCATGTCCCTGAATAGGACATAGTATACTTTTTATCACGGAGGTATGTTCCCTTGGGATAATTTTCTGCTATCACGCGGGCGAAGCCGCTGGGAGCAGCTAGTTTTTCCCATAAATATAAAGAGGTCACAAGTTAGATACCACCGACGACAGTAAATACAACAAAGGTAAGGGTAGGTCATGGCGGGCATTAAGGGCCAACAAACAGCTGGGTACAAGTGCCTTTTGGCTGACATAACAAGCTTATAACTTTGTGATTTTTCATGATACAGTTATGAATTTTTGTACATAGACTCTTTACATAAAAATACTTGCCACATGTTTCGGGTTTTGCATATACTGAAACATATTGTAGAAGGGGCAGCAAGTACTTATGTACACACACTTGAAACTTCACGGACCGATACATACATTGTTCCTATAATACGACCAATTAATTTGAGGTTTACCCAACCACTTGAGTGGCGATGGCGATTAATTAGATCATCTCATAAATACAAGCCGACACGTGTTAAGTACACCTCGGGCTATGTTGATAGCATACGGATTACATGATATTATTAACGGTTAATGTTTGAATGTGTGTCAGTATGTTTGTTACTTCTTCACAGTTAAATAACTGAATTGATTCGGATAAATCATGGTACACGTATAGATCCATGTCCACGAATAGCACATAAGATATTTTTCATTACTCATACTCTGAAAGTAGGTCTGAAGTTGCCTGCGGAGCGGGCTGAAAAGTATCACACATTTCATCCCTAGGGAGTTTTACTTTCAACTAACAGCTGACAAATTATTAAAAAAAAAAACTCCCTCGAATTAGCGACCTCGCTACGCTCGGCCGCCAACTCCTTCTCGGGACGAAATACGTAACTTTCACCCCTAGTGTAACAATGTACTATTTCAACACACTTGCTCAGAACGTGATTATAATTACACTATACTTTGGTATATAATGGCACTTGTTACCAAACTGTGACATTTAGATTCCTATTACAAATTAGTGCGATAACATAGTTAAAATCTTTCTAATAAACCTCTTTGATCTTAAAAAGAGTCTTATTACGAAATAAAAATCAGAATAGATTACTGCTTTCAATAGTATTAAATTATTGACTTACTTGCTTATTTAATCCAATTTCGTGTTTAAATAAATCGTTCGTTTAAGTTTTTATTTTTTTCTTTATAGATAAGTAACCTCCTCATTCTTATTTTTATTAAATCAGTCAGTTAGTTTTCGCCATTTTAGAACGCGCTCGATTGTTTTGAGTGAAGTTTTAGTTTTCTTGAATATATTTACATTTTTCATTATTTAAATTAAATACGATCTCAATGTTTTTACAAGTAAGTCAAAACCTGAAATATTCCGGCCCACATATATACATTTATATTTGGGAGACGTAACGAACCTTTGCTTGTGTTTCTTGTAATATAATAACAATGATTTTGGCCTAACGAATTTTGCTTACGTAATTTGATGATTTTACGTTGAAAGTCTTCTATTAGCAGAAATGAAAGGACACAGATTTCCGTTATTCCAACAAACGGACCTCATATTGCGCGTGTCATTTGTTTTCATTAACTTTCTAAATGGTGTTGATTTGAAGCGGGCGGGTGGAGCGTTGCGTATTTACCGAGTCGGCAGAAATGGTGTGGATACAAATAGCTTTGGGCAATGAGGCACGTATATTTTAATGGCCTGGACAGTACTTTGATTTATTTCATCACTATTGCTCTCAAAACGGTAAAGAACAAGATTGTGAGGAAACCGGTATGTCATAGAGCTAAAAATAATGAAGGAAGAGTTTTGGCCACAGGGCGTGATGTTCCGTCGCTTCCGCGGACAGGTGCCACAGAACAGCACGAAGTGAACGTAGTGCAGTGTGAAGTGTTACTAACATAGATTTAAGTTTTATTTACTAACGACAAGTTTTATTTACTCTATATATATGTTAGTCTGTAAGGTGTAATGATTTATTATTATTAAAAATTCGAAGACTTGTGACATCCGCCAATCAGCACTGGGCCCGCCAGTTGGATTATGGCCCATTTCCTTTTCAGTAGGAACATTATAAGGCTGACTATGCTGTATCCAGTAGTCTGAACACACCTTGTAGAAATTCTAATGTATTGTTCCGAAATTTTCATAGTGGTGGTTTCGGGGAAAATGAGGAACATATTTTTTTTTATTTCACAACTATACTAATAACTTTCCCGTGCCAGTATGAACTTACCTTTAATGTTAAAGTTACCTTAAGGTATGGTAAAAGTATAAACATCTACTATCAATTTTGCCTCATACATTTAAAAAAAACTCAATAGGATGACAAAAATTGGAGATCCTAGGAAAAGTTATTTTATTTGGTTGTGGAGATCCTATGGCCACTTTCCAGCTTCATCATCGGACATTTAATCTCAATTAGTTAAATATCAAAATCAAAGCTCAAATGATTACCAAAAATGCGGGTCCTAACAAAATTGTGACGGTTTGTCATGACAAAAAGCAAGTTTCAGGAAAAAAAAATCTTACTTACTTAGCTAAGGAATAGAATGTCCAGCCGAAGTCTGTATTTGCTGATAGCTACAACCTAGGAGTCTTTAAGTCAAAAGTCTTCTTCTTCCTCCTGCCCTTGTCCCGTTTTATTTAGGGTCGGCGCAACACGTTTTTTTCTTCCATTCTGTCCTGTCACTCGTTACGCTATCGTCAACTCCCATTTCTTTCATATCACTTCTCACACAATCCATCCATCTTTTCTTTGGCCTCCCTCTCCCCCCCATCCATCCACATTTAAACTCATAACTTTTTTAGCAATATGCCTTTCATCTCTCCTTTTCACATGTCATGTTTAAGTCAATAGTGAATAGGTTAATTCTAGACAAAGGTGCTTCATTGTCAATCATTGCATACTATTAGGTGAGATAGTGGTGAAACCTGAGTCTATCAATAATAAGAAAGTGCATAAAATAACAGTAAATTACTGTATCTGTGAATCTATGTTGTTGTAAACACCTGGGTTATGATCCAAGTTACCAGTACAAGTCCATAACCCGTTTGATGGCTCGTAGTCAAGTTTTTATTCGCTCTGTTTTATTTACACAACAGTAAATGCCCCGTAAACCACAAAATCCGTTTCTAAGTACCCTGAGATAAATCTTCTTAGTACTTGAAGACGAGGTGGTCTTGTGGTATAAATAAGATAAGCTGTAGTAAGGCTGGCGGCGCGGCTAATTTCGCCGACCGCTAGCGTCTGTGCGGTTAGGTCGCAAACTACAAGTACTGTAATAAAATAAAAAATATGGTTGTAAAGCTGAATAGTTTGGAAATCGATTTTCTGTGGCATTTTTTAAAACGGTGTCTTTAGTACTGAGTGGCGGACCACTTGTTCTATTTTTAGATAGATACCTACCCAGTAGGTACCATTAAAGACAGTTCCGCCTGACTACCGCTTCATTTCAGCTGTTCATTTTTGCTTGCACTCGAATCGAATATTTCATAGGGTTTGGTTTGCTTGCGTAAAAGTAGATTTCTTTATGCAGGTCCCCGTTTCAACCCCTTAAAAGGGTGAATTTTAGAAAACCCTCTCTTTGTGCTCGCTAACGTCATAAAAAAACCTTGTGAAACATTTTACACTCCTATTCCCAGTAGTTTCGGTTGTGTGTTAATCTTATTTTTAATCTTTATTTATTCTTCCAAAAATACAGCCGAAACTTCCATATATGTATGTCAGTCAGTCAGTTTCTCCTTTTATACATATAAATATTATAACTAAATTAAATTGTCATAACGGGACAAACATAAGAACTTTTTCCTTTATTTAATAAATAAGAAATAAATACTATTACATGGAGTAGAAGAGAGAGAAGAGTAAGACAAATATTTATGTTGTATATTATTCTTTATAAAACTCATTATTTTTGCCTTCTCTCATTAATTATTCAAACGTTCCCAAATTGAAGGTTCTTTGGTTTCTAACACCAAAGAACCCTCAATTGGGAACCATTTCAATTATAAATACAATTCTTGTTTTGTTGTCTAATTGTTCATGAGTAACCAACCTTCAAAGACTTTACTGACACAAAATTAACAATCAATTTTATTGCCATCCTCTGACAGACAATTAATTATAATTATTAGGGACAGGATTATATGCGACATAAAAAGCTTGTTAGATGCATATTTTAACAAGCTCTAAAAATTTTAGTGACCAAACATCCAGTCTTTGCACGAAATAGTCTCACTTGCTCAGAAACGCATGCGTGCTCTCGTGCTCATTGTCTCGGCTGAATAATTTTTGTATTTAGGGATTTTTAGTCACTACAATTTGTCTGAATACTGAAATACAGGAGCAGTGGTGGCCGAGTGGTAATGACCCCGACTTACAACTTATAGGTCCTAGGCATGTCCAAGAACCAAAAATTCGTAAAAATCTGACATTCACCAACCCGCACTGCCCCATTCCCTTTCCTGGAGAGGAGGCCTGATTCCCAGCTGTGGGAATATCAAAAAAAGTCTGATGATGATGATGACTGAAATACAACTCTGACCTGGTACCTGCCAAGATTCCTCCCAAGAGGAAGCTTCACAAGCACACAGATATTCATAGCACATGAGCCCCTACTGAGAACCTAAGGTTTCATTCATGTGAGAACTAAGTTATGTCTGATCGCTCTGAGATGTTCGACTATGTACGTTAACGGGCGTTTGTCGCCGTTACACTGTAAAGTATTGTGAGTTAAAAACTACTTTTGCCTTTTATCACGTACATCGAGGGACTGGAATAATTTGCCTGCTGCGGTCTTCCCGTCCGATTATAATTTAGGTGTCTTCCAGGCAAGAGTTAATAGGCTCTTAATAAACTGTGCGCCTCACCATCAACGATTGCATCACTGCTTACTATCTAGTGGGATCGCAGTCAAGCACTAGTTTATTATATATTTTAAAACGTTACTAACTAAACCTTTTTGTTCATCCTCTTTATCGAAATCCTTACTAATATTATGAAAGCGAAAATGAGTTTGTTTGTTTGTTACGTCTTCACGCCTAAATGGCAAAGCCGATTTTGATGAAACTTGGAACACGGATAGACCATGTCCTGGAATGGAACATAGGATACTTTTTGTCCCGGAAGTATGTTCCCTTGGGATGATTTTCTGCTATCACGCGGGCGAAGCCGCTGGGAGCAGCTAGTTATGTATAAAAGTTCAAATAGACTTGGTACAAAGTTTTATTTGTTACTAACTTTTGCTACTGGTTTTACTTAGATACGTGAGAAGTGTAATCATAAGCCCGGCTCATGTACTTTAAATTTAACGATGTGTTATTTATAACCTACTATCTTTTGCCCGCACGGCTTCGCTCCCGCTCTTCCCTACTCTACCCTACTCTACCCTACTCTACCCTACTCTACCTTAATCTACCCTACTCTACCCTACTCTACCCTACTCTACCCGACTATACCCTACTTTACCCTACTCTACCCTACCAAACTTCACATAAACCATCTACTAAATAGTCTGAACAAAGCCTAAAATTTGGTTTGGATAGGTGAGCCCGTTCTTGAGTTATAAAATAACAACGAAAAGTGGCATTGATTTTTATATAGTATATAGATATATAGATATAGATATAGATATATAGATATAGATATATAGATATAGATATATAGATATAGATATAGATATATAGATATAGATATATAGATATAGATATAGATTTGCAAAATGAACATCATTCATCATTTATCACAAGGGATCAGCAAATTTGACGGGGCCTGTCAGGGTCGATGTATATTAGGGCTTTTTTTTAGGTGGGAGATCATCTTCTTTTTTTGATGATAGGTTCGCGCTTGACCGCTATCTCACCTGAATGAACGCGACGACATGACATCTCCCGCCCCTGAGCGGAGCGGGAGTGCATGTCAGTACTAACTAAAACTCCTTCACTTTTGCACAAACCATGGATACCTATCAGGGTTATGGGATTGTTCGAAAGAGTTACCGTGGCCGTAGAACGCTAGGTGCAACTGAAGGAACACAGGTCAGTTTAAGTCAGAAAAAGTTTGCTCCAACTATATGGGAAAGAGTTTTTGAATAATTTTCTCAACCCTGAAAAAGAGAATCAAAATATCCTATTCTATTTTCTACCCGTGTTCCCAATTCAAAAAATTGAATCTTAATTTATTTTCCAAACAAATAAACGTGCAGACTTTCACATTTGTACTGTAAATAGAATTCTAGAGATAATGTACATCCATCAGGCATTGTGCCAGTTTGATTAGGCGATTAATCAACCAGCGTTGAGCAATAACATTCCAGTTATTTAGTTTGAAACAAAAACAATCAACACCCACACGACTTAACGAAAACAAAGTAAATTGTTCAACATTAGTGATGTAGGAACTTTGACAGAACTATCGATACATTTATTTTCATTTTCAAAAATTGTTTTCTAAAACTCTTTCGGTTATTTTATTGTGTCAGTATTTTATCTGTCCATCTTGTGGGAGGCTTTCAAACGCTGCGTCTTCCAGTAGGTACGTGGTCGCCACGTACGACCGGTGCGTGGTGAGGGTCGCGGCGTTGTGGCGCCGCTTGGGGGAGGCCTATGTCTAACAGTGGACGTCTTACGATGATGTTGAGTATTTTATCTACAACTTTTTTTTGATGTTGGAAATCATCCAATAACTTCTCCCATAGAGCGGGAGCTTAATTATATATATTTGTTATTTTATTTTTAATGAGCTACATAATTTGTGTTAAATCAGTGTAAGTAGCATTTTCTCGTTCTGGTTAAATTAATAATCAACTAATGTGGCTTTTTTTATATGCAAAATCAAGAATGATTTCTTCTGCTCTATAGTGGGGCAGGAGGGCGTATCAGACCTTTTGCAGACTAAAACTACACCGGTGTCCGTCAATTGCTTTTGCATTTTAGAACCGTAGTTTTCCTTTTCAGAAATACCCCGTGTCCCAAACGTGCATCAGATCTGCGGGTACCCCTAACAGTTTTATCTATAACTTAATATCCTTAAAACCAACTGAAACCTCTCTTCCTTAAAATCATCAATGTGCCATAACAGATTAAGCTATAGAAGTCCCAGTCGATAATTTTCATTTGCCTAATATTTCCCATCCCTAGAGTAGTTACAACTACATTAATTACCACACAAAGGCTTATTTGTCTATTCATTAGGGATGTTTTAATGAATGCATTGGTATTAGTCGAATCGGCATTTTAAGCTTATTCTGCTTTAACATTAATTTATAATGTTAATTAAGTGCTTAATTATGATCGAGCGAGAAATGTTGAGTCGGCTATCGATAAATAAATGACTCAATGTGTTGAATGCCAGTATCTGAAAGCTTGGCAGGAAAATTGAAAGAAGATAAAAACATGGATTTTTATTACAGTACATTTTTTTTTTACGGTGGGCATAAATCATCTTATGACAACCCCCGCTCTTGGGTGGAGCGGGAGATAGTGTCAGACTTTTACTGACTAAAAACCCACCCCGTTCCTTCTAGCCTCTTCATACCGGGGCTCGAGTTTCCTTTCGGATAACCCTGGTTCCAGTAGGCTTCGACCCAGCTGGGCCCCTTCTGTTGCTGACAACTCCTTGAGGCGCGTGGGAACAGTGCGCGCCGTCGACGTCTTGGGCTCGATTCGGACAGTTACCGTACGGTCGGACAGCGAGCTACCCATAGCTCGTCGTCCGCGAGTCCGCGTCTACAGTGGCCGGAAATCGGGATCGGCATCCCGGCGGCGGAGGCGAGGGTGCCGTAGCCTGATGCGGTCGGCCTCCTTCTTTACTAGCATTACGGCTTCGCAGAAGGAGGCGCCCGCCTGCCATTCCTCCTCGCTCCGGACCATGGCCTCGACCGTTAAAGTACATACAGATTTATCTTTATAGATATCGCAGCATATGCTGAGTTGGCTGCCTTTTTGACCTTGCACAAACTCTTCTGTATTTATCGTATTATTTATTTTTGTTATATATCGTATTGTGTGAGGTTCAAATAAACGTTTTTTCTTTCTTTCTTTACATTGTTGGCGTTCGCTGTGCTGGCGAGGCTGAGGGTGGTCGACAGACGGCGACGGCGTCGGAATGCTGGGTGACGTCACGGGATCGGCATTGAAGTTCAAGTGCTCGGGCTGTGGTACCCCGAAACTCGACAAAAAATATCCGTTAACCTCTTGACCTAAGCATGGGAACTGTAACAAGACCCAGTGCTTCCATCAAATAATAAGATGCTATTTGTTTAGTGTTAAACTAACCTTTTTGTAAGACAGTTATTGTAATTTGTATTAATATAACCTTCTTCATGACCTAAGTCGTTTCACTATACAGTTAAAGTAGTTCCCAATATACATGGATTAACTTTATGGGTTATGGCTAGTCCCGAATCAAATACAAAATCCTTACTAACATTATAAAAGCAAAAGTGAGTTTGTTTGTTTGTTTGTTACGTCTTCATGCCTAAATGGCTAAACCAATTTTGATGAAACTTGATACATGGATAGAGCATGTCCTGGAATAGGACATAACATACTTTTTATCCCGGAAGTATGTTCCCTTGGGATAATTTTCTGCTATCAAGCGGGCGAAGCCGCTGGAAGCAGCTAATATAATATAAAAAAACACTTAGTGATTTTTTTTTACAATTTAATTAAAATTACTTTTTAATTGAAACTTGATGTTTATGGGTTTTGTTTCTTCAATGAGTGACACTGACTTATGGAATTAAAACTATTTATAAGTTTATGTTTCTTTTATTTTTATTTTAAACTTTTTAGTTGTGTCTAACAGCAAAAACTACATAGTGCACAAATTCTATAGTAAAGTCCGATCGATCGAGCTTTATACAAAGCTAAAGTCTATACCGCTCAGATGACAGTTACCACGTGACGAGCCCCGGTGGCCACGGCGTTCTCATTTCCTGCCTGAGCATTTTCAATAACTACCGTCATTTGTTTACTAGAACATTTTATTGGCAAATCGTTTTTACACAAATCATATATTGCATTTGAAATTGAATTAACTTTAAATAAATTGAACGTGATAGTACTGGAATAATTATCATTAGTGCTAATATGCAATTAACCTATATGTTTTGGAGATATTGATGGATTAATTATCTGAGTAATAATTTGTAATTTTAGAACGAAAAGTTACTGAATAATAACTGCAATACTTCAAAATAGTATTTTAGTTATACAAATAATTATATGAAGGTATTTGATTAAACTAACATAAAAAATAAATGCAAACAAGAATAGAATCAGTTTTGAAAATTTTAAACGAATCAAGGGAGCACTGCTTTATCAATATACAAATAAGCTACGCGCTACGCCGTAGCACTCGCGTAGCACCGTAGCGCTACGAGACTATCTATTTGAGGAGAGGGGGGTCGCGAAGGCAATCGGACTCGCTTTGAGCCGAGCTTCAGGTGGCAAACTACTTAGAGAAAGTGCAAAATTCTACATAAAGCCACTGTGCAACGAACCGAACTAAAACCTTTGAACTCCTTTGATTTGTAGAGGGTTTACGATTTGACGGCGGTGTCGGTGTCATTTACCTTCAACGTCTGAGTTTTCTTGTAAATCTTGTTAGAGGATGTCTGCGAGTAGTAAGTGAGTTTTTTTAGTTAATGCTGACTTGAAGGTTGTTTTACAAGTTTATTTTTAAAAGATATGTCGTATTCAATAAGTAGTTTAATTCAATAATTTGTGTAAGGCTAAATCGCAATGAATAATTGTATCGCATACGCGATTAAAACAAATAAACTTGCATGAACTGGAAAAAATCGCAAACTAAAATAAAAAGCAATCTCTCTGCTAGAGAGGAGGTCTGAGTCCCAGCAGTGGGAACATTAAAAAAAAGGCCGATGATGATGATAAAATTGAACCACTAAATTGCAGTATTTATGTGTTCAAAGTATGTAAAACATGTTCTAAGAATATAACCCACAAATTACTTTATTTTTCAGTTACCGCCTGTGCGCCGGTAGAGGGCGCATAAATCAAACTTTGTTCAAGCGCTGTACATCGCCTCACTGTTGCGCTGTAAAGCGGTATTTATGACGTAAAGCAATATCCACACTATAGCACAGGTCATGGTAAGCACGGTCGTATTTCGTGAGATATGTGTCGGACAAATGTGTCTGAAATAATTTTGGTTGAAGAGAAGACGTAGAGAAAATTTTTCGAGTTAAGTTCAGTGTCTGATTTAATTATTCGCAAGTTGATGGCATCGACAGGTTCTGGAGCCGCGACCGCGTACCAGAAGACGGGGTGATGAAGGGCCTCCTTCAAGTTGGACCGATGATCTGGTGAGGGTTGCGGAAATTGAGAGACGCACAGGACCGGACGTTATGGGGGGAGGCTTGGGGGAGGTCTGTGTCCAACAGTGGACGTCTTTTGGTTGAAATTGTGATAATGATGAAATTGATTCCTAGTAGATAACGTGATGTAAAATTGGTGTAGTTTTGTATTTTGAATCTCTTCACGTTGGGATGATATTTGAGTTAAAACAGGCGTGATCTCGGTAAAATTGAGCTGAGAATTTTATTATTGTACTAGCTTTTAGCCGCGGCTTCGCCCGCGTTTATTAATATACTTTACTCTTTCTTCCCCTTATTTCACATTTTTTTAAAATTAGCCTATGTCCGTCTCCAGGGTCTTAACTATCTCTGTACCAAAATTCATCAAAATCGGTTTTGCCATTTAGGTGTGAAGACGTAACAAACAAACACACTTTCGCTTTTATAATAATAATAATAATAATAATATAATATTCCACAACTATCACACAACGCCGTCTAGTCCCAAGCTAAGCAGAGCTTGTGTTATGGGTACTAGACAACTGATAAACATACTTATATATTTCTAAATACATACATATTATAGATAAATTACACCCAGACACAGAATAAATGATTATGCTCATCACACAAACATTTGTTCTGGGTGGGAATCGAACCCACGACCTCCGGCATAGCAGTTAGGGTCACTAACCACTAGACCAACAGGCCAGTCAAATATTAGTAAGGATTGTGCACCACGTGCTTTGATTTATACATACGTCATACATACTTCTTTTGTTTTGTCTACATTCATACAACTAGTCATACACACACCCTTTGTGAATACAGCTGCAGGAATGTTGGAAAAAGTCGCCGTGACCCTGGAATGCAAGGGATAAATGAAGGAACACAGGTTGACTTTAGTTAGTAAAGTTTGTCACATTATTTTGCCCAGTTTGTTAGAACTTTTGTGATGATTTCGCACTCCAAATAAAACAGGAATTTATTCTGATCACTGAAAAGATAATTTTAATGGACAGTTAAAAATAAAGATTTTTTAAATCAAGGTTCAAAAAAGATGTCTTGTGTAATAATTTTTACTACTCCTAAACTGTTAGCTGTAAAGCTGTATTTTTATTGAGTTGTTAACATTTTACCGGTGGCAAAAAATCTTGTACAAATGAGACACTTCGTTTCTTTTCTCAATTAAAACAAAATGAGAGTGAAAAAGGCTGATCAAGACTTTAAGAGGTTTTAATCCTACAAAAAAAATAAGTTGTCGATTTTCATTTAAAATAACTAGCAATTTTTTATAAAGTGTCACCGCCCACGGGCCTCACGCCGCATGAAACTTCATTTTGAGGCGGCCTTTTTTGTGGCTCATGTGCGGCGGTGCCGCTACAGAAAAACGCTTGCTTCAATGCTTGCGTTTTTTTGTGGCGGCTTCTAGCTTTTTTTTGTGGTGGCTACTAGCGTTTTATTTGTGGCGGCGTTTTTTTGAGCCCCGTTTGCGAGGACAGAAAGGTTTTAATTCTACATAAAAATAAATTGTCGCTTTTCATTTAAAATAACTTGCAATTTTTTTTAATTTGAAAGACTAATCATCTAATGATATTTCCCGCCCTTAGGCGCAGCGGGCGGACGTGTCACACTTTTACTGACTAAAACTTAGTCTTGTTTCTTCTTCATTCCCCCCCAGAAGGCTTCCACCCTGCTGGGCCCCTACAGCTTTGCTGACATCTCTTTGAACCGCGCGGGGAACGCTACGCGCCGTCGAAGACTTGGGATCTGTCTGGACGGTTACCTACCGAACTATTGAACGGCGTGCTACCTGTATTTTTTGCTCGCCGTCCGCAAGCCCTTTGTAATCTACAAAGAGGTAAAGTTTGTTTTTTTGTTTGTAGGACGTAATCTCTGAAAGTACTGGGTCGATTGCCAAAATTTGTTTACCAATAGAAAGCTGCTTTATTCCTCAGTGACTTAGGCTATTTTACTTATGGGGACAAAGCCGCGGGCAAAAGCTAGTATTAATATAGATTTGCTAAGATAAATACAATATACTCCGAGCACAAGACTTTCTGTTTCCAAACTACAACTAGGACTTAAACTCGGTAGGTCCAATCGTTAGTTTGTAATACAAGATTGGCCACTGTTGCCACAGTTTACATGGTATTAGCAGAATGTTGCCACGTTGCCAGGATCACTGTGTGGCGTGGCCTGAATGCACGGGTATATTCTGTGCATGCACGTTTGCAAGCACGAGAATATCAAACAATTACGTGAGTATCGTTCTAAATCGGTGTAAAGGCCACTTATGAAGCAAGATTTTATTTCAAGTAAAATTAATAAATGTTTCCGAAAAATATAACTCTTATTTTGAGGCAGTCGGATAAAAAAAAATGGCAGTATTTTGCCAGCTAGCCAAAATATTAAAACCAAAGACGTAACAAAAAAAGATAGTCGATGACAGGGAACGACACCTCACCCGCTCAAGGGTCACAAAACCTAACTCAACCTTATCTGTGACCTCGCCCTAACATTTCGTAGCAAATCGTTTTTACATCCAATAATATCGTGCGCGATATTCACAATAAGGAGCGCTGAGATGTATGAGAGTAAATGATACCATTTATCCGCTTGAGTTTTTCATGAAGTTATATGAACAGTGCCGGATTAAATCAGTGAGGGGCATGTAGCTAAATTTACCAAGAGCCCCCCAAATCTTAATATTTTTTTTTTTTTATTGGTAGGCTCGCGTTTGACCACCATCTCACCTGCGATGATGTGGTCGACGATGGAGCACGCTTGCCTAGAAGTAACCTATTCACTCTTGTCTTAAAGACCCCCAAGTTGTAGCTATCTGGAAACACAGACTCCGACAAATAACAACAAATTAAAACACCTAAACGGTCGCGTGACTGAGATGCCAAAGACAATAAAAGTTATTTAAATTTTTCTATTTTAATAACGACACTTTTGTTTTATTTAAGACCCCATATTGATTTTTATGTTTTTTTACGTCATTCAATTATTACAAAGCTTGGCGTCGGGGGTCAAATAATGTTAAAAAGCGCTGGCGTTCATAAGGTTAATTTATTTTTAAAATAGGCTCCGGGGATAGCGGTGGGACCATACTCTATGGAAAACTCGAATGAGGTTACAGGTATCATCAAGACTTGCTTTTGTATGTCCCAGGGGTCCCTTTTGCGCGAGGCGCGGGGCCCGTAGCATTTGCTACTTCGAGACTAATCCGGCCCTGGATGTGAATGCGATGTACTGCTACAGCTGCTGCTTTCAATGTGGACAAATTATTTCTGTAACACGAAAAATGTGAGGATTTCAAAATGGATTGCGATGTTTCAGTTTCGCTTTCGTTTTTATTGAGAACATGAAGAGGTTAAGACATTTATTTTTATCTAAACGATTGTGGCTTGTAATCACAACTCTTTTTTAGAGAGTAGAGGTTATTTCAGTTACAGATGTGCGATTATGAAATATAATAATATCTTACAAGCTTTTATTTAGTTTCACCTGTCCCGATGTTTGTCTGTAATCAAATCTTGCAAATTAAATTTGATCCACTTCCCGGTTACTGATTGAGCTGAAATTTTGCATGCATATGTAAATCAGATGACAATGCAAAATTATTATGACATGGAGCTGATCTGATGATGGGACCGGAAAGTGGCTATAGGAACTTGTTAGTTAAACGATACAACCCCATCGAGTTTGGGCTCGTATGATTCTTCTTGACGAGTATTAATTATATAGGTATACCCAGCTATAAAAGCTTGTTTATGTAATATACATGAGTTGTAAACATTTAGTGCGAGTTATAGAGGTGAAAAATGTGTGTTATCTCAGTTATAATGAAATTCAAAGAAAACAATAATTCAGAAAAAGTGTTCTTAAAATAGTCTCAATAAAAAGAGGTTTCAATATATAGGTAACTATGACGATACCTAAAATCGAAAGAACAAATCCCAGATATAGAGGTTTGCTTTGTCTCACTAACAGAGGTAATTGAGTATTAAAGTGACGGGACCTTGGCATGAGTTCCAGCTATTGAGGTTTCTCACTTATCCAGATTGCATTCAACCAAAATTCATTGTAAACTTTGCTAACAATGTTGCACGTTGATAACATTAAGGGCTTCTTCACACGTACCACCCCTCAACCACACCTCGTGGTCGGTCGTATATTTCGTATCCTTACTAATACATATTATAAAAGCGAAAGTGAGTTTGTTTTTTTGTTTGTTTGTTACGTCTTCACGCCTAAATGGCAAAACCGATTTTGATGAAACTTGGTACACGGATAGACCATGTCCTGGAATAGGACATAGGATACTTTTTATCCCGGAAGTATGCTTCCTGGGGATAATTTTCTGCTAACAAACGGGCGAAGCCGCTGGCAGCAGCTAGTTGAAAATAATTAGGACCATTCACACTTACCACATTTTGCAGTCGTTATCGACCGTGTGGTTCAATAAGCAAGGTCGATTAAGAGATCTTGATCATTGTTTACCAATAGAAGAACCTTATAAAAGTATCAGTGACGAAGGTTCCATATAACTTGATTCCCACCGGCTTCCCTTCAGAAGTTTAGAACACAACCACTCTCTACCGTAATTGAGAAATGGCTCAATCAGTAATTATAAAACTACAAAGCTAACATTACAAAACGCCTACACTAAGTACACTATGGACATTAAATCAACACACGCACAACATGTAGCACTATAAGGTAAGCCGCAGGCGCAATCGGCTTTTTAGCGTTTAAATTTCTATACAAGAATACGTCATGACGTCACATAACCTGCCCGCGATTATAGCGCTCCGGCAAGCCGGTTTTTTTTCGAGTTATTTGATAGAGTTTTATTGAATAGGCTTAAAAACTACTAGACTGTTTTTAAAAATTCTTTCACCACTCAAAAGTTACATTATCCACGAGTAACATAGGCTAAATTTTATTTTGGAAAAAAATAGGGTTCCGTAACATATTTGGGTTTTTCGGACACAAGGTGTAAAAAATCAACCAGAAACGTTACTTATTTTGCGTACGCTGCCTAAACTCTTAAAGATAGAACCGTAAAATGTTCTAATTAATTGTAGATCTTATAAATATCTACAAAAAAGTCTGCGTAACAGTATACCTATCTATGTCGAGTGAGGCACAACAACCATTTTTTTATCTAATAATCTTGATTTTTTTTTGGACTACATTTAAACGCATTTATTTTACTCATGCTATTAACCCTTATCAAAATAAATTATTTCATCACTAAGCACAGTTTATGTAGATAATAGATAATATTTATATATGTAGATAGTATTTGAATGATTAAAATTGGACGTTTGGTTTTGAAGTTATGGCGAAATTAAAATATTACGATTTATGCTGCACGACCCAAGCGTCACCAAGGCGGGGCCCGGGAGTGCGCGTGCGGGAGGAGTTTATATCTATGAGAAAGGTCGTGCGCGAAGTCTAATAATTTTCGTGCGATTTTTTTTAGATTTCGTTCATAAAACTACACCTACGCAAAAGTTCTTCTCAGAGCTGGTTTTTTTAAACATTTTAATATATGCCTTTACAATAAATATCAACATGCGCAATGCTCAAAAACAAGAACGATTATCTGATCTAGCCATTCTTTCTATAGAAAAACGTTCTTTACTAAAAATTAAGAATCTTCCCGGCTTTAATGATAATGTCTTAGCGCACTTGGTAAGAAAGAATAGACGAATAGCTTTAGAGTATAAGTAGTATTATTAGTACTTAGTCGATTAAGTTTTGTTTAATTTACATCATATCATCATTTCACCACAAACGGCTTTTATCAAAGCCACTTCTATTATGCTTGTAAGTAGCGTTGCCAGGCGTCCGGATAAAGCCGGACATAGTCAGGCTTTTAAGTGGCGTGTTGGGCCAAATTTGAGCATTTTTAGGTTTTGCTAGGCTTTTTAAAGACCATTTTGTTTAGAATTGTCATTAGAGTTTTGCCTTACCTTGTATCGCTGCTTGTGCTACAAGCAGAGTGGATATGGAATAGTGTAGCAATAATATCACTTAATCTTATGGTATTTTCATTAGAATTTAAAAAGATTTCATGAATTTTATTAGCCTAAAAAAAAATGTCGGCCTTTTTGACCAAACATCCGGCTAAATAGGATAGATTTTCCGGCTTTTCAGTTCCAGGACCTGGCAACCCTACTTGCAAGACACTGTTTCAATATCTCAGTGCTTACACGTATAGTAAAAGTGGACTGAAGATACATCTGCCAATCACAGCCAAACACACAATCACAATCACAATCAAAGCCAGGATGCCAATCACAGATTTTCGGTAAGGACTCAAGACTGCGTGCCCGCGCTCGGAGTAGGCAAGCATTTTTTTTGCTCCGGCTTACCTCTCTCAATATTTCACGCTTCGCCACTGAAAAGTATTGAATATAATCATCATCTTCCTGCCCTTATCCCGTTTTATTTGGGGTCGGCGCAACACGTTTTTTTCTTCCATTCTGTCCTGTCGCTCGTCACGCTATCACTAACTTCCTTTTCATTCATATCACTTCTCACACAAAAGTGTTGAATATAACGGAGGATCGATATCAGTGGGTCGCGACATCGGAAATAACACTCACAAAAACCTTTGATAACACTTTTAATTACTCGTAACACACACTCAGTACAAAATAATCAAGGATGCCTGAGATATGGCTTGATTAAGAATTTAGGAACGCGGGAAGTTCAGCGTGGAGTAACCAATGTCTTCCCTGACCGCCGGACCGATTCAAAGTGCCCTCCAAATCAACGGACACCCGACACGTGGCCCTATTGCCGGTTAGCCAATTTACCGGTCAACGTCAGTACCTGTCAATGTCGAATAATCGATTATACCTCCGGATCGACTTTTGACTCGACTATTCGCTCAGTGTTGCTCCACGCTAACCATCCCCAAGTTAATACTTGACGTTCCCAAACGTAAGCTGTTCAATCTAACTACATAGTTCCTCCAGTGAAAGATAGGTGGCGCTGATGCAGACCGACTGATATGCGTCAACGCTTCGACAAATATAATATATTTTTTAAATCATTAAATATTATACAAAATTCCCAAATCGGTTGACTTTTTAGACAGACTATAACCACTGCTTGACACCATTTTGTCGTTGCGACGTGGTGTGGTGGAGAAGCCCTAATAGTCTACATAATCAACCATCCGTAATAAACTCTTTATTTTTCACAGTTAAAGCATAAACAAGTTATGTCGTCTTCGTTTAATGATTTTCGCGAATATTTCGTGAGACGAGGGTGGCGAACAATCAACGTTAAAAGCACCATTGTCAATTTTAATGAAACCTCCCGAGATATCAACTTTGTTTCGGGCCATTGTCGGAGACAGCCGAAGTCTGCCGAAGTCTTCCGAAGTACCGACGAGTTTTGTTGTGTAGCTGACAAACTTTTATTTGACCAAATTGTTCATAGTCAGATACTTTCTTATTCTGTGGAAACGAGATAGCAATCCTATTAAAACTAAGCTGTTTATTTCAGTTCTCACTGAAAGAGTGGTCTGTTAAATGGAATAACTTCTTGAAGACGTTAAATTACTGTTTGTAACTAAATAAGACAGCTAAAAACTCGAACATCGTGGTTTGATGCGAAGAAGTTCCAAATTAATAATAATAATAATATGTTTCTTTCACAAAATGAGGTACACTCTAAACCGTTTACAATAGATAATATTACCAATTTAATAGTAGAAGAAGGGTGTCCTGGCATCCTAGCTAGGTTACACAGTAACCTGTATTAAGAGGGTCCTTCTCCACTCGCTTATCGTAAACATCGAAAATGGTTTAAAAGCTTGTTACTTCATTTAATGTAATCCAACGCGATGTTTGACGAAAAGGCAACGCAAAAAAGAGAGATAACGCCTGGAAACTCTGTTAGTATTCGGTAATTCCGAGATTTACTCGAAAATTTCACAAAACTTGCTCCAGGAAATAGCTGTTTTTTTTAAACCCTTCAAAGTTTTTGGAAAAAGTTGTCGTCATTTAGAATCTTAATAAAATTTGCAAGGTCTCTAGAGGATTACTTTTTTGACTTTTTTCATTTTTAGGCAAATTATGAAGTGTCAAAGTTCATACAAAATAGGACATTTTCAGAGGTTTTTACTGGATTAGTTTTACACAAATTTAGAAATTGGTTTCTTTAGAAACCTAGATAATATCCACAAGATACTGTGTTTCCAAAATATCTAATGAAAAGTGTGTAATAACGTCATAATCAGTTATGAGTGGTTGTATGAAAAACAGTGAAAATGTGAGTCGTGATGCACCACCTTAAGGTTAAAATTGTATTGAGGTCGGCTTTCAGTCAAAGCATGCAGCTGGGAAGGACTGCCTGATTTCAATAACCCAGTCATTGGATAACACGATACCCTTTGGAAAAATAATAATAATATTTCATAATTCTACTCAAACTAAGCAGAACTTGTGCTATGAGTACTAGACAACTGATAATTTACATACTTATACAACGTGTAACGTTAAATGCGCAAAACCTGAAATTAATTTGATCAGAATGACGAGCAAAATCAATTAAACCACTTTTTAATATAGGTTACATTTTACAAAAAAAACTTCACTAAAAACTTCGACCTGTCTATCTATTTATGAATAGTTCAAGCCATCACGTGCGCAAACGTACTGAAATAGTTAAACAAAAACAAATAGTTCTAATCTAATCAAATTTTTTCATACACGGGATAATAAAAGGTCTTATTTCAATGCAGATATGAATTTTAAACAAACTAAAACTGCTCATAATACCTTTAATTTTTTTAAATGTTTTTTGTTTTTCTCACATAATTAGGTCAATCGAATTAAAAATCATTTGGGGTGTCTGAGGTTTTGCGCATTTAACGTTACGCGTTGTATATTTTGTGGTAAAAGTCTGAAACGCCGTTTTGCACCACCCTGGAGTGAAAAAGTCACGAGATGATTTCCAACCTAACAAAAAACCAATAATGTGCATCCTAGCTGAAAATAAATAACACAGAAAGCAATTTCCAAATATTTCAAGCTATTAAAATCCGCTTAGATTCTATATCCGGCATTAGCTTAACCCTGATCTACCTCTTTGCTCCAAATACAACGGAATGATCGTATTACCCAGCAGTATTGGGGGCTTGGAGCTCGGTGTCCAAAGTCCCCCGAGTGTTGGGGTACTTGAGGGTACCCGTCACGTCGTGTAAAAGCTATAACCGTTTGTTACAACGATGTACCCCCTGGGGAGCTCAGACAAAGCAACGGAGATGCCTTTCACCTCTGATTGCATTTGATACAGACTCTGGACCATCCCACCCCTGAAACTATGATTGGAAGGCTTATCTAATAATGAGACCGTCTGGAAGTAATGGGATCCGCAAAAAATGGTCTGAAATAAACGTCATATTATGTAGGTATCCATAAAAAAAGCTTGATGACAGTCTTACGTAAAGTATCCTTGGAAAGAAAATGGTTCATCTATATTAAGACAGTCTAGTTTATAGTCATTTTGACGGCACGGTTGCGGCAGTGGTTGAGTGATAGGCTGCTAAGCTGTATGTCGTGAGTTTGATTCCCGAACAAAGTAAATATTTGTATAGCCTACAGATAGGTGATTTGTATCTGGGTGTGGTGTATATGTACGTTTATGTGTTTGAATACGTACCCACAATACAGGAGTAGTTCCTAGAGTGGGACATAGTTTTCAAAGAAAATAAAACTACATACCGCAGACTGTTTAGCCAAATTAAGTTGAACAACCACATACCGCTTGCGAGATAAACATTCCTAATTTTGTAGGTTCCGAACGTCCGAATAAAAAACGCAACTGCAAAAGGACTGAACCGATTGAATATTTATGACCCAAACTCGGCCGTATAAAGTAAATAAATGAATTTGTAATATTCACTACAAAGTGAAAAATTAAAGTTTTTCATATTACAAATGTACTACTACTTTTATATTTATTGATAAATCTAAAGTTATTTACTAAAATAAGTGAAAATTGACCAATACGCCCCTTGAAAGTACTGAGTCTAAAATCTAAAAAAAAACTGAAATGTGGTATTGATCGCATTAATACCAGTATACCGTTGAGCTCCTTAGTAGTCCTAAGTTTGAGCTACACGAATACTGACAAATGCTTGCACTGACTGACCAGGTCCACTCAAATCTGTGTGGTTCGTTTCTAAAAAGACCACCTGAGACACTAATCTGCATGGGTCTGGGTGAGACTGACCCCTGAGTTTGTTTCGGTGTTTCTTGTCAGGGTAGTCAGCTAGGAAACACCGGCCTCATTTAGCTTAAACTGACGGAAAAAAAAGTGTAAAAGTGTTTTTTTAGTATCTATTTGCAAAATAAATATCATTAATCATGTATTGCAAAAATCTGTGAACTGAAAACCCATAATAATAACTAATGTTTATAAAAGTTCTTACCTTATGAATTATTTAAAAATATGTTTTATAAAGATTATCACTTATATATTTTTTAATTTTAAAACCCTATTTAAAGAAATATAATTCCTTCAAAACTTTTTGCACAACTGGCCAGTTATAACAAGCTTGCATAGACCGATCATTCTGGCCGATCAACCCCATTTTCCTCAATTTTTCCTGGTTTCCTTGGGGTAAACAGCCTATTACCCCGTAATGACACGGCCATTGACCCTTAATTATTTCAATTAACTTTTCATATACTCATATTCTACTAGCGTAGGATTGCCTACACAGAAATATGTACTTACTAGCTGACCCGGCGAACTTCGTAGCGCATAATACTCAATGAATGTGGGAATACGTTTAGTTAAGCACTTTAAATTTATTCAAGGTGTAACGTTAAATGCGCAAAACCTGAAATTAGTTTGTTCAGAATAACGAGCAGAAACAATTAAAACACTTTTTAATATAGGTTACATTTTTCAAAAAAATCTTCATTAAAAACTTCGACCTGTCTATTTATGAATAGGTCAAGCCATCACGTGCGCAAATCCGCTGAAATAGGTAAACAAACACAAATAGTTGTAATGCAATCAAATTTTCTCATTCACGGGATAATAAAAGGTCTTATTTCAATGCAGATATGAATTCTAAACAAACTAAATCTGCTTATAATAGCTTTTATTTTTATTAATGATTTTTTTTCTCACATAATTAGGTCAATCGAATTAAAAATCATTTGGGGTGTCTAAGGTTTTGCGCATTTAACGTTACACGTTGTATATCTTTCGACATAGTCAACCGACGTCAATGAAACAGAAAGCCTAAGTAATACATAAAATGCTACACAATTTTAATGCATAATAGTTATCTACATCGATTTCGTACATTTTACATGAACTAAAAATTTCTACAGATTTATTATTGTATGTATAGATTATAATTATTTTGAGTAGTATTTGGAACAGTGGTAGCTCAGTGGTTACAAATAAAATAGGTGATGTAGTTTCAGTTATCAAGGAAATCGAACTCGGCACATTTGAGTTTTCGCCCGCAGTCTTATCTTAAGATCTCCCCCTGTATAATATAAATTATGGCTACTGCATTCACGACAGCTCACTATACAGACGGTAGAGAATGCAGTAAACCATAAATTTGAATAAAACTTTCATAAAATGTACAACTGTTGTGGTAGGTCGTATTGCAGATATTAAAAAAAATATATCTTAAGAGCTATTTATTTCTCACATCAAGTTACGGTTTTCCATCTGGGTCGAAGCCTACCGGGGTCGGGGTTATCCGAAAGGAAACTAGAGCCCCGGTATGAAGGCTAGAAGGAACGGCGCGGGGTTTTTAGTCAGTAAGACTCTGACACTGTCTCCCGCTCCACCCAAGAGCGGGTTTCGTCAATGATGATTTTCCCCGTCGAGAGAAAAAAAAAAAAGTTACGGTTTTGTATGACATTGCTCGTGAGCCTCCTTTAATATAATTATGTTCCTCAATCTCGACATTTTCTGCAGCAAGAAAATAGCTGACTCTATTTGGCGCCGCCGTGAAACACACATGGTTTTATTATTATTATCTACATGTTGTTACTAAATTGTGTGTATCTACGAGTGTGTATGCCAAATAAAGTAGTTTTCTTTCTTTAGCTGAAATACGCCAGATCATGTCCACGGCATGACCACTCAATGCATTGTCACCAATCGGTAACTTCCCAGTATCAGCATGCTTCAATCAACCAGTGCTAACTACCGCTTGCAAACCTCTACAGCTGAACATACACTTCAACATACGATTGATTTAGGCACTTAAAGCTGGTTACAGACTGTTGAGCATTTCATAAAGCGCCTATTACAACTACGCGTTATTCACTGTCTTATATTTCATTCCGAGCAAGATAGTCTGACCCTTATAACACAATGCTACATAGATTAAGACTGTATGAATATCGAGTGGTGTAAGGGCCTATTAAACTACGCGTTATTCAGCACACGATATTCAGACTCGTCTTATTTTTCATTACGAGTAAGACAGTCTGACCCTTATTACACTACGTGACATCGACTAAGACTGTCTGAATATCGAGTGGTGTAATAAGCCAAATCGGTGTTTGGCCCTTAAGAGTGGACGCAGCGCGTGTACCTACTCGCATCTGTACCTCTAGCCAAGTTGCTAATCTGCAATAGTTAACGCTAGTACAAGGCTTCAAATGTACTGGAGTGACATCATCTCAACGCTCAGTCACGTGGTCAGAACAAAATAATTGGCGGCAAGGTCAATTCGAAGCGTTCGACGCAAGCGAAATTATTATAACTTGGCTAGGGAGGCTGCTCCCGGCATGTGCGTGAGGCAAACATATCTCAGTCTGCCGAGAACAAGCGAACCCGACCACACTGACGCTCCGTGCAAACGACGCGTCCCTTTGTGTTCGGCGAAAATATCAACAAATGGCGGATCGCAGCGCGCACGAGTTGTAAAACTAGAACTACATTGGACCGACGCACAACACACGACGACGCATAACACGCCTTATTTGTACGTAGAACGACGTCGTGTGGCGAGGATTTAGTGTAGCTCCACAAGTCCAGTTTCCATATAAAATGTATGGAGAACGACGCGCCCAGATAGGCGTGTGTGGCACACGTGTGCGCAGTGTAGTTTTAGCTCAATACTTGGTTCGCGCGCGCAAGGCACTTAGAATTCTTTTACATTGAATGATACATTGCGACGATGTGGACGGCAAATTGTTTCATCGCATATTACATTACATGTTATGTTGCACAGCCGTCCATAGCATAGTTGCAGTAACCGCGTTTAAAGTTGTGGTGCGTAAATCTTCCATAACTTCTTTGTTTGTAATCAGATCATGATGGTCACACCTTAAATGAAACAAGATCTTTGCACCTATCTACGTCTTAATTGGAAAAAATACTGAGTAATTTTTTTTTTATGTTGGGAAAAATCATCTAATGAGAACCCCCCGCTCTTGGGTGGTGCGGGAGATAGCTCTTGGGTGGTGCGGGAGATAGTGTCAGACTCTTACTGACTAAAAGCCCACCCCGTTCCTTCGTGCCTTTCGTACCGGGACCGAGCTTCCCTTTCAGATAACCCTAGGAGTATTGAGGTCCAAATAAATCCATTATCTTAGTTACTCTATGTAGCTCCTAGACCTCCTCTCTCTCACTTAGCATAAATACTGCCCTTGTGTTTTTTTTTTCAGCAGTCTGTACCCGATTTAAAACCTCAGACTATTAATGATCATAATATCACTTCTTGTTGGGACTACGACTTCCCAGTATCCTTATAGAATAAGTAGCTGTGAGAAAAACAAAATAATAAAATGAATTATATGTTTACCAGTCCGCGATGTTGGCTGTTCAATTCTTTTTCGATATCTGTCATCATGAATTTTTTGTGGTATTTATTTTTTTATGTTTTTGTATTTGATTGGGTGTTGTTAGGTTTTG
This sequence comes from Mythimna lalbum, assembly GCA_949319445.1. Classification (NCBI taxonomy): domain Eukaryota; kingdom Metazoa; phylum Arthropoda; class Insecta; order Lepidoptera; family Noctuidae; genus Mythimna; species Mythimna lalbum. Next base: position 10,103,410 of record OX439365.1, read on the forward strand.
ATTAAGGGGAATATGTTTATTGACTAAACTAGCTTCTGGTAGCGGCTTTGCTCGCGTAAAAATAAAACTATTGAAAGAATATTTCGATTCGGTCCAATAGTTTTTGAGTTTATTCATTACAAAGAATACCACAATAATTCCTATAGTATCGTATATTGCGAAGGACTGAACAGATTTTGATGAAATTTAGCACACGGGCAGACTTCTGAATTAGCACATAGGATACTTTTCCCCCCAGGAATATTTTCCCTTAGGGACAAGTTTTTTAAAGTTTTTGGTCATTGTTATAATGTCACCATCATCATATCAGCCGAAAGACGTCCACTGCTGAACATGGGCCTCCCCCAAGCGTCGCCACAACGACCGGTCCGTTATAGTGTATATTCGTAGAATAGTACTAAGTTTTTATTTTCAACATCATTTTATCCCACAGGCTACGATCGGAAATTTATTTGCAAATAAGCGAACGAGTACCTTTGCACTAACATCTATTGGGTTGAACGACATTGGTCAATGTATCTATTATCTTTACCTGTTTTTTTGTGTGTAGGTACATAAATAGTTAAAAAAATCCAGTGACACTGATCAGCCGATGGTTCCCCATAATTATGGCCACAATTCGATGAACTCTTCAAATTCTACCGGTTTATCCGTACGATCAATATAGGCCTTTAAATAGTCGCCGTCTCTGTAAGTTCAACAGGTAATCTGTATTCATACATCACCGTCAATCGGGGATTGCGGGCAAATTGCTTTGTCTTCGCATGGAGCCGGAAAATTAAGTTATGGAAGTTAGGGGTTATGAAATATTCAGATAAAAAAATAACATTCTTCCCGGTGTGTGTGAAAAGTGAGGGCCTAAACGAAATTACTGTTTTTTTTTGCTATTGAGGTTTAGTTAATAATATATTTTTAATTGAGAGCAGTGGTGCCCCAATGGTAACAACCTCGACTTACGAGTTGTAGGTTCAAACTCAGCCAGGCGAATTACTTTGTGAAATTTATTTCATCACCATAACTTTCAAAACGGTGAAGGAAAACATCGTGAGGAAACCGGAATGTCGTAGAACCAAAATTCGAGAAACATGTGACATTCACTGGGCCCGCGTGGTTGATTACAGCCCATTCCGTGGTTGATTAGGAGAGCCTAGAGAGGAGGACTGACTCCCAGTAGTGGGAACATTAAAAGTTTGTTAATGCTAAATAATTTCAATACTAAAGATGATTCGGTTTCTTCTTTCTGCCGCTGGTTAACTCTGGTGCCAAATCAATTTAAAGCTTAACCATAGTTAAGATTTAAATTGATTTGGCACAAAACGTTTCCAGTTTCTAAGCATCGCCACTTACATAGTATGTGATAAATTTTGAGGTACATGATGTTTTATGAATGTATCATTTCTAATACCTACACAAAAACCCATAAAAATTTGACTGGAGGATTGGACAACGTTTATCGAAATTCGTTCACCCGTTCGAACGGGATGAGGTAACAAACATACATAAACTTACAAACTTTCACTTTTATGATGTGACTAACTTTCCGCCCGCGGCTTCGCCCGCGTGGACTACAGTATATATCGCGCGGGCAGGGACCCGTGCTCAGCAGTGGAATTATAGGTAGCCTATGTGTTACTCCAGTGTCTCTTCTACCTACCTACCAAATTTGATCTAAATCTGTCCAGTAGTTTTTGCGTGAAAGCGTAACAGACAGACAGACAGAGCTACTTTCACATTTATAATATTAGTAGGGAAGTAGGGATTAGTGACTTCAATTATCCGGTGAATACCAATTACGATTACAAAGTTTCTTCAATTAAATTAATCTTACAAATTAAATTAATTGGTCGTTGTATAGAAACTTATCTAATTAAGAGAACATAAGCATAAATAAATTCTGCTGGACATAAAAGAAAAAGATAAAAAGTTTTTGTTGAACATTGTTCTCCTCAATCTGGGAGTGTTTTAAGAGGCTCATTGTGAGGTGTCGTCTGAAGTCCTTCGTCACTAATTGAGGGCCCTTGCTTGCTTCCTTTTCTTTATTTTAATCTGTAATATCCGTAGAACAATCTAAGAAAGAAAGCTAATCTTTACTGGCCAGGTGGACTTTATTTAGCCCTGAGTGAGTTGACTTAGGGATAAAGTCTCACCTAGGCAATATTGAGCGACGAAGTTAATCGAATTTCTCCCTTAGCGTATTATTTCGACCATAGCATTATACTAGTCAAATATCCAAAAGATGTAACGTTTAATTACATTGCAGTATACATTCAGTCAAAAAAGTATCGGGAATGGATGATTTGTTTATGGTTCCAAATTCAAATTTTTGTTTTTTTGTAGTTGTTAGATCAAAATGGAAAACAGTTGTGCCACAACTGTTTTCCATTTTGTTGCGGAGTTTGAGTTGCATCTGTTATTTATATTAAATACAGTGCTGGTTTTAGTAATATCATATATAGTGTGTATTGCGAATTTCATAATGGACAAAAATATCGAACAAAGAGTTTGTCTTAAGTTTTGCATCGCCAATGGAATTTCGTGTTCGGAGTCACTGAAAATGTTACAGAAGGCTTACGGTGAATCGACTTTGTCAAAAACTCGTGCTTATGAGTGGTTCAAAGCGTTCAAAAGCGGTCGAGATGTGATGGAAGATTTGCCTCGCAAAGAAAATTCTTGGATTTTGCACCACGACAATGCGCCTTCGCACAAGGCTATCATTGTGAACGAATTTTTGACCAAACACTCAACAAATACCATCCAGCAACCACCATATTCACCAGATATGGCTCCTGCTGACTTTTTTCTTTTTCCTAAACTCAAATTACCACTTCGTGGCACCCGTTTTCAATCGATAGAAGACATAAAGGAGAATTCGTTGGCGCAAGTGTATCGTTTTTAAAGGAGCATACTTTGAAGGTGATAAAATAAATTTGGATGAATAACAGACATTTTGTGTATTATTGATCTTTTCCCGGTACTTTCTTGACAGAGTAGTATTTTGGAAAATAGGTGTATAAAAGGTCGCTTGGCGTCGGCGAACAATCGCGTCCAGCTCTGCCCCCCTAGCCAAATATGTTTACACAAAAATTGCAGGTTAAGCGTTCTTCAAAATATCCATAGCATATATAAAGCAATCAATATTTTTTATTTAATCCCGCTTACCCCGTAAGCAGTGATGCAATCTCTGATGGTTAGGCGCACTAGTTTCGCAAAGAAAATGTTTTTAAAGGCCAGCGGGGCTCTATCCGGGCGCGGCTGGCCGGAATTAAATACACAGATACTGGTACTGCCGCCTAGGTGGCAGTACGAGAATGACATGTGTCCATATTTTCTCTCTCGCTCCTGGCCATGGCCTGAACCAGCGGGCTTAGCTAAGTTACGACCGTTTCGTTTCGATTTATTTCGTCGATTGCCTCGAGTTGGCCACGCCCCCGATTCTTTTGTTTAGGCCATGTCACTGTGCGTTGAGATGACGTCATTCTCGTACATTTAAACAAATAAATAAATAAATTTGTTTATTTGGAACAAGAAAGACATACAGAATATAATCAAATAGAAACGATGATAGCCGCAGTAGTAAAAAACTGTCTGGCGGTTACCAACGCCCCTCTCCAGGTAAGGAAATAGATTGCTTCAGTCACCTAATAACCATAATTTGATAATTATGGTTATTAGGTGACTGAAGCAATCTAGTTAATTAATCAACTTTAGAAAAAAAACAAGTTTTCTACTAGTATTAACGATTGCAGATTATCAAAGGGGTACAGTACCCCTAGCCAAGTTGCTAATCTGCAATAGTTAACGCTAGTAAAAAGCTTCAAATGTACGGAAACGATGTCATCTCAACGCTCAGTGACGTGGTCAGAACAAAAGAATTGGCGGCAAGGTCAACTCGAACCAAGCTCGACGCAAGCGAAACAATTGTTACTTGGCTAGGGGGGCTGATTTCTAGAGTCAAACAAGTAATGAGATTGCCTGTATATCTATGTCTTTGTCGGACTGTTCCATCTCTGTAGCTACGATTCAGCCAAGTTTGTGCCTCGGTCAATTGAGGCTGCAGTATTCACAGTTTCACAGCTGAATTCATTGACAGCCTCTCTCAAGTTGTACCACAACACCCGGTTTGCCGCTTGCCACATACAATCCACAGCCAAGTTTATACACTGTCTGTGTGTTTATGAATTCGAGTATAGAGAGGTTATGAAAACAAATAGAGATATTTGTACTAACTGGGATTCTGGACAAAGTGACATTCTAATCACAGCGGCGACCGTCAAATGTTTGGGACTAAGCGTCTACAACAGTTTTTTAAAGAGCCTTACATTGTTAACACCACTACGGTCTGGACTAAGCGTTTCACCTCGTCGTTTATACCACGTGCGTCGGAGGATTGAGAACAACTTGCCAGCTGCGGTCTTCCCGTCCGATAATAATTTAGGTGTCAAGGCTGGAGTTTAGGCTTCTAATAAACTAGTGTGTTTCACCACCAACGTTTGCATCACTGCTTACTATCAAGTGGGAACGCAGTCGAGCACTAGTCTATACCATTAAAAAATAAAAACAGAGAACTTACTGTTTTTATTCTTTACTTTCATGATTCACCCAGAGCAGGAAAAGTTATTATTACTAGTATTTTATATTCATATCACAAAAAAAATCCCTTGGACTTCTATCGAAATAACATCACAAGCTTTATTTTTAACCTTAAATAAAAATACGAAGGAAAAAGGAAGGACTTAAACAGACAGTGTACTAAGTAAATTGCAACTCACATAGCCATTCAAAAAAAAAAAGGCGTAGGTAACACAACCTGAGTAGACAAAAAGGTTCCTTTCTCATACCTTGTTTATATCCTAAGAAAAAACACTGTGGACATACGAGCGAAAGGGTTCCATACTTCAAAGTCGTCTGAGACGAAGTCTAAAGACTATACACTGGTATATACACTCCCATATATCCATAAAAGGGAACATTTAGAGGAGAACGAGCGAGTGACGTCACAATTTAATCCCGTTTGAGGTCGTTCTGTGTTCGGTATATACTCGCAGCTCGGTTGTACATTTAAATTGTATATCTTTGTATGTAAAACACATGGGGTCGCGTTTCCAGGGTATGACAATTATGATAATGTCGAAAAAGTGTTTAAGGAAAAATTTATATGCAAAGCTTATAAAATATTCTTTCCGATTGTGGGGTTTTTTGGCGTACAATTGGAAAGAAAGATATTTACTGTTATTTCAGTTTTGGATTTATTAGCTGGCTGTTTTTGAGCATATGACACTCATGGGTTGCAGCTGAAATCAGCGTCAGGTGGTGGCCTTGTGTTATCATTTGGGATTATGCTGAGTTGAGGCCCTTTTGCTATTTACTTAACGTACTTTTTGTTTAATTTTAAGGTATTTCCATTTTAATTCATGAATCCCCAAGCGACCACCGGTGGCCGCGCATCTATTGTCTTACTATTGTGTCTCTAATTGACGGTATCTGAAGGGTTAATAATGCAATAAATGCATAGCATTAATATTGTAAACGCGAAAGTTTGTGAAATGTGTCTATGTAAGTTATTTCTTCACGTTTAAACGTCTGAACAGCATTGTATGTCTGGCACACGTGTAAATTATCTCCTGGAATAGCACATATGATGCTTTTACTTTTGGAGGTAGGCGGAACAGAGAGTAAAGTCCCGCAAACCTCCATTGAAAAGGGAGGATCCTCCTACCAGACAGGTGTTATAGTCTGGTGGGCGACTGCCCGATAGTTGATGTCGGGCTGTCGTACATGTTCAAATCGCGTGGAGAACTTTGATTGCGCGATGCAGGATTTCGTATTTTCTTATTAGTTCTTATGTGGCGTCACAGATGTCGCTACATACTTCTTTTTAACATGTGAGAAGTTTCCCGACCTTCATGCGGATAAAACTGCTGTCAGAACTTAGGGTTATTATTATGTACTTTACGGCGAACAATGGGTAGCTCGCCGTCCGGCCGTCCGGTAACCGTCCGGACCGAGCCCGAATCCTCCCCGGCGCGTAGTGTTCCACGCACGCCTCAAGGAGATGTCAGCGAAACCGTAAGAGCCCAGCAGGGTCGTAGCCTACTATGGCCATGGGTTCGTTTCTGAAAGTTAAACCCGGTGTCCTGGAACGCCATGCAAAGAAGGATCATAGGAGTGGGTTTTAGTCAGTAATCTAACATATCTCTCCCGATCCGCTCTAGAGCGAGAGAAGTACACAAAAAAGTTGTATATAAAAAAGTACATTTAGCTTTTCAATCTTCAGCTACCACTAACGTCGCCCATGGAACGGATTTAGGTTTCATCATCATCATCATCATCATACACGTCCACTGTTGGACATAGGCCTCCCCCAAGCGCCGCCACAACGAACGTTCCTGTGCGTCTCGCATCCATCGGTTTCCTGCAACCTTCACCAGGTCATCAGTTCACCTTGTTGGAAGCCTTCCAACGTTGCGTCTTCCGGTACGCGTTCGTCACTCCAGGCGCCAACAGCCATCTTTCCTGCGAGCAATGTGTCGTGCCCATTGCCACTTAAGTTTGTGTTTAAAAAATTCAATTAATTAACTGACACAATTTAATTCCGCTAAGCCTGTTACGTCATCGGACCACTAGACGTATGGCGTTGCGTCATCATATCACAGCACATTTATTGTGCATACAGCTAAAGTGTGGTATTACCAACCGGAATCTATTTTTCCTGGTAGTCACAACCTAACCTGGGGTCAAGAATAAATAGTTTACTTTTAGGCAAGCGTAGTCGACCACATCATTGTTTACCATCATGTGAGATAGTAGTAAAATGCAAGCCTGGCCTAATTAGCCTATAATTTCCCACTGCTGGGCAAAGGCCTCTCCCAACTTCTTCCAGGTGTTCTTTTCTTGATCCACCTCGAACCAGCCCTTGCGGTAGGCATCCAGGTCATCTCGCTATTTCTTTCCAACTCGACCACGGCGGCGACGTCCGCAAAAAAAAAACTAACTTCACTTCTTTTGATTTAAAAAATAATAATAAAAAAACCTACATAAGTTAACTTCTTTTGATTTAAAAATAATAATAAAAAAACTAAGTTCACTTCATTTGATTTCATCTAAATTATTTTCTCTATGCACAGTAATAACATCACAGAATCAGTTTAAAGGAACATGCTCACATTTTTCCCAGCCTCATTTACATTCTACACAATGGGTTCTTCTCATGTGTCTGAAATAATTGTTGACATCGAGTGCGGCCTGGGAGACGAGTCGTTAGCGACAATCTCGTGCCGGAACGGTACTGGGGTGACTTAGTTTTATGCTGCCAACGAACAGACAGAATATAATTAGATTTTATAGATAGGCGTCATAATGACATAGTTCTTGGTTATGAAAATAAAGGTCCTTAAATAGAATACCTAGTAGGTAAGTACTGTTGTAGTAGTTGCATCAAAGTATAGTATAATTATTTGAATCTACTTAGTAGTTTATGAAGACTATTGTCTATTATAGCATTTTAGTGAACTGAACTTTAAAAATTAAAGGTCTATCTATAACAAACATCCAGTCGTTTCATTGGGTAATTTTTTTTTACAGTTCTATTACTGCAACTAAAGGACATTGACTATCCATGTGTAGGAGTTGGACTACATACTTCCAAAACTGGACACATAGTGTACCATGTTCCTTGGGATAGTATTAAGTCTATAAATTAAAATTCTTTAAAATCTATCCCAGAACTTTCGAGAAAAATAGTGCAAACTACACGATAATTGTTATATACCCAAGTCCATAAGAGTGTATTTTTTAGGTATTTTTATAGATAACAATTTAAAAACGCTTCAACTCTAGCAGCCGTCTGACAATTGTGTTAAATCAAATCCGTTATGCACAACTCTTCACAAGTAGCTAGAAGTATTTTCCGCAAATCTACACGCTATAAAACCCGTTTGACAAAAACTAATCAAATGTTATTTTTGTGAGTACACTTTTTCAGAACTTCAAATAACTTATCAATAACTACCCAAAAAATGTAAAGACAAAACTTTAACGCCGTATTCTTTATAACGACGTTGCGTTTTAGCTTAAATTTATTTAAGGAACTATTTAAAGTAATCAAACGTCTGGGAAGTATTTGGTCCAAGCTCGGTCATTGTCCTTTGTTATTTCAGTTAAACTCAACCACCTGTACCAAAATGTATTATGAAGAGGTCAATGATCTGTTTTTCTGCGGGATGTCTGGAAGTGCTGGACACTTTCAGAAAATGCTTTTCCTTATAATAACACTACACAATACTGTCGCTGAGACCCAGAGGCTGTTTTATATCTTGAATAAAAAACATGTTTCCTGTAACAAGTCATGTAGGTATGCGAATTCGAGAAGAAAATCTAGTATTCATTCAAGATTAATCCTATGGATCTGGATGTATATAAAATACTTGCTGTATATTTTTTATAGCTTTTATAGAATATCGTTTACTTATAAAAGTGGCACAATTAAAGTAATATACATACAAACAATTATAATGCACACAGCCTGAACAAGGTTGGCCTGTATTTCAGGCTAAAAAGTATTCTTAGGAATCTTATAATTTATATATTATATTTAAGAGATTGAGTTACGTTGCTGGCTCCTCTACGGGCTTTTTTTTTTTTTTTTCAACGGGGAAAATTATCTTATGACAAGACCCGCTATTGGGTGGAGCGGGAGATAGTGTCAGACTCTTACTGACTAAAAACCCCGCGCCGTTCCTTCTAGCCTTCATACCGGGGCACGAGCTCCCCTTCGGACAACCCCGTCCCCAGTAGGCTTCGACCCAGCTGGGCCCCTCCTGCTGCTGACAACTCCTTGAGGCGCGCGGGAACAGTGCGCGCCGTCGACGTCTTGGACTCGGTCCATTACCGGACGATCGGACAGCGAGCTACCCATGGCTCGCCGTCCGCGAGCCCGCGTCTACGGTGGCCGGAAATCGGGATCGGAATCCCGGCGACGGCGGCGAGGGCGCCGTTGCCTGATGCGGTCGGCCTCCTCCTTTGCAAGCATTACTGCTTCGCAGAAGGAGGCGACCGCCTGCCATTCCTCCTCGCTCCGGACCATGGCCTCGACCAGGGCCCGGCGCGAGAGGTCTCCGCCGCCGATCGCCCCCACGAGGGCACGGCGATGCTCCACCCAGGCCGGGCACACCTCGACGGTGTGCTCCACCGTGTCCTCCGGGCGTTGCGCACAGTGGCGACACCCGGGCGTCTCTTCCGCTTGAATCCGATGCAGGAACCTCCCGAACTTGCCATGTCCGGTGAGGACCTGCGTCATGCGGAAGGTAAGGACGCCGTGAGGTCTTTCCAGCCACGCCTCAAAGAGGGGACTTACCGCCATAATCGTCTCCTCTACGGGCTGGACTAAGCGTTTCGCCTCGTTGTTTAATACCGCGTACATCAAAGGATTGGAACCATTTGCCTGCAGCGATCTTTCCGTTCGATTTTAATTTAGGTGTCTTCAAGGCTTCATGTACAAGTGTGATCCACTACTGCTTACTGCTGGGAGCTAGGACCGCAGATTTTACCATTAAAAATAGTGTAAGGTACGATTAGACAGTCGAGACTGTATGGTAGCATAACGCATACAAGCTGTTGATTAACATAAACTCGCCATCGTCAGATTAATGGAACTACCAGTCCGCGGATATCGTGTTGTTATGATTATCGTTTGTGAAAAAGCGCCGGTGACAATAATGACATCTGGTAAATCATCTGCCAATCTCGCTACAAGACAACCAACATTACCCATATCAATGCTTGGACACCGTTTGGTCAGTGCCTTATTCCACCTATCCTCAATGTCTTATTCCACCTATCGTCACTGACTTATTCCCACTGTCGTCACTGCTCAACTCTAATTCAGTTCCATAACTCATAAATTATATCTTTACCTACCTACCAAATATGATTTCATTTCGTTTTAATTCATGAATCCCCAAGCGACCACCGGTGGCCGCGCATCTATTGTCTTACTATTGTGTCTCTAATTGACGGTATCTGAAGGGTTAAGCCGCACAAAAAAAAACTATAACTATCTCACACAGTAAATATAACGTTCCCAAAAATGTAATTATAACCTGTAGCATCCTCCTAACAAAACATCTCTGAAAGGAAACATATGTAACGTCAAACAAAGAGCGTTAGTAACAAAACGTGGTCGAAGTAGATAACTCAATTAAGCCTTATTTACAGAGAGCCGGCGATTCATTAGACAGAACAGGGCAAACGAGATGAGCGAGGCTATATGGGATAGGAAGCTGGTGACGTAGATGTCATTGGACAACAAATAATCTGTCTGATAGTCCGCCTTTGTACTGTGCTACTTACTGTAGTCTGTCTAAAAAGTCAAGCGACTTGGGAAACCTTACTAATATTATAAAAGCGAAAGTGAGTTTGTTTGTTTGTTACGTCTTCACGCCTCAATGGCAAAGCCGATTTTGATGAACCTTGGTACAGGGATAGACCATGTCCTGGAATAGGACATAGGATACTTTTTATCCCGGAAGTATGTTCCCTTGGGATAATTTGCTGCTATCACGCGGGCGAAGCCGCTGGGAGCAGCTAGTTTTATATAATATTAAATCATAAAAAAAATACTTTGTGCTACTGAACTTAGTGAACAAACAATGATCAAAATCTCTTAATCAACCTTGATTATTGAACCAGTGTTGACTACATTTGATTTCATTTTACCTTAATAATTACCCAAGTCGTTTGACTTTTTAGACAGACATGAAGTTTTGATAAATTTACATCTACACTAATATTATAAAGAGATACAAGTTTATTTTATTGTATGTCGAAGGTAATCTTTGAAAGTACTGGCCCAATTGCTAAAACTTTTTCACCGATAGGCTATTTATGTACGCGGGTGAAGCCGCGGGCAAAAGCTACAAAATATGTCTACACTAATAATATAATATAATAAAGGGGTAAAGTTTGTTTTTTTGTTTGTAGGTGGTGGTAATCTCTGGAAGTACTGGTCCGATTGCTAAATTTTTTCACTTATGTTCCGTTTACGAGTTTAAAAAAAAATGGCGTTTGAAAACAGTTCATGTCAAAAAGAAATCGCATTTGTATATAGGTAGCTTTAATCAGCTCAGGATATTATCGTAATCTTGTACAGATATCTATCCCAAGCTGCATAACACATTTGTCAAATTAATGGTGGTTTATCTCGTTGATTCTTTAGCTCCTATAACATTTTTAAACGAGGAATAGTCCCGAAAGTTTAAGCTGACCAAAAGTCTGTTAGCGTGGAAACGAACTTTACGTTGGGATTACCAACTAAACCATGTGGTCGTGATTCCATGGTCAACCTCCACGCGTTCGGGCCGACGACGATACTTATCTATCCATTAGGGTTATTTGTAAAACACTAACAACCTCAAAAAAATTAACATAATTCAGTTCATCAGATTTTCATACAAAATTAAAAGTCTATGCGAAGGAAGCTATAGTACAATAGTGAGGGGAGTGGAGATCTGTGGGCGGAGGTGCGCTTGTGTCGCATCATGCAGAAGTAGGTATAGCATAATACAGGGCTGTAATGTGTTATATAGAACAGTGAAATCTTGATGGTTTGTTTTTGGTAAATGAATTGTTTTGTAAAAAGTCATAGAACAAAAGTTTTTGTTTATGATGTTAGTAATACAGTCCTACAAGTTTGTTAGTATTTTACAAACTTAAATTGAAGTGTATATTTGTAATATCAAAATATTATTTTTTTACTAATTGCATGATATATCACTTTATCACTTTAGCAAAAAATAAAATATTGAAATTTTTGGTCGTTCCTAATGTCCAAAACGGCTAGACCGATTTTGACGGGATCTTCATTGACGGATGACGGATTAACTAATGTTACAAGGTTGATTGGTTTGGTTTTTGGTGGTGATTTAGGCTTTATATACACTTCTGGACACATCTATTGGCCCACCTTAGAGTTTAGGTTTCGATGGCCCCTACCGAAATGTGATTGCTAGATTGAACAAAAACTGTTGATGCAGTTTTAAAACTGATACATTTTACCATCTTTTTCGATCGTATTGTTTTAAATTTGAATTCAGAATACCATACGACATGGAGCTACGCCTAACAAGTCGGATATGCGCCTTGTTAAAGGCAACTGATTTTTGAATAAAAAACATGTTTTATCAAATAAAGGTTTAATTTAATAACGCGTGTTGCCTCCATGGGCATCTACCCCAGCTCTCATACGATTAGGCATAGAGTTTATCAACCGCTCTATGAAATTTTGAGGGATCATCTCCCATTCCTCTTCTATGGCAGTTTTCAACTCCTGCATCGTCTGGGCAACTGGCTGACGAGCCCTAACACGTCTTTTTAGCTCGTGCCACATGTGCTCAATGGGGTACATGTTTGGGCTTCTGGCTGGCCAGTCCATAACTGTGATGTTCACATCCCGAAGATATTCCCTGATGATGCCGGCCGCATGGGCTCTTGCATTATCATGCATAAAAAGGAAATTTGGGCCCACATAGTCCGCGTATGGTATCACGTGAGGTTCTAAGCACTCACGAATGTACCTTTCAGCATTTAATGTTGACAGCCGTGGTCCTGTAACAACCTCAAGTTGAGTTTTGCCGCTCGCGGATATACCGCCCCAGACAGTCCATGAGCCACCGCCATAAGCAACCCTCTCTTCAAAGCAGCATTGTGCGAAACGCTCTCCCTTACGTCGGTAGACCTTCTTCCTTCTATCATTGCCATGTAACACAATTTTAGACTCATCAGAAAAGAGTACACGGCTCCAATCTTGCTGTGTCCAATTTAAATGACTGCGTGCGAAATGAAGGCGCGCTGTTCGGTGGGCTCGCGTTAGTTTGGGCCCATTAGCTGGCTTGTGTGGTACCATATCGCGTTCTTTTAACCTTCTTCGATCAGTTCGAGCGCTCACAGATACTCCGTGGAAGTCGCGAAGTTGGTTTTGTATCTCAATGGAGGTAAGGTGACGATTTCTCAAGCTGGTCGTCACGATGAACCGATCCTGCCTTTCAGTTGTGACCCGAGATCGTGGCCTTCCTTGGCGACGAACAAAGCCGCCAGTCTCTAGGTACCTCCGATAAATATTTAGGACCACAGATCGATTTAAATTAAGTTGAGCACTCACGTTTCTTTGGCTGTGTCCGGCCTGAATATTTGGCGGCGATTTCAGGTGAAGTATCCATAGATTATTGATAGAACCTCACCGTAATGTTAAGAATAAGTAATGTTTGTTGCAAAACCAAAGATATCAATCACTTTTTCAAGAATTAAATCCAAGTAAACCAATAAAACCAAGTTTTCTTAGTATTCGATTGTTTGATATCAACAAACAGGCTCCAAATTGTCTTTTGTTTCTTTAAATTCTGTGTTCGAAATTCAAAAAAAGACTATTGAATGAAATTGTGAATGTGCCAGGTTCAAAACTGCATAAAAACTTTTTGCTCGACCTAATATAAAATTTTAGCTATTACCAAACGAAACTGAAAATACAAGGTGGGCCAATAGATGTGTCCAGAAGTGTATTTTCAGTAAATTGAAAAAGACTTTTATTGAGATATAGTCTATGTTTATTGTCCTTTCGCAGATATGCTGGAAAAGATTTCTTTAGAAATAAGCATCACCTTTATACTGTTCCTTTGTTTCCTTTTTCTTTTCTTTTATTATTGTATGTACATAAATTATCTTTTATTATTGTATTTACAGACCGGCAAAGTGGAAGGAAAAAGGCCTCGCGGGCGCAGCCCAATACGTTGGTCCGACCAGATCCGCACCCTCTTGACTCTACGATGTACAATGCCCTTCACATCGCCAGAGACAGGAACAGATGGAAAGAGATCGTAAGGGTTAAAGTGATGAAGCAGGGAGGTCACGACCCTCAGCATTGAGGAATACGACGCAAGGAGGAGGTACATAAATTGTTAAATAAATTAAAATAAGACTTTTTATTTTCTCGTAGAAATGGGATGAATTCCTAGGGACATCTTTGAAATGGATAACATTTTTCTTATACGGTGACCTCTAAAATAGAGAGTCGAATGAAGTGTCAGGTAACAGCTTCCTGCTTATCTCACCGCTCCCCGCTTATCTCACCGCTCCCCGCTCTCACTCTGAGCTAGGATTAAAGTTAGTTTAGGCGAGCATTCGACGCTCTGTGGCAGACAAAACAATCCAGTTATCTCTCACCGTGCTAGAAGTGTCTGTTAGATATCAGTCGTCGATTTCTGTGATGTTCTTGCCAATCACGAAGTATTTGATCATGAAGGTTTCATGTTTATAAGGGAATCTTGAACATTCTGAGGATATATTTTCATACTAGCTGCTGCCAGCGGCTTTACCCGCGTGATGGTAGAACGTAACATACTCCCGGGATAAAAAGTATCCTATGTACTATTCCAGAAGATGGTCTACCCTTATAACAAGTTTTAACAAAATCCATTCTGTAGTTTTTGCGTCAAAAAGGAACAAACATCCATATATCCTACATACAATCCCTCGCATTTATAATATTAGGATTTTCTTGTTCTTAGCGTGTTTTTTCATAACAAGCTCGCCTTTTGTAACATGAGATAGTAAACTAGTGAGATATGGGACTCTTCACGTCTGAAGAAGCTACTGAGCGTAATTCTCGTCATATTTTTTTTTGTGTTGGAAAATCTTCAAGTAACTTGTTCCGCTTTCGGTAAGTGGGAGACTAAGACTGACTAAAACCATTCATGTTCTTTCAGTTGCCCTTGGCCTTTCAGGCCTGTGTGGTTCCAATATTTCTGTAGCTCTGGATGGCTTTCTCCGTGAGTCATCTCAAAAACCAGTCCTGTGCCTCTCCTGTAGTCACCGGCAGCTCTGACCAAGACTTCATTTTGCGAAAAGCCTTTTTGTATCTTTCAGTGTGTGGTTGGTACTCAAGAATCTTTACAACATCTTAACCCCTTCGAGTAATCGGCGTCAAGGTAACAACTTTATAATAGGTACTATTTTTGAAGAAAAAGATCTTAATTTGTCAGAGATTACGTAAAACCATTTTTAGTTCGTCCAGATTAGAAAAATATTTAAAGAAAGAAACTTAAGTATATTTTTATTCGTCTTTTGACGTAATACTCGGTCGTTCACAGTTGGAAAGTGGAGGACCCAATTTTATGTGGCACAAAAACATAGCAACATACTCTTTATTTTTCTAGACATTCAAGAAATCTGGTGCAAAAGTCTCTATTTATTTGCAACTAGCGACGTGCCCCAGCTTTGCACGGGTATAATAATCTTTGGAATCCTCGACTTTTGTCTGTCCTGAATAAAAGTTTTCCATTCTATTTCATTGTAGTCCAATCTATTACAATCTGTTCCATTCTATTTCATTGTAGTCCATTCTATTCCATTCTATTTCATTGTAGTCCATTCTTTTCCATTCTATTCCATTTTATTCCATTCTATTCCATTCTATTCCATTCTATTCCATTCTATTCCATTCTATTCCATTCTATTCCATTCTATTCCATTCTATTTCATTCTATTCCATTCTATTCCATTCTATTCCATTCTATTCCATTCTATTCCATTCTATTCCATTCTATTCCATTCTATTCCATTCTATTCCATTCTATTCCATTCTATTCCATTCTATTCCATTCTATTCCATTCTATTCCATTCTATTCCATTCTATTCCATTCTATTCCATTCTATTCCATTCTATTCCATTCTATTCCATTCTATTCCATTCTATTCCATTCTATTCCATTCTATTCCATTCTATTCCATTCTATTCCATTCTATTCCATTCTATTCCATTCTATTCCATTCTATTCCATTCTATTCCATTCTATTCCATTCTATTCCATTCTATTCCATTCTATTCCATTCTATTCCATTCTATTCCATTCTATTCCATTCTATTCCATTCTATTCCATTCTATTCCATTCCATTTTATCCACACTATTCTATTCTATCGAAAGCTGTATTAAAATTAAATTAGTAGTTTTTTTGTTTATCGCGAACAAACAGATAGACAGAAGCAGAATTTAATTACTTTGAAATCATTGCTCAGAATTCATACACTGGGGAATGAATTTGCAATCTCAAAATATCACAGATAACATGAATCTACGATAATTTAAATAGCATCTATTGGGTTTATCACAACGTATTCGATGGTAGTTAATGACAGTGTATGTGGACCGTCCAATAAACAAAGATTTTACGAAGGACGAAACAATATTCGAGTCAACGATCTTGTTATTTTAGAAGTAAAATAATATGTTGTATAAACAATAAACACGTTGTCAACTATGCTTCATTCTGAATTGTTCTTTTTCTTTTCTACAACTGGCTTGTCAAGTTAAATAAGAAAATATTTAATACAAAAGCATGAGTTTGATTTTTGTTTGAAAAATAAAATAAGAATGTTGTTATGATTTTATTTTTGATGTGGGAAATCATTAAATATCTCCTCCCTCACTGGGTAAAGCAAGAAGGAGTATCAGACTTAATCTACTTGTGTTTTGAACTAGCCCGCACTGGGCTCGCGTGGTGAATAACTGCCCATTCCCTCTCTTAGAGAGGAAGCCTGAGACCCAGTAGTGGTAACATTAAAAAGGCTGATGATGATGTGTTTTTTTGAAGTTCTTTGCGTTCCAGGGCCACAGTAAAGCTGGAACTACCCTGCGTACATGTGTGCCATTTACGCTGATCTGGGCGCGTCAGTCTTCATGCATTTTATATGGGAACTAGACTTGAAGAGCTACACTTGATTCATGCCACGCGACGTCATTCTACGTAAAAATCGGTGTTACACGTGTGCGTCGGTCTTATGTAGTTCTTGCTAACTGCTTAACTCTTTGAATAATACCGCAGCCCTAGCAGGCATTGGCCCTAGTGGTCTTTTTTTCTGACGTTTCTTTGAGTGCGTGTGCGATACAAAGCGCTGTCCTTGCTGGACGGTGAGCTACCCATTGCTCGACATCCGCAACCGTTACTACGTTGGTGTTGTTGTTGTTGTTGGTGGTGTCGTCGTCGTTATGTTACTATGTTGTGTTTAAGTCATTGACATTATTGCGTTAAAAACACTGTGATCTCTAAGAGTGGGTTGCACCAACTAACTGCAACTATAACCATCAATACCTAACCAACCGTTAAATCTCTGGTTAAGCGAAATACGGGTTGCACAGCAAAGTTTAATGACGTCACAAATAACGATAATATTGTAGGTCAAATTCAGGAAGTTAGGGCTGTAGTTACCGTTAAAACATGACAAACAATGACATTATATTGACAAAACTTTTACGTTTTACGAGATAGTAAAATTCAATGATCATTGGTAATGTTACTGTTAAAATTAACTTTGATGGAAACTGTAGCTCATGATGCAATCCACTATAAGTTGTTTTTTTCTCAGTTTTGTTAGCTAGGAAACATCGATCGGTTCTAGCCACAAACATGCATCTAGCGCTGTGGACTCGTCGTATTATGCATATGGCCAAAGCATTATGCTGAGCATTTTTCATGGGACTCAAGTTAGTCATAAAATTGCGTCATTTTCTCGTAAATGAACAGTTTTTCTTACTTTGCACAAAATGCCACATTACCACAATTATTTTAGACTCTCCTGGAGTTATTTAAACCAATCTGGATATACATGGCTAGCCCCACATAACATTGGAAAACTGAAAAAAAAAAAAAATAACCGACTCGCATATATAAATTACAAAACAAGTCCTAATCGAAATGCCTGTGCGTTTGTGAAGTTCTGTTGGCCATCTGCAGCTTTTTTTCATCAATTCCACTACATTAAGTGATAGTTTCTGAATTAAAACCAACCTAAATTCCTCACTGATTCCCATGTTTGTTTCGGAGTTTCTCCTCAGGGTAGTCAGCTAGGAAACACTGACCTCGCCTAGTTTAAACTGATGAGGAAATTGTTTTTAAAACCAATTTGTTCCACCATCGAACGAAGGCTATAAAGAAACAGGAGTGAGTTTTAGTCTGTAAAAGTCTGACACGGCTTCCCGCACTGCCAAAGGACGGGAGATGTCATTGGATGATTTTCCACGTAAAAAATAACATCGCACTATTTTTTTCTTCTTGTTTCCATAAACGTAAACAACCATAAACTAGCGCATATTATTCAGTTCCACCGACCTGTGCAGCAGTCGGGACTCGCGACGCATCTGAACGTTAATCATCAGGACACTTGACAAATGCTGCGCTACCCAAGGGAACTAAATTATTCTTTATTTGTGCTTCGTTCTTTGTTGCTTCATTCATAAATTATCTTTTTATTTTGTTTTGCTTTGAGACTAGACATACAAATACAAAATCTTTATTTCTGAACTAAATAGTTTATATTAGTAAGTGATTTGAGCCTCCTTTGAAGCATGTAATGCCTGTATTAGGAGACTTTGCTCTTCCACAGCAATATACAATTATTAGATAACCTAGATAACACACCTCTTTTCCTTCTTTGCCATTGTTCTAGGGCTCCGGGATCTCTTCCACATCACCCATGGCCCCAGTAGGCTTCAACACTGCTGGGTCCCTACGGTTACTGACAACTCATGGAAGCGCGTGGGTTCAATACGCGCTGTCGACGACTTGGGCTCAGTCCGGACGTTTACCGGACGGTCGGTAATCGTGATCGGAATCCGAGCGGCTGGGGTGCGAGAGCCATTGCCTCGCGCGTGCAGCCGCCTCCTTTGCAAGCATTACTGCTTGGCAGCAGGAGGCGACCGCCTGCTACTCCTCGGCATTGTACCCATAGAATTAAGTTTATTTATAAGTTGTGTACAATGAAGTTTATTCTATTATATTCTATAGCTATGACAGGATAACGTCTGTTGGGTCAGCTAGTAGTCCTTACTAATATTATAAAAGCGAAAGCGAGTTTGTTTGTTTGTTTGTTACGTCTTCACGCCTAAATGGCAAAACCGATTTTTATGAAACTTGGTACAGGGTTAGACCATGTCCTGGAGTAGGACATAGGATACTTTTTATCCCGGAAGTATATTCCCTTGGGATAATTTTCTGCTATCACACGGGTGAAGCCGCTGGGAGCAGCTAGTATGTAATAAATGTATATCTACCCATCAGTTTCCACGAAATCTTCAACTATATCAGACGGCCCTAGTTACATATCTCCACTGTTGTCTGTACCTACCTACATAATATATTCTACAGTTTTAATTTCATGGTAAGGAACACGATCCCTTTGGGCTTCCCTTTTCTAATTGGCTAATTACTAACCATCCCATTTGAAAACAAAGTTCAAATAGCTTCCCTTTAGTAAATTTGTTTATAATGAATACCTAGATTACAGTCCGGACTATTATAATTTAGATATATCATATAGTTTTTGTTGCTAATGTCAAACTTTGATGATGTTGATTTGATAAATTATGATGATGATGAATTTTTGATGATTTTCAACTACTGACTGACTACATACACATGGGTAGACATTTATTATGCGTATAGCTAAGGAGTGGAATCCCTGTTGGAGTGCGTGTTTCCTGATAGCTACAACCTAGGGATCTTATAGGTTATATCTAGGCAAGCGTGTCTCATCTTCAACCACATTATCGCTTACCATCAGGTGCCACGATATAGTGGTCAAGTGCGAGCTTTTCTATAATGATAAAATAATAGTTACACATTTTGATATTAAAACCATAACGAACTTTTCAAGAATTCCTTCGCCAATTTTATGTATTTGTCTAGTTTCCAATAAACACGACCGCTTCATCAACCGTGATGCTGTAAAATTCCGTCCACATTGATTGCCGTTTGACCTCCATACCTATCTAATCTTTAGGGAAATCAGATTTGCTCAGCACACTGTAATCAGAATACAGGAGGATCAGTGTATGCCGCACCCTTGGGATTAGAGACTCGTTTATTTTTTTCTAAGAATTATACTAAGGTAGCTTACATATGTGCCTTCTTTTTTCTTGTGAAGGAGACAGGATGATAGCATAATAATTAAATGTTTGTGTGATGAGCATGATCATTTCTTTTGTGTCTGGGAGTAATTTATCTATAATATACAACCTTAAATGCGCAAAACCTAAAATTAGTTTCATCAGAATAACGAGCAGAATCAATCAAACCACTTTTTAATATAGGTTACATTTTTACATTTGGGGTGTTACAATTTTACATCTGGTTACATTTGGGGTGTCTAAGGTTTTGCGCATTTAACGTTACACGTTGTATAAGGAAGTAAAATATTTAAAAATATATAGATAAGTATGTTTATCAGTTGTCTACTACTCATAACACAAGCTCTTCTTAGCTTGAGACTAGTCGGCGTTGTGTAATATTATTATTTCGTTTATTAATTTTACAATATTTAAATTAATTATTATATAAATTGTATATTTTCAACAGCCGAAAACAAAGATCTTGTAGGTTAGTAACAATGTTCTTATCTTTTTTTTTAAATTGAAATAAACTAGTGCTTGACTGTGATCCCACCAGATGGTAAGTAGTGGGGCACGCCACAATTATGGCGGTAAGTCCCCTCTTTGAGGCGTGGCTGGAAAGACCTCACGGCGTCCTTACCTTCCGCATGACGCAGGTCCTCACCGGACATGGCAAGTTCGGGAGGTTCTTGCATCGGATTCGAGCGGAAGAGACGCCCGGGTGCCGCCACTGTGCGGAACGCCCGGAGGACACGGTGGAGCACACAGTTGAGGTGTGCCCTGCTTGGGCGGAGCAACGCCGTGCCCTCGTGGGGGCGATCGGCGGCGGAGACCTCTCGCGCCGGGCCTTGGTTCAGGCCATGGTCCGGAGCGAGGAGGATTGGCAGGCGGTCGCCTCCTTCTGCGAAGCAGTAATGCTAGCAAAGGAGGAGGCAGACCGTATCAGGCAACGGCGCCCCCGCCGCCGCCGCCGGGATTCCGATCCCGATTTCCGGCCACCGTAGACGCGGGCTCGCGGACGGCGAGCCATGGGTAGCTCGCTGTCCGATCGTCCGGTAACTGTCCGGACCGAGCCAAGGCGTCGACGGCGCGCACTGTTCCCGCGCGCCTCAAAGAGTTGTCAGCAACAGGAGGGGCCCATCTGGGTCGAAGCCTGCCGGGGTCGGGGTTATCCGAAAGGAAACTAGAGCCCCGGTATGAAGGCTAGAAGGAACGGCGCGGGGTTTTTAGTCAGTAAGACTCTGACACTGTCTCCCGCTCCACCCAAGAGCGGGTTTCGTCAATGATGATTTTCCCCGTCGAGAGAAAAAAAAAAAAAAAAAATGGTAAGTAGTGATGCAATCGTTGATAGTGAGGCGCACTAGTGTATTAATTAATTTATCTTATGTTAGTACCTAATTACAAATAGCGATAATGTATATCCCAATAGTGCCCTTACAAAAGGGTAATCTTGCCTTTCGGCCACAACATATAGAATGCTGTTGGGGCAGTCATAAACTCTATATTCGTAACGCGTTTAGTTCCAGATTTTCGTACAAAAAAACTAGTCAGATCAACATTTTCTCCAAGATATTCTGAGGTGTCCTGCTGCTTTTATTGCGTAGATAATATATTAGGTCGTATACATAGTTGCCGAACAATTCTATATACAATATAAACGTTACTAGTGTTGTTTATTGAAGTAATATTGTTTTTCAAAGTGGTTCGCATAAAAATAAAAGACTATCGAGAGATGCCGTAAAACAATCTATATTTATTGACATAAAAAAAGATGGCTTGAATTACTGACTCATCACCCTGGTTTTATTTACAACTCGTAAGTCGGGGCCATTACCACTCGGCCACCACTGCTCTCAACTGACTTCGATTACTTAGAATTTTTTTTTTTAATTCTGTATTTTTAACCCAATTATATTTACATTATTGGGTTGTTGTATCGTAACGCTTTGTTATAGGCTGTTTAAAAAGTCAAACGACTTGGGGATTTTGTTTAGTTTTTAATCATTTAAAAAATACCTATATTTGATACTTTTTATAAGGTTCTTGTATTAGTAAACAATGATCAAGATCTCTTAATCAACCTTGATTATTGAACCAGTGTTGACTACATCAGATTTCATTTTACTCTAATAATTACCCAAGTCGCTTGACTTTTTAGATACTACTTCGGTGACATTTCCGTACTATTGACTTCACCGACGTAATTGTGTTTATAGATTTAAGAAAAACAAATCGATTAAAAAGAATAATGTTCCTCAACAAAGTTTGAAAATGGAAGCCGTTAGGCTTAGGGGTCGAATCCTATCGCTTGTGTCGAATAAATTGAAGCGTTTTTCGGTACGTTACGTCCCCGAGTCGATGCTGTAATGTGATTTCAGTTGCGATTTAACGCTCAAACTAACTTTCAGGACGAATGTGCACTAGTGATGTACTTTTATGTTATTGAGTTTTGGAGAAAATCTTGTGAGTTACCTTATGTTTTCGAAACTGGTTAAAGTGAAATAATAGCAAAAAAAAAATTATTGATAGGATCGGAAAGATTGACACAGTAAATTGGAAAAGATACAAATAATTAGGTTACCAAACACTTGTCTCTAAGTTACTTTTTTTTTTAAGTCAACAGAACTTTATTAATAAATTTAGCTGTTGCCAGCGGCTTCGACCGCCTTAAATTTAATTTAAAAAAAATATCCTATTATATGCGGTTTACCTGTGTGCCAAGTTTCATCGAAATCCGTTCATTCGTTTAAGCATGAACAAGTAACTAACATGCACACAAATAAAATCACAATTTTTCGACTTTAATATTAGTGTGAAGTCATCATCATCATCATTTTCGCCGAAGGACCTCCACTATTATACATAGGTCTCCCCCAAGTGTCACCACAACGAACGGCCCTATGCGTCTCGTATCCACCGCATTCCCGCGACTCTCACTAGCTCATCGGACCTTGTGGGAGGCCTTCCAACGCTGCGTTTTCCGATGACAGGTGTTTTAGTATGAAGAGTTTATCTCATCAAATACAAGCACCTTTCTATCGGTAAAAGAATTTTAGAAATCGGTCCAGTACTTCTAGAGATTACCTCCAATAAACAAAAACAAAAAAAAACTTTGCTTCTTTATAATATACGCGGGCGAACCCGCGGGCAAAAGCTACTTTTTATAATATTGTATCTTCTTCTATGTAAAAGTGTGTACATCTTTACTAATATTATAAAAGCGAAAGCGAGTTTGTTTGTTTGTTACGTCTTCACGCCTAAATGGCAAAACCAAAATTTTGATGAAACTTGGTACATGGATAGACCATGTCCTAGAATAGGACATAGGATACTTTTTATCCCTGAAATATGGAACATATTTGGGATAATTTTCTGCTATCACGCGGGCGAAGCCGCTGGGAGCAGCTAGTAATTTATAAAATAAATAAAACTTATCGCAGCCACAGTAATATTTTTATTTCTTTCTATAACAGACTGAACTGTAACAGTTTTGTAACATAAACCCAGATACCGACTTACACAGCTAAACCTAGGAATTCGTCTCTGAACATCTCCCCTGTACCGTGCAGACTAGACTCGCATGTAGCTCTCCAATCTGCCCATGTTCACCCTCCCTTACACGTCGCGATATCTTCTCTGTATAAAACTAGCTACTACCAGTGGTTTTGTCTGCGCGAAAGTCAATTTTCAGAGTTCCGTACCTGGAAAGGAAAAAAAATCGGAACCCTTATAGGATTATTTTGTTGTCCGTCTGTTTGTTTATCAAGATCCTTTATCTCGGGAACGCGTGGAGTTATCGAGTTGAAATTAAAGCCTCAAGGTCTTTTTTTTATGGGGGAGAAAAACATCCAATGACTCTTGGGTGGAGCGGGAGATAGTGTCAGACTCTTACTGACTAAAAAGAAACCTCGTTCCATCGTACCTTCATACCGGGGCTCGAGCTACCTTTCGGACTAACCCTGACCCCAGTAGGCTTCGACCCAGCCGGGCCCCTGCTATTGCTGATAACTCCTTGAGGCGCGCGGGAACAGTGCGCGCCGTCGATGTGTTGGGCTCGGTCCGGACAGTTACCGGATGGTCAGACAGCGAGCTACCCATAGCTCGCCGTCCGCAAGCCTGCGTCTACGGTGGCCGGAAATCGGGATCGGAATCCCGGTGGCAAGAATTCTGTACCTGGAAAGAAAAAAAAACGGATCCCTTATAGGATCATTTTGTGGTCCGTCCGTCTGTCTGTCTGTCAAAACTCTTTATCTCAGGAATGAGTAGAGGTACGAGTATCGAGTTGGATTTAAAACCATATACTTAAGTCTACGGTTCCTTGAAGCAGTAAAAAAATCAGCGGCTAATTATGTCGCAAAAGAAAGTGTATTTCGATACTCTCAAGGGCATCGGAAAATCAAAATTTACAGGGTACTTCCCGTTAACCTAGAATCCTGATATTTGCCATGGAGCAAGGTCTTATAGCGCAAATAGGGGAAAAAAATCTGAAAACAGATCTGTAGTTTTTTTTGTTTTATGATTCGGAAAAATCAATCGTAACTCAATTTGAGAATTGAACTATTTACATAGGTAAGCTTATACGGAACCCTTAGTGTGCGAGTCCGACTCGCACTTGCCCAGTTTGTTTTCCAAGAAACCATTTTAGGATTAGTAGGTACGGATGAGCCTGATGCAATCAAGTTACTCCATTCTTAATTTACAACAGATACTATCTCGGTGATTCGATGGTGCCCCTGACCTTTTCCAAATGCCCATTTATATCAGACTTATCTTGGAACAATGGTCAATTTATAACTGTTCTTTTTGAACGACTACCATTTGAATATTGAGGATACTTATATATTTAGAGATGTACTGGAACGCAAAAGGCTACTTACTGAAGGGAGGTATTTTAATTGAAGCGAGAACTACCGTACATTAAATCGACGCTCACGTCACAAAATAGATAGGTACACAAGACAATCTCATGTATGTACTTAACTTTTTATACCTACGCTCGATGGACGCACACTAATGAGCGTTTGAGCCGGAACTGTTCGACGAGTGGGCCGAGACACTACCGAGATATCGTGTCCGTGAGCGATGTGTGCGATGCTCGAGCGAGCTTTGTGCGTAGATTGACTTCTGTACCTATATATAGTATTTTGGGCCACTTGTGATTTGTATGTACAACCACGTCACGTGGCCTCGTCTAGCGTGGATCTAATGTAGCTCTACAAGTCTAGTTGCCATAAAGCAGTGTATGGAGACCGACGGGCCCAACCCCCCTAGCCAAGTTACAACCGTTTCGCTTGCGTCGAACGCTTCGAATTGACCTTGTCGCCAATTCTTTTGTTCTGACCACGTGACTGAGCGTTGAGGCGACGTCGTTTCCGTACATTTGAAGCTTTCTAGTAGCGTTAACTATCGCAGATTAGCAACTTGGCTGGGGGTGGTGATCAGCGTACGTGACCCATGTGTGCCCAATGTAGTTCTACTTTAATCAACTTAACGGCTTCAGCAGTGTACTGCTATACAGCCCACTGTTGAACATAGACCTTTCCTAAGTTGCACTTCCTATCCCATTTATTACAAGCTTTTATTTAGTTTCACCAGTCCCGATGTTTATCTGTAATTAAATCTTGCAAATTAAATTTGATCCACTTCCCGGTTACCGATTAAGCTGAAATTTTGTATGCATGTGTAAATCAGATGACAATGCAAAATTATTATGACATGGAGCTGATCTGATGATAGAACCAGAAAATGGCTATAGGAGCTTGGTAGTTAAACGACACAAACCCATCGAGTTTGGGCTCATGTGATTTGCCTTGACGAGTATTAATTATATAAGTATTATTCCACGGGTCCTAGAAGAGTACCTACATAGAATATTATACTTTTTACCCTGGGAATATTAAAATAATTTTCTACTATCATGGAGGTAAAGTCGCTGAATAATATTTCTAAAATAGGTTATTTATTGGTTAAGTAGGTAGATGAGCCAATAAAAGTGTACGATATTATGATCGAAAGGTTATTTGTATAAAATATTACTAAGTAGACTAGATACATATCAAGTAGATTCGGGTAATCTTTACAAGACATTGATGTGATGTGTAACAGGCGTGGCTGGATATAGCTCAAAATATGCTTCTTTCTGCTCTAGAAATAAAAATAAGGAACAGTGTCAGTAAATCAGATTTGATTTTCATGTATGTACCAATATAATATAATATAATTTTGTCTTCTAATATACAACGTGTAACGTTAAATGCGCAAAACCATAGACACCCCATATGATTCTTAATTCAATTGACCTAATTAGGTGAGAAAAAAAAACATTTACGAAAAAAAAAAAGATTTCATGATCAGTTTTAGTTTGTTTAAAATTAATATCTGCATTGAAATAAGAACTTTTATTATCCCGTGTATGAGAAAATTTGATTGGACTACAACCATTTGGGTTTGTTTACTTATTTGGGCGGGTTTGCGCACGTGATGGCTTGACTTATTCATAAATAGACTGCGCGAAATTTTTTATTAAGATTTTTTTGAAAAATGTAACCTACCTATATTAAAAAGTGGTTTAATTAATTCTACTCCTTATTCTGATCAAACTATTTTCAGGTTTTGCGCATTTAACGTTACACGTTGTTTACATCATTATTTTTAGTTTATGCGAAACCTGAATATAGTGTGTTCAGAATCAGTAACTGAATGGATTCCTATAGTTTTTACACCATGTTATATTTTTAGTTGGACACCACCGACACTAAGTACAACACAGGTCATAGTAGTTCATAGCGGGTATTAGGCGACAGCAAATAGCTGGGTGCAAGTGCAAAACAACCTGCTGCCCGGCTGGATGGCCTGACGACTATATATTTTGCTGACATAACAAGCTTATAAGTTTTTGATTTTTCATGATACAGTTATGTTTTGTACATAGATTCTTTACATAAAAATACTCGAGTTTCGGGTTTCGCATATACTAAAACCACAAATATGCTTAACCCTTCAGATACCGTCAATTAGAGACACAATAGTAAGACAATAGATGCGCGGCCACCGGTGGTCGCTTGGGGATTCATGAATTAAACCAAGGTTGTATAAAAATCTTGTATCACTCGGAAACATCTTTACCGATTTATATGTATATTTGGTAGGTCTCACCGAAAAGATCGTTAGCTATTTTTCATTCTTTTGCTACTACCCTTATTTTTTTTTAATTGATGTAATTTATATGGCAGAATAACGCATGGTCAGCTGAGCCACAGATGATATACGAACACCAAGTCTACAGTGTCTAGGGCCATACACCATAAAAACATAGGTATGGTTTAGTTAGTAAAAGTCTGACACGTCCTTTCGCCCTAGAGTGGCAGAAGATATTAGATGATTTCCCATCTTAAAAAGGCTTGAGTGTAAAATACCAATGAATGTTTTATGTATTCATGTGTTTCCTATCCGTCTTGTTACAAAGTCGAAATTTTCAAAAATATATTCAAAAGCCAATGTACCAAGAGATCAGACTTAAAGAGATTTTTATATCCAAAATCATACAATATATTTGCACATTCCCAGTACTACGCTCAGACAAATCTACCTCGACAGCAGAGGCAATAAAACGAAACGATACACATAACAACGGCGAGAAGCTCGTAAAACGTACTGCAACGAAAGCTGCCCGTTTCCGAATAAAGCCGAACGCACATTTAGGCCTGGTAGTCCACCAAAGCGGAGAGGAGAGGAGACGAGAGGAGATATGATTGAATAAACCAATCCGATTTAGTGATTTCCACCTCTCTTCTCCGCTTAGCTTTGGTGGAAATGGATCAAGTCGAGAGGAGAGGAGATGTCTTATTTTTCTATAGAATTTTGTGCGGCGAGTCTCGAGCGAGCAAGTTTGCGGCAGACCGAAGAAGTGTCGCGCTTAGTGTTAAGAGTTAGCTTCAGAATTGCTGGTTGTCTATGAGCCTTGGCGAATATATACTTTCAGAGCCGCTTGTCATAAGTAACCAGCCATTCTGACGGTGGTGATTATCCAAATATTTTGATGAACAAATACGAAGCTCACATCTCTCCGCTACACTTCTCCTCTCCGCTTTGGTGGTAATAACCTCTCAGCTTTGCAGCATATATCCTCTCGTCTCCTCTCTTCTCCGCTTTGTTGGATATCGGGCCTTATTCGAGCTAAACGCAAAAAGTAAGAACTTTAGAATTCTTATAAGAAATCCTTTGAAACCCCGCACACCTAACCGCGCACACTCGCCCGAATCGGGAAGGACGCTATGATGGTTCCTTTACTTTACAGTAAAGTGGGAGAAAATTCCAGAGACGCGCTGCAGTTACCTGCAGTGCGTCTCTGGAACTCTCTCCCACTTTCCCTTTGCGACAGCCTTTCTCTGGATGTATTTAAGAGGAACTTTAAAGAGCACTTCCTTTCTCAATAGTCAGTGTTGATATATATATTATATCTATACTAGCTTTTACCCGCTGCTTCACCCACGTACATAATCCCAGGATAAAATGTATCCTATGTGTTGTTATGGGATATGGTCTACACGTGTACTAAGTTTCATCGAGATCCGTTCAGTAGTTTTGGCGTGAAAGAGTAACAAACATCCATCCATACATCCATCCATACATACAAACTTTCGCATTTATAATATTTTTATAAGATTTTAGACGTATTTACGTAGGTTTGTTGTACACTGGAATCTACCCTCGAATGTGATCTCTCTTTGTCACTCAAATGTTTGCTGGGAGAAAACTCATTGTTGAATGAAGGTCGCCTTTGTACATAAATTATCCAATCAATGTATTAAGGTTAAGTTTTTTATGTATAAAATAAAGAATTAAAGAAGGACACCAAAATAAAGAATACTAAAATTCTTTTCTTTCGATTCGTTCGGCTCGATAAGTGTGCGTTCACCTTTAATATCGGGCAAGGACAAAACGTATAGGAAAATATAAAGGAATGAGTTTTAATTTGTTGGCAGCCTGTATTATGAACACCTTTTACAATGGACCCAAACCGGATACAAAAAAAACCTGTTTCCTACATTTGTGGATTTACATAACGTATTTGAGTACCTCGTAACTGCGAAATATGTAATTTTTCAGGAGAGGTATAAAAAATCAAATTAAACCTTTATTATCTTGATATCTATAATTATTTTGTACGTGTATTTATTGTAAGAAAGGGACAGTTCTATTCGATCTGTATAGCTTTGTCTCTCTCTTACGCCGGGATTATGATGATTTTAAGATGACATAGTATGGACCCCGTCCTTTTATAGATCATCAACACTAATATTATAAAGAGGTAAACTTTGTTTTTTTGTTTGTAAGAGGTAATCACTGAAAGTACAGTTCCGATTGCTAAAATTTTTTCACCGATAGAAAGCTGCTTTATTCCTGAGTGACATAGGCTATATTTTATGTACGCGAAAGAAGCCGCGGGCAAAAGCTAGTCACCAATAAGGCTTGTGTATGATCTTATTAGGCGTTACTTAACATAAATGTATGAACAGCAGCATCGCTATCGACCCTATAGTGGGTTAAAGTTGTTTATATTGATGCGTGTTTTCACCCCGAACCGATGGGCAATTAATTGAAAGTCAGCTTATATGTTATGACCAGTAAACTATACCGAGTGACGCACTGGGCGCGCAGCCAAATGATTCAGGGTCTAAGCGAACTGGATTAAACGTAACTTATGAGCTCTTCATTCTGTTTACTGATGTTTGTTGGCACTACGAAATATGTTACCTACGTAAGCTGAAATTATTAAAACAAAATATACACAGATACATATTAGACGTCTTTAGTCACTTTCACATTTTTGTTCGTTGTTTGTTTCCGATTTCAGGGAGAGTATACTCTATATATACAAACTTGAAGAGCTAGCTCAGGGCTTGCTTGACTCAGGCTTCCTCTCTAGGCGACGAAATGAGCCGTAATCCACAACGGGAGCCCAGTGCGGGTTGGTTAATGTCACATATCTTCAAATTTTTGGTTCTAGGACATGCCGGTTGCCTCAGGATGTTTTCCTTCACCGTTTTGAGAGCAGTGGTGATGAAATAAATTATACAAAGTAATGCGCCTGGCTGGGTTCGAACTCGCGACATAACAACCACTAAGTCGGAGCCATAACCACTGCTCTTAAAACACAAAACAATGATAGAAAACGTGAAAGTGACTAAAGAAATGTACCTAACACGTGTCTATGTATATTTTATTTTAATAATTTTTAACCTAGCCCTGTTCCTTCTTTGCCATTGTTCCAGAGCTCCGGGGATTCTTTCACATCACCCACGGCCTCAGTAGGCTTCGACCCTGCTGGGCCCCTACAGTTGTTGACAACTGAGAGTCAAGAGCAGTACTGTTGTAATATTTCACATTTATTACAATCCTAAAATGAGTATAAAATGATAAGTAATAAGTGTAAGTGATAAAACAAAAGTTAAAATAAGCGTAATGTAACACATTCTGATTCCGGATGGTCATAAATACGCCTCTTCTGCTAAATCTATAGTCAGAATACCAAAGTGCGGCTTGAATACCGCAAAACCTTAGTATTAGGAGCCAATAAAAGTCCAGAACTGCCGACGCCTATGTGCGAACCCTTCATGAATACCCATCATTCTCATTTTACGACTATGTAAGTTATGTATCGGCTGTTTATGGATTTCTTTTGTTTTCAGGGATTTTCAAGTTACTACAGATTTAGGACTAGGAATCGCATTGAGGGAAAAGAGCTTTTCTATAGAGAATAAAGAAATATCGCCAATTGGTTTGACATAAATCATTTGTATTTTACAAAAGTAAAAAAAAAAACTTATATATAATATACTGAATTATAATTACAGTAACTAAATAACTATATACAGTAAATTAAGAAATAAAAGAAAAATAATTAAACCCTACGCTAATTGAAACTAACTAAAATATGGCGTCAAAAAACCACAGCCCTGGAATAGAAAGGACCACTAAAGAAACACAGTTGGGTTTTAGTCAGTAAGTCTGATGATCTCTCTCGCTCCACGATAATTTACCACCAAAAAAGTGTCAAATTAATTTGTGACGTGAAGCATTTTTTTAACGAGTACAATTTTTTTTCAAAACCATAAAGAAACGTTTGTGCCACATCCTCATAAGGAGGTTGATTACCATGTAGTAAATTATTCGTAAAACTAGTAGGGGAAGACAGTACAACCTTAAAAACCCTTTTCTAAAAAAAGAAAAAAAAAATACAATTCTTGAACGCGTTCACCCTGTACTTTATTAGCCATTTAAAAAACGCTGTTAGCTGAATTATTATGAACTCTTCCGAACTTGAGAGTAAAGGATTTATGTAGAGATAAGAAAAGCGTTCTAGATTTAAAAGTTTGTCGTTGCGTTATATTTTTAAGCGTCATTAAGCTGAGGCTGTGGCGAAAAAGAAAAAAGGATTGAGGTGGAAATATCTTGTTTAAAACTCAAGGAAAGGATCAAAGAAAATTCTTATACTTTATTAAGGTAGTAGCCGGATAAAGCATAGCGGTCATTGACTCTCTTACATTTATTGACATTATTAATTTCAAAAATGATAATAAAGAAACTTATTTTGAGTAGATATTTTGGTCTTTAAAATTATCTAGTCGTGGCAAACCAATCACTGACGCACCCCGCCCATGTGTCTCGCTTCATACCACTAAATAGGCCCAATATTTGACTTCTGCGCAACTTGAAGCTTAAAATCCGTGCCGGTATCTATACCTTGGTTTTAAACTCAAATTCATCATTTCATCGAAATCCATGCAGCTGTTCGAGCCTAAAGAAGTAACACACATACGCACTCACAAACTTTTGCCTATGTAATATGAATGTGATATTATGATGATCAATTCTCTTCTACATTGCAAAAATATCGAAAATCAATTCAAACAATATTTATTGGATATGATAGATACTTCATCATGAAATATTCAAGGCTGCGACCGAGCCACAAAATAGATAGGTACAGAAGTCAATCTTATGTATGTACTTAACTTTTTATACCTACGCTAGGCGGTCGCACGCACAGACGCGCGTTGTTCCGAACTGTATGACCGCGACCGAGCGATTGAGTCGAGATATCGTGTCCGTGATCGGTGTCTATGTGTGCGTTGCATGAGCGCGCTTTGTATGTAGATTGTGTTCTGTACCTATCTATTTTGTGACCGAGCCCTTCACCAAAGTTCACATGAAATACAATATTCATTCGGTATCGAAAATAGCAGTGACGTAGACTCCTTCATATATCGTCAACACTCGGTTGAATCACAAATATTTCAGCGGATGTCATGGCAGAGATGCGAAACATTTATCGGGCCTCGGGAGTAGTTAGCATTCAAGTGTGTCTCGGAGACGTGCTGGAACGGTAATATCTTCCGGCATGCGTAGGTGTATCTTAACACATTGAATGTCAGCTACGGATATATCCGTATATAGTTTCTATATAGGCCGCTTACTACGGATATATACGTAGGACATCTAATTGGGCGAGAAGTACCAATGATGCCGAATTCATGTAATTATACGTATACGTATTTATTCATATACTTATACCTAGAGTGCGTTTTTTTTCGCGAGTACGGATATATCCGTAAATAGATAAATATATGATGGAGACTAACTTTAGTCGTGTAGTCAACTTCGGCATTCAATAGGTTAAGGCCCTAACTCCCGAGCAGTGCCATAAAACAGTGGCTTTTTAAAGCCTACTCCTCAGGAACGACTAGGTCAATAGGTTTGTAAAAAATATAATCCTGTTTATTATAAACTCATGTACAACATTATCAACTTATAATTATTTTTCGTATGACTATATTTCTTTTACCAGATGTTCAAGGAACTTTATTAGGGGCTTTATTCTTCCACTAGTGGCTACCAGTTTTTTTTTTTTACGGTGGGCAAAAATCATCTAATTACAACCCCCGCTCTTGGGGTGGAGCGGTGTCAGACTCTTAATGACTAAAAACCCACTCCGTTCCTTCTAGCCTCTTCACACCGGGGCTCGAGTTTCCATTCGGATAACCCTGGCCCCAGTAGGCTTCGACCCAGCTGGGACCCTCCTGTTGTGCTAGTGGCTATCAGTGACTTCGCCAGCGTGCGACGTGCCCTTGGGCGAAATTTTGATGAATTAAAGTATGATAACTTTTTAAGATGTTGTTACTAACATCTTAAACAACAACTGTTGTTCTTCAACTTCATAGTCGTGACAGGTTGCCAGTGTTTCACAAATAACCCTGTATAGTTCCTACACGAGTTGCGTAGGAGTCTATTCTATTTTAAAAGAAAAATGAATGAATTTCAAGTTCATTCGAATCTATTTATGTTACGTCAAGAAATAACAGGGTCTAGCGTCTGAGTAATAATTATCTTCCGGCGCGAGTCGCGTAGGTGTCTTTCTTAGAAAATGTTACAACCAGAAACGTTGGCGTAAACCGTGTTACTGTAAAACGATCTTCTTTTTTCTTTGGCATCTTTACTTATTCTTTCCTAATTTAAGACCAAGTCCTCCACCACGTGTCTGCTTGTCTGTTCGCGATAAATCAAAAAGTACTAAACAGACTTTCATAAAATTTTTACCAGTAGACAGAGCGATCCATGAGAAAGGTTTATTCAGTTCAAATTGGAAACACATTCATTGTGTGTACAGCTAAGGAGTGGAATTCCCTGCCGGAGTCTGTGTTTTCTGATGGCTACAACCCGGGAATCCTTAAGTCAAGAGTGAATAGATTACTTCTAGGTAAGCGCACTGCATCGTCGACCGCATCGTCGCTTTCCATCAGGTGAGATAGTGAGCTAGCTTCGGCCCCTTGTACGCCTCTCAAAGGCTCAGGACCTCAGGGTCCTGAGATAAATAAACAGATATAAATAATAATACACATGTACATAAAAAAATAATTAAATACTAAATAAACTATTTATAAACGTGCTTTGTCTTTTTTATTATATTTATGCACGTAGTTAGGTTTTAGTATAAATAATAATATAATAATAATAATCTTTATTTGCCAAAAAAAATATTATTATATAAATTAGTTTATGCCACCCGAAATAAAGTTATTATTATTACCAAAGCTACCACACCAATCAACATCTATCAAGGTTTGTTCGATTGGTATGTTAACTGTCTTACAAAACCTATTGGTACCACGATTAAGCTTCGGTAAAAAAGTGTTTCGCATTCCAAGGAGTTATTATTGCAGTACTGGCGCAACTGCGGTACATTTCCGGCGCACAACACGCCTTTAGATTAAGAAGTAATAAACTTCCTTTTATTGCAGTTTTTCTAGAAAACCAGGTCTATTTTCTAGGCTACTCCATTCTGTTTAATGGTTGGCTGTGCTGTTCAGAAAATTATGGTATTGTAAAAGCATTAGCCAAGTGCGTAAAAGGGACGTAAAGTTGAAAAAATAATTACTCGAGCGTAAACCGCGTGCAGTCACAGGTAAGAATTGTTTTAAAAATGCCTCTAGGCGCTTTTAGAAAAATATTCTTATTTTGTTTTGAAATTGAAATCATCCAACTACTCTTTCACTCTAGGGAAGAGTGGCCAATAAAAGTCTGAAACGCTAGGTAAATTCACACCTATGTTCCTTCAGTTACGCTTTGCGTTCTAGGACCCCGGGTTTCCCATTCAGAAGTCAACCCATGGTTCCAGACGGCTTTGGCCCTGCTAGGCCCCTACGGTTTTGCTGACATTTCTTTAAGATACGTGTTTTCATTCAGTTGAAGTCCGACATCAAAATCTGTTTTCCCCAGCAAGAAGTTACCCATTAGGATTTCCCCAAATAAAAAAACATATAGAAAAAACTTTTGATGATATGTGAATTCTCGTTTGGCCATATCATTGATGTAGGATTTCTATGATAATAAAAGGTCTAAAGAAAGTAGGCCCAATGAGGATTGAAGGTCAAATTGTAACGTTTAAAACAATCTAGTCAGTTTTTACTTGGTCATATCAAGAAGTGATCAATTTCAATAAACTAGTTACGACATATACATACAACATGTAACATTAAATGTGCAAAATCTCAGACACTCGAAATGATTTTTAAATCAATTGACCTAATTCTGTGCGAAAAAAAGCATTACATTTTTTTTAAAGGTTTTATTTGCAGTTTAAGTTTGTTTAAAATTCGTATCTGCATTGAAAAAAGAACTTTTAGTTTTTTGAAAATGTAACCTATATTAAAAAGTGGTTCAATTGATTTTGCTCCTTATTCTGATCAAACTATTTTAAGGTTTTGCGCATTTAACGTTACACGTTGTATACCTATGCAAAGCGTTAGAATACACTTTGATATTCTGTCAGTTTTTCATAACATATAAAAGACTTTAAAATATAACATCCGTAAATCACAAAAGTAAAATGCATTGCCAGAAAATAGCCAGCTGTGTAGCGTTATGAACTTTATCGGGTAAAACTTTAGCCATTTATTTCAAAGAATTGGATTTAAAGTTTAACTGTTCCAAGTCTCTATGAACTAATACAGTTTTCATGACTTAAATTTGCCCTACTTAGTTGTAAGATTTTCGGAGTAGCGAGTTGACAGACAAGTTATTATAGGTATAATGTATGTATGTAGCCTTATTTTTAATTATGCGAAACCTGAAACACCAGCGGTCTAGTATTTTTATGTAAAGAATGTACAATTTCAAAACTGTATTATGAAAAATCACAAAGTTATGAACCAGTTATGGTACCTGGGCCTCAAGTCTGCTATTACAATAGTGTCAGAATGGTCTATCATTGACTTCATAATTGTTGATTTTGACAAGGTTTTAGTAATCTACTAATATAATGGCGTCATAATGACTTTCCAATGGTCAACCACTGACACTTCATTGAAAGAAGTGGCATAAAATGGTAATCTCGTAAATAGTGACAAATGAATATCTGACGTATGCGGTAATTTGCAAAAATTTTGACAGTTGTTTTGGTCAGTGAAGTCAAAGTCAAAGTCAAAGTCAAAGTCAAAGTCAAAGTCAAAGTCAAAATATTTTATTTCACATAGGCCTACATGGGCACTTATAAAACGTCAGAAGCTAGTGCACGGTTCCAAATTGGTCGTTTCCTATGGAGAAGAACCGGCAAGAAACTCCATGGTTACTCTTTTTAAAAAAAGTGGTAGGTGTTACAATATGATAGTATGTAAGAACAGTGTATATCAATACTGTACACAAAAGCAAAAAATAAAAAAAGTAATTCAAATAAAAAAGTAATTTAAATAGGAAGTAATCTAAAGGTTTGTAAGGTATACAGTGTTCTCACATTCACATTACAAAACGAAAAAGAGGCTATATAAAAAAAAAAGCAATAGAAATATTGATAATTGCAACTATCAATAAATTGTTAACAAAATAAATTATCAACGAGTTTAAGGTAGTTGAAGTCTCAAAAATTAAAAAAAAAAGTACTTATTGCAAAAGCAATGTCCAATAGAAAAAAAAAATACAAATAAAAAATGTATATATATTAAAACAGAGGTGGAGCAGTTAACAGACACAATATTGGTGAGTTACCAGGGAGCCACATGTGCAGAGGTAGTCATTGCCAAACAAGCGTGTCTTCGACATAGTCTTTAACCTTGTAATATGCTTTTTTGGTTAAGACACGCTTAATATGCGTTTTGAATTTTCCCTCACTAAGTTCAGTTACCGCCTTTGGTAGCTTGTTGTAAAAACGTATGCTGTTTACTAGGAATGACTTGCTGGTCTTAGCTAATCTCCATTTGGGTAATACAATTTCGTGTTTACTACGTGTATTTTTGTTGTGGAAATCGCTTCTAATTTTAAAGAGTCCTAAGTTTTTACGAACATACAAAATGCATTCCAAGATATAAAGAGAAGGCAGAGTCAGAATATCGATTTCTTTGAATTTATTTCTGAGGGACTCGCGAGGACCCATCCTATAAATAGCCCGGATAGCTCTCTTTTGCAATATGAAAATTGAGTCCACATCAGCTGCAGATCCCCACAAAAAAAGTGACCTGACATTAGAACGTTATTGTGCAGTTATTGGTTTTAATAAGCTCGATATTGTCTTTCTACCACCACTTGCACTCTATTACGAGACCATTGACTGATCAGTGATCGATCATTATGATTTAGCAGATTACGAACTTTTAGCAAAATGACAATGGGATCGTGTTGGAATGACGAATTTATAAAAATAGCAGACTCGGGCCCCTGGTTGGCGACATAAATACATGGTCACCGAGCCCCCAGATGTGCGCTGGCGCCTAAAGCCCACTATGATCTGCCGCGACCTGTTTTGTAATTGGTGTCGGTGGTGTCCAACTCGTGGCTTTTTTAAATATTTTTGGGAAAAAAAAAACATTGTGTAAAATTATTGGAATCGATTCAGTTACTGATTCTGAACAAAGTATATTCAGGTTTCGCATATACTAAAAATAATATTGTATAATTATTCTCGATCACCATTGGTTTTTTTTCGAGTTTGGAAATCATCGAATAACTTCTCCCGCTCTGGTTGAGAGAGTGTTAAACGTTTAATCACTAAAGTCTACCGTGTTCCTTCAGTTGCTCTTTTCGTTTCTGGGCCACTGTAACTTTTAGTTTCGCATTTATAATATTAGCATAGCATAATCAGCCTTATAATGTTCCCACTGCTGGGACTCAGGCCTCCTCCCTAAAAGAGGAAATAGACCGTACGGCCATACGGACCCAGTGTGTATTGGTGGATACCACATGTCTTCAAATTTTTGTATCTTTTGTTTACAATACTAGTCTGGATTAATTAGCCTCCACGGGTCTCAAAAAAACGCCGCTTCAAGCTTTCGTTTTGAGGCGGCCTTTTTTGTGTCTCGTGTGCGGAGGTGCCGCCACAAAAAAACGCTTGAAGTTGTTCAAGCTTCTCCAGCCACAAGCTGTCGCGCGCTTCAGCTGTTTTTGGCGGTGGTTTCTGGCTTTTTTTGTGGCGGCGTTTTTTTGAGGTGATCCGTGATCGGGGACAGTAAAAATTGGTAGTAAGTTTTCTTACTCGCGAGACATCCTATAAATAGAACTCAACGATTGTTTATTTTATTAACAACCGGAAAAGGGAGTGACAAAATTTTCCCTAAATCTCAAACCGAGTAAACAGTTTCAGTTTAAATATTTTAGAAAGGCAAGGATCAAAGCAATTCCGACCATTTGTGATAATTCAGTAGGGCGAGTCTTAAACGTACCCTCGGGAGTAATCCCTGGCCGCGAGATTAACTCCGATTGGTTGGTTCACTACGGACCACATTTAAACGAGTGGCGCAGTGGCTGAACGATTGGCTGCTGCGCTGCGGGTCGTGGGTTCGATTCCCGTATGGAACAAATATTTTTATGGTTTACAGATAGGTGTTTCGGAGCTGGGTATCTTGTGTATGTGAGTTTACATGTTTGTGAACGCACCTACGATACAGGAGTAAATTCGAGAGTGTGTACTGTTCATTTCAGTATAAAATAATATATTTATTACTCAATCATTTGGATTGTCTAGAAGTTAGATATTCAGAAAAGTGATGTTAGTAGTACAGTCCAAAGCGTAGATCTCATGGAGAAGAATGAGCAAGAAATTCCACTCTTTTAGAATTATGTTGAAACAATTATTTTCTTAACGCTATAATTATGCAAGAGACAAATTGTGCGTCTTACCTCAATGGCTGCCGAACCGCAAATTGGCTCCCGCCATTACGCTACATCCCCACTTTTCACAGATAATCCCAATACGTTTCGGTGTTGCCAGCACAAATACTTGATTGCAATGAATAATCAAATATAAAATAGCTTAAATATTATTCTTGGTTACAAAAACAATCAAAACCTAACACTAATATGAAAAAATAAACTAATATTATTAAGGTCAAAGTTTGTATGTGTGTATGTTTGTTACTTCTTCACGCTCAAGCGACTGATCGGATTTCGATGAAACTGTAATATTCTAGATCATGGTCTACCCATGAGCCATGGGTAGACCATGATCTAGAATATTACATAGAATATTTTATATCCCCAGTACATGTTCCCTTGGGGTATTTATTAAGCGGGCGGAGCCGCTGAAAGCAGCCAAGTCAGTATTATTATAATATTGAAATGAAGATACTTCTGGGATTATAGTATCATCTAGTCTAGACTTGTTTATGAATAACAAAATATACGTACATTGTTCATAAACGACTTTTAGTGTTTGTATCATAAACTATGTGCCGCCCGCGGTTCCGCTACCGTGTATATTTCGCGATCCGCATACAAAATTACCTACCGATTTTAAATTTTCAACTGTTCTTCATCGACTAGACTGTCTGGATATCGAGTTGTATAATAGGCCGTTTAGTAAAGAGAAAACAAGGGTTTTACTTTTTTTTCTCAAACAATAAAGTGATATTCCAATCGGAAAAGCCATTTTTTGTGTTTTAGCGAGGATAAAACCGCATTTTTTTATGTCAAAAATTGACATGCATCCAGATCCAGAATTACAAGCCGTTCAAATACGAACCTACGACACGCAGCACAGCAGCTAATGTATTAACCTCTACGTCAACCGTACCATTATATCTACAATTAATTTTTTTACACCACCTGCTCGATAATGTCGTTTTATACGTCATACAAACCTCACTTAAGGTGGTGCATCACGACTCACATTTTCACTGTTTTTCATACAACCGCTCATAACTGAATATGACGTTATTACACACTTTTCATTAGATATTTTGGAAACACAGTATCTTGTGGATATTATCTAGGTTTCTAAAGAAACCAATTTCTAAATTTGTGTAAAACTAATCCAGTAAAAACCTCTGAAAATGTCCTATTTTGTATGAACTTTGACACTTTATTATTTGCCTAAAAATTAAAGAAGTCAAAAAAGTAATCCTCTAGAGACCTTGCAAATTTTATTAAGATTCTAACAGCTATTTCCTGGAGCAAATTTTGTGAAATTTTCGAGTAAATCTCGGAATTACCGAATTCTAACAGAGTTTCCAGGCGTTATGTCTCTTTTTTTGCGTTGCCTTTTCGTCAAACATCGCGTTGGATTGCATTAAATGAAGTAACAAGCTTTTAAACCATTTTCGATGTTTACGATAAGCGAGTGGAGAAGGACCCTCTTAAAGCAAGTCATTATTTCCTAGGGAGATAATGCAGTATGGCCGATCCTTAGGGAATAATGAGATTTGAATTTGGAACAACAAAAATCGTCAACATTGTGAATTAAAATGGTTGTGCATCGAACAAGTTGACTCGAAATTCAAACTGGCCACTAACAAAAAAAAGGAAATATGTAGAATGGAAAATTGAAACTACAGAATCTTGGAGTAGTGAATTTTGTTTGTTTGATGAATTTGTAAATATAATACTTATATATCTCTAATATATAATTTGGTCGACCAAATTGTCTTTTAATTATCTCACAGATAGTGTAAAAAATAGAAAGAAGAAAGAAAGAAAGACGTTCGGGATTAAACTTAGCAACCTTCGTCTCGTTCGGAATTCAACATGCCGCCCGACTTAAAGACACTGCTTTATCCCCTAGTCACATAAACTATTATTATAATATATAGATTGTACAAAAGCGTACCTACAATCTAATCCTTTTGAGAATAAAGCCATTAAATTACGTAAATAATAAAAGAGAAAAATAAAAACCCTCTCATAAAAAGTTTGGCTTTGTCCCTTTTTCAAATTCTGTCTAATACAAAGAAACGCCCACACTTTAAATTCACCTTAAAGCCTTTAAGCGTTCGTTTGCTGAACCACATAATTATATTTGTAGAAACCAGGCTATGTGGCTTCTACTAAGACGTGGGTGTAAAGGTCTGTCTGCTTTGTTCTTAGAACATTATGTTTTAGTCACAATTCTGTTAAAATGACTCATACAGTCACACTGTTGATTGATTATTATGAATCATTTAACAGTAAAGGCGCCTTGGAGGAAAACTATTCGAGAAATATTGCTATTTACTATTTTCATTTAAAGGAAATATTAATTTTATTTCAAAACTAGTTTTTCTCTACGGCTTTGTTCGTTTGAAATCTTTTTCCACTCCTTATGGATTTTTTTTTCGGTGGCTAAAATCATGCCATCTCCCGCCCGTGGGCGGTGCGGGAGATATTGTCAGACTAAAAAACCCACCTTGTTCCATCGTAGCCTTTCATACCAGGCCCGAGCCTACCACTCAGAGGGCCAAGTGCCCTTGGCCCCATAGGCTTCGACCCTGCTGGGCCCCTACGATTCCTTAAGGATTGAATTTCTTCCTTGTCAACGTCTTAAACTACGGAGTAGCGATTTCGAGTAGAGATTCCCATTATTTTAATTTTCATATAAACCTCACGGTCTCGAACCCGACAAAACCCTAATCGGGTACCGAACGGTGAGCATGAAGCCCAAATCCACACCACCTCGCTCCGTTTCAAAGGAAACACTAGCCAATTTTTCTCTGCTCTTCTCCACTTAACTCCACTCATCTCCACTTTTGTGGAAACACAGCATTAGTCAGCAATAGTCTGTCACTCCCTAGCGCTACACCCAAAAAAAACGATCACAAATCGGGATGTAACCATGTAACATAGTAAGCAACGCGACGTATATCTAATAATTTTATTGTCATCCTAACCTTTATCGTATTCTACCGAAAAAGCTTTAAAATTCGACGCCAGTTTTAACTTTTTCAGTAATTAAATTAGCGTTACGTAAACACTGGCCTACATAAGATTAACGCGTGCAAATATAGAAATGGCTACCTGTAACCTCGTGCGTAGGTGGCCTTTAGAAATAGAACTGGGTCCTTCGTTACGTTACAAAGGATGGGTTAAACGTAGCCAGAATTGTGCATACGGGGATTTTAGCTGTACTATTTCCGTCCTTAACAAATGTATTTTTGGCACTCTATTGAATTTAGAAACATGGTTTTTAGCCACATTAACATTTTTGATAGCCATGCAATACAGCCATACAATCCTTACTAATATTATAAAAGCGAAAGTGAGTTTGGTTGTTTGTTACGTCTTCACGCCTCAATGGCAAAACCGATTTTGATGAAACTTGGTACCCGGATAGACCATGTTCTGGAATAGGACAGGATACTTTTTATCCCAGAAGTATGTTCCCTTGGGATAATTTTCTGCTATCACGCGGGCGAAGGCGCTGAGAGCAGCTAGTACAGGTATAACTGTACACCTGCACAGTTATACCTATCAGGCAAGCTTGTTAGGAAACCTGCACAGTTGTGCAATATACACGCTCCGGTTTACCTGTACAACTCAACTGTACAGGCAAACCTGTTAGGTTTACCTTAGCGTGTATGGCGGGCTTCAGACATGAAACAAGCATTATCAAGAGTACATAAAACAAGAGTATTTTTAGGCATTATTGTTCCGGTGAATCCTAGTGCAGTCTCATAAAATCTGTCTTTGTTTTTTTTGCTGTTCTATATTGTGTTATTAGATTTTTTAAGTAGCGTCACGGAGTCTGTATTAGTTCCGTTTGATGACAAGACTATGAGAGTAAAGCACTATTATATTTCCTGCTACTAACTGAATAATATCCGTGAGGTTTCAAGGACCATGATCGAAACATTCAGGAGGATTATTTTACTTAATATTAAATTAACTCGCTGTATGCCGGGAGCGCATATATACGCGAGACACAATGACTTTTCAATTGTGTCTCTAATTACGGCATACGAAAGGTTAAACCTAATGAAGATTAATCAAAAATCTGCATGCTCAGATTCTTTGAGAACTCTGCGTAAAAGATTGATATTGAATACGAGCCCTCAAGGACAAACTAAACTAATATCTTGTAGTTTCTACTTCCAGTCGAAGTTTTCAGTATTACATAAGTAGCTGTAGCCTGGCTATATTTACCCTAAGGCTTCTCGCCCACGGCGACTTTTTTTTTGCGATGCTGTCGCTAGCTGTTTGCTTTCGCCCACACTACGGTTCTCAGTCACAATGCAAACGCGATACTGTCGTGCTTCTGTTGCGATGCAAACGCGATTCAGTTACAGATCAAAAATGAAGTTTTTGCATGTAGAATGTCTCTCACTCATGCGACACTCACCACCTGTTTTATCTTCCATGTTGTCCGACACGGTCGCGCGTTTGTATCGATACAGTCGCAATGCTGTAGCGCGTTGCAAATGCGACTAACGCGCGTTTGTAGTGACAGCTACCTACGCACTACAAAAAGACGCCTTCTCCCATCAGATTAAGCACTATTTATGTCGGTTCCACCACCATTACAGGACTTTTCAGAGGCCATTTAATTCCTCTCGATGTTGTAACAGCAACTGAAGGGCAAACACTAAAAATATAATTACCATGTTTATTGAATCGGGTTTTATTTAATTTATTATAGTATTTAAATAACATTTTGATAAAAGAAATTGTATGTAATTTTTTTTTTTAATTTATACCCATATATTTTTTTATGGTAGGGTAAATCATCCAACGACAACCCCCGCCTTTGGGCGGAGCGGGATATAGTGTCGGACTCTTACTGACAAAAAATCCACCCCGTTCCTTCTAGCCTTCATACCGGGGCTGGAGCTTCCCTTTCGGATATCATAATAGAACAATGAGCTTAGGTATTTTAAATTTTTTAAATTCGAATTGTTCTCCCAAGAGTTTCAGGCAAGACAAAATAAAAATCCTTTGTACTTTGAATGAATTTGAGGAGGTCTATTCCTCCAAGTGTCGCCATAATGACCGGTCCTGTGCGTCTTGCATCCATCGGATTCCCGTGACCCTCACCAGGTTGGGGGAGGGCTGTTTCAAACAGTGGTCGTTTTTCGGCTGAAATGATGATGATGGTTGATGAGCTTTGAATATTATCATCGGTGACAAAAAATTTCGAACTGTGCGGATCTCTATAGCCAATCGTGTGTACACCAGCAACAGCCTAGTTGCAGAGGAAGACCTATAATACAACAGAGGGTAGAGGGAACGCATAGGAGGCTGGTCCCGACA
Organism: Mythimna lalbum; assembly: GCA_949319445.1. NCBI lineage: Eukaryota > Metazoa > Arthropoda > Insecta > Lepidoptera > Noctuidae > Mythimna > Mythimna lalbum. The sequence goes on from OX439365.1 coordinate 10,147,325, forward strand.
CCTGTGTCAAGGTTCTCGCGGCATTGACTCGCACTATTTATACACAGAGGCTTTTAATAACGCGGGATCGAAGGATTGGAGTGCCACAGTATCTTTGTAAGCAGTACTACAACTCGACCGTTTGCGCGCTCTGTCACTTAGTTCATTTTAAACCCAAACGAACGCGTTCGCACTGTCATTTTCCGCACATCACATTCACCACCATCCCAGGCACATTTTCCACACATCACATCCACCACCATCCCAGGCACATTTTACACATCACATTCAACTAGACGTTTCGACAGATTTTTATCTTTATGCCTATTTTGATTTTATGAGATTTTGTGAGACACACATACACAGGTTTTCGTTCCTTCTTTATATCCTGAATTAGTACAGATACCTACATTTCCGTGCGATCATTTTCAACATTTCTTTAGATTTTTATATTTTGAGACGTTAGATGAATAAATTGATGCGACATTTTGACCACAATCTGGGTTTCACCATAGGAATAGGGCTGTCATTTGTTCCGTTTTTTGTCTTAGTTTAAAGGGTGTGCAAGGGTCGTCCAGAATGGGTTACTTATTGAACTTTTTGTATCAGGGAAATCTCTTAGAACTAAATGAGAATATAAGTTTACGTGTAAGTAGATAAATTCTTAGTAAAAAATAATTCGTAATGTTAAGCCGCTTTCAGGCTCAGTAGGCATTGCAAAATAACTGATTACGACTGAATCCTCTGACAGAAAAATTAAATGTGTGTCCAGGGAAAACATTATTTTTTTTATTTATTTATTTAAACTTCATGTACCTACTGTACATAAGGTTTAAATACATACATACATAGGCGAGTTTAATAAATACAACAAGGCATCCTCTACCAGTCAACCTTTGGGTTAAAAAAGACAACATTGTGGCTTGCACAATAAACCAATAATAGAAACTTGAAACAGAAAAAATAAAATAAATTATTTATATAAAATAAAAATAAAATATATATCTACATATAATATGTATGCTAAAATTAATAAATACCATGAAAAATATCAAATTATACGACCGAACAAGGTTGAGAGGACTTCAAGTAGTAGTTCCAAATTTTACGCTTAAAGCAAAATTTATTTTCACCTTTTTTGATGTCAAGAGGAAGCAAATTCCAGAGTTTCTAGTTTTTTCAGTGGCATATCTGAGGTTTTTAAAATTTTGTCCGGTTTCAGCAATTAAAGTGATGGCATCCTTAACTAAAACTAACTGCTAACCGAGTTGTAAGCTAAAACCACAAGTGGTAAGCCACATGCTGTGTACTCTATTAACTAACGGTGTTAGAGCATATGCCTCCGAAGCATTTGTACCTTAACTATATGTACATATGATGAATAATACCGTAAGTGGGTCACTTGCGGTCGTGGCGTACACGCTTACAGGCTTAGCCGTCTTTTGACAAAAGATGGCAATGCTTGGAAAAATATCGTACAAAGTGACAGGCAGTTAGGACTCGGCCAGGGTGAGAAGATAGTGAAGGAGCTAAAGCGAGCGCGAAGTATCGAACAATGAGATTTTTTTTATTGTTTATAGGGTCGCACTTCACCGCTATCTCACCTGATGGAAAGCGCCGATGCGGTCAACCATGAAGCGCGCTTACCTAGAAGTAACCTATTCACTCTTGACTTAAATATTCCCCGGTTGTAGCCATCAGGAAACACAGACTCCGGCAAGGAATTCCACTCGTACAATGTTCCAAAAATCTTTTGTGTGTATAGGACTCGTTTCGTCGTCTTGTGACTCCCGGATAAATGGAAGTCTGAAGTGACTAAGGTAAGCGCATGGAGTATTTGTTTTGTTTCATTGTTCTATTCTCATTAAAGGCCACTACAAGGCGAGCAATGGGTAACATAGTCCGATAAGGCCTAGACCCGAACCGTGGTATTCACGCACTTTTCAGAAAGATGTCAGCAAGATTGTCGGGGCCTGTTAGGACGGATGCCTGCCTGGGCTGATCCGAAAGAGTTACCGTGGCCACGACCCCAAAGGGCAATTGAAGGAACCCAGGAAAAACCCTCCGTTTTGGTCAGAAGCGTAGTTAGGTGTGGGCAAAGTGGGCACAAGCTCTTTAAGAACGAGGGTTTTGTTATAATTGATAGGCTCTTGTTTGACCACTAGTTTACCTAATAGTAGGAGACGATGTGATCGAACACTGGATTGCGACAGTCGTTGTCTGGTTTTTGAATCTATGAAAGAAAAAAGTTTCGCTGATGTAATTTCGCCCACGTCAAATTAGTCTATGCTACACCTCTGGTTTTAGTCCGTAAAATAATGATTCTTTTTCTCTCTCGCCAATGACCACTAAGTTGCGCCCGCTCCTGTCTTAATCATCGCGCTTTCACTCAGGACTAGGCATTGAATGTTGTACAAAGTGGTGTTACTGAGCCTTCTGTAATATAATTAGCTGTGGCACTATGAGGTCAAACTCTCCCCTCATCCTTGAGACCCGAGGGATGTAACATGACTTGTCAATCTGATGTTACATAAAACGTAAAATCTCTATGTAAACAATGTCGGTTTCGACCCTGATGCGGAGTGACGTATGTAAATATGTCAGTCAGTATTTATACATTTATCCGTGATATTGTCCCACTTTGCTAAACTGGCTTTGTTTATTGTTTGTCGAAGGGTGTGAAGGTTTAGTTTACCGTTTCACTTTGTAACAGAAGTTAAGAGATTATGATTTTACAGGCTGGCTTGTATGGGCTGTGGGTTCGACAACTGCGGGCAACAATCGTCACCCTCCCGGCTAACTGTCGTAACTAGCAATAATTAATATTTTTCCAGGGCGACCGCACGGGCGTTACAATCATGTTCCTGTAGTTGCGTTAGCTATAGCTTTATTAATTAATCAATAAGTGTTTAACATTGCTCTTGGCTTATTCTTTATGTTAATAGTGGCCCTAAAGCCTATAATACGAAAGTAGCAAGGGTATTTTTTTCCTTTTAATGCACTTACGCAAAATAAAATACATGATTATCTTCTAAACGGTAAATGACACAGATACGACGATTAGAGGGAACTTATTCGAAATAATGTTAAGAACACGTTGGTCATATCAGCGCAGATACGCCAGTCTACGAGATAGGAACCTAGGAGACGAGATAGGGGCCCTCCCCACTAACTGTAGTGGGGAGGGCGACGAATTGAAGGTACATGGTTTGATTTTACCCGACTACGGAGGGATTTTCGGGACAAGAAAAGCCGAAGTCACACGTTATAGGTACCAAACAAAACACGTGACTACGGCTTTTCTTTTTATTCTGTTCTTATTTTTCCAGTTACCTTGTTTATTTCAGTATCCCGAAAATCTTGTTTCATACTTTTTCAGTGTTGTTTTTTTTTGTCGTAGTCGGGTTTAGGTTTTTTACTTCATCTAATGACTTCTCCTGATCTAGAGTAGAGCGAAAGGGTGTGTCAGATTTTTACAAGCTCAACTTTGTTTGTTTAGTTGCCCTTTGCGTTCTAGGATCTCGAGTTATCTTTTCAGAAACGTTTTTGGTGACATCTCTTTGAGGCGCATTCGGAACATTACGCGCCGTTGACGACTGGGGAACTTATGGAACATGCAGGGATTTTATTCTGTACTAGCTTTTGTCCGCGGCTTTGCCTGCGCACATATTTTTACTCTGTTGGCAAGGCAATCATGCGTAAGTAGTAATTTTGTCTGAATTTCTTGCATATACTAAATAAAAATTCGAACTACCTACATTGCAACTGAAAATATGTATTCGCTTATTGAAGTAAAATGTAACTCGCAATTTATTACGTATAAGGCTATGAGTTATTAATTTAGTTGTAAATGTTATCAAAGTGTTGTGTTGTGAGAATTGAGGAGGACTGTCCTACCGTGATACAGTGTACACTAGTACGAAGGACAGTGTGAATCTATTTTAGTAACCGAACACCTTTGTCCAGGTAATGTACATCAACAACTATTACTATGTAAGTTTGGTCGTATTGCTAATTTTTATTGTATTGAAATAAATAAATTGATAAAATATAGCCTATGTCACTCAGTAATAAAGCAGCTTTTTATTCATCATCATCATCATCATTTCAGCCAAAAGACGTCGACTGTTGGACATAGGCCTTCCCCGATTGTCGCCATAATGAACGGGCTAGTGCGTCTTGCATCCATCGGATTCTGACGTAAGTCTGAAAATAAACTTATTATTATTTTCAGCATTTGTTTATTTATCTCAGGACCCTGAGGTCCTGGACCTTTGGGAGGCGTACAAGAATCCGAAGCCAACTCGCAGAGGCCCTTTAGGTTGTTATAATGAGACGTGATACCAACATACAATTATCTCTGTACACGCTATACTAGTGCACCCAAGGACAACCCCCGGTTTGAAAAACTATTGCGATACAATATGGAAAACAAAATATTAGGGCTATGGTTTTTGGAGTCTTAAGTGGACTGGTATCATGGAACTATGTTAAGACTATGGCCCCTGCCTGAACAATGTCATTAATATCCATCGATTAAAGGATTATTATTATTATTATAACATCCCTGGTTTACAATTCTAGATTAATTTTGGCAACATCTATACTTATAATAAATCTGTAGAGAGGTCAATTCTGTACATGAAATATTTTTCCAAAATAACTATCAGGGGGTGATTAGTGATCGATACTGATGCCAAAAATGCAAACAGTAAAATTTTTGTCTGTCTGTCTGTCTGTCTGTCTGTCTGTCTGTCTGTCTGTCTGTCTGTATGTTCTTTATAGAAACAAAAACTACTCGATGGATTTTAACGAAACTTGGTACAATCATTCTTCATACTCCTGGGCAGGTTATAGTATACTTTTCATCACGCTACAATCAATAAAAGCAGAGTAGTGAAGTGAAATGTTGGGGAAACGGGAGAAATTACTCCATTTTTTAAGCTTCCGTCGCGTTTGCAGCCTTAATAGTTAAAGCTACACAGAAATCATGCATAACGGAAATGTTCTCCTCAAAATTATATAAAAAATATCCCACAACAGCATACGTCTATCTTTTATGGTTGACTCACAATAACACGTGTAACTCCCGATAGCTTAGCAGTTCTGAGCTTTCTGTTTATTTTTGTCTACTCTTACGTTATAGCACTGAATGTTGCTGACATAAGCAACAGGATCCGCGTACGAAGTCGCTGGCAGAAGCTAGTAATACATAAAGGCTGCTGCTAAGTTGTTGACTGCCCCTAAATACCGAACACTTTTGTCAACTTAACGTACATACTTCGTGTTTGTATCACCACAAAACATATAGGTACTTACAGAAGTCAATCTACATACAAAGCGCGTTCGAACAACGCACACATAGACACCGCTCACAGACACGATATCTCGGGAGCGTCTCGGCCCACTCGCCGAACAGTTCCGGCTCAAACGCTCATTAGTGTGCGTCCACCGAGCGTAGGTATAAAAAGTGAAGTTCATACATGAGATTGTCTTCTGTACCTATCTATTTTGTGGTATCACCCTCGACGAACCCAACTTCGTTACCGCAAACCATTAATAGTTCCGAGCTTACCTCCTTAGGTTAGATTAATACGACCGTAGTAAGTGACGCGTATGGCATACTTTACTGACTGATATATACGGAGGCTGTATTACGTAATGATTACGTTTCGTTAATTTTGTACTTTAATGCTAGGTCTGAGGAATTATTTTAAAGAATTACCGTGGCCTTGGAATACAAAGGTTAACTAGGAAATTTTTATTTATTTTTATTTATTTACTAGCTGCTGCCCGCGACGTCGTCTGCGTGAAGGCTCTACAGCACCAAAAATAGCTAAGATACCAGTGTCGCTTTAGCATTATAATTACACAGCTTTTAAAATAGCATTAAAATACAAGTTTTTTTTGCAAGCGAAGCAAGTGAAGAGAGTTATATGGGAATTCTGCTGAGTTCAGTCATAAGATGTGACCGAAAGAGATAGAGAAAATAATGCAGGAATACATTCCAGGACACAAAAGAGTAAAAATACATACAAAGGTATAATACTTTACAACACTTCCCTATAAACTGCGTTGGTAGTTGTGCTGCCAGGAGCCAAAATGTAAAGAGAGTCAGGACTGGTGACGCGGAAGCAAGCAAAGTACAGTTGCCCGTGTGAGAAGCAACTCGTCCTGAGGTCGACACCCACTGCCCTCAGTGTCTGCCCCTGCGACTTATTGATGGTCATTACGAAGCAAATACTCACGGGGTACTGTACGCGCTCGAATTGGAACGGGAAGTTATGAGGTATGAAGGGAATGCGTGGTATAAATACTGCCTCGCCGACGCCACAACCCAAAAGAATTTCCGCTTCAATGGTTTGTCTGTGGAGCGTGATAACTTTAAGGCGAATCTCGTTACACAACTTCGGAGGAGATAGGTTCCGAAGAAGCATAATCGGGACACCGACCTTCAGCTTGAGAGTATGCGCTGGAAGTCCACTCGCTGACAGGGAGTTCAGAAATTCCACGGGATAATGTGTGGCGTCATCTTGCACGACGACAGTGTTTACCGAGGTGTAGACTACTTCATTTCCCTCAATTTCCAAGAGAATGCATTCGTTAATTGGTGCAGCATTTTTGGGCGTCAAAATGGCCCGCTCACACATGCAAGAATTGTGCTGGTGCGGTATACGACTGATGTCCCCGTACACACAGCGAATGAGTTCTTCTAAGCTGGATTCCACTCTACCGAGAGACTCTGGAAGCATAACCTTTACACCTCTGTCTTCTGGTAGAGTGCCTTCGCAAAGACTTAGAAGGACATCGGACAATTCTCGAGCACGTGCATTGCCATCGAGCCGAGCTCTCATATTAATGGTCAAGCGCAGCGTACGAACTCATGACCACAACGAAGATCTGGTTTTGCCCAATGCTTTCAAGGACGGTGTCGTAAATTTGTTTTTGCTCTGAAGAAGCGACATGGTAATTTCGTATGGTGGTCACGGTGGTCATTTCGCCCGGATCGTAATTTGTCTCGGCGTTATACTCCCGATTTCCACGGTTTTGATGCGATGATGATTGGGGAGCTGGTAATCCATAATTAATCAGTGGATTGCCGCCGATAGAAATGACCACATCTTGAAGTGAACTGAGACAGGTGTTCAGCACGCGTTCATCAATTACTTTGACTTCATCTCCAGTAGCACGCTTCAAAGGTCGTAGAAAATCTTCAGACAGATGATGGCGATACTTCTCCCACAAAGCTACTGGGTTCGCGACTCCACAAAACACCAAGATGACGGCACACAGATGACGCATGCGGCTGGGACTGTCATTGACGCTCGCCGCGAGGGTGTCATCCCAATTTTTGTCACGGTCGGGAGGGTGACGTGCTACGCAGGCTGCGCGGTAAGTGGGATACTCCACGCCATCAAATGTCTTCAGAAAAGCGAAAAACGTTGGGCCTCGGACAGTGTGATCACATAGATAAATACCGAACAAAAGTATTAACAGTCAATGTTTTTTTGTACTAACAACATGAAATTGATGATCATCAATGAACATAACTCTTTTGTAATACCTAACACAGCATTTTAATTAAATTGTCTTCCTCAACTCTGCTCAAGATTTTGAGGGTTTTATTGGAACTTGAATTTGTCAAAACGAAATATGCGATAAAACTTTTATGAAGAAAAAGTACATTGCCATCTATGAATTTTAAGAATAACTAACTACTAACCTCGCCAACATGATCAAATTTAAATTATTAATTTCCAAAAAGTGTCATGAACTTGATTTGATTTTTATGAAATCTCATAGATGGCGCTGTTTTAAAATTGTCTTTATAATACTAACATTTATTAAAATAACTGTTTCTCTGCCCAAGTTACTTAAATGGCATAGTTTTTATAGTGTAAAGCTAGATAATAGTATGGCTTACTTAAAAACAACATTTAAATATGCGTCGTTAGATTACACGCTGTCACAGAATGCGTAAGTAAAATAAAGATTCACAGCTCCTCTCCCGTAGGAGATAGCGTGATAATATGTAGCCTATATGTTAACCCGACCTCTTAGTAATATTCATGCAAAATTTGAAGTAAATCTGTGCAGTACTTTTTGAGATTAGCCCGGACATACATACAGACAAACAGACAAACAGACAAACAGACAAAAATTCTAAAAACTATATTTTTGACTTCGATATCGATTGTAGATCACGCTCTAAGTATTCTTTTAAAAAAATATTCAATGTACAGTTTTGACTTTGCTACGATTTTATTATATGTATAGATTTCTTCATCTTACATCTATCTTTACAGGTTTTTTTTTTACCCCAATGTGATACATGCGCTTATCCTAACTTATTAATACTAACACCTATAACTAATTATAAATACTGCATTCCTTGTGAATTCGCCCAGAGTACAACAAAATAAGTCTCTCGTCTCAATAGTTATCAGGTTGAGCGGGTGAAGCGCGCGCGTAAGGGGCGCCTTCCTTAAAAGGTTAGTCCGGCCGCGTGGTTCGACCAGCAGGCGACGTCGTCGTCGTCGCCACACGTACCTGTCGATGAAACACAGAGAAAATGATGAAACACAGAGAAAATCATGAAACATAGAGAAAATGATGAAACACAGAGAAAATGATGAAACACAGTGAATTATGATAATTCTTTAACAGCTATCTGTTAAAAGAAGGAAGGTACGAGGATGGATTGAAAAGTTCGCGGCCTCAGCCAGAAAAAAAAATAAAATGTAAATAAAAGTAAATTTATTTTTCCACGTAATCTCCACTTAACATAATGCACTTCTTCCATCTGGTTTCCAACGCCTGTATGCCAGTCATAAAAAAAGTTTCTTCAAGGCCTTCAAAAAAGTCACACACCGCAGCTTCGACCTTCTCATTTGGTGAAAATTTTTGACCTCCAAGGTGTTTTTTTAGGTTTGGGAATAAATGAAAATCTGAAGGTGCCAAATCAGGGGAATAGGCGGGATGGGGCAGTAATTCAAAGCCACAATCACGAATTTGAGCCATAGATTCAACAGACGTGTGAACGCGTGCATTATCCTGATGGAACAACACTTTCTTGCTGAGCAATCCTGGCCTTTTCTCTTTGATTGTTTCACGCAAACGACGTAAAAAGGTGCAGTAATAAGCCGAGTTTATAGTTTCACCTTTTGCAAGGTAGTCCACCATGATGACACCCTTAGCATCCCAAAAAACTGACGCCATCACCTTGCCAGCTGACAAAATTGCTTTAGCTTTTTTTGGAGTCGGTTCATCAGGTTTTTTCCACTGCTTGGATTGCTGTTTTGACTCTGGGGTGTAGTGGTGTACCCAGGTTTCATCCATTGTCACAAATCTGGCCAAAAAATCTTGTCGATCAGCCTCAAACATTTCCAAACAGTCGCGAGAAATCGTGAGCCGTATTCGTTTTTGTTCAACTGAAAGCAATCTGGGTACCCACCGCGCATAAACCTTAGAAAATCCAAGTTCATTGACTATGATATTTTGTGTTCGTTCATACGAGATGCCAATAGTGTCTGCAATCTCCTTGATGGTCAATCTCCGATCTGCCAATATCAGATAACAGATTTTCCCGATGTTTTCTTCAGTCGTAGACGTCGTAGGCCGGCCGGAGCGAGGGTCATCTTCAATACTCTCTCGTCCGCGTTTAAATTCTGCAACCCACTTTTTCACAGTCGTATACGACGGAGCAGATTCCCTCAATGTTGTTGACATATCTTCGTGAATCTCTTTTAGAGTTAGTTTTTTTTTAAACAGGTATTTGATGACCGCACATTGCTCAATTTTCTCCATTCTTTAAAAACGCTGCACTTAGGCTCACAAAATTCAATCTAATTTAAAAACAGATAATGCTATTGCGATAGAATTTTACAATGTGACAACCAGAGAGTAAGCAAATCGAATGAGGTCAGTTACATTAAAATAGTTCAAGTATTTATGTGTTAGGCCGCGAACTTTTCAATCCACCCTCGTATGAAGGTATTTTCGTTAGTTGTCATGGCGGACATTCGGATTACGTGTTATTGTGTAATTTAAATAGGTAACATCTTCTATACTTATAATAATAATAATACTTATAATAAATCTGTAGAGAGGTCAATTCTGTACATGAAATATATTTCCAAAATAACTATCAGGGGGTGATTAGTGATCGATACTGATGCCAAAAATGCAAACAGTAAAATTTTTGTCTGTCTGTCTGTCTGTCTGTATGTGCTTTATAGAAACAAAAACTACTCGATGGATTTTAACGAAACTTGTTACAATCATTCTTCATACTCCTGGGCAGGTTATAGTATACTTTTCATCACGCTACGATCAATAGGAGCAGAGCAGTGAAGGGAAATGTTGGGGAAACGGGAGAAATTACGCCATTTTTTAAGCTTCCGTCGCTTTTGCAGCCTTTATGGTTAAAGCTACACAGAAATCATGTATGACGGAAATGTTCTCTTTAAAATTATATAAAAAATATCCCACGACAGCATGTGTCTATCTTTTATGGTTGACTCACAATAACACGTGTAACTCCCGATAGCTTAGCAGTTCGGAGCTTTCTGTTTATTTTTGTCTACTCTTACGTTTATAACACTCTCACTCATCTCTAATTATAAAAAGTTAACATTATTATCTATTCAATAAAAAAATAATTATCGAAATCGGTATAGAAACACCTAAGTTATACATGAAATGCGCTAATAAGCCATCCATTTTCTAAACATTTCGTAAATGGCGTTGGTGTCGAGTTATATCACGCTATGGGAACACTTTTAGGGAATAAAGAAAGGAGCGCGTTTTCCTATAGCCCATTTATTAATTATATCGAACAAGGAGACTAGAGTGTTTGCACACTGTCACGCACGTAAGTGGAAGGGAGAGATCTGGAACGTCTCGAATCGTCTCGCGCATCACGTTGTTTTCCAGTCCCCGGGCTCTTAGAGTTCGACATCAGACGTTTCAGATCTTTGACTTTGACGACCCCGTTGTCGCTGGCATAAGCAACAGGATCCGCGACTTCGCACGCGGATCCTGTTGCTGGCAGAAGCTAGTTAAAAATAAAACTTGTTCAATACACTTCCTCAAAAACTAACTCTTACCGCACTACGATTAGGTTATACCTATATCACCCTCGTGTTTTTTTATTTTATTTATAATAATATATTTAGTACGGAATAATCTCATTAACACGTCCACCAATACTGCTGAGCGCGCTCGCCTACTGGCTGTGGGTGAATGGGAGTCGGGTCTTTGGCTACAGGCTTTAGCGTCACCTAACATAGGTACTATGCTGAGTGACACCACCTTCCGGATCGCTACATGCCGGCGTCTGGGTGCTCCTAGTGGAGCTCCACATCGATGTCAGTGCGGCGAAACAGTCGATCGCCTCGGACACCATGGCTTATCTTGCAGTAGAAGCGCTGGTCGGATAGCACGGCATGCCAGTATTAATGACATCATCCGTCGAGCTCTTGTCACTGCCGGGGTGCCAGCTGTCTTAGAACCCAATGGCTTGGCACGTGACGATGGGAAGAGACCAGATGGGATGACTATAATGCCTTGGAAATTGGGTAGGCCTTTGGTGTGGGATGCAACATGTGTCGACACCCTTGCGCCATCCCATCTTCTGAGTACCGCGAGCTGTGCTGGAGCGGCTGCTGTAGGTGCAGAAAACCTCAAACGGCGTAAATATAATAACCTCATTGGAAGTTATATATTTGAGCCGTTTGGGGTTGAAACACTAGGGCCGAGCGCTCATCGAGTTTTTAAGGATATCAGCAAACGTTTGGTCGACTCTTCGCGTGACCAGAGGGCTGGCCTTTTCTTCGGTCAACGAATCAGCATTGCCATCCAGCGTGGCAATGCTGCCAGCGTTTTGGGCACATTTTCCCATTGACATCGATGTGGACGAATTTTTTGATGCCCTTTGATTTTTCCCCGTTTTTGTGCCTTTTTTACTCGTTTGTACATATTATTATTTTAAGTTTGTATATACCTATTAATTTATAATATTTAATAGTTAAGATGTATATAATTATAAAATAAATATTATAAATTTTATTTATCATAACAAGGATTTTTTCTTTCCAATTTGTTAACGGTCAACGGTGATTATTTTTTTAAAGAAAGAGGCGCACATTTTTAAGAAAATTAAATATCTCAGGCTTTAATACTGACACGTCCTCCCATCCACCTAAGAGCGGTAGAAGCCATGGCAAAAAAGATACCATGGAAAAATTGATACGTTAGATGATGTAAAGACGTCAATGTTACTGACTAAGCCGTATACTACTCTGTCAAGAAAGTACCGGGAAAAGATCAATAATACACAAAATGTCTGTTATTCATCCAAATTTATTTTATCACCTTCAAAGTATGCTCCTTTAGAAACGATACATTTGCGCCAACGAATAATCCATTCATCAAAACATTTTTTAAACGCTGCTTCCTGAATTGAGTTCAGTTCTCGCCGCGAATTCTCCTTTATGTCTTCTATCGATTGAAAACGGGTGCCACGAAGTGGTAATTTGAGTTTAGGAAAAAGAAAAAAGTCAGCAGGAGCCATATCTGGTGAATATGGTGGTTGCTGGATGGTATTTGTTGAGTGTTTGGTCAAAAATTCGTTCACAATGATAGCCTTGTGCGAAGGCGCATTGTCGTGGTGCAAAATCCAAAAATTTTCTTTCCACAAATCTGGCCTTTTTCGTCGAATTTGCTCTCTTAAACGCCGCATAACGCTCAAATAATATTCTTTATTTACCGTTAGACCTTCCGGTAAGAATTCAGAGTGCACAACACCGCGATAGTCAAAGAAAACAGTCAACATGACTTTGACTTTTGATCGACTTTGGCGTGGTTTTTCAGTTTCAGATCAGTTGGAAGGCGCCACTCCGAAGCTTGTTGACTAGTTTGCATGTCAAACTCGTAAACCCACGTCTCGTCACCAGTAACAATGCGTTTCATGAATGTTGGGTCCGAACTGACTCGTTCTAGCATGTCCTCAGCGACTTTCATGCGATTGAGTTTTTGGAGAAAATTCAGATCTTTTGGGACTAGCCGAGCAGCAACATGTTTCATACCCAAATGATTAGTTAAAATGGTACGGATCGACTTGTGAGATACAGAAAGTTCGGCGGCTATCTTTCTCAGAGTTGAATGGGGATTTTCAGTCACTATTTCCTTCACTTTTGCGATGTTAACTTCAGTTGCAGACGTTGACGGCCTACCAGAGCGAGGCAAATCTTCCATCACATCTCGACCGCTTTTGAACGCTTTGAACCACTCATAAGCACAAGTTTTTGATAAAGTCGATTCACCGTAAGCCTTCTGTAACATTTTCAGTGACTCCGAACACGAAATTCCATTGGCGATGCAAAATTTAAGACAAACTCTTTGTTCGATATTTTTGTCCATTATGAAATTCGCAATACACACTATATATGATATTACTAAAACCAGCACTGTATTTACTATAAATAACAGATGCAACTCAAACTCCGCGCCAAAATGGAAAACAATTGTGCCAATCTAACAACTACAAAAAAACAAAAATTTGAATTTGGAACCATAAACAAATCATCCATTCCCGATACTTTTTTGACTGAATGTATAACGTTAATACAACCATACATTCAAAGTCCACAGTTACCAATTCAAAGACCACAAAAAACCACACACACCACAAATTCTAGACACAAGAAAAACCTCTTTCTAAAATCAATGAGTGCATCCACCTCAACGATAAACATAGACACAGCAATCTTACATCTATTACTTAGATGAACAGACAGACAGTACTAAAATGCACATAAATTCTAATAAAAGCAAACGATGACTGGTTTCAGCACGTTTTGGGAAAAGGGATTTCGTGTTCGATTGTCTGATGGCTCCTTCCATTCTCCACCATCCTTCCCAGGGGTCGCGTTCATTACCGCTGGCTCTCAGATGCACCTTAGATAAAGTTTTATATACCTCTTCAACAGTCTCACTGAGAACAATTGGGATTGTTTATGCCTTTGCACGACTGTCATTTGCTTTTATAACAAGGTTTTATTTAGAACGGGTGCTAATTTTGAATTTAACAGACTTCTTTTTAATAGCATTCTTCGCTTCTAAGGCCGCCTCCCACGAGCCACCGCCTACAACACAAAATGCCAGCACATTTTCTGTAGATTTCATACATTTTACGCTGCCCGCACACGTCAGACTTTTTGTAGGACAGATTATCGGGACGATTTTGTATATTTATAACATTGTTCTGTATTTCTGATCAACTTATTGTAGGACGTGAACGTTGCACTATTGTTATCAGTGTGTTCCATTTTTCTCCAACAAAAAATCTGCCGCCGATTTGGGTGACTTTAAGCCTTCTGATGAGGCCCATTGTGAGCAACCACGTTTTTGAGCCATATGTCATCACTGGCAACACGCACTTATCATAGACTTTCGTCTTGAGACACTGTGGTATGTTGGACGAGAAGACACCGCGTAGCTTCCCGAACACTGCCCAGCCGAGTTGAGTTCGAATAAAAAATGAAGACATCCGCAGGAGAACTAAAGTTGTCGACATAGCACAAAGAATCGCCAAACTTAAGTGGCAATGGGCAGGGCACATTGCTCGCAGAACAGATGGCCATTGGGGCCGAAAGGTTCTGGAGTGGCGACCGCGTACAGAAGACGCAACGTTGGAAGTCTGATGGTGGTCTGATGACCTGGTGAAGGTTGCGGGAAACCGATGGATGCGAGACGCACAGGAACGTTCATTGTGGCGACGCTTGGGGGAGGCCTATGTCCAACAGTGGACGTGTATCGGCTGAAATGAATGAATGATGAATGATTATTGGACGTGTTCGAGCAACCTTATATGGATTCACCGCACACGGTTGATGCCGGTGGCCACCACTTGCTACAAATCGTCGATGCTCGCTTCTGTGGCCCGAACTGACCCCTAAACACCGTCACACGACACTTGCGCATTTAAACCTTCTTCGTCAGAGTCCATTATGATACTTCGCGTATGGGTAAAAAAGTTTCAGCCAGGGTTCCACAAGTGATTGTCGCTAGCTTCTTGTGGCGGCGTTTGTAGCTATGACATGTGGCACATGTGCGGCGACACTAAGTCTACATTTTCTTCTAAATTACTGTCAGTCACAATTAACGAGCGTTTGAATGATACCTTTAAGGGGACCAAATGGTTGCAAACCAGCATCCCAACCAAGGTGACCTTGCTAATTTCAATCCATGTAGACAGCAGTTGTAAACCATGACGTTCAACGCCACCGAACGTGTCGGCGCATTATATGTAGCCTCAACACAAACCAAAAACATACACCAAGGTGATCTTGATTGGAACGCTAGTTTGCAACCATCTGGTCACCCCTTTAGCCACCAGTAATCTTCAATGTAAGCCACTTTCTCGGCGGTTATAAAAAAAATGCCACAAAGGCTAAAGCGGGAACTCTACTCCGCTCCCGCCTAAATCTTCTAACCTAACATTTCCGTGTAGAAGTCCTCTACAATTCCGAGCTTGGTTTGCTCGCTTCTGGACTTAGAATATTTATCCGGCTTTTCAAAAAAGATGAATTAGTTTATCAGAGGCAATCTCATTTTCCCGTTGGTTAGTTATAAAATTAAAAGTTTATTCGACGAGTTTCCTGGAAAAGGAGATGGGCACTCGGACCCCATGACCCAAGCGTTTCGACCCCAAACGGCTCAAAGCTGTAATTACCAATAAAGTTACTGTATTTAGGCTGAGGAGGATTCATTTTACTAATGAGATTATAAATGATTAATGAAAATTTTGGGAATTGGTTGTAAATAACATTTTTATTACAAGCTTTTATTTAGTTAGTTTCACCTGTCCCGATGTTTGTCTGTCATCAGATCTTGTAAATTAAATTTGACCCACATCCCGGTTACAGATTAAGCAGAAATTTTGCTTGCATGTGTAAATCAGATGATAGATGATTCGTCTTGACGATTATTAATTATATATAAGCTATAAAAGCTTGAAATGAAAAAAATATTTTCACTAAAAGCTTCTTACATGTCGAAACACTTTTACTCGCCAAAAATTGTACAATTCCATTTAGAATTTACGATTAAGTTTCTTCCACTTAAAAAGAAGCTCAGCTTTCCTAGTTTAGTGCCTGTTTTCAAAATATTATTCCAATTTTATTCCACAACAGCTTGTGTCAGAATAGAGAACTTATACTATAAAACAACTTCGACACATTGAACACAAAAGCTTTGTCATTCAAGCACAATAAACGTCAGTGATACAAGGCAAGATTTTATTAGTCCCACAGTCTCGCTAAGTCTCTACGGTACACTTCGTAAGTCGCACAAGGATCCCGTATGATTTCCAACTATGCAGAGTTGTAAGCACAGTTGGTATCCCAGCTTAGCCGGGACTTGTGCACTGAGAGCAAACAAACATACGTGCCAGTACTTCAAGTAGCGATGGAGATGGGAGCGCCTGTCTCAAGGAACCGTGTGCTCATCCTAAAACTAAATATCAACGTGTATTAGAATCTATCTCGATCGGATATGGAACAGTAGATTTTGAAATTTCAATGTCTATAAACAGTTTTATGTGAAACAAACTATGAGAGCGTTTATAGTAACATAAATGTGTTATCATTTGTTTTATAAAAAAATAAAATACTTAGAATTCTAATTGTTTGATTCTATTATTATCTATACTGGACTACTAGCTCTTGTCTGCGACTTTTACTGCGTCAATTCGTAACGGCACAAACGTATTTCAGATACATTTTTCTTTTTTCTAGAATAAAGGTAGTATAATATGTTACTTCTTAGGTATAACATCTGTCAATAATTCCCATCGAAATCGGCCCAGTCGTTTTGAAGATACAACAGAATAGACCAACATTTCTTTTTAATCTGATACAAACTAGTGCTTGACTGTGATCCTAACTGATGGTAAGCAGTGATGCAAGCCTATTCACTCTAGCCTTGAAGACACCCAAATTATAATCGGACGGGAAGACTGCAGCAAGCAAAATGTTCAATTCTTATTTTTGTTATTGTACTACTGTACCTACTTTTAAATGCATTTAAGGAAAAGCTGTTATATTGAAATTGCTAAAAAGACATTTTTGTTGAGTTAAACATAGATAAGAACTACGTAATTTTTGGAACCTAATTATAATAAATACACACAGTAAACAGTTCACGTACCACTAAATCCAATTTACTTTTGGAGTTGAAACGGATACAACGTACCTCGAACAGATCCTAATACCTAGTCATTTATCAACGAAAAACATTGGAAAACTAACCAAGTCGATTGCCCAGAAATTCCAACGACTATAGGTTTAACGTTTCGGCATTAAAGGCATTAGTAGTCTTTGAGGTATCTCGGGCAGCGCTCCCCAGACAAGTTTAAAACGAAGGAAACTTGAGACTGTTGCGGAAGAAATCCGAGGCTGCTCTGATTCTGGGCTGCTTTGTTCCGAAGTGTTGGACAAAGTCGGCCATTACGTTTTAAAACTAATTATAAATAGGTACATGCGATAAGGCAGCCAATTGTATGTTTTTTTAGTTTAAGGTAAAGTTAATCCGAGTGGAATTCCCTGCCAGAGTTTGTTTTCTGATAGCTCCTAGTGGTACTTAAGTCAAGAGTTAACAGGTTACTTCTAGGCAAGCGTGTTCCATAGTTGACCACATGATCGTTTACTATCAGGAATAGTGGTCAAAAACGAGCCATAAAAAAAGTTCTCATAATGTTAATATCTTGATGTAAAATTAAATATACGTAAACAAATTACAATACTTTTATTAAGTAATTAAGTATGTTTTAATCTTTAATAATAAAAGATTATAAAAGCGAAATATCACACATAGATAAATCTCTGAAACTATAACACCTAAAAACCAAAAATTTGGCATGTAGGTTTCTTATAGGGTGTAAACATCCGCTAAGAACGGATTTTACGAAACTCCACCCCAAACCCGTAAAACGGTGGTTGGAAGTTTGTATGGAGAAACCTGCAATCACGCGGGCGAATCCGCTGGCAGGAGCTAGTTATTGATAAAAATAATTAAAACATTAAAAAAAAAAACAAATCGCGTTCGAGTTTTAAACAAACAAATCGGAATGAATCACTACCTATAGAATAATCCGCCGGGATTCCGATCCCGATTTCCGGTCACCGTAGACTCGGGCTTGCGGACGGCGAGCCATGGGTAGCTCGCTGTCCAACCGTCCGGTAACTGTCCGGACCGAGCCCAAGACGTCGACGGCGCGCGCTGTTTCCGCGCGCCTCAAGGAGTTGTCAGCAACAGGAGGGGCCCAGCTGGGTCGAAGCCTACTGGGGCCAGGGTTATCCAAAAGGAAACTCGAGCCCCGGTATGAAGGCTAAAAGGAACGGGGTGGGTTTTTAGTCAGTAAGAGTCTGACACTATCTCCCGCTACACCCAAGGGCGGGTTTTGTCATTGGATGATTTTTTCCACCGAAAAAAAAAAAAACTACCTATAGAATAAATTGAATATATTCGCACCTACTTCCAACTTCTTTATTACGATAGATACAAAATGCTTGTGTAAAACATTTTTCACTTTACTCGGATAAAGTCTCCGCTGAAACTTTTCTTTAGAGTACTTTATTTTTGTTTAGCTTCGATTATAAAATAACCGAGTGGCCGACAAGACTTCGTTCAACTTCGGCTTTCGTCGGGTCCCGGTTAACGGCGTCTTGGTGCTTTAATGACTTTCACCCGCTAATTTAATTTAAATTTTCTTGATTACTTTCTCGTCTTTGTTAATACGACAGAGTTTTTCTTAGAATAATCCGATTTATGTTAATTTCTGTGTTATGTTTGGGCCGTGTTGTTAATTTCTTACCTGCAGTCAGACAGGTGGTAATCCTAATGCATATTTAATTTTGGGATTGAATCTTAATTAATAAAAGTTTTTGTTTTGGGTTTGTGCTGAAATTTATATTTTATTTTATTAATCCATCATGAGAGATGTTTACTTATAATTTAGTGATTAAATGTCGTATTTGAGTACCGATTGATTTTATGTTTAAATTAATCAAACGTACAAGTTAAATTAAAAAATCTATTTTAAAACCAATTTGGCCAAATTCTAAACTTAAAAAAAAATCCAATCACAGCACACTTTAAATGATATCACACTAATCTTATAAAGGCAAGTTTGTGTGTGTTTGTTACCGTTTTACGCTCAAATGGATGAACGGATTTTGATGAAGTTTAGCACATGGGCAGATCATGTCCTGGAATAGCAAGTATTTTATTTCAAAAAAAAAACGTTGCCTTGTGGTCAATTTTTAACTTTCACGGGGGTGAAGTGTCTTTTAAAAGCAAAAGAGTGTGTGTATGTTTCTTACTTCTTCATCCCGCGTACGGCTGAACGAATTTGGATCAAATTTGGTACCAGAAACAGTTTTATTTTGAAATTATGTCTGTGTGGGATAATCTTCTACTATTTTGCGGGTGAAACCACTACTAGCAGCTAGTGTGATAGAATAGATGAAAAAAGTCACCTTAGTATAGAAAAAAAAATTGACAGTGCCATTTCGTGCGTGCACGGTACACAGACCGGACAGAAAGGATCACAGAGTCCACAAAAGGAGGTTTCAATGAATATCCATTTTTAGGATAAACGCTCCTGAACCAATAGAGCGTGAAGATAAGACTATGTTTTAGAATCAAAACTTATGATTTTTTTTGTGGAAAATCATATTTATGGTATTTAAATTCAGAATGCGTAGTTTTATTGTTGCCATTTATTATTCCAGAGGACCTTGCGGTTTTTGGGATTTTCAGAGTGATTTTTTTATGTTTTAAAGTTGCCCTGTATTTTGAAGTAGTCTTTGAACGTCAGTATAACATCATATAGCATCCGTGAGTCAAATACCATCCCTGGGTATTAGTTTATAGTGCACATAGGATTACGTATCTTGTATTATGATATCAAAAATATTAATTATCTTATGTGAACCAGTCACATAAGATTATTAATATTTTTGAAACTATTATTACTGACTATATTCTTTACTATTTGCCTACCCCATAAAAGCATAGGATAAACATTTATAAAAACAAATGTACAGGGCAATCTAATACAAACATCATGAACAGATGAAACGAAAGGAAATAGATTTACGGTCAATTCGTCAGAGTATACACATCAACAGAATTTTCTTTCTTTTAATAGATATAAACTAGTATTTAACTGAAATCTTACTTGATAGTAAGCAGTGATAGGTACAATCGTTAATGCTGAAGCGCAATAGTTTATTTAGAGCCTAATAATTCATCTAGCCTTGAAGACACCTAAATTATAATCTTAAACTAATAGAATATAATACTAGGCATGCCTTTTAAGTTCTGTCGTTTAAATACTTCCCGCTAATTTTGAATTTAGAATTGCTCAATTTTCAAATTTGTTTGAATTTAGAATGGCAAAACAATCGAAATAATTAGAATTGATGCAACTATTTAGTCACAGCGTTGTTTTGAATCTATCAAGTCGCGCATAAAAATGAATCTCTCTAAGGAAAACGTTCGTGCGATAATTTTTTACAACTTTTGGAGAGGCCTAACTCGAATTCAATGTTTTGAGGAGTTAAGTTCAGTATTATATGATGAAGTTCCTTGTCTATGGACTGTCGAACGCTGGTATTTAGAATTCCACCGTGGAAATACTAGTCTTAGTGACAAATCTCGTGAAGAACGTCCAAAATCCGCCTTTACTGAAGAAAACATAGTTGCTGTGAGACAACTAATACTCGAAGATCGGCATGTGACGTATCGGGAGATAGAGGCGTTAATAGGCATTTCAGGGACAACCATTCAAAATATCTTGCATGAAGAGCTTGGTGTGAGAAAGCTATTTTGCCGATGGATTCCGCATTTGGTTTCCGATGATTATAAGGCGACCCGCGTCAGATGGTGTAAGAAATCTTTCCAAAGGTTCAAGCGAGGACAGTCAAATCACCTCTACGACATTATCAGTGGTGACGAATCTTGGATTTATGCCTACGACCCTGATTCCAAGGAGCAATCCACAACCAGGGTCTTCCGAGATGAGCAAAAGCCGACTAAAGTTTTTCGCTCTCGAAGCACTTCAAAGAAGATGTTGGCTACGTTCGTGGCGAAAACCGGGCACGTTGCAAGAATTGCGCTTGAAGATCGTAGAACGGTTAATGCAGAGTGGTATACTACAATTTGTTTACCACAAGTCATCGCTGAAGTCCGGACAACGCAAGCTCACATACCGCTGGTAAAACAATTGATTATTTGTAGCAGGAAAACGTAGAAATTCTTGTCTATCCCCCATGCAGTCTTGACCTAAGCCCTAACGATTTTTTTACATTTCCTAAAATTAAGAAAACTCTTCGTGGGCAAAGGTTCCAGTCCAGTGAAGAAGCAGTCAACGCTTCCAAGTCGGCGATTTTGGACATACCGACTTTGGAGTAGAATAAGTGTTTTAATAACAGGTTCGATCGAATGGAAAATTGTATTAAATTGAATACTTTGAAAAATAATAAATAATACTTTAAGGTTCTACTTGTGTTTTTTTCTTCAAACGACAAAACTTAAAAGGCATCCCTCGTAATATAAACTACATACAAAACGAAATGATATACTAATAAAAATATAAAATACTAGCTTTTGCGCCAGGCTTCGCCCGCGTACATAAAATATACTTTCAATCGTGATAATTAGAGACACAATAGAAAGACAATGGGTATGCGAACGCTTGGGGTTTAATGAAATATATCGTATGTCACTCAAGAATAAAACAGCTTTCTACTGGTGTACAAATTTTAGCAATCGGACCAGTACTTCCAGAGATTAAGTACCTACTACAAACAAAAAATAAAAACACAAACTTTACTTCTTTATATATTGCTAGCTGCTCCCAGCGGCTTCGCCCGCGTGATAGCAGAAAATTATCCCAAGGGAACATACTTCCAGGATAAAAAGTATCCTATGTGCCTACTATTCCAGGACATAATCTATCCGTGTACCAAGTTTCACCAAAATCGGTTTTACCATTTAGGCGTGAAGACGTAACAAACAAACAAACAAACTCACTTTCGCTTTTATAATATTAGTAAGGACTAGATATAATCGAAAAAGAGAAGAAAAAGTACTTAGAACGTAAGTCTCTAAGTAAAATTTTTGTCTACACGATGTATCATTGGTATTGATCGTCACAATCTAAGTATCTAAAAATAACCTGTTTATCACACAGCTTAGTGTTGGGCCATTAATTAAAATCCTGCCAAAACGAGATAATTTATAGGTATTGTTATAAAGATAAGGCTGTAACACGAAATACTTTTCACTCAGTTCAGAAGTTCGTCTAGCAAAATGATAATAAATTTAAGTTGTGGATTAAACTATCCGAGTACCGTCCAACAAACTTTTCTTTTAAATACACTTTCGTACTACACTGCGTTTCACTTAAGAAGTTCCTTCGGCGTAATGCTGGCTCCCCTGTCTATCTACACAAAAATGAAGGGAAAAAAGGAAAGAGTGGCCTACTCTTCCAAAATTGTTCCCTGAAATGCGAAACGAAATCGATTTTAACGGTAGTTGCTTTTGGAGAATTGTGAGGGGAAAGGGATTTTATTTAAAAAAAGCAGGTTTAAAAGGAAGTTGTTGATAGAGAGGTACGATATTGCGGCGTTGCGATTTCGGTATTTTAAAGAATTGCAGGGCAATCGGAATGGAGTCCAGCGTCTTATACTTACTTTATTCAAAAATAGTTAAAAAAAAAACAAACAAAAAGAGGCAATTGTGAAAAGTAACGAAGTATCAGTTAACTTCCCTAATATTAAGTAATTTGATTGCTCAAATTATTGCAACACTGTTTTTCCGTATTGTCAACATTACGGCAAAGGAAAGTGAAACGCACTGTACTTAATAGAGCTATCACTTTATACTTGTGAATTTTTATTTTATTTATGTTATGTTACAAGTCACTTGTAGATAGAATTCTTTTTTTATGATAGAATTCACAAGAGATTCTAAATAAAAGGTTCTGTTGTCTGAAATTGACTCGTATTTTTTTGTAAAATGAGCTATGTTATTATGATTGTTATTTTACTATTTTTTGCCAGCGGCTTAGACCTTGACCTCAGCAATAAAGTAACATTCTATTAGTGAAAGAATTATGAAAATTAGTCTAGTTGTTTTTGAGTTTATTTATTAGAAACACGAATAAAAAATATAAATTTTTGTTCTTTATAATTTTACTAGCTTTAACCCGTGGCTCGTGAGGCGTACATAAAATGTAGCCTATGTTACTCAGGAATAAAAAAACTTTCTGTTGGTGAAATAATTTCAGCTATCGGCCCAGTACTTTTAGAGATGACCTCCTACAAAAAAACATAGAAACAAAACAAACAAACTTCACGTCTTTATAATACCTAGATTAAGTAAACTTAGATTTAGTATTGGTTACACTTTTATAAGATACTTCTTTTTCACTTCGGGTCGATGGTTAGATGTTGTCAAAATGGCTAATATGTATCGAACTGTTTGTATGTTTAGTTCAGTACGTGGCCACAAATTGCAGATATAAAAGGCTCTTATAACTATCTAATAGATAATATTACTTAATTATTTTCCATCAACGTATAAAATTTTTTCTACACAATCACAAGAAAAATGTTCAATTGCTTTTCATAACTTTGAAAAAAAGGCTGGCAAATAAGTGCTTAAAACCTCTTTTCATTCATAATGTAACAAGAGTATGTATAAATTAGTCAATTAAAATGGCCAGAGTGTACTGAACTTCACGTGGAAAGCCTACACAGCACTCGTACACAAAGATACGCTATTCATTGTAGTGCTGTAGAGGCACTCAGGGCAATTTGTGGTGCCCATTAAAATGCTCGACAGTGTACAATGCAATGTGGAACAGTCTGCCGTACCTATATGGATTATAATTTGTATTGAAATAGATTGCTGTTTCAAAAGATACAAGGATTCTATGCTATTTTTATGCTGAAACGTTTTTTAAGATATTCATGGCTGAAATATAATTATAGTACCATAAAGAAGGACATTGTCATAGACAATGCGCTTGAATACGCCATGAAGAGGACATATTAAAACCACTTTTGACTCTGGTATAGTCAACAAAGAAAATAAGTTACCAGAATTTTCTGATATACTATTGTTGAAGTTTTCGTGGAGACAGATAGATGAATATGAATGAATTGTAGTTCATTATTGATTACTATCTGCTCCCGGCGGCTGCGCCCGTGTGATAGCAGAAAATTATCCCAAGGGAACATACTGGGCACGCCACGATTATGGCGGTAAGTCTCCTCTTTGAGGCGTGGCTGGAAAGACCTCACGGCGTCCTTACCTTCCGCATGACGCAGGTCCTCACCGGACATGGCAAGTTCGGGAGGTTCCTGCATCGGATTCAAGCGGAAGAGACGCCCGGGTGTCGCCACTGTGCGCAACACCCGGAGAACACGGTGGAGCACACCGTCGAGGTGTGCCCTGCCTGGGCGGAGCATCGCCGTGCCCTCGTGGGGGCCATCGGCGGCGGAGGCCATGGTCCGGAGCGAGGAGGAATGGCAGGCGGTCGCCTCCTTCTGCGAAGCAGTAATGCTTGCAAAGGAGAAGGCCGACCGCATCAGGCAACGGCGCTCTCGCCGCCGTCGCCGGAATTCCGATCCCGATTTCCGGCCACCGTAGACGCGGGCTCGCGGACGGCGAGCCATGGGTATCTCGCTGTCCGATCGTCCGGTAATGGACCAAGTCCAAGACGTCGACGGCGCGTACTGTTCCCGCGCGCCTCAAGGAGTTGTCAGCAGCAGAAGGGGCCCAGCTGGGTCGAAGCCTACTGGGGACAGGGTTGTCCGAAAGGGAGCTCGTGCCCCGGTATGAAGGCTAGAAGGAACGGCGCGGGGTTTTTAGTCAGTAAGAGTCTGACACTATCTCCCGCTCCACCCAAGAGCGGGTTTTGTCAAAGATGATTTTCCCCGTCGACAAAAAAAAAGGGAACATACTTCCGGGATAAAAAGTATCCTATGTCCTATTCCAGGACATGGTGTGCTACTATGACCTGAGTGCAGATCTCCTCAACAAACTTGACCGTCTTCTAAACTACTGCATTCGATTTGTTTTCAATTTGCGCAAATATGATCATATCTCTGCGTATCGGTCGTTTTTAAACTGGTTGCCTATACGCCAGCGTAGAGAGCAAAGAGCACTTACTACCTTGTTCTCATTTTTAGCCTCTCCAAATTTCCCTAGTTATCTAGCCCCTCACTTCCAATACATTTGCGCCAATCACAACAAAAGTCTACGGTCATCACATAACCGTCTACTTCATTGTCCTACTCACCGTACAGACTTCATTCACAATTCTTTTTATGTCCAAGCTATTTCTCTTTGGAATGCACTACCCCAGGATATCAGGATGGCAACCAATCGATTGTCTTTCAAAGTGAAGGTTCGCGAGTATATTCGTAGGAAGTTGGCAGTGGTTTCGTCACAGCGCTAATATATTTCATATTATTTGTTTGCACCAATTGTTCCTGTGGATTTGTGTGTTCTTCTTTTCCATTCTTGTATTATTCTGTCGTTGTTGTATAAGTGTAATTATATATATTATGTATTGTGTATCTGTATGTTATGTATTTATATGAATAATTGTATTAATATGTTACGGATAATATTGTCAACCTTTGGGTGATGCAGAGACAAATAAATCGTGGTAGGTGATTTATTTGTCTCTGCATCACCCAAAGGTTGACTGGTAGAGAATGCCTTAAGGCATCAAGTCCGCCTTTGTACTCTTTTGTGCATGAAGAATAAAATAAATAAATAAATGGTCTATCCGTGTACCAAGTTTCATCAAAATCGGTTTTGCCATTTAGGCGAGAAGACGTAACAAACAAACAAACTCACTTTCGCTTTTATAATATTAGTAATGATAGCATTTGTTTTTTTTTTTGTTGTTTTTGCATTGTGTTGTTTGTTGTTGTGTTGTTTATATTGTATTGTTTATTAATAAGTGTTTTTTTTTACTATGAGTTTTAATTTTGTCGACTGTACATATATTTCCTCTTCTAAGATGTTTGAAAAACTACATTTTACATTTTTATAGTGCTTGTGTTCTAATTTTAACATTTAATTGCATATCGAATGATGCTTCCACATCTATTTGATTTGTGACATTTTACGTTTATCACCCGACGTACGCGATTCATAAAGTGTTTTTATTTTCGGCATCAATTTAAAAATTACAAAGTAAATCAACAATATTTCTTTACAGTAGGTCAACACATAGGCATATTATTACGCTATTTACTATGGGGCCAATGTTTTATTATGTCTATTTTCTTTTGTCGTTTTTAAATCAAAGGCTAGCTGGTATTATAGAACAAAGCCCTCGACTGCGTCTACCTGTCTGTTCGCGATAAACTCAAAAACTACTATAAAACACTTAAACTCAAAAATAACTATTTATGAGGAAGGTTTATCTGTACAATATAAGCATTAAGCATATTAGAGTTGAGAAAAGCCGAGCATTTTAAAGACTTTTAACACCCTGTGATGCTGGGGCGGATCGCTAGTAGTTGTAATGATAAAAAAAAAACTGGGCAAGTGCGAGTCGGACTCTCGCACCGAGGGTTCTGTACAAACTTACCTATGAAAACAGTTCAATTTCCGATTTGAGTTACGAAGATTTTTCCGAATCACAACAAAAATTTACGACACTTACCTAACCAAAAATTTACAGTTTTCAGATTTTTTCTACACTTGCTAAAATAACTTGCTTTATGCCAAATTTCAGCATTCTAGGTCAACGGCAAGTACCCTATGAATTTTGATTCCCTTGAGTGTCACACAGGATCATTCATTGTGAGGAGAGACTTGGGTGAGGCCTATGTCTGACAGTGGACGTCTGTCAGCTGAAATAACGATGAAGATGATGATGAATTTTAAAATAGCCTTTTTATTTATTCATTATATTCTTTATTGTACACCACATAAACAAAGAAAAATGCAGGCATAAACGATTGTATCTTTTTTTTCGTGATAACTTAAAAGTTTGACAGCTTGAAAGCATCACAGCTTTAAAGGACCGCAGATTTGAGTAATATGGCTTTAATTTCAACTCGATACCTACACGCTGTCAAGACAGACAGACGGACGGACGATGGACAACAAAGTAATCCTATAAGGGTTCCGTTTTTCCTTTTGAGGTACAGAATCCTAATAAAAAAAACCTTTTTATTAAAAAAAATAACCGACTTCACTAAAAAATTTAATTGAATTTGAGGAGTTTCCTCGATTTCGCCAAGATTCCATCATTAGATCCCGACTTGGTGACTATGGGACCATTTGGGATGTCAACAAAAAAATAATTTTTCATTTCGGTTGGCAAGCGACAAAGTTATGCGCGATGTTTATATTATAAACATCCGAATTGAGAACCTCCTCCTTTTTTGGAAGTCGGTTAAAAAAATACCACATTTCATCGTAATTTTTAGTGGCTTTTCAACTATTTGTATTTGTCGCTCAACTCGCGATTTTATTACATTTGGCTGTTTACATTCTGAGCCATTTTATTCGATTAACAAATATTGTTTGTGCCTGCCAGGAGTATTGTAACGCACAATTTTTAATGTTTTCATCGCATATTTTATTAGTAGATGGAGTATAAATATTTTTGAATACTAAAAGCGATGTAACAAGATTAAATTTTAAAATTATTTGGCAAACACCAGCGTTTTCCTATGGCTTTGCCCGCTTGATAATCCAGTATAATCCAAACAGGATAAAAAGTATACTACAGCAGAGTCGGCCTTATAATGTTCCCACTGTTGGGACTCAGGCCTCCCCTCTAAGAGAGGGCATGGGCCGTAATCCGCCACGCGGGCCCAGTGCGGGTTGGTGGATGTCACATGCTTTCGGATTTTTGGTTCTAGGACACGCCGGTTTCCACGCAAGACGTTTAGCACGCAAAACGTTATGCACACATATATTGATTTATCTATTATATAATTAAGTTACTAGTTCGAATTGAAAATTGATTTTGGCGTTTAATAGCCCACATATCGAGCTAGACAACTCACAGGAGCAGAACTAAGGAGCTAGAGGACGAGTGGCAGGCGGCCGCCTCCTTCTACGAAGCAGTAATGTTAGCAAAAAAGAAGGCCGACCGCATCAGGCAACGGCACTCACGCCCCAGCCACCACCGAGATTAAGATCTCCATTTCCGGCCACCGTAGGCGCGGGCTTGCAGACGGCGAGCAAGGGGTAGCTCGCTGTCCGTCCGTCCGGTAAACGTTCGGACCGAGCCCAAGTCGTCCACGGCGCGAACTGTTCCCGCGCGCTTCAAGGAGTTGTCAGCAACCGTAGGAGCCCAGCATGGCCTCAGTCCCCGCCCCCGGCGGTCCCGCCAACTCACCCCCCCCCCCCCACCCCCCGAAAGAAAAGCACACACGCACACTAACACTATCTCCCAAGGGAGAATGTCACGTGGATGATTTTTACCAACCTTTAAAAAAAACACAGGAGCAAAGCAGTAACCAAATCTGAATCAAAGATGCGGGTAAAATCATAGGGCACGAAAGGTAGCTATTCTGTCATATTTGTTTAGTGTATCCATAGTAAAAAGAAAAACTTTTTTGCTTTATATTTTATGCGATTTTATTGACGGAAAAACAGCATTGGTAAGATACATTCAGCACAGTTACATACTGATTGAATTGAATAGTAATATTAGGAATTCTATCTAGTGTTATGGCGATACCCAGTCGGAACATTGTCGGTCGGAGCCAATCGGTAGCAAGGCGATCACTGCGACGACGAAGCTGCATGCCAATGTTGGCTGGACGGCAATGTTATTGGAAAAACAATTGAACGAAATGAAAAGAGAATGATAACAATGTATTTGTATTGTATATGTTCGGTTATTTATTTATTTATTTAAATCTTTATGCACAAAGTTGTACAAAGGCGGACTTAATGCCTTAGGCATTATCTGCCAGTCGACCTTAGGGTGGTGCAGAAACATAACATGGCAGGTGCAACTTAATAAATGAGAAAACAAATGCAATAGTAAATACATACTTAGATACATACATATAAATAAACAGAGCTATAGTGAAAAAAAGAAATCAGTGCGATGATGATTCTGCCAACATCCTGCGAATATGCTCTCGTGCCTTCACTTTAAAAGAATATCGACTAGTCGCCATCCTGATATTCGGTTATTGGATTCGAATGAAGTTGAGGAACTGACTCAAAGACTACTTCAGCATGATAATTTGAACCGCGGGACAAGGAGTTTGTAGATTTTTTATTTGCTAAATTATTGTTCATCATCATCATTTCAGCTCAATGACGTCTAATGTTGGAATTAGGCTACCCCCACGTGTTGCTATAACGACCAGTCCTGAGCGTCTCGCATCTATCGTATTTCCGCAAAATACTGGTTCAGGGTAAGCTTGCCTACTTTTCCGTACTAGTGCGGAAAACTGTGAATTGCGTGCCTAAAAGCGGGTGTTCGAGTAAGTTTTTTTTTTGGTTTTTTTATGTGTATTCTGTGACATAGCAATCTGTAAGTTAATAATAATCCACTCTTTTGGCTGAAATTCTATTACTAGGTTTTATATGTCAGAAGCTTGGATGTACAATTTGCAATCAAGTGTCTCATTCCACATTGGTGTATCTATCCAGTAGAGAAGGTATATTTTGTCTTTTAATTCTCTTGTATCGTAAGCTTCCATCTCCTGATAAATTGGAGGGCCAGTTCGAGTAAGTGTATTGAAAAGTATTTAAAATTAGTTAAATTTAATCTATGTACTTGGATTGCTCTTAAGCTCACTCTTATTTTTATGTAACCTTGACATCCAAATTGGTTTTTATTTATATTTGAATTTAGAAAGACATTGAACTTCGATTACATTTCAAAAAACATGGTTCTGTAATTTGAAAAACAAACTTTGTAACGCGATAGCCATGTTCGACTGGATTTCTGAATTTTTGTTTGGTATTTTATTACCTCAAATAAATTTATTCTTTAGGCAGCGTACTTACTGCTTATTTTTATAGATATAATCTTTATTGTGCACCAATCTTCTATATACGACATTATTTTTAATTTATACGAATCCTGAATATAGTTTGTTCAGAATCAGTAACTGAATGGTTTCTGTTAGTTTATACACCACTTACATGTTTTCCTAAAAATATTTAAAAAGGTCACAAGTTGGACTCCACCGACACTAAGTACAACATAGGTCACGGTAGGTCATAGCGGGCATTAGACGCCAGCAAACAGTAGGGTGCAAGTGCAAAACTACCGCGCATTGATGGCCCGGTGACTATGTATTTTTGCTGATATAAAAAGCTTATAACATTTTGATTTTTCATGATACAGTTATGAAATTTTGTACATAGATTCTTTACATAAAAATACTAGACACGTGTTTCGGGTTTCACATATACTAAAACTAATGTTGTCTAAGTGTTTGTATGTTTATTACTTTTTCACGCGCAAACGGCTGGTGGTATACAGGTAGACCATTTCCTGGAATATAGCATAGTCGGCTATATGATGTGGCCGTAATCCCTCACGCGGGCTCAGTACGGGTTAGTGGATGTCACATGTCTTCAAATTTTGGGTTCTAGGATATGCCGGTGGCCTCACGATGTTTTCCTTCACCGTTTTGAGAGCAGTGGTGATGAAACAAATTACACAAAGTAATGCACCTGGCTGGGTTTGAACTCGCGACCTACAACTCGGCCACCACTACTCTCTCTTTCCTGGAATATTACATAGATTATCCCCTATTTTTATCCCAAGGTTATGAGGAGAGCTACACATTGCTCGCTGTCTACAAGCCTCAAGCTCTGCGACTCCCAATGCCCGTTGCTTAAACCTGTTAATCCTAAGTCCCAAGTAAACAGTTTTCAAATAAATCTGTAAACCCTTTCAATATTATTCTTTAAAGTTTGTCTTCGGTCGTCGTGGTGTAAAATGGTCTGTTCGTGTGTTCTGACTCGTTTTGTTTGAGTTAGCGATAGACGACGCCATCAGAACAGATGTGACCTTTGAAGATAATAATGATGGTGATGATGTCTTCTATACAGGGTTATTTGTAAAACACTAACAACCTTGCGAGACTGTATTACTAATATAATAAACAACAACTTTTGTTCTATGACTTCTTAAAAAACATAGTACCTTCAAGATTTCGTGGTTCTATCTAACACATTTCAACTCTGTATTTTGCTGTACCTACCTACGTCCGTAGGCGCATCAAGTACCCCCGCCACCTGATCCTCCCTCCCCTCCGCTATTGTACCTAATTATGTGAAAAAAATCATAAAAAAATTGTGGGTTTTATGAGCAGATTTAGTTTGTTTAAAATTTAGAAATAGCATTGAAATAAGGACCTTTTATTATACCGTGTATGAGAAAATTTTATTGGAATACAACTATTTGTGTTTGTTTACCTATTTCAGCGGGTTTGCGCACGTGATGGCTTGACCTTTGACCTTTTTTTCAAAATGTAACCTATATTAAAAAGTGGTTTAATTGATTCTGCTCGTTATTCTGAACAAACTAATTTCAGGTTACACTTTGCATAGCCAATTAGGGCCACAACCACCGCATTATTCAGCTCTTCATGGTAATATTTTTTGTGGTTGGACATCATCAAATGTCTTTTCCCTCTCTATTGTGGAGTGGAAGGGCGTGTCAGGCTTTTACCTTTTAGTCGGTAAAAGTCTGACATGCCCTTTCGCTCCACAATAAAGCAGGAAAATACATTTATTCCTTCCCACACCTATAATCCTTACTAACATTATAAAAGCGAAAGTGAGTTTGTTTGTTACGTCTTCACGCCTAAATGCCAAAACCGATTTTGATGAAACTTGGTAGGTACACCGACAGACCATGTCCTGGAATAGGACATATAGGATACTTTTTATCCCGGAAGTATGTTCCCTTGGGATAATTTTCCGCTATCACGCGGGCGAAGCCGCTGGGAACAGCTAGTCCTTCACTAATAATGTAAGTCTTAGTTGAAAACCAGCATCAGCATCATGGCATTTTTGCTGGACAGGATCTATTTGGGTGTCTTCAAGGCTAGAGTGAATAGGCTCATAATAAAATAGTGCGCCTCTAGCGGCTGGATGACTAAAGCAACAAATAGAGATAAATGGAAGATCTTGGAGGACACTTTTACTCGCAATTGAGATCCATGAATTGTGTTTAAGCATGTTAGATAGTAAGTTAAATTTATATTTATACAAACAAAGTTGTATAAATAAAAAGCTATAATAAAAAAAAAAACTAGTGCGCCTCACCATAAACGATTGCATCATTGCTTACCATTAGGTAAGCACTAGTTTACATCAATTGCGTTCTAGGACCACGAGTATCCCTTTCATACTTTTTCTCACGGCTTTGTGGTTTACTGACATCACTTTGAGGTGCTCGTGGAAAAGTACGCGCTCGATGACGACGTCTCCGTCGACGACTCCGACTTGGTTCTTATAGGACGTGGATGGCGAGCTATCCATTTCTCTCCGTCTGCAAGCCCTCTTTCTGCGATTCCCGACTCCTTATGATGGTTCTCTCAAGCTCAAATTTATACTGCTCTGTTATGTGACTTGCATATCAAACTTTACCCAAAAAACTCCGATCACAGAGCGGACATGTTAAAACACTGTTAACGACATGAATAAGCCACTTTTATTATGTGACTAAATCTGAAAATTCATTTTACAATATCTGCTGTTTCATGCATAAATGGAGTGCCTGATAATCCGTAGTAAAAGTTATTTATTTTTATGGCTAGTTTTTCCGCGCGGCTTCCCCTTCCTCGTTGGGGCTTATCTTACAGGAACTGCGTATTTTTATGGTATAAAAAGTCCCATTCATGACGGTGTAGCTTTCTATCGGTGGTGGAATATTCGTAAGCGGATCAGTAAAATAGATACTTCTCTTTATAAAGAACAATTTCGAAATAATAGTTAATGGAATTATTAAGCATTAACTTTTGCCTGCGGCTTCGCCCGCGTACATCAAATATAGCTTATGGTACTCAGGAATAAAGCAGCTTTTGTATCGGTGAATAACTTTTAGCAGTCGGTCCAGTACTTTCAGAGATCTTCTACAAACAAAAAAACAAACTTTACCTCTTTATAATATTAGTGTAGCCAAATTCTTGAGTGTCGACGCCGATTTGCTAGCCTGTCGGTTTTCTATTGTTTACATTATGGGGATTGTGCATTGAAAATGCACAATTTAATTT
Organism: Mythimna lalbum; assembly: GCA_949319445.1. NCBI lineage: Eukaryota > Metazoa > Arthropoda > Insecta > Lepidoptera > Noctuidae > Mythimna > Mythimna lalbum. Next base: position 10,180,618 of record OX439365.1, read on the forward strand.
CACCAAGTCCGTTCCATCATCGGACCACAGACGTACGGCGTTGGCCACCGGTACATGGTGAACATCCCACCCATGCGTTTAGCGTTTTGGGAACACATTAAATATGCATACAGTGGAATTTTGTGAAAATTTTGGAGTGGAATTCCCTGCTAGGGTCTGTGTTTCCTGATAGCTATACCTTAGGGGTCTTTAAGTCAAAAATCATATACATCCACATGCTACATCATTGCTTACCATCAGGCGAAATAGTGGTCATAATGTCACAATAAAAAACATCTAGAAAAGTCGTCAATGAATGTACACTAAATAATTTAGTTTTTCTGTTCAAGACCTGAGTAGGTAATATGAATGCAAACTGAATTATAACAAGAGTGTAATAATAAATAAATATTTCAGTTTTTTCCCCTTATTTTTTTAAGCCCTTCATAAAATCTCAAAGAAAATTAAGTTCAAGAAAAAATACTAGGTATGTAGTTTATTAATTTTGAGTATATATTGTTTAATTGTATAATATATATTATATGGTTTATTAGTACTTATGTTAATTCTTGTTCGTTTCCTCTTTCTCTTTTATTGCACCTACCACTATTTTTCTCTGCATCACCCAAAGGTTGACGGGCAGAAAATGCCCAAGGCATTAAGTCCGCCTCTGTACTTTGTGTGCATAAAGCATTAAATAAATAAATAAAATACTTAGATGAAACTTTTTAATTGTATTCTAGGACACTTCAGCCCTGTAGCGATGAAATAATAATGTAGGTATGTCATTAAAATGTTCCCAAAAGCTTTTGAGTCATTATGATATACAGTTAAGAAAAGTTTTTTGTGAAGAAAGAATTTTGTATTTAAATCCAATAATACTTTACTTGAGTAAGACACAGTAAAAAAAATTGCACTTGTCTTGCATTAATCCGATAAATTACCCACATATTTATAAAAGTCATTTGTGTGATCAATACTTTATTATGTACTGCATATTATATAATAATAAAATAATAATAATAATAACCATTTATTAATATATCAAATATTATTCTTATTTATTATATGATATCAAACTTTGAGAAATAATGCAACAGATAACATAAGCATAGTATAATCAGTATATTTAATGTTCCCTCTGTTGGGACTCAAGCCTCCTCTCACTCGATCACAGATACCACGTTGTTTGCGATTCCCTCAAAGGTGTTCTGCAAGATCATCTTGAATAGGTTGTCTAAGACCGTGGATCCTCTCTTACGCAAGGAGCTGGCTGGTTTCTGCTCGACCAGTTTAACACTTTCCGATTCTCTCTCAAAATGGCTGAGGAAGATTTATCTAACTTTTGTCGACTTCGAAAAAGCCTTTGATACGTTAAAGTAGTCCACCATCTGGTTTCGTTTACTGAAAATTGGAATGCCGCGTGCATGCAGCGTGGCAGTTCCCTTCAGACCTGGCATGGAGCCGTGTTGCTAGAAGCGATGAGTAAAGAAATAACCGAAGCACAGGACTGTTCGTGATGGAGGTCTACTATGGACGCCCTCTGCCCCATTTGAGGGCAATAGGACATTTTGTTTTATGTAAATCCTAAAGGACATTCAGCGAGGACTTATCAAATAAAACAAACTCATAGAAAAAATACTTTATATAAATTTATACGACAACCCATTTTAAATTAGTTTTACATATACATAATATAATTTATTCACAATATTGAATTATAATTTATAATCTATCTGTAGCGAGAAGTATACATTTATATTAAGTTATTAAAATGTTTTACCTGAGTAGTTATGTACAGAATTAGGTACTACTGCGTACGTGTAAGACAGGCACACTGGTATGATAAATATGGGTTGAAACAATTGAGACTAGTAAGGCCTTGTGGGCTATTAACAATAATAAATAAATAGCTTAAATGCTGTTAGTACACTGACTAAAAACGACAGTAGTGGTGTCTCACACCAAATACCTTTCGTAATGTATAAAATTTTGAGCAACCCCTAGGTATCCTAGTTCAATTTTTTCACCCAAGAAAGATTAGTGTCTTCTTTGGGTAAAAATGTCAATTAAAAATTATTTCTCATTTCTCAATTTGTCAAAAACATATTTTCCATATCATTATTTTTTACATTCATCGTCTTTGAAATAAATCTTATTTTAAAGACATCGAGGTGAGTTTATTTAATTTAAAAAAAATTACGACAATTTTCATAATTATTTTTAAAAAAATCTCCGAAAATTTCAAGTTTCAGGAAGAGAATGATTCTCTCCCATTCGTACGCAGGACCACCATTGATATTTTACCATAGTTCATTCATTCGCGTTGTTTACATCAGTGTGCTAACAGTTTTAATATTAAGTATCTATAAGAGTATCTTATTAATTGAATATTTTGCTTTATATTATATAATATTAGCGATACATTTATTTTCCAATAATTTTACTTTATACACTGTGTTTTGATTTTTAGTGTCACTAATTTTCAAAATTAGAGAACATTTTTTCCGAAATATTTGTCTACTAATAAAGTACGTTACATATTTAAATAAACAACTGAAGATTTAAAAAAAAACTTCTGTTATGAAGAAGTAAAGGAATCAATTACCTTACTAAACATAAAATGAGCGATTAATAAAATGACTAGATAATATTACACATTTCAGTGGAAGAATATAATGTTAAAGATTTTTACATATTATGAACGTAAATTAGAATAAATAAACATCGTCCTTAACTAAGACTGGAGACTTTGAGATCAAAATAAGTACAAAAATTAATTAACAGGAGCGTTCTTATCAGTCTTACAAGCTTACCTACATTGGAAAGAAGAGGGCAAGGTCATTTCTAGGAGCACAGGGTAATACAACATTAATTTTATTATATGCGAAAGCCGAAACACGTGTCTAGTATTTTTGTGCAAAGAATCCATGTACAAAATTTCATAACTGTATCATGAAAAATTACAAAGTTATAAGCTGGTTATGTCAGCAAAAATACATAGTCACCGGGCCATCCTGTGACTGAGGAGTTGTTTTGCACTTGCACCTAGCTGTTTGCTGACACTATGACCTGCCGTGACCTGTGTTGTACTTAGTGTCGGTGGTGTTCAACTTGAGACCTTTTTTAATATTATTGAAAAAAAAAAATTGTGTTAAAACTATCGGAATCCATTCAGTTACTGATTCTGAACAAACTATTTTCAGGTTCCGCATAAACTAAAAATTATGTTGTATAGTATTACATCTTAGCACATTCAGTGCCGAGAACCCCGAGTCTGGTTGTACCATAAGGCTGCCATCAGACGGACTGCATCGCAACGACCACACGCAGTCGATATATTCAACATGCAGTTATCTGCAGTCGTATCTGACTTTGCGCAGTTGACGCCATGCATCTAGCTCAGGAGCTCAGTGTAAGATTTGATCTTCCTTCAAAATAAAGATGATATTGATCGCATAATGTCCGTTTGAAGCGACCGACGCTCCTAAACTAACTGCAAACTAACGTATGCGGTTAAAGATTGATAGCGTGCGTCAATACTACACGACTGTAGCTGGCCGCGAAGAAGCTGATATCATGACTGAACGAAGTCAATGGAACAACGCATGCAGTTGAATGTATTGACTGTGCACGGTTGCTGAGATTCAGTCCGTCTGCTGGCAGCCTTATCTAAAATCTTAGTATACTAAGCATAATTATAGTTGGAATTGTTAGTTTTTTGGGTTTCAACGATGAAATATTGTAAGTTCCATTATTCCGGAAGCTGAAAGTATTAAAGTCATCATAATTCTCGTGTGGGAGAAAGATGAAGCTATACAGAATACATAGCACTGTTTCATTTTCACCACTGAATTACGATGGCTTAAAGACACTATAGTAAGGTCTTACTGTACTCAGAGCATGTTACTAAAATAGCATAGAGAGAGAGAGGGAGGCCAAAGAAAGATGGATTGATTTAAAAGATTAGAGAGACAGTGACTGTGTCACGGTTGACAGAATAGAATGGAAGAAAACCGTGATGCCCTGACCTCTAGTAAAATAGGACAAGGCCACGATAGGAGTAAGGCCTCAGAGCACAGAGATGCTGCAGTGACTGTATTGCCAAGACAGCCAACTTTCCCAACAAACCTAGCATGTCACCGATAATTCTTGGAAATTGACGGTCCATCACAATTACGACTATCATTAAAACTATAAACAGAAACTTGTACTCACATTAGTTTTCTCTAACTCTAAATACAAATAAAAGATAGAAAAAAATATAAAAAATTAATCTCATAAATTGGCGCTGTTGTAATTTTAAAATGTACAACAAACAGAGACAGCACTAATTGCATGTGACGTCACTCGTAAGTCACGCCATAATGAATTTGCTACATCCAGTACTCGTACAAAGAACGTTTTGCGAGACAAGGATAGCAGAATAAATTCAAAACTTAAAAAAAACTGTTTTTTTTTTTTTAAATTAATACCGCGACTGTAACAATTTGCTTGCTGCGGTCTTCCCGTCTGATTATGATTTAAGTGTCTTCAAGACTAGAGTAAATAGGCTCTTAATAAACTAGTGCTCCTCACCACTAACGGTTTCATCACTGCTAACCGTGGGATCGCAGTCAAGCATTAATTTATATCATATAGGCAAATGTGCATATGTGATAGCAGTAAAGTTATTATGGCATGTCTTATTGCGTTTTTTAATATTATATTTAATAGCAAAGGCGTCCATATTTGCTGCTGCCACAACGTTCCCTGCTCTATGAGAAGGAGCGACCTTGGCAAAGATTTCAGAACAAGTTAAAAATTAATTAATTACACAAAGAATGATAACGATGTTGTTTCGCTGAAAGTTATGATAAAACGCTTGGCATAAATAAAGTCTTCAACGTGCTTGGAGTTACGATAACTCTAGGGGAATTTACGGTTTTTGCAAGCTTTATAAACCGTATATTTTAAATGGAGAGAAATATATGAAAGGCTGGTAACGTTACAAGCTGCTCATGCTTTGTATTTGAATAAACAGCTTGTAACGTAACCAATTCTGGGGTCGAGACCACCCCCCTTTGGGAGGGAGTGGGCTAAGTTCTACCACGCTGGTATGTGCTGGTCACATATGCTCAAATTTTTGGTTCTAGATAAGACGTATAATTTTGCAAACAATTTTAACACATACGGAAATATTTTCCTTAATAATATATTTTATAGTGAACATAAACACATAGTTTGGAAGTTAACATGAAAAATCTAATTTACACATAACATTTGACAACATACAACGCTAAAGTAATCTGATAAACTTAACAACATATAAGATTATATGATGGAAGGAATTTTTAGACCACTATGATAAAATCTAAATTATTACAAACAGCCATAATTTTAACATGAAGTAAGTATGTACATTTTGAGATTAATTCTTAAGAGGATGTTAAACAAAAGTGCTGGCTGGTTAAAAAAACGGTAATACCCCTCTGTTGGCATACAATTTTAAGGCATAATATAGTTTGGCATAACGTTTTCGCATAACTTTTATTAGCATAATAATACTGCTGTATAATAATACTTTGACATATTGCAAAGGTTAGCATAACTATTATTTAGTCTAATATATTTAGGCTTAAATTGGAGTTGCATAAATTTAAAAGGCATAATATTTATTCGTGTAATAATCATGAGACATAAATAATAAATTTACAATATTAAATTAAAACAGTGACATAAAAAGTCAATATAACAAAATTTTATGACAGAAAAGAATCGTTGCAAAACCGACTTTACTACCGCTAGAGCCCGCGTAGGCGCGGAGGGGTAGAGCGGCCTGCGAGCTGAGGAGCCGGTGGTGAGCGTTAAAACCATCTGCGACGATAAGTTCCCGTGGGGCCGCCCAAACCACGCAGCGCCGGAGCCGTGACAGAAACAATGCTTGCTGCATGTTGCATACCTGCTTGCATACTGCATGCCTCCTGCATGATGCATACAGCTAAAAACAGCTTACCGTTTTGAGTTATTTATTAAGGTTTATAAGTTTTATTCCAAAGAACATTATGTGTTTATATCATTACGCGTTTATAACATTATGCTTTATAAAATTATGCTTCATTATTATTATGCTAGTAGTATTTATGGCAACACCTCCATGGTGCCATAGTTCAAGTAGGCACAGGTCTTAAAAAGAAACTGCTTTCAACGTTGAAAAGTTATGGCTTCCTTCTCAGTAGTGACCTACCGAACCATGTTTTGTTGACGAAACCGAAATTGCAACCGAATTTTCGGCTCCACTTCTAGTTTCGGCCGTAAACGAAACTGACGCGGAAAAAAAAACTAGAAATAAAATTTATATTTCAATATATTTATAAATTATCATAAAATACTAAATTAATGAACAAATCGACGATTACCCAAAACTGATAGCATTCACAGACGAATGAGTCAGTCAGTTTTTAGATTTAATAGTTTCAGTTGAGTCGAATATTTTGGCCAAAGCCGAAACTGGACTAAGCCGAAACTTTTATAAGTCAGTCTCTATTACTGAATTCTCGTGAAAATTTTAATTTACGTAATAGATGTCTGCAGACTTATACTATCATTTTAATATGAAATTATTGTTTCAAACTAGCCAGCCTACAATATCCAATTTGGTAACGAACAAATAATCAAGCTTTATTTTCGTGAAATAATTCTGATTGCTAATTAATCACACGAACAATATTAACTAACGCTTATAATTTCAACACGAACATCTGGTTGCTCTGCCAATTCCATTTGTAAAATTATTTGTACTAATAAGTAATTTAATATTATTGATAATATTAGTCAAAACAAAGTAATTGTTAATGCTTGTTGACTAAATGCATAGTCCTAGTTTTATCTCTTAACTAGCTGCTCCCAGCGGCTTCGCCCGCGTGATAGCAGAAAATTATCCCAAGGGATAAAAAGTATCCTATGTACTATTCCAGGACATCGTCTATCCGTGTACAAAGTTTCATCAAAATCGGTTACGCCATTTACAAAATCGGTTATGCCATTTAGGCGTGAAGACGTAACAAACAAACAAACAAATAAACAAACTCACTTTCGCTTTTATAATATTAGTTAGGATAAGGATTTTTAGGTGGTACGAGAGGGAGTGTTAGACGTATTGACTATATTCTACTCGTATTTCTTCAGTTGCCCTTTTGGTTCAAGAGCCACGATAACTTTTTTGAAAAATCTGGTAAGAATTTTCACATCGATTAAGATTGCAAAAACTAAAGAGTAGAAAAAAAACTGTAAAAAAAATTGCAGTCAGCACTCTTTTGTTTAAAATCAATGAACATATTTGGTATAGCTATGAGCTATGAGTATTGGAATGTTTTATGAACAATGTTCTCATTTTTTACAGTTTAATGAAGCGCATTTATTCCCACTTGACATAATAATTAATCATAATTACAATATGGCACTAGTTTAAGCGTTACATGGGTGACAACGTTAAATGTACTGTACATAGACTATATACACAACTAATCAGTAAATCACAGCTCCTGATTGAAGTTTTTCATGACTAGAATTAATTTTATTAGCTGTCTTTTGAGATTGCCTTGATAGAGAAAATTTCTCTTTGAATTAGGTATATTAAAGATTTTATAAAGGATTATTTGTAAAACACTGGCAACCTCTCAGGACTATGTTACTAACATTTGAACACACAAACAACAACTTTTGTTCTATGACTTTTCAAACTCTATCATATTTTAGTTCATCAGATTATCATACAAAAATAAAAATATTTAAATTGAACGTTCGAAATATTACAAAGTTTATGCGTAGCAAGCGATAGTACAATAGCGGAGGGGAGCCAGGATCGGGCGGCAGGGGTACTTGATGCGCTTGCGTCGCGTCATACAGACGTAGGTATAGCAAAATACAGAGTTGAAGGTTTGTTTTGTAGAAAGTCATAGAGCAAAAGTCGTTGTTTATGATGTTAGTAATACCGGCCTGCAAGGTTGTTAGTGTTTTACAAATAACCTTGCATATCAGAAAAAGTTTCCTTCTAATTTTGAATTGAATTATACTTTTTTTTGACATTGAAGACACATAATTACTTAAACTGAAAATGTTCAGATTTTTTTTGACTATGTTTAATTTACGTATAGATTTTCAAAGAGAGTATTATATACTGATAATATTTTTATAATGCTAACTAGGACCTAATAATAGCACATATCAAGGCAATTCAAAACACCCAGCCACTTGACACATATACAATCATCTACACTTATATACAAAGAACACTATATACTTCCTAGTTTGAGATCACGTCCACTTTGGTTTGGTGGGTCACTTTCTTTTTGCTAGCTTTGCGTTTGATGGAAGGGTTCCTACTTTCACTTTCGAGGCTCACTTCACTCACGGATTCTGAGTCATGGCAGTAAGGTACGACATCGGTGCACAAGTGTCGTTCAACGCACGGTATGGGTTCGTCGAAGGAGGTGTGGTCTATAGCCCTCATGCGGTAAACGTCCGAGCACGGTGGCTGCTCGCCGCGGCGGGAGCGCGACGAGCGGCGATCCCTGCATCAGGAGCACCGTCCACGAGGCGCGCGGAACGTCCCCGCGCGCGCCTGGTGTCACAACCGACACATCTCGTGCTGCGACACCGACGAGTACATCATCGTCGACACCGGGTACTGTAATGTGAACCAAGCATTACTTACCAGGCCCTCTTGCCAAGTTACAACCGTTTCGTGTTGGTTCTCTTGTGTCGAACGCCTCGAGTTGGCCTCCTATTCCTTTGTTCAGACATCATTTCAACGCTCAGTCGCGTGGTCAGAACAAAGAAATCGGAGGCGTGGCCAACTCTAGGCGTTCGACTCAAGAGATCGAAACGATTGTACTTTGGCTAGGGGACAGTTTTTATAACCAGCCAGCCGGTTCTGCCAAAAATCACCGTGAAAAAATAAAGTGAATTAGAAGTGAGCTGTTTAAGCCCTTTTTTAGGTAGGAAATTATCAAATGACTCCTACTTTGGGTGGAACGAAAAGACGCGTCAGAAACTTGCTAATGTTTCTTTAGTTGCTTTTTGCGGTCCAGGCCACGGGATCTCTCGAATAATTCCGCAGAGCCGTCAACTCCTGTTATGGTTCCAGGAGTTTCACGTAAGCTTACACGATGGCATTTTGACAAAACAGGCTAGCACCGTATGAAAATGAACAGTAACCAAGTTGTTGGAGACAATAAATCATGAGTTTTATTGCTATCGCAAGTACAGTTTTAATACAGTCATTTGAAGCGGAAAGGGAGAATTTCATCAGAATCATGCATTTGACAACACAGGGGGATGGAGACAGTATTTGTAAAAACAACACAAACAATTTGAGAAAGATAGATAATGTCTGAGGACTCACAAAATATCGATTTCCTTTTGAAAATTCAAAACACGTCACATGAGTGTCACCATGTCATGAACTCGATTGAACTTGCGACTACGAAGCGTGTATATATCGGCGTGACATAATGATAGATGTAATTTATTAAAAAAAAACATCATAA